>CP129447.1:12432500-13825000 GCA_030445155.1 Quercus variabilis
TGCTTATAAGACATAGGGGGGGCGCTTCTCTAAGCGATGTGGGATGGACGTTGCAAAGCACAAAACCGTGGCCTTCCACACTCGCAAAGAGGACAAAGCCGTGCAGAGGATAAAAGCTTAGGATGTTGCACTCTAAGCATGCTTGTAACCTGCCCTCTAAAGTGGACAAACAGATTGCAGGGTTGAACAAAAATTCTCCCTACATATATATATGTAAATTAGAAATGATTCTTTTTTTATTATAAAATAATTGGTTGTTTTTGTATTTTTCTAATTTTAGAAACTTGAATTTGCATATAAATATAATTGTTATATAATTAGTGTATAATTAGAAGGACACTTTGACATAATATTGGAATGTATTTAAAATCTAAAAACACTTGATATCAAATAATAGGGTAATTAGAACTTAGAAGGACACTTTTGGTATGAATTTAGATTGCAATTAGAATTTAAATTCTTAAAATCATATATATATATATATATATATGATTTTTGTGTATTTATATATCAATTATTTAATTTTTTTATAAGAAGATGAAAATAAATTTTTTTAATAAACTATGAAAGAATTTTCTAAGTGAGATAGAGAGAAAAATGCATATAAATTTATTAAACTTTAGCCAGATAAATAAATTTTCAAAAGAAAAGGTACAATATTTTAGGATTAAGATGATGGATTTGATTTCTTTTTTTGAACCTCATCCAATTGCATGCTTAAGTTTGAACTGACCCTAGTTATAATAAAAAAGTATATCATTATACTTAGTCAAGGGAAAGAGTAGTACCCGCACTAGTTAGGGCAGAAAGAGAACCGTGGTCATGCTCTCAGAATCTCACTGCCTCTGCGTCTGTATGTGCGCTTCTATTTCTATACATATAACCCTCCACCAGAACTCTCACCCCACCAATTCCAACCAGTTAAAATACCTCTTCCTCCACCATTTCCATCAAATCCTCTTCAAAATTTCTTTGATCTAAATCCTCAAGATGAGCCACCGCACTTTGGACATCTCTAGCATTTCAGCCAAGGACTTGAAGTTGAAGAAAGTGAGTTGTTTCTCCAACAAGATGGGCTTGTATGCCACCGTTTCTATTAACGGTTCCAGCAACTCCTCTGAGCAGAAGACACCGATTGACAAAAACGGAGGCAGCAATCCAATATGGAACTCTCCCATGAAGTTCATCATCAACGATGTTCCTGCAGCCCAGCAGACCGTTGTGGTGAAGCTCAAGGCCAAGAGGATCATCCGGGACAAAGTTATTGACCAAGTCCGTGTGCCCATGAAGGAACTGCTGGATAATTATGGCGATTCAAAGGGTGAAAATCATATCAGCTATACTGTTGTTACCCCAAGTGGGAAGGCCATGGGGGGACTGGACCTTCGGTTGAAGTTTGGGGAGCTGGTAAATTATCCAACTGGACCTGGTCATGGGGTTGTGGATGTATATCAACACCCACCTGCACCTTCTTATGGTGGGTACCCACCACCTGCACCTGCTTATGGCGGCGGATACCTGCCTGCTCTGGCTTATGGTGGTGGGTACCTGCCTGCACCGGCTTATGGGGGAGCTTATGTTCCTGCACCTGGATATGGTCCATATATGCCATACACTGCTCCGACTGCACCGGTGCAGCAGCCACAGCAGCGTGTCATTTCTGGCCTTGTGGCGGCTGGGGTTGAAGCGGTGACCCATGGTGCAGTCAAGGGCTTAAAAGTTTGTGTTTATGTTTCAGTTTTATACATGCTTTTTTTGTACCTTGAATTTCCAAAGGTTTGAATGCTTTCCTCTCTACTCTTCCCCATCCAAAAACCAACAAATCAAGTCTAGGTGAAGCTAAAATTAAACTTTGTAATTTCTATTCGGAAGTATGTTATTTGATTGTTGGGTATGAAAATAAAAGTATGGTTTTGTGTTTGTGATTTCTGTTCCGAAGGTTGTTATTTGATTGCTGGTTATGAAAATATATGTATGGGGTTTGTGCAGTAAAATATTGGGTTAAAGGTGTCTTTGGGATGTTATATTTGAGAAACAGATACCCTTCAGCTTAATCTAACAAAAAAGATTCATCTTTGTGATAGTTTGTACTTTAGCCTGAAAAAAACTTATTTCTGGATATTGAATCCCCTGATATGTGCAGGGAAATGATGCTAACCATTTCATATAGAAGAGATACCGGACTTTTGTAGGTTTGACGTTGGGGATTTGTTTTCCTTTTCCATTTTCTTGGTGTAATGCGATTTAAAGATATTTGTGAGTTGGATTTAATATATATATATATATATATATATATATTGTAATAAGTGTCAGTTTAGGATTTAGTTTTAGGTTTTAAGTTCTATATGGATTCCTTGAAAAACCTTATATAGTTATATCTAAACCCTCTAATTATAACTAGCCACATCAAGTATATATTTTTGAAAAATTTCTAAGTACTTTCGAAGTATGGATAAGTAGTGTTTACTCATCTCACATTTATGATTCAGGATAGACTCTACTATGAATTTAATAAGTGGACTCTATTATGAAGGTGAAAGAAAAGAACATTATTTTTTATACTCTAAGAGTACTTAAGAATTACTCTATATTTTTAAGTGAAAATATAGGTAATATTACATTTAACTTGATCCTAATTTAGCTCAACTAACCTGGTGAAACAAGGTTCCATTAAAGGAAATTTTTTTTGTGGGGGGGGGGGGGGGGGGGGCGCGGGAGTGTTGCAAGATATCCACTCACTAACACCTGTGGAATTTTTTCCCCTAATTTGTAGCTTCTAAATTATTAAGTGAAAAGTTAACAGATGTCTTAAGAGTATTGGTTTATATAAGAAGTAATTTTAAAAAAATTTTATAGAAAAACAGAATTGATTATTTAAAAATATTTTATTATTTTCTATAAAAGTGGTATTAAACTTTTTAAAAATAATATATTAATAAATACCCTAAAGGCATTTCTTAATATAAACCCAAATATTAAACATAAATGTGACAAATGTGATTCAGTTAGGGCTTTTGAAAGCTTGTTAGTTTGGACAAAGATGTTTATGGATTTGCACTGGGTTTGGGGCAGGGAGTGTGGAACGTGTTGATCTTGGTTCAAGTGTGAAAGAAAATTAGAAAAAGGGTTTCAGGGTTTTTATTTATTTATTTATTTTTATGTTGGTTGTAAAGGTAAAGATAGCAAGCACAAAAAAGTGAAGCAATAGGTGTTGGAACAATTAATGGTGGATATCATGCACTATATTTAGGAATTAAAAAAAAAAAAAAATTAAAACATAAGAAGAGAAATTTCTTGTTTTACCATGGTTAATACCACTCAACATAGGTTACGATTAATATGAGGTTTACCGATTTTGTGATTTTTAAAATATGATGCGTTGAAAAAGTAGAATTGCAAGTGTAGAATTGCAAGTGGACTTTGTAATTAATTATAGGGCTTTATAGAGAATACTTATTGTATACTTATTGTGTTTAAGCCCTATTTACCGTTCCAAAAATAAAGAGAAATATTATGTTTACAATATTTTCGTCACTATTACCTAAGTAGCAGGTTGTTATTAGCAGTTACTGGTAGATGAAAAAACAATTTCATTAATAAGTTTAAATTAAAACTAATAACAACTTACTACTTATGATTTATTGTAAAAATATTGTTAATATAGCACTTCTAAAAAATAAAATAATCTAAATCATTAACTTTTATTTAAACTAGTTTGGAACCCTTTCCTTATGCATGAAAAAACACACACACATACAAACAATATATATAAGTTTCTATTTAATAAATAACAGCTGTTTGTAGTATTATATATGTAAAAAGTTAATCGATTTGAATTGTTTTTAACTAAACAAACAAATGGCGTTGGTAAACATAAACACTTAATTTTTTTTCTTCTTCTAATTTTAGATATATAATTGAGTTTCTTATGATTCATTTATACTGGACTTCTCGTAAGTTACATTGAATTAACTTACTTCATAAAAAATTAAAAAATTTTGATAAAACACATGATACAAAATTATATTCCAATTGAAATCTAACTTGAATTATAATTTAATTTTTTCTTAGTTCTAACTTCATATATATATATATATATATATGTATGACTTGACGTTAGCCTTCTTCATTAACGTTTATAAAATATATAGGTAAGATATTTTCTACTATATATATGGCATAAAGCATCTAGATGTATTTTGAACTCACAAGAAAAAACCTAGGTCCCTTTTACTTTTTCAAATGAATATTATTGGTATGTCAGGGATTTGATGATATCCTGTTGAACTTTGAAGCGTAGGCTTATCTCTTTGCCATCTCAACTCTCAAGCTCCACTGAGGTAGGAGGTCTCTATTTCTGTTTCAGTGGCAGCTACGAACGGTCACTCAGCTCAGCGACTATAACTGAAGGCGTTTCTTCGTTTGCTAAAAAAGAAAACAAAGAAAATGTCCAGTCTAAATATTATAACTACCAGTCCTTGTGGTGTGGAAATATATGTGCTTTTTTGGGAAATAAAACAACTTCACAGATAAAATAGTGGAAATAACTGGAATAACAGAGGTTAACATGACGGCATACACATCAACAGAATTTAAATCCAAATGAGACTAGTGCAATGCAGTAAGATAGTAAAAAAAAAAAATCAATTTTAAATTTAATAGAATCACTAATGATGTCAAATTTTGTTAATAGAAGTAATTAACCATAGTCTAGGAGCTTAATCAAAGAAAGTTAAAAACAACTTAGTTTAAACAAACAAACAAAACCATTGAAAGGAACATAATTCGTTATGAGTCTTTGTCATGGTATATATTTATAGTATACATGAGCCTCCCTTTTATATATACTATATACTATATTTATTTATTTTATAATGATATTCCTTTATAAGAGCAAATATTTTTATTTCTCTGTAAAGTTACAACTACCATATGTATCAAAAACTAAGACCTAGAAGGAAAAAACAAGTTATATATATATATATATATATATAGATCATCATGCATAATTTAGTTCAAAACCCATCTTTAAGAGCAGTGGTAAATGAATATGCTGCAGAAGTGAACAATACATAGTAAAAAGTCTCTAATAGCAAAGAAAACTATATATATTTTTAGCTTAATAGGAGTGAACATTATATAGTAAGTTAGTAACTATTATGTATGCCAACACTTGAAGCTTAGTGCCATAATAGGCTCTTTTTTTTTTTTTTTAGGAGAATCAGAGTTTAATTCTTCTTTTCTATTTTTATAACTATCAATTTTTTTTTAAAAATAAAAATGTTATGTATAATTTAAAAAAAAAAATATTAACTACATTTTCAAATGACCAATACTAAGTTTTCAGTCCAATGTTTTAACTTTTAAATGGAAAAATAAAGGAAAAATATAAACTTTTAAATTTTAAGATAATTTTAAAAGTAAATCTAGTTCTAATCCTATCTATTCATCATTAGATGAATGGTTTAAATATTGTTTCATAATTAATCATTTAAATAGTTATTAAAATAATATTAATTAATATTTATTTAAGAATAATTAAGTGACAAGATATAAATAAATAAATAAAACTGTTACAAGGAAAAAAAAAAAAAAAAAAAACCAATGATTCAACGTAAATTATGGGTTTGTTCTCTCCACTCAACAGCCTTATACAACGTCCACCGCATATTGGCAAGTTTGGTAAACACTTAACAACCTTCTCAACGATCTTGCTAAGGATTTTCCATTTTTACAGCCTTCTTAAATCCGAATATCTTTCTCTTTGTTCTCAAATTTTCTTCAAGTACGTTCATACGATTTCTTTCTTTGTTTTTCGGGGCTAGCTTCAAAATTTTCTCTTGTCAATAAAATCATTCTTGTTTCAATAACAATCACAATTTCAAACGATGGATCCTGCAGAACTGAAACGTGTATTTCAAATGTTCGATCGAAATGGAGATGGCCGGATCACAAAGCAGGAACTTAGTGACTCGTTACAAAACTTGGGCATCTATATTCCAGATAGAGATATGATGCAAATGATAGAAAAGATCGACGTAAACGGAGATGGGTTCGTTGATATTGATGAATTTGGGGTATTGTATCAGACAATAATGGATGAAAGGGATGAGGAGGAGGACATGAAGGAGGCATTCAATGTGTTTGATCAAAATGGTGATGGGTTTATCACTGTGGAGGAGTTGAGGTCAGTGTTGGCTTCCTTGGGGCTCAAGCAAGGCAGGACTGTAGAAGATTGCAAAAAGATGATCAAGAAGGTGGACGTGGATGGAGATGGAATGGTCAATTTCAAGGAGTTTAAGCAAATGATGAAAGGTGGTGGTTTTGCTGCCCTAAGTTCAAGTTAAAAACAAGGTTGCATGCATGCATGTAAAGGCTTTTTCTTTGTTTTTTCTTTTTGTGAGAATAGAGGGAGATAAAGGAAGAACAAAGAAGAGGGAACCTTGTGACTTTGTTACACTATAGTTTTCTAGGTCTTTGAGTCAACAAAGTTATTAACCTCCCTTTTGCTTTTTCTTGTTTTTCTATCAATTACTATTTGGCTATTATGTCCAATTGTCCATGGTGATCTTGAAATTGGGAGCGTAGAGCTTGTCTATATGCAATCTCAAACTCTTTAGAGATCCTTGTCTTCGCAATTCCGGTATGTTCTTGAAGTTTTTTTGTATCACGAAATACCTCCTTTTATTCTTTAGACAAATCTATGTATTGTTGAATTTTCTTTAGTCATATTCAAGATTGAGTGCTACCATTACATACGATATTAACTGTTGAACAAATTCATTCATTGATTTGTTTGTTTCTTGAAATACGCTTTCATGGATTGAAGTTTTTAAAAGGAACTGTCTAATCTAATTGAGATCGTCTTTTATACACAAAAATAAATTTGACAGGGTAGTTAATTAGAAGGATACTAGCATTGAAAATTGGCGATATCTGGTTGCAAAAGAATGAATATGCTTTGAATCTGTTGCTGTAAAAATAGTATACCCTTCACAATCCGTTTGAAAGGAGAGAAGAACTCAAGGAAAAAAAAAAAAGAGGAGGAAATCTTTAATGGATATTTTGTTTATTCCTGCAAGTTTAATAGGAATTAAAGAAATTGTTTTGAGAGAATGTCCATTCTATTTATTCCACCATTCATGTTTGATCACCATGGCTTAGTACTAAACGGAAATATAAACCAAAAAACTATCCTGTCAATTACTTCTAACTCAAATGTAATTTGTTGCTTCATTAGAGTAAGATGAAGATGAGATCCTATATGACTTACTAATTAGAAAATTAAAATGAGATACATTTTGCACAAAATCCATCTCTCTAGTCCCTAAATCGATCTCTATAATTGTATTTAACACCTGAAAGAGGTAAAAGGAAAATAAAAACCCCCTTTTAATTGTGCTCCATTGTTGGTCTGGGTGTTCGCTTTTGTTTTATATTTGTTGTCTTCCTAGCCCTGGGCATAGGGTGGCCGCATTGAACCGAAACACGCCAAAAATCAATCAAATTGGATACATAATTGGGGCGAATGATACAGGGTGTAAGACATCCTGTCAAGTAAGCATTGTTAAGGGATCAAGCTAACATGAATATGAAAGCGTCAAGGACACAATCCTAGGAGAGAGAGAAGGCAAGAAAATATCTTGGACTGGATAGGGGCAGCCAGGAGATGAGAGCACCCACCTGTAAATTTTATCGACTTTAGGATCAACAAAATCTATGATCCAACTCAAATAATCACATTACCTGAAATGGGAAAATGGCTAATCTTTAATCAATTCTAGATTATGTTACCTATGGTACATGAGATCATCAGCTCAAGTGAATACGACTATTACATCTGTTGAAGGTCTTTATACATCCTTAAACCATCATAACCTTTATGTTTGGGAGAAAAAACCCTTTATGCTTGACATATAGAAAGTAAAAGCTAGCTATTACAGTGGAAAAAGGTTCCTGCCTTTGATGGGAAAACCAAATCAAGTACAAGATAACATGCAGTAGGAATCAGGGCTCAACGCTAACATTCGCTTCAAATTATAACAAGAAACAACAGCACCACATAACTGCAGCATGATCGTGACTGAGCCACCCACAAGTCAATTTGGTAAAGTATATTTAGTACTCTGAAACCTTCCAAAATGATTTTCATTAAAACGCCAACAAAATGAAGTGATATTGCCCACATACGTTACTGGCAGGTCAATTGTCATCATTTTATAAAATGTTTCTTTCTAGATGTATATTAACATTGTGGACCTTCAGTATTTTACTCCAAATACCCTGATGGATATGGTTGTATTCAACAGTGACAACACTACAAACCATTCCAAGGCAGCACATATTCAATTACCTTTTCAAATGCTGGAGGATCTACCTTGTATTGGATTACGTAGTGTAAAAGGCTGAGTGGATAACAAGTATATAAGGGGAGAAGCAAACCAAAACTTTACTTTGATTAAAAAATTCATTGGATGAGACATTTACAACAGGGAAAGAGAAGAAGCAGCATCCATCATGGCTAATGTTCTTCATAGTATGGTGGTGTGGACTGAACACACAGTTCATCCTCATCCCCATCATCATCATCTTCATCTGCATCCACCCAGTTACTAGGATGACGTTGTGAAACTGGCCCATCTGAAAGAAACAAATTGTAAATGTATTGGTCAAGCCAGGAGCAGAAACATATGTTAGACTAATCAAATTTTACTAGGTCTCTTACTAACCTCGGGCTTCTTCTGCATGATCCTTTTCCATAGGATGAAAGCTAATTTAAAGGTCAAGAGAATGCAATTACAATCAATGGTCAGTATGTATCAGAACAAATGGAAGAAAGTTGTTCTAAATAAGTTAGGATCTAGGGTATGGTGAAGTCAGCAGTTGCTTTGGTTGACAAGAGCTATTATGCCACATTACAACCTTTTTCTGATCCTTATACCACATTGCCATTAGAGCTCAAGAGACAGACTTTACTACTGACTATTACAGAAATACATGGTTTCAGTGTTCAGCGATGACTTTTTTCCTAAATGGTACAACACCAAGTAAAATATGAGTCCAAGGTATAATATAATCCTGACTATATATTGGAAACAAATGGTCGTTATTATTGAAACATTAGTATTCTTTAACATAAAATAAGGTGGACAACAATAGAAGTTTCTGATGCCTTTTCTAGAACTTGCTTTACTCAAACACCAAACAATGACTGTGTTAGAGAGAGAATTCAACTTACATATCTTAATGCTAGCAGTCCACACATAAATCCGGGCATGAAGTTAATGCAATAATGACTAAATTTTTCTACTAGAAACTACATCTAGATTTTAAGTGGCTTCCTCTGAGATATAAACCCCATTGTGTTCAATGCCAAAGGCAGAAATGTATCATGGACTTTCCTCCACTGTTGAAGATATCATTCCAGAGAAAGACCCTTACAGTTCAAACTTAGAGGCACATGCCTCATGAGAAGCAGAATCCAAACTTAGGTTGCACATGAAGTGCGACTCCATGAATTTAAGTTCATCTTAAGTTTGATGCCCTGACCATGGAAAGTTGGAAACTAAGAAAAGTGAATTAAAGGTTTGCAATGAAATTTTTTCCTCATTATCTGTAACCAATTATCTTATTTAGTATGAAAATAATTGTAAAGCAATGACTAGGGAGTAGGGAGAACTCAGAAAATGCATGGGATGAGCACAGAAGTGTGTGCAAACACACACAAACACAGCCAGAGGATTGCTGCTAATTGAAAGCAATGATAAGTCTGAAGATTTGACACAAAAACTTGAATTGATGACATACTGAAGCAAACAGTAGGATACATATTAGGATCTGCAGGCTCATTTTCTCTAGTGGATGCAGCTTTTGAAATTTGCATTTTGCTAATTCTTTGCATCTCCCTCTGCTGATTAGCATTCAAATTTGTTTCCCCTTGAACCTGCCTTTCTTCAGTACCAATACCACTGCCACTACCACTTTTTGCTGCGCTTCCTGCACATTGGAGTCATCAAGAGTTTGAATGCACAACATATTCTCTAGTCATCATTAAAATTTTTTACGATTAGTTACCAGAAAGGTCAGACCAAATTCTGGTGTGATCAGATGGATGCTCAGAAACATTTGGTATACACCTCTCATGTTGAGCATGGGATGCCCCATGCTCATCCTGGCCATGTGTTGAGGTTGCTGCTTGTGGAGGTTCTGAGGAATTCCCTTCATGGAGCTGTGATATAAGCATGCTTGCAAGTACAAGTGTAGAATCAAAGGTTGAGCTGGACCCATCATCTAACCCAAATTTTGGTGCCATGAGAATAGGCCTGCTTCCCGGACACATGTTTTTTAAGATGAAAGTCAGATTTTAAAAACACAATACTTGCATTCAAAATGCTAAGCAAGACAGACAAAATCTGTTACGTTTTAGAGTAAAAGTTTCTATTGGTTGCCCAACAAACCATCATGAAAACTAATTGATTGATCCTAAGATTTGTAGCATCAGTGTCAATTCATTTGTCTTGCTGATCATCCAATTAAAGATGATTAACAGAATAATAGAATAAGAGATCGGTAGCCAGATGATCACTTAATAAAAGCATGGACACATCAACATGCATTGGAGGCCAAACATATGGATTCCTACATAGATGATGCAACTTCGGTTTCAATTCTTTTAATGATTTACATATCACCAATATTTGTACGAACTCCAATGACTGTTCTCACCTTGAATTCTGACTGTATGCATCAAACCTAAGGAGCTATATATTCTATCAAAACTCATTGTTACTATGTGGGTTTCATCATTTGTGATGAATTACATGGTTGATTTATATAAACTTTCAAGTATCCCAACCACACCAAGTGGCATTGTGGGGACCCAGTTGCAAAGAGATCTACTAGTGTCGTGATTTGTCATTAATGCCAATATTTATCAATGGTAAGCCCACACGACACCATGTCTGCAGGATGAAGCTAGCATTTGACATTGAAGTTTATCAAATGAGAAACTCTTTTGTGAGGGAGGAGGAAAAGAGGCAAGCAAAGGGAAAATAGATACATCATGCATGGAATGGGATAAGATATATCTTACTCTCCGGCCTTTTCAAAATACAATTGAATGTCAACTTCACAGCCTTCGCAAAAAGAAAGAAAGGCCTGAAATTTGATGATAAACAAAGAATATTGTGTCAAATAATAAACACAAACAAAAGGAGTAATGCATTGTTCAACAATATCGTAGCCAAAATTGAAAAATAAAAAATTAAACAAAAAAACTTCACTTACCAAAAAAACAAATAAAAGTCATAAATGAAATATTTAGCCAACAAAGTTGACACTTATACCAGAAAGTGTCATATATTAAAACTAGTTATATAGTATAATGACAGAGATTAGGTGAAATTTATCTCTAAGTAAATGTTTCATCAATAGGGCAAAGGCTTTGCCAGGTCAATTATGACTCAAATGCAATTGAAGTTCAGAAAAATTAGGTACCAAGGCTTGGATTCAATACCTTCAATTCTTTCACACCAAATGTCACATCTACTGGGTCTCCAGTGTGAATATACTGCAAAAACTCTTCTGTAGGATCTATCCATAGTTGAGTGTGCAGTGATGAATCATTCTCTACAATTGAAAAGAGCAGCATTAGTATCTTGTTTATGAAAAATTCAGGGTAGAAAGACTAATATGACAATTACCTTTGGTTGGATCTATATAACTTCTAAGTTCGACAGCTTTTCCTCCTATTTCATTTGCAGCGTCAGAAGGCAAGGAGGTCTGTTCTGTTGCAATGATAGTAATCTCCTGAAGAGATGACTGAAAATTAACAAGCAATCTATTGAGATCACGAGGTCTCACTACAAAGTTACTTGGGAATTTTGTCCTATCAAGAGATAAATGTTGTATATCGGGTTCAACATTGCAAGTAATCCAATAGGTTTTCCTCATGCCTGCAAAATGTACAGTATGAAATTATTTCAAATCAATGTTTGAATCAAATAACCTACTAGGAAGATTGCATAATAAGAAAGTTGCATGGCACAGTTATCTAGTAACATTTCCATAGCACAAGAGATCATAAATCTAGAGCTTTCAAAAAGTTAGCCTAAAATCCAAATTTAGATTAGTCTTATTGAAGTGAGAATAACTCATTCAAAAGCTACATGTTAAATCACTTGTGTAGGATCAATGTTCATTGGAGGTAGCCATTGGAGATCAGGCCAATTACCTCTATGGTATATTATTATCCACCTACCTACATCACACATATATTTAACTTGTCTGGACTGAATGATCATCATGGGCTCACAGCCTTAGCAATAATTTAGGATTTCTTCAAAATACCATTTGGCCAACTTATATATACTCCTTTTGTGATGTATGTTACAAAACAAGGAAGGGGATTTCTCTTACATTTTCCTTTCCCCTATGGAAGAATATTGTTTTCAGTCTCAAACAACATTTAACATGAGCCCATTTTTTTCTGCAAACTAAATAAGACCTGTTGATTGTAAGAAAATTCAATAGATAAGAAGACATAAGATGGTGCATTCAGCAACTCTATTTCTAATGTATTACAGTCATTCTAGTGAATGTGTTGGATACTTATCTCACAATAAATTTTTATTCCCAAAGGATACCTGTAGAACACCATATGATTATTTCATTCCTAACCTTTCCCTGATTGCTTTGCACATGGCAGAAATAAAACATTTTCCCTATCAAATAAAATAATATTCCAGCAAATATGACAATGACCAGTTGACCACTATCATTGATGTTTAAGCACCAATCAATCTCGCCATTCTACCCCCATCTATTGGCCCACTGGGTCTGCATCACCCTATCCCTAATAAGTAAATAGGATAGGCAGAACACAAGATATGTGAGAAAGTACTTTACCACTATAGCATTCTAACGCCCATTGCACTTTTGATGCATCAGGATCAGGCAACTTCACACTCAAATTATCAATACTTGCAATAGGTGTCCTAAGAAGAGAACAAATGGCCTGAAGATGCCAAGTCAGCAAGACTGATAAGTTGAAAAATCCCATTACAATATCTAACATGGTTAAAGAAACCACCTTACCTTCAAAAGCACACTGCATTGGACTTGGTTACCAGAAACTGTATAGACATCAAAGAAATCAGGCTTAAATGTAATGGACTGATAAGCTGACCGCGATGAATTGAGAGTGTGAAAAGCAAGCTGCAGGCAAAAAATAGTAACTAAACAAATCAACTCAATTACTTCAAACATGAATATGCAATATGGTACTTACAAATTATTAACTCATTTGCTACCCATCCCTATTTGCAGAAAACCAAAAGGGTAGTCCTAATTCTGCTAAAGTTTGATATAGTTGATGGAGATATTTCAGAAGGAAAATCCAACAAAACAAAACAAAAATTTCTAACCTCTTCTCATAACTTAAACTTCATAAGACAAAAACCTCGAGCCCTCCATTCAGTTATAGCGAACTACTTCTGCATAACATGTTTGAGGAAATCTCTTGAATTTTCAGATACCCCCAAACAAAAACAAAAAAAAAATTCAAGTCTAGGCTTCAGAGCTTCAATTTTTTGAATATCTCCCCCCCCCCCCCCCCCCCCACCCCCCCATATTTTCTTGCCAACCAAACAGAGCTTCACTTGTGAATTTCTCAATCATCAAGCATGATTCATATAAATCAAGTCAAACATAACTCCTCACTCCCAATTCCAAAACTAATTAAATATTATTCTATGAAAGCCTATTTATGTCCTTCTTTTTCCTTCATTTTCATACCATCCAAACAGAGCTTCCACTCACTAATTTCTCACCCATCAAAGCATGATTCATATAAATCAAATCAAACACAAATTCCTTACACCCAATTCCATAAATAACAAATAATTTCGATATAAATCCCATTTATATGCTTTTTTAAAACCCTAATCAAAACACACCAAATCCCTAACAATGAGTTAACAAATCAACATGAACACAGAGTAAATTATATGAGCCATTTAAAAAAAAAAAGTATAAATAAGCTGATAATTAAAGAATCGAACTAATAATATTAGATTTAAACAAATTAATTATAATTTTAGTAATTTATTCAATATATAATATACCTGAGAAGGAGAAGCTTGAATTGCAAGCTCGTTGCCCACTCGTGCGAGGCACGTGATGCACCGAGCAAAGGTCTTGATCGCATTCCCGCTCAGACTCAGTTCCATTTTCGTGTCTCTCTCTCTGAACTCTGAACTCCGAAGTGAGAGAGAGAGAGAAGGCGCGCTTTGGCGGGAAGGGAGAAATGAATTTGTAGTGGGCTTGAATGGTGCCGCCCACGTGGACTTTTATTCACAACTTTCTTCTTTTTTTTTTTTTTTTTTTTTTTGCCACAGTTCACTTACACAGATCCATTATTTTTACTGTACTACTTTACCAATTGTAAATTGTGACAAGAAGTTGTGAAATAATATGTGATTCTAGATTTTTTTTATGAGAAAACAAAAAAAGGTATGAGAAATACATCATGGTTTTAAAAAACGAATTTGTCTCTGATTTTCAGTTTTTACCAGTTTTTAACCGATTTTCACAAGTTTTACCCCGATTTTAGGCCCTTTTTGGGATTGGACTAGCCTCAGGTTCCCAATTCAACTAGTCGGACCAACCAGTCCGGTCCCCTTTTTAAAATTAAAACATAAATAGGACCCTAAATCCATTTTAGTATGATAAATTTCTAACTCATGCTAGATTTTGATTAGACCTAACCAAGTTAAATAAGTTTCTCTGTATTGGTTGCTAATCACTTTTAGTTGCAACTAAAGAAAGTACATTTCCAAATTTATATCCATTTATATACAAATCTAAAAACTTAAGTGCAACAATTATTGTTACCATGTTTTTGTTATGCCACATTAACGTAGTATTTTAGTTTATTTTGGTCTAGTTTGGTTCAATTCGGTCAATTCAATCAATTTGGTTCAGTTTGGACCGCTTCAGTCCATTTTGGTACAGCTTGGTCCAGGTCGGTCCATTTACTTTACTTCGATCCGTTTCGGTCTAGTTTGGTCTATTCGATCTATTCGGTCTTCTGCGGTTAACTTCAGTATATTTCAGTCCATTTTGATCTATTTCAATTCATTTTGGTCCACTGTGGCCTACTTCAATCAATTCAGTCCACTTCGATGATGCTACCTGATTGACGTCACATTCTTAGCGTAATTTTGGTAAGTTCTTGATAAAATTACATTTTTCTTATGTTATAAAGTCTTGTATTTTATTTTTAAATATAATTGATGAATTTATTTATATATGCTTATTCTTTAGGTCATTTAAAACATATAGACGATCAACCGTAAGTAAGGTGCACTAGAAACAAATTTCAACCATACATTATATTATTTACAAATTATCTCGCATTATATAATTATTGAATGTAAAATGCATTATATTTCCTTAAAAAATTACTAAATTTAAACAATTTTCAAATAACATATAGAGATAGTTAATTTAATTTAGAAAATCTAATATATTGTATAAACTATATTTTATTAGAAAATAATCACATCATTTTAAGAAGGATTTGAGACTAACACTTATAAGTTTTATCTATTATTCTCATTTTTCACTTAACAAAAAAAAATCGTCAAATTTTTTGGCACTATGACTAGTTTAATATAATGACGTAGAAGTTCAATAAAAGATCTAAATTTGATTTTAATTATATTATAATTTTCTGTCAAGTATAATACTATAATTCTAATTGGATTTTATATATGTACTCTAATTTTGTATCAAGTATACCTATAATTGAAAGCTATTTTTAACCCATTTAAAGCTACTTATAGATTATTTGACTTTAGTCCAAAAAACTTATGTCCAAGCTACTTCCAATCCATTTGAAACTAATCAACTTTTTCATACAAAAATCGATTAATTATTGTCAACAACAAATTTTACTTTTGCTCTTGCTTTGGAATATTGGAATAGATTTTTATAATAACTTATTTTATAATATAATTAAAAATAAATTCATTGTATTAAGAAAAATGAAAATTATGTCAAGAATTTAAAGCTAAGTATAGAAATTAATCACTGAACTAGCTATTTTTTCTTTAATAACTAACATGGAGAAATCAATCATTAGCAATTTGCGTATTCCCCCAAATAATATTCTTACAAGTTTCTTTTAAGAGCTGAAAAAATATTAATAATGAAGCCCGATATTATTAAACATAGGTACGAATGTTTAATATATATATATATATCTAATAGTGTTTATCATGTGTTAAAAAACAAAAGCCGTCATGATCTCATGTAAACCACACAGAAGATGAAAGAGTTATTCAGCAGAAAGAGATAATGGCAGAGTTTTCAGAGGAAACTATTGAAAGTTTGAAACACTTGCTATTGTGTATTTAAAACAAAAAGAGATCTAGTACTGGAGGTAAGCCAAATTCTCTGAAATGTATACCTTAACTTCTTTTTGATTCCAAAGTTTTTAGCACGGCGAACTCATGATTGTTGTTATTAATTAATTGTCTCTCTTACGATATTAATGCTCTTGCCATGTTCATTCCAAATGAATGTGCTTTTGATTTAGTCTTTACAGAAAAACTTATTAGTTGATAATAATTGACACAAGTATAATATGTGGGTCCACAAACATTACCGTGCTGGAGGCTGTCTAGACTTCCCATACAAAAGAAGTGAGTGATCCAATTTGGGAAAAAAGTCTGATAATTCTATGGCATTGGTGTTTCTGATGTTAGTGCACTACAAATATAATGTAGAGCCAAGAAGCTGAAACCAGAGTGAATCCACTATTGGGGTCTTTTTCTCCGTGTTGTCATGTGTCGAGTTTGGATTGGCTTCACTTTTCAACCTAGGTTTAAGATAGAGGGTTAAGTTTGCTACTCTCATCAACAAGTATTGCAGTGAAGGCTAGTAGCATTGTTTAAAGAACTGCACACAAACGGTTTAACTTATGAGGAATAAAAGAAGTTACAACACAAATACAACAAGCAAAGGCACCAAGCCTTAAAATATAACAAAACACAAGGATATGATACGGGAGAGAAGGATTCTCCACATGTGATCATGTACCAAAAAAACTTGTTTTGGCATATGATATATATGGCACAAATATGTTTTGTTTTGCGAGACAATAATAAATGAAGTGGTTAATGCTTAATGAAATTTGCCTTAATATTCCCATTTGCTCAGCTTTTATAAAGGTCTTTAAGGAGGTCTAAAACCACTCGGGGCTGCTATTAATTGATGATTCTCTTGAATTTTAATTTTGTTTTTGGGTTTAATGGAAAAGTGAAATTGGATTAGTTTAGTGTTAATTTTGGATAATCAGGTTAATAGAGGCTACTTGGTTGACTTCCCTTGAAGGTTTACAATCTACTAAAACTATTGAATATAGGGGATTATATTAGCAAGCAATTAATGATGGTGAATTTATTGGTAAATGTTTTTTTTTTTTTTAAATAAACAATAAAAGTAATGCTACAGGCACAAACTAATTTACAACATTTTTACAAACTGCTAATGTGCCAAATTCTTATTAGTTCTAATATAAGTCCACCACAAACGGTACATTTATGTTTACTAATAGTTATTTGAAAATTACTAAAGTCATATCAACAGTTTGTAAAATATTGTAAATTAGTTTGTGTCTAGCATTACTCAAACAATAATACTTATTAGAACATATACGAAAATAGTAATACTAGTGTTTTAAACGGTAATACTTACAAGTAAATGCTAATTGGTGTGAATGAAGTAAAGAAGTTTAAATTAACTAAACTGTTTTTTAGCCTCTTAACTCACGAGACACTCGTGGGCTCATGGAAGTGCATGTACTCCAAGTCCACATACTTCCTCTTCCATTAGGCATACAAGTGTGTAAAAAAACCCTCTCATGGACCCTCCAAAACCATACCTCCAAAAATTCTCAAAAGATATATTTTTCAAATGAGCTTAGACCATATGTGATGCGAATGAGATGAAATAAAAAAAGGCATTAGATTGTGATGAGAACGAGATTAAAAAAAAAAAAAAAAAAAAAAAAAAAAAAGACATAAGACTGGTCTTGCTTGGATTGTTTTTTGGGTTGGGCTTCTAAGTGGCGCTTTGCCAAAAAATGGGCCCTCGACACCATTACACGCCCAAGCTTAAAAACGTAAAACGTACTAAATTAACTAATCGGAGTCTACTAGCGTGTTGGCACGAGAGCACTCATGCCATATAATTATGTCTTTACTTCCATGTTTGATGACTCAATTTTCTCATTCAGCAAGTCTAACACGCTAGACTCTAAACTTCTAAAGCACGGCAATATTGGTAGGCCCACATTTAGCAAACTTGGAAATCGAATTATGGAATGACAACTTTCTCAAAAAAAAAAAAAAAAACGAAAAAGAAAAAAAAGAAGGAATGACAAGAGCATTCATATAGTGAGAAAGACGGTTAATTTGGATGGAGTTACCGTCAAGAGGCTTGGTTAACACTAGTTGAAATAGGTTTGAATCCAACTATCAAATTAAACAACAACAACAACAACAACAACAACAACAACAACAATAATAATAACTAGCCTTTGAGATTACATCAATTATAATTTGAAATTGCTACATTTCCGAATTAAAAAAAAAAAAAAAAAAAAAAAAAAAACTACGGGTGTGATGAAAATCTGATGAATATTATGAGTTTATTGTTGATGTGCAACTAACAAAAAATCTATTTCAATTAGGAATTGTACGGGCCCCCACATCTTCCTTGCATCGGGCTGTGGACCCTGTCCTGGATGAAAGGCCCAAAAGGCCAGCCTTCCTGTTCGGTGGCCCACTCCCAGGCCACGCGTGCGACCGGGCCAATCCCTGCCTCGTCATCATTTTCTCGGTGGTGACTTCCCGAGCACATGCAGACATCATACTCTCGGGACGCCCCGCCCTTGGCCTGCCCGGCAGTGTCTCGGATGATCACCGCTGCCGAGAACTATTGTGAGGGTGGGAACCAAGTTCCAACGCCACCCTCGCTGCACCCCACTACCACCTAACCATCCACTTGCGATCGATGATACTGGACCGCCAGTTGCACTTACTGGTAAGTAATCATGGCGTCACCACTACCTATGGACTATAAATATAGGAAAGATTAGGAAGAAGGGGGTTGGAACGAGGGTGGTAAGAAGAGTGTATACAGGGAGTGACCAAAGGGAGAAGGTAATCAAAATTTCCAGGGGATAGGAAGTGACCTTAGTGAGCCTTGGTGTCTAGAACGACCCAGTGTAGGAAATCCAAACCCACGTTACAAGTAAGTCGTGAGCCCAAGGGAGGCCCAGCCCAATTGGTCTCAATTTTGGGCGTGCACAACTGGCGCCGTCTGTGGGAAATCCTACTAAGCAGTGGTTCCACTGAGACTTGTTTACAAGGAGATGTCTGCAGGTAACACCGAGAGCGGCTCGGCAGGGTCTTCCCGGGGATCCGCCTGGCGGGAACAGAGACACAAGAGACGCGAGGATCCGGCTTACGAGCAATTAGATGAGCGATCCGGCCTTGGAGAAGGGTCCTATCAAACGGAGAGAACGGCTTCCCACGCTTCCCGGCGCAGGCAGCCCGACGCCAGGGATGAAGAGCTCGAGCGGCTGCGGAGGTTAGTGCGAGAACTGGAATTAGAAGCGGGAAACGAGCGCCGCCGAATGGGTCGATATGACTAAGAAAGAGGACCTGAGGTCGAGGAAGAAAGACGCGGGATGGGGTCGAATCAATCAGGATCCCACCGCCGCAGGGAGCGTTCGAACTCGAGGGAGTCCCGTCACCGACGAGACCGCTCTTATTCAGCGGAATCTCGACGGAGGCGAAATCGCTCTCGGTCACGGGAGTACGGGAATCGGGGCTCGGACTCACCAGAGGGGCGTCCGAGGAATGCGGCAATGGATGCAATGAGCCGTGCGTTGCGCAGGGCTGCTCGATCCCCATTCTCAGCAGACATCGAGCGAGCACCGATGCCGGACAGATTTGCGCGACCGCCGTTTAGTTCATATGGAGGGAAAACGGATCCCGTGGAGCACGTCAGCCACTACATCCAGATGATGTCTCTCCACACCCGGAATGACACCTTGATGTGCAAAGTTTTTCCCTCCAGCCTGGGTCCCACGGCGTTAAGGTGGTTCAACGGTTTGCACAAGGGCTCCATCCATAGTTTTGCCGAGCTTATACAAGAGTTTGGTTCACGTTTCGTGACGTGCAGCCGAGAACAGCAACCTGTGGACGCACTGCTGTCTATGAAGATGAGGGCAGGGGAAACCCTCCGTGATTATGCTAGCCGGTACTGGGAGCTATACAACGAGATCGGCGGAAGGAACGAGAAGATCGCCGCAAGCACTTTCAGGATGGGGTTGCCTGAGGAGTCAGGGCTGAGGGAATCATTAACTAAGAAGCCTCCCGAGGATATGAGGCAACTGATGAGGCGCATTGAGGAGTACAAGCGATTGGAAGATGACAGAATGCAAAGCAAAGGCAAGGCGCAAATGACAGACCGTCCTCGGCAGAGCGGTTTTCAGCAGAGGACACAGGGAAACTTAAGGATTCAAGAACCGGTAGCACCAGTAGGGGAGGTGAACGTGACGTTCAAGGAGCCCGTGCATAAAATTGTGGATAAGATTAAACACGAGCCGTATTTCAGATGGCCGAACAGGATGGCCGGCGACCCCACCAGAAGGAATCAGAACCTTTACTGTACATACCATAAAGACCGGGGACATACCACCGAGCAATGCCGAGTGTTGAAAGACCATCTCGGGCAGCTGGCTAAGGCGGGGCATCTCAAGGAATTTGTGACAGACTCCGGGGATCGAGGAACAGGGCATGGCGCTCCAAACAGAAGGGATCCCCTTCCGCCCCTTCTTGGAGTAATTGATGTTATTCACGTCGCCCCGAGAGGCGTTTTAAGGGCAAATGCGGGGGGGGGGGGTGTTGACAGTGGTATCTGTGGAGGGAAGTGCGAACGCGCCACCCCCCGCGAAGAAGAATAAGCCCACCCGAGAACCGATCGCTTTCGATGACAATGACCTGGAAGAAACCATTCAGCCGCACGACGACGCACTGATAGTCACGGCTAGGATTGGCGGCTTCGTGGTAAAGAGAATAATGATAGACCAGGGAAGCGGGGCGGACGTTATGTATTCGGACCTATTCAGGGGGCTCGGGTTGAGAAATGAGGATCTGACAAAGTACAGCACCCCCCTGGTTGGGTTCGACGGGAAAATGGTGACTCCCGAGGGGCAAATCTCTCTGCCCGTGAACATGGAGGGCAAGGAGATAATGGTGAGTTTCATCACTGTTGCCTCGTACTCCCCCTACACGGCGATTCTTGGGAGGCCATGGATACACGCAATGGGGGCTGTCCCGTCCACCCTGCACATGAAGGTCAAATTTCATACCGACTATGGTGTCACGGTGGTACAAGGAAATCAGCAGGCGGCCAGGCAATGTTTGATTGCCATGGTCGATTGGAAGAAGGAACAAGCCGACCAAGAGGATAGGGGAAACCCGAGATGCTCGTCGTCGAAGTCCTTATAGCAACTACAGGACCCGCAAGGGGATAAGGGGGTAGCGCGAGCTGAGAACATGATCAAGGTAAAGGTGTTGCCAGACGCAGGCAAGTACTTCCAAATAGGGGAAAGCATGGAGGGCACGGAAAGGATAGAAATGTTGCTGCTCCTAATACGGAATGTAGACGTATTCGCATGGAATCCATACGAAGTTCCCGGGGTAAGCCTCGAGTTCATCATGCACAGACTAGGAGTTGACCCCTCATTCACACCGAAAAGGCAAAGGCCGAGGAGGACGGCCTGGGAGCATTCCGAGGCGGTGAAAGTAGAAGTTCAAAGATTGAAAGAGGCGGGGGTGATTCGGGAGATCTTCTTCCCGGAATGGTTGGCAAACACCGTGGTAGTAAAGAAGAAGAACGGCAAGTGGAGGGTCTGCATCGATTTCACCGATCTGAATAGAGCCTGCCTAAAAGACCCTTTTCCTGTACCAAAGATTGATCAGCTGGTAGACGCCACGTGTGGGCACCCGAGGATGAGTTTTCTGGACGCCTTCCAGGGGTATCACCAAATTGCCCTGGCGCCCGAGGATCAAGAAAAAACGGCGTTCATCTCCCCGGAGGCAAACTACCACTACACGAGGATGCCCTTCGGGTTGAAGAACGCCGGGGCCACTTACCAACGAATGGTAACAAGAATGTTCCGAGATAAGATAGGACGCACGGTGGAGGTGTACATCGACGACATGGTGGTGAAAAGCAAGCAAGAATCCGGGCATTTGGATGACCTCCAAGCGGTTTTTGAGGTCCTCCGACGGCACAAGTTGCGCCTTAATGCGGAGAAGTGCGCGTTTGGCGTCGGGTCCGGGAAGTTCCTGGGGTATCTGATCAGTGTGCGGGGAATCGAAGTCAACCCCGACCAAATAGAAGCTGTGAGAAGACTGAGGCCACCGAGCAATCCAAAAGAAGTGCAAATCTTAACCGGGATGCTGGCGGCCCTCAACCGGTTCATCTCAAAATTCGCAGATCGCTGCCGACCATTCTACCGACTACTGAAGAAATGGACTGGGTTTCGGTGGAGTGAAGAGTGCGAAGAGGCCTTTGCGGAGCTGAAGAATTATCTGGCACAGGCGCCCATGCTCACAGCGCCAGAGCCAGGCGAGGATTTGTTCATGTACCTGGCAGTGTCCGAGCACGCTGTGAGTGCTGTGCTGCTAAGGGACAAAGGAATCCAGCAACCCGTGTACTACATCAGCAAAACCCTAGTCGACGCCGAGACAAGATACCTGCCCCTGGAGAAGCTCGTGTTGGCCTTGATACACGCCACCAGGAAGTTGCCGCACTACTTTCAAGCACACACAGTATACGTCTTGACCGAATACCCATTGCAATCGTTATTAAAAAGGTCGGACTTTACGGGCTGAATATCCAAATGGGGAACTAGGCTTGGTTCCTTCGACATACGGTACCGACCCCGAAGCTCGGTGAAAGGCCAAATCCTTGCGGATTTTATCGCCAAGTTTTCGCCCAAGGGTAAGGGGGAGATGGTTTGCCAGATGGAAACCTGCCCGTGGAAGGTATTCGTGGACGGCGCTTCTTGCTCCACGGGTGCCGGCTCAGGGGTCGTCATAGTCAGCCCAGAAGGAATACGACTCGAACACTCATTTAGGCTGGGGTTCAGGGCATCCAACAACGAGGCGGAATACGAGGCTTTTCTGGCCGGCCTAAGAGCAGCGTCAAGCCTGGGGGCCCGGGAGGTTGAGCTATATTCGGATTCTAGGCTGGTGGTTAACCAGGTGCACGGCAGTTTTGAAGCCCGAGATCCCCGAATGAAGGCGTACCTAGAACTAGCCAGGCTGGTTATGGCCGACTTCAACACAGTAAAGGTTTTCCACATTTCCCGAACACAGAACAGACATGTTGACTCGCTCGCCACGCTGGCGTCGTCGGTAACAGAAGAGATACCCCGGCAAATCCAAGTGGAGCTCATTTCAGAACCGAGCGTCAGAATCACGAGGGACTCAGGAACTACAGGGATCAGCGTCGTCGCAATCGCGACACCTACACCGTGCTGGATCGACCCCATCATCGATTTTTTGGCTAACGACCGACTGCCAAGTGATGAGAAGGAGGGCAACAGGATCCGTAGGATGGCTCCTCGGTATTGGGTGGCAGAAGACCGGACCCTATACCGAAGGTCCTTCGGAGGGCCGTACCTCTTGTGCTTGCGCCCGGAAAAAGTGGGCGAGCTCTTGGAGAAGCTCTACTCTGGGGTGTGCGGCGGTCATGTAGGAGGACGGTCTCTGGCACACCGGGCGATGACTCAGGGGTTTTGGTGGCCTCAGATGCAGAAGGATGCCGCCGAGTATGTACGCAAGTGTGAACAGTGTCAGAAGCACGCCCCCCTGATTCACCAGCCCGGGGGCCACCTGAACCCGATCAGCAGCCCTTGGCCTTTTGCACAATGGGGGCTGGACATCATCGGCCCATTCCCTCGGGCAACGGGGGGACGAAAGTTCGTTTTGGTGGCCGTCGACTATTTTTCTAAATGGGCGGAGGCGGAGGCTTTGGCCAATATACGAGACGTGGACGTAAAGAAATTCGTATGGAAAAATATCATCACCAGGTTCGGGGTGCCAAACACTATCATATCAGACAACGGGTTACAGTTTGACAGCCGGGCTTTCCGAGACTTCTGCAGTGGTCTCGGTATCAAGAACAGGTACTCGACTCCCGCTTACCCACAGGGGAACGGTCAGGCTGAGGCAGTGAACAAGGTAATAGTGGGCGGGCTGAAGAAAAGGCTAGAAGGCGCGAAGGGAAACTGGGCCGAGGAACTCCCAACAGTCTTATGGGCATACCGCACCACTCCCAGACGGTCCACCGGGGAGACCCCTTTCTCTCTAACATACGGAGCGGAGGCCGTGATCCCTACCGAGGTGAATCTCTGCAGTGCGCGTGTTGCTCGGTTTGATCAAACCAGAAACAACCAAATGATGGTGGAGAGCTTGAACAAGACGGAGGAATGCCGCGAAATGGCAATAATACGGCTTGCGGAATACCAGCAGAAGCTCGCCCAGAGATACAACCGAGGCGTGAGAACAAGGGAGTTTATCGCCGGAGATTTGGTGCTCAGAAGAGCCGTAGGCCACATGCGGGACACTGGTGCCGGGAAACTGGCACAGACATGGGAGGGACCCTACAGGATCACTGCAGTGGCCGGCTCGGGGGCTTACTTCTTGGAGGACCTTGACGAAAAACAGCTGCCCCGGCCGTGGAACGTCCATAATCTAAAGAAGTATTATCATTAACGGGCGGTGCGCCGAGCATAATGTCTACCGCAGCCTGTTGTATATGTTTTGTTAGTTATGATAAGGATAGTTTTCACAGATCTGCACCTTCCTACCCTGACTCTCGGTTCAATCCCTATCACCGAGCATGTGGAAGCCTAAAGTATTCTAAGGACAGAACCCTGACTCTCGGTTCGATCCCCATCACCGAGCAGGGGAAACCCTAAATATTCTAAGGACAGAACCCTGACTCTCGGTTCGATCCCCATCACCGAGCAGGTGGAAACCCTAAATATTCTAAGGACAGAACCCTGACTCTCGGTTCGATCCCCATCACCGAGCAGGTGGAAACCCTAAATATACTAAGGATAGAACCTTGACTCCCGGTTCGATCCCAAGCACCGAGCATGTGGAAACCTAAAGTATTCTAAGGACAGAACCCTGACTCTCGGTTCGATCCCCATCACCGAGCAGGTGGAAACCTTAAATATTCTAAGGACAGAACCCTGACTCTCGGTTCGATCCCTATCACCGAGCATGTGGAAGCCTAAAGTATTCTAAGGACAGAACCCCGACTCTCGGTTCGATCCCTATCACCGAGCAGGTGGAAACCTTAGCCTTTTATTCTGACAGAAAACTGAACCTCGGCTCCATCCCTAAGAACCGATCAAGTGGACACGTTCATACAAAAGCATAAGACGTTCATACAAAAACACAAAACATTCATGCAAAAGCGTAAGTCATTCATGCGAAAGCCTAAAACCCAAAGTAACGTTTCAAAAAAAAAAAAAAGAAGAAGAAAAAAAAAAAAAACATACGAACAAATTATCCCGTCACCACAACCCAGTGACGTAGGCAAATTCCGTCCACTTAAGGTTCCAAAAAAAAAAAAGAGGGGGGCAAAATGAAGTTTTCTTTCAAATTTAAAGATCCATATGAACGGAGGGTGCGTCTTCCTGAGGACGTTGTTCGGCGTGAAGAATGGGCGGCTGGATTTCCTCCCCGGCTTGGTCTCCAACATGGGGGTGGCTGGTCTCCTCCATATCTGTCGGCATCGCATGAGAGTCAATGGCGTTCACCAGCTCTCTCATGCTAGAGGTCTCTTCCTCATCGATAACAAGGGGCGCCAGGTGCTTGGTGTGGGGAACGCTCGGGAAAGGGATCTTGCTGCGATCCCTCAACGGTGAGTCCTCGGGCACCCCCAGTGCTTGAAGTGCAGCGAACCAACCCTCCTCGTACCCGAGCCTATGGGCCTGACGGATGACCGGTTCCGCTGAATTCTCGGCATCCGCGAACCCCTCATTGTACCACTTGTTTTCACAAGCCTCCAGCGCCGCCTTCGAATCAGCCAACTGACCTTCCAGCATGGTGTTCAAGCTCTGGACCTCTGCCAATTTAAGTTCAGTGCCGCCCAGTTGCGACTCCAGCTCGTCTGACTTCGTTTCGGCGAGGGCCCGGGCCTTTACGGCAACAGCAATTCGGTCCTCCGCCTCATCAGCAATCTTCGACTTTTCCTTCGCCGTGGCCTCAGCAACATCTTTCAGGGCTCTTTCCCGCTCAACGTCCTCGGCCAGCTCCTTCATCCTGCCGTCCACAACGTACGACATTTGCGCAACCTGACCATACAGCATTCACCTTGTAAGGCAAAATGGAAGGTACACGTACGTGAGGAAAAGGGAAACCGAAAACAATAAAAATGAAACATGTACCGCTATGGCGTGCCACTGCAAGCGCATCCCCAAAGACTCGTCCGTTGATTCCGCGAAAACGTGCATATCCTCGGGCAGGAGGATGCCGCGCGCCAGGCTCTGCGCCACACGGCCCCCATGGCCTTTGTCCCAAACTCGGGCGCTTGCCGTTGTCGGGAGAGGCCCGCCGTCGAGTTGGAAAGAGGGTTGCCATCCTACTGGACCCCGGGAAGTGGACGCCCGATCTATCCTGGTCTGCGCTGCAGGATCCCGTATAACTATACCGGCCGAGGGTCGGAGGGGGGCGTTACCCGTACCTGTCTCGGTCTGGTCAGTTGTGCGCGGCCTCTTGCGAGCCCGGACAGACGGGACGACGAGCGGCGAAGTGATTTGGTCGGGATTTTGTTGTTGTGCCGTAGGCCGGGCGCTCGGGACGAAGCGGTCGATCGTCATCTTCCTCCTGGCCACCATCTCGTTAGCGTGATCGGATCTTGTTTCGGAGGAGTCAGTTGGGTCTGTAGCCGCACCTTCCCCTTCCTGAACAGGTTCCTCGGGCTCTAAGGTTCTCTCGGGTTGAACTGTAGCTTCTTGCTGGATTTGCTCGTGGGCTCGTCTCCGACGCTCGGCAGATACGCGCTCGGCTGATTCGTCGCGAATCGGCTGCCGCTCGTCCGAACAAATAAACCGGGGGCCGAGATCGCGCGCTTCGCCAACGGTAAGCCTTGGTGGGAAGAAGTTCGCGTGCCAAACGTCTATGTAAGAGAGGAGAGGGCTGTCAACTAGCAGGGCTTGGCTGAATGCCTGCCAAGTTGTGTATACGGGAGTTACACCGAGAATAAGATGGGATGCTCGGAGTTGTCCGTCAGAATGAACAAAGATTTCCGACTTGAGCACGAAATTCAGGTCCCGAACATGTACCACTCTGATGTCCGGTCTGAACCGTTTACCCTCTGCACAGAGAAAATATGGGTTAATGACAACATAACCGGACCAAAAAAAAAAAGGGGGGGAAACAAAAGTTAGTCACCAACCGACTTCGCGCGGCGAAAATACACAAGGGGTCTCCTCGACAAACCAATTACCGCTCACCCGAACGAAATCCCTGGCTGAATTTCGGTTTGAGTCGGGTAGGCATGAAATGAGCCGTACCCTTGCGTCCCTAGTCTTTAAATAATAATCAGACCCGATGTTACCGCATAGACTATACATCTGATTGATGTCATAATGATTTAGCTGCAGCCCGTACAACTGGTTCAGCCTACTCACACAACTCACTACCCGGTAAAAGTTGGGGGGGAGTTGGTCGGGGCAAAGGCCGTAAAATCTAAGGGTGCTAAGAATCAGAGGGTCTACCGGGAACCTAAGCCCACCCTCTAAAATGGCCATCAAAGGAAAGAACACCGTGTTTTCACCACGGCACCTCTGGATGTCAATGTCACCCATATTGCAATAGGCAATATCTATGTCATTGGGAACGTCATAGGCTTCCCTAAATCTAGCCAAAGCATGCTCGGAAGAAAGGAGGTGAGAATAACTCATTTTCCTAAGCGAGTGTTTTTCAAAGAAAATAACTACTATAATTATCAAAAAATAGACTGAACTGGCTAAACAACAAGAGAGAAAACAATGAGAGGGAAAGGAACTTACTGGAGGCTCTAAGGAGGAAGTGTGTTCTGGGCCAAAGGGTAGACCACGAAGAATGGATGCTCGGCAGAGTAAGGGACTAATCAAGTGAGAAATGCGAAAATGAGAATCAGAGACTGGAAGGATTATTTATAGGTGTGAGAGTAAAGGGAGGAGCATTAAATGCTTCACAGGTGTGAAAACCACGCGGGCCGTCGCCTCGACTGCCACACGCGTAACGCCTCAGTTCACGAACCGTCAGACAATGATGACGGGCAGGTCGTCCATCAGTTCCAGACGCGTCTTTCGAGACGCATTAATGCGCCCAACAACGGCCGAGCACTGACCCTTCATCTTCCCGACGAACATTCACCCCTCGTGATCCTTGATTCACCCCCGTAAATAGGGAGTGAATCAAGGGGGGGCTATTGTACGGGCCCCCACATCTTCCTTGCATCGGGCTGTGGACCCTGTCCTGGATGAAAGGCCCAAAAGGCCAGCCTTCCTGTTCGGTGGCCCACTCCCAGGCCACGCGTGCGACCGGGCCAATCCCTGCCTCGTCATCATTTTCTCAGTGGTGACTTCCCGAGCATATGCAGACATCATACACTCAGGACGCCCCGCCCTTGGCCTGCCCGGCAGTGTCTCGGATGATCACCGCTGCCGAGAACTATTGTGAGGGTGGGAACCAAGTTCCAACGCCACCCTCGCCACACCCCACTACCACCTAACCATCCACTTGCGATCGATGATACTGGACCGCCAGTTGCACTTACTGGTAATTAATCATGGCGTCACCACTACCTATGGACTATAAATATAGGAAAGATTAGGAAGAAGGGGGTTGGAACGAGGGTGGTAAGAAGAGTGTATACAGGGAGTGACCAAAGGGAGAAGGTAATCAAAATTTCCAGGGGATAGGAAGTGACCTTAGTGAGCCTTGGTGTCTAGAACGACCCAGTGTAGGAAATCCAAACCCACGTTACAAGTAAGTCATGAGCCCAAGGGAGGCCCAGCCCAATTGGTCTCAATTTTGGGCGTGCACAGGAATAATATGTGGGGAAGTTTTATTGTACACATTTCTTTCTTATGAGAAATTCTATTCAAAAAATGTGGAGAAGGTAATTACATGAGGAGTTTTTTAAGCTACTGAGTAGAAGTATGAATTTATTAAAAGCAGGAAGGCATTTCAACATTAAAGTAGGAAATTATTCTTTTTGTCAATTTACTATTTTAAACCCATTTTTAAGTTTTAGGTAGGGGTATTTTTGACAGTAAAAAAAAATAATTAACTTTCTTTTGTCAATTTACTATTTTACCCTATTTTTAAATTGTTGGTTAATTAATTTATGGGTATTTTTTACAATAAAAAAAGCAATAACAACCTTTAAATTTATATAGTTATTTATATAGAAAATACTTTTTAAGGAAATTTATATAAGAGAATATTATTTAAATGAAAAAAAATGATTTGGAATATAAATATTTTCTTAATGTATTGCTTTGAATACAATTGAAAAAAAAAATCATCAGAAGGTCAAAACCAATTAAATAACATATGCAATCAAAAATATAAAAAATAATTTTATGCTTTTAATTGAAATAATTCAATATTTGCGAATTTGCTAAAGTAATATATTCACATTTTTAATTCTATTAATTTTAACAAAATACATTTCCCAAATACTTTTCATGACATGATATATATATATATATATATATATATATATAGTACAGTAACATTGTATTCTTTTCTCTCACATGAATAGTACTTCACTATACAATGCCTGCGTTTGGATTGCACTTAAAGTTGCGGCACGTTTTATGATTCACGTTTTCTGCCCTTTTTTTTTTTTTTTTCCTGCCGGCTTTTTTGACTTTGGAGACAAAATTTACTGTGCATGTACTGTGCGTACACTGTTCATGCACTGTTCACGCAATATTTAATATTAAAAGTGGGTCCCACAACACTATTTACACATTTAAAAATTATTTTGATACAGTGTTTTCAGTAACAATAAGTTTTTAGCAACTTTCAGCAACAATAAATGCTATCCAAACAGACCCAATACTTAATAAACTTTTCTAGATTTGTGCTATGTAATTAAAGTGAGTATTTATAGGTTAGATGCACTAATTATATATGTAAAATGAAATTTTATGGATTTATATAACAAATAATTAATTTGAAATAAAGCATTTTTCTTCTAATTAAATTGCTTTGGCAACGATCGCAATAAAGATATAATAAAGGGTTTGCAAAGCTTTATCCGTGGCTAGACGTTAGCTATAGCCGCGTTTTTGAAAAACGTGGCTACGCTTTTTGTAGTGCAGCCTGAAAGATCTACATCTCAGTTATGTTCAGATATCATCTCTCGTGACTGAAATCTTAGCAAATTTATCTGGTTTAACAACACTCCATTTGAGTGGTTGCGGATTGTATGAAGAATTCCCGGTTGAGATTTTAATCTACCAAAGCTACAAGATCTCAGGGTGAGTTACAATCAAGATCTCATAGGAAAATTGCCCGAATTTTACTCAAGCAATCCCCTTAAATTTTAATCACTTCGGGGTACTAGTTTCTCTAGAAAACTACCGGCTTCAATTGGAAACCTAAATCCGTTGAATGAATTATGGCTTGGGAGCTGTAATTTCTCAGGTCGCATTTCACCTTCAATAGGTAACCTTACTCAACTCACCACTTTGGACCTTTCTAATGACCCTTTTATGGGCCAAATACCTTCCTCGCTATTTAACCATATTTCCTTGAATTATTTGGATTTCTCTTACAGTCAATTATCAGGGTCAATTCCATCTTCATTTGGTAACCTTACACAACTCACTGTACTAGACCTTTCCAATAACTTTTTAAGAATCTCAAATCCTTCTTCCTTGTCCTGGCTTTCGAAGTTGAGCAAACTTACTGTATTGGTCTTTAAGGGAATCAATTCGACAATGGAGATCCCATCGACCTTGGCAAATCTAACCCAACTTAATTATTTGAGACTAAGCACTTGTCAACTAAATGGTCAAATCCCTTCTTGGCTTGCCAACCTTACTCAGTTAATTGAGTTGCACCTTTCTCATAATAAATTACAAGGCCAAATTCCCATCTCAATTTTTGAACTCAAGAAACTTGAAAGTCTCAACCTTTACTCAAACAACTTGACTGGCACAGTGAGTCTGCACATGTTTATGAAGCTCAAATATTTAACCTCATTCTTTCTATCATTAAAAAATATATCATTCCTCCCTGAACCTATTACCAATGCAACTCTGAATAGGCTTGTGGTTATAGGATTGGGTTCATGCAAATTGAGCAATTTCCCACATTTCTTACGCAACCAAGACCATTTGCAAGTGCTAGACCTATCTCACAACAATATTCTTGGCCAAATACCCAAATGGGTGTGGAACACAAGTAAAGAAACTTTGATGTACGTGAACTTTTCTCACAACTTGTGCTTTGACCATCATTTATTCAATTTTCCATGGCCTCGGCTAAAGATTTTGGACCTTAGGTCCAACAAGCTACAAGCATTACCCCCAGTTCCACCGCCATCCACCTTGATTTATTTGGTTGCCGACAACATGCTCCAAGGAGAAATTTCACCATTGATCTGTAACCTTAGTTCTCTTTAGTCCTTCGATTTATCCAACAACAAATTTGGGGGCATGCTTCCTCCTTGTTTTAGCAACTTCAGCAACTCTTTAACTATATTGAATCTTTGAGGCAACACTTTTGATGGCATTATTCCTCAGCTATGTGCAGAGGGAAGTACACTGAAGATGATCGACTTGAGCCAAAATCAATTCGAGGGGGTTTTACCAAGATCGTTATCAAATTGTCGAATGTTAGAGTTTCTAAATATTGGAAGCAATAATCTCAATGATGTTTTCCCCTCTTGGTTGGGAACACTACCTAAACTAAGGGTACTTATTCTGCGACATAATGGATTCTATGGTGTTGTGGGGAGTCCAACAACCATGTTTGCATCTCCCAATTTGCGCATTCTTGATCTTTCCACCAATAAATTTACCGGTAAGTTAACATTTAAATATTTCCGAAATTGGATGTTTATGAAGAAAGTTGATTTGGATTACTTCAAATATTTGTGGGCATTTAGAGTTTTTAAGCAATGCCGTCATGACTCTGATGATGTTTACCCTTACTCAATGACAATAATAAACAAAGGCAAGGAAACAGTATATCTAAAGATCATAAAAGTCTTTGCAGCTAGTGATCTTTCAAGTAACGAATTCAATGGAATGATTCCAGAATTCATTGGGAAACTAAATGGGTTCCAATTGCTCAATCTTTCTAACAATAACCTCACTGATCATATCCCATTATCATTAGGAAACCTAACAACAATGGAGTGCCTTGACCTTTCTCAAAACAAGCTCTCTGGACAAATACCTTGGCAACTGACACATCTCACTTTCCTCGCATCCTTTAATGTCTCACATAATCAACTTACGGGGCCTATACCACATGGTAATCAGTTTGATACATTTGACAATAGTTCATTTGATGGAAATTTAGGATTATGTGGAAATCCATTATCAAAGAGATGCAAAAATCCAAAGCCTTCACCTCTACCCACTTCAAGCATAGAAGAAGATCAAGACTCATGGTTTAACATTGAATTTGATTGGAAAACGATCCTTATGGGTTATGGTAGTGGCCTTGTAATTGGAGTTGTTGTTGGAAACATTGTGACTAAGAAGAAGCAGCATTGGTTTGTAAGAACTAGGAAAGTGCAACATAAAATGCGTAAGAGGCAACTTTGTTAGAGAACAACTTTCTTCTTAAGGTGAAAATTTGAAAGTGGTGGGAAATCACTCATTCAAAGTGGAGATGTTGGTACAATATTGGTTTCATCAAAGGTTTTTTTTTTTTTTTTTTGGTGGTGGTGTTTTGATGAGATTATATTCATTCTTAAAGGGTTAATTTTGATATTTTCCAGTTTATTTTGATATCAAGTTTTAGATATAAATTTGAGCATTGTAATCTCTATTTTATTATAGTAAATTGATCGGATTTGTCTTGTGGTTTTTTCCCTCTACATTGGAGGGTTTTCCATGTAAATTTGGCATTTTCTTGTGTGGTTATTTTTATTGGTGCTTTTGTGATGTTTATTACTATCGCTCCTTTTATTAAATTGAATTCTCAAACAAAAGGTAATTTGGCCCCAAAAAAGTGTAGTACTACAAGAAAGAAGGTTTGTTGCAATTAATATTTCATGGCAATAAACTCAAAGTTGTGTCAATAAGCTTTTATTTCAACAAAAACAATTGTTCTGCAGTGCTGCAATAAAATCCATGGCTATAGGTTCTTTTTCACAAATTTTTTTATTACTCTAAGGCATTACTTCAAATAATTCTATCACCATAAGATATTGTTTCAATAGTTTTATTGCAATAAATACAAAGCACAAATAATTGAAGGGTATTGCATAACAAATAGTAACGGTGTATATTTATCTCACAATAAATTTTTATTCTCAAAGGATATCTGTAGAACATCATAAGATTAAAGTTGTTACTTTATTTATCAAAAAAAAATCCTAACCATTCCCTGATTTCATTCCAGATGGTAGAAATAAAACATTTTCCATATTAAATAAAATTAATATTCCAGAAAATATGACAATGGCCAATATCATTGATGTTTAAGCACTAATAAATCTTGGCATTCTACCCCTATCTATTGGGTCTGCATCACCCTATCCCTATTATAAGTCTATAGGATAAGAAAAACACAAGATATGTGAGAAAGTACTTTACCACAATAGCATTCCAACACCCATTGCACTTTTTATGCATCAGGATCAGGCAGCTTCACACTCAAATTATCAATACCGGCAATAGGTGTCCTAAGAAGAGAACAAATGGCCTGAAGATGCCAAGTCAGCAAGACTGATAAGTTGAAAAACCCCATTACAATATCTAACATGGTTAAAGAAACCACCTTACCTTCAAATTCAAAAGCACACTGCATTGGACTTGGTTACCAGAAACTGTATAGACATCAAAGAAATCAGGCTTAAATGTAATGGACTGATAAGCTGACCGCGATAAATTGAGAGCGTGAAAAGCGAGCTGCAGGCAGAAAATCATAACTAAACAAATCAACTCAATTACTTAACACACGAATATGCGATATGGTACTTACAAATTATTAACTCATTTGTTACCCATCCTTATTTGCAGTCTATTCCATATAGGTTGAAGAAAACCAAAAGGTAGTCCTAATTCTGCTAAAGTTTGATATAGTTGATGGAGATATTTCAGAAGAAAATCGAACAAAATAAAACAAAAATTTCTAACCTCTTCTCTTAACTTAAACTTCATAAAACAAGAACCACGACCCTCCATTCAGGAGCGAAATACTACTACATAACATGTTTGAAGAAAATATCTTGAATTTTCAGAAACCAAAAAAAAAAAATTAAGTCGGCTTCAGAGGTTTAATTCTTTTGAATATCTTTCTTTTCCTCCAATTTCTTGCCAACCAAACAGAGCTCCACTTGTGAATTTCTCACTCATCCAGCATAATTCATATAAATCAAGCCAAACATAACTCCGCACACCCTATTCCAAAACTAATTAAATATTATTCTATGAAAGCCTATTTATGCCCTTTACTTTTCCTTCATTTTCATACCTTCCAAACACAGTTCCCACTCCTGATTTTCTCACCCATCAAAGCATGATTCATATAAATCAAACCAAACACAAATTCCTCAGACCCAATTACATAAATAACATATAATTTCGATATAAACCCCATTTATACGCTCTTCTAAAACCCTGATTAAAATACACCAAATCCCTAATAACGAGTTACCAAACCAACATGAACACAGAGTAAACTATATGAGCCATTAAATAAAAAGTATAAATAAGCTGATAATTATTAAATCAAACTAATTGTATTAGATTTAAACAAATTAATTATAATTTTAGTTATTTATTCATAATATAATATACCTGAGAAGGAGAGGCTTGAATTGCAAGCTCGTTGCCTACACGTGCGAGGCACGTGATGCACCGAGCAAAGGTCTTGATTGCATTCCCGCTTAGACTCAGTTCCATTTTCGTCTCTCTCTCTCTCTGAACTCTGAAGTGAGAGAGAGAAGGCGCGCTTTGGCGGGAAGGGAGAAATGAATTTGTAGTGGGCTTGAATTGGGGCTGTCTACGTGGACTTTTATTCACAACTTTTTTGCCATTGTTCCAAGTCCCCACTGTGAGTAGTAGAGTAAGAAATTTACATTTGGCAAAACGGGTTAGAATTTGTTGTTCCGAGTCCACTGTGAGTAGTAGAGTAAGAAATTTACATTTGGCAAAACGGGTTAGAATTTGTTGTTCTGAGTCCAAAGTACCTGACCTGAACTTGAATTTTTTGATCTGAAGAAAAAACGGATTGACCTGTGACCCAATTCGATTTTTTCGCAAGTCAATCTAACCCGACTCGAATAACCCATGACTTGACCCGCTAAAAAAATATAATTAAAAATATTCAGACTATGTCCTAAATGCTAGGTGCATAAAGCACAAAGCAGGTTAGGCTAGAGCCAATAGATCACATATTCACAGACAACCCATTTATTAAAAAAAAAAAAAAATTCTACCAATTCTCATTCGATTTGACTAGACACCAACTACACTAACACTACTAACACGGTATACATGTATACTACTTTATGAGTTATTGAGTTAAGACTTAGGGTTCATTTGAGAATAGCTAATTTAGTTAAAAGTGAAATTTTTTTGCTAAAAGTACTGTAGATAAGGCTAAAAGTTAGCTAAAATAGTACAGTGAGATCCATGAATAGTATTAAAAAGTGCAATAGAGCTCATAAATAGTAGCAAAAATAAACTAAATAGTAAAATAAGCTACCTAATATAAGTTATCCCAAACACAACCTTAAGACAAAACTTAAGTTTATTTGTTTTTTGAGAATTTGACAAAACTAAAAAAATATTTGACAAAACAAAACTGTGTGCTCTTGTAGCTATTAAGCTGTAGTCCACAAACCACTAATCAGCAAACCTTAAGAATGATATTATTAGTGGTGTAAACTTAAAATATATACTTTTTGGTGCTCCTTAAGATCTATCTCTTTTTGAAGTTGTAAATTTGTAATTACATGTATTTTGACAATGAGTTATTAACATAAAAGGCTTTTTCCATCGTGAATTTATGACTATAAAGAAAAAAAAAATTTTATACAAAATAAAATTCTACTTTAACATAATGTAAGTGTATATGTGTGTGAAGCTCCCTCCTAGAGACTTGAACCTTAGCTGTTGCCCCCCACACCCCATAAGCACTGATACTTAGTTATTCTCAAAACTGTCAGAATTGGAAGAATATTAACAAGTGGCATTAAGTGCAATTCATTTCTTTAATTGATTTTATTCATTCTCTCTAAAAAGGTTGCCATTGACTTTTTTTTTGTACAAAAAAAAAAAAATCGTTTTAAAAATACGGGTCAACCAGACCTAACCTGATCCGCAACCTGATTAACCCGACCCGAACCTGACCTAACACACCTGTTTTGCCATGTCTAGTAGGAATGATAGATCTATTTGACAACCCACTCTGTCTGCCCCGTTGTTGGAAGTTCTAGAATTTGTGATACTAGATTTTTTGTGATCACAAATTATTTCAAAAATTGAGTGGGCCAGTTGAGACAAGAATTTGTGAAATAATTTGTGATCCTAGATTTTTTTTAAGAAAAAAAAAAGGTATGAGTAATAGAAACACAAATCCATTTTAGTATGATAAGTTTCTAAATCACAAATCCATTTTACTATAGTAAGTTTCTAACTCATACCGAATTTTGATTCGACCTAACCAAGTTAAATAAGTTTCTCTTTATTGGTTGCTAGTCATTTTTATTTACAACTAAGGAAGAAGTACATTTCCAAAATTGAAGAAGTACATTTTATTTTATCTAAAAATTGAAGATTACCATTTATTTTTGTCATGCTCTATTGAAACAAATCAGCGTAGCATTTTAGTTTAGTTTGGTCTATTTGGTTTGTTTGGTCTATTTCGGTTCATTTTGGTCCATTTGGTCTAGTTTGGACCACTTCGGTCCATTTTCATTTTGGTACACTTTGGTCCATTTCGGTACAGTTTGATACACTTCGGTCCATTTGGTCTACTTCAGTCCAGTTTCGTCCATTCATTTCAATTTAGTCCAATTCGATCTATTCATTCCATTTTGGTCCCTTTGGTCTAATAAAGTCCATTTTAGTTCATTCATTTACTTTGGTCCACTCTGGTCTAGTTGAGATCACTTTAGTCCATTCAATTCACTTCGATGTTGCTTTGAGAGAAGAGGTTTGTGTAGAAAGAGAAACAACTTAATTGACTATTATGTCACATATTCTCAGTAGTGTTGGTAGGTTGTTGATAAAATTACATTTTAATTATGTTATTAAAGTATTGTATTTAAATATATATATATATATATATATATAATTGGTGATTATTTACTTATATTTGCTTCCTCTTTAGGTCATTTAAAATGAATAAAGGATGAACTGTTTGTAAGGAGCACTAGAAAATAAAAAATTCTGACCACTCATTACTTTGTTTACAAAATATATTGCCTTATAAAATAATAAAAATGTAAAATGCATTATCTTTCCTTAAAAAAAATTACTAAATTTAAAACACTTTCAAATAACAAATATAGATTGCTTAATTTAGAAAAATATAAGGGTAAACTATATAGTTGGTCCTTATCTTTTACACTATATGTCAATTTAGTTCCTGTCCTTTCAATTGTATCAATTTGGTCCCTGATCTTTCAGTGTCGTATTAATTTAATCCCTGCTGTTATCCCCTTGGATAGAAAATCTGATGTATCAAACGAAGTAATAAAAAATAATTTTCCATATCACATCGATTGCCAATTGTACAACCTAGTCAGATTAAAAATAAATTTTGAAAAATTCAAATTTTCTATTCATACCCTCAAGTAATCGTTGTGCTTTCATGCTTACCAATCAGATTAAATCAAGGGTTTTTCTTATTGTTTTGATTTTTATGTGTTTTTTCCCATTAGGGTCTTCTTGGATTGGTTTGAAAATGGCATTGGTTTCAGTTTTATAGGAAATTTTGCAACGACCCACAATACTTTGATGTGTTAAGCAAGTTGATGATGTTCACAGTGCCTTTTTGGGTAGTGGTTCTTGTCAGGGTTTTGGTTGGGTGGACATGGAGGTCCAAATGGGCCAATGTTTTGTCCAAAGATACTATTCCAAGGATTTGAATTCGGTGCAATACCTAAGGAATTGCACCAGGTGCAATTACACCACACTCACTCACATTAATTTTTACCACTTTCATTTTATAACTTTAACTTTTTAACTTTTTCAACTTCTTTTTAACTTTTTTTTAATTCAATGATTGAGATTGAAAGTTCTTTTCTGAACTTTCAATCTCAACCGTGTATTACTATTGCACTAGATGCAATAACCTAGGGGTTCGTTTGGTACACTTAATGTGGATTACAACAGGAATGGTAATCTTTATTACAACAGGAATGTGGATTACAACGCATTTTATTCCCGATAATAAAGAGATTATGTCTAATCACACTTAGAATGGGTTAAGCTTCCACCTAAGGTTAAGTCTATTAGTTGTAAGTGGGTGTTTAAAACAAAATTGTATGGTTGCAAGTGGGTTTCTAAAAGAAAATTATAACCGAATGGGATCGTAGATAAGTATAAGGCATGCTCGGTAACTAAAGGCTATAAGCAAAATATCATGTTGATTATTTGATACTTATACTTCGTTGATTAGAATTGCATCTATAAGCATGTTGTTTGTCATTGTATCTACTTACAAACCTATTATACATCATATGGATGTTAAAACTGTTTTTCTAATAGGTGAATTAGAAAAAAAAAAATATATATATATATATATATATATGGAGCAACCCAAGGGTTGTGTTGTCCTTGGACAATAACATAAAGTTTGTAAATTGGTTAAATTCTTGTATGGATTAAAACAAGTACCTATACAATGATATAAAAATTTTGATATATATAATAAGTTAAATAATAATGAAGGTGTCATTATTAGTTTATATGTTGATGACTTACTTATATTTTGAACTAGCCATAATGTTGTGCATGATACTAAATGTTTTCTTGCCTTTAAATTTGATATGAAAATTTTGGTTAGGGAAAATGTTATTTTAGGCATCAAGATCCTTTGGGATAATGATTGGAGTGTACTATCACAATCTTATTATGTGGAGGAAAAAAAAAACACTGTGATATGTGACCTATGTCTATTATGTATGACTTAAAGGTGCACTTGGTCAAAAATTGTGGTGATAATGTTTCACAAGATGAGTAAGCACAAATTATTGGTTGTTTAATATTTTTGACAAACTGTAGTCGCCCTAATATTGCATATGATATTGTAGATTGAGTAGATACACTCATAGTCCTAGTGTTGAGCACTGGGATACAATATCCATATTATTGATATATTCAAAGGGGACTTTTTATTTTTGTTTGTCATATTGTGGTTATCTTGTTGTTTTAGAAGGATATTGTGATACTAACTGGATCTCTGATACAGATTATGTGAAGCCCACTAGTGGATATGTGTTCACACTAGCTGGAAGGGCTGTCTCTTGAAAGTCATCCAAGAAGACTTGCATAGTAAGATCTAATATGGAAATAGAGTTTGTGGCCTTAGAGAAGGCTAGGTCCGAAGCTATATGGCTTAAGAGTTTATTAATTGATATGCCTCCATTTACTAACTCTATTGCCTTTGTTTGCTTTCCTTATGATTGCCAGGCTACCATAACACGTGTTAAGAGCAAAGTTTATAATGGGAAAAGTCGACATATCCAATTGAGGCTGAGACAGCTTATTTATAATGATGTTATGTCATTAGACTTTGTGAGGTCGAAAAGGAACTTGGCTGATCCTTTGACCAAACCACTAGTAAGAAGGCTAGTGAGTGAGACATCTAGGGGGATTGGACTAATACCCAAGTTGCGACACTGTGGCTAATGCCCAACCTCTATGATAGGTGATTCCATGCAAGAGGTTAAATGGGTAGAGGTCATCAGTGGTCCATGAGCATTGTAATTTGTTATGTGTTTTCTGCTATCTTGGTAAAGAGATTAGTGATGAGTCGATCCCTATGGTGTGAGATAGTGCTAAGTTGTAAATTTGGTGAGGTTGAGTTTTAGGCTCTTAATGGATCCATATCCCTACTTGTTGGGATGGGGTGTATTTGCATACACTCTTGATGGATGTCATCGACTAAACGTTTGTTTGGATACAGTTGAAAACTAAAAATTGAAAAACAATGTAGCAAAATAATTTTTAAATGTGTGAATAGTATCGTGGGACCTATTTTTAATGAAAAAGTTGTTGAAAAGTGAGGTTTGTGGGTCTCGTGACTGAAAAGTTGCTAAAAAAGTTATTGTGTGTACTATTCACACCCCCAAAGTCAACAATCACGGCTTGAGAAAAAAAAAATGAAGAAAACACAAAATGTGGACGTGGGAAGCGCAAAACGCACTTCCCAAATGCACACTAAGTTGCAGATTGTTGGAGGTTGAACTTTATGCTCTTAATGGATCCAAATCCCTACATATTAGGATGGGGTGTATCTGCACACACTCTTGATGGATGCTACTAACTAAATTGCAGATTATTAGAGGTTAAACTTTAGACTCTTAATGGATCCATACTCCCTACTTGTTGGGATGGGATGTTCTGCATGCACTCTTGATGGATGCCACTAACTAAGTTGCAGATTATTAGAGGTTGAACTTTAGACTCTTAATGGATCCATACTCCCTACTTGTTGGGATGGGATGTTCTGCATGCACTCTTGATGGATGCCACCTATGTGTGAGTGGAAGTTATGCTGCTTCCTATGAGACTTTTTGGGTAGGTCTTTAGAGCTCCCATGAAACCTAGTGGCACATGGCCTGGATAAGGCATCAACCTGCTTAAGAACAACCTTGATAAAGAAAGTTATGCGGGTAGTAAGTTTGGATCTCTAATAGTGTGGTTAAAAGAGTTTTAACTCCACCATTGTCTTTTAGTTTCTACTTATTTATCCTAAGTATGGTTAAAATCTTTTGGTACTATATTGATGCATGCTTTCTTTAGTTGCTTGCTTTTCCTATTTTGTGTTTGTAACATGTGGGGGATTGTTGGTGTGAGTGTGTGTTCCAAACACTTTTATTATTATTTATTTTCTAGATGTTAGAAATTTATAAGTAAGATAGCCGTTGGACTTTTATAGGTTATTAGTAACCAATAACTATAGATCATTATTGTCATGAATAACCTATATAATACCTATCATCACAACCTTTCTTACATGTCATAGTTTATTACTCTATATTTAGATATACACAATTCTATTTTATGTCTCTCCCACATATTTTTCTACAATTTATATTTGTTCTAAGTAAAGGCAATAGAGGGTTGTTCTTGAACCTTTGTGAGTGGAAGTGTGTCCATTATGAAGGTTGACGCTATAGTCTAATCTTGGGAGGTTGTTGGGCCAAGAGAACCAGTGGCGCCAAGTTTTACTCAGGATAACACAAATCAACCTTTAAGGATAACGTTTTTGCAGTGTGATTCTATAGCATTATGAGATTGTTCTAAACTTTTTATTTTATTTTATGCTTTTGCTAATTATTTGGGATATTATTTATGTATCAAAACTTGTTTATTCACTAAAATATTTCCAACACACTTTTCCTTGAAATGTTAAAGAATTCAAGTTCTTTTTTATTTCGAAGTTTTTAGCGCGGCAACCTTTAAAGTTGGCTGATTTGAAGTTGTGAACCGATGCATACCAAATTTCAAAGTCTGAGTAAACGGTGGGGCTATAAACGTTGCCGTGCTCTAGAGTGCCTAGACTTCCCAACAAAAAACAGTGAGAGTCATCCAACGTGGGAAGAAAGAAAGACTGATAAATTTGTCGTATGGCGCGGCACCTTTCATGCCGAAACACTATATGACGAGAACCAAAAGCTTCAAACCGGAGTGGGTCTACAAAGACCATTACACGGAATTGACAAAGAAACATCGATGCTCAATCATGAAGGAACCTCTGATAACACAACATAATAAATTGAAAATATTAAAAAAATTGGTTTACTAATAATAATAGACTAAGAGATTAGATTTGATAAGGTTATGGTGTAAAACCCAAGTTTAATACTTTATAATTCCAACATGCCACATCATATTACATAGTAATTAATAGGTACAAAATACACCAATCAATTCTAATACTTATATGAAAACTGAACTTAATTAGAAGTTTTTTGAGAAGTTATTAATAAAAAGTTGATGTGATGATTTTTTATTGGAGGGTATAAAACATAAGTCATGTTTTACACATCATCCTTACAAATTCAGAAGCTTCCAAACATGAGATTTACACCAAAATTATCATTCAACAATGAAAAACATGATACTCTATAGCATTATGAGATTGTTCTAAACTTTTTATTTTATTTTATGCTTTTGCTAATTATTTGGGATATTATTTATGTATCAAAACTTGTTTATTCACTAAAATATTTCCAACACACTTTTCCTTGAAATGTTAAAGAATTCAAGTTCTTTTTTATTTCGAAGTTTTTAGCGCAGCAACCTTTAAAGTTGGCTGATTTGAAGTTGTGAACCGATGCATACCAAATTTCAAAGTCTGAGTAAACGGTGGGGCTATAAACGTTGCCGTGCTCTAGAGTGCCTAGACTTCCCAACAAAAAACAGTGAGAGTCATCCAACGTGGGAAGAAAGAAAGACTGATAAATTTGTCGTATGGCGCGGCGCCGCACCTTTCATGCCGAAACACTATATGACGAGAACCAAAAGCTTCAAACCGGAGTGGGTCTACAAAGACCATTACACGGAATTGACAAGAGAAACATCGATGCTCAATCATGAAGGAACCTCTGATAACACAACATAATAAATTGAAAATATTAAAAAAATTGGTTTACTAATAATAATAGACTAAGAGATTAGATTTGATAAGGTTGTGGTGTAAAACCCAAGTTTAATACTTTATAATTCCAACATGCCACATCATATTACATAGTAATTAATAGGTACAAAATACACCAATCAATTCTAATACTTATATGAAAACTGAACTTAATTAGAAGTTTTTTGAGAAGTTATTAATAAAAAGTTGATGTGATGATTTTTTATTGGAGGGTATAAAACATAAGTCATGTTTTACACATCATCCTTACAAATTCAGAAGCTTCCAAACATGAGTTTTACACCAAAATTATCATTCAACAATGAAAAACATGATACTCTATTTTTACTAGAACTCTAATAAGTTTTCATTTTCTTTGTTAATACACGGAGACAATTTGTTAATACACGTACGGATCGATGTTCAATGGCAAAAAAAAAAAAACATTACTAGAGAACTGTAATAAGTTTGTTTATTATTATTATTATTATTATTATTATTTGAGGGGGATTATTATTTTTTTTTTCTTTGTTGATAGATAAACTTGAAATGTTATGTCAATAGAGATAGAGTATACAAACAGCATTGTCATTGTTTAGATATCAATAAGTTATAATAATTCGCATAAAAAAAAGGTTATAATAATAATTATTATAAATAATCTCAGATAGACCTATGTAAAAAGCTACATTTTTACTTTCTTTTTATCAACTGTGGATCATTATATTTATAACTAGTATCTAGTCTCATGCATATGCACAGATATAATTAAAAATAATCACAATTATATGGTTCAAATTATACCTTTATTTTATAAAATGTTCAAATTATACATAATATTAGCTTACATGTTTTTTAAACCATATGTTTCTATATATATATATATATATATATATTTGAATTTAATTAGTTTTAAACTCTTCGATTTTTGCACTCAATAATTTAGTTGTCATAAAAATTATAAACTTAAATGGACACATGACAAAAAATTAGACTCTAATTGAAATCTAATTTTGAATCTAATTAGATTTGGACTCTTCAATTTTTACACTCAATAATTCACTTAGCACAAAATTAAAAATTAAATGGAACATGTGGCGTGAAATTGAGAATCCAATTAAAATCTAATTGGATTTCCTCTAAACTTTGACTATTAATATATACTAATTTGTAATTCTATGTATATGTATGGATATATTTAAAAGATATACATTAAGAAGCATAGTATAATTCTTACATATATAATTTAAATACTATTAAAAGTTATTCTTATATTTTCTTAACCCTTTAAAAATTCTTGTAAGAATATTATTCGGTACAAAATGTAAATTGTCCATTTTTTTTAGTTATTTATTTATTTTTTATTTATTCTTAATTTTTGATATTGTGAAATACTTTTTTATTTTTTATTTTTATTTTTTTAAATTCTAGGCTTTTTGATTTTTGTACTAAATAACTCACTTGGATAAATATTAATCAAGTAGCTCGTGAACAATCTCGAGCTTACTCGATAAGTAAATGAATCAATCTAGAACGAGTAATCTTATTTGGTGATGAGTTTGAGTTCGGCTCGTGTTCAAAATAAAATTAAATGAACAAGTCTTAACTTTTAATATTTAGCTCAGCTTGGCACAACTCATTTATAACCCTACATAATAGTAAGAGTTATTTGAATGAAATTAGTCTTTGCCTGCCACACTATGGCCCAAAGGTTCTGGGTAAGAGAGTCAAGACCGGTTTGATTGCAACTCACCTCAATCCAGCTTGTGCACAAACTAGAGCCCCTTTGTTAATACCTTGGTCACATGCCCATGGCAAATGAGACTGTTACACGAAAGTTATGGTAGACAAGTATAATATAACAACAATAAAGGAAATGCACTTATTGTTAGTCAAGACAAGCAAAGAATTCCAAAAAAATAAAAATAAAGAAAAGAGCAATATGACAATAAAGACGCAATATAAGTAAAATGACAGTAATGAAGATGAGATAACACCAATATTTATTCAATAAGAAGACAAAGAAGAAATGGTTAGTCTGCTGCACTTGGTTGCCTTACGGAGTTGAAAGCAAGGAGGGAACCACTTCTTCAATGTAGGTAACCTTACAAGAAGGTCCTGCCACAGAAATTATCCATTTTGAGAGAATGGGCCTGAATGGTTTATGCTAAAAAAAGAAATCCTTAATCCTCAACAGAGGGTAGGCTTTTAGAGGAAGATTAGGGATTAGTCTATTGGTGCATGCCTGCCGTCTTACTCTTGCCTACTCTCTCTGTTTTTCTTTCTAACTCTCTTTCCTTTCCCAGTTTTGCTTCTCTTTTTATCACACCTTTCTTTCTTTTACTTCTGTGTTATTGTTCTTTTCATGGTTCTAGTTGTGTTGTTGTGTGTTCTTCTCCTCTCCTATTTTTTTGTGCACGGCGGAGGCTCCTTTTATACTGTCTGTCGTGACTGGGTTTTTATCATTTCATCCCTTAACCACTTTTGTCTGGGTGTGGGTGTCATTCCAAACCACCCACTGGTTTGTCAGATGCCCAACCACCACTGCTTACCTGTGTTGGTTGTGTCACATCCCATTACTAGACAAAGAGTTTTATTTTGTTTGCTTGTTCGCCATGACATTCCCATCAGGATAAGGGTGGGCATTCTCTCTCACTATCCCTCATGGCATGCACCTAGTGATTCCAACTCATCTTTCCCTCTTTTGGGCAATATGTCATCCTAGTAAGACATTTCCCCCAAAAGAGTTTGAGCAGGAACCTCAGAATAGGCTCCCCCTTTCTCCCCACCGCTAGACCATACCCTCTCTTACCTCTGACCTACGACCAACCACTCCTGTATTGGCTGGGTACATGTTGGTAATGCTTGGGCCTTGTGCGTGCTCTACTTCTGTATGTGTCCATAGCTTTTTTGTTGCTCATGTGTTTGCCATGACCTGAAGGCTCGTCTGTGCATTCTACTGCTTATTCTTGGCTTCTTGTGGCGTGAATGGATTTCTGAGCCTTTGTTCTTTATAGCTTGCTTCCTTCCTGAACTGGGTCTTGCTTGATTGTGGATTTTCATTCTTTTAAACCGTTCTTTGTTCCTTCCATGGGTCTGCTAGCACTTCTGCCATGCCATCTTGCCATTCTTGCTGTGCTATTGTATGACTTGTGCTTGCTGGGCTTTCCTTTGGGTTTGTTGTATTTTTCCTTTGCTTAATTCTAGCAGCCCAATGTTATCATTGGGCTAGCATTCATACATATTTGGGCTTTCTTGACCCATTCCATTGCCTCCGGGCTTCCTTGGCCCATTTCATCCATTTGGGCATCCTCGGCCCATTTCCTTCTCTTGGGCATCCTTGGCCCATTCCAATTCTTCACTCCCATGGGCCTTTGCTAAGCCTTTTGGGCTTCCTCGGCCCAAATTTTCGTATCCTTTTCCTTTCGGGCTTATGGGCTTGCCATCAACCCCTTACTCATTTAATTCATTACTTCGGGCCTCTTTAGCTCATTCTTGCTTGCATTCTATTTCTCATAGCGCCCATGAGTTTATTACTTCTCTCTTTGGGCTCCCTTAGGCCCGTTTGCTTTCTTCAAGGCCCATTTGCTGTTTTCTAGGCCTATGATCCATTATTCCTGCCATTCGGGTTTAATGGTTTTTCTTCCAAATTTACTAACTATTTTTCCTCCCATATTGTTGGGCTTCTTCCTGCTATTGAGCCTCTTGCCAAAATGAGAATCAACAATATATATATGTGGTGAGTGAGTTTTACTCTGTATCTTTTACGTTAATTCCTTATAAATGGTGATAATTTCTAACTTTTATTTTGTCTTCCTTGAGAGGATTTCTTAGAGAGATGAGTATATTTAACAATTGTAAGTAGTGTGTCATTGTGTTTCTTTCTTCAGGCTTTTTTTCTTTTCTTTTTTTTCTTTTTTTTTTTTTCTAATTATAAAAAATAATTCAAATAATTTTCAGGAAAAAAAAAAATCTCCATCAATTATTGTTTTCTTACCATTCACTTTCTTTGCAAATTCAATCTATATATCCACTATTTCCTACTTCTATCCAAATTCAAAAACTACACCTTACATCTCTCTCGTCATTCTGCTTCTTCCATCATAATAATTAAAAAAAAAAAAAAAAAACTGTTCTTGGAGCATCTTCAAATAACTATTTATAATTATTTACCCGGGATTATTCTCTAAAATAGCTAGGTATGCAATATTTACTACCGCAAAGTCATTGTTGTCCAACAACAAAAGAACTATAATAATGTTTCAGCAACAAGAATTACCATTACTTTTCTGGCATCGAAATTGGTTCCGTCCTTCATCCTAAGTCAATATGCAACTTCAATTAGTCCATCATACTACTTTCTCAATTAAATTATATGGTTAACCATATTGTCTATAATACTTGCTCAATTGAATCATAAATGGAATATTATAACACTAAACCATGGTTTTGAAACCGGGTTGGACTAGACGGTCAGACTAGGTTAACTAAGGACTGGCCATCAATCTGGTCTTTGAGACCCAAAAAATCGTTTAAAAAAAAAAAAAAAAACACTTTTCCCTTGAACTTCTTGCCTGCGGCCCAAACAGCCGGTTTTTAGACTCGTGAGCAAGTCTGCTAGTTTTATCTGCCATTTCTGCCCCACAAAACGGTGGTCCAAAGAACTAGATTTGAAATGACAACTTCAACATAGACTTTGTTGTTCGCACTTTCGCAGTTTCACCGTGGATTGGATGACTTCTTACCTTGAAATTTTGGTGTTTAAGAGGAATGAGGATCAAGAGATTTAAAGGTGTGAGAAATGGTGAACAGGAGATTCAAAGTTTAGGGCTTGTTTGATAGTAAATTTTAAGTATTATTATTCAAAATAATGTGAAAACTGTAGTTTAAAAAGTGTTGTGAAAATACATATTTAAAGTACACATAATGAGAAAAAACGTGTTTGGTAATATATTTCTAATAACATATTTTTAAAAGTGAAAGAATATAATTGTGTGTTTGGTAGGAGGGTATAATATTATTATTATTATTATTTTTAAAATGAGTATTTACATGTACAGTAATTTACAATTATTTTATTTAATGAATCCACAATTTCAAATCCACGCTCTCTTGCTTATCGAAAAATAAAGAAAGAATTAAATCAAACCCATGCCACAAAATTAAATCCACCCATGAAATCAATGCAAACCCATGCTACAAAATCAAACCTACCCATGAAATTATCAACCCATGCCAAAAAAAATCCAAAGAAAAAAAAAGGGACAATGGAGATACTTTGGCTTTGACGCATGCCAAAAAAAAAATCTAAGGGAAAAAAAGGGACAATGGAGATATTTTGGCTTTGACAATGTCAGCAGTGTCATTGTCACAAAGAGAGAAAAGGAAAGAAAGAGAGATGAAGCTGGGACCAGCAGTGCGACAAGGAACAAAAATAGAAAGAGAGATCTGACTGTGCACTGTTGGAACGATGAGACAGATGGAGAGATCTAAGTGAAGAGAGAAAGAGCAGCGTTTGTGAGAGAAAGAGAAGCACGAAAGAGAGAAGATAAATCCAATCTTTTCAAATTGTAGATATTTGCATGAATAATTCAAACCCATGCTACAAAATCAAATCTACCCATGAAATTATCAACCCATGCCAAAAAAAATCCAAAGGAAAAAAAGGGACAATGGATTTATTTTGGCTTTGACGCATGCCAAAAGAATTCAAGGGAAAAAAATAAGGGACAATGGAGATATTTTGGCTTTGACATTGTCAGCAGTGTCAGTCACAAAGAGAGAAAAAGAGAGAGAGATGAAGCTGGGACCAATGGTGCGACAAGGAACAAAGATAGAAAGAGAGATCTGACCGTGCACTCCTGGAATGATGAGACAGATAGAGAGAACTAAGTGAAGAGAGAGAGAGCAGCGTTTGTGAGAGAAATAGAAGCACGAAAGAGAGAAGATAAATCAATCTTTTCAAATAGTAGATATTTGCATGAATAATTTATGGGTTAGTAATATATAATAGGTTTTTATTATTATTATTATTATTATTATTATTATCAAAATCAAATGCCTGTCAAGATTGAAAAAGAAAAAAAGAAAAAAAAAAGCCCGGATAAATTTTTATTTTTATTTTTATTTTTAGAAGATGAGGTCAAACTTTGTTACTTGAGGCATAGTGGGGGAACCAGAAAGTTTTGTTGGAGGGGCCATGATTAGCCACTATAAGGAAATGTATTTTTAGTGATGAAAAAATTCGTCACTAAAAGTCCAGTTTTTCATCACTAAGAACCTTTAGTAATGAAATTGGACTTTTAGTGACAAAATTCGTTTCGTCGCTAAAAGTCCTGGTGACAAAAAATTTCGTCACTAAAATTCCGATTTGGTAAAAAAAAAAAAAAAAGACTTTTAGCTACGAAAACATTTCGTCGCTAAATGTTTTCCTCGCTAAAAACAGTATTTAGTAACGAAAATATTTTGTCACTAAAACCATTTCAGTTTATTAAATCATATTTAGTGACGAAAAATTTCTTCACTAAAACTATTTTTGAGTACATATAGTGACAAAATATTTCGTCACTAAAACTTATTTTCTATTTTTATTATTTTTATGACGTTGATATTAACCTGTAACCTGTTATTACATTATTAAAACTTCACATTTGATTAACACATTTATTTCAACAACACATTTATAAAAAATCGATTCATACATTCCACAAGTTAAAATTAAAACAAGTATCAAATTCAAACTCCTTACATACAATAATTGTTTGTAACACATACAATAACTTAAGATGTTTTATAAAAATACAAAAAATGTAGCATAATATAATTAGAACCCCCTAAAGCCAAAAGATGTCCTCATATGTCTTCAAATAATGTCAAAAGTAAATCCCCTAAAGCCACCAATAAGAAATCTGAACAAATATAAAAACACTACTACATTAAAATCGTGAAGTAAAAACATTAACTATGTTATAAAAAACATTTCTAACAATTAGTTTCAAATGATACATAAAAAATGAAGTGTTTTAATTTAAAGATAAAGTACTAACCAATAAGTGATTTAACTTGAAGATGAACCACCCCCATAGTTAAAACCATTATCAGAACCCTTGCTCCTCAAAAAATTAAGAATATTCTTTTGGATCTCATCTTGCTTAGCTCGCGCCTCTTGCTCCTTAGCTTGCGCCTCTTGCTCCTTAGCTCGCTCCTCTTCATCCCTAACTCTTGCCTCTTTGAGCTTAATTATCTCATTTTCTAACCGATGAATATACTCTACCGAGGAACTAGATGAGGCAGTGGTTACTAGAGAAGAGGAAGGTCTCATGCCAAGTCCTTTTACAATACCGGATTTTTTCTTAAAAATCAAGTTTGAGATTTCCTCTTGTGTAAGGGGAATTGCATTAGGATCTTGACAATGATCCTCTTGCACTTTGAGAATAGTTTCCTATCGTTTGAAAGAGGAAAAAAAAAAAAAAAAAAAAAACAACAACAACAACAATCACAACATTAATACTACATATGTAATAACTTTACAAACATGATAAGGATGGAATAATAGGGATTAAATGATACACATACATATGTCGCTTCATAGTCATGGTGTATCCACTTATTTGTGTTTGGATTAAAATGAACATCTTTGTAGACTTTTGCCAATTTAGGAACTTGACCACCATTATTATTTGTCTAATTAATTAACATTCGAGTGTTAGTTATTTATAGTTAATTAATCACAACATGTAATATACTAAGGTTTAAGAAAATGAAAAAACACACACTTCCTCATCAACCCTAACAGCAAGTGCCTTTGTTTTGCATCTATGTTTGCCTGAAGTTTTACTTCTATTTTCAGAATTAATTCTTGATTTTTCCTAATAAAGAACATTTAAGATATTTATTAGATCATAAATAAAACAGTATACATTTACTTCATCTAAGTATTAATCTAATAATTTGACAACATAAAATAGTAAATATTGAATAATAATAATATACGCATAAATAATTTATCAGCCAGTCCTTATTGGTCCATCTCCTTTCAATGATTGTCCAGTCCATTGCTCAAGTGTGACATTCTTTGCCAGGTGGCTTTTTGCATAGTCTTCACCATGAGATTGTACAAGCTTTTTATAAATCTGATACAACTTATTAAAGCCGCTATTCATAATCTTCCACATTTTGTATTTACTGTTTTCGTTACTAAGTTGGAATCTCCTTCAAGCTCAAACTGATCCTGTAAAATGAAGTATATATGTATTATAAAAATATTATTATATGAATTAATATACTTAGTGACAACAAAGACGAGTTAGACGTTATTAATATAAATTTATCGCAATATTTTGAAGCATCACATCTCTAGTAGCAGCATTAACACTTTTCCAATTTTTTATGTTGTAACTGGACAAATTACTTCGCACTTGTACGCCAATTTGATTGACAAGCTTGCACGCATTCTTCTCAACAGGAGCATTATACTCTGCAGCTATACGTATTGGTAGTTTACCACTTTTTTCAACAAGTGCCCGTACTGCTATACCACGTGTTGTTCCACGGATATTTCTGCTAGCAGATCCTATTTAAAAATTATCAATGTTATAAAATTATACATTATATGTACATTAAGTATAATCTCAATACTAAAGACAAGGTGCAGTTACAATTAAGTATGTTATATTTAATTACCAGTCGTGCTAGTTAATGCGTCAGTAGCCTCTGCACTCAAAGAACTTTGGGTGGGAGGATTTGCTTCAAGAGGTGTTTCCATAAATTGAACTGTAGATTGGACTACCGGGATAGATGCCTCACCTCGCAAGCGTGTAAGTCATCCTGGTGCCATCTGTAACTAGAAACATACATATAATGGAACAATAAAGTCATTACAAATAATAGAACAACAAAGTTATTATCTATTGTATCATATGGAACATTTATTGTACCTTATGGATTAAAGAGTTAGATGACTCAACATCATTCTCATCGTCACCAATAGGTGGTACATAATTACCATCTACCATAACACTAGCTCTACTTCTTTTTCCTTTTACACAATTGGACTGAGTAGAATCCTTTGGAGAAGTTGAGATGTGCTTCAATCCCAAAGCATCAATTATCTCTTGGTTTTGCCTCATTCTATCCAATCTTGCCATCTCATACCTCGGTATATTATGAGTGTATTTGGCCTTTTTGGGCATTTTTTGAAACTATGTATTGACATGAAAAATAAGTACAATTGCTACTAACTTTACATATTATAGTCCACACTATTATCCATATCAAGCAATTCACAAGTGCTAAATTTGAACACAATTGCTACTAACTTAACATAACAAATGATCATATTAATATCCATATCAAGTTCAAGTTAAGCACAAAACATCTCAATAATAATTACTACTAACTTTACATATTATAGTCCACACTATTATCCAATTCACAAGTGCTAAATTTGAACATAATTGCAACTAACTTAACACAACAAATGACCATATCAATATCCATATCAAGTTTAAGATAAGCATAAAACATCTCAATAACAATTGCTACGTAGACAAGCATAAAACTTTAAGATAATCACATAACATTTAAGACAATTGTTATGAACTCTACGTATCATAATCCATATCAAGATCAACATTAGGTATGTCATGCTTTTCATTTTGATTAGCATCTCTTGAAGTTCTACCTTCAAGAATAACCTCAGTTTCAACATCACCCATACAATACTCAATAATATTGTCTTCAACATTGATAGGGACAATATCAACAATTGCTTGTTGTTGGAATGCGTCACTATCTTCTGTATTATCGTTAGATTCTCCGCCCCCGACTTTTGGGACATCAAACACTCCCCTATGTTGGATGCATTGCACAATTTTCCAAGGGTTATGCAATTTCGTATCTTGAAGGTAGAAAACTTGTTTCGCTTGACTAGGAAGTATAAAAGGGTCATTTTGATACCATCGACTTGTAACATCAATGCTTGTGTAGTGTGCATCGGTTCTTATCGTTCTCCTTCGACCATTGGTACCAGTATTATACCATTCACACTGAAACAAAACAACTCTATGACAAAACATATATTCTAATTCCCAAATTTTGCACACATAACCATAGAAGTCGTGCATTTCTCTCTCATGGTCCCCTTCGGTACATACACCACTGTTTTGGGTTACACGACGATTATCTAGGTCCCTTGTATTGAACTTTACACCATTGACCATACAAACGGTGTACTCCTTCACATACGGTTTAGGACCATTTGCTAATGAACATAACTGTTTAGTAGCTTCTGATAACTCGTTAACTTTCAATCTATTCATCTATAATGACATACAACAAGTGATATCCTATTAGTAATAAGCAATGACGAATAAATTTAAATGTTTAAATTTATTAGTGTGTGATTAAATTTCAAATGTCTTACACGTTCTCTGAACCACTTGGGAAACTCTTGTCGTTGGATTTGAGTTATGGCTTCTCCAATAGGATTATGCAACGTGTTTTTGTGTTTGCTGTTAAAAATAAAGTGATTTATTTTCAGCTAAGCATTGCAAATAATATTCAAAACTTGATTAAACAATATATGCATATGAAATCACATACTTTAAATAATGCTCTAGCTCAGGACTATTATACAGCAAGTACCAATGAACAGTATCAAGCAATGCACGAGAGAAGTTGCCATCATTCTGCCTACTACCTGTAGGTTGGGCAGTCTGTGAAAAAAATATCCAGCCTTCGCTAGATTCACCAAAATCTTCATTTCTTTCTCTTTGGTTATGCACAGTTTCGATCCCATCAATATACAAAGACCAGTTGTTAATACATTCTTTAAGAATGTAAGCCTCTGCAATCGAACTTTCTGGTCGAGCTCGGTTATGTATCTTTTCAATTTTCCAAGGTACCTACGAGGAAAAAATACACACAGAATGTGATTTTATACCACGTGAGAAAAATGCAATTGATGAATGCATTAAAAGATCTAGTTACCTTTCAATTGGATACATCCACCAATATTGTACTGGGCCTCCTAGAATTGCTTCTCGAGGCAAGTGAATAGCAAGATGGACTATAACATTAAAGAATGCTGGAGGAAAGAACCTCTCAAGCTTGCATAGTATAAGAACTATATGTTCTTCTAGTTTCTCCAATTCACTTCGCTTTAAGGTCCTTGAGCATAAGTCTTGAAAGAAGTTACCCAACTCAAATAATACAATACTAATGTCTTTATCTGCAAACCCTCGCAACCCAATTGAAAGAATTCATTGTAGTAACACATGACAGTCGTGGCTTTTCAAACCAGATAATCTACCATTTTTTGCATTCACTGACATTGATATGTTGGCTGCATAGCCATTCGGATACTTGACTAATTTCAAAAAGTCATAAAAACCATCCCTTTTGTTGGGGCTTAATGAAAAGAAAGCTTGAGGCTTGTCATATGATCCATCAGGACGTTGTTTCAAATGCAACATGTGCCTGAAGTTCATATTTTGTAAGTCTATCCGAGCCTTGTCAGTGTTCTTGTTTTTTCCCTCAATGCTCAACAAAGTACCATAAGTACTCTCACTAATGTTCTTCTCCACATGCATGACATCAATGTTGTGCTTAAGTTTCTTATTTTTCCAATATGGAAGCTTATACAATAAGTTGTTTCTTCTTGTTACTTGGATGCTTTCCTAAAATTATATTTGGTATTCTATCTAGCTGCTCTTGTATCTTTCCCACTTGTAGCTTTAAAGATCTCTTCCGTTTCTCTGGTAAACCATTATGCAATCGACTATGTCTCCAATGATGTTTCATAGGTAAATAAGCTCAATGGTTAATGAATCCAATTTTACTTTTCAAAGCTTCTGAATATGATTGATCATTGCAAGTGTAACAAGAATGATAACCCTTTGTGCTCCACCTGGACACGTTATCAAATCCAGGATAGTCATGTATTATCCACAACAAAGTTGCACGCATCTGAAAATGCTCTTTATTATAAGCATCATAAGTTTCTACACCTTCTTCCCACAACTCCTTCAACTCATCAACCAATGGCTACTAATTAACAAGTTTCATTCACATTTGCAAGAAATTAAAAATACTTCCAATATGAATTTAAGCCACCTTATAACACTATGCAAGCCACCCGCTTACTCCAACACAATAACCCAACACAACAACCCACCACAAAACAAATTTCCGACATCACAACTATAATTCTTACAAGTATTGAAATTGAATAAAGGAACACAATTGCTACAAACCCACCACAAAACAAATTTCCAACATCACAACTATAATTCTTACAAGTATTGAAATTGAATAAAGGAACACAATTGCTACTAATCAACAAGTTTCATTCACATTTGCAAGAAATTAAAAACACTCCCAATATGAATTTAAGACACCTTATAACACCATGCAAGCCACCTGCTTGCTCCAACAAAACAACCCATCACAAAACAAATTTCCAACATCACAAGTATATATAGAGTTTTATAAGTTTTTAACCAGAATATTCTTACTTTGCTCAAGCTAAGTTTACAACTTTTAGAAAAAATCCAAAGTTAACTTGTGTTCTTCACCTTGTTCCTCACAATTTCTTCAGCCACAAAAGAGAGAGCTGGAAATAAAAGAAAGATAGCTTTTAGTGAATAGTTAAGTAGACCCAATAATAAGCACAAAAAGATGAGTGAAGCTTTACCTACATGCAACACATAGATAAGTGAAGCTTTACCTCTTGATGGAGACAATGTAAGAATTTCAATAAAAAAGATGACTCTCAATCTAGAATACCATAGATTTACATAATAAATAATAAGTAGATAATTGACATAAAGTCATTAGATTTAGGTAAATCACAACCAGCATTGAAAAAAAGAAGAAAACACAATGTTATAGTAACTAAAGGTGTTAAACTACCCTATCAAGAAGTTCTAAAAATATAAACACACAAGGAAATCAATCTAAACTTTTCCTTTTAGAGCATATAATCATGTTTAACTATTAGATATCTCCCTAAAAAAATTTGCTAAACACATGACAACTACTCCACTATTCTTTACACCACATCTCCATCCTAATAAGCACGCTCATACATCAATGAAAACAACCCTAAAAACAAAAAGTTCTATAGAATCCATCATTTCTATAACTTTACAAATGAATCACGGCTTTCCACAAAAAAAAAAAAAAAAAAAAAAAAAAATCCATCTTTGGAACAAAACAAACCCATCTACCCTGCAACTCAAACATCCACAATAATAAGCTTCAAATGTATATTTCATCAAATGGTTAACCACAAATACCCAAAAGAACAATCACTTTCACTTCTCACTAAAAAATAAATCAAACAAAACAAAAGATAAAAGTTTCAGATTCATAGAACAAAATTCATAGAACAAAATAAATATACGCATCATTAACATGTAAAAATAAGAGTTTATGATTGATTTCAAAATTGAGACCCAAAACCATTTCACAACAATCACCATTCCACAACCACAATCACCATTCCTGTTCACAAACAACAACAGCACAGCCCTCATCCAAAACAATATGTACAAAATGAGAACGGTCTCTATTCAAACTTAGACAAATTATCCTACCACAGAGAACAAATTTAAAACAAAATAAAAAAAAAATAAAAAGGAAAAAAAAAATTAACATCAAGCATTTAGAAACAAAAATTTGTTTGGATAAAACAGTTTTGGATAAACTGTGTTCAAGTTTTGGATAAAACAGTTTCACAACAAGAGCATATTGAAGAAATTTCAAACAACCTCAAGTGAAATCCTAGTTTTTATAGCTCCAAGATAATTTCCAAGGTGAATAGATCCAGTTGGTCTCTTCCTGTAAAACAAAAGGGTTTAAAATTGAATTTCATAAAAAAAAAAAAAAAAAATTCCAAAAAGATTTGCAGCCAAACAATCAGTCATAGTATAAAACTAAGAAATCAATTTAGCATTGGACTCAAACAATCAGTCATAACCAATAAGTATAAAACTAAGAAATCAATTTAGCATTGGACTTAAAAGGAGAAAGAACAAAAAAAAAAAAAAAAAAAAAAAAAACCTGAATTGTTGAAGGGAAGGCGAAGGGTCACCAAAGCATTGCTAGGTGGGAGCCAGAGCGTCGCTGGGTGCGTTGCGGCCGGAGCATCGCTTTCAGCGACGCTGGGATCGTCACGGCTGGAGCATCACTTTCAGCGACGCTGGGATCGTCGCGCCGGAGCGTTGCTTTCAACGACGCTGGGATTGTCGCCGGTGTGCGTCGCTGAAGCGATGCTGGGATCGCCTGTTTACGTCACCGATGTGCATTGCCGGTGTGCGTCTGAGTTTCTATGAGCTGTGGGTATGTGTTTCTATGAGCTGAGTTTCTATGAACTATAAGTTTTTGTGGGTATGTGTTTTTTTGGGATGAGCTGTGAGGGAAAGGGAGAAAAACCGGAAAAGAAAAATGAAAAAAAAAAAAAAAATGGGCTGACCATAATAAGTACAAAGCCTTTAGTGACGAATTCTGATTCGTCACTATTGGATACCTTTAGTGACGAACTCGAATTCATCGCTGATAATATACTTTTTAAGCATAATTTATTTTTAGCGACAACTTCTATTCGTCACTATAAGTTACATTTAGCGACGAAATCCTTTTTGTCACTAATAGTGTTATCAATAACACCTTTAGTGATGAAAGTTTTCCTCGCAAAAAATTAAACTTTTAGCGACGAACCGTTTCGTCACTGTAGCTAAATTTACTTTGGCGCTACAATTTTTCGCTTGGCGCCTAAGTTCTACAAAGCTTTTAGTGACAAACTCGGATTCGTCACTATTGGATACCTTTAGCGACGAATTCGAGTTCGTCGCTAAAAATGTACTCATATGTTTTGCACTTATATGGTTTTAGCGACGAAATGACATTTTGTCACTAAAAGTATGCTTTAGTGATGAAATATGATTTCGTCGCTAAAAACATATAAGGGTAAATCTATTATTGTTTTTAGTGACGAAATTCATATTTCGTCACTAAAGCATACTTTTAGAGACGAAATGTCATTTCGTCGCTAAAATCATATAAGTGCAAAACCTTTATTTTTTTAGTGACAACTATTTTTCGTCACTAATACTTACTTATAGTGACAAAAGTATTTTCGTCACTAAAACTATCCACAGCAATACCTACAATGACGAAATATTTCGTCACTAAAAATTTCAACTTTTAGCGACGAAACATTTCGTCCCTATAGATTAATTAAGTTGGCGCCAAAGCTTCCCTACTTGGAGCTTATTTTTCAGATCACAGTAGCGACGAAATTTAATTTTCGTCGCTAAATGTAATAATTTTTTTTCATTATTAGTGACGAAATTCATATTTTGTCACTAAAGCTATATTTTTAGTGACGAAATATATTTCCTCACTAATTTTCGTTACTAAAAATACATTTTGTTGTAGTGAGCCTAAACTATATATATATATATATATATATATATATAGAGAGAGAGAGACATAAGTCCATTATAAATTATATCCACGTAATTTATATCTAAACAGCACAAAACTTAAAATAAGAAGAAAAAAAGTTTGTATTAGTATAATTATATGTAATGTACTTCGAAGAATTATTTTTATATTTTATGTTCCTATTTCAAATTATTTTTTAGATGTAAAAAAATACTATGTAATTGTATATGTAGGGGCTCCTTTTTTCGGAGGTGGGCCCCCGACAATGAATTTGTAGAGAGTGGGGCAAAGGGTTCGGCTCCGGCCGGCTCTTCGCCGGTCTTCTTTTAACTTTACGTTTTTTGCTCTACACCTGGGGTTGCTCCTCGGCTGGGGTCCGAGGAGGCCCCCCTTCACCAGGGGGGTTCTTTGCCTTATATACCCTCTTTGGCTCGATCCTGGCCTTACAGCTGTTGGTCATCCGGGCTAATGGTTCCGGACTTGTCCCATCAGACAGGTTCTTTCCCATACTGGGGGTTGTTGCCTCCGAGGTTTTTCAGTGAAGGGTCTTGTCAGCATTAATGGAACCTGGAGGGCTAGGCAGAATCGTTAAGTGTGGATGTGACCACCTGCACTGGGTCTGCCTCCTACCTAGATCAGACTAGGTGTGCCGAGGATGGATGTGTCCTCGGCTCGGGCCTTGGAAGGACTAAAGCCTTTAAGCCGACCATCTGGAGAGATCGCCTTCCTCGGCTTGGGCCCTAGGCCTGCCTAAAGGTGGGCCGGGGGTTCTGGGCCTACGGGCCCCACAATAGCCCCTCAAAACCCTGCTGCACGTATCCTCGGACGGGGAGGAGGGTTTTGCAAACCTCGGCCCCTATGGCCCGGAAGGCCGCCGGTTTGGCTGGTCCTTCCTCGGGTGGTCGGATCGACCCTTAGGTCCCTCATTAAGTAGTTAATTTCTTCACGGGAATAGATCTTCGGACCGAGTAGTACCTTGGCTCCGCCGTAAATAGATAGCTCCCCGCATATAGTTGCCGCCTTAAGTACGAGTGACCAGCTCCCCGTAGGCTTGAGTCCGAGGACCATGCAAGACCTAGGTATAATTGCTGCCATCGTTTCCAAGTGGCTAGCTCCCCATAGGCTTGAGTCCGTAGACCATGCAAGACTTAGGTACAGTTGCTGCCTTAAGTACGAGTGGCCAGCTCCCCGTAGGCTTGAGTCCGAGGACCATGCAAGACCTAGGTACAGTTGCTGCCATCGTTTTCAAGTGGCTAGCTCCCCATAGGCTTGAGTCCGTAGACCATTCAAGACCTAGGTACAGTTGCTGCCTTAAGTACGAGTGGCCAGCTCCCCGTAGGCTTGAGTCCGAGGACCATGCAAGACCTAGGTACAATTGCTGCCATCGTTTCCAAGTGGCTAGCTCCCCATACGCTTGAGTCCGTAGACCATGCAAGACCTAGGTACAGTTGCTGCCTTAAGTACGAGTGGCCAGCTCCCCGTAGGCTTGAGTCCGAGGACCATGCAAGACCTAGGTACAATTGCTGCCATCGTTTCCAAGTGGCTAGCTCCCCATAGGCTTGAGTCCGTAGACCATGCAAGATCTAGGTACAGTTGCTGCCTTAAGTACGAGTGGCCAGCTCCCCGTAGGCTTGAGTCCGAGGACCATGCAAGACCTAGGTACAATTGCTGCCATCGTTTCCAAGTGGCTAGCTCCCCATAGGCTTGAGTCCGTAGACCATGCAAGACCTAGGTACAGTTGCTGCCTTAAGTACGAGTGGCCAGCTCCCCGTAGGCTTGAGTCCGAGGACCATGCAAGACCTAGGTACAATTGCTGCCATCGTTTCCAAGTGGCTAGCTCCCCATAGGCTTAAGTCCGTAGACCATGCAAGACCTAGGTACAGTTGCTGCCTTAAGTACGAGTGGCCAGCTCCCCGTAGGCTTGAGTCCGAGGACCATGCAAGACCTAGGTACAATTGCTGCCATCGTTTCCAAGTGGCTAGCTCCCCATAGGCTTGAGTCCGTAGACCATGCAAGACCTAGGTACAGTTGCTGCCTTAAGTACGAGTGGCCAGCTCCCCGTAGGCTTGAGTCCGAGGACCATGCAAGACCTAGGTATAATTGCTGCCATTGTTTCCAAGTGGGCCCCGAGCGTGAGGACACAGTGTTCACCTCTTTGGGCAACTCAGTCTCACGTCGGGTAGGGGTCCGTCCCCCTAGCCCCTTGTAGGATGCTGGAGCAAGAGTCATCGTACCACGACTGCACAGTTGCCTCCAATAGGATTTCGTCCTCGGATCCGAGGACTTCGTTTTTGGTAGGGGGACGTCCTCGGGTCTTTTCCGTGAGCTGTTTTTCCTCAGGTCGGCTTGTGACTTCGCATGTGGGGCTGATCCGGCCTCTGGTTCGTGCTCCTCATCTTTCTGGTTTACAAGGCATCGCTTGGCCTCCCGCGGTTCCTGTTTGACGCTTCAGTGTCCGTAACGCGCCTCCATTAATGCCCTCGTGAATTAACACGCAGCAGGCAGCTGGCAATCCCCTTGGAACTGGGTGGGAATTAATTTCCCTTGACAATTCCCCTTCGAATTCCGCGCGGTTCAACTCCCGCTGGTTTTCACCCTCCATAAAAGGCGTTCTGGGGGGGGGGTGCGTTTCTCCTCATTCCATGAATTCTCCCCCACAAACAAACGTATACACTTTCGCCCTTTTGAGTCCCTTTGATACCGCCACCAGGGTTGTGACCGCAGTTAGGAGACCTGGAGCCAAGTGCCGCCGTGGCCGCAGTCCCCACTGGGCTGCCGGCGCGGCAGAGTTTAGGCGTAACACTGGCCGAGTCTCTCATGGTGGCCAGGGGGGACGTCGTTGAAATACCTAACGTCTTCCCCCAGAGCGCACCTCCGACGAAGGGGGCACGCGAACTCTCGTCATGGCCGGTGCCCGAGTATTGCCGTCTCCGACGATCAATGCTCGTGTAGTTCGGAGGGGGTCGAGGGAGTATCATGAGGGAGGGTGTTCCGGGGTCTGGGGGCTCCTCACTTTGTTCAAGCTTTGGTTTGAAGGTGAGCCAGCCCCTAGCCCCCCTTCCCGTGCTTTTACCGTCAAGTTCTCCCATTCTCTTGACGCCAATAAAAGCACGGCTTGACACTTCCTTCATTCCTGGCGTTAATTCTTTGCGAGCCTCTTGCCTGGCCAGTTCCAACACCGGTCCGCCTGAGTCTCCGATTGTAGGATTAGTCGGTAGAAATTTTTGTAAAACACGCCTGTCTGAGCCTCTGATTGTATTTGTAGCTTTTTCTTTTACGAAATAATGAGAATTTGTAGTATTTGTAATCTCTTGTAATCTCTTCTAAATTAATAAAGGATTTTTCTTTTATTTGTTGTTGAGTTTCTTCTTCGCACTGTCATTTTTCTCTTCCTCTTTTCTTTTTCTTTCTCTTTTCTTTGCACTGTCAACTTCTGAGTAGTAACCGTTTTAGAATGGTCGCCGGTTGTGCCGGCCGGCGCACTAACCCTTCCCACAGACGGCGCCAATTGTAGGGGCTCCTTTTTTCGGAGGTGGGCCCCCGACAATGAATTTGTAGAGAGTGGGGCAAAGGGTTCGGCTCCGGCCGGCTCTTCGCCGGTCTTCTTTTAACTTTACGTTTTTTGCTCTACGCCTGGGGTTGCTCCTCGGCTGGGGTCCGAGGAGGCCCCCCTTCACCAGGGGGGTTCTTTGCCTTATATACCCTCTTTGGCTCGATCCTGGCCTTACAACTGTTGGTCATCCGGGCTAATGGTTCAGGACTTGTCCCATCAGACAGGTTTTTTCCCATACTGGGGGTTGCTGCCTCCGAGGTTTTTCAGTGAAGGGTCTTGTCAGCATTAATGGAACCTGGAGGGCTAGGTAGAATCGTTAAGTGTGGATGTGACCACCTGCACTGGGTCTGCCTCCTACCTAGATCAGACTAGGTGTGCCGAGGATGGATGTGTCCTCGGCTTGGGCCTTGGAAGGACTAAAGCCTTTAAGCCGACCATCTGGAGAGATCGCCTTCCTCGGCTTGGGCCCTGGGCCTGCCTAAAGGTGGGCCGAGGGTTCTGGGCCCGCGGGCCCCACAACATGCGTAGTAGTGGTACACTAACTCTTGCTCCAGAAGCTTATAAGGGGTTAGTGGGAGGGACTTCTATCCGATGTGGGACTGAGTTGCCCAAAGAGGTGAACACTGTGTCCTTACACTCGGGGACGAAGACGAAACCGTGAGGGCCTGGCTCCCCAAAGCGGATATTCCCGATTAATGGCGGAGTCATGCACCCACAGTATATTATGTACTCTATGATTTATAAATATTAAATTAAACTCAATTTTTTTAACAACTTGCTAGCAGCAAAAGATTGTAATTAAATAAATTATAAATTATAGATATGTGGTTAAAATGATTGAAAATTACATGGAATAAGAAAAAAAAAATTATTACACTTGGAAAGATATTATTACATTTTAGATTTTACACACCAAAAAATAAAATAAAATAACACTAATGCTGTTTACAACCTAATATATATATATATATATATATATCGTCGCTCTTGACATATATTATGAGAGAATTATTTCTTAATTTATTTGTTTTTATGCTTATACAAAAAAGAATTTAGACATTTAATTACAAATTGAAGGAGACAAGGATCAGTGGGCCAAAAGATCAAGGGAATAATAGTGGAATAAATCATAATCTTAAATGATTAATTAATAATCATAAAAACTACGTTTATCTGGAACATTAAACACAAACATGCCGAAAAATAAAAAAAAGTGTTAGATAAGTGTGAAAGAAAGAAATAAAGAAAGAGAGAGAAGATAAAGATTTTTTTATTTTTTATTTAGAAATAATTACAACATGCCGCTAACCTTGCAGCTCGAACTTTTCCCCCCCAAACCCTCAAGCACTTTATACATGAGGAGGTGCCAATTCAGTTACAAGGCTTTTGGTAGAGAGAAGATAAAGATGAGAGAGAGAGAGAGAGAGAGAGAGAGAGAGAGAGAGAGAGAGAGAGAGAGAGACAGAGATAGACGGTTTAATGTGCTGCCAATTCAGTGTGTCCTATGCTTTTTAAAATATTTACAACAATGTCATTCAGTATTGTTACTCAGAAATTAAAAACTAGTAGGAGGAATTTTCTAAATTCAGTGTTCAAATAGCCTAAAATGAGAAACGTAATTTGAACACTTCTAAATAAAATCCTCTACTAAACATTTTTTTTTTAGAGCCCACATTTTTTAATATTTAAACACTGAAAATTGTTGTTTAATTAGAATGTCTTACCAAACAGGCCCTAAGAGAGAGAAAGAGACCGAAAATGGGTTTTGCAATACAGAGAGGATTGAGGTTTGTTTCTTTAAATAGTTTTTAATTTTTAGTCAATATTGTTAATTTTTATATATTTATTTTATATTAAATTAATTATGGCATCATCATGATTTGACATTGGTTCAACTTTGGTCTAATCTTAAAAACCTTAAACTTTTTTTTTTTTTCCAATTTGTTGAATGATCCAAATTTCAAAGCCATACACTAAACCCTAAAAAAAGAGCATGCTGAGGCTAGTAGTGTATTAGCATCTATCAAAATATTGCTCCATAAATAAATCATGGTATAGAAAGAGTAATGATCTCGTGTACATTTTAAAGTGCCCTATTGAAATGCTGTACCTTGAAATGTTAATGAATTCAAGTTCTTTTTCATTTTGAAGTTTTTAGCATGGAAAACTTAGTGTGCGTCGCGCTTCCCAGATGCACGTTTTGCATTTTTGCTCCTTTTTTTTTTTTTTTTTTTTTTTAATTTTTTTTAGAGCCGAAAGTTTTGACTTTTCCTATGAACAGTGCACGGGTAATACTGTTCATTAATCTACAAATTTCACATTTCAACAACCTTTTCATTAAAAATGGGTCCTATGATACTATTCACACATTTAAAAATACATTCCAAATTTCAAAGCCCAGTAAACATGGGGCGACAAACATTGCAATGCTCTAGGAGAAATTATTATTTACACCGGGAGGACTATTGATGTGGCCCTTCTTGACCAAGGAGATGATACCATCTATGGAAATGTATGTGTGAGCTTCCTAATCAGCATACGAAAAAAATAAAATAAAATACCAAATGATATCTCATTTGCATAAATAATAGCATTTTATTAGTTGAAAAGTCAAGAAGAACCACGTCAGCAATCCTTCTGGTGGACGTAATAATTTTTTGTGCTCTAAAGTGCCTAGACTTCCAATAAAAAAAAGCAGTGAGAGTCATCCAACGTGGGGAGAAAGAAAGACTTACATATTTGTGAGTCTTCCCACAAAAACCATAACACCGAACCGACAATAGAAACATCGATGCTCAATCATGAATGCACAGGGATAATGGGGACGACTTGACTTGTAAAGAGATTCCCAGGAATTGGGTCCACTCTAGGCCACTCAAATATATGTTAATACAAGCTACTTTTCTGTTTCTTTTTGTTGGTTTTGGTTAGTGGGTACTTTGCTTTTGCAAATATTCTTCAAATTGCTTTACTTTTTTTTTGTTTTGTCTTGGATCATTTCAATGTCAAGTGTTTTATTGATCTTACAAATATGAAACATGCATAGCTTCTTGAATTCTTCCATCCAATCAGACCCTTAATTAACAGAGCATTGGGAGATATGTAAGCAAAACCAATGCTATTAAGCAGTTGTCAAAACCATTCAAAAACTATTTTTGCAACTTAAAAAACCATAAAAACCATGCCACATCAAAAGTCCTATATCTAAAATTTTTTTCACTTTCAACTACGGTGAACTCTAATAAATTAGAGCTTATATATGTATTTTTAATGATTTTTAGTTCTGTCACCCTCTCTCTCCTTAGACTTTCACTTTCACTCTCATTGTAGCAACTCTTATATTATTTTATAGTGTTATTTATATTATTTTAATGTGTTGAATGCTAAAATAAAACCTTTGAAGTTGGGTGTTTTGTAAAGTGAGGCAATAAAATATATAAAGTAAGTTTTTAAAGTGCTAAAAACTAAAATTTTTAGCTCCTTTGATGAGAATGACCTTGCATAGGTCATGAAGGTTTTGAAAGTAGAAATTGTCTTAACAACTTGAATTCTTGTATGATTTATTAATTAGTAGTATGTTATATGTTGTCACTAATAATAATATTCTTATAATCAATATTTATTTTTATTTATTTTTTGTGATAGCATCATAAAATTTTAATTTGGCAATTCTCAAATTTTGTTTGTCCATTATTGTTTTTAGTCTCTTACAGTATAAACACCATATACTTATTAAGATATGTATAAGTGATTTTGTTCATTCATTATTATTATTATTTTCCCTCTATTACCGCATAAACATCATATCCATAATAAGATGTCTAAGTGGGCTGATCTTCCACGTTTGGTGCCACTTGCAATTCATGACAAAGTGTTTATTCATTGGAAATTCCTCCATTCTCTCCTAGGTTCCTTGGGCTTATGTGCTACAAGCAATGCACTGACTCACGGTGCCGTCTTTACTGGTGTGAACGTTATCCTTATGCTGCCCAAGTAGGAAGGTTGAGCCGCAGACGTCGTAGTCCATTGAGTCCAACTTGTGGATGTGTTGATTTTGACCACCCATTGATGTGACAGTATGGAAAAATAGTAGGCAACGGTGGCAGTGGTTGAAGTCTTTCTAATGTGGAAATGGATCGCAACACCTTTGTTTGGGTTTGCCCATTCTCTCTCGTTGTTTCGGTGTTTCTCTTAGTATCTCTCACTAGGTGTCTCCCACTCACTCTCGGTGTCTCTTACTATTATGCCCGTGCGATACACAGTTTAATTAAGAATCATATATAACTTAAACAAAAGATAACAACAACTAAGTTTTTGTATTTATCTAAAAATTGATAGAGATGTATAGAAAAAATCAATAAGAACAATTATAATTTTGTGTCTATCCATGAGGTGTTTTAAAAAAAAAAAATAAAAAGTGTCGTCTTTGCTGGTGTGAATGTTATCCTTGTGTTGCTCAAGTAGGAAGGTTGAGCCGCAGACGTCATAGTCCACTGAGTCCAACTTGTGGATGCGTTGATTTTGACAACCCATTGATGTGATGCTATGGAAAAATAGTAGGCAATGGTGGTAATGGTTGAAGTCTCTCCGATGTGGAAATGGATTATGACACCTTTGTTTGGGTTTGCCCATTCTCTCTCGCTGTTTCGGTGTTTCTCTCAGTATCTCTTGCTAGGTGTCTCTCGCTCGCTCTCGGTGTCTCTTACTATTATACCCGTGCAATACACGGTTTAATTAAGAATCATCTGTAACTTAAACAAAAGATAACAACAACTAAGTTTTTGTATTTATCTAAAAATTGATAGAGATGTATAGAAAAAATCAATAAGAACAATTATAATTTTGTGTCTATCCATGAGGTGTTTAAAAAAAATAAAAAATAGAATTAAAGGTTGATATTAGTAGTTGTATACGTGTACTATGATTTTTTTTTTTAATTAATGTTGATATGAACAATTAGTGTGAAACCAAAATTCTAATCCCCTGGAATGCTAGAACTCATAAATCATAAATGAAGTAGATCTCCTATTGCTAATTAAATAAATCACTTAGAATTTATAGATAAATGAATAATAAAAGGATTAGATGAAGAATTTGAATTGTATTCTAATTGAAATTTTTATAATCTTAGAAATTATAGAAGAAGAATATAAGAACAAAAAAAAAAATTACATATATTTTTAAAAATTTAACAAAATTTCTACAATTTGGTGAAACCATGTGGCACAACCATGGCTTTTAAGCCCAACTTTTATTATATAGTATATGATGTCATAGCTTGAACATGTGTGCCCTTACGTATTCATTTTGATAAATCATGACTTCAATTCATGTCTATATAAGCAATGTAATTCACTTCCTAGCATATTTAAGTTAGTTGTTAAAGATACATTCTCAAAAAAAAAAAAAAAAAACTGTTAAAGATACATTATTAATGGCTTCATTCTTGTGTTACTTGTCCACACGCTTGCTATTTTTAATTCCACTGTTGCATGCTATTGCCACTAACTGTTTTGCTTCTAGGCAGCCAGTACTCTGCCCTGATGATGAGAGCTCTGCCTTGTTGCAATTCAAACAAAGCTTTCACTGGAACCAGAATTCTTGCTTTGATCCTTCTGATTATCTTCCTAAGATTTCATCTTGGAAAGTGGAAGGGGTAGACACAGATTGCTGCTCATGGGATGGTGTGGAGTGCAACGAGGAGACTGGTCATGTGATTGGCCTTGACCTCAGTAGCAGCTGTCTCTATGGTTCTATGCTCTCCAACAGCAGCCTCTTCAGCCTTGTTCATCTTCGCAGGCTTAATCTTGCTCATAACAACTTCAATTTCTCTCAAATCCCATCTGGATTCGGCCATCTTACTAGGTTGACATATCTCAACCTCTCCAATTCATCTTTTTCAGGCCAAATTCCATCAAAATTTTCAGAGCTTTCAAAGTTAACATCCCTTGATCTGTCATATAATTCTATCCTACATCTCAGAAGTCTACAGGGTTTAGTTCAAAACTTAACCGGCCTTGAAGATCTAAGTCTCAGGTACGTTCAGATATCATCTCCAGTGCCAGAAATCTTAGGGAATTTATCTTGTTTGAGGACACTTTATTTGACTGGTTGCGGATTGCATGGAGAATTCCCTCCCGGAATTTTCAAGCTACCGGATCTACAGGATCTTAGGGTGGTTTACAATCCAGATCTCATGGGCTATTTGCCCGAATTCTACTCAAGCAGCCCCCTTAAAATTTTGGCAATTTGGGGCACAAGTTTCTCGGGAAAACTACCAGATTCAATTGGAAACCTTAATTCCTTGAATGAACTACGGATTGGGGGTAGTAATTTCTCAGGTCACATTCCATCTTCACTGGGTAACCTTACTAAACTCACTCTTTTGGATCTTTCTAACAACTCTTTTGTCGGCCGAATACCTTCCTCATTGTCAAACCTCATTTCCTTAAATTATTTAGACTTCTCTTCTTGCCAATTGTCAGGGTCAAACCCTTCTTCCTTGTCCTGGCTTGGGAAGTTGACCAAACTTACTTTTTTAAATCTTTATGGAATCAATTTAACAATGGAGATTCCATCATCCTTATCAAATCTAACCCAACTTAGTTATTTGGACATGGGCAGTACTCAATTAATGGGTCGTATCCCTTCTTGGCTTGCCAACTTGACTCAGTTAACTAAGTTGGAACTTCCGTTTAATAAATTACAAGGCTCAATTCCAATCTCAATTTTTGAACTCAAGAAACTTGAACAACTCAACCTTTACTCCAACCACTTGAGTGGCACAGTGACTCTGGAAATGTTTAGTAACCTCAAATTTTTAACCTCACTACTTCTATCAATGAACAAAATATCATTCCTCACCAAAACCAGTACCAATGCAACACAAAATAAATTTGAGGTTTTAGGATTGGCTTCATGCAACTTGAGACATTTTCCAAATTTCTTACGCGAACAAGACCAGTTGCAATGGCTAGACCTATCCTACAACAATATTCAAGGCCAAATACCCAAATGGGTATGGAACACGAGTAAGGAAACTTTGATGATTGTGAACTTCTCTCACAACTTTTTAACAGGCTTTGACCAGCATATGGACAATTTTCCATGGCCTCAACTGCAGATTTTGGACCTGAGGTCCAATATGCTACAAGCATTACCCCTAATTCCCCCACCATCCACCTTAGTTTATTTTGTTGCAGACAACATGCTCCAAGGAGAAGTTTCACCATTGATCTGCAAACTTAGTTCTCTTCATTCCCTTGATTTGTCAAATAACAAATTCAGGGGCACACTTCCACACTGTTTGAGCAATTTTAGCAACTCTTTGAGCATATTGAATCTTCAAGGCAACAACTTTCATGGCATGATTCCTCAACTATGTGCAAAGGGAAGTAGAATGAAGATGATTGACTTGAGCCAAAATCAATTTGAGGGGCTTCTACCAAGATCATTACTAAATTGCAAAATGCTAGAGATTCTAAATCTTGGAAGCAATCAGCTCAATGATGTTTTTCCCTCTTGGTTGGGTACACTTTCGGAACTCAGGGTACTAATTCTTCGACGTAATGGACTTTATGGTGTAGTGGGTAGTCCTACAACCATCTTTGCATCTCCCAAGCTGCACATTCTTGATCTTTCCTCAAATAAATTTACCGGTAAGTTGCCATTTGAATATTTCCAAAGTTGGAAGTCTGTGAAGAAAATTGATGCAGATAACTTCACATATATGCTGGAATTTACAAGTATTCTATCCTGTGGTTATGTTGTGTACCAATATTACCCTTACTCGATGAAAATAATAAACAAAGGCAGGGAACTAATGTATTCAAAGATCATCGAAGTCTTTGCAACTATTGATCTTTCAAGCAACGAATTCAATGGAAAGGTTTCAGAATTCATTGGGAATCTAAATGGCCTCCAATTGCTCAACCTTTCCAACAACAACCTCATTGGTCATATCCCACTGTCACTAGGAGACTTGACATCACTTGAGTCACTTGACCTTTCTCAAAATAAGCTCTCAGGACAAATACCATGGCAACTAACGCAACTCACTTTCCTTGGATCATTTAATGTCTCAAATAACCAACTTACCGGGCCCATACCTCATGGTAATCAATTTGATACATTTGAGAATAGTTCATTTGATGGAAATTTAGGATTATGTGGAAATCCATTATCAAAGAAATGTGAAAATCATGAGCAAGCGCCTCTACCCTCTTCAGGCATCAAAGAAGTTCAAGACTCTTGGTTTCACATTGAATTTGATTGGAAAATAATCCTCCTGGGATATGTTAGTGGCCTCATAATCGGGGTGGTTGTTGGAAACGTTGTGACTAAGAAGATGCAATGTTGGTTTGTAAGAACTGAAGAAGGCAACTTAAAAGGTGAAGGCTAAGGCATTCATTCGGGTTTGAATCTGTCATGATGTGCTTCAAAGAATTTGATCTCTGTATTTGCATGTAGCACTTTTGTTACTTTCTACCTTTAATTTTCCTTGAGTTTCCTTGTCCTCTTTTTTTGTGCATATAACTTTTTGTCTTTCACTTTTCACTTGTCACTTGTTATCTTTTTTGTTGTAAAGATGTTGTTACTGCAGTATTTCCCACTCTCCTGAGAATTTTTTTTTACCAATTAAAAAATCGTTTCCAAGCACAAAGATCTATTTAAAACATTGACTAGGGTCATTTTCCTCAATTTTTTTGTAAAATTCCGTGAGACCCACACATTGGTTGTACTCACAAACTGCCAGTGTCTCTCTGCATACACTTGATATACATGAGACCCTCTTGAGAAGAGATTGTAAGTTAGGTTTCCTCATAGGCTTTGTAAATGGGCCTGAAGGTGTAATTTTAATGGGTTAGTCCTCCCTAATTGCCTCTCCCTATATAAATCATAGCTCTTGTATGGGTGAAAATCACATAATAGTGAGCATTATTTGAATGAAATCAGTCTTTGGGTTGTTAAACGAAAAGGAAAAAAATAGGTGGCGAGATAATCTTACTTTGTATCTTTTAGGTTAATTCATTTAAGCAGTAATCAGTGCTTATCCTTTATTATGTCTTCCTTCGGTGGATTTCTTATGGTGGTGAACTAATTAGAATGGAAAATTCCAGGCAGTTTTAGGCAAAATGTAATGGAATTAATAACAATGGTAAAATCAAGAAAAATTAATATTTTAATAAAATGTAGTATAAAATAGATAATTTGATATGAGATGTTTTTAAAAATAAATATACTAAAATAGATAGAAAGATTTGTATGAACTGATTCAAATGCTCTTATATGCCTTCTATTTTTTTTTTTTTTTTTTTTTTTTCTTATTGCTGAAAGCTCCTAAGCCAAAAATGACGAGCTCCTGAAGTTCAACGTATCTAGATGAAAGCTAATCAATGTGTAAACCTAGTGTCTATACACACGAGTCTTTTGCTAATATAAAGCATCCCGTTTCCAATGGGAAACAAAGACAAAAGTTAGACAAGAAGGTTCAAAAGTTGCAACGATCATATTCACAATTTGAATGCTAAAACTTAGCTGACAATCATGTCTCTCACCCTTTCAATTGTATCAGCCTTCCTATCCAGAGAGGATACAACGTTAAGAAATTATTTTTATCTTATCGGACCGCTGAAATAATAAGTTAAGTTTTTAATGTTTCATCTCGGCCATTCATATGTATTGGGTGCAGTACAATATTCTATGATCTGAATACAGTGAGGAGAACGCAACTTTGGTGGTTTTCTTTATCTTTATGCAGAAAATTTTCTTTTATGTTGAATTATCTGGCCATTCAACTTTCCGTACTAGCAATAAAAATGACAAAATTGATTGCAGTGATTTCATTTTGATTGTTAAACACTAAACACGATTGCTTGAACAGAAGCTGTTAATGTTGAGAAATGCATATTAATCAAATTTTCTATTGGATTTAAGATTAATGTCAGGGGGTTTAGAGGGGATATATATAATTCGTTAGTTAGGGGAGAAAGAATTTGAACTCTATAGATCTCTGTTGGAAACATCAAGGGTGTTAATTGAGTTACAAGTAAAGCAGTCAATTTTGTACTGAACCGGCCAATTCAATTGATATTTGGAGTACCAGTACGAGGCCAGAAAATAAACACAATTTTTTCTAATGGTATAAATATGAACCTTACCAAGTCATAAACAAGGTCGAAAAAAATAAACAGCTTCATTCTAGCTCTTTCCTCCCATTGGTGTCGACTCCCTGATCAATTTCTTAGCCTCTTGTCAGCGTGGCTCCTCCCTTAAATTGCAAAACCTCCTTCTTCTTGTAACTCTAAATTGTAGAATTGGCATATCACTCCTCTCTCTCTCTATCCCTCTTTTGGTTTCAAGTAACTCTCAAGCTAATTTGAATCAATAAGTCTAGCGGCACAATAAAATTCATAAATACCAATGTGATGGACAATAAAATAATTTTAGTAGTAAGTTGATGCAAGATGCGAAAGCGTAAAAGAGCAAAACACGTCTACTTTTAGAAAATAAGAAACAAAACACGGTTGCTTTTAAAAATAACATCGAATCCACGAGGGTTTCTTGGAACAGGAATTCAATTTTTTTAATTAAAAAATAATAATAAAAAAAAATAAAAACCCAATTTGGGAGTTATAAATGTCCGAAAACCCAGCAGCAAGTAATTGAACTTGACAAGACAAGAAAAGCCCAAAACCAAACAAAAACAAACGGTGAAATTCTAAATTCTAAATTCTACTTTCAACTAGAACAATCTAACACCAAATTCCAAACACGCCTCCTCATAACCCTCCAAAACCCCCAAATTCCCAAACACCCCCCACTCTCTCTCTCTCTCTCTCTCTCTCTCTCTCTCTCTCTCTCTCTCTCTCTCTCTCTCTCTCTCTCTCTCTCTCTCTCTCTCTCTCTCTCTGAGCAAAACCCCCAAATTCCATGGTGAGTAGTGTTACATTGAACAAGTATGATGGTATACATGGTATACAGTACAGGAACATGCATGCGGTAGATCACTTACCATGGAATAAGGTGTAAATGGGATAGACTTGTATAGCTTATATAAGTTTATTCTAAATGAATATGACATCAGGTTTCAAGTGTAAAACTGGTTTTTTATTTATCTATTTCCCTTTTCCCTTCCTCTGGCAATTTGTGACCATTATCTAATTTATCCCATCAGGAAAAAAAAAAAATCCAATTTAGTAACAACAACAGCAACAGCAACAACAACAATAATAATAATAAGTATTAGGGAAGATGCAACTACATGTCCTATGTGTCTAGCAAACTGGGGTAGCATGTGAGACATTGAATTCTAAGAGAAGATATGTGTTTCCTCCTGCCTACTGGCGAAGAGAAAACTTGCATTTGACAAATACGACTAATAGAATTTTCTTTTAAAGCATGAAGAAACTAATAAACATTGAAACTATACCCGGTGCATTGCATAGATATAAACAATAGTATAAGGTCATTTCATTGTATTCATTAAAAAAAAAAAAGGATTTCTTAATTATTGCAAGATACTTGGAAGGATAATAGTGTGGACATCTAACACTAAGATTAAGATTTTTTGAGACACATGGCACAAAATTGGGCTCCACTTATAGATTCTAAATAAATTTTATCTAAGTTTTGGCTTTTAATATAAATAGATTATGGTTAAAATAAGTTTTATATCATAGCTCTAAAAGCTGGGCCAAACCAGCCGGTTAACCAGGAAATGGGCACCAATCCAGGCCTGTAAAACCCCCCAAAATTGGTAAAAACCGGGAACAGGGAGCAAAAGTGGTACTTTGACTGCACTAGTTTTTAAACCATGGTTTATATATAAGTAAGGATATAGAATCAAACCTGGAAACCAAATCTGTAAATTTCATAATAGAGTATTAAATTTTTAATCTCTCAAGGGTCAATTGAAACTTTCTGGTTGAATCTTCAATTTCTTTTGATCGATTGTTGGAAGTTATACGAGCAAGGTCTTCATACTTACACGATGAATAGATGCTTCAAAATTTCAACCTTTATATTGCCCCTACAGATTGCAATGTAACAACCCAAATTACAAATAAATTTTTTTATGAAATGAGCCAACACTAAAAATCATAACAAATTGCCCCCTTGGAATATTATGACAGAACACCCTAATATGGACTCACGTACAAAAGCAAGCCTATGAAAGACAATAAACTCGACTTACACCTAAGCTAGAAACTGAGACATGATACTAGGCGAAATACAAGTCTTAACTGGAATCAAGAACAAACCCCATAAAAAAAACTCCTTAGCGAAATTCTGTCGTTTATCCTCCCCAAAATAAATAAATAAATAAAACCCTCCTTAAACGCATCAAATACAGAATATAAAAAGAAATAAAATGATCAAGTATACAATAGTTGAACCACAGAACTTGACTATACACTGAGTATGTGTTTGGATCCGGATGAACCTGCGCCTAGCGTTTTGCCTGCACGCGTTTCAGCTTTAGGGACAAAGTGCACTGTTCATGCACTGTTCGCACATTGTTTATGTATTGTTCACGTTCACGCACTGTTTACGAGTCCTATGACACTATTCACACATTTAAAATTTATTTTGCTATAATATTTTTAGTTTTCAACAAAATAAATTGTATTCAAATGGACCCTAATAGTCCTGATTTGACTAAACTGATCAATCAATCAATCAAGGGTTCATCATACAAACATGTTAATTAATCAAGCACAACATTGTAACTAAACTCAACATGCTCAACATTAAAAAAAGGTTACGCAACTCAGCAAGAGTCAAACCAAAATACATAGAATTGAAACATAAAAAATGTTGAAGTACATCATGTTAACCGGTAACCCTCTAGCAGACAGAGAAGTATTTCGTCTCCCTTAATATATAGTTACATACTCCCCTTAACCTGCATATTTAAAACAATCTAATCTAACTATCTCCCCTAAAGTTAATTTAAAACAATCTAATCTAACTATCTCCCCTAAAGTTTTGACATTGCTTTTATTTCCACTACTCATAATATGTCACTTTGGTAAATTTTATGTTGGGCTCAACATTGCAAGTAATCCAATAGGTTTTCCTCATGACTACAAAATGTTTTTGATAAGTAATAAGTTTTAATGATATCAAAAAAGAAGCACCCTAATACGCAGGGAGTGTACAACGGGTCAACAACTCTAAGTACAAAAATTACAAGAATCAAGGAAAAAAAAAAAAAAAAGGAAGGGAATGATTGGTTTTGCATAGCAACCAACGAATCCAATAAAGTTCTAAAGAAAAATAATTTGAGGTCTGGTACGGATCTCTCAATATTCTCAAAACATCTACTATTTCTCTCCCTCCAAAGACCAGCATATTAAGCAATGGGGTACAATTAATCAAATAAAACCATTTCGATGACGACCAAACCTGCCTTGCCAACACTCTAAGAGCCCCAAAACGGATTACAGCATAACCCAGCTTACTTCAAATAAATCCAAAACCATAGCCCATAGATCCACAAGCAACCAGACAATGAAGGAATAGATGGTCAACTGATTCACCATTACACTTGCACATGTAACACCAATCCAATATCCAAACCTTCCTTTTTCGTAAGTTGTTAATTGTCAAGCATTTCCCTAACGTAGCAGTCTAAACAAAGAAAGCTATTCAAGAAAGAATCTTCTATTTCCAAATGCTTTTCCAAGGAAAACAGAAGTCAGTAGAGCCCACTAAAATTCTATAATAATAATTAACCTTAAACCCGTTATCTCTAATAGGTTTCCAACACACCTTATTCCTACAAAACCCCCTTATTGAAGAACCATATATGGTATCCAAGAAGCCTGACATAGCCTCTAATTCCCGAGCATGCACACCCCTAAAGAAACTAACATCCCAAACGAGGACGCCATTGGTGTACTTCATAAGCGCAGCCACACTAGCCTCCTTATCCCTGCAAAATCTAAATAACTCAAGATAACTGACTGCAAGGGATGTCTCACCACACCAACAGTCTTGCCAAAATTTTAGCTTAGACCCGTCACCAATATCATACAGAATATGGCGTGAAAAAGAAGGCCATCTCTGACTGATATTTTTCCATAAACCAACATGATATGGACTATAAATAGATCTGGTACACCAGCCCCCCATACACATCCATATTTCACCTCTATCACTTGCCTCCAAACAGCATCCTTCTCAATCCCAAATCTCCATAGCCACTTCCCAAGCAAAGCTTCATTAAAAAGTCTTACCTTTCTTATCCCTAAGACACTCGAAGAAATGGGGGAACAAACAGTAGCCCATTTAACTAGATGACATTTAGGTTCATCACTAATGCCACCCCATAAAAAATTCCGCTAAAATTTCTCAATTTGGTTAGCCACAACAGCAAGTATAGGAAAAAGAGATACAAACTAAGTGGGTAAATTAAATAAAGTGCTTTTGATTAAAGTGACTCTACCTTCCTTGGATAAGTACAAATGTTTCCATCCTGCTAATCTCCTTTACATCTTCTCTAGAATCGGGTTCCATATTGTCTTATCCTTGAATTTAGCACCCAAAGGAAGACCCAAATACTTCATTAGAAGAGTAACTTGCTTGCAGCCAAGTACAGTCAACGATAAGTCAACATTATGCACCATTCCAACAGGAACCAATTCGGACTTGCACCAATTTATCTTTAAACAAATCAATGTTTGAATCAAATAACCTACTAAGAAGATTGCATAATAAGAAAGTTGCATGGTACAGTTATCTAGTAACATTTCCATAGCACAAGAGATCATAAATCCAGAGCTTTCAAAAAGTTATTTTAAAATCCAAATTTAGAATAGTCTTATCTAAACGAGAATAACTCATTCAAAAGCTACATGTTAAATGACTTGTGTAGGATGAAGGTTTATTGGAGGCATCCATTGGAGATCAGGCTAAATACCTCTAGGGTATATATTATCCTCCTAACTACATCACACATATATTTAGCTTCTCTGGTCTGAATGATCATCATGGGTTCATGGCCTCAGCAATAATTTTGGATTTTCTTCAAAATATCATTTGGCCAACTTACATATACTCCTTTTGTGATGTATGTTACAAAACAAAGAAGGAGATTTCTCTTACATTTTCCTACCCCCTATGGAAGAATATTGTTTTCAGTATCAAATAACATTTGGTACAAGCCCATCTTTTTTTCCGCAAACTAAATAAGACCTGTTGATTGTAGAAATGTTCAAAGACTAGAAGACATATAGATGGTACATTCAGCTACTCTATTTCTGATGTATTACAGTCATTCTAGTGACAGTGTTGGATGCATCTCACAATAAATTTTTATTCTCAAAGAATATCTGTAGAATACCATAACATTACTTCATTCCTAACCTTTACCTGATTGCATTGCACATGGTAGAAATAAAACATATGACAATGACCACTATCATCAATGTCTAAGCACCAGTCAATCTTACCATTCTACCCCAATCTATTGGGTCTGCATCACCCTATCCCTAATAAGTCCATAGGATTAGAAAAACACAAGATATGTGAGAAAGTACTTTACCACTATAGCATTCCAACGCCCATTGCACATTCGATGCATCAGGATCAGGCAACTTCACACTTAAATTATCAATACTTGCAATAGGTGTCCTAAGAAGAGAACAAATGGCCTGAAGATGTCAAGTCAGCAAGACTGATAAGTTGAAAAATCCCATTACAATATCTAACATGGTTAAAGAAACCACCTTACCTTCAAAAGCACACTGCATTGGACTTGGTTATCAGAAACTGTATAGACATCAAAGAAATCAGGCTTAAATGCAATGGATTGATAAGCTGACCGTGATGAATTGAGATTGTGAAAAGCAAGCTTCAGGCAGAAAATAATAACTAAACAAATCAACTCAATTACTTAACACATGAATATGCAATATGGCACTTAAAAATTATTAACTCATTTGTTACCCATCCTTATTTGCAGAAAACCAAAACGGTAGTCCTAATTCTGCTAAAGTTTGATATAGCTGATGGAGATATTTCAGAACGAAAATTGAACAAAACAAAACAAAAATTTCTAACCTCTTCTCAGAACTTAAACTACATAAGACAAAAACCTTGAGCCCTCCACTCAGTTATAGCGAAATACTTCTGCATAACATGTTTAAGGAAATCTCTTGAATTTTCAGATACCCAAAAAAAAAAAAAATCAAGTCTAGGCTTCAGAGCTTTAATTTTTTGAATATATATATATATATATATATATATATTTTTTTTTCCATTTTCTTGCCAACCAAACAAAGCTTCACTTGTGAATTTCTCACTCATCAAGCATGATTCATATAAATCTAGTCAAACATAACTCCTCACACCCAATTCCAGAACTAATTAAATATTATTCTATGAAAGCCTATTTATGCCCTTTTTTCCCCTTCATTTTCATACCATCCAAACAGAGCTTCCACTCACTGATTTTCTCACCTATCAAAGCATGATTCATATAAATCAAATCAGACACAAATTCCTCACACCCAATTCCATGAATAACAAATAATTTGGATATAAACCCCATTTATATGCTCTTCTAAAACCCTAATTAAAATACACCAAATCCCTAATAATGAGTTACCAAATCAACATGAACACAGAGTAAACTATATGAACAAATAAAAAAAGTATAAATAAACTAATATGATTAATAAATCAAACAAATTGGATTAAATTTTTTAAAAAAAGTAATGATAATTTTAGTTATTTAATCATATATAATATACCTGAGAAGGAGAGGCTTGAATTGCTAGCTCGTTGCCTACACGTGCGAGGCACGTGATGCACCGAGAAAAGGTCTTGATTACATTCCCACTCTGACACAGTTCCATTTTCCTCTCTCTCTCTCTCTCTCTCTCTCTCTCTCTCTCTCTAGAGAGAGAGAGAGAGAGAGAGATAGCGCGCTTTGGCGGGAAGGGAGAACTGAATTTGTAATGGGCTTGAATGGGGGCCATCCACGTGGACTTATGGACGGTGTATTGATGGACCTGTTAAAAAGGGACCTGGATAAGACCCATCCGAATTCGGTAAAAAAAAGCGGTTTTAGGACCACAAACCATTTCGCAAGACAATCTTTGAGTAGTTTGTCTATTATTTACACAAGAATTTACAATTTTTTTCTACACTACTCACATTCAGTCACATTATAGTTGTGGCAAGAAGTTACAAAATAATTTGTGATCTTAGATATTTTAGAGAAAAAGAAAAGGAATAAGTAATAGGAACATGAATCCATTTTAGTAGGATAAGTTTCTAACTCATATTAGAGTTTGATTCAACCTAACTCGACCAAGTAAAATAAGTTTTTTTGAATTGGTTGCTACTAGTCACTTTTATTTGCAACTAAGAAATGAGTACATTTCCAAATTTATATTTATCTATTTATAATATCTAAAAATTGAATCATAGCATTTATTGTGCCATGCTCTATTGAGCCAATCATTGTAGCATTTTGGTCAAGTTCCATCCATTTGGTCTATTTTGGTCCACTTCAGTTTATTTAGTCCAGTTTTGGCCACTTCAGTCTATTTCGGTCCAGTTTGATACACTTCAGTCCATTTCGGTCTACTTGGTCCATTTCAGTGCATTCATTTTAGTTTGGTCCATTTTCGTCCAATACAGTCCAAATTGGTCGAATCCAATCCATTCAATCCATTTCGATCAATTTCAATCTACTTCATTTCACTTCAGTCCATTCAATTTACTTTAATCCATTTTGGTCCACTTTGGTCTAATTCGATGATGCTTTGGAAGGAGAGGTTTGTGTAGAAAAGGAAGTTGCTTAATTTAGTTAATAGACAATTATGTCACTTTTCAATGTAATGTTATTTGGTTGTTGATAAAATTACATTTTTATTATGTTATTAAATTAATGTATTTTTTTAAAAAAAAATTGATGGATTTACTTACATATGTTTTTTTTAGGCCATTTAAAATGTATAGAGGATGAACTGTTTCTAAGGAGTACTAGAAAAAAAAAATTCTAACTACACATGACATTATTTACAAAATATATCACCCTATATAATAATTGAATGTAAAATGTATTGTGTTTCCTTAAAAAAGATTACTAAATTTAAGACACTTTCAAATAATAAATATAAATAGCTTAATTTAGAAAATATAATATATTGTATCAAATATACTTTATTAGAAAATAATCACATTATTTAAAGAAGGGTTTGAGATTAACACTTATAAGTCTTAACAAGAAAAAAAATTGTCAAATTTTTCCACAGTGCAACTAGTTTAATATAATGATGTAGAAGTTCAATAAAAGATCAAAATTTGATTTTAATTATATTCTAATTTTCTGTCAAATATCATTCTAATTGGAGATCATGTACTCTAATTTTGTATCAAGTATCCTAATTGAAAGCTATTTTTAAGCCACTTAAAGCTACTTGTTGATTTTTTGACTTTTAAGTCCAAATAAATTATTTCCAATCTATTAAAAAGCTATTTCCAACCCATTTGAAACTAATCAAATTTTCATACCAAAATGGATTAATTAGTGTCAACGAAAAATTTTACTTTGGTCTAAAAAATTGGCTGTTGCTTTGAAAAATTGGTATAGATTTTTATAATAACTTATTTTAAAATATAATTAAAATAAAAATTCATTGCATTAACACAAATGAAAATTATGTCAAGAATTTAAAACTAAGTATATAAATTAATCACCAAACTATGTTTTTTTTTTCTTTAATAACTAATTAACATGGAGAAATCAATCATCAACAATTTGCATATGGAGGGGATATTCCTCCTTGTCTCTCTGTTGTTAAGAAAATGGGGATTTCCCTCATTGTCTTCAACAATAGAAGTTGTGTGTCCCTTCTACTTGGAGGAGTGTTTTGTCTTGGGGTTGTCCTTTTGTCTCTCTAGGATATCAAGAGTATCCATGGAGCTTGTGGATTTTTTTTTTCTTTGTGGGGTTGGGGAAGTGCTTTTTTGTATATTCAGGGTAGAGTTTCGACTTCATGCAAATCAGTTATCTCGATCTCTGGCATTTACAAGTCGAAAGTAAGGCCATCAGTGCAGTCAAACAAACTAGATTTTTCCGATGTTCATCTGAATCCAGATATGCAGGGTACCAGAGCTACCCAAATGGCTCAGGGAAGCCATCGCTGAAGAAGGGTCTAATAAAATCGCAATCAAGGAATGAAAGCTTGAAAATGTGTTGAAAACACAAGAGCAATTTAGACCCCCAATAAAAATTACGGCTTGATTGATTTTACACTAACTTAATACTAAGTGTGGAATAGTGTAAATGAGAGCGGATGAACAAATAAGCTACTATAATCCATAAATTAAACAACACAGCAGTATAATGGAATATAAAAGAGTAGGGAAGAAGGATACAAACATAGAAAACACCGAGACATGTTTTCGAAGAGGAAACCGAAGAACTCGGCGAAAAACCTCTCCGCCACCCTCCAAGCGGAAATTGATCCACTAGACAATTAGTTGGGATACATGGGTTAGCAAGAGACCCTTCAAGCCTAATTTACCCGATGTGCCTAAGCCCTCCAATCTCCTACTCCAACAAGGCTTCTCGAAATTGTGTCTTGTCTAGCTTTCCGGATCCCGCAATAAGCTCCATGTTGCATTTGCCATCCTTGGCTTCTTCCAATGCTTCCCAGCAGCATCAAAACGGCACTCAACACTCTTAAAGGGTATGGTAAGTGTTTTGGCTATCAACCTCTCAATGGTATGGAAATAGAGAGGGAAGAGTTGAGGAAATACTACAAGCAAGTATATAGAGAAAGGTGGGGATGACAATCTCTAATTCTCAATGTGTTTGGCTAGGGTTTTCTCTCTAAAGCATTTCTCAACATTTGTGGGTAATGAGGGTGTATATAGGATAGACACAGAAAGTGTGAGTTATTCAGTATAGGTTGGCAGAATAGATAGCCTTGCAGGTGTCTCGTGGGAAAGCCTTACCCGCGAGATACTTGCGAAGCACAACTGTCTCTGCCTGGCCTGACTCTTCGCATTCCAGCATGTGCAGGGCACATGTTTCACTTCGCGGGGAGCTAGGTCGCGACATACCCGCGAGAATTCTTCAATCTTCAAATGCTTGAGTCTTCACACTCTCTCTATCACATAACCCTTACAACAAATCCCACAATAGGTACAGGGTATAAACGATTGATAATAATTACAATTAAATTTGGCATGAAATAAAAGCCAACAAAATACATAGTTATAAATAACAACTTTACAATCTCCCTCTTTGGCTATTCCGTGACAAAACCCTAAAACAGACTCTAGACTTAAACGTGAGTTTGGGAACACAGGCAAAACTCACTCACACCTAATTCTAGATTCTAATAAGCTCTTGAAACATATGAACAAGTATCTCCTGAAACATAACAACACAATAATATCATTGTATGTAGAAAAAACTTGAAAAGCATATAGAGCAATATAAGCATGATCAAGCAAAATGGAATAAAAACAATAGACCATGGCAAGATCAAACAAGCAATCACTATACAAAAGTGATCATTATGCTCATTCACAAAAGGAATGAACATCTGGACATACAAGATGATAAGCTCATTTGAAGAGTATCATTTGCAAATCCAACACTCAACCAATGTGAAATACACGAAGTATTTGCATCTAGGAACAATCCTACATGGGCACAAGAGTGTTGTACTTAAGTAAAATGTATGACATTAAACTTCAAGTACACAAGCATAAAGGCTACATAAACAAGGTATGGCATATGCATGGCATAAACCATAAAAGCCTACAATCATGCATAGAAACAAATCGTAAAAGCTTACAAAAGCAACATGGGTACAAATAATATATGCTACAAAGCATAGAGAATATCACAAAATAAACTACTGAAATAAAAACAGAGTATCTAAGTTTAAAACATAAGCAATAAGCATAAACCATCAAACATAGGAACTGGTGGCTTCTTCTCCCCCTATCACCATACTCCCCCTATCAATGACATCATCTCCCCCTTTTTGTCATGGAATAGCTGGTTATTCTCTTCTAGCTTCCGTTGAATTTCATCCAACTGGGTTTAAAGGGATATGAACTGTGAATCAAGACGTCTGTGGTGAGCGTACATGATAGTCGCTAGCTTGGACATCTTTGTACTCATCTCTTGAAGAGCAGCAGAGATATTGTTGAATTGTTCATCATAAGTACAGGTTGCAGAGCACGAGGTTCCCGACGATGCATGACCTTCTTGCTTGGTGTTCTTCTTGGTGTGGCTTATACTCGCATGGAGAGATCAAATGTTAATTGGACTTAGCCTTGTGTATGGACGCTCATCCTCTAATGGACGGACACCTTTGAGCATAAAAATCCTTGAAATGAGGTGATAGAAAGGAATACAATTCCTTGAAGCAGTCCGGTCAACTGTTTTTGCCAAAATATGAAAAATATGAGAGCACACATCAATCTCTACGTCACTGATCAAATCATTCGAAAACAATGCTCGACCAAGATTCATATATTCGGTGCTAGACAAGGGATAAAGATTGTTACACATGATCATTGAGAGAAGTCTTAATTCGGGAGAAAGGGATGCCACATTGATTGACTTCTTTTTGGAGGAGAATTCCAAATTTGCTTCTAAAGACTGTTTGAGATACTCTTCATCTGGGTTCAGCTCATCATATACTGGCGGTATGGGGAGTATTGGCTGGTAAATGTGTAGAATTTCTGCCAAGTACATTGGTGTGATAGAAAAACTTTTTCCTCGAACCCAACATTTTATCTCTTCTCCGATGACAATGGCAATGGCACAGAATTCCTTAACCATGTTCTCATTTGTATCCTCAAAAGTTGAAAGCAGATAGTTCCAATCTTTTGTGGCAAACCAAATGGGTATATTTGTGTCCCTAAGTGATGGCTAATCAATGCCCCTTTCAACTAGCAAAGGAGCTCCTGGAAAATAGGTCCAATAGTTCTGAACTGCAACATAAGATCAAAATAGATCAGGTTCATAGACTTCAGTTGAAAAACGAGTCCTTTTTTACCTTGGTGAAGGTTCATCAACATCAATTATATGCTCTTTCCCTTTACTGCTGCTTCCTTTCACTATGGAGCGTTTGAAAGGAGACATCTACACAAATGTCACACAGAAAACACGTGCACAAACACAAACCAGAACACAAAACTTGATTAGATTCAGGTTAGTTCCAAAACAAAGTTAAAGTAACTTAAACAGAGCATAATCAACTCTAAACATCATGCTAAACAGAAATAGACACACTGCATGAAAATAAGTAACTGTGCATGTGTGTGCGTATGTGTGCATATGCTGATGCATGTGTGTGCAGCAAGATATGCATAAGGAGTGCCTAGGTGTGTGCCTAGTAAAAAGTGAGTCATCCAACTTTGGGAGAAAGACTAATAATTCTATGGTATTAGTGTTTTCTGATGTCAATGCACTCATAGTGGAGCCAAGAATTTTTGCTTGGAGGGGCCTGATGTAAAACTATTTTATCAATTCGTAATTCAAGAAAAACTCAAACCAAGACATACTATATACATACATACCTAAGCATCTTTGTTCATTATTATTATTTTTTTTAAAAATTGGGTTGGATTATAGATTAGCCCCGGTTAATTAATTAAATTATCTAAGTTGATTAATCATCCAAATTACATAACACATATCCATGGTTATTAATTGATTGATGACATGGTTATTAATCTTTGATCACCTTGAAATTTTGTAATCATGAAAAATATATGAAAATAATGTAATCTAATAGTAGATTTGTCAAAATTCACATTGAATTAAGAAATATAGGGTTGGGTTCAAGTTACACCTGATGTAACTCTAAAAAATGTTACACCAACCAATAACTTATTATTGAATTAATATTTTGAAAATCCAACCATTGGATTACATGTTCTATATGTTCTTAATATACATGCCAATTTTCATGCTAATCGGGTGTAATTTACCATTTGATCTTTAAGTGGTAAGGCGAAAAAACATAGAGGGAAATTTAAAGGTCTATTGTGGCGGTCCAACCCGCCGCTATAACTAAGAAAAAGCACTGCAAAAAGGAGTACATATTGCAGTGGTCATCTCAATGCCTCTATAACTTACATATTGCAGCGATTTTTTATACTGCCGCTATAGTATTTGCGCAAAATGATATATTTATTGCGGTGGGATTTTGAAGCCCCGCTATATTTAAGCTAACACCGCTAAAACATATATATTGGGGCGGTTTTATGTCCCGCCGCTATAGGACGCCACAAAAGACTATACATATAGTGGTGGTCTCAAAAAATGCTACAATAAACGCTATGTATAGCGACAGTCCCAAAAAACGCCGCAATATGTGACATATAGCTGTGGTATTTGAACCCGCTGCAATAGTCCAATTTTTTTTGTAATGTTGCAGATTGCAGAGAGGGAGTAAAGAAAATACCCAGAGTGAGAGTTCTTCATTGTTATAGAGAAGCCAACAAATGTGCGGATGCCCTCGCTCGTAAAGGAGCCCTCCTTTCCCAAGATTTTGTTGTTTTTTCTTTTCCCCCTTCTGATGTATCACTACTAGTCAGTCTTGATGCATCAGAGGTGATGTTTGAGCAAGTTTGCTCCAGTTGTATTTCTGCTTAGTTAATGATATTTCCCATTTCTACCCAAAAAAAAAAAGAAAGTTAAATTTAGCAGAAAGAGATAATGGCAGAGTTTTCCAAGGAAACTATTGAAAGTTTGAAACACTTATCTCTGAATTGTATATTTAATTTAAAGTTTTTAGCATGGCAAAATTATGATGGCCAATATTAACGTCTCTCTTACGATATTAATGCTCTTGCCATGTTCATTCCGAATGATTGTGTTATTGAATTAATTTTTACAGGAAAGCTTATTTATTTGTTAATAATTGACGAATGTGTAAAATGTGGGTCTACCAACATTATAGTGCTGGGGGGTGTCTAGACTCTAGACTTCCATACAAAAAAGTGAGTCATCCAACTTTGGAAGAAAGACTAATAATTCTATGGTATTAGTGTTTTCTGATGTCAATGCACTCATAGTGGAGCCAAGAATTTTTGCTTGAAGGGGCCTGATGTAAAACTATTTTATCAATTCGCAATTCAAGAAAAACTCAAACCAAGACATACTATATACATACATACCTAAGCATCTTTGTTCATTATTATTATTTTTTTAAAAAATTGGGTTGGATTATAGATTAGCCCCGGTTAATTAATTAAAATATCTAAGTTGATTAATCATCCAAATTACATAACACATATCCATGGTTATTAATTGATTGATGACATGGTTATTAATTGATTGATGACATGGTTATTAATCTTTGATCACCTTGAAATTTTGTAATCATGAAAAATATATGAAAATAATGTAATCTAATAGTAGATTTGTCAAAATTCACATTGAATTAAGAAATATAGGGTGGGGTTCAAGTTACACCTGATGTAACTCTAAAAATGTTACACCAACCAATAACTTATTATTGAATTAATATTTTGAAAATCCAACCGTTGGATTACATGTTCTATATGTTCTTAATATACATGCCAATTTTCATGCTAATCGGGTGTAATTTACCATTTGATCTTTAAGTGGTAAGGTGAAAAAACATAGAGGGAAATTTAAAGGTCTATTGTGGCGGTCCAACCCGCCGCTATAACTAAGAAAAAGCACTGCAAAAAGGAGTACATATTGCAGTGGTCATCTCAATGCCTCTATAACTTACATATTGCAGCGATTTTTTATACTGCCGCTATAGTATTTGCACAAAATGATATATTTATTGCGGTGGGATTTTGAAGCCCCGCTATATTTAAGTTAACGCCACTAAAACATATATATTGGGGCGGTTTTATGTCCCGCCGCTATAGGACGCCACAAAAGACTATACATATAGTGGTGGTCTCAAAAAATGCTACAATAAACGCTATGTATAGCGACAGTCCCAAAAAACGCCGCAATATGTGACATATAGCTGTGGTATTTGAACCCGCTGCAATAGTCCAATTTTTTTTGTAATGTTGCAGATTGCAGAGAGGGAGTAAAGAAAATACCCAGAGTGAGAGTTCTTCATTGTTATAGAGAAGCCAACAAATGTGCGGATGCCCTCGCTCGTAAAGGAGCCCTCCTTTCCCAAGATTTTGTTGTTTTTTCTTTTCCCCCTTCTGATGTATCAGTACTGGTCAGTCTTGATGCATCAGAGGTGATGTATGAGCGAGTTTGCTCCAGTTGTATTTCTGCTTAGTTAATGATATTTCCCATTTCTACCCAAAAAAAAAAGAAAGTTAAATTTAGCAGAAAGAGATAATGGCAGAGTTTTCCAAGGAAACTATTGAAAGTTTGAAACACTTATCTCTGAATTGTATATTTAATTTAAAGTTTTTAGCACGGCAAAATTATGATGGCCAATATTAACGTCTCTCTTACGATATTAATGCTCTTGCCATGTTCATTCCGAATGATTGTGTTATTGAATTAATTTTTACAGGAAAGCTTATTTATTTGTTAATAATTGACGAATGTGTAAAATGTGGGTCTACCAACATTATAGTGCTTGAGGGTGTGTAGACTCTAGACTTCCATACAAAAAAGTGAGTCATCCAACTTTGGAAGAAAGACTAATAATTCTATGTTATTAGTGTTTTCTGATGTCAATGCACTCATAGTGGAGCCAAGAATTTTTGCTTGGAGGGGCCTGATGTAAAACTATTTTATCAATTCGCAATTCAAGAAAAACTCAAACCAAGACATACTATATACATACATACCTAAGCATCTTTGTTCATTATTATTATTATTTTTAAAAATTGGGTTGGATTATAGATTAGCCCCGGTTAATTAATTAAATTATCTAAGTTGATTAATCATCCAAATTACATAAAAATATCGTGGAGGCACAATCAAATTACTAAACTAAATTAAGTACAGCAAAAAATAAATTTGACTTGGCAATTTGATCATGATGGGGAAAATTTTTGTAGGCAAAAACCACAACGGGTGAATTTTAAAATACCAACCTACAGTAGAACCTACTAAACCTATACCAATATAGGTTCCAATACCCAATTTGACTTGTTCTTGTAAAGACTTCTCCTTGCATGAATCCCAGTATGCAGTGACGAACCTTGATTTCAAGTTAGGGGGTCGGGAGTATAAACAAAAAACAATTCCAAATAGACATCAGTGACAGCTTCAAGATTATTTTTTAGGGATTAATATGAAGCATAAATTATATAAAATTTAAAACAAAAGAGAACTTGAATATATCGACATCACAAAAAAAAAAAAAAACCTGAAATAAATAATTTTTTTTAAATTTTTTATAATTGCTTTCTAAAATAATTCATATTTTGAAATCATTGCATGATATCTTTATTATCAATTTTACGAGTTACATCTCTTTAAATGTATACAGCCAAACAATTATTCATCTATTGATCTCCCATTTGATTGATTTATTTCAAATTTGTTAAGATCTAATGAGATTTTTCTAAAGTTTATAATTAGCAAATTTATACTCTTTTTGTTGTGCTTATAAATTTCTTTTTAAAATTTTAGATAAAATTGGTTAGTTTTTGGGTTATTTTTTGTGTTTAAAAAGTCCAAAATATTGTTAAAAGAATCATATTCAAACTTATTTTAGCTGAGTTTAAAAAAATCAAGGATCAACTATTCAAATTTTTATTTTAAGGGGTAAAAAAAAAACCTATTAAATATAATTATATATATATATATATATATAATGGCATGGAATTGTAGAGGGGCAAACATCACATTGGGGGAATGGGGAAGACTTTGGCAAAAAGAAATTTTCATGGGAGTTGTCTATTTTATAAATGCCATTACACACTTTTTGTTAAAAAAAAAAAAAAAATTAAAATATATTTTTTGTTTTTAGGTCAAAAGTAGGAATTTGGGAGAACAAATTCAGCGGGGCTCTTTTAAAAATGGAGTGGGTTGTACTTTTTTCCTACTATAGAAGGTTTTAAAAATGTAGGGGCCCATAAGGTGGTTTCGGCCCTGTACGCACTACAAATATAGTATAGAGCCAAGAAGTAGAAACCAAAGTTGACCCATTGTTGGGGTCTTCGTCTTCTCGTTAGCACGTGTTGAGTTTGGATTGGCTTCACTTTTGGGGATAATTATTAAGTACTTTTGAAGAACTATAAATGCATTTTCTCTTTCATATAACTGTAGGAGATTCTAAGTTTGATATTTGTTTTAAATCTTATTTAAAATGTTAAAAATCTCACATGTTGGACATTCACTTATTAAGGGAAAGTTTAAGCTCATATATGATAGGGAGTATTAAAATTAAGGTCAAGTGATTAAACTTATAGTTTCCTAATAGGTCAACCTTTTGGGAAAATTGGTAATTTAAAAGGTTTAAGATAGGGGATTAAGTTTGTTACTCTTATCAAGACCTATTGTGGTGAAAGCTTGAAGCATTGTTTCATCAAGTTCACACAAAATTGTTGATTTAACATTTAAGTATAAAAGAAGTAACAGCACAACAAACAAAGGCATCGAGCCTTAAAATATAACAGAAGAGGGAAAATTTTAGAGAGAGAGAGAGAGAGGATTTTCCATATTTGATCAAGGATTCTTCTATAAAAAAAAAACACTTATTTTGGTATATGCTGTTGTGGGGGAGGAAAGCCCAACCAAAGGCATTGGGCCCGAGGCCCTATCCACGGACCACCATTGCCCGAAGAGATGAAAAAGCCTAGTTAGGGGCCCTGAGAAAGGAACATGTCTGGTGAAGGGTACGGTCATGATCCGAGGACATGTTCATCACTCCGAGGAGTTCAATACCCTCGGATTCGAAGAACCTTAGTCTGACGTTCAACCTTTTGCAGCCTGAGTGATCCTCTCGACAGACGTAGTGACAGAATTAGCCTCGGACGCGAACGAATATAACTGGATCGGAGAAATATCTAAGAGACAGACCTCAACCACCGCATTAAATGCACCGCACCTACTTCTCTGGCCGCATTAATGTGGAAGAGACCCCTGAACAGTATTAGCCTGCTATCACCACTCACATAAGGCTAGGGAACACCCTTGATGGGACAAGTACTCAAGTGGATGTCTGGATGATGAACAAATGGACGATCGAGATAAAGTGATGAGGTACTATATAAGTAGGAAAGCCCCACGGTGGGGGGTGGATCAAAAAAATCAGGAAGAGGAAAGAGTGTATTATTTTACTGTAGCTCTAAGAATTGTAACCCAATTTCTCCAAGGAAAATCACCTCCTCGGACGTTATACTTACATCCGTCCGAGCATATATTAATTCAAATTCCCCCATTAATGTGGTTGTTTTATACTGTTATTTTCGCTATTCGCCTTGCTCTTTCACCCACTCTTTACAAATTCATTGTTTTGGGTTCAGTGGGCTCTAAATCCACCCCTCCCTGGGCTTGGGCCGCCAAATCTGACCTTACAATTGGCGCCGTCTGTGGGGAGAGCTGGTGCAAGAGTGAAAACAACAGTTGATAATGGCAGGACTAGGTGAACAACAAGCAGAATCTAGAGCATCCCAACACGTGGACCATTTTGTCAACTTGGAGAGGAAACAAAATCGTGAGGGCAGTGTACACACTGTGCGTCTTAGCCAGAGCCAATCACAGGGCGGAAGCCACATGGCCCATGCAAAGGAGAACCGTGACTTGCAACTGGAAGTGGAAAAACTAAAGAGGGAGTTATGCTATGCGAAGAGGAAACGGGCCTCCTCATACTCTGAGGATGATCTTGATGATGAACAGGATGTCTCTTATCAACACAAATCCAAGACACCAGCCAGCGAGTCCTACACTTGTGAGGAGGAGTCCCATCGCAAGCGGCAACGTAGGAGTCCGTCACGTGGAGACATGGAGAACGATGCCATGAATAGGGCTCTGAATCAGATATCTAAATCACCCTTTACATGCAGGATTGAGGGGCCCAGACTTCCTCGGCGTTTTAACCAGCCCGTTTTCACCATCTACAATGGTAAAACTGACCCCGTGGAGCATGTGAGTCATTTTAACCAAAGGATGGCTGTCTACTCCAGAGACGAGGCTCTGATGTGCAAGGTTTTCCCCTCCAGTCTAGAACCTGTTGCCATGAGATGGTTTGATGGTTTGAAGGCTGGCTCCATCAATTCCTTCAAAGAGCTTACTCAGGCATTCGGCTCCCGTTTTGTCACTTGCCGAAGGGTGGCTAGGCCCTTTTCTTCGTTGTTGTCATTGTCTATGCAGGAGGGTGAGTCATTGAAGGCATATTCAGACAGGTACTAGGAGATGTTCAACGAGGTGGAGGGCAACAATGATGCAATGGCCCTCAGTACGTTTAAGCTCGGCCTCCCCACTGACCATGGTTTGAGGGCATCTCTATCTGGCAAATCGGTCATGAACGTACGTCAGCTAATGGACCACATAGAGAAGTACAAGAGGGTTGAAGAAGATCGACAGCATGGCAAGGGAAAGGACAAGATTATCTCTCAGGATAGGAGGGATTCGCGGTCGGACCGTTACAATTACAGCAAACCAAGGAGGGACTTTGCCGGGCAATCAGGATCGATGAATCCTCAAGCGGTCAATACCGTGTTCAAAGAGCCAGTGCATCAGGTCCTGGAAAAAATCAAGAATGAATCATTCTTCAGGTGGCCGAACAAGATGGTAGGAAACCCCGAGAGACGCAACCACAATCTTTACTGCCAGTACCATCAAGACCATGGGCACACCACGGAAGATTGTAGAAGCCTGTGGGATCACTTGGATTAGCTGGTTCGCGACGGTAAACTGAAACACCTCTTACACCCCTCCAGCGGCCGAGGGCAGGCGGGCTCAGGGCCGCAGGGAGGTGACCCCTCAAAACCGCCGCTAGGCACCATAAACGTCGTCCTCGCCGTGCCTGGGGAGAACAGGGTCATGGCCATTGAAAGTCATGTCGGTAGGCCGACCATCAGCTAGGGAGCTATGCCGAGGACCGAAGAGAGCGGAGTCTGTTGCCCCATTTATTATGAGATTCTCGGATGAAGACAAGATCGGCACCATCCAACCCCACGATGATGCACTAGTCATCACCCTTAGGATAGGGGGGTACGATGTAAAAAGGGTGATGGTGGACCAGGGCAGTGCTGTGGAAATAATGTACCCGGACCTCTACAAGGGGCTAGGCCTAAAGCCCCAAGACCTGACGCCATACGATTCCCCCCTCTTGAGCTTCGAAGGATGCCCTATCATCCCAAAAGGCCGGATACGCTTACCGATGCAATCTGGTTCCGAGGTGGTGGAGTTGGACTTTATAGTTGTGGACGCATATTCACCCTACACGGCACTCGTGGGCAGACCCTGGATTCATGCGCTTGGGGCCGTTCCTTCCACTTTGCACTAGAAGGTCAAATATCCATCGGAAGGACAGATACATGAGATCCGAGGGGACCAGTCTGTCGCCCGACGGTGCTTGGTGGCTGCCATCCAGCATAAAGTCCCGGCCGAATCTTCGGACGTGACGGAGAGGGATTTATAGCAATTACAGTCTCGAGGAGTTCCCTCTGAAGAACCAGATGAAGACACTCGATGTGAGGATCTGACGAGAGTGGTCATTGGAGACGATCCTAATAGGTTCTTCCAAGTCGGATCTCAGCTGCCTCTTCAAGAGAAGGAGGAGCTGATAGAGTTCCTCAAGCAAAATCTCGATGTGTTTGCCTGGAGTGCGTATGAAGCCCCCGGGGTGGACCCGGAGTTTATATGCCATCACTTGAAGGTGAATCCACTAATCACCCCCAAGAAACAGCCTATTCGGGGCCCATCCAAGGAACATGCTGATGCAGTGAGAGACGAAGTAGCGAAACTCAAACAAGCTGGGGCTATCAAAGAAGTTTTTTATCCCGAGTGGCTCGCAAACACCGTGGTGGTGAAGAAGAAGAGTGGGAAGTGGCGAGTATGCGTAGATTTCACGGACTTGAATAGGGCATGCCCCAAAGATCCGTTCCCTATGCCGAAAATTGATCAGTTGGTGGATGCCACTGTCGGCCACCCTCGGATGAGCTTCCTGGACGCCTTCCAAGGCTACCACCAGATACCATTAGCCCTGGAGGACCAGAAGAAAACTGCTTTTGTCACCCCTATTGGCAACTACCACTATAAAGTGATGCCGTTTGGCTTGAAGAACGCGGGAGCTACCTACCAGAGGATGATGACTAGGATGTTCGAGCCGTGGCTGGGCAAAAATATCGAGGTTTACATAGATGACATGGTGGTGAAGAGCAAGGTTATAGCTGAGCATGTAAGAGACCTTGAAACTACTTTTGAGATCCTACGAAGGCACAAGCTACGTCTAAATGCTTCTAAGTGCTCGTTTGGGGTAGGGTCCGGCAAGTTTTTAGGATACATGGTCACCCACAGGGGAATCGAAGTCAACCCCGACCAGATAAAGGCCATCAACGATCTACGTGCTCCTCGGAATCCCAAGGAGGTTCAGAAACTAACCGAAATGACCGCAGCCCTCAGTCGGTTCATCTCCAGGTCGGCAGACAGGTGCCGCCATTTTTTCTCTCTACTCAACAAATGGAAGGGATTCGAGTGGACTGAGGAGTGCGCTCTGGCATTCCAGCAACTCAAGGATTATCTGGCTCGGCCACCCATCATGTCCAACCCCGAGCCTGATGAGGTGCTGTTCGCCTACATCGCTGTAGCCCTCTATGCAGTAAGCCTAGTGCTAGTACAATCGGACTCTGGTGTGCAGAGGCCTGTTTATTACGTAAGCAAATCGCTGCATGAGGCTGAGGTCCGTTACTTGCCTCTAGAGAAAGCTATCCTAGCAGTGGTGCTTGGCACGCGGAAGCTACCTCACTACTTCCAAGCCCACACGGTTATCGTTCTAACACAACTCCCACTCAAAGTGGTACTCCGAAGCGCTGATTACACTGGTCGGATTGCCAAGTGGGGTACGATCTTAGGGGCTTTTGATATAAGATATATGCCCCGCACTTCGGTTAAGGGACAGGTCCTTGCGGATTTGGTGGCTGAGTTCATGGAGCCCTAAGTAGAAGAAGTAGAACCCCCGTCAGGCATGAATGAAAAATCAGTTGGTATGGTCTCCCAACAGAATCCCTCTCATTGGGAAGTGTACGTCGATGGCGCAGCAAATCAGAGAGGTTCCGGAGTTGGGCTGGTACTGATATCCCCTGAGAAAATCATCATCGAGAAATCGTTAAGGTTGGACTTCTCAGCAACGAATAACGAGGCAGAATACGAGGCCCTGTTGATGGAAATGACTATGGTCCGTAGAATGGGTGAGAAGTCCGTGGAGTTGTTCTCAGATTCAAGATTGGTAGTAGGTCAAGTACAGGGCGAGTTTGAGGCAAAGGACGAAAGAATGCAGGGGTATCTAAGCCATGTTAAACACCTGCAATCAGAGTTCAACTCTTTCAAATTGCTGCACATCCCCAGAAGTGGCAACTCACATGCTGACTCCTTAGCCACGCTCGCCACCTCTTCGGCGCAGGACCTGCCGAGGATCATCCTCGTTGAGGACTTGCACAGGCCTACGGAAGCAAAGTCAGAGGCAGTCCAGGTTCACCAGGTCAGGACAGGGCCGTGCTGGATGGACCCGTTAATCAAGTTCCTCAAAGAAGATATATTGCCTGGAGAAAAGGATGAAGCTGATAAAGTTCGAAGGAAGGCGACTAAGTTCTGGTTATCCGAGGACCAGAAACTATACAAACGCTCCTACTCGGGACCATATTTGTTATGCGTACACCTCGAGGCGACTGAGGCATTGCTGGAAGAGCTGCATGAAGGAATTTGTGGGAGCCACACTGGAGGTAGGTCCTTGGCTCACCGAGCTCTCACCCAAGGCTATTGGTGGCCTAACATGCAGAAGGAGGCACACGAATACGCCAAAAAGTGCGATCAGTGTCAGCGCTTCGCCTCGAACATCCACCAGCCAGGAGGAAATCTTAATCCGCTATCCAGCCCGTGGCCCTTCGCCCAATGGGGCTTGGATATTGTGGGACCTTTCCCCAGAGCTGCAGGAAACAAGAAGTATATCTTGGTCGGAACAGACTATTTCACCAAGTGGGTCGAAGCCGAACCACTAGCCAATATCAGAGACGTTGATGTGCAAAAGTTCGTGTGGAAGAATATCGTCACTCGGTTTGGAGTTCCTCACACTCTCATCTCAGATAATGGCCTGCAGTTCGATAGCAGGGCATTCAAGAATTATTGCAGTGAGCTGGGAATTATGAACAGATACTTCACTCTAGCCTATCCCCAGGGTAACGGACAAGCGAAAGCCGTCAACAAGGTCATACTGAATAGCTTGAAGAAGAGGTTAGATGATGCAAAGGGCAGATGGGTAGACGAGCTACCGCACGTACTTTGGGCTTACAGGACCATGCCTCGTAGGTCTACTGGGGAGACCCCCTTCTCGATGACCTATGGAGCTGAAGCCGTCATTTCTCTGGAGACCGGGTTCCCGACAACGAAAACTAGCACATTCAATCCAGCCGACAACGATGAACAATTGCAGAAGAACTTAGACTTGATTGAGGAAAAGAGGGAGAATGCAATGGTTCGGCTGGCACACTATCAACAAAAACTCAGGCAAGGCTATGATGCTAACGTAAAGCTAAGACCCCTAGAACCCGGTGATCTAGTGCTGAGGAAAGTTGTGGGCACAGCGAAGAACCCAGCTTGGGGAAAGCTGGGACCCAATTGGGAAGGACCGTATCGCATCACCTCTGGAGCAGACATCGGGGCATATTTCTTGGAAGACCTAGATGGTCGCGTAATACCGCGTCCATGGAATGTAAATAACTTGAAGAAGTACTTTTATTAATCAAACCTTTTTCGTCAACCAACGTGTCAACTCACTGTGTCAGCCAAGTGTTTAAACTTAAATCCAGTCATGCCTGTAGTTTTCGGACCAGATGATTTGGGTTAGTTAGCACTCAGTTACAGTTCTATAGTGTTTAAACTTAAACCCAGTCATGCCTGTAGTCCTCGGACCAGATGATTTGGGTTAGTTAGCACTCAGTTACAGTTCTATAGTGTTTAAACTTAAACCCAGTCATGCCTGTAGTCTTCAGACCAGATGATTTGGGTTAGTTAGCACTCAGTTACAGTTCTATAGTGTTTAAACTTAAACCCAGTCATGCCTGTAGTCCTCGGACCAGATGATTTGGGTTAGTTAGCACTCAGTTACAGTTCTATAGTGTTTAAACTTAAACCCAGTCATGCCTGTAGTCCTCGGACCAGATGATTTGGGTTAGTTAGCACTCAGTTACAGTTCTAGTGTTTAAACTTAAACTCAGTCATGCCTGTAGTCTTCGGACCGGATGATTTGGGTTAGTTAGCACTCAGTTACAGTTCTATAGTGTTTAAACTTAAACCCAGTCATGCCTGTAGTCCTCGGACCAGATGATTTGAGTTAGTTAGCACTCAGTTACAGTTCTATAGTGTTTAAACTTAAACCCAGTCATGCCTGTAGTCCTCGGACCAGATGATTTGGGTTAGTTAGCACTCAGTTACAGTTCTAGTGTTTAAACTTAAACCCAGTCATGCCTGTAGTCTTCGGACCAGATGATTTGGGTTAGTTAGCACTCGGTTACAGTTCTATAGTGTTTAAACTTAAACCCAGTCATGCCTGTAGTCCTCGGACCAGATGATTTGGGTTAGTTAGCACTCAGTTACAGTTCTATAGTGTTTAAACTTAAACCCAGTCATGCCTGTAGTCCTCGGACCAGATGATTTGGGTTAGTTAGCACTCAGTTACAGTTCTATAGTGTTTAAACTTAAACCCAGTCATGCTTGTAGTCCTCGGACCAGATGATTTGGGTTAGTTAGCACTCAGTTACAGTTCTATAGTGTTTAAACTTAAACCCAGTCATGCCTGTAGTCCTCGGACCAGATGATTTGGGTTAGTTAGCACTCAGTTACAGTTCTATAGTGTTTAAACTTAAACCCAGTCATGCCTGTAGTCCTTGGACCAGATGATTTGGGTTAGTTAGCACTCAATTACAGTTCTAGTGTTTAAACTTAAACCCAGTCATGCCTGTAGTCCTCGGACCAAATGATTTGGGTTAGTTAGCACTCAGTTACAGTTCTAGTGTTTAAACTTAAACCCAGTCATGCCTGTAGTCCTCGGACCAGATGATTTGGGTTAGTTAGCACTCAGTCACAGTTCTAGTGTTTAAACTAAAACCCAGTCATGCCTGTAGTCCTCGGACCAGATGATTTGGGTTAGCACTCAGTCCTAATGTTTAAACTCAAATCCAGTCATGCCTGTAGCTCTCGGACCAGATGACTAGGGTTAGTTAACACTCGAATACATCCCCATACCAGGTATTCCTAATCGCGCTTAAATTAATTCTCACTTATAAATGTCTTAGTTGTGTTTAATTTAAAACTGAGGGACAATAACCTATGTTTAACAACTAGGTATGCGAGGCCCGTATAAGTACTCATTCCAATCATTACTCATCGATACCTCTTATTTGGCTTATCCTTTTCAATACTAGTTGCGATTACTCACGCCATCACTATGGCACATCAGTCAAATTACTTGCGTTATGTCACAATCATAGATGTGTGTGTGACAATAATAAGTTATAGAACGGGTATCAAAAACATCGAGCAGAAATAGAGAATCATTCCATTAGAGAAAAAGGTCTACATGTTGTAAAAAAAAAAAAAAAAAAAAGGGCCTATGCATCTACTCTTTCGCCAGAGGAAGCCCAGGATCAGCAACGTGGCCTATCCGCTCGGATGCCTCAGAGGCTTGGCCTTGGGCCTCAGCAGGAATCTTCTCTTTGCCTGAACCTTGGCTTTTGTCTTTGGCCGGCTCAATCGATTTGCCCATGTCGTCCGGCTGTTCCTGGAGGGTCTCTGGAATCTGAGGAGCAGGAGGGTCTGTTTCTAGGAGCTCTCGGATCTCAGGATGATAGTATACGCTCCCAGGCAGCCTCAGCTCTGAGTCGGCCAGAATTTCAGCGGCATCCAGGGCTTTGCCCCAACTTATGAGGCAGTAGTCTCGGCTGACCGAGGTGAATTGCTCCACAAGCTGGGATGTAGTCGTCTCTACCCCCATCTGGTACGCCGCCTTCCTTTCGGCCTCAACTGCCTCCTTGGCCAGCCTGGCATTTTGCTCAGCCACCTGGGCAGTCTCCTTGGCCTTTTGCAGCTTAGCTCTGAGACCCTTCACCAGCTCCCTCTCGGTTGCCAGGTTGATCTCGGCCATGCGTAATTGGCTGCGCTATTCCTCGGCCTGTTTTTCTGCATTCTTAAGCCCGGCATCGAGGCTTCGCTTCTCAGAGAGCGCCCCTTTAAGCTCCTCAGACATCCGAGCATGCTCCTCTTTCAGCTGGCCAAGAGATGCCTCCGCCTCGAGCTGGGATTGGGATGCCGCTCGGGCTTTAAGCCACGACTCCTCGTTCAACCCCTCGGCCACGTAAACCTGCTGGGTAAGCTGCATAACAACATCTCCAGCATCAGGCTAAGAAGGAATAAAGCCAATTAAACGTAAAACCTAGACTTGGGAGGGGTGCACTTACCATGGCCAAATCCCTTTTAAGGGACATGAATAGCTCCTTCTGGGTGAAGCGCCTGAAGGAAGCCATGTCGTGTGGGAGAAGAAGTGGCTGCTGCAGGGTCTCGGCGACATAGCCTGCCCTTCCTCCATCATAATTCCTGAGGGAGGTATCCCACAGGATTGGAGCGCCATCCAACTCCAATTTTGGAGACCAGATTCGAGGTCCCCCTCCTCGGCGTACATCTGCACCTAAGGGCTCCTCTCGGCTTTCGGTAAAGGAGGCCCTGTGTGTCCGGCTGTCTCTTGCCACCTTTTGCTGCTTAGCCCCCTTGGTCGGTGGCACCTGTTTCCCCCCAACCTCATTGTGGGGTCTCTTCTTCTGTAGGTTTGGCATTGTTTTCAGATTTGGGTCAGGGACTTGGGTAGGCACCGGAGGAAGTGTCACCACTGTTGTGGATGTCCCAGCACCTTTCGGCTCGGGCTTTTGGCCTCTGCCCTTCATCAAAACCCTCAGATCCATATCGTCTTCGTCCGAGGAGTCTTCTAAATGAGCGGCTAGCAAATTAAGACGGGCGCTTGGCCGCTCGTAGGTTTCTTCCTCGGCGTCGGAGACCTCTACCACCTGTTGCACCCCTGAAGCTTCTCCCTCAAACTGAAATCTGTCTATCTGTTCTTCTAGTGAGGAAGTGGAAGAGCCGACCCCCTCACCTTCAATCTCTTGTCCGAGGAGAACTTACTGAAGGGGTTGAACAATGGGAGGCACGTTCCGAGGATTTGGGCGGGGTACAGGTTCAAGATCGTATGGCGCCAAGAAGCCCGTCCAACCAACGTCAATTCGCGCTAGGCGATGATCTCCCTGGACGATTGCGTTGCCGACCGGTTGGAAACCTTTCGGTTTCCCTGTATATTCGAGAATAAAGGGAGCAGATCATAGTTGCCCGTCCTCGCTCACGAAGATTTCTGACCTCAAAAGGTAGTTGAGGGCAGCAACGTTCGTTAGGCTGAGCCGAGGAGAAACGTGTCTCTTATCTGTTGCAAGGCAGTAAAAAAAAGGAGGGGGTTAGAAACTCAAAAGTAGAGACAGAAGTGGAATAAAAAACCGTTGGAAAACGAGGACCCTAGGTCTATAGTTAGTGTGCCTAAATCTAACATATCCCACCTGGCTCCCCACACCTGGTCGGGCAACCATTGCCGTCATGCCAGGCGCCCGAAATAATCACGTAGTCGTCTTTCATCCCTTTGTTGGATTTGGGAAGGCAGGAAATGAGCCTGACAACATCCAACCGGGATTTTAAGTAGTACCCAGCATCTTGCTGACTATGGCATTCGTACATATGCACCACATCTAGCCAGGTGAGGCCCAACCCCATATGGCGCTCAAGGTCCTCAATCGCTCCTAGGATCCTAAACATATTGGGCGCGCACTGCCAGGGAGTAAGCCTATGGTTCCGGAGGTAGTTAGTGGTGATGGGACCCATGGGAATTGTCATTCCTCCTTCTTTGAAGGCGATGAGGGGGATCACCACCTCTCCCGTTTCCCGGTCTGTTAGTATCTTCTCCGGGGAGCAATACCTCACACCCACGTTAGGGGGTATGCGATATGTGGCCCTAAACGCCTCTAGTTGTTCAGGGCTATCCACCATGTACTCGAGCTTTCCCATAGTGCTTAAACGAAACAGTTGGCTGAAGAGAGAACTAAACGAGTTGGTGTACGATGACTCACCAGGGTCAAATCTGAGAAAGGATTTCAGGCTCGTAGGAGGGTTCGTGACGATTCTGGGGAGGTTTGAAAGCAACGACTAAGGGATTCGTGCGGAGCGGTGCGTCTGTTCTTGCTGGAGCGTCTGATGATTTGCAAAGTAAGGAAGAAATAACCTCCTCTGAAGCTTTATACGGGGTCAAGTGAAGGGTCAGGGGCGCTCCCGCCCAAATTCCAAGGAAAAGACCACGACCGTTGGATCGATCGCTCACCGTTGGATGCGAAGGACAAGGCGCCACCTGGTGCAATTAATGCAGCGACTTGGGAATATGGAAACCGCAACAGCATTAATGAAGCGTCTATCCCAAGGCCCCCACACACGTGCCGGCTTGAATTGGCCTGCACTCAAGCTCCTTGTTCTGTGGCAGGTCAAAATCATATTTTTTCCCTTCGGATGTGAGGGGAAAAATTACAATTTTGAGGGGCTATTGTGGGGGAGGAAAGCCCAACCAAAGGCATTGGGCCCGAGGCCCTATCCACGAACCACCATTGCCCGAAGAGATGAAAAAGCCTAGTTAGGGGCCTTGAGAAAGGAACATGTCTGGTGAAGGGTACGGTCATGATTCGAGGACATGTTCATCACTCCGAGGAGTTCAATACCCTCGGAACCGAAGAACCTTAGTCTGACGTTCAACCTTTTGCAGCCCGAGTGATCCTCTCGACAGACGTAGTGACAGAATTAGCCTCGGACGCGAACGAATATAACTAGATCGGAGAAATATCTAAGAGACAAACCTCAACCACCGCATTAAATGCACCGCACCTACTTCTCTGGCCGCATTAATGTGGAAGAGACCCCTGAACAATATCAGCCTGCTATCACCACTCACATAAGGCTAGGGAACACCCTTGATGGGACAAGTACTCAAGTGGATGTCTGGATGATGAACAAATGGACGATCGAGATAAAGTGAGGAGGTACTATATAAGTAGGAAAGCCCCACGGTGGGGGGTGGATTAAAAAAATCAGAAAGAGGAAAGAGTGTATTATTTTACTGTAGCTCTAAGAATTGTAACCCAATTTCTCCAAGGAAAATCACCTCCTCGGACGTTATACTTACATCCGTCCGAGCATATATTAATTCAAATTCCCCCATTAGTGTGGTTGTTTTATACTGTTATTTTCGCTATTCGCCTTGCTCTTTCACCCACTCTCTACAAATTCATTGTTTTTGGTTCAGTGGGCTCCAAATCCACCCCTCCCTGGGCTTGGGCCGCCAAATCTGACCTTACAGCTGTATTTGGCACAAAAATATTATGTTTTGTGAGACAATAGTAAATGAAGTGGTTTAAGGTTGGTGAAATTTGCATTAATATTCTCACCCACTTAGCTTTTATAGAGGTATCTAAGGATGTCTAAAATCCATAGGGGCTGCTTTTAATTGATGATTCTTTTGAGTTTGTTAATTTGAACTTTTAGGGTATGTCTGATAGACTGTAATAGGCACTATAATGTAATAGTTATTTATATAGTTTAGCTATTTAATAGTTTGGTTATGTTTTTATTATTGAGAATATTTATTCTTTATGAATAGTTATTCTTTAAAATGAGGAATAACTATTTATCTCTAAAAGGGATATAATAGTTATTCCTTAGCTAGTGTATTAATTTCTACAATTAATATATTTCTAAATAAACAAACTTTCTATATGTACATAACAATTATGAAAATAGAAAATCATACAAAATAACTAATCTCTCTTTCAAATTAAAAAAAAAAAAAATTATTTTTTTAGGAAATATAATTATATAAATAAAATATTTCTTAAAATATATCTTAAGTTTGATTTAAAATGTTTTCATTCTATTATCTTCAAGATTTTATTATTGTGTTATCACCAAACAAATGAATAGTAATAAGCATTGCATTACAACATTTTGTATTCCTTGTAATATCTATTCCTATTCCTATGTAATTATTGTTACAGTCTACCAAACGTGTCCTTAGTTTTATGGGAAAATGAAATTGGTTTGGGAATAACTTTTAAGCTTGTTTTTAGTTTATTTTGCGCACTATTCGCATGTCTCATGCAGGTCTCCAAGAAAGAAAGAAGCTTATTTCAAACTCCAGCTAGTTTATTTCTACCACTATTTTGGATTCCACTTAGCTTGTTTTTGGCCAAAAAGTCACTACTTTGCAAGTCTCACTGCTTGGGTTTTGCGTTTTTGCTATAGAAATTTCAGCCAAAAAAAGAAGAAAAACTTAGTTTATTTTCTTTTAGCTTTTATCTACGACAATTTTAGCAAAACTTTAGATAAATTGTTCCTAAATAGACACTGTAGGGGCTCCTTTTTCGGAGGTGGGCCCCCGACAATGAATTTGTAGAGAATGGGGCAAAGGGTTTGGCTCCGACCGGCCCTTCGCCGGTCTTCTTCGCACTTCTCGCTATTTGCTCTACGCTTGGGATTGTTCCTCGGCTGGGGTCCGAGGAGGCCTCGCTTTCACCAGGGAGGTTCTTTGCCTTATATACCCTCCTTAGCTCGATCCTAGCCTTACAGCTGTTGGCCATTCGGGCTAATGGTTCAGCCCTTGTCCCATCAGACAGGTTCTTTCCCATATTGGGGGTTGCTGCCTCCAAGGTTTTTCAGTGAAGGGTCTTGTCAGCATTAATGGAACCTAGAGGGCTAGGCAGAATCGTTAAGTGTGGATGTGACCACCTGCACTAGGTCTGCCCCCTACCTAGATTAGACTAGGTGTGCCGAGGATGGGTGTGTCCTCGGCTCGGGCCTTGGAGGGACTAAAGCCTTTAAGCCGACCGTCTGGGGAGGTCGCCTTCCTCGGCTTGGGCCCTGGGCCTGCCTAAAGGTGGGCCGGGGGTTCTGGGTCCTCAGGCCCCATAATAGCCCCTCAAAACTCTGCTGCACGTATCCTCGGACGGGGACGAGGGTTTTGCAAACCTTGGCCCCTATGGTTCGGAAGGCCGTCGGTTTGGCTGGTCCTTTCTTGAGTGGTCGGATCGACCCTTAGGCCCTTCATTAGGTAGTTAATTTCTTCACGGGAATGGATCTTCGGACCGAGCAGTACCTTGACTCTGTCGTAAAATAGATAGCTCCCCGTATACAGTTGCTGCCTTAAGTACGAGTGGCCAACTCCCCGTAGGCTTGAGTCCGAGGACCATGCAAGACCTAGGTACAATTGCTGCCATCGTTTCTAGTGGCTAGCTCCCCATAGGCTTGAGTCCGTAGACCATGCAAGACCTAGGTACAGTTGCTGCCTTAAGTACGAGTGACCAGCTCCCCGTAGGCTTGAGTCCGAGGACCATGCAAGACCTAGGTATAATTGCTGCCATCGTTTCCAGTGGCTAGCTCCCCATAGGCTTGAGTTCGTAGACCATGCAAGACCTACGTATAGTTGCTGCCTTAAGTACGAGTGGCCAGCTCCCCGTAGGCTTGAGTCCGAGGACCATGCAAGACCTAGGTACAATTGCTGCCATCGTTTCCAGTGGCTAGCTCCCCATAGGCTTGAGTTCGTAGACCATGCAAGACCTAGGTACAATTGCTGCCTTAAGTACGAGTGACCAGTTCCCCGTAGGCTTGAGTCCGAGGACCATGCAAGACCTAGGTACAATTGCTGCCATCGTTTCCAGTGGCTAGCTCCCCATAGGCTTGAGTCCGTAGACCATGCAAGACCTAGGTACAGTTGCTGCCTTAAGTACGAGTGGCCAGCTCCCCGTAGGCTTGAGTCCGAGGACCATGCAAGACCTAGGTACAATTGCTGCCATCGTTTCCAGTGGCTAGCTCCCCATAGGCTTGAGTCCGTAGACCATGCAAGACCTAGGTACAGTTGCTGCCTTAAGTACGAGTGGCCAGCTCCCTGTAGGCTTGAGTCCGAGGACCATGCAAGACCTAGGTACAATTGCTGCCATCGTTTCCAGTGGGCCCCGAGCATGAGGACACAGTGTTCACCTCTCTGGGCAACTCAGTCTCACGTCGGGTAGGGGTCCATCCCCCTAGCCCCTTGCAGGATGCTAGAGCAAGAGTTATTGTACCACGACTACACAGTTGCCTCCAATAGGATTTTGTCCTCGGATCCGAGGACTTCGTTTTTGGCGTGGGGACATCCACGGGTCTTTTCCGTGAGCTGTTTTTCCTCAGGTCGGCTTGTGACTTCGCACGTGGGGCTGACCCTGCCTCTGGTTCGTGTTCCTCATCTTTCTGGTTTACGAGGCGTCGCTTGGCCTTCCGCGCCTCCTGTTTGACGCTTCGGTGTCCGTAACGCACCTCCATTAATGCCCTCGTGAATTAACACGCAGCAGGCAGCTGGCGATCCCCTTGGAACTGGGTGGGAATTAATTCCCTTTGACAATTTCCCATTCGAATTCCGCGCGGTTCAACTCCCGCTGGTTTTCGCCCTCCATAAAAGGCGTTCTGAGGGGAGCGTTTCTCCTCATTCCATGAATTCTCCCCCACAAACAGACGTATACACTCTCGCCCTCTTGAGCCCCTTTGATACCACCACCAGGGGTGTGACCGCAGTTAGGAGACCTGGAGCCAAGTGCCGCCGTGGCCGCAGTCCCCACTGGGCTGCCGGCGCGGCAGAGTTTAGGCGTAACACTGGCCGAGTCTCGCATGGTGGCCAGGGGGGACGTCGTTGAAGTACCTAACGTCCTCCCCCAGAGCGCACCTCCGACGAAGGGGGCACGCGAACTCTCGTCATGGCCGGTGCCCGAGTATTGCCGTCTCCGACGGTCAATGCTCGTGTAGTTCGGAGGGGGTCGAGGAAGCATCATGAGGGAGGGTGTTCCGGGGTCTAGGGGCTCCTCACTTTGTTCAAGCTTTGGTTTGAAGGTGAGCCAGCCCCTAGCCCCCCTTCCCATGCTTTTTCTGTCCAGTTCTCCCACTCTCTGGACGCTGGTAAAAGCACGGGTTGACACTTTCTTCATTCTTGATATTAATTCTTTGCGAGCCTCTTGCTCGGCCAGTTCCAAGATCGGTCCGCCTGAGCCTCTGATTGTAGGGTTAGTCGGTAGGAATTCTTGTAAAACACGCCTGTCTGAGCCTCTGATTGTATTTGTAGTAGTTTTTTTTTTTTTTTTTTTTTTTTTATGAAATAATGAGAATTGTAGTACTTGTAATCTCTTGTAATCTCTTCTGAATTAATAAAAGATCTTTCTTTTATTTGTTGTTGAGTTTCCTTTTTACACTGCCATTTTTCTCTCCTTCTTTTTCTTTTTCCTTCTCTTTTCTTTGCGCTGCCAACTTCTGAGTAATAACTGCCTTAGGACGATCGCCGGTTGCACCGGCTGGCGCACTACCCCCCCCCCCCCACAGACGGCGCCAATTGTAGGGGCTCCTTTTTCGGAGGTGGGCTCCCGACAATGAATTTGTAGAGAGTGGGGCAAAGGGTTTGGCTCCGGCCGGCCCTTCGCCGGTCTTCTTCGCACTTCTCGCTATTTGCTCTATGCCTGGGGTTGCTCCTCGGCTGGGGTCTGAGGAGGCCCCGCTTTCACCAGGGAGGTTCTTTGCCTTATATACCCTCCTTAGCTCGATCCTGGCCTTACAGCTGTTGGCCATCCGGGCTAATGGTTCAGCCCTTGTCCCATCAGACAGGTTCTTTCCCATATTGGGGGTTGCTGCCTCCAAGGTTTTTCAGTGAAGGGTCTTGTTAGCATTAATGGAACCTGGAGGGCTAGGCAGAATCGTTAAGTGTGGATGTGACCACCTGCACTAGGTCTGCCCCCTACCTAGATTAGACTAGGTGTGCCGAGGATGGGTGTGTCCTCGACTCGGGCCTTGGAGGGACTAAAGCCTTTAAGCCGACCGTCTGGGGAGGTCGCCTTCCTCGGCTTGGGCCCTGGGCCTGCCTAAAGGTGGGCCGAGGGTTCTGGGTCCTCGGGCCCCACAGACACCTATGTCCGTTTAGCATTAGATTATAAGCTAGTTTATTTACTTTTAGCTTTTATGTATTTTTTTTTTTTTTACTTCACTTTTAAACTTCCATTTTTCTTTTCAAAGTACGAGTATACTTGAGTATGCTCCAGCAAAATACTTTCAATAAAAAACTAAATAAATTGTTACCATTAGTGGAAGCTTGAGTTTCATGGAGAATTCCTTGTTAACTTGTAATATAATTGAAGTTAATTTCCTAAATATTTTAACATACAATAAGAATTTGGTGAAAACCAAAGAGATTAATATCGGTGATAAGAATTTGGTTTGGGTACGTTGCATAATTTCCAAAAAGATAGCAAAGCTAGAGTTTTCATCTTTGTTATAAATTGCTTACAAAGTTTGCATCTTTATGGTTAGGACAAGTGGCGCAAAATTGAGAATCCAATTGAAATTTAATTGGATTTTCTCTCTGCTTCACCTATTATTATATATATAGATTATTTATACAAAAGACATAATATAATTTTTTTAAAATGTTTTAAAATGCACTACGCATCACACCATGAATCGACTAGTTGAAAACAAGGACAAAATTAAGACAGATATGCATGCCTTCAACCATGTTTGTCCAAATAATTCTAAGAGAAAATCCACTTGCAAATTGATTTTGAAAGAGAAAATTAATTCTTCTTGCCTGTGCCTAAAATATTTTGATACAAACATGAATTTGTTCAAAGTTTAGACTAGAGGTTACTTTATTTTTAACTTTAGTTTATTTTCTTAAACTCCCAACAAAGAGTTTGTTACTATACACATTTCATTTTTAATAATTTGATTTACAGTAAATGAAGAGAGAGGTTGAATCTTAGATGACTCCGTTGGAAATACTCGGAGATATTAGTTGACCTATACAAAACTCTTGGCTTTAGTGTAAGTTATTTAATATGCCTTTTCACTCCTTATGTTCACTATGAGAATTCAAATATTCTGTCACACTTTTTATAATCCACTTTTTTTTTAGAAGGATTATATTCCACTTTATACTTCTGCAATAATGAATTAATATTATATTAAGTAATTTAATTCTCATAGTGGAGATAAAATATAAACTAAAGTGCGATTAATAATAGAAATAAACCGTATGTGGATTGCATTAGTCTCTTAAACTTAATGGAGACATTATTCACATAAAAATGACAAAAGAGAAAGACTACAAGGATTCCAATGGATTGTTAACCACCAAAAGCGTTTGGTTGAATACTAGCTAAAATCAGCTAATGCAAATCAAAGTTCGACACCTAGTTATCCCTAGTTTGGTTCGACTAGTTAATTATTTCAATTCTTTTTTTTTTTTGGTAAAGCTAATTATTTCAATTCTGAATCGATAGCATTGACATTGGAGACGATCGACTTGACTTTCTAGAGAACTTACCACTTTCCCATTTTCCACAATGCAAAAGATTGGGCTCACCATAGACCACTGTAATTGTTGGTTCGGTACGCATGCACTTGTGTATCCAATTTGCACAGATCAAGACTTCAATTCATTATTCATGTCTATATAAGCAATATAGTTTCACTCCCTTTCGTCCTTAAGAGTTCTTCATTGTTAAAGATAATACATTATTATGGCGTCATTCTTGTGTTACTTGATGTCCATACGCTTGCTATATTTAATTCCACTGTTGCATGCTATTGCCACTAACTGTTTTGCTTCTAGGCAGCCAGTACTCTGCCATGATGATGAGAGCTCTGCCTTGCTGCAATTCAAACAAAGCTTTCAGTGGAACCTGAATTCTTGCTTTGATCTTTCTGGTTATCCTCCTAAGATTTCATCTTGGAAAGTGGAAGGGGCAGACACAGATTGCTGCTTATGGGATGGTGTGGAGTGCAACGAGGAGACTGGTCGTGTGATTGGCCTCGACCTCAGTTTCGGCTGTCTCTATGGTTCTATGCTCTCCAACAGCAGCCTCTTCAGCCTTATTCATCTTCGAAGGCTTAATCTTGCTTATAACGACTTCAATTCCTCTCAGATCCCATCTGGTTTCAGCCGTCTTTCTGGGTTGACATATCTCAACCTCTCCGATTCATCGTTTTCTGGCCAAATTCCATTAAATATTTCAGTGCTTTCCAAGTTGACATTCCTTGATCTGTCATATAATTATGAGCTACATCTCAGAAGTCTACAAGGTTTAGTTCAAAACTTACTCAGCCTAGAAGATCTAAGACTCTCGCTCGTTCAGATATCATCTCCAGTTCCCGAAATCTTAGGGAATTTGTCTTGTTTGAGGACACTCGATTTGAGTGATTGCGGATTGCATGGTGAATTCCCTCCTGAAATTTTCAAGCTACCGAATCTACAGGTTCTTCGGGTAGATTACAATCCAGATCTCATGGGCTATTTGCCCGAATTCTACTCAAGCAGCCCCCTTAAAATTTTATCACTTGCTGGTACTAGTTTCTCGGGAAAACTGCCAGATTCAATTGGAAACCTTAATTCCTTGAATGCACTACGGATTGGAGATTGTAATTTCTCAGGTCACATTCCATCTTCATTAGGTAACCTTACTCAACTCACTCTTCTGTTACTTTCTAATAACTCTTTTGTGGGCCCAATACCTTCCTCGTTGTCAAACCTTATTTCCTTGAATTATTTAGGCTTCTCTCATTGTAAATTATCAGGGTCAATTTCACCTTCGTTTGTTAGAAGCTCAAACCCTTCTTCCTTGTCCTGGCTTGGGAAGTTGAGCAAACTTTCTGTTTTAGATCTTGAAGGAATCAATTTAACAATGGAGATTCCATCATCCTTTGCAAATCTAACCCAACTTAGTGTTTTGAACATGGTCAGTACCCAATTAATGGGTCGAATCCCTTCTTGGCTTGCCAACTTGACTCAGTTAATTGACTTGGACCTTGCATTTAATAATTTACAAGGCTCAATTCCAATCTCAATTTTTGAACTCAAGAAACTTGAACAACTCAATCTTTACTCCAACCACTTGAGTGGCACAGTGACTCTGGAAATGTTTATTAACCTCAAAGTTTTAACCTCACTAATTCTATCATTGAACAAAATATCATTCCTCACCAAAAACAGTACCAATGCAACACAAAATAAATTTGAGGTTTTAGGATTGGGTTCATGCAACTTGAGACATTTCCCAAATTTCTTACGCAAACAAGACGAGTTGCAAGGGCTAGACCTATCCTACAACAATATTCGAGGCCAAATACCCAAATGGGTATGGAACACAAGTAGAGAAACTTTGACGTTTGTGAACTTTTCTCACAACTTTTTAACAGGCTTTGACCAACATTTTGAAAATTTTTCATGGCCTCAACTACAAATTTTGGACCTTCGGTCCAATAATTTACGAGCATTACCCCTAGTTCCACCACCATCCACATCATTTTATTTGGTTGCAGACAACATGCTCCAAGGAGAAGTTTCACCATTGATTTGCAAACTTAGTTTTCTTCATTCCCTTGATTTGTCCAATAACAAATTCAGGGGCACACTTCCACACTGTTTGAGCAATTTTAGCAACTCTTTGAGCATATTGAATCTTCAAGGCAACAACTTTCATGGCATGATTCCTCAGCTATGTGCAAAGGGAAGTAGAATGAAGATGATTGACTTGAGCCAAAATCAATTTGAGGGGCTTCTACCAAGATCATTATCAAATTGCAAAATGCTAGAGATTCTAAATCTTGGAAGCAATCAGCTCAATGATGTTTTTCCCTCTTGGTTGGGTACACTTTCCGAACTTAGGGTACTAATTCTTCGACATAATGGACTTTATGGTATAGTGGGTGGTCCTACAACCATCTTTGCATTTCCCAAGTTGCACATTCTTGATCTTTCCTCAAATAAATTTACTGGTAAGTTGCCATTTGAATATTTCCAAAGCTGGAAATATATGAAGAAAATTGATGCAGATAACTTCGCATATATGCTGGAAGTTACAAGTGTTCCATCATGTGGTTATATTGTGCCCCAATATTACCCTTACTCGATGACAATAATAAACAAAGGCAGGGAAATAATGTATTCAAAGATCATAGAAGTCTTCGCAGCTATTGATCTTTCAAGCAATGAATTCAATGGAAAGATTTCAGAATTCATTGGGAATCTAAATGGCTTCCAATTGCTCAACTTTTCCAACAACAACCTCACTGGTCATATCCCATTGTCACTAGGAGACTTAACAACACTTGAGTCACTTGACCTTTCTCAAAACAAGCTCTCGGGACAAATTCCATGGCAACTAACGCAACTCACCTTCCTTGGATCATTTAATGTCTCAAATAACCAACTTACAGGGCTTATACCTCATGGTAATCAATTTGATACATTTGAGAATAGTTCATTTGCTGGAAATTTAGGATTATGTGGAAATCCATTATCAAAGAAATGTGAAAATCATGAACAAGCGCCTCTGCCCTCTTCAGACATCAAAGAAGTTCAAGACTCTTGGTTTCACATTGAATTTGATTGGAAAATAATCCTCCCAGGATATGTTAGTGGCCTTATAATCGGGGTGGTTGTTGGAAACGTTGTGACTGAGAAGATGCAATGTTGGTTTGTCAGAACTCGAAGAAGGCAACTTAAAAGGTGAAGGCATTCATACGGGTTTGTATCGGTTATGATGTGCTTCAAAGAATTTGATCTCTGTATTTGCATGTAGCACCTTTTTTACTTTCTACCTTTCATTTTTCCTGAGTTTCCTTGTCCTCTTTTCTTGTACATATAACTTTTTGTCTTTTACTTTTCACTTTTTTACTTGTTTTCTCTCTTCTTGTTGTAAAGACGTTGTTACTACCGTATTTCCCACTCTCTTAAGAATATTTCTTTTACCAATTAAAATATCGTTTCCAAGCACAAAGATCTATATAGAAACATTGATTAGGGTCATTTGCCTCAATTTTTTTGTAAAATCCCGTGAGCCCCACACATAGAACCCACAAACTGCCAGTGTCTCACTGCATACACTTGATATACATGAGACCCTCTTGAAAAGAGATTGTAAGTTAGGTTTATTCCTCGTAGGCTTTGTAAATGGGCCTGAAGCTGTAATTTTAATGGGTTAGTCCTCCCTAATTGCCTCTCCCAATATAAATCATAGCTCTTGTATGGATGAAAATCACATAATAGTGAGCGTTATTTGAATGAAATCAGTCTTTGGGCTGAGAAACGAAAAGGAAAAAAATAGGTGGAGTGATAATCTTTTTTTTTTCTTTTTCTATACAAGATATAATTCTATTCTAACATAATCTAAGTGTATATGTGTATGAAGCTGTCTCCTGAGAACTTGAACATCAGCTCTTGCCTCCCACACCTTACAAGAACTTATACTTGTAAAATAACCATTGTACCAAGATTGTACTAAGGGTGTGCGGTGGTGGTGGCGAGATAATCTTACTTTGTATCTTTTAGATTAATTCATTTAAGTGGTAATCATTGCTTATCCTTTATTATGTCTTCCTTGGGTGGATTTCTTATGGTGGTGAACTAGTTAGAATGGAAAATTCCAGGCAGTTTTAGGCAAAATGTAATGGAATTAATAACAATGGTAAAAAAGAAAAAAATTAATATTTTAATGATATGTAGTATAAGATAGATAATCTGATGTAAGATGTTTTGAAAAATAAATATACTAAAATAGACAAAAAGATTTGCACGAGCAAATTCAAATGCTCTAATATGCCATCTATTTTTTTCTTATTGCTGAAAGCTCCTAAGCCAAAAATGACGAGCTCATGAAGTTCAACGTATCTAGAAGAAAGCTAATCAATGTGTAAACCCAGTCTGTATAAACTCGAGTCTTTTGCTAATATAAAGCTTCCCGTATCCAGTGGGAAACAAAGACAAAAGTTAGACAAGAAGGTTCAAAGAGTCTTAGCTGACAATCATGTCTCGCTCTGTAATTCAGTTGCCTCAGCCTTCCTATCCAGAGAGGATACAAAGTTAAGAAGTTATTATTTTCATCTTATCGGACCGCTGAAATAATAAGTTAAGTTTTTGATGTTTCATCTCGGCCATTATATGTATTAGGTGCAGTACAATATTCTATGATCTGAATACAGTGAGAAGAACGCGACTTTTGTGGTTTTCTTTATCAATATGCAGAAAAGTTTCTCTTATATATAAGATTTGTTTCTCAAAAAAAAAAAACTGGCCATTCATCTTTCCGAACTAGCAATAAAAATGACAAAATTGACTACAGTGATTTCATTTTGATTGTTAAACACAAAAGCACAAATGCTTTAACAGAAGCCGTTAATGTTGGGAAATTCATATTAGTCAAATTTTCTGTTGGATTAAGATTAACGTCAAGGGATTTAGAGGCGATATATATATATATATATATATAACTTGTTAGTTAGAGGAGGATGAATTTGAACTCTATAAATCTCTGTTGGAAACATCGAGTGTTAATTGAGTTACAAGTAAAGTAGTCAATTTTGTACGAAACCGGCCAATTCAGTTGGTATTTGGCGTACCAGTACCAAACCAAAAAATAAACACAGTTGTTTCTAATTGTATAAATACGAACCATACCAAGTCATAAACAAGGTAGAAAAAAAATAAACAGCTTCATTCTCGCTCTTTCCTCCCATTGGTGTCGATTTCCTAATCAATTTCTTAGCTTCTTGCCGGCGTGGCTCCTCCTTTAAATTGCAAAACCTCCTTCTTCTTGTAACTCTAAATTGTAGAATTGGCATATCACTCTTCTCTCTTTCTCTCTCTCTTTTGGTTTCGAGTAACCCTCAAGCTTTTTTTTGGTTGAACTATCAAGCTAATTTAAATAAATAAGTCTAGTAGCACAATAAAATTCATAAATATCAATGTGACAAATTTTTAATGATGGTCAATAAAATAATTTTAGTAGTAAGTTGATGCAAGATGTGGAAGTGTCACATGTTTGCTTCTAAAAATAAGCTCGAATCTACTAGGGTTTCTTGGAATAAGAATTCAATTTTTTTTTTAATATTAAAAAAAAAAAAAAAAAAAAAAAAAAAAAAAAAAAAAAACCTAACTTTGGAATTATAACTGTCTGAAAACCCAGCAGCAAGTAATTGAACTTGGCAGAGACAAAAAAAGCCCAAAACCAAACAAAAACAAACAATGAAATTCTAAATTCAAAATTCTACTCTCAACTAGAGCAATCTAACACTGAATTCCAAACACACCTACTAATAACCCTCTAAAACCCCCAAATTCCCAAACACCCCCCATTCTCTTTCTCTCTCTCTCTGAGCAAAACCCCCAAATTCCATGGTGAGTAGTGTTACCTTGAACAAATATGATGGCATAAATGGTATACAGTACAGGAACATGTATGCGGTAGATCACTTACCATGGAATAAGGTGTAAATGGGATAGGCTTATATAGCTTATATAAGTTACTTTATTTTAAATGAATATGACATCAGGTTTCAAGTGTAAAACTGGTTTCTCATTCATCTATTTCCCTTTTCCCTTCCTCTGGCAATTTGTGACCATTATCTAATTTATCCCATCAGGGAAAAAAAAAATACAATTTAGTAACAACAACAACAACAGCAACAACAACAATAATAATAAGTGTTAGGGAAGATGAAACTACATGTCCTATGTGTCTAGCAAACTGGGGTAGCATGTGAGACATTGAATTCTAAGAGAAGATATGTGTTTCCTCCTGCCTACTGGCGAAGAGAAAACTTGCTTTTGACAAATACGACAAATGGAATTTTCTTTTAAAGCATGAAGAAACTAACAAACATTGAAACTATACCTGGTGCATGACATAAATATTAGTATAAGGCCACTCATTGTATTCATTAAAAAAAGAAAAAAAGATTTCTCAATTATTGCAATATACCTGGAAGGATAACTATAGTGTGGGCATCTAACACTAAGATTAAGGTTTTTTGAGACACATAACGCAAAATTGGGCTCGAATTATAGATTCAAATGAAATTTTATCTAAGTTTTGACTTTTAATATATATAGATATAATGGTTAAAATAAGGTTTTAATCATAGTTCTAAAAGCTAGACCAAATGTAGGTTCTAGTTAGCTCAATTGGTAAAGTCTCTGATTGTTGTATAAGAGATTTGGAATTCAATCCCCGCTTACACCAAAAAGTGATTGGTGTCTTGGTCTGATGATAAAAAGTTATCATCAGGAGTGGATGTCATAGGTTGAAACTCTCTAAAAAAAACCATGGTTTATATATAAGTAAGGATATAGAATCAAACCTGGAAACCAAATCTGTAAATTTTCATAATAGAGTATTAAATTTTTAATCTCTCAAGGGTCAATTGAAACTTTCTGGTTGAATCTTCAATTTCTCTTGATCGGTTGTTGGAAGTCATACGAGCAAGGTCTTCATACTTACATGATGAATAGATACTTCAAAATTTCAACCTTTATATTGCCCCTACAGATTACAATGCAAGAACCCAAATTACAAATAAATTTGTTATGAAATTAGCCAACACTAAAACTGATAACAAATTGCCCCTTGGAAATTTTTTGACAGAACAACCTAATATGGACTCAAGTACAAATGCAAGCCTATGAAAGACAATAAACTCGACTTACAGCTAAGCTAGAAACCAAGACATGATACTAGATGAAATACAAGTCTTACCTGGAATCAAGAACAAATCCCATGAAAAAAAAAAAAAAAAAACCTCCTTAAAATGAAATTCTGTTGTTTATCCTCCCCAAAAAATAAAACCCCCCTTAAATGCATCAAATACAGAATATAAAAAGAAATAAAATGATCAAGCATAAAATAGTTGAACCACAGAACTTGACCATACGCTAATAGTCCTGATTTGACTAAACTGATCAATCAATCAAGGGATTCATCATACAAACATTTTAATTAATCAAGCACAACATAGTAATTAAACTCAACATGCTCAACATTAAAAAACAGTTACACAACTCAGCAAGAGTCAAATCAAAATACATAGTTGAAACATAAAAAATGTTTAAAGATTAAAAAAGTACATCATGTTAACCGGTAACTCTCTAACATACAAAGAAATATTTCGTCTCCCTTAATATATAGTTACATACTCCCCTTAACCTGCATATTTGAAACAATCTAATCTAACTATCTCCCCTAAAGTTACTTTTCCTCCCCATGTCACTTTAGTAAATTGTGGATATATGGACCAAGTTTTGACATTGCTCTTATTTCCACTACTCATAATGTGTCAATTTAGTAAATTGTATGTTGGGCTCAACATTCCAAGTAATCCAATAGGTTTTCCTCATGTCTGCAAAATGTACAATATGAAATTGTTTCAGATCAATGTTTGAATCAAATAACCTACTAAGAAGATTGCATAATAAAAAAGTTGCATGGTTCAGTTATCTAGTAACATTTCCATAGCACAAGAGATCATAAATCTAGAGCTTTCAAAAAGTTAGCCTAAAATCCAAATTTAGAATAGTCTTATCTAAATGAGAATAACTCATTCAAAAGCTACATGTTAAATGACTTGTGTAGGATGAAGGTTTATTGGAGGTAGCCATTGGAGATTAGGCTAAATAACTCTATGGTATATATTATCCTCCTAACTACATCACACATAGCTTCTCTGGTCTGAATGATCATCATGGGCTCATGGCCTCAGCAATAATTTTGGATTTTCTTCAAAATACCATTTGGCCAACTTACATATACTCCTTTTGTGATGTATGTTACAAAACAAAGAAGGGGATTTCTCTTACATTGTCCTATCCCGTATGGAAGAATATTGTTTTCAGAATCAAATAACATTTAGTACAAGCCCATCTTTTTTTCCGCAAACTAAATAAGACCTGTTGATTGTAGAAATGTTCAAAGACTAGAAGACATATAGATGGTACATTCAGCTACTCTATTTCTGATGTATTACAGTCATTCTTGTGACAGTGTTGGATACATCTCACAATAAATTTTTATTCTCAAAGGATATCTGTAGAATACCATAAGATTATTTCATTCCTAACCTTTACCTGATTGCATTGCACATGGTAGAAATAAAACATATTCCTTGTCAAATAAAATAATGTTCCAGCAAATATGACAGTGACCGCTATCATCGATGTCTAAGCACCAATCAATTTTACCATTCTACCCCAATCTATTGAGTCTGCATCACCCTATCCCTAATAAGTCCATAGGATTAGAAAAAAACAAGATATGTGAGAAAGTACTTTACCACTATAGCATTCCAACGCCCATTGCACTTTCGATGCATCAGGATCAGGCAACTTCACACTTAAATTGTCAATACTTGCAATAGGTGTCCTAAGAAGAGAACAAATGGCCTCAAGATGTCAAGTCAGCAAGACTGATAAGTTGAAAAATCCCATTACAATATCTAACATGGTTAAAGAAACCACCTTACCTACAAAAGCACACTGCATTGGACTTGGTTACCAGAGACTGTATAGACATCAAAGAAATCAGGCTTAAATGTAATGGACTGATAAGCTGACTGCGATGAATTGAGAGTGTGAAAAGCAAGCTGCAGGCAGAAAATAGTAACTACACAAATCAACTCAATTACTTAACACATGAATATGCAATATGGTACTTACAAATTATTAACTCATTTGTTACCCATCCTTATTTGCAGAAAACCAAAAGGGTAGTCCTAATTCTGCTAAAGTTTGATATAGTTGATGGAGTTTCAGAAGGAAAATCCAACAAAACAAAACAAAAATTTCTAACCTCTTCTCATAACTTAAACTACATAAGACAAAAACCTCAAGCCCTCCACTCAGTTATAGCGAAATACTTCTGCATAACATGTTTGAGGAAATCTCTTGAATTTTCAGATACCCCCCCCAAAAAAAAAAAAAAAAAAAATTCAAGTCTAGGCTTCGGAGCTTTAATTTTTTGAATATATATATTTTTTTCCATTTTCTTGCCAATCAAACAGAGCTTCACTTGTGAATTTCTCACTCATCAAGCATGATTCATATAAATCTAGTCAAACATAATTCCTCACACCCAATTCCAGAACTAATTAAATATTATTCTATGAAAGCCTATTTATGCCCTTTTTACCCCTTCATTTTCATACCATCCAAACAGAGCTTCTACTCACTGATTTTCTCACCTATCAAAGCATGATTCATATAAATCAAATCAAACACAAATTCCTCACACCCAATTCCACAAATAACAAATAATTTTGATATAAACCCCATTTATATGCTCTTCTAAAACCCTAATTAAAATACACCAAATCCCTAATAATGAGTTACCAAATCAATATGAACACAGAGTAAACTATATGAACAATTAAAAAAAGTATAAATAAACTGATATGATTAATAAATCAAACAAATTGGATCAAATTAAAAAAAAAAATTAATGATAATTTTAGTTATTTAATCATATATAATATACCTGAGAAGGAGACGCTTGAATTGCTAGCTCTTTGCCTACACGTGCGAGGCATGTGATGCACCGAGCAAAGGTCTTGATTGCATTCCCTCTCAGACTCAGTTCCATTTTCCTCTCTCTCTGTGAAATCAGAAGGCGCGCTTTGGCGGGAAGGGAGAAATGAATTTGTAGTGGGATTGAATGGGGACCGTCCACGTGGACTTAGGATGGACCTGTTAAAAAGGAACTTGGATAAGATCCATCCGAATTCGGTAAAAAAAAAAAAGTGGTTCTAGTATCACAAACTATTTCACAAGACAGTCTTTGAATAGTTTGTCTATTATTTACACATGAAATTACAACTTTTTTCTACACCACTCACACTTCGTCACATCATATATGTGGCAAGAAATTGCAAAATAATTTAATAATTTATGATCTTAGATTTTTTAGAGAAAAAAAAAATGTAGTAAGTAATGGGAACATGAATCCATTTTAGTACGATAAGTTTCTAACTCATATTAGAGTTTGATTCAACCTACTTGACCAATTTAAATAAGTTTCTTTGAATTGGTTGCTACTAGTCACTTTTATTTGCAACTAAGAAATAAATACATTTCCAAATTTATATTTATCTATTTATAATATCTAAAAATTGAAGTATAGTATTTATTGTGCCATGCTCTATTGAGCCATATCATTGTGGCATTTTGGTCAAGTTCGGTCCATTCAGTCTATTTTGGTCCGGTTCGGTTCATTTAGTCCAGTTTGGACCACTTCCATCTATTTCAGTCCAGTTTGATGCACTTCTGCCTATTTCGGTCTAATTAGTCTATTCAGTCCATTCATTTTAGTTTGGTCTATTTTGGTCCAATCAGGTCCAAATTGGTCGAATCCAGTCCATTTGATCCATTTCGATCAGTTTCAGTCTACTTCATTTTCACTTCAGTCCATTTCGGTCCATTCAATTTACTTTAATCCATTTCGGTCCACTTTGGTCTAATTCGATGATGCTTTGGGAAAAATGGTTTACGTAGAAAAGGAAGCTACTTAATTTAGTTAATTGACAATTATGTCACTTTTTAGTGAAATGTTATTTGGTTATTGATAAAATTACATTTTTATTATGTTATTAAATTATTGTATTTTTTAAAAAAATATAATTGATGGATTTACTTACATTTGTTTTTTTTAGGCCATTTAAAATGTATAGAGGATGGACTGTTTCTAAGGAGTACTAGAAAAAAAAAAATTCTAACTACACATGAAATTATTTACAAAATATATCACCCTATATAATAATTGAATGTAAAATGTATTATGTTTCCTTAAAAAAAATTTACTAAATTTAAGACACTTTCTAATAATAAATATAAATAGCTTAATTTAGAAAATATAGTATATTGTATCAAATATACTTTATTAGAAAATAATCACATTATTTAAAGAAAGGTTTGAGATTAACACTTATAAGTCTTAACAAAAAAATAAATTGTCAAATTTTTCCGCAGTGCAACTAGTTTAATATAATGATGTAGAAGTTCAATAAAAGATCTAAATTTGATTTTAATTATATTCTTATTTTCTGTCAAATATCATTCTAATTGGAGATCATGTACTCTAGTTTTGTTTAAATTATCCGAATTGAAAGCTAGTTTTAACTCACTTAAAGCTACTTGTTGATTATTTGACTTTTAAGTCCAAATAAATTATTTTCAATCTATTAAAAAGCTATTTCCAACCCATTTGAAACTAATCAAATTTTCATACCAAAATGGATTAATTAGTGTCAACGAAAAATTTTACTTTGGTCTAAAAAATTGGCTGTTGCTTTAAAAAATTGGTATAGATTTTTATAATAACTTATTTTAAAATATAATTAAAATAAAAATTCATTACATTAACACAAATGAAAATTATGTCATGAATTTAAAACTAAGTATATAAATTAATCACCAAACTATGTTTTTTTTCTTTAATAACTAATTAACGTGGAGAAATCAATAATCAACAATTTGCATATTCCCCTAAATAATATTTGTAAGGACTCAAATTGTATTGGACCCAAAAGAGGGATGGGATTCGAGCCCAACAAGCCCAAACAATAAAATTTTTAGAGAGGGGTGTAAGAACTAGTTCCAGTGAGAGGAAACAGACATCGTTCTTCTGCAGCAAAAGGAACTTCAAATTAAATAAAAGAAAAACTCTTTCTTCTTCTCCTCGGCTAGGTTTTTAGTGTATATCTCTCTGGATTCTTTCTCTTCTTTTCTTTTTCTTTTCCCAAAAGTCCCCCCTAGTGTACTCCGATTTCACGTTATATACTACCTTCTTCATCCTGCTTCCACCGTACACGTGTAGGTTCCATTCTGAGAACTTCTTTATGTCCCATCCAAAACTTCCTGGATCCTCCACTCAGTGGCCATAAGGTTGCTTGGTTACTGTTCAGGTATCACCTCCACATTAATGCGGCCAGAGAGTTAGCTGGGAAGCATTTAATGTGGAGGTAACAGCTTTTAGGGGATATTTGTTACCTTTCCCGGTTCCTTCTTTGCTCAATATTCATTAGTTAGTTTGCATGCAATTCTGTGAAGTTCCTTGACTATTAAAAGAATTACACCCACCTCGGACGTGGTTTGAGCAATAGATCTTATCCTCGGATGTGGTTTGGGCGATAAACCTTATCCTCGAACATGTGAGTGTCCTCGGACTGGGCCGTTGCGCCACTAGCCCACTTCCCATGAACTCTCCGTTTATCTTTTTGGGCAACAGGCCCCACAATATTCTTACAAGTTTCTTTTAAGAGCTGAAAAAATATTAATAATTAATCCCGATATTATTAAACTTAGGAATAAATGTTTAATTATATATTTAATAGTGTTTATTATGTGCTCAAAAAAAAAAAAAAAAAAAACTGTATATAGGGTATTACAAGTTCGTAAAATTAAATGAGGGCAAAACATAATATATTATCATTAAATTATAATTTAATTCATTATAACTCCCATAGTCCCATCCAAAATTAGTAAATAAAGCATGTTACAAAAGCCGTCAGGTCTCATGTGAACCACACAATCATGTAAATAGAAGACGAAAGAGTTTCCAGAGGAAACTATTTAAACTATTTAAGTCTACAAATATTACCGTGCAGAAGGGTGTCTAGACTTTCCTATATGAAAGGAGTGAGTAATCCAATTTGGGAAGAAAAGACTGATAATTCTATGGCATTGGTGATTCTGATGTTAAATGCACTACAAATATAGTATAGAGCCAGAGGCTGAAACCAAAGTGAACCCACTGTTGGGGACTTTTTCTTCGTGTTGTCATGTGTCGAGTTTGGATTGGCTTCACTTTTTGATCTAGGTTTAAGATAGGGGACTAAGTTTGCTACTCATCAACACGTATTGTGATGGAGTATAATAGCGTAGTTTTAAGAACTGCACACAAATGGTTTTACTTATGAATAAAAGAAGTTATGACAAAAATACAAGAAGCCTTAAAATATGACAAAACAGGGAAAATTTAGAGCGATATGATATGGGAGAGAAAAGTATTCTCTACATGTGATCATGAACCCAAAAACTTGTTTTGGTGTGTTATATATGGCACAAAATGTTGTGTTTTGTGAGACAATAGTAAATTAAGTGATTTAAGCTTAGTGGCCCTTTGCAAAACCAAAAGATTGGTCCTCAATGCCCACAAAGCATCCGTTACACCCAAAAATTAGAAACTTTATATTTTTTTGAGATGATATGAGTGAGACAATAGTAAATGAAGTGATTTAAGCTTGGTTGGGCTTTTAAAATATGACAAAACATGGAAAATTCAGAGCAATATGATATGGGAGAAAAGGATTCTCTACATGTGATCATGGACCCAAAAAACTTGTTTCGGCTTATGTTATATACAGTACAAAATGTTGTATTTTGTGAGGCAACATTTTGTGAGACAATAGTAAATGAAGTGATTTAAGCTTGGTTGGGCTTTTAAGTGGCCCATTGCAAAACAAAAAATTGGTCCTCAACACCCACATAACATCCATTACATGTCAAAACTTAAAAACTTCTTTTGTTTTTTAAATAGTTACAATATGCTACTAACTCTATAGTTCAAATTTTTTCCTCTCTAAATTTTCAAGTACTCTGTATATGGAGAGGTGTCAATTTAGCTACAAGAGCCTTAGCAAAACCTAGAAACATAAACGTACCAAACTAACTAAATAATGAGTCTTTACTAGCGTGTTGGCATGAGAGCACCAGTGCCATAAAATTATGAGTCTTGCTTTCCATGTTTGATGACTCACTTTTTTTCTTTTGGCAAGTCTAACACTCTGGACTCCATTGCACGGCAATATTGGTAGGTCAACATTTAGCAAACTTGGAATTGAATTATGGACATGACAAGAGCATTAATATCGTAAGAAAGACGCTTGATTTGGATAGAGTTACCGTCAAGAGGCTTGGTTAAGTGGTACAACAAACTTCCCTTCATAGGTAAATTACAGTGATCTTGAAATTATGGAGAAGACTCGACTTCTAGAGAGTTTCCCACTTTCCCAATTTCCACAAGACAAAGGATTGGGTACACTCTAGATCACTGTAATTGACTAATCATAAGTTCGGTACGCATGCACTTAGGTACCCAATTAAGCATAGATCAAGACTTCAATTCGTTAAATTCATGTCTATATAAGCAATATAGTTTCACTCCCTTCCATACTTAAGGGTTAAGAGTGCTTAGTAGTTAAAGATTCACACTATTATGGCGTCATTCTTGTGTTACTTGATGTCCACTCGCTTGCTTTTTATACTTCTACTGTTTCATGCTATACCTACTAACTGCTTTTCTTCTACGCAGCCACTCTGCCATGACAATGAGAGCTCTGCCTTGTTGCAATTCAAAGAAAGCTTTGACAGGAATGAGAATGCTTGCAATGGTCCTTTTGACTATCCCAAGACTGCATCTTGGAAACTAGAAGGTGTGAACAAAGATTGCTGCTCGTGGGATGGCGTTGAGTGTGACGAGGACACAGGCCATGTGATTGGCCTAAACCTCAGTAGCAGCTGTCTCTATGGTTCTATGGCCTCCAACAGCAGCCTCTTCCGCCTTGTTCCTCTTCAAAGGCTAAATCTTGCTTATAATGACTTCAATTTCTCTCAGATCCCAAATGGATTCGGAAATCTTTCTAGGTTGACATATCTCTACCTGTCCAACTCATTTTTTTGGGGCCAAGTTCCACCAAATTTTTCAGAGCTTTCTAAGTTGTCATCACTTGATCTGTCGCACAATTTTATGCTATATCTTAAAAGTCTGAAAAGTTTAGTTCGGAACTTAACTAGTCTGGAAGATCTACGTCTCAGTAATGTTCAGATATCATCTCCAATGCTTGAAATCTTATCAAATTTATCTGGTTTGACGACACTACATTTGATTAGTTGCAGATTGCATGGAGAATTCCCTGTTGGAATTTTTAAGCTACAGAAGCTGAAGGATCTTAAGGTGAGTAATAATCAAGATCTCACAGGCTATTTGCCTGAATTCCACTCAAGTAGCCCCCTCAAAAGTTTGTCGCTCACGGGTACTAGTTTCTTCGGGAAATTACCGGCTTCAATTGGAAACCTTGATTCCTTAAATGAATTGCATATTGGGAGTTGTAATTTCTCGGGTCTCATTCCACCTTCACTTGGTAACCTTACTCAACTCACTACTTTGGACCTTTTTAATAACTCTTTTATTGGTGTAATACCTTCCTCCTTCTCAAATCTTATTTTCTTGAATTATTTGGACTTATCTGGTAATCAATTATCAGGGTCAATTCCATCATCATTTGGTAAACTTGTTTCCTTGTATTATTTGGACCTTTCTTATTGTCAGTTATCTGGGTTCATTCCATCTTCATTTGGTAACCTTACACAACTTAGTATTCTAGACTTATCTGATAACTCTTTTGTGGGCCAAATACCATCCTCTTTATCAAAACTAATTTCTATGAGTTACTTGGACTTTAGTCACTGTCAGTTATCAGGGTTAATTCCATCTTCATTTGGTAAACTTGTTTCCTTGTACTATTTGGACTTCTCTTATTGTCAATTATCGGGTTCATCCCATCTTCATTTGGTAACCTCACACAACTTGTTGTTCTAGACTTTTCTGATAACTCTTTTATGGGCCAAATACCTTCATCATTATCAAACCTTATTTCCTTGAATTATTTGGCTTTCTCTAACAGTCAATTCTCACGGTCAATTCCATCTTCATTTGGCAACCTTACACAACTTACTGTTCTAAAACTTTCTTATTGCTTTATTAGAAGCTTAAAACCTTCTTCCTTGTCCTTGTCTTGGCTTGAAAAGTTGAGCAAGCTTCATATTTTTTCCTTTAAAGGAATCAATTTAGAAACAGAGATCCCATCTTCCTTGGCAAATCTAACCCAACTTAGTATTTTGAGCATGGCCTCTGACGAATTAACTGGTCAAATCCCTTCTTGGCTTGGAAACCTGACACAATTAACTATGTTGATCCTTCCGTATAACAAATTACAAGGCTTAATTCCACTCTCAATTTTTAAACTTGAGAAACTTGAAATACTCTACCTTTGCTCAAATAACTTGAGTGGCATAGTTAGACATGGCAAAACGGGCGGGTCGGGTCGGGTTCGGGTCGGGTCAATCGGGTTACGGGTCAAACGGGTCACGGGTCAAAAACGGGTCACTTTAAGCGGGTCAAAATCGGGTTCGGGTCAATCGGGTTGCGGGTCGGGTCGGGTCGGGTCGGGTTGACCCGTATTTTTCACATGAATTTTTTTATTATTTAATTTTTATATAGAAAACAACATGTATATGTCATTTGGAAAGTTATGCAATAAATTACTTAATGTAAAATGCATTATTTTGAATTCACCACTTATATCAAGAATGAACTCAATTAAACTTATTAATACTTATTCAACAATTTTAAAATTATACAAATCCTAACATTACTATCTAAAACAAAATAACACAAAGATAAGTAAAACAAATACACAAGTTTTATTTCTGCACAAGATCAACATTCCAAATATAAAACAAAATTACAAATGACTTATTGGATAACTCATTTGATAAAGAATAAAAATATATAAGAAATTTACAATCTTGAAAATTAATTTTATAATCTATTATCAGTTGTGGTTGACACTCTATTTCAATTTGAGATATACTTTAAAATTTGATTGCTTACTTATTCATACATGGTATCTTTTATGAATATCATATTATTATTAAGTAACACACACTTTAGAATATATCATAATTTATTTTGAAAAACTGTTTATTTTGGACATAAATTATTAAAAAATAGGTCTAAGTATTCATAATTTATGCTAATTTGATACTTTAGCTTCACTATTTTCACACTTGTGAATATTTCTTACATGTCTACAATTTTAAATCTATGTTTTTAACTCTACTGTAACCAGATTATCTTCGCATGTACTTTACTATTTGATATCTAAAAATATCCACTCATTACAGAATGTTCAACCATTAATCTTTCAATTAATTTGCATATAGTTATGTAAATGTATCAATTGTTTCCTTAAAGTTCACAATAAACAATTAAACCAATATTGTCTTAGTTTTACTATTTTTTTTACCAAAAAAAAAAAAGTTTTAAAAAAATAGTTCGGGTTCGGGTCGGGTCGCGGGTCGGGTCGGGTTGACCCGCAAAAAACACGGGTCGGGTCACGGGTCAACCCGTTTTTGCTTCGGGTCAAAAAAATCGGGTTCGGGTCGGGTATTTTTCGGGTCGGGTCGGGTCGGGTCAGAAAATTCTGACCCGTTTTGCCATGTCTAGGCATAGTGACTTTAGACATGTTTCATAGGCTCAAATATTTAACTGCACTGAGTCTATCACAAAATAATATGTCATTCCTCTCCAAAACCAATGGCAATGCTACTCTAAATAATGTTGAAGTTTTAGAATTAGGTTCATGCAACTTGAGGCATTTCCCAAATATCTTACACAACCAAACTCGATTGCTATGGTTGGACCTATCTGACAACAATATTCATGGCCAGATACCCAAAAGGGTGATGAACATAAGTGAAGAAACAACAGTAGTAAACTTTTCTTACAACCTTTTAACAGGGTTTGACCAGAGTATGGTGAACTTTCCATGGCCCCAGCTACAAATGTTGGACCTTAGGTCCAACAAATTACAAGCTTTACCCCTAATTCCACCACCATCCGCCTTAGTTTATTTGGTTGCAGACAACATGATTCAAGGAGAAATTTCACCATTGATTTGTAACCTTAGTTCTCTTTATTCCTTTGATATGTCTAATAACAAATTAAGAGGCATTCTTCCTACCTGTTTGAGCAACTTTAGTAGCTCTTTAACCATATTGAATCTTCGAGGCAACAATTTTCATGGAAGCATTCCTCAACTATGTATGAAGGGAAGTAGAATGAAGATGATTGACTTGAGCCAAAATCAATTCAAGGGGGTTCTACCAAGATCATTATCAAATTGTAGAAAGCTGGAAATTCTAAACCTTGGAAGCAATAATCTCAATGATGTTTTTCCCACTTGGCTGGGGCCACTTCCTAAACTAAGGGTACTTATTCTGCGACATAATGGCTTCTATGGTGTAGTGGGGAGTCCTACAACCATTTTCGCTTCTCCTAAGTTACGCATTCTTGATATTTCCTCCAATAGATTTACCGGTAAGTTACCATTTGAATATTTTCGAAATTGGAAATTTGTGAATAAAGTTGATGTGAATGGCTGCAGATACATGCTAGCATCTACAAGTTTTAATCCAAGCGGTTATGGTGTTGATGACTTTTACCCTTACTCGATGACAATAATAAACAAAGGCAAGGAAACAGTATATCCAAAGATCGTAGAAGTTTTTGCAGCTATTGATCTTTCAAGCAACAACTTCAATGGAATGATTCCAGAATTCATTGGTAATTTAAATGGGTTCCAATTGCTCAACCTTTCCTACAATAATCTCACAGGTCATATCCCATTGTCATTAGGAAACTTGACAACATTAGAGTCGCTTGACCTTTCTCAGAACAAGCTCTCGGAACAAATACCTTGGCAACTAACGCAACTCACTTTCCTTGAATCATTTAATGTCTCACATAACCAACTTACAGGGCCTATACCGCATGGAAATCAATTTGATACATTTGACAATAGTTCGTTTGATGGAAATTCAGGATTGTGTGGATATCCATTGTCAAAAAAATGTGAAAATTCTAAGCCTTCACCTCTACCCATTTCAAGCATTGAAGTATATCAAGACTCATGGTTTCACATTCAATTTGATTGGATAATAATCCCAATGGGTTATGGTAGTGGGCTTGTAATTGGAGTGGTTATTGGAAACATTGTGACTGAGAAGAAGTAACATTGGTTTGTAAGAACTAGGAAAGCGCAACATAGGCAGCTTTTCTAGGGAACAACTTTCTTCTTAACTTGAGGTGATAAGTTGAAAGTGGTGGGAAATCACCTCTACAAAGTGGAGACATTGTTACAATATTGGTTTTAAAAGGTTTTTGTCGTTGTTGTTGTTGTTTTTTGTTTTTTTGTTTTGTTTTTTTTTTTTTTTTTTTTTTTTTTTGGTTGGTGTTATGATGAGATTATGTTTATTCTTAGAGAGTTATTTAAATTTTTTTTTTCAATTTGTAGCAATTTCAAGTTGTGGACATAAACTTAAGCATTGTAATCACTAATTATTATAGTAAATTGATCGGATTTGTCCCGTGGTTTTTCCCCTTTACATTGGAGGGGTTTCCACGTAAATTTGTCTTTTTCTTGTGTGGTTTTTTTTCTTGGTGCTAGCTTTTGTGTTTTTTATTTCACTCACTATTGCTTAGTTTTATAAATTTTAATTCACATGCAATGGTAATTTGGCCCAAAATAGTGGTACAATACAAGAAAAAAGGTTTGTTTCAATGAAAGTATTTCATGGAAAAAACTCAAAGGCATGGCAATAAGCTTTTATAGAAAAAAAAAAAAAAAAAAAGGCTCTGTGCCGCATTGTAATAAAGTTTGTGGCTATAGGTTCTTCCCACAAAAAAATTTAATTGTGATAGGCCAAGAATGTATTGACCCCTTTGGTAAATTAATTAATTAATTAGCCAAGTGAATTAATTAGATTCAATTACATACAATAAGCATGGTAGCATAAACAAATCACCAACTAAGTTAAATGTAGTGAAAAATAAATTTGATACAAGTGACTTGTTTACAAATGGGGAAAACCACCGAGAGAAAACCCCACCGGGTGAATTTAAGATTATCACTCCCGAGAATCAACTGTTATCAAAACAAGCAATTACAAGTAAAAGGAATCCTAGTACCTAATACCAACCTGTAGTTGAACCATTACTCCAATATCCAATTGGACTTGTGATATAGCGGCAATCTCTCATTTCAATGCACAAACCCTAATACGTGACTAACTAATTGTAATACCCCAATTTTGTTTTTATGATTATCACCATACCTTGTCATTTTTAATATAGAGTTGAGATACTATATGTGTGCGCATGGTAAGGTGGAAGTAGACAATTTTGTGGTACTACAAATAGGTGAGAAAATTAAAGTTTTAGTGCATACAATTTAGTGAGGTAATTAAAATAAATAAATAAAAGATGAAGATGTTTTATGGGCTTCTTAGAGACTAAAGAGTTTTTAAGCTACCGAAGCTAAAGGATCTTAGGGTGAGTGATAACCAAGATCTCATGGGCTATTTGCCTGAATTCTACTCTAGTGGATCTCATGGGCTATTTGCCTGATTGGCTCCAGCGTACTAATTTTTCTGGGGAAATACCAGCTTCAATTGGAAACCTTGAGTCCTTGAATGTACTCTCGATTGGGAGCTATAATTTCTTAGGTCGCATTCCACCTTCCCTTGGTAACCTTACTCAACTTATTGCTTTGAAGCTTTCACATAACACTTTTACAGGTCAAATACCTTCCTCACTATCAAATCTTATTTCCTTAAATTATTTGGATTTCTCATACAATCAGTTATCAAGAGCATTTCCATCTGTCTTTGCTAACCTTACACAACTCACATTTATAAACCTTTCCCATAGCCTTATTAGAAGCTCAAGCCCTTCTTCCTTGTCTTGGCTAAGTAAGTTAAGCAAACTAACTTCTTTGTCCTTACAAGCAATCAATTTAACAATGGAGATCCCATCGTCCTTGTCAAATCTAACCAAACTTAGTTTTTTGGACATGGGCCTTAATCAATTAATTGGTTAACTCCCTTCCTGGCTTGCCAATCTAACTCAATTGATTGTGTTGAGCCTCCCGTTCAATAAATTACAAGGCCTAATTCCAAACTTAATTTTTGAACTTGAGAAAGTTGAAGTGCTTAATTTTTACTCTGTAAGGTTAAATTTATTCAATCATGTGTCGACTTTATTCTGTGCCAAATTTTCTTGTAATTTAGCAATTAGATACCCTGTTTTTAGGTGAGAATTATGTAAGGGTAGTGTGTGAGAGAGTGTAAAGAAATCTTAAGTGTGTGCAATTCAAGGGAGTCTCATGACTAGATCTCGCGACTGACTAGTTGCCAGAATGGTACACGTGTGAAGCATGCAGGAGGAGCTGAAGGGTCACGACAGCTAAAGCACTACAGGGTAAAACTTCCAGTTTGGCCAGGCAGTTAGCTCGCGACTCAAACTCGCGATTCATTCCAGTCGCGAGGCTGAGTCAGCAGAATGCCTTGTTTGTTGAAAACTGACTTTTTGCATTCCTTATACACCCTATTATAAATACTTTTATACCCACGAAATGTAGAGAGCTTCCAGAGAGAATTTTGAGAGAGAGACCTTAGAGAAAAACAAGATTGACTCATCCACAATCTTCATCCATTGATTCTCCAAATTCCTATACTCTCACCCTCTCGATTGACATATCCTTGAGAGGTACATTTAGCCAAGTCCTTATCTCACCATACTCATATCAGTGAGGAGGTATTTTGGTGCTTGGGAAGTAGTTCAAAAGGGACCAATTCATTTTGGTTGATGCAATGGGCTATTGTGGGATCCGGTAAGTTAGAGAAGACAAGGTTCGGCGTAATCCTGTTGGAGCAAGAAGCTTGGAGGGCTTAGGTGCACTAGGTAGATTAGGCTTGGAGGGTCTTTTGCAATTCATATATCCTAACTTCATTCTCTAGTGGATTATTGACCGCTTGGAGGGCGGCAAAGAGGTTTTACACTGAGTACTTTGATTTCTTCTTCGATAACACGCCGCCGTGTTATCTTTATGTTTGCATCTCTCTTCTTTTACTCTTTACCTTTTTAATTACTGTTGTGATTGTATTTAAATATGGTTTAGAGTGTTTTACCAATTTGGGTTTAGCTTATATTCATCATTCCGCACATATATTGTTTGTGTATAAGCTTGTGTTGGTAATTTTATTTATGAGGTTCTAAATGTTCATAGGTGTTTTACACCCTATTTGAACTTTCAATTGGTATCAGAGCAGGTGCACTTGCTGTGGTTTAATTACCTAAGTGCGATCCTTGACCCCTTTTGAGATGAATCGATCTCAATCTCTTAATGCTCCTCTATACTTTGATGGAAGCAAATATGCATTTTGGAAAGTCCGTATAAGGGCATTCCTATGTTCAATTGATGAGAGTGTTTGGGATGCTATAAATATAGGATGGACTAGGCCGGAAGGTGCCAAATCCACATGGGATAAGGCAGCCCTTGTGGCATTTAATGCTAATAGCAAAGCACTAAATGCTATTTTCTATAGTATTTCTCCAAATGATTTTCACATGATTTCTCACGTTACAATTGCCAAGGAGGCATGGTAAAACTTGGAGACAACCTATAAAGGCACCAAGAAGATGAAGGACACCAAGTTGCAGATGCTTACCACAAGCTTCGAAGAGCTGAAAATGAGTGAAGACGAGTCATTCTACTCATTTTATAGGAAGCTGAATGAGGTGGTAATTGGGAAGTTTAACTTGGGGGAAAAGACGGATGACTCCAAGATTGTGAGAAAAATTCTGCGATCACTATCAGAGAGCTTCCGTGCAAAGGTTACTGTCATTGAAGAGAGCAAGGACCTTGATGACATCAAAGTTCAAGAACTTATTGGCTCACTTTAGACCTATGAGCTTTCTCTACCATCACATAGGAAGAGTAAATCACTTGCTCTAAAGACAATCAATGAGAGAATGGAAGCTCAAGATTCATCGAATGAGGATGAGGTCGAAAAAGATGTGGTGTATCTTGTTAAGAACTTTTTCAAGAAGAAAGATGGGAAGGACTCTTAATCTTCTCAAGGAATCATGTGCTATGAATGCAACTGTCATGGACATCTCAAGAAGGAGTGTTTGAACTATTTGAGAGGGAAAGGTAAAGTGTATGCCACTACTCTTAGTGACACCGACTCCTCTAATTCAGATTCAGAAGAAAGCTGCGATGGAGAGGGAAATTACTCTGCATTCATGACCATTGCTCTCGTGGAATCTTCGGATGATTTGAGTGTGTTAGTGGAAGAGTTTGGTGAGTACATTGAATTGGAGTCAATGGGGATAGTAGAGGAATCCGATGATGAGAAAGATGAAAGAACAGTGGGACTGCAAGAAACCTACAATTCCTTCCTTGAGAAGACTGATGAATATGCAAAAGTGGCAAAAGCAGTCATTAAGAAAATAAAGAGAGCAGAGCAAGACTACAAGAGTCTTTTAGTTTGACACAAGGAGACTAAGTGTGAAGTCGAGACGCTAAATAGAGAGCTAACCGAAGCCTACTCAAAGATAAAATTTCTTGAGTTTGAGGTGATTCAAGCTAATGCTAAAGTAGAGTGGGTTTCCTCCAAGAAGCTTGATGAAGTGCTTGCTCATCAAAAATCTTTCTTCGACAAAAGCGAATTAGGATACACTGGAGAGAGCAGTTTGAGTGCCAAAGTGTCCTAGGATATGAAGTTTGTGAAAGCTAAGGAACCAATGGTGGAAATTACTACTATTGAGAAAGTGAAGGCGGAGAAGAAGCAGAATGTGACTAACCAATAGTTTTTGACCAAGCCTCCTAACCAATCAGTGGTCAAACTTAAGGGTAAAGAGAAATCACTCCCAAAGTCACAAAGAGGTCCGAGAACTCAACACTTCTGTCATCACTGTAGAATTCAAGGACACACTAGACCAAATTGTTGTAAACTTCAAGCATTAAAGAATTCAAGTGATCAAAGGTCGAGAGGACCAAGAGATGGCAAAGGGAATTGGATTGTTGAGCAATCAAAAGGTCAAGAAGGTGATCCCGGAGTGAGGGATGTGATGAAGATGATTGATGCATTTACCACCTGTTTGACAAGCTTCACCAAAAGGTTTGAAAGCCATAACAATAGTACCCAATCCTCTAGGGATATCACTCCAAACACAAATGTCGTGTGGGTGAAGAAGGGTACACATGCACAAGCATTACAACATATCCATGCATTAATACTTCCTATGTTTTGTGACTTTGATTGGTTGTGTGCTTTTTGTTGTCATTCTAGCATGTGTTGGATTTTTTGTTTTGTTTTGTTTGCTATTTGTTTTGAATGTTTTTACATTTTTTTGGATCAATCTTTACTTGCTTTTGTGTCAAAAATCCAAAAACACATAAAAAGTAAAAAATTCAAAAAGTTTGATTGACATTATTGTGTATTGTCACATGCATGTTTTGCCTTGTACCTTTGTACTAATGGCTTTGTGCATTTATGAGCGTAGCTTGTTCTTTATGCACTCATATCATTGTGGGAAAAATTTGGAAATTTATGTGACTGTTGTAAATAGATCTTCAAACTTGTCATGAATAATTAGTCAATGGTTTTGTTGATCTTGAGACTTGCATAGACTTGTGCCTATATATCTTCCCACTCTTTCATTTTTTTTTTTTTTTTGGCTTAAAGAGCCCAGCAAATGTAAATTTCAAAACGAAAAGAGATAATGAACTACAAAAGTTGTCGCACATACTAGCATTTGACTAGGAAAAAGAGAAAGCGATTTTTATGAAAATGTATGATGCCCAAAAAAGCCAAAGGCTTGTTCATTAAATTGAAATATCAAAAATTTCAGGCATCGATCTCAAAATGAGATGTATTGATTCAAAAAGATCAAATAATATGATGTGTATGAAGCCAAATGAAAAGCTTCAAAATTATGTAATCAAGTTTTGTGGGAGGTCATATATGCAAATTTATATAATTCAGACAGGTCACTTTTCCTCGTACTAATTATGTATGTCTTGGTTGAATTAATCATTGAAGTTTCACATTAGACTAAGGACTATCTCATCTTTGGTACCCACACACATCACACATGTCTATGTTCAGTGAATACCTTATTCATTTGTGTGATTGTGCTTGTTTAAATGTGTTGCACATGCTCAATTATATGTTAATCAAACACAAAAAATTTTTTGAGAGTTTTAACTGTTTTTGGAAAGTGTTTTTAGTTTGAAAATTTTCAAAAACTGTGCAAACCTGTTTTGGTGACTTTGCCTCATGGGTCTAGCAAGTCGCGAATCCTAGTCGCGAGTTTACTCAGAAGCTCCTAGCGACTTTCTGGCAGGTCAAAGCCCTAGTCGCGAAAAACACTTAGAAAAATTTCAAAATATCTTGGTTTTTGGGATTTTTGCGACTCATGTTGGCAACTGATTCGCGAGTGGAAGCTCCAGTTGCAAGGTTTACTCAGAATGGCGACTCCCATCGCGACTTACTCGCGAGTGGACCTTCTAGTCGCGAAAAACACTTAGACAAATTTTTCAAATTTTGTCATACGGGTTTTTGGTGACTTGTTCGCGACTCATTCCAGTCGCAAAAAATGCGTGTTTTGTGCATCACGGGTCTTTTTCAAGATAGTTTTCAAAAACTTTTCATTTTTCCCTCGCATATTGTGACTATTCATTGTCTTCCTCTTCCAAACTCACCGTGTTCACTCTTAAAAACCTCTATTTTCTTCATCATGTCTTCACCAATCTTTAAGAAAAGGTATGGGTTCTCTATTTTTCTCAAAGTATTTCATGTTTCTAACCTTTGATTTCTTGGATTTTGGGTTTTTGTTGAGTTTTGAAAATTATGATGTTAGAATATGGTTTCGGTATTTTTTTTGTTGGGTTTGATGAATGGGTTCTATTGGTATGATGCTTATGTTACATGATTCTCATGTTTGTGTCTCAATGTTGAGATTTATACCTTGTTTATGTTGTGTTGTGCATATCACACCCATGGGTAAATGCCTCATCGACATCTTCTTGTATTTTTTAGGGCTTCATGGTAGACAATGTTTGTAGGGAGATCATGGAATACAATGTTTGTATCTGGTTATGTGTTTTACTATTTGCCCTAGGTTATACATGGTGTTGTTTGCACACACACACACACACACTCTTTGATATGTTTGAGGAATTAATGCCTAAACTCTGTTATGCCTTGATACTATGTGTTCTCTCATGTCTTGCTGCTATTGAACTATGCTTTAGTTTAATCTTTGGCCTTATCCTTAGTCCATTTTATTGCTATTAACTTGTTACTAATTTTTGGTGTTACCATATGTTGTGCCCTATGTTGTGGTCTTTGCTGCTATGTTTTTGTAGATGACTCCAAAGAAGAAGACTACTACACATCGTGCTGACAAAAGGAAGAAAATGGACAATACTTGGTTCCGCTCTACTAAACACTTTGAGAGATACAATCAATTCTATGAGAGGGCTCCAATCATCCAAGAGAGATTTGTGGACTTGGTTGATTTGAAGGACTATTTTATTTTAGGTTATTTTCAAGACAGAGGTTGGAACAAGCTCCTTTGTGATCTCCCTGGGGTGTGTGAACCTTTGATTCGAGAATTTTATGCCAATGCCATTTAAGGGAGGATGAAATCAATTGTTGGATTAAAGGTCATGAGTTCAACATTGACTTGGAGGATATTGATTATGTCCTTGGCTTTGAAGATTTAGAGCATGATTTCACTCACTACAAGGACAAAATGCTCTCCATAGAGATGGTTCAATCTCATATTGGTGGTGTTAAAGAGGGATGATGCCTCAACACAACTACTTTTCCACATGATCTGAGATGTCTTGCCTTAATCATGATGTTCAACTTGTATCCGGTGAAGAAGATGACCACCATTAGTAATGCAAGAGCCATTTTTCTCATGGAGTTTCGGGAGAACACTTACATTGATATTAGTGCTCATGCCTTCTACATTATTGCTGATGAAACAAGGACAACTTCAAGGGAAAAGCTGATTTTCCCTAGTATACTCGTAAGGCTCTTTCGAGCAAAAGGTGTGGAAATTCCCCAAGACATCAGTCTCATGCCTACTCCTCTAGTTATCAATGCTCTTACTAAAGCACGGATTAAAGTTCGTCTTCCAGGTGATGAAGAGGAGGGTGATTAAGCACAAGGAGAACCTATGGAAATTGAGACAGAAGCAGAAGGACAACCTTCAAGCTCACGAAGCCGTGCTAAAAGGAACCGAGCTTTATCATCTACTACAGTACCTCCAGATGCATTTCAGATCATCCTCGAGAGGATTGACGGACAACGAGATGTCCAAAATGAGCAATCTGACAGGCTGACTACTATCCAAGAACAGCTGAATTTGCTTTCAGCAAAGTTTGACAGCTTCATTACACAACAGTAGTCCTTTGGCCATTCCAATCATAAAGGGGGAGATAGAATAGCTCTTGAAGGGGAGCATCATTTTGAGGGGGAGAAATTTTTAGCATTTCCTAACTTATGCTGTTTATGGTTTTTGTTGTTTATAATTTTTATAACTCTTGGATGGTTGGATGGTTATAGTGCTATTGTTTAAAACTGTTGGTACTTTGTACTTTGGTTTAATTATTTCAGTATCGTTTTAGTACTTTATATTTTGTACCTTTGCTTTGTAGCTCAGTACTTTTAGTTAATGTTATGCATTTTCTTTAGTACTTTACTCTTGTGCCTTTGTTTGATTTTTTTATCCTTTATGCAATTACCTTGTGTTTTTGTATCGGTTGAGTGTTAGATAAGGAAATGATACTTTGCATTGAGCTTATTAGCTTGCATGTTCGGATGTTCATTCCTTGTGTGAATGATCATTGTGATCACTGTTTATAATGATTGTTCCTGTTTAGTTAAGTCATGTTTTAATGCTTTAATCTTCACTACTTGATTGCATTGTACTTGCGCCATATGCATTTCAAGATTTCTGCTTACAATGATCATCTTGTGTTGTTGTTTTCAGGAAATACTTGTTTGAATGGTTCAAAAGCTTCATAGTTTCTTAAATTAGGATGTGCGTGAGTTTTGGTAACTGTTCTCAACTCACATATTAAGTTTAGAGTCTGTTTTAGGATTTTGTCACAGAATAGCCAAAGGAGGAGATTGTAAGGTTGAATTTATTCAACCATGTGTTGGCCTTATTCCGTGCCAAATTTACTTGTAATTTAGCAATTAGATACCCTGTATTTATGTGAGAATTATGTAAGGGTAGTGTGTGAGAGAGTGTGAAGAAATCTCAAGTGTGTACAATTCAAGGGAGTCTCGTAATTGGATCTCTCGACTGGCAAGTCACTAGAATGGCACACGTGTGAAGCATGCAGGGGGAGCTAAAGGGTCACGATAGTTAGAGCACTACAGGAAAAAACTTCCAGTTTTGCCAGGCAATTAGCTCACAACTTGTTCCAGTCACGAGGCCGAGTTCGCAGAATGCCCTATTTGTTGAAAACTGACTTTTCGCATTCCTCATACACCCTACTATAAATAGCCTTATACCCGCGAAATGTAGAGAGCTTCCAGAGAGAATTTTGAGAGAGAAACCCTAGAGAAAAACAAGATTGACTCATCCACAATCTTCATCCTTTGATTCTCCAAATTCCTATACTCTCACCCTCTCCATTGACATATCCTTGAAAGGTACATTTAGTCAAATCCTTATCTCATCATACCCATATCAGTGAAGAGGTATTTTGGTGGTTGGGAAGCAGTTCAAAAGGGACTAATTCATTTTGGTTGATGCAATGGGTTATTGCGGGATCCGGTAAACTAGAAAAGACAAGGTTTATCGTAACCCTGTTGGAGCAAGAAGCTTGGAGGGCTTAGATGCACTGGGTAGATTAGGCTTGGAGGGTCTTTTACTATTCATGTATCCTAACTTCATTATCTAGTGGATTATTGACCGCTTGGAAGGCGGCAAAGAAGTTTTACGCTGAGTACTTCGGTTTCCTCTTCTATAACACATTGCCATGTTATCTTTGTATTTGCATCTCTCTTCCTTTACTTTTTATCTTTTAATTATTGCTGTGATTGTATTTAAATATGGTTTAAAGTGTTTTACTAATTTGGGTTTAGCTTATATTCATCATTCCGCACATATATTGTTTGTGTATAAGCTTGTGTTGGCAATTTTATTTTTGGGAGTCTAAACGTTCATAGGTGTTTTACACCCTATTTGAACTTTCATACTCAAACAATTTGAGTGGCACGCTCACTCTAGACATGTTTCTTAAGATCAAAAGTTTAACCAAACTGCTTCTATCACTTAACAATATATCATTCCTCACCAAAACCAATATCAATGTTACTCATAGTAAGTTTGAGGTTTTAGCATTGGGTTCATGCAACTTGAGCCATTACCTAGATTTCTTACGAAACCAAGACCAATTGCAAGGGCTAGACCTATCCTATAATAATATTCATGGCCAAGTACCCAACTGGGTGTGGGACATAAGTAAAGAAACTTTGATGTATCTGAACTTTTCTAACAACTTTTTAAGAGGCTTTGGCCAGCATCTAGTCAATTTTCCATGGCCTCAACTACATATTTTGGATCTTAGCTTCAACAAGATACAAGCACTACTCCCAATTCCACTGCCATCCATCTTTGTTTATTACGTCGCAGACAACTTGCTTGAAGGAGAAATTTCACCATTGATTTGTAACTTTAGTTCTCTTTATTCCCTTGATTTGTCCAATAACAAGTTCAGAGGCAAACTTCCTCACTGTTTGAGCAACTTCAGTAACACTTTGAGTATATTGAATCTTCGAGGCAATGACTTTCATGGGATGATTCCACAATTATGTGCAAAGGGAAGTAGATTGAAGATGATCAACTTGAGCCAAAATCACTTCGAGGGGGTTCTACCAAGATCATTATCAAATTGCGAAATGCTAGAGATTCTAAATCTTGGAAGCAATCAGCTCAATGATGTTTTTCCCTTTTGGTAGGGTACACTTCCTGAACTAAGGATACTTATACTACGACATAATGGATTCTATGATGTAGTGGAGAGTCCTATTTGCATTTCCAAAATTGCACATTCTTGATCTCTCTGGCAATAAAGTTACAGGTAAGTTGCCATTTGAATACTTAAGAAATCGTAATTTGATAATGATCTTGGTAGGGTACACTTCCTGAACTAAGGATACTTATACTACGACATAATGGATTCTATGATGTAGTGGAGAGTCCTATTTGCATTTCCAAAATTGCACATTCTTGATCTCTTTGGCAATAAACTTACAGGTAAGTTGCCATTTGAATACTTAAGAAATCGTAAGAGTATGGAGAAAGTTGATGCAAATAGCTTCACATATATGCAGGCATTTACAATTGTATTTCTGGCGGGTTATAATGTGCCTGAATATTACCCTTGCTCAATAACAATAATAAACAAAGGCAAGGAAACAATATATCCAAAGATAATGGAAGTCTTCTCAGCTATTGATCTTTCAAGCAACGCATTCAATGGAAAGATTCCAGAATTTATTGGGAATTTAAACGGGTTCCAATTGCTTAATTTTTCTAACAACAATCTCATTGGTCATATCCCAATTTCTTTAGGAAACTTGACAACATTGGAGTCACTTGACCTTTCACAAAACAAGCTTTCAGGACAGATAACTTAGCCATTAACACAACTTACTTTCCTTGAATCCTTCAATGTCTCACATAACCAACTTACAGGGCCTATACTGCATGGTAAATAGTTTGATACATTTGACAATAGTTCTTTTGACGAAAATTCAGGATTGTGTGGAAGTCCATTGTCAAAGAAATGTGAAGATCTTGAGCCTTCACTTCTGTTGGGTTTTATGGAGCCTAGTTTATGTTTGGCCCATTTTGTAACCCATTGTAATCTTGTGCACAGGATATTAAAGCCCTTTTTTTGGTGATTTCACTTCTGTTGGGTTTTATGGAGCCTAGTTTATGTTTGGCCCATTTTGTAACCCATTGTAATCTTGTGCACAGGATATTAAAGCCCTTTTTTTGGTGATTAGGGTTTTGTCTTGTTGTTGCGTTTCAGAGAGAGAGAGAGAAATACTGTAGCCGCACTTTTGTATTTTTCCCTAATAATAGTGAAATCCCTGCAACTCCGTGGACGTAGGCAAATTGCCGAACCACGTAAATACTGTCTTGTGCGTGTGATTATTTTCTTTGGCGTGTGTTTTCTCTATTTTTTTTTGTTTCTCACAAGTTGGGAATCCGGTTGAATTCCCTACAACTGGTATTAGAGCCTAGGGTTAGGTTTGAGTGGGAGCAATGGCAGAGGAAGCAAGAAAGGCGTCTGGAATAGAAAAGTTTGATGGCACATACTTTGCGTATTGGAGGATGCAGATTGAAGATTATCTCTATGGGAGGAAATTGCACATGTCTCTTTTGGGGACAAAACCTGAGGCGATGAAGGCTGAGGAATGGGCTCTTCTTGGCAGACAGGTACTGGGAGTTATCAGGTTAACTCTGTCTAGATCTATTGCACACAATGTTGTGAAGGAGAAGACCACAGCAGATCTGATGAAGGCTTTGTTTGAAATGTATGAAAAGCCGTCAGCAAACAATAAGGTGCATCTGATGAAGAAACTGTTCAATCTGAAAATGGTAGAGAACGCATCAGTAGCACAATGTCTGAATGAATTTAACACTATCACAAATCAATTGTCATCTGTAAAAATTGATTTTGATGATGAGATTCGTGCTCTAATCGTCTTGGCTTCTTTGCCAAACAGTTAGGAGGCAATGAGGATGGCAGTAAGCAATTCTACAGGAAAGGAAAAGCTCAAGTACAATAATATACGATATTTAATTCTGGTTGAGGAGATTCGCAGACGAAATGCAAGTGAAACCTCAGGATCTGGTTCTGCCCTAAATCTTGAGACAAGAGGCAGAGGTAATAACAGAAATTCAAATCGGGGCAAATCAAAATCCAGAAATTCTAATCGAAATAGAAGTAAATCTAGATCAGGCCAACAAGTACAATACTAGAATTGTGAGAAAATAGGTCACTTTAGGAACCAATGCAAAAGTCTTAAGAAGAAGAATGAAGATGATTCTGCTAATGCTGTAACAGAAGAGGTACAAGATGCATTACTTCTTGCAATAGACAATCCACTTGATGATTGAGTTTTGGACTCAGGAGCTTCGTTTCATACCACTCCACATTGAGAAATCATGCAGAATTATGTTGTTGGTGATTTTAGTAAGGTGTATTTGGCTGATGGTTCAGCCTTGGATGTTGTGGGTATGGGAGACGTCCGGATATTGTTGTCCAATGAGTCTGTTTGGTTATTGGAGAAGGTTCGACATATTCCTGACCTGAGGAGGAATCTGATTTCTGTTGGACAACTTGATGATGAAGGACATGCAATACTATTTGTTGGTGGTACTTGGAAGGTTACAAAAGGAGCTAAGGTATTGGCTGGTGGAAAGAAGACTGGCACTCTATATATGACCTCAAGTCCAAGAGACACAATTGCAGTTGCTAATGCAAGTACTGATACAAGCCTATGGCACCGTAGACTTGGTCACATGAGTAAGAAAGGGATGAAGATGCTGCTATCAAAAGGAAAACTACCAGAATTGAAGTCCATTGATTTTGACATGTGTGAAAGCTGCATCTTAGGAAAGCAAAAAAATGTGAGCTTCTTGAAAACTGGTAGGACATCGAAGGCTAAAAAATTGGAGTTAGTACACACTGATTTGTGGGGGCTTTTGTTGGTTGCATCCCTTGGAGGTTCAAGGTACTACATCACTTTCATTGATGACTCAAGTAGAAAAGTATGAGTTTATTTTTTGAAAAATAAATTTTATGTATTTGAAACCTTTAAGAAGTGGAAGGCCATGGTTGAGACAGAAATAGGTTTGAAAGTAAAACGTTTGAGGCTAGATAATGGAAAAGAGTACATAGATGGAGAGTTCAGTGAGTATTGTGCTGTACAGGGAATTAGGATGTAGAATACCATTCCTGGAACACCACAGCAAAATGGTGTGGCTGAGCGCATGAACAGAACACTCAATGAGCGTGCTAGGAGTATGAGGTTGCATGCTGGACTACCAAAAAGTTCTGGTCTGATGCTGTTAACACTGCATCTTACCTAATAAACCGAGGGCTATCAGTTCCCATGGAGTTCAAATTTCCTGAGGAGGTTTGGAGCAGTAAAGAGGTAAAGTTTTCATACTTAAAAGTTTTTAGTTGTGTTTCTTATGTTCATATTGATTCTGATGCTCATAGTAAACTTGATGCTAAGTTTAAAATATGTTTTTTCATTGGCTATGGTAATGAGAAATTTGGCTATAGGTTTTGAGATGAACAAAACAGGAAAACCATCAGAAGTAGAAATGTGATATTTAATGAACAGGTTATGTACAAGGATAGGTCAACTGTAGTATCAGATGTTACAGAGATAGATCAAAAGAAATCTGAGTTTGTCAACTTAGATGAATTGACTGAATATACTATCCAGAAAAGGGGTGAAGAAGATAAGGAGAATGTAAATTCACAGGTAGATCAAAGTACACCTGTAGCTGAAGTCCGTAGATCTTCCAAGAACATTAGACCTCCACAGCGTTATTCACCCACTCTAAATTATCTTCTGTCGACTAATAGTGGCAAGCCAGAGTGTTATAAAGAAGCCTTGCAAGATGAGAATTCAAGCAAGTGGGAGTTAGCTATGAAGGACGAGATGGATTCCTTGTTGGGGAATCAGACTTGAGAATTGACTGAATTGTCTGTAGAAAAGAAGGGTTTGCACAACAAATGGATATATAGAATAAAGAATGAGCATGATGGTAGCAAACGTTACAAGGCCAGATTAGTTGTTAAAGGGTTCCAACAGAAGGAGGGCATTGACTACACAGAGATATTTTCTCCAGCTGTGAAGATGTTAACAATTAAATTGGTGCTGGGAATGATGGCTACAGAAAATTTACATTTTGAGCAGTTAGATGTAAAGACTGCATTCCTTTATGGTGACTTGGAGGAAGACCTTTACATGATTCAACCAGAAGGGTTCATTGTTCAGGAACAAGAAAATCTAGTCTGCAAACTGAGAAAGAGCTTGTATTGCCTAAAACAAGCTCCAAGACAGTGGTACAAGAAATTTGACAGTTTTATACATAAAATTGGGTTCAAGAGATGTGAAGCTGATCATTGTTGCTATGTTAAATTCTTTGACAATTCTTATATTATTTTACTGTTGTATGTGGATGATATGCTCATTGCAGGGTCTAGCATTGAGAAGATTAATAATCTAAAGAAGTAATTGTCAAAACAGTTTGCAATAAAGGATTTGGGAGTTGCAAAGCAAATCTTTGGTATGAGAATCATTAGAGACAAGGCTAATGGTACATTGAAGCTTTCATAGTCAGAGTGTGTGAAGAAAGTTCTCAGCAGGTTCAACATGAATGAAGCTAAACCAGTAAGCACACCCTTGGGTAGCCATTTCAAACTGAGCAAAGAACAGTCACTGAAGACAAAAGAAGAAATGGACCATATGAGCAAGGTGCCCTATGCCTCAGCTATTGGCAGCTTGATGTATGCTATGGTGTGTACAAGGCCAGACATTGCATATGCAGTGGAAGTTGTGAGCAAATTCATGAGTAGGCCTGGAAAGCAGCATTGGGAGGCAGTCAAGTGGATTCTGAGATATCTGAAGGGTTCATCAGATACATGTCTTTGCTTCACAGGTGCAAGTTTGAAACTACAGGGTTACGTAGATGCTGATTTTGCTGGTGATATTATTAATAGAAAGAGTACTACTAGGTTTGTTTTTACTCTGGGTGGTACAACTATATCATGGGTTTCAAATCTACAAAAGATTGTTACTTTATCTTTTACAGAAGCTGAGTATGTTGCAACAACTGAAGCTGGAAATGAGATGATTTGGTTACATGGTTTCTTAGATGAATTGAGTAAGAAGTAGGAGATGGGCATTCTACACAGTGATAGTCAGAGTGTAATCTTTCTTGCCAAAAAATTCGGCTTTTCATTCAGAGTCGAAGCACATACAGAAAAAATACTACTTTATCGTACCTTGTTGAAGATAAATTGGTAATACTTGAGAAGACCTGTGGATCTAAAAACCCAGCAAACATGTTGACTAAGGGTGTCACTATTGAGAAGTTGAAGTTGTGTGCAGCTTCAATTATTCTTCTAGCTTGAGGACAGGAGGATGAGTTGCAGGGATGAGGGATTGCTTTTTTGGAGGATAGCGGCTGATGTTGGTGATTGAACTAGTCTCTAAGTGGGAGATTTGTTGGGCTTTGTGGAGCCTAATTTATGTTTGGCCCATTTTATAGCCCACTGTAATCCTGTGCGCAGGATATAAAAGCCGTTTTTTTGGTGATTAGGGTTTTGTCTTATTGTTTTGTTTCAGAGAGAGTGAGAGAGAGAAATACTGTAGCTGCACTTTTGTATTTTTCCCTGATAATAGTGAAATCCCTGTAAGTCCGTGGATGTAGGCAAATTGCCGAACCATGTAAATACTATCTTGTGCATGTGATTATTTTCTTTAGCGTGTGTTTTCTCTATTTTTTTCTGTTTCTCACAGGTTGGTAATCAGGTTGAATTCCCTACAACCTCTACCCACTAAAAGCATTGAAGAAGGGCAAGACTCATGGTTTCACATTGAATTAGATTGGAAAATTATCATGATGGGATATGGCAGTGGACTTGTAATTGGAGTTGTTGTTGGAAACATTGTGACTGAGAAGAAGCAGCATTGGTTTGTAAGAACTAGGAAGAGGCAACACAAAAGGGGAAGGCATCGACTTTATTAGAGACAACTTTTTTTTTTCATATCTTATTAAAGTAACAAGTTGTGAATGGTGGATACATGGACTTAGTTTGACATCAATTTTATAACCCACTACTCATATGTCACTTTAATAAAAAATGAAAAAAGTTGTGTAAGTTGTGATTGGACTTTCTTAAGGGGAAGGCATTGAGAATCTGAGATATATAGAATAAAATTTTTCAAGACATGCTTCAAAAAATTTGATCTTTGTATCAAGTTGTAGCACTATTGCCCATTAGTACGTCTACCCTTTATTTTTCCTAATTGTCTTTGTTTTCTCTTTTCTTGGTGTAATGAAAGAGGTTGTCACTGCCCATTTTGCCCTCATTTCCCCTTAAAAAATATTTCTTTAAATTATTAATAAAAATGGTTTAATTCCAAGTAAAAGACGTAGACAAGAGGCTGGGTCTTGTGTCTTTATGAAGTTGAGAAGCTCAGTGTTGTACTGTCGTATGACCAAGAAAAAAGAAGAAGAGAGAGCCACTTAATGTGACTATCATAAGCCACATAGAGCATCAGCAAACAATAAAATAAGAGGTTTGTAGCATTAGATTGATGCGGAGGGTGATGACAGTGGTGGGGACAACCTTGTAATTAAGCTCCGTCCTCCACTTCTAGATTGGATTTGAAGAATTCGGAAAATATATATTCATGAATTGGATATTTCCTTCTCATGCCAAGAATGAAGGCACTAATAATCATGAGAAGCAAGATTAGAGGTTCTAATTTCAAATAATGTTAATAAATGCATCAATCAGTTGATATTTCAATGTGGTAAAAATTGCAAAACTAATTTATTCGGTCTCTCTGGGCTGTCTTCTCTATTCTCACTTCTTTCATTCTAGGGCTTTAATCCCAAAATTCTCTCACAATTGTTTCTTGATTTTTTTTTATACATCGATATTTTCATTAGAAACACTTAAAGATATCAATTAGTTGAGTTACAAATCTCTTGACAATTGTTTGTTGTTTTTGGTTTGATTGAGTTTTGTTTTTTGCTTTTGAAAATTTTTTAAGCCCCATTCAAAATAATATGCACTTTCATGCAAGAAATTCAAAATTGGTAAATAAAGCATGTTAAAGAAGCGGTCATGACCCATCATGTGAACAACACAATCATGAAAATAGATTATGAAAGAGTAATTCAACAAAAAGAGATAATGGCAGACTTTTTGAAGGAAACTATTGAAATACTTTTCCATCAAATGTTAATTACTTCAACTTCTTTCTAATTCCGCAGTTAGTAGTGTGTCAAATTTTAAACAAATAGACTAATAAACTAATAAGTTAACTGAAAAAAAAAAAAAAAAAAAAAAATGAGGTTAAGCCAAAGGCGCTAATGACTAATCTATATATAACTGAATCACACAATTTATTGTTGTAATACTCCAATTAAGTCATCTCTTCGTAACATTTCGGCTTACTTTGGTCCATTCAATCTAATTTAGTCCACTTTGGTCAAACTCAGTCCACTTTGTTTATTTTGATCCAATTTATTCTAATTTGGTTTATTCTGTTCATTTTGGTCCAATTGGTCCATTAATTTAGTCCATTTTGAACTAATTGGACTTTAAATTGATTCTTTTTATAGGTTGCCTTTTCAGTTTTTAATTTAGTTTCTGGCTAAAAAACACAAACAAAATAAACATTTGAAATTAGATATATGGCCCATAAAAAAGGTAATAAAATGATAAATATTCAAAAAATTACCTTAAATTTCAAGTTTCAATAATATAGGCATTTATACTTATATTTGGAAAAAAAAAATATGCTACAATTTTTTTTTTTTTGATAATATTAAAAATGCTACAATTCTAAACTTATGTAATGATTTAAACTTAATATAACATGTTACATGAGTTCCATGAAATGGAGGTATACATTTTTTTTTTTTATATATTCTTGGATATATTCAAATTACTCAACCAATTGTGGTATATTTAAAATAAAAGTATTGTTTTTAACATCTTCTCATTTTATATAAAAAAAAAAATTAGAATTATGTAATTTATTTGTTTTTATTAAATTACGTTTTTCATATATATTGTAAGAGTAGGCTTTGGTTCTTTAGTCCAAAAGATAAATGGATTTAGGTCCAAAGGGCCCAATACAATAAATTTGTAGAGAGTGAGCTAAAAATTTAGGCTTCAATGAAGTGACGCCGCCCTTAATGGGCTAAAGATGGTAAGAGAGCAAGGGAAAAATAATGAATAGACAAATGTGATGCACATAAATTCTTCCTCGACAATGTCCGAGGAGAGTAGTTCTTGAATATATTTCTCTTGGATTAGATTACAGTTCATTTTCTTAATACTACAGTGTTTTCTCTACAGATTTTCCTCTCCCCTCTCCTTTGGAGGGTCTCTCACATTATATAGCTCCCTTTAGGCAATCTTAGCCCTCCATTTGTTGATTGCTCAGTCCACCACTTGAGTACTTGTCTCATTAGACACCTTTCCAAACCTTTTGTGAGTTGCAGCGGCCAAGGCAGCATTGTTCAGGGGTCTTCTTCACATAAATGTAGCCAGGGAGTTTGGTGGGATACATTGAATGTGGAGGCAGCCACCATCCCTCCAGTCATGTCAGGGCTAACCCCCTCTCCGAAATTTTTTCTCAACAGTAGGACCCCCTCTAGCAATGTGCCACTGACGTGGCCTTACTGGCCAAGCATGTGGCCTCCTCGGCACAATAATAGGCTCCTCGGCCGTGGATACGACACGTGGCATAGGTACCTTATCTAAATTCTTGTGCCCCCCCCCCCCCCCACACACACACATATATATATATATACTCCATTACATAAACTTATAGATATAGAATGTACTTATAAATAACAAATGCGCTATTCAATATTGAAAATTTAAATGATACTATTATAAAAAAATTATATGTGTGGGTTTTTGATAATATAAAAAATGCTACAATTCTAAACTTATGTAATGATTTAAACTTAATATAACATGGTACATGTGTTCCATGAAATGGATGTATACATGTTTTTTAATATTCTTGGATATATTCAAATTAATCAACCAATTGTGGTATATTCAAAATAAAAGTATCTTTTATAACATCTTCTCCTTTTATGTAAAAAAATATTATAATTATGTAATTTATTTTTTTTTATTAAATTACATTTTATATATATATATATATATATTTATTCCATTACATAAAACTTATGGATATAGAATATACTTATAAATAACAAATGCACTATTCAATATTGAAAATTTAAATTATATTATTATAAAAAATTATATGTGTGGGTTTGTGACTAGTATCTCTGTACGTTTTTAGATTCCTGTAGATTAGATTGTTTTACCTAATTAATTAACCAAGTGAATACTTAGTTTTATTATTCAGGTCTAGGTCAAAACAAAACAATCATATCATGCAAAACAGCAAAAAATATAAAGAATAAAAAAATATGATCATCAGGAAAATGAAACTAGTAAAAAACTGGGAAAGATTTAACTTAACTATCCTCAAAGTAAAAAGCAAATTCACTATAGAGAATTGAAGTTTACAATAAAACTTAGACCACTAACATCCTATTACTACTACATGTAAAACTTATTGACACGACCACGTGTAAGCTCCGAATTCACAAACTCTTTCTCTATTAGGCCTTTGCAATACAAACACCCACACTTGTGGTAAAAAACACAATCTCTCCTGTTTGTGACTCCAAGACCACCTTTGAAAATTTAGATCATCAGCACCTTTGATGACTAGAGAAGGCAGCAACTTTTACAACACCGGATCTTGAGATTTTTCAAGGAATAACACTGGTAGAAGACATTAGAGAGTTTTTTTGGGTACAAAACCCTAGATCTACAAAAGAGGCACACTATTCTCTCTCTAAAAAGCCTTATAAAAACATGCTTAGAGTTTCCTTTATATACTAGAAGAAGTAGATCTGAAACAGTAATCATTTTTGGGCTTGAAAACTGTTTGGGCTTAATTAAAATTCTATAGATATGAATCTCGATTGGTGGAGCCTGTCTCTCGATCGGTGGAGCCAGGCAAATTTCGAATTCTATTTTCTGCAGCTTGCTTGTTCTTGGATCTTGACTTGAATTACCCTGAGCATTGTTTAATAATATCTATAGACTCTAAGATCTATATCTAAATAAGTTTATGTTCACGATTTGTCAATTGTTCTAAACTTTTAGAACCTAACAATCTCATCAATAAATGAGGAAGAAAACGACAAGCCTTTCTCAAAATAAGTAAAAAATTAAAATCAAACATCAACAAAATATTGATACTTGCATATAGATGTTTGCAAACCATTTACATGAAAAAAAAAATTAAAAAAAAAATAAAAATGAAAAGAAAATATTTAAATATATATGTTTAATTTATAATTTTACAAATCAATTAGCATTTATTTTTCATCATTATTCAATATTAGACCCCGCTCATATGTGTACACCTAACACCAATCCCACATTTCTCTTGCAGATATATATTTTACCTTTCATGATTCTTTAAATTGCTTTCTAAACTTTTCCCTCTCTCGATATAATCAAAATAGCCTACATTCTCTGAACATGCATCATAAAACTGCTGGTTATAACGTGAGGAAGGGATTATCCCGATTTATTGTTTGATATATGCTTGATAGGACACATGCAATGGGTCAACATTGGCTTCTAGACTTTTAGAGGTAACAAAGACATACACATATTAATTTGTTTAATTCGTTTGAAATTAGGACGTTACATTAATTCCCTAGCCTGGATCGTCAACTTGGCCATTTTACTTTTCTAAAGCAAGCAGAAAGTCAATGAAAATCATCTCAAAACAAAACTGGAGACTAGCTGATAAAATCAAGTCATTTATCAACTTTTAATTTAGCTTGTCGCTTCATAATTTTGGATTTCGTTACCAAATTTTGAGGATAGATTTGATCCTCATGATGCCTCATATAGAATGCATTGTTTGATGCATGTTAAAAATTTAGAGGACACAAACTAAGAGGGGACTAACCGACTAAGACGTTCTTCAATTTAAAGGGATATTTAGATTGAATATAATTTATTTAAAATTGTATATAACACTGTTTCATTTAAAATTTTAGATAAAATGTCAATAATGTTAAACACAAGAAGTAAAATCTAATCCGTTAAATAGTTGGAAATCTGGGAATGTTGGCCATTCATACGGGATCAATTTTCAACTAATTAATTATCACACAGCCTTGCAATTTAATTTATATTGACTTTGACCTTGCAACCTGCAAAAAAATATTTAAGAAAGCAACCTCGTAAAACGAGTGAAAAGCAAAACTATTGACTTATTGTCAATGAAGGTTAAGGTGACAATGATATCATATTATATATATATATATATATATCTTTTTCCATCACTCACAGAGTCTATCGTGATTATTGTCAATGCACAAAGTCGTGGTAATTATTGTCAATGAAGGTTAAGCCGTTAAGATGACAATGATACCATTATAAGTATCATTTTTCTTCACTCACAGATATTGTGTACAAAGTCGTGGTAAAAGTTATGTGCTTAGACTTATTGATATATCTATTGTACCTAATTCATAGGCTTATTGGTATATGTTATGTACGTAATTAATGCAATCTAATACAAATGTAATGCAATCTCGTTTTCAGGGACGGTTGGGGTGAGAAGAGAATATCTGATTATGATAAATGTGATAGAGTGATTAGGTGGTGGGTAACGGTGGAGAGGAGAGTTGACCGGTTGAGGCCTTGAGGACTGGAGTCCGGAAAGTAAAAGAAGAGGTCTGGGATCATCTTGAAAAGGGACACCAAACTAAGTTAAGATTGAAATCTTTGTGCTATTGGCATTATCTCTTGGCAAAAAGTTAATGAATGCATATTAGTTTAAGAAATATATTTAGAAAATTTTTATGGTAAAAAAAACAAAAACGATTGATTTTTTTGATAGTTTTTTATATTATATCATATCATATACTATACTATATAATAAAAGTTAAAATAAAAAATTATAATTGTGCCAAATAGCTGCACCAAATTGCAAAATGGGCTTAAAAGTTGTGGTTGTGCCACCAAATTGCAAAAAAGGCTTAGAAGCTATGATTGTGCCAAATGATTACATCAAATTGCAATAATTTTTCGATTAGAAGAACACTTTATTTGTTCTTATCAATTTCTTTGGATAAATAATAGTAAGTCTTTTAACAAAATATGCAACCTACATAAAATTTAGAGATTAAATTAGTTTGTTGGTGCCATACAACAACATCCTACAATAGTGTCTATCAAAATATTATCAACAAAGCTTAAAATTAATAAGATAGAATTAAATAATAAAAAAAGAGATTAAAAAAACAATTTAAATACTAAATACTAGTATAGAATTTTTTTAAAGAAAAGAGATAAAAATAAAAACGTAAAAGCAAATAATATATATATTTTAAAATAATTAATATTGTGTATCAAGCTACTTTTTTGTTCTTTTTTTAGACTACGGTTTGGTATTGTTTTGTTTTGTTTTATTTAATTTTTTTTTTTTTTTTTTAAGGATAAACATGATCCTATATTATCTATTTCCTAAGAATAAGGTAGCAAAAGATAGTGTTTGATTTTCACCTAAAAGAGGGATATTTATTCCACATTGGTTGTATGTGTCTAGTATCCGCTGTTTATAACCTCAGTCGACAACTACAAAGGTTAGGCCATTTTATAGTTATACTCTAGTTAAATAATGTATTATAAACCTGATTTAAAAAATTAATATTACTATTTTTGTGTGTGTTCTAATAAATATTACTATTTACTCAAATACTACAAAGGTTAGGCCATTTTGTAGTTGTACTCTAGTTAAATAATGTATTATAAACCCTTAACTAGGTCTAAATTACTAATATTACTAATTTCTTGTGTGTTCTAATAATTATTACTGTTTACTCAAAAAAAAAAAAAAAAAAACTTCTACACAATTTAAAATTCTCTCTCTCTCTCTCTCTCTCTCTCTCTCTCTCTCTCTCTCTCTCTCTCTCTATATATATATATATATAATTTTTTGGTTTATTCTTCTTTCTACTACATACCTTACACTTTTTTGCTGTATTCTTTCATTCTCCTCTCTACCTTACCTACAATCTTGCAATTTTTATTTATTTATTATCAAATTGAATAGATTTTGTGTATTTGTTGCCTTTTTATTATATACTATCTATGTTTAATTTATGGTTATGCTTATCTGGAATTAAAGGTGAACTGAGACGGCCATTGAAGCTTATTAAAGGTGAACTTACACAACCACTGAAAATGTAAACTTTTGTCTCTCTTAATCTCGTAGTCATGACCGCACCTTTTTGTTTTTTTTTTTTTATGTTGTATAAGTTAGAGTGTTATATTTTTATTTATTTATTGGTAAGTTAAAATGTCACATGTGGATAAGACATATGTCAGTTTTATGCCAACAGCAGTGAACCTGACAAGAAGAAGGGTAATCCATGAAGACAAATGTTCCATATGCACAAGAGAATCGGAATCCGCCATCCATGCCCTGTGGGACTGTGCAATGGCTCAAGATATTTGGGCGAGTAGTGTCCGTAAACTGCAGAAGTATAAGCATGGTCAGTCTAATTTGTACTAATGGAGGAATTGTTGGAGCGGCTGAATTTAGAGGAGATTGAGCTGTTCTGGACTCAAGCATGGCTGATCTGGAACCAGCGAAATTCTTTATTGCATGGAGGAAAAATGAAGAGCTCGACTTGCTTGAACAAACGTGCTGAGGAGTGCATTGAAGATTATCAACGAGCTTAAACACAGCTTATTGTTCAGCCGAGACAGCAATTGACTGGAGAGGTATGGAAACCACCACCATCAGAGGCGTACAAGCTCAATTTTGATGCTGCATTATTTTTGGACTTAGGCAGAACTAGGTTTGGAGCAATTGTTCAAAATGAAAAGGGAGAGGCAATGGCTGCTATGACTGTTGCTAGACCGGATGTGCACACCAGTGATGAAGCAGAGTTGCTTGCTTGCCGGAGAGCCTTAGAATTTGTTGTGGATGCTAGATTTTCCAGGTTGATTATTGAGGGTGATAACAGTAATGTCATTCATGCTATATCTTCTTCTGAGGAAAACACTTCGTTATTTGGTAATGTAGTGGATGATATTCGCCATCTAATAAGGGGATTACATTGGTCTGAGGTTTGCTGTATTAGGAGGAGTGGGAATAGGGTAGCCCATGCTTTGGCTCAATATGCTAGACATAATTTAGATGAGGATTTGTTCTGGATGGAGGACTCTCCCCCACCAGCTATGGATGCTATGTATTATGATACTTTATCTATCTAATTGAACGAATATCCCCCTTTCAAAAAAAAAAAAAAAAATCAACACTAAAACAAATGATTAAGATATCAAAATAAAAATAAAAATGAAATTTCTTTTAGGTGTACAAATACAATTGACTTTTTAATTTTAAATTTGGAATTAATTCTTTTAGGATAACCTTATTCATGCAAGTATTAGAAAAGATTTTACCGCCAGAGTTCAAATCACCCTCTTCTTTAACAACTAAGGAATTATAAAATAAATTAGAAAACTTTTTATTGATCATTTTAATTAGAGATATTATATATAAAGACAAATACACAAATTAAGCATTTTATTAGAAATTCATTATGAGTTATTATAATAATAATAATCAATTATTAGTTACTTACGATATCTAAAATTATGTCATAATAATTCATTTAGTTATTGTTTTTCAAAAAAATATATAAAGAAAATTGATGATTACTTAAAACCTTGCATTTCACCAGGCTTTCACTAGTTTGTAATAAAAGTGTTGCCAAAACTTTTCCAAAGTAGTTTATTAACAATTGTCCTAAAGGCACAAATTTTCCCAAATTTAAAATACAATTATATCTTTAAAACCTAATTTCAACATAGACTTGTTCAAGATGCTCTCTCTCTCTCTCTCTCTCTCTCTCTCTCTCTCTCTCTCTCTCTCTCTCTCTCTCTCTCTCTCTCTCTCTCTCTCTCTCTCTCTCTCTCTCGAAAGTTAATGTTTAACTTGGTTGCTTCAATACGAATTTTGATGTGTTTAATTTAATGTTTTAGACTTAGCCACACATGTTAGAAGTATGTGGTTAAATAGTTTATTAACAATTGTCCTAAAGGCACAAATTTTCCCAAGTTTAAAATACAATTATATCTTTAAAACCTGATTTCAACATAGACTTGTTCAAGATGCTCTCTCTCTCTCTCGCTTTCTCTCTCTCTCTCTTGGAAGTTCATGTTTAACTTGGTTGCTTCAATAAGAATTTTGATGTGTTTAATTTAATGTTTTAGACTTAGCCACACATGTTAGAAGTATGTGGTTAAATAATTAAATTTATATTTCCTACTAGTTTAAGTTTTTGGGATAATCAATAATTTAACATGATATTAGAGCAAGATGTCATAAGTTCGATTCATGTCTCATCTACTCTACCTCTTATTTACGATCCCACGTGTTAGACCCCACCTATTAAAAGGAAGGTAGAGCCCATAGAAGCAGAGAAGTGTTAGAAGTGTGTGATTAAATACTTGAAAATTGGATTATGGTCTCTCTCTTTGTTCACATTGAATTAGGGTTTGTTTTCATTCATATATCAATCACAAATGAAGGTTTTTTGCTGGCTACGAGAGGATAATTAAGAAAATCAAATATATAAAATTTTGCACAAATTTGCTAGATTGTGTTCTGGGTGAATTTTAGGGAACTTCTTTGTGTAATTGAATTTTTTTTTTTTTTTTTTTTTGAGAATCTTGTGTAATTGAAATTTGAATCCTGATAGGCTTGCTCGAAAATTTGCCTGATACAAGAACCTCTCTCGACCAAGATCCTTAGACTAACACTTGAACCTTTTTCCAGCTCTTCAACCTGAATGACTTGATACAATGACAATTGAAATAAATTGAATACATATAAATTTTACAAATACATTTGAAATATCTGACACAGAATTTGTCAACACTTGCTAAAAATTGATTATCCCTAAATAAAAATTACTCAAAAAAAAAATAATAATAAATCGTTTGAACTCATTGATCACATATCTGGCATAAATTTTCATAGTAGCACAAATCATAGGGCTTCTATTTCTTGTAAAATTTTGCAATTTTGGGAAGTTAACTTTTGCAATTCAATGCTATGAAATGGTTGATTTAATAATAATAATCAGTATTATTAGAAATTCATGTTTCTTCCAAGATACCAATTTGGGGATTTGGCTGTGAATTGGTTGCTTTGCAATGCCTCGCTAAAGTCCTACCTAGTATCTTTTCAGAAACAAATATTTTCAACAGCATCTTTTTACTTACTACACATGTTCACAATAATAATCCATAAAAATAAAAATAAAACAACAAAAATCCACATGTAATCTATAACATATATAAAATTGAAGCTATTTGACTTTTGACTGGCCTTATAATTAATACTATACTATATAAATTTTTTGATATCTTAAATTAAAATTTGTTATTATTTTAAAAAATATTTTTAGATTAAATTTAAATATAAATATACATTTAAACCATCCATTAGAATACAAACACAATATTAATAAATCCCAAATAATTTTTATAAAATTAAGATTTCATATTTAAGCAAAAAAAAAAGAGTGTAAAATTTATTTTTCGTATATTGCACTTTGCACAGGATACCAACTAATTCTTATTATTTATCATCTATCATCTATTATATAATTAAATAAGATAACATATTAAATAAAAAACAATTAATAATTGAAATAAATATTGTATAGACAGACTAATACATTCATATTTCACATACAAATGACAAAAAATACTTCAATGTATAATTCCATTTGGTTGTTAAATAACAAACACATAGCTTATAGAAGCAAAGATGGTAATGCATGTACATCAAGTCATCAACGTTGTTGTTGTCGCTCTCTCTCTCAGTCATCAAATACCTAACTATTTAGCTATCCCTAATTTGGTTTGAACAGCTAATTCAAACTCCTCGAAATTATGGAGACAACTTGACTTTTAATGAGTATCCAATTGTTGACATTACAAGTGACCGTTCAAGTCCCCCTTCATTAATGTATGCTTCATACGCATGCCCTTACGTATGCCTCAGTTCATGTCTATATAAGCAATCTTATAGTTTTATTTCCTTGCACATTTAAGAGTTCTAAGTCTTTGTTGCAAAAGATACATTATTATGGCATCATTCTCGTTTAACTTGATCTCCATACGCTGGCTTCTTTTACTTCCACTTTTGCATGCTGTCGCCATTGACGCTCTTGCTTCTAGGCAGCTACTTTGCCATGATGATGAGAGCTCTGCCTTGTTGCAGATCAAAGAAAGCTTTCACTCGAACCTGAGTGCTTGCATTGATTCTTCTGCTTATCCTCCTAAGACTGCATCTTGGAAACTGGAAGGGGCGGACAAAGATTGCTGCTCATGGGATGGTGTTGAGTGCGACAACGACACAGGTCATGTGAATGGCCTTGACCTCAGTAGCAGCTGTCTCTATGGTTCCATGGTCTCCAACAGCAGCCTTTTACGCCTTGTTCAACTTCAAAGGCTTAATCTTGCTGATAACGACTTCAACTTCTCTCAGATCCCATCTGAATTCAGCCGTCTTTCTAGGTTGACATATCTCAACCTCTCCAATTCATATTTTTCTGGCAACATTCCTTCAATGTTCTCAGACCTTTCCAAGTTAACATCACTTGATTTGTCAAATAATCATAAGTTACATCTCAGAAGCCTAAAAGGTTTAGTTCAAAACTTAACCAACCTTGAAGATCTACATCTCGACCATGTTCAAATATTTTCTCCAGTGCCAGAAATCTTATCAAATTTATCTGGTTTGACAACACTCTATCTGATTGATAACGGATTTTATGGAGAATTCCCGGTAGGAATTTTTAAGCTACCGAAGCTACAGGATCTTAGGGTGAATTACAATGAAGATCTCATTGGCTCTTTGCCTGAATTCTACTCAAGCAGCCCTCTTAAAATTTTAGGGCTTTGGGAAAGTGGTTTCTCTGGGGAACTGCCGGCTTCAATTGGAAACCTTGATTCCTTGAATCAACTGTGGATTGGGAACAGTAATTTCTCGGGTAGCATTCCACCTTCAATTGGTAACCTTACTCAACTCACTACTTTGATCCTTTATAATAACTCTTTTATAGGACAAATTCCTTCCACTTTATTCAACCTTATTTCCTTGAATATTTTGGACATTTCTTTTTGTCAGTTTTCAGGGTCAATTTCAACTTCATTTTGTAACCTCACTCAACTTATTTATTTAGACATTAGCCGAAACTTTAATAGAATCTCAGACCCTTCTTCCTTGTCATGTCTTAGAAAATTCAGCAAGCTTACTTTTTTGGCCTTTGATGGAATCAATTTAACAAAGGAGATCCCATCATCATTGAAAAATCTAACCCAACTTAGTTATTTGGACATGAGCTGGAATCAATTAACTGGTCGAGTCCCTTCTTGGCTTGCCAACTTGACTCAGTTAACTGTGTTACACCTTGCATATAATCAATTACAAGGCACCATTCCAATCTCAATTTTTGAACTCAAGAAACTTGAAACGCTCAACCTTTTCTCAAATGACTTGAGTGGCATTATGTCTCTAGATATGTTTCATAAGCTAAAATATTTAACCACATTGATTCTATCAATGAACAATATATCATTTCTCACCAAACCCGAAACTAATGCTACCCAGAATAAGTTTCAGGCTTTAGGGTTGGCTTCATGCAACTTAAGTAATTTCCCAGATTTCTTAAGCAATCAAGACCAGTTACAATATCTTGACCTATCCTACAACAATATTCAAGGCCAAATACCAAAATGGCTGTGGAGCACAAGTACAAAAACTTTGATGTTTGTGAACTTTTCTCACAATTTGTTAACAGGCTTTGACATGTATCTACCCAATTTTCCATGGCCTCAATTGCGGATTTTAGACCTTACATTCAACAAGCTACAAGCATTACCCAAAATTATACCACCATACACCTTGGTTTATTTGGTCGCAAACAACATGCTCCAAGGAGAAATTCCATCATCGATCTGTAACCTTAGTTCTCTTTATTCCCTTGATTTGTCCAACAACAAATTCAATGGCATACTTCCCGATTGTTTAAGCAACTTCAGCATCTCTTTGAGCATATTGAATCTTAAAGGGAACAATTTTCATGGCATGCTTCCCCAACTATGTGCAAAGGGAAGTAGAATGAAGATGATTGACTTGAGCGAAAATCATTTCACAGGGGTTCTGCCAACGTCATTATCAAATTGTAGAATGCTAGAGATTTTGAATCTTGGAAGCAATCAGTTCAATGATGTTTTCCCCTCTTGGTTGGAATCACTTCCTGAACTAAGGGTACTAATTCTGCGACAAAATAGCTTCTATGGTGTAGTGAGGAGTCCTGCAGCCATGTTTATAGCTCCCAAGTTGCACATTCTTGATCTCTCCACCAATAAATTTACTGGTAAGTTGCCATTTGAACTCCTCCGAAATTGGAAGTCTATGAAGAAAGTTGATGCAAATAATTTCACACATATGAGGGCACATAGAGTTTTTTGGGTGGCGGATTTGGCCATGGATGAATATTATGTTTACTCAATGATGATAACAAACAAAGGCAGGGAAACAATATACCAAAAGATCAATGGAGTATTGGCAACTATTGATCTTTCAAGCAACGAATTCAATGGAGAGATTTCAGAATTCATTGGGAATCTAAACGGGTTCCAATTGCTCAACCTTTCCAACAACAATCTTACTGGTCACATCCCATTATCATTAGGAGACTTGGTAACATTGGAGTCACTTGACCTTTCTCAAAACAAGCTCTCGGGACAGATTCCTTGGCAACTAATGCAACTCACTTTCCTCGAATCCTTCGACGTTTCACATAACCAACTTATAGGGCCTATACCACAAGGTAAACAATTTAATACCTTTGAGAATAGTTCATTTGATGGAAATCCAGGGTTATGTGGAAGTCCATTGTCAAAGAAATGTGAAGATCTTGAGCCTTCACCTCTTCCCACTTCAAGCATTGAAGATGGGCAAAACTCATGGTTTCACATTGAATTTGATTGGAAAATAATTATACTAGGTTATGGTAGTGGGCTTGTAATTGGAGTAGTTCTTGGAAATATTGTGGCTGAGAAGAACCAACATTGGTTTGTAAAAATTAAGAAACTGCAACATAAAATGTGAAAAAGACAACATGTCTAGGGAACAACTTGTTTTTCAACTTACAGAGGTGAAAAGTTAGAAGCGGTGGGAAATCACTTGTTCAAAATGAAGATGTTGCTACAATAATGGTTTTATCATACTTTTGTTTTTGTTTGTTTTTTTGTTGGTGTTGTGCTAAGATTGTATTGTTTATTAGAGAGTCATTTTTGTATTTTTCCAATTTATTGTAAGATTAAGTTTTAGACATAAACTTAAGTATTGTAATCTCTATTTTATTATAATAAATTATCAGATTTGTCTCGTGGTTTTTTCCCTCTATATTGGAGGGTTTTCCACGTAAATTTGGCATGTTTTGTGGCTGTTTTTTTTTTTTTTTTTGGTGCTTTTGTGATTTTTATTTCACTTTTGCTTAGTTAATTTTGTAAAATTTAATTCACACATGTAAATAGAAATCTAGCCAACAAAAGTGGTATTAGAGCTTCCGTTGCGACGAGCTGTATTTTGATTGTAAATATACTACTTCTACTGTATGTAAATGATATGTTGATTATTGTGCGTATGTTATAAGGATTCCAGTTTAACACAATTAATTAATTTCAATTAAACCAATTAATTGCTTACCCTGATTCCAATTATGGCTAAGTTAATTGTATGGTTAAACAATTGTAGTATATATCTACGTACAAACCCTCCAAATTTGTAATGACCGTATACTGGAGCCTTCGACTCCTACTAGCAACCAACTACGCCAAATCCTTTCTCTTCACTAGCTTCCTGGATCCTCAATTGGCAACTCCAAGCTTCCTTGGCTGTGTATGCTGACTCCAATATCTCCAAAGCTCTTGATTAACACAAATTCAATATCCCATGAATTATGTTTGAAAGAAGTGAATCTCCTCTCAAGGTATGTCAATGATGAGAGGAAGGATGGAGAAAACAAGTGGTGTTTGGCTAGTTTGTGTGCTAGGGCTTTCTCTAAGCTTCCAGTCAAATTTTCTTACGGCGAAATCATAAGATATGGGCTTATATAGTGGGCTAAAAGATGGGTACAACAAACAATTTGAAAATTGATTTTTCAGTAAATTTAATTTGAAGATTTTGGTCAACCCAATGTTCGGCGAATGTGAGCCAAAATTTCCGACAATTAGTGACGGCTTTAAGAATCTTTTTTAGGGTGGTCACTAAAAAATTTTAATTATACAAAATTTAATAAATCGATAACTTGAATATTTGCTATAACTATAAGTCGAGTTGAGTCGTTAAGGAGAGCAAAATTGTTGCAACTACAATACTAGAAAGAATATAATTGTCGTCATGATCAAGGAGAACTGATATCTACAATATTTTTCTTAGTACCATTTTTTAGTGAAAAATGAAATTAGAAATTATTATTTTTGAATAGATTGAACGAGTTACAAATTTGAATATTTGACAATTTATATCTTTTTGTTTTATAATATGCTTTTTGTTGAATAATTTGATCACTTGATGTTGTTTGGTCTTGTCTTGTTTTTGTTTGGTTTATGTTTGTTGTTATTTAGGCTAATATTTATTTTTGTTATTTAAGCTTCTTCTTTTTAATTTTATAAAAGGGATTAAGGATTATTTTTGGGGGATAGAATTAATTTTAGAGTAATGTTACGTCTACAATATTTTTACTATAAATCTTAAGCAAAAATAGTTATTAGTGAGTAAAAAAAATATCATTATTGGGCCTAAATTAGAATTAGTAACAGCTTACCACATTGGATTTGTTGTAAAAGTATTGTAAAAATATTGTGAATTTAGCATAATTTTTATTTTAATTGAACCCAACCTTTTGTAATTCTCAAGTCAGGGTGTTTAACATTTTTATTAGGGTAGTCACAATAGGTTAGTTTAACATATAATAATTTTTTGGTAAGTGTATATATGCTTTTTTTGCAAGTCAGGGTGGTCCTGTGACCACCCAGCTTGCATGTGGAGCTACCATCTAGTGGCCGTAACTGAATTCTGCCAGTTATCCAATGTAACTCGTAGGACGGCTCTTGATATTGGTCGACCCAAATGGAAAAACGCCTAACTTGCATTTTAAGCACTAGAACCTCACCAAATAACAATGGACCCACTAAAAGATAATTACATCCTTTTTTTAGAGAGTTTCAACTCTTGGCATCCGCTCCTAATGGTAGTTCTTTATCATTAGACTAAGACACTAATTGGTTTTTGATATAGCCAGAGATTGAATCCCAAGTTTCTTATTCAACCATCAGAGACTTTACCGGTTGAACTAACTAGAACCCACATAAAAGATAATTACACTGATGAAAGAATGAATTATACACATAAATATGACACCAAATTAAGTCAACAACAAGATGAATCTAATTAACAATGTCCCCCTTTAACTATTAATTCGTGACATAATAACACCTAATACAAACTCTAAGCTTAGTGTGAGTTGGAGACGTTGGAAACAGTTGACACCTAAGGAAAGACATGAAAAACATGTAAAATGAAAATTACACATGCAACATGCATGAAGACAAATCACCGTCCATTGAGTTGGTGATGAATCTTACAGTTTTATATACTGGTTATCAATCCAACGAATTTGGGCTTTTGTCCTAGAGATTCAGTTTCACAAGAGGTTGTTTTACCATATCAAGAACTTGGGCTGGCTAGTAATGGTCTATAAAAGACCACTAAAAGTCCATTTGTTAGTTTCAGTAATCCTAGTGAAAGTGGAAAGCCGGCGTAAAAAACTGGGTGAGCAGAGATTTTCGAAACGTTGCTGATAGGCTTTGTAGATGGGCCTCAAGTAATTTTAATGGGCTAGTCCTCCCAGGAGACTCTGCAATGGAAGTCAGGCAGGCCCTTTCTGTGCCTCTCAGATGTTTTTTTTTTTTGTTAGTGAAAATAGAAGAAATGGAATACACTGATGCTCAAATATGGAAGTGGAACTGGAAGGCATTATTTTCTTAATGTTTTAGGCCCATATGTGGCTCTTAATCTTCAATTACGACTACTGATGAAAATGGAATTGATAGAACTCATATACTGTTTATCAGAAGTTGGAACTGATATATGGAAATCCTATGCCACAAAGAAATCTATGGGAAAAGTTAGCAGAAATTAAGGTAATTTGGTAACTGGCACACCTAGTGACATTTTCTCCTCTAGAAGAGCCAAAAATAGAGCACCCATTAGTGTCTGTGCCAGTTTTGGCTGAGCCACTCTTATAGTTTATATATGTTTCTTTATGGAAATTCAGGGAAATATCTAGTTCTTATACATTTTGATCGAAAAACCTCACACACAAAATTACCAATTTAATAAAATCGTCCACTATTTTTGCCATTGTTTTCGAAATGTCACTAATAATTCATGTGATGGCAAACATAGATCTTTGAAAACAATTATTCTCTTTTCATTACTGACACGAATCTTTGTGAAGACTATCATTAAGTCCAACCCAAAATCTTTTTCTCCACTTTCTCAGTGTTAAACGAGTATAGAGAGTGAAATACGAAGTTGAGCTTATAATTAAGATTCTTGCAACATGTTCCTAGAATCCAAATTCACTTTATTTGTGTCAGAATGATTTTTCATTTAGTTGATTTCTTATAGATTTTGAATCAAGCACGCCATTTCATGGAGTCTTTTGGCTAAATATTGCTAAATCTGAAACTTATTTGCATTATAAGCAATGTTACAACTTATTTAGGAAAATGAGGAGAGAGATTGAATTTCAGCAACAGTGTTACCGAAATTCCAAGAAAAGTAGGGGAGAGAATGAGAAAAAGTTTGGAGAGAAAAAAGGTTGAATTACGGCAATGGCATTGCCGTAATTCGTTCTGCCCAAATTTCCTCACCTGACCGAATGTGTGAGTGTGAGAAGTGCCCGTAGTGTGAGTGCCCAAAAGAAAGTGATTGTGGCAATGGTATTGCCAAAAATGGGAGGGGAAAAAAAAAGTGAATGCCAAAATCTGAGGAGAAATTAAAAATATATATAATTTGCAACATACACAATATTTTTATAACATTTTCACAATAAATCATAGGTAACTAGTTATTATTATTTCAAATTTAAATTTAACATTGAGATTATTATTTTAATCCAACAATAACAATAAGTAACAACCTGATACTTATAATTTATTGTAAAAATGTTGTAAAAATTGTGTACACTTATCATTTCTTAAAAAAAAAAAAAAAAAAAGTGTAATGGATTTGCGGAAAATTTTGTGGCAATTGTGGCTTGCCGAAAATGGGAGGAAAAAAAAAATTCAATGGGTTTGTGGCAATGGCATTGCCGAAATAGGGGGGGAAATTTTTTTTGGCAATTGTGGCAATGCCATTGCCGAAAATGGGAGGGAAAAAAGAAATTCCCCCCAAATTTCGGCAATGGCATTGCCACAATAGCCAAAAAAAAAATCCCCCCCCCCCTATTTTGGCAATGCCATTGCCACAAACCCATTGAAACAATTTTTTTTTTTTTCCTCCCATTTTCGGCAAGCCACAATTGCCACAAAATTTTCGACAATCCATTACACTTTTTTTTTTTTTAAAGAAATGATAAGTGCACACAATTTTTACAACATTTTTATAATAAATTATAAGTATTAGGTTGTTACTTATTGTTATTGTTAGATTAAAATAATAATATCAATGTTAAATTTAAATTTGAAATAATAATAACTAGTTACCTGTGATTTATTGTGAAAATGTTGTAAAAATATTGTATACGTAGCACATTATATATTTTTTTTAATTCCTCCTCAGATTTTGGCATTCACTTCTTCTTTTTTCCCTCCCATTTTCGGCAATACCATTGCCACAATCACTTTCTTTTGGGCACTCACACTTCGGTCACTTCTCACGCTCACACATTCGGTCAGGTGAGGAAATTTTGGCAAAACGAATTACGACAATGTCATTGCCGTAATTCAACATTTTCTCTCTCTAAACTTTTTCTCATTCTCTCTCCTACTTTTCTTGGAATTTCGGCAACACTGTTGCCGAAATTAAATTTCTCTCCTCAATTCTCTAAATAAGTTGTAACAGTGCCTATAACGCAAATAAGTTTCAGATTTAGCAATATTTAGCCAAAAGACTCCCATTTCATGCCCTTGCCTATTAAAAACCTTTTTTTCTTTTTACTTAAACTCTTTTAAAAACATTTGTTTGTTAATGGGGGTTAAACTTTTAAGATTTGTTCAACATGATTTAGATCAAAATTTTGAGTTTAGAAAGTCTAAAAGATAATGGTAACGTTTTAACTTTGGCACGACTTTTCTTAACTACCCCTTCCACCTAAACGTGGCTAAACACCATTTCCATGCAATTTTTATGGGACATGTTTCCCTGCAGTCAGAAATGTCAATTTTTTTATGCTTGGCCTTTAGCGAAAACTTTTTTATTTTAATGTACGAATGTTTCCCTATAGCTAAAACTTTTTTTTATCTTAAGCCCATATGTATCTTTTTTTTTCTTTTTTTTTTTTTTTTTTGGTTGCAATTGTTATATATTGCTGTGATTATTTATTTATCTTTCTTTTCAAATCACTCCTACCTTTTTCCCTATAATAAACTACATAGTTGTATACGACTATATGTGTTTGTAATAATCAGTATCAATCATGGTTTTAAAAACCGAACTGGACATCAAACCGTTTTTTTTTTTCAATTTTCGGTTCAACCCCGATTTTTGACTGATTTTTGGCAGGTTTTTCAGTTGTTGACCGGTTTTTGGCCTTTTAACCGAATCGGATTGGCTCCGGTTCCCAGTCAAACTGGCCGATCCGGTCCGGTTTTTAAAACAGTGGTATCAATATATATAAGTAGTAGCAAAAAGCTAATATAGGAGAGAGTATATAATTCTGTCATATACCGTATTCCTAAATATTTTCTTTATTTAGACTTCTTCCTCAACTAAGTTTGTATTTATATCAAAGTATTAGTTTTTTTTTTTTTTTTTTGGAGAAGAAAAGTGTTGTTAGTTTATTTAATTAGTCAATGGAGTATATGCATATATTAATTATTTATATTAAAGGAATTTATATAATTATTTTTATAAATTTTATTTAAGAAACTATTTTTATTAGAAATAATAATAATAATAATAATAATAATAATAGATTTCGAATATTATATTATTCCTTATATTTAGTTTTTTTTTTTGGTTTCCCAACCGGTATCCGAACCCACTGGGCCGACTAATCCGGTTTCGGAGCGGGTCCCGGGGTTAAGGTTTTAAACTCCTCCCAATGGGCTTGCGGGGGATCGAACCGTAGTTCTCCCTACCAAGTCTAGCCCCTGGCACCACTAGACCAAGACACCGTTGGTTCCTTATATTTAGTTGCTTTGACAACAATCGTCACAAAATCCATCAAAAATTAAATATTTTTTAATTTACTGAAATTAATCTTAAAAAATTAGATTTCCTAATTCCTTTTAGTGGCATGTAATAAATATATATGTGTGTGTGTGTGTGTGCGCGCGCGCACGCGCGCGTTTGGGGGGGGGGGGGGAAGGGAACCAACATTGGAGTATTTATACTATGTAATTTTCTTTTTTCTTTTTTAAATACCAATAGGATACATTTATTTTGAATTATTTTAGTATATTAAATTTTGATGTCATTTTTCTAGTATTTATATGTGAAACAATTAATTTGAAATGTGGTATTCTATTGAAATTTAATTATTTTTACAACAATTGAAATAAAATCCAACAAAAGAAAAATATAAAACAAAAGTTAATAACACAAAAACGTAAAAAAATTAATTGAAAAATATTTTCATTTTATTTTATCAAAACGATACTTGCATTATTGAGTAGACATGAAACATGCCTATCTATATCAGTCATGCAATTTTCAAATTTTGCAACGTTCAATCCTTTGGGTGGCATGCTTATACAACTTCCCGCCACATATCCTACACGGTTTTGTTACTCCGAAGGGCACACCTCTACCACTACCACACATGTGTTGTAGTAGTACCCTCATGTCCTGAGCTCAAGCTTATAAGGCATGAAGGGGCCGCTTCTTTCTTCGATGTGGGACTCTTGCACAAAGCATGCCCACGTCTCTTGAAGGGACAGAGTCGTGCAGGATATGTGGCGCGATGTTGCACAATAAGCATGCCCAAAGCCTGCCCCAAAGCGGACAAATAGACTGAGGATGAATTCGTTTCCCCACAATTACAATAAAAGTTATTGAAATATTAGAGAAAACTAATAACATGTTAGTGATATTTGTGTAAGTAATATGAAAAATCTTTCATAAAATGCATTGCACATCGTGCGAAAAGTCAACTATTTTAATTCAACTGTGCAGTATAAGGATTATCTTATTTTAAAAAGATAATGAGAGTAATAGTGTTAGTTTTATCATGTTGTCTGCTATGAGTTTCACCAAAATATGTAAAAATAGTCCCAAATCAAGAGTGCTTATATATAAGGCTGATGTTGTGGGAACTAGGAACTGGGAACTGGATACCCTTCCACATATTTCAATTTTCAATATATATTAAATTTTTATATTTTTGGCTTTCTTTAGAGATATGTTCTTATTGGTGCATCTTGTCCAGCTCCTAGCAAATGCCAAATGCAGAATCGAAATATAATACGTATACAATTAACTTTGCAAAGTATGTAGCCTTAGCACCGTTTAATTCATCGTGGGGCTCATATATATCCTTCTAGGGTCACGTAAAATGGTAAATTTCTCATCTTCTGTCACACACCAACACAAACACTACATGTCAACACTCCTTCAAATCATATTCAACTTGTTAAATTTACATATTTATTAATATTTATATTGGGATTTGACTTTTATTACAGTAAAACATCATCTTATATCAAGTCCAGCACATGATAAGAGAAGTTTAGAATTTCTTATTGATTTAAGAATTCCACGTCGACTGGAAGAAAAGGGTTGATGATCTTCCAAAGAAATCTGAGAATCTTCCAAAGAAAACATTTGAATCACTAATGAGTAAATCTATATTTGTCTAGTTTTCTTGCTATTTTATTTCAATGATTTCAACTGATCCAATGTGTAAAATTTACACAATTTTGCATAAAAATAACTAACATTAGTCGATGTATAACTGTATAAATTTACAAGTTAGTTACAGTACTAAATTTACACTAACACTATTCATTTTGTATTTAGTTTTTTATTCTTTTTTATGTATCTTGAAGATAAAGACGAATAGTAGATAATGGTTATTGTGTGTGAAGAAAAAGAAATAAATTAAAAAAATCAAGAAAAATTAATATTTAAATAAAATTTAGTGTAAAATAGATAATTTGATATAAAGTGTTTTGAAAAGTAAGTAAATATATATACACACACACACACGTGTATACCTTCTTTTGAAAACGATATTTTAGAATGACACAGACATGGTGTATGCATATTCTACAAAAAAATTGTGTATATACATATGTACATATATCCGAATGTACATAGATACACACTAAATTGGTAAAATTTTTCGTCTATGCCATTGCTTCATGTGTCATCGAAAGAGCATCTCGTCAAATACAATTTTGCCATATGTGTCATTGACATCCCTCATTTGCATTGCACCTTGCATCTAGGACTGTCCAACCGACCCGGCAATCCGCACAACCCAGCCAACCCGCCCATGTCTGACCTGCCGCCACCCGAATCCGACGACTCCAGTGGTCGAACACAAGTTCCGAGCTCACCAACCCAACCCCACGCGGGTCGGTCCTTGGTTTTCTATTTCAAAACTCGCGACACCTAACCCGAACTGAGTCCTTTACAGCTTTACCCTTTCCAGCGATATATTACGAATTTCAGACCAACTTCAGCGAGATCTCGTCAAGATCTGGTCCAGATCCTTCGAGATCTCGCCATTATTCGACGAAATCCGACCCCTATCTCAATGGATCCAGTCCCTATCTCGACGGAGCCGGCCAGATTTCGACAGATTCGACCATATTTCTGCTAGACCTCGCCGAATCCGGCCAAATTTCAATCTCGGTGATAAAACCCGACACCCGCCTGAGTCAACCCGAAACTGACGAGACCCGAACTGAAAAATCCGACTAGATCTCCGGGTCGGTTTCGAGTCAAATTTCTATCCACCCGCCTCATTCAAGTCGAGTCCGGGTTGGGCACAAACCCGACTTGGCCCGACCCGTGGACAGCCCTACTTGCATCCCATTGCATACCACTTCGCAAGGAAAAACTATAATTTCGAATTTGATTTCTAATTGCATTACATGATATAAATCTTGACCTTAATCCTTAAGCAGTTGTCCAACAATGCATTTAGAATCTTCATCAGTAAAAAGGTCTTATCAATCCACCTGTTGCATTGTGCAAGTTGCTAGCCAAGTACACAACACAGGTTAAGATGACTTCAATATGCTTCTAAACCTAATTAAGAACCATGGTCATCAACTTAGAAAATTCTTAGGTACTCTTGGAGTATAGACAAATAGTACTCCATCTTCTCATATTTATAGTGGACTCCACTATGAATTTAATGAATGGACTCCATCATGAATGTAAAAGGAAAGAGTACCATTTTCCGTACTTAGGGGGCACTTAAGAATTACTCGATCAACCTGACTTCTTGAGCAGTTTTCCAAGTATTAGTGCCTTTGGTAAATGAACAGTCCCTATAGCAAAGTTGTCATTACAATGACTCAACACGTTGCAGCTTTGATTATTTTTCCAAACGACTTGTAGCACATACATGTACTATTTCAACTCCCATTTCATTACCAATATTTTCCTCCAAAATACTTATATATATATATATATATATATTATTCAAAAGTAATTGTTTAGTTGAATAATTAAGTTTTGCATTTGGGTTATGGAAATTTATTAGGTAGTTCAAGAGTATATTCTCTCCCTCTCACATGGGAGTGGACCCTATGATGGATGGGAGCCACCCCTATATGAGAAGAAGGGCGTATATTTCCAGAATATCTAATACTAACCCGTTGGATTGTAATATAGATAAGAGTTTTGTGATTGATACAGCATTTTAAGTTCATGCCCACATATTGAAGCTTTTGGTCTTGTTCATCAATGGACTCACACAGAACTCCCACACAAACTAGAGTGCCCGAACATTGAATCCAAAGCCATAAACAAACCATGCCTGATAGATTCAACCATTGCGTGTTAGAGAATATGTCTATTGAATGTTTCGATAAGTCCTACTAGTTCTGGACTGGCTAAAAACGCTGTATAAAAATTAAGAGAAATTCCTCTTTAGTGCGGAAAAATAAGCCAACAGAGGTGCACTAGTGAATTTGCTGAAGAAAAAAAATGGTGGCCTTTCAAGCGATTTCTCACACCCAATTTGATTTACTTCAATAATACTAGTAAAGGTGTGGAAGACGCTATTTTTTAATGTGGGCTGCCTAAATGTGGCTCTTAATCAGTAGATTTAAGGCTGATGGAATTGACAGCACTCATATAATATAGTTGAACAAAATATGCATTGGCCACATATGGAAACCCCATGCTATATTTTAATCAATGGATCAGGAAATGATTTAACTTAATCCATATAGATAACTCATGGAAAAGGTAGCAGAAATTAAGGTTACTTGGTAACTTTTACCACCACCTGATACATGTCATTGTTGAAAGTGATATATTGACATTTCATCCTCTATAAGAGCTAGAAATACACCACCCTATGGTTTTTCTGTCTCTTCAATTGTTCTTCTCCAATCAAGCCCCTATCCTATCTCTTAGACATGCTTTTATTTGTATAAGCTATGAGATAGGAATAGGACACAATTGACATACCTATTTTGTAAAATACAACACCTTTCAGATAATTTTGCTAATTAGTTATTGTAATGGCTAATTAAAATCTTTGTGAAGAGTATCATTTTCAATGGACATTTGACTTTACTCTCTTGGATCTTTGTGAAGACTAGATTTTCTGGACGACTTAGAATCTTTTCCTCTGCTTTCTCAGCAGTCAACAACTAAAGGAATTTTGACATTCGAAATTGAGGTTTTATGATTCCTTGCAACATGCTGCCAGAATCCAAATCCACTTTATTTGAGTCAGAATGATTTTTCATCTTAATTATTTCTTATAGATATTGAATCTATAGCACTTGGTTTCATAATCTTTAAAGAACAATTTTTTTGAAATGGGTTAATCTTTTAATGATGTTCCCAACATGATTGAGATTACAAATCTGAGTTTAGAACATCAAATAATAAATAATTATGCTTATGACTAAGGTGTTCATTTTTGTCTTGTAGCACAACTTTTGTAACAGTGAGCAGGATCAATGTTAACTACCAATATGGCACAAAACCAGTTGTAAATCAATTTTTATAAAGCATGTTTCCCTATTAATCAGACATGTCAATTTTTTTTAATTTTTGTCCTTTAGCGAAACGTTTCTTTTATAGGTATGAATCTTTTCTTGAATAGATAAGGTAGGTAGCTCTAAAGCCAATGGTAATCCTGATTACTCAGCATCTTAGAGGGGGTTGCATCATTGTCTTTGTCATAATTATCTTCATTATCATCATGATTAGCACCACCACTATAAAATAGTTGTTATGGTTGTGATTATTTATTTCCATTATTTTTAAACCTGCCTCCCCTTTGTCCCTACAATATAAAAGATATTGTGTATTTTTTTTCCAGACTACTTATTTATTAGACAACTATATATGTTTTCAATAATTGCAGCAAGTCTCCCTAATTAATGATATTAAAAGAACTGAAATACCAGATGACTGTATCAAATAAAGTATAGGGGAACAACCATGCAAAGGAAAAGGGTTGTTGATTTCAGAAGGGTATTGACGTAGGTAGTGTTGAAGTATGTCCTATTTGCTCTCCGTGGACCCAAAAAAAAAAAAAAAAAAGAGTTAGGTACAACAGTGAAAACATGTACCGATGGTTGGCTTTTTTGGTAACCTTCGTTAATGAGCTATAATCTTTTCTTTTTCCTACATAAATAGGATAGGGGAAGGCCAAATGTGAAGGGCCTAGAAGGATCTAGATACCTAAAGTATTATCAGAATAGTACATAGTCACTGATGAACGAATAATAAGAAGGGTCTGGATAGTATGCACAAGCACTCTCTTAAGCGAGTTCTACCATAATATGACCTTATTGTCTAAAGGTGAGATTATGGTTGTCATTTTTATTTATTTTTTATTATTTTTTTTAAATACTAAGTATTTTTAACACACACAAAGAGAGAAAAAAGTTTTTTTAAAGAAACTTATAGTGATATATATCCAAAAGGACTTAACTTTTAGATACAGAGTACATGTTTTAAACCTCTTAAACTCATCCTCATTTTTCAATAAAACTTAAATTATATGTTAGATTAATCTTTCTAATAAAACTTAAATTTGTATACTTGTGATGTAACACTTAGGTACTTGCGGAAGTGTTATCTTGTGTAATAGTTGCATACAAAAATCTGTCACATAGGAGGTGATATCTCATATAACAATTGCATATAGCAAAAACTATTGCACAAAATAATTCTCAAGTCCGTGTGACTTGTGGGAAGCGCATTGCATAAAACTAGTACATTTGATAGTAAATCATAAGAGGATTCACATCAACTCATGTATGATAGCATAAGTAATAAATTTTGCACATCTAATTTTCAAAAATTATTCATATCAGACTATGTAAAAACACATAAATATAGAAAAGGTACAGTACTGTGTAAATATATGTTAGGACATATATGTTTTCACTTATTAAGAACATATGTCACTTATTTATGTAAATTGGCTAATCCTTTGACAAAACGCACTCTACTTGTTATTGGGTAGTTCTAGGTGTTTTTAATACTTCAAGAAACAAGGTTTCAAGGTCAAGTGTTGAAGTCATCAAGTCTGTCCAAGAAAAAGCAAGCTGAAGTGCAATTTCATTGAAGCTCGACACCTGCTCGATAGATACCTCGACACTTGCCATCTGTTGAGATTTAAAAATTTATATTTTTTGATCTGATTTTCTTAGGATCGGTGAATATGCTTTTGAGCCTTCTTTTCTCCAAACCCTAAACATATAAAATGATTGTTTTAAGAACCGTTTAGGTAGACGCAAGTTGAAAATTCATTGAGCAATCTCTGTTCAAGCAAATTGTGATCAAAAGACAAAGTTCTTGACCTAGTTCATCTTCCTTCAAGAAGTTGCTGTGTATTTGCACCATAGGGTTTTGTGATCAGGCATCTTCCTGATCTTCATCATATAAGATGAACTGAAGAACTTTGCAGCCAACCTTTCTTCCTTAAGTTGGTGTTCTGAAGTCGCGTACTGGGATCTGCACATTGGTTAGTCACGTACTTGGGAGCCATGCATCAAACATGGGAACTGTCGCTACAGATCAAGTCTAGTTGGGTATTGGGGTAAAGGTTCAACTATAGGTTGGTAAGATACTTGGGATTCCTTTACTTGTAACCGCTTGATATGATAATAGTGGAGTTTCGGGAATGATGACCTAAAAATCACCCGGTGGGGTTTTTGCCGCGAGGTTTTTCCCCATTCGTAAACAAATCACCATGTCATTTAATTTCCGCTGCATATTTAATTATTTGGTGATTTATTTGTGCTTCCACGCAATTGCATGATTAATTGATTAATTAACAACTTTGGCTAATTAATTAATTTGGATTAATCATAATGGGTCATTTAGATTGTGGCCTATCAATATACATGGTTACTTTGTAACGATGTAAAATAAGTAATTTAGAGAAATGAGAAGAAATGTGAATTTCGGCAATGATATTGTTGAAATTATGAGAAAAAGTAAGAAAGAGGAAGGATAAATGATGTGATGAGAGAGAGAGAGAGAGAGAGAGAGAGAGAGAGAGAGAGAGAGAGAGAGAGAGGAAAAAAAGTGATTTTGGCAATGTTAAGAGGCAATGTTAAGAGCACTCTCCCATAGTTTATGCACAATAGCATAAGTACTGAATTAGTAAATTTTGCACATCTAATTTTTTAAAATTACCCATATCAATCTATATATGTAAAAACGTATAAATATACATTGTTACTTTATAGCAATATAAAATGAGTGTTTTATTAATTTTTTAAAGAGAGGGAGAGAGAGAAGCTTAAAGTAATAAAAAATAATAAAAAATGGATATTTTATTGAAATAAATTTTTAGAATAGATAATATGATGTAAGTTTATTTGAAGGGGTTTTTTTTTTTTTTTTTTTTTTTTTTTTTTTTTTTTTGAGAAACAAGTGTTTTTGAAGAATGGTCGTATAAAAATAAAAAAATAATTTCTTATGCTAGAATAAGTTAAAAGTTTTGTAGGAATTGATATTTAAAAATTGTAAAAAAAATATATATATATATATATATTTAGAGAGAGAGAGAGAGAGAGAGAGAGAGAGAGAGAGAGAGGATACTTTTAGAGTTTTTATTTATTTATGGGATTTTAGAGATTGTTAATGAATTATTTTAAAAAACTTTAAATACAACTTTCATTAAAATTATCAAAAAAATTATCAAAAAAATTAATTATTTTTATCTTTTTTTCTTATAAAATATTTTTAAAAATATTTTATACACCAATACTCTTAAAGCATTTTTGAACTTTTTTTCATATATATTTATATATATATATATATATATATATATTGGGGAACTAACTAATATTAGATGCACAAGACGTTAGAAATTCTTTTACGTGAGACTGCACAATTCTTTTACCTTCAAGAGTTCCGACTGAGGTTTGCAGATAAGGACCGTGTCCTTTTTACCCCAATTTCACTTGCCCACACCCACACTCTACCTCTGAAAGCCAATGAAAAGTTTTCAGAAATGAGTGAGAAAGCTTGATAAGGAAGATGGACTGGATTGAGGGAATCAGGTTCCTGATAAAGGAATAGTTGCTCAGAAAATGATCAACAGGTATAGGGTGACAGAAATTGCACTTGATTGATTGAAGACTAACATGCAATTTATCTGCTTCTTGAATAAAGATTCTCTCGTGAATTACTTTCATCCATGCCAATAGACTAAAGTCTCTTTAACACATTTTTATGCTGTCTGTACCTCAATTATGATTTGGTTCGTACGCCTCCACCTTAAGCCTCTTTTTAGTACCTTTTTACTTTATCACCAGAGGAGTTGGAGGTTCATCGTCTCGTGAGTCTGAAGTTTAGGATTATCTTATGTTATGCTTTTTGCTCTAATCTGAAATGAAAATTCTCAAATTTCTTATATATTTTTATTTTAAGTGTGAATTTTAAAAATCTAATAATTGAATTGTATGTTCTTTTTATATCTTTTATACTTATATAATTTTAAAAAGATTAAAGATCAATTGCTATGTTATAAAAAAAATGTTAAAATTTCAAGTTTTTGCGATCTAAAATTATATATAAAAAATAAGCTTATTGATCGAATAGCAAATAATATCCGAATTGAATGAAATTTGATATACATATTAAAAATATAAGAAACATGAAATTCAATAGTTAGATTTTCAAAATTCATACACAAAAAATAAATATATAAGAAGTTTGAAGAATTTCTTTCCAAACTAATTTGAAAAAAACCTTTATTCCCGTTAGGTGAAACTTTGCTAGCAATTACAAGGTTTTAAATATTAATAAATATAATTATACAAAACAATATAGCTTTATTGTAATTACCATATAATAATAGTGGTGTCAATTATCAACTTATACAAAAATATTGTTACTTTACACAAGTTACCATTTAAAAATATTGTCAAAATATTAATGAAAAAATTGTCTTTAACAAATGGCTAGCAAACAATTAGGATATCATGGATATTTGAGATATTAATTGACTGATAATTTTATTGTATTTGGATTATTTTATTTGTTTGATATTTTGTTATGTTTTCCATAAATTTTTTGAGAAATTGATTATTTTAACTCTAATAGAATAAGTAATTGTGGGGCCCGTGGGCCTGGAATCCCCGGCCCACCTTTAGGCTGGCCCAAGGCCTAAGCGGAGGAGGGACAATTGTCCCGGACAATCGTCCAAAGGGTTTTTCAGTCCTTTTCGGATCCATGCTGAGGATACACCCTTCTTCGGCATACCTAGTCTAATTCTGGGTAGGGGGCAAACCCAGAATAGGTGGTCACATCCACACTTAATGTATTTGCCTGACCCCCCAGGCTGCATTAATGAAGACAAGACCCCTGAACAGGGCGACCTTGGAGGCTGCAACCCACAGTATGGGGAAGAGCGTGTCTGATGGGACAAGTTCTGAAACAGTAGCCTGGATGACCAACAGCTGCAAGGCCAGGAACAACGGAGGGGAGTATATAAGGTGAAGAGCCCCTCTCGTGAAAGGGGGGCCTCCTCGGATGCCTGCCGAGGAGCAACCCCAAGTGAAGAAAATCCAAGGAAAATGTCCTGGAGGACCGGCGAGAAGCCGGCCGGAGCCAAGCCCTTCGCCCCACTCTCTACAAATGTATTGTCGGGGTGCCCTCCAAAAAACGAAGCCCCTACAGTAATCATTTAGTGTTTTGGGTGTGCAATAACGTGATATTCCTTTTTTAACGTAATAGTGAATATTATTAATGAAATTCATGGTAAATCTATTACTCATATGAGAGAAGCGAGTATCACGTCTCTATCCTGAAGGTGTATCTAGTAATTCTTTTTTTTTTTTTTTTGTTTTATCTCACTTTTGTAAAACTTTGAAGGAACAATAATGTCTTATTCTCTCGTCTCACATAATAGTGGATCATATGAATCAAATTTATGATAAATTCTTCTATTCGTTTGAGAGGAGGTTGCACAACATTATTATACTCTTGAAATATTGTATATCTTATTTTTTCCTATTGAATATTCATATATACTAATGATATCTATTATATTTATCTCACCCTATCTTCATTATTTTCTATGATATATATCACATATTTCAGTGCTATCTTGTATTCCTTTATTAATAATTTTTTCAAAGATATTTTAAAATTAAGATATTACAATTTGACCATATTTTAATTATTAGCTATAATGATAGTTTTTTATAAGGTAAATAAGACCAAGTTTATGTTTAGTCGTAGTGATTAAAAAGTGGAGAGAACAGAAAATGTTGAAATTTTTTTTTTTTTTAAATGGAGAATAGAAAATATTTGTATTTCATCATGGGTGTGTGTGTGTGTGTGTGTAGGGTTAAAGGCCCAGATCATAAATTGGGCCTTGAGCCTTGGTCAAGAGCATTAGCCGGATGCAAGTGGGATGGTGGTCTGAGGAGGAATACCTCCTTGGATAAGCTAAACACAGATCAGATGTAGGTCCTATAGATCAAAGTAACCTTCCAAGAAGCTCCAGTGATAGGAACGTGCCTCATGAACATGCGAGAAGGAAGAGAACCCAAAATATCTCGGGGAAAGCTGCTACCACTGTATTGAATGCACTGCAGCTACTTTTCTGAGCGCATTTATGTGGGGAAGATCCCTAAACAGTATTGTCTTGGCTACCACAACTCACAGAAAAGCAAAAGGGGTATTTGATGGGACAGGTACTTAAGTAAGGACTCAAATGATCAGCATGTGTAGAATCAAAATGATCTAGAGGAAGCTATATAATGTAAAAAACCCTCCATGAGGAAAGGGATCGGAAAAATAAAGAAAGAATACTGTAGCAATCAAAATTGCATTTGTACCTAACTATTATTAATTTATATGAAAAAAGACCTCCTTGAACATAATATTCATTGAGCCCTATTTTTCTTGTACTGACTTGATCATCTTTTAAATCCATACTAGTCATTGTCAAATTTATTAGGGCCTAGTTCTCCAACCCACTCTCTACAAATTTATTGTACTAAGCATACTGGATCAAGATCTCATACATCTTGGGTTTGGGCTGCAAATTGTATCCCTACAATATATATATATATATATATATATATATATATCCTAATTTGCCCTACTAATCAGGTTTAAGACAACTTTTTTTTAGAGTGAGTTTCAACCTATTGCGTCCGTTCCTAATGGTATCTTTTTTATCATTAAGTTAAGACATTAATTGGTTTTTGATGTAAGCGGAGATTGAATCCCAAATCTATTATTCAACTATCAGAGATTTTACTAATTGAGCTAACTGGAACTCACATTTTCAAGACAACCTAAACCGTCATTGTTGATTCATTTTGTCCAAGTTGTTGAGAATAGGCAAAATAACAGTCACTTTTTTTTTTTAATGAAATAAAATCAATGTTGATAAAAAAGCTACTGTTCTACCGTCTTTCTTTTTCTTTCTTTTTTTTTTTTTTTTCTTTTTTTTGATAGGACCGTTCTACCGTCTTCCTAACAATACATTGATAGAACAAGTTTTCTTAATCATACTTTAATTTTCCATTCACACTTGCCCTCTAAAAACTGTGTTTTTACATATATGGTCACCTCAAGAAAGAATAAGAACCAAAAAAAAAAAAAAGGTTCTCCATGATATCAAAGCTTGGAATGTCAAATTCCACTCAAGTGGCCAACAGAATATAAGCCAAAAAAAGCTTTTGAGGGATTGAAAAAGATTATCAAAGGGACGCATTGGTTGTTTTTGGATTTTTCTTTATCAAATTGTGATCAAAGTTGTTAAAAAATGGTGATGCCATAAATTCCCTTCAAAGATACATGAAAGGGAATGATACCTTATAAAGACTAAAGAGAAGGTGGGCTGATATGTAGGACCCATGGAAATGGAATGCTTGTTTTTAATACTTATTTACCAAAGTGTCCCTGAGTTTGAAAGAAGAAAAAATTGCACCTTACAGAGTAAGTAGGGGGGACATTTTGGTAATATATTTAGATAGTGGATTTTTTTTTTCTTTTCTTTTTGAGGATCGTAGTGGAGTTAAGTTAGGCCAAGTGTCACCCAACTTGAAAAATCAGATATAATTTTTCTTTCTTTGGAAAATCACGTATCATATAATATATATCCTAATAAAAAAATTGAAGTGTTGTTCATAAATTAAACATCTATTTCAAGTCAGAAAGAACCTAATTAAGATGAATAACCTAGCATGGACATGGTTTCTTCCAGGAAGAAAATAGTGCGGGTTATTTATTTATTTTTTTTGAGATAAAAAAATGAAGAGATTTTAATTTGAGTAAATCTAGTAGTTATTCATGAGACTAGTACTGCAATAATCTTTCATAATTTTGCCAAAAATTGTTTACGTAATGACTGGTATCACAACAAATTTTTATAATTTTATCATAATTTATTTGCATAATAACTTATGAATGATAAAATTATAAATCACATAAATTTATAATTTCTTTTTTTAGTCATTATCAGTAAGTTGTAGCCTGTGAAAATTGTTTAAAGAAGGAAATGCAACCATTGCTTTTGATCCGAGGTGGCAGCCTAGCAACCTTCCACGTTAAAGAAGGGAAGTGACAGCTAAAAAAAAAAAAACAGACAGTCTAGCACACACTCCAAAGGTAGTTTTATTGAAAGAAAGAGACTGCTTTTCCAAAGGAATAGAAGAATGGAGGACAATAAAGAAAACAAATCTCATCAAACCCAAAGCCAGTTTTTTAAAAGACTCATTGAATTGAAAGTAAGAAATGTTTTTAATAAAGGGACACAAAAAACCAGGACTTCACAGTTGCATTCACTTTGTAAACTAATCTTTCCAGTTCATTAATTATCTTCTTTTTTTTTTTTTTTAGCTGAACCAGTTCATTAATTATCTTGATCTCCTTTAAGTTACTTCCTTAATCAGAATTCCCTTTACACATCAGCGCTAGAGGCTTTGATGGATCTCAAGGGTCCTACAAACAACCAGCAGCATTTACAACCAAGTGTAATACACAAAAGCATTATCAAAGCTTAACTTAATAGGACTGCGACCAAAAGTCACAAAGCTTACATGGCATAATGACACTGTATACAATGTTTAGTACTGACCTGAATTGTAAAGAATATAGTTTTCCCGAATTTTCATCCCCTGCCTTTAGAAACGTGCCCAATCGAGCCAGATTTTGTGAATTTGAATGGTCAAAAAATATTTTTTACTCACCATGGTTTTATTGACCTATCCATAGCACTTGTTCCCTATCATATGTCATCACCGCATTTCTTCTATAATAAAAATAATAAAAAAAGGTAAAAAGTTCTGAGCGTTACCATAATAATATCCTATTTACAAATAAAAGTTAAGGCTACCATAATAATATTCTACTTACAAAAACAAAAAAATTGATCATCATACCTGTTATGCTAACTAGCCCCACGAGTACACTAGTGAGTATTGAGCTGCAGGCATAATGACATTATGTGTACATTGATAGTTTTTTTTTTTTTTTTGGGAGCAAATATTAGTAGTTTCAATGTTTCATTGATCAATAAAGTTCTATTCAGAAAACATGATAAAGCAAATCTACCTTATATGTGTAAGAGAGAGAAATGGGGGCCTACAAACAGCTAGGCATTACAAGGGTAGTAACTTTTGGACCATTCTTGAAAAGAGTACGTACAGAGCCACAAAGCCCCACTTCAACCAACCCCCATTTATTTTCCCTTCCCCTAACTCAAACTGCTACTTTCCTTTTTTTCATATCTACATTATACATTACAAAAATTATCCCCATTGGCTTATACAAGTAGTATAAGCAAGCCTAGCCATATCCCCCACAAATGTTCAACATGTTCCATTTCCACACACTAAATGTCACATAATTGAGCACCCATTTGGATTTTCATCACTGAAAAGCTCGAACGAATCTGATGGATGTTGTGGATAGGAGTCATTATAATATTCAAACGGTGGAGGCTCAGTCTCGTACTCGGTCATGTACACGTGTGAATTGGGTGGTGGTGGTGAGGCATAATATGATGTACCATGGCTACTAGTAGGTTGTGCCATGCTATAACTTGTTGCATACACTGGTGGAGCTGAATAATAATGCTGTGGTTGTGGATAGTAACGTTGTGGTGAACTTTGATGGTTCACATGCTGAGGTGGAGAGCTGTGATTGGCTGGATATGGGTTTTGACCATGACCATGGCCATGAGGTGCTTGAGCTTGTGCTTGAATTGGTGATCCAGTGCTTGGGGGTGCATCGCCAGGATGTTCTACACCCTCATCAATTTTGACACTCCCTTTGTGCCCCTTCTTTTTCTTCTTTTTACCTCCACTGCCACTGCCACTGCCGCCGCCACCACCACCGCCGCCACTTTTCTCAACCCCATTCTCATTTTCACAACCACTACTAATCTTCTCAGCCACCGGTGGCTGGCTACCGGCTGGAGAGGTCACAGTTTGCTTCCCCTCAGGCTTTTGCTCTTTAACTTGTCCGCTGGCTTTATTGTCACCATTTTTACTTGGACAACCACCTTCGCTATGTTTAGAAGGGTCTTGGACATGATGACCTTCAACTTTCACTGCTTCTTTTTCCTTGTCTTCACCGTGGTTGCTTTCTTCAGCGCTCTCTTGATCACTTTGTTTCTCTTTCTTATTCTTTGATTTGCTTTGCTTTTTCTCTTTTTCAGGCCAAAGCTCTGCAGGTCTCCCTGTCTTTACCAATTTTCTAATCAAAGTCTCGGGGTTTACATTCCCTTTCACTGTTACTATGGCTTTTTGTTGCTTCAGATCAATATCTGTCTCATAAACACCTGAGAATCAAACAAGAAGTTGGCAAATTTGTTAAGGGCAAGAATGATATATATTAGAGGGAATGAGAAATGGGAAAGGCTGAAGATTTGAGCCGAAACAAACCAAATATGGAAATGAAAGAGAAAAGCAAAGAAAACTCAGTGATAAGGTGAAACTAAGAAGAAAAAGGGAAGAATAAATAAATAGGAAAAAACACAACCAAAAAGAAAACAGCTAAGAAAAGCTGCTAAGCGCCTAAACCTTATAAGAGCGAGCGAGAGAGAGAGTAACAACCTAAAGGATATGATGAAACTAAGGCAAAACTAATGACAAAGACCCATATGAGAAAAGTAAAGGAAAGTCTGAGGTCTGAGTTTCAAGCAGGGAAGAAAAAAGAACTGATGTAACATTAGGGTTTGGGGGTTACCTTCAACGCTATGTAGAACCTTTTTTACTTTTCTTTTGCATCCTTCACAGTGAATGGAGACTTTCAAGACCCATTTCTGGAAATAAAAGTAAGAGATAAGAAGGGGTTAGAACTTAGAAGCATGCTGTGTGAGAGTTGAAAAGTTGTTTAGAAAGAAGAAGTGGGTGTTTAATGAAACCATGTTTTGTATATATACCTTGCAATTGAGAGGTTCTGAATTTTCTTCTACCATTACTTCTTTAGGTGGTACTTCTTTAGCTTCTGAGGCTGCCATTGGAGGAAGAGGTAAAGAGGCAGTGGGGTTTTTCAGTGATAGGAGAGAGAGAGAGAGAGAGAGAGAGGGGCTGCGTTGAGCGTGAAGAATTCACTTAAAAAGAAGGAATGAAGAACCTTTAAGAGTTGAGAGAGCACTTAAAAAAATTAAAAAAGAAGTTAAGTGAGAGAGGAAAAAATCAAGTATGGGCCTAGTACTTGGTGCATGGTGGGGTGGCAATAACACCTGTCATGAGAAAGAATTAGTAATATTTTAATTTTATAATCTCTCTCTTTTTTTTTTTTTTTTTTCCTTTTCCTTTTAGCATTAAGTAATAGTGATTTTTTTTTCTTTTTTCTTTTTCTTATTTTGGGCTAATGGACAGGTATGGCATTGTGTACACTTGATGCTTGTTGGAAGCCAAGATTACAAGCATTTTCATTTATATAATTCTTAAGTTTTATGCAACTTTATTTAACGACGAAGGACTCTTTTTCTTTCCAAAAAATCAAAAAGAAAAACTCTTTTTCTTTGCGTAGGTGTTCAGGAAATACAATTTAGGAAAAAGTGTAAGGCTTATCTTCACCTATGTGGGGAGGAGTCCGCCTAATGGGCAATGGCCCTAAAGATTTCTTAGAAATTAGTATAACATTTTTTTTTTATTATCATTTATTACAATCTATTATATATAAATATTCTTATGTGGCTTATTGTGCTTTTTATTATGAAGAAGAAATATAAAATAAATGATTAGTATAAGTATAAAATGGGAAATAATTTATAAAATAATATATAAAAATGGTAAACTTATTATTTATGAATAAAAATAATAATTCGATTTGTACAGCACACTAAATTTTAAATGGATTCATTTACGATCACTAGAAAATGTAAGAACAACATATTTAATTTATTAAAATTTTCAAACATTTTCTTACAGATATTACCTTCGAACTAGATTTGTCAAACGGATAGAATTAGGTCAAGTTGATCTCGTTTGGGTTAAGGTCAAAACTTGGTCGTTCTAAAAGGGTTGGGAGTGATCAACTTGACGCATATTTGTTCTTATGTAGAAAATAAATAATAATAATAATATTGTCTTTGTATTACTTTTAATACAAATAAGAAAATGCTCAAAAATAATATTTAAATAACCAAAATTCACTAATGATACGTCACCGTAAAAGAAAGAAAAAAGAAAAACTTAATGTCATGGACCATGTCAAGTTATCAACATTCTCAAGTATATCTATTCTTTTTGCATTTAAAATTATATTACCTAGAAAGATAAGTTTTTTATTTTGAAAAAGCAATAAAAATAAAACACAATATATTAGATAAGGAAAAATAAGTAAATATTTAATATAAATGAATATATTGTACTGTCCCATCTAAATCTAATATGTGAAAAGAAAAAAAAAAGGTTGGGTATGGTTAGAAAATGCCCAAAATTTGAAAAATATACTAACTTCAAACCTCATCTTATATATAGCACTGCACATGTGACCACAAAAATGAGATGCAGTACGGTTATGATTTTGGTTAAACTCTAAACCGCATCACACATGTGACAGCAAAAATAAAGTGTGATGCAGTTATGATTTTAGCTAAACCACACCGCAAAGTGCAGTGCTAAAAAGAAAAACCCAAAACCGCACTGCAAACACCTGTAAATTATGAGTTTCAAGTTCTATTATGGAAATTAAACTAGTAATTGAGTGATGATTTGAAAATATGAGTAGAGTGAAACTTTCAAGTCTGTCATTGGATTAAGATGGGAGAATAAGATGAGATTAGAAGTAGAACTACCATTAAATTGCAGGGGATCAGGTTGATTTGGATTAAGAAGGGCTGGAATTCCTTCATTTTTTTTTTATTTTTTTATTTTTTTTATGCTGTCAATTAGTGGTCATGTTTTTTATTTTTCCTTTTTTGATAGATGGGTTTGGGTTAGGTTTCAAGCATTTAATATGGTTAGATATTTATGATTTGTAAACTAAAGTATAAATGGAATAACCACATAAGAGCATTTACATCAGCTCATGTAAAATTTCTATCTATTTTACACAAAAAAAAAAACCTACTTTTTATATTTTACATGTTCATTCTTACAATACACCCACATCAGTTCATCTATTCTATCATCTCTTTTATTTAAATTATCAATTTTTTCAATTATTTTATTATTTCTCAACTAACCCCTTTTTATACGCGCTCTCTCTCTCTCTCTCTCTCTCTCTCTCTCTCTTTCCATTTTTTCTGATTCTCTATACCCATCTCTCTCCCTCTCGGTCTCCCTTTCGATCTATCTCTCTATACCCATCTCTCTCCCTCTCAGTCTAATCCACACTAGCTCCGATCAAAAGTTCCGATCCACAACTCCGATCACAAGCTCCAATCCACAGCTCTGATTTCCCTAACTCCAATCCACAAGCACCGATCTCCCTAGCTCCAATCAGGCTCTGATCCACAGCTTCGATCCACAGCTGCACCGATCCATAGCTCCGATGACAAGCACTGATCCACAGCTTCGATCTCCCTAGCTCCGATCCACAAGCACCGATCTTCGTAGCTCCGATCAAGCAAGACCCATACCCATGAGCTCCAATCAAGCAAGACCTAAAAGCTCCAATTGTTCTAGTCAAGCACCAATCAAGCACCAATTTGTTTCTTTGTTTTTTGTCCATTTGGGTTTGTTTATGTGTGGGTGTGTTTGTGTATCTCTGTTTTTTTTTTTTTTTTTTAGCAAGTGTATCTCTGTGTTGATTTGTCTATATGGATATGTTTGTGTGTGGGTGTGTTTGTGTGCATCTGAGGAAAAGAAGATGAGGAGGAGCTGAGGTTGTTGTGCACAGAGAAGAGAGAGAAAAATTGGTGCGAACGGATAATATTATTTTAATATATACACGAGCTACAGTACCCGTGTATATTTACACGGATACTGTAGCTTATAGAAAAATATGACCGGTTTTATACATTTTTACACCCACTGATGTGGGTGTTTTTTTGCTCAAAATGTGTAAAATTTGCACTGTAAATGTATTTTAGAAAACTATAGCTGATCTGATGTGAATGCTCTAAGTTGATAACTATATATGGTCATGTGCTAGCCGTAACAGTACAACAAATTTCTTCCTTTTATCATTTCAGAATTCTGATACTTATTTCCATCTGTAACATTTCAATAAATTAAATCTGTGATTTCTTCTTTTTTGAAATCTAGCTCACTTCTCTTCTTAGGCAAAAGTAAATAATTTCTAGAAGTTACTGGAATCTTTTTTTCTTTTTTCTTTTTTTTTTTGAGAAGAAGGTAAATTAGAAGTTTTTCGAGCCATGACCATGATTATGGTATATATATTAAAATTTTTTTTCCCCTCCCAAAAAAATAAAAAATGCAAAAGCTTAAAAGGCAATCCAGTCAGCATCCTTTCAACCTAAGAAACCACATACCTTGACCAACTGGTAACTTACACACTATGGAACGAGCTGCATGGATTTAAATAATTTCTTTCAGAAAGTAAAAAATATATAATTGCATAAAGTAGAAGAAAATATGAAGAAAGTTTATTGTATAGAGAAAAAGGCTACGGTATCTAATGTTAATATCAAAACATTTTAGTATTTATAAGCAAGTAAAGTTGTGTTAATTGTGATTTCAGTCGTATGAGTTTATTATATTCATATATATATTGTGCTCTTTTCTTTTCTTTTACTTTTTCTCGCAGTGGAATCAATAGTTAATTAGAGTCACACTCTCATGATTAATCTTATAGGAATTAATTATATCAAAAAGCTTTCCTTTAAATTAATCGGTGTGTTCTCTTGTCACATTATGATTCAAAAGTGTTTTGATACGTCAGTTTAAACCTAGAGACATACTTTTATTTATATATATATATATATATATTATAAATCATATAGAGGGTTTTCTTTTTCTTTTCTTTTTTCTTTTTAAAATTTTTATTGGGCATCAATATAGAAGAATTTTGAACGACACAATGACAAGCAAACGTATTAGCATAACATAACTGCTTTAGAACCTTGTAGCTTAGTGACGTGGGTTTTTGATATATGGCCCAAGGGCATTAGGGTAATTTTGTTCAAAGATATTAGCATTGATCGACCAACTATGAAAATGGTACACCACCCTAAGAGCATCCGCAGCCCAAATGCTATATGATATATGTTGAGGTATTTTACCATTTCAGCCTTCAAATGTTGCTCCAGCCAGACTTGCAAAATGTGCCAACTATAAAAAATTTTACAATACTGCTATAGTACCATCTTATTTCTAAGATGGTACTATAGAAACATTGTACAATTATAAATTATTATTATATTATCTCATTCTTCTCTCTCTTCCTTTTCTCTCTTTCTTTCTGCTTTTTCTTCTTCTTGCTCTCTGATTCTTTTCATTACCTTCACTTTGCGCTAAACTCTCCGGCAACTCTCTAGATCAGCATGGTGGGTTTCTAGATTGGCAAGATCGGCGATGGTAGGTCTCTAAATTGGCGAGATCGGGGGTGGTGGGTCTCTGCGTTTTTCCTTCTCCGGCAACTCTCTCTCTCTTTCATTTTTCCTTCTCCATGTGGGTCAACCAAATCAACTTCCTTCAAGCTTCTCAACATCGAATTCGCTTCCTTCGAGCTTCGGCTGTGGTGGGTTTGGTTTTTGACCGTGGGTAGCTCTGTGTGTGCGTGTATTTTTTTTTTTTTTGGTGTTGATGGTCGGAGAGGGTGGTGGTGATGGTGTTGATGGTCGGAGAAGGCAGTAGGTGTAGCGGCGTGGATCTGGTCTTTTCTCTAGGTTTTTTTTTTTTTTTTTTTTTTTTTTTTTTTTTTTTTTTTTTTTTGTGTTGACGGTAGATTATGGATTGCTAGTGGTGGTGGTGGTGTCAGGTGTGTGTAGTGCAACAGTGGTGGTGATTTTGGTTCTTGAGCAGAAAGAAAGAGAGAGAAAGAATAAATAATTTGTTGTATTGTATGATGGTAATTGTGGGATATATTATTTTACTGTGTAGAAATATTATTTTAATGAATAGAATGGGAAAATAAAAGTTGAGATGCTGGGAGTATTGTGAAATTGTATTGTATAATTGACAAAGTGACTTTTTAGGATTGTAAAATAGGATGAGATGAGATTTCCAACCGTGGATGCTCTAACATTGAATGGACTTTGTAGTCTACAGCCCTAAAAGCTAGGTTGAAGACCAAATCAATTAATATTGTATTAATTACTTTTTGAACCACTAATTCAGACCTTCCACTCAACATTAATTTGGTACAGTGCAGCATGTCTTTCGACGGAAAAAGTACTTTATATCAAAGGATACAATGTTATTCATATCGAAATTTAATAAATAAAAGACATGTATAAAAATAATTATCTGTTAACACATGTTTTTTATTTGTTAATAAGTTATTTATTTTTTGCTAACATATCTCGTACCTATTAAATTTTGATACTACTGAACATCCAAGCCAACAAAATATGCATGGAACTATCACATTCAGCAAAAGCAATTGAGAAAAGTTATCAACAATTTTTCTTTTATAAAGACTCAAGTCTTCTAGAGTTGGCAAGCCCCAAGACATGCAACAAAACTTCTATTTTCTTATCTCTTCCAAGACACAACAATTTAATAATGCTGTTTGGTTCACATTCTTGTGCATGTGTGTGTAACCCGATTTCTTTTGCAATATTGCATTAAAACCCAATAAATTCCATGTCTACAGACTACTAAGGAAATCTCTCTCTTTATCAATATTGTTGAATATTAGCTTTGATACCATGTTAAATAGAGAATATTATCAAACGCAATGTGTTATACCATGTTGTGTATGCTAGAGTGGATGCGGAAGAGGAAGCATAGAATAGAAATATCAAGAACATGAGAGTTACGTGGTTCAGCCTTGACGGCCTACATCCACGGAGGAATCCCTTAAGGGCTACATCTTTATTGTGTAGGAGTGTAGTACAATAACCTATGTTACAATGAACCCTAACATGAGTATATATAGGCGACTAAACCCTAGACTACTAGTACAAGTAGGAATGGGCTTGGGCCTATTACATTGGGCTAATATGTCTAATATATATCTCTAACAAATATGAGATTCTAAATTTGAGTAACACGCTAACTTTCAATTACCACATAGAACTCTCATATCTTTTTATTAAATTTGTCAACTTATTATTTATTAATTTATTAAAATAAAATGACAAACAAATAAATATATAATAATGATAATTCTAAGACAATTAAGTAAAGTTGGCCAAGTAGATGGGTACTTGACCTCAAAGTAGCCGTCTCAGGAACACAGTGAGAAACCAAAATGATAATAATAATAATAATAATAATAATAATAATTCTAAGAAGAATTTTTCAGCAACATTTCTTAATAATTGCCAACGTTAAATGACAAAAATAAATGAACTTATCTACTTTTTTCCAACGTCCTCCAATTGTCCATTTCATGTACACCATGGCATTGAAAGCATTCGACAGATGTTACAGTAATATAAGATTTTTGAAAATATATGACAATAACTTATAATTATAAATCATTTCACTTTTTCTGAGACACCTTTTGAAGATTTTATTATAATTTTAGTTAGGAAAAAACCTTTCGTAATTTAAAAGTTTGTAAAAGATTCGACTTATAAACTATATGATGGTCCAAAACAAGGTTAGGACTTAGGACTAGGTGCTTAGCCTGGAGGTGGAAAACGTATATTTTGACCCAAAAGAAGGAGAAGAAGAAGAAGAAGCAGTGAATTCATGAACTGTTGTTTTACAGGTATGCTTTTGTCAGTGTTGCAGTTATTGGAAGTTGGGGGAGTGGAGAGGCAGAATTATGAATGTAATAATTAAACTATGGGTCTAGACTCTAGTCTCTAGGAGAAGGGTACGTACCAAATATAAAACATTGCTTGGTTTGGTCCCAATGGGCTTTAAGAGGAACTTTCTTCTTGGAAGGAATAAAGTTTTTTTTTTTTTTTTTTTTTTTTTTTTTTTTTTTTTTTTTTTTTTAAGGTTTAAAACTAGTGGTCCAACGAAATGCTCCAATTACTTTAATTTGATCTGTCTTTCACAAGTGAATATGATTAGCTTAATCCTGTCGTGCACCGGAATAAATGAGCTAGATTGGAGGGTGAAAATATTAATAGAGAAATGGTAACGAGTATTCTTAGAGTATTAGTTAATAATTTATTTAAAGAAAATTTTTATTAAAAAAAGATAAAAATAATTAATGTTTTGACAACTTTTTTTTTTATTTTTCATAAAAATTGTGTCAATTTTTTTTAAAAATTGATCTATATTAATATTATGTTTCCTTCCTCTTCTTCTTTATTTTTTTTTAATAAAAAAGAAGATCTTAAACGTAATCCAAATCATGTTTTCACACATTACTATATCAATAAAAATATTTTTGATGACAGAAATAATTCAATACTATACAAAGAAAAAAAAAATAAAAGGAGGAAGGGAGTATATTCCTCTAGGGTGGTATTGATTAAACAAACAAAAAAAAGGTACTGAAATAGGATTATTCATAAGTTTTGAGGTATTTGCACCCTCTCTCAAAAAATAATATGAAATGAAAATATTCATTATGGACTTCCATTGGGGTAGCTTATAGAATCATAAGGATCGAATCTTGCTCACACGAGGATGAGGATTTCCATTGGCAATACCTTTTTTTTTTTGGTGAGAATCCGGCAATGCTTCAAAGTTAGCATGGGCAGTGTAGTGGGTAGTATTTAGTGTTGTGGATGCAATTAATTAATGCTCTCATACCTTAACTCTGCCCAATTAATCTATGTAAACCTGTCAACAAAACCTATATTATGCTGATCCTGGAAGTGACAACCCAACTTGTATCTCGGACTATTGCCCAATTAATCTGTGTAATGTGGTATTGGTATTCAAGTTGATTTTCCATGGTCATGGCTAACCAGGGATGGACTTAGGATTTCAAGTTGAGAGAGCTGGAGATAAGCGAAAAATAAAATAAAATACGCATCCATATAGTATTAATAAACTATCAAAAAAAAAAAAAAAAAAAAAAACCCAAAAATCATTGTTTCTTAATATATGAAGATACAATTATCTACCAACAAAAATAAAAGACACAAAACACTATCGTTTCTTAATACAATCATCTATGAAAAAAAAACTCGATACTCTTTCAAATCTTCAAAATCATCTATGATTGAATTCAAACTAAACGTCGAAATTATATCCTTTTCAATGTATAACATCAAAGAGTCCGTCAAAAAATCATTTTCCATTTTGTTTTGAAAGTTAGTTTTGACAACTTTCATAGCTAAAAATGCTAGCTCTGTAATAGTAGTAGAAACTAGAAGAGTAAGCACAAGTCTCATCATTCTATAAATAAGTTTGTAGTGTTTTGAATTTCCAGTTCTCACTAATCATTGACACAACTTAGATAAACTGTACAATTTTTTGAAATCTGGATCCTGGACTACATTATGCTCAAAATGATAAAACTCCTTCTTCAACGCTTGTTTGTCATAATCTGTGAAATCTTGTGGATAGAAATTCTTTACCAACAAACAAAGATCACTATTTCTGAAAGATTTTAATGCCTCTTGAGGTTCTAAAGCTGAGCTAAGCCTAAGTAACTCCATTCTATTTTCAAATTCTCTTACTTGTATAAAAAAATTAATTAAAAGTAAATGAGAAAAAGAAAAGAAGAATAGGAAGCATTATTTTGCATGATGTGTTATAATAAAAGGAAGCTTATAATTTCCAACAACTCCAACGTCTCTCTGATTTGGGCCATTGTCATAAAAACTAATTACACAAGAGTCTTGCATGATTAGTTGTTGTTGTTTTTGTTTTTTTAAGATTTACATGGCCTTTTGAGTCTTGATTGGGTTGGCCAACTGGGATTGGGGGGGGGGAAGTCATTTTGATAAGGGGGCCCAAGTCTTATTTTTTTTTTTTTTTTTTGGTTGAAAATTTTAGGTACTAAATTTTTTTTTTTTTTGGGCCTAGGGGGGGCTTAGGCCCCCTTAGGCCTCCACCTAGGTTTGTCCCTGTGGCTAACTGCTCGAAGAAAGTGTTTTCTCCGAGTTATATACTTATTATATTAGACAATCAAAGTGACTTTGTGCTAGGTTGGCAGATTACTGAAAATTTTTTTGGTCGCCTTTGAATCCTTGCATTCAATGCAAAACTTTATACATGGAAAGAAGGTTACTTGGCCATTAAATTGGACATGAGCAAGGCTTATGACCTAGTTGAATTGTAGAAAATCTTAGTTTTCATCAAATGTGGATGGATCAAGTTATGATTGGGTTAACATTTGTTTCATATTTTGTACAATTTAATAGATGTACTGGAGGTTACATTATTCCTACAAGTGACATTAGATGTTTATTTAGTGTTACATATAGGCATTAATTTTTATTGCATAACATTTCAGTTCACTTCATTAAATTCAATTTAGTTTGACCTATTTTGGTCAATTTTAGTCCACTTTAGTCCATTTAGGTCCATTCGGTTCAATTCAGTCCATTTAGTATACTTAGTCTATTTCGGTCTACTTCGGTTCCTTTAGTCCATTGTGGTTCATTTCAGTCCATTCAGTCAACTTCAGTCCATTTCGGTCTACTTTGGACTATTTGGTCCACTTTGGTCCTTTCAGTTCATTTTGGTGTACTTACTTAGGAATGGAAAAAGACAAGTATTCTAAATAAAATTTTAGTAAAAAAGATAATGTCAAACTTGTGTACGGAAAGTAATTTGTTTTTGATAGAGCATAAATTATCCATTAGAGCGCCATGGCATGGGGTTGCACTTGGTCCAGGAATTGAACAAAGGTGAAGAAGGATTTGGAACTGGAACTGATTCATTCACAAAACCTATCTAGTTTTTGGCTATTAAATCCAAGACCATGGATTTGGCCCAAGGGTAATTGTCTTCACCAACATGTGGCCAAGTCACTAGCAACATGCCAGGATTATCATCGCCACTGTGGAGAAAGTAATTAAGGATTAAAAGCATTATCTACCAAGGAAGCAGCAGTGGCAGCACGATTAGAAGTGATTTGTGTTGGAAACAATGGATGAGCTCAATTAGAGCTCTAATACCATGTTAAAAGAACTGTTTCCAAGAGGAATTAATAGAAAAATTTATCTAATCTATTACACTTACGAAGCTCTGTATTTATATACAATTATAGAGAGTTAGAGACAGAAAATAACTAATCCTAATCTAGCCGTTACACATTCGAAACTGAAATAACCAACTGATTTACAATTAACCAAGCATATAGCAGCATGTGTGACAGTGTGAGTCTATTAAGTTGCCGTGTGCTTCTCGCGTGACCCTTTTACATTGCAGCTTAAGCAGATACAAGCATCAGCTGCATCAATTTCTTTCATCCTTTTACCAACAGCTTTGCTAAAAAATAAGCTAAATTTTCCCTTACACGGTGATCAATTCCCCCATTACATGCAAATGCCTTTTATAGTACTCGAACCCTTTACATGCAAATGCCTTTTATAGTACTCAATTCCCCCATTACATGGTGATCAATTTTCTCTTTCGTAATTTAAAAATGAATTTTACTAATGTGTGGCTTTAGAGTACATATTAATTTTTATTTTTGAATTTTTTTATTTAAAAAATAAAAAAGTATTAATAACTTTTTTAATTCTCAAAAAAATATTTTTAAAAATAGAAAGCTAAAGGCACGTGTTAAGGGGATTCTTTAAAAATTTGTAAAAGATTCGACATTTAAATTACATGATAGTCCAAAACAAGGTTAGGACTTAGGACTTAGGACTAGGTGCTTAGCCTGGAGGTGTAAAACATATATTTTAACCCAAAGAAGAAGAAGAAGAAGCAGTGGATTCATGAACTGTTGTTTTATAGGTATGCTTTTGTCAGTGTTGCAGTTATTGGAAGTTGGGGGAGTGGAGAGGCAGAATTATGAATGTGATAATTAAACTATGGGTCTAGACTCTAGGAGAAGGGTACATACCAAAAATAAAACATTGCTCGGTTTGGTCCCAATGGGCTTTAAGAGGAACTTTCTTCTTGGAAAGCGTTAAGAATAAAGTGAAAAAAAAAAAAAAAAAGGTTTAAAACGAGTGGTCCAACTAATTGCTGCAATTACTTTAATTTGATCTGCCTTTCACAAGTGAATATGATTAGCTTAATCCTGTCGTGAACCAGAATCAATGAGCTAGATTGGAGGGAGAAAATATTAATATTATGATTCCTTCTTCTTCTTCTTCTTTTTTAATAAAAAAGAAGATCTTAAATGTAATCCAAATCATGCTTTCACACATTACTATATCAATAAAAATATTTTTGATGAAGGAAATAATTCAATACTATACAAAGAAAAAAAAAAAAAAGGAGGAAGAGAGTATATTCCTCTAGGGTGGTATTGATTAAACAAAAAAAAAAATGGTACTGAAATAGGATTATTCATAAGTTTTGAGGTATTTGCAATCTCTCACAAAAAATAATATGAAATGAAAATATTCATTATGGACTTCCATTGGGGTAGCTTATAGAATCATAAGGATCGAATCTTGCTCACCCGAGGATGAGGATTTCCATTGGCAATGCTTCAAAGTTAGCATGGGCAGTGTAGTGGGTAATATTTAGTGTTGTGGATGCAATTAATTAATTAATGCTCTCATGCCTTAAATCTGGCAGTGGCGACTTCAGAATGTTTTTCTAGAGGGGTTAATAAGAAGATGTATCTTGAGTAGAAGATAAATTTTACGGTCAACGTGGTCTCTTTATTCAAATTTGTACATAGTACTAGTAAGAGAATATAAGATAAGCTATAAGTTCTTTAGGCATATTATTTGTTAATACAATGAATATATTAATTATTGCTTCTAAGATTAAATATTGGAAATCATCTGTTGTTTCTTTCTTTTTTTGAGAAGGATCTATTGTTTCTAAATACAATAAACATGTTTAGTATTATTGTTAAGTGAATTTTAATTATTAAAGCTTGGAATGTTTTTATTTATTAGTTTATGTCTATATTCTTACAATTATTTTATTTAACTGTAGGGTCTGATTTGGCAGCCTAGGCCTAAGAGGGATGGGTTACGAGCCCAATGAACCCAAGATAATGAATTTGTAGAGAGTGGGTGAAAGAGTTAGGCCGGGTGCAAATCAAATAGAGGTTAATTATAGTGTTTAAGGATTTACTGACACAATATCACGCTCATCTTCTTTGACAAATTTCTGTCCGAAGAGGTATGTTATAGAATGAAAGGTGATTACAATTCTTGAAACTACAGTAAAATTGTCTAATTCTTCTCCCCCCTTTTTCCCCGATCCCTATTATCAGAGACCTCTCTTGCTTATATAGCACACTTTTCTATCATCTTCATCGTCCACTTGTTCTTCATCTAAGCATCCACTTGAGTGCATGTCCCATCAGGTACTCTCTTTACCCCTCCGTGAGTGGTAGTAGCTGAGATTACACTGTTCAGGAGTCTTCTCCACATTAATGCGGCCAGAAAAGCAGCTGCAATGCATTTAATGTGGTGATGACAACTTTTTCTTAAGATATTTTCTCGTTCTAATCATCTCCAGATATGCCCAGAGCTTATCTTTGTCGTTGGGATTGCTTGAGAGTCCATTTGGACCTTTTATTCGTTGGCTGGGTCAAGACTATTTACGTTCGAGGAGTGTAAACTCTTCGGACAAAAGATGATCTCTTCGGACGTTACTCTTCCGTTACTTCTGGGTTGGCTGCGTTTAGATGAATTCTACCCCGACCCGCTATTACTCTTCGGACGTACAGTACTTCTCAAGACAGGGCCCATCGCCCAATAAGTATGTCTGGGTTTTTACCCCTCACATTAACAATTCAACTTCACTTTGATAACAATTAGTCTATTGTATTAAGAAAATTTTTGTTGTGTTAACATTTTGTTTTTATCTTCACCCAATCAATCTCCTATCCCACACCCCTAATCCCTTTTTTTTTTTTTTTTTTAATAATAAGAATCACCATCTATCTAATTGTTTGATTCTCTTTAGTGTAAACATTTGTTACCCACTAATTGATTGACCCACGCCCCTAGTCCCCACTCAAGAAATAACAAATTAAAAGCACGTTCAAATTCAGCCACTCTAGTCACATATTTGGTTAAAAGTATAAATTACTTGAGAATTTTTATGTCCACAACATTTTCACAATAAATCCTAGGCTCTAATTTGAAACCACCACTGAAATTACTTTTTTACCCAATAGTAATAGCCATAAAAACATGTCACTTAAAATATTTTTGCAAAAGGGCTATGAAAATGTTGTGAACATAGAATTTCTCAAATTAGTTATAACGTTATTTGCAAGAATAAATTGTTAATAGATTCATCTTCAAGCTTATATTAGTTGAGCCTAAAAAAATTAGAGCCAGGGTGTTAAAAGTTTTATTTTAGGAAGTCAAAAGTCACTCAAAACAAAAATCATTTAAAAAATATTATATTAAAAAAAATTGGCCATCTTAGGGGGTTCATTTGAACCCCCTGAACTAAAGGTGGCGCCACCTCTGAACTCTGGTTATATATAGTGAAACCTATCAACAAAACCTATATTGTACTGATCCCAAAAGTGACAACCCCACTTGTATCTTGGACTATTGCCCAATTAATCTATGTGGTACTGGTATTCAAGTTGATTTTCCATGGTCATGGCTAACCTCTTGAAGAAAGTGTTTATCAAAAAATCAAAGTGACTTTGTGCTAGGTTGGCTGATTACTGAAATTTTTTTGACCACCTTTGAATCCCTACATTCAATGCAAAACTTTAGACATGGAAAGAAAGGTTTTGTGGCCATTAAATTGGACATGAGCAAAGTTTATGACCGAGTTGAATGAGACTTTTTGAGTTGAATTGTGGAAAAACTTGGTTTTCATCATATGTGGATGGATATAGTTACGATTTGGTTAACATTTGTTTCATATTTTGTACAACTTAATAGATGTACTGAAGGTTACATTAATATTATTCCTACAAGTGAAATCAAATGTTTATTTAGTGTTACATATAGGCAATAATCTTTATAGCATAGCATTTTGGTCCACTTTACTCAATTCAGTTTTCTTTGACCCATTTTAGTCCATTTCGGTCCACTTGGTCCAATTCAGTCTAATTCAGTCGAGTCGGTCTATTTCGGTCCATTTGTTCTACTCTGATTCCTTTGCTCATTTGTGATCCATTTCAGTCCTATGCAGTTGACTTCAGACCATTTTGGTTTACTTTGAACCATTCAGTCCACTTTGGTCCATTCAATTCATTTTGGTGTACTTACTCAAGATCCAAGAATGGAAAAAGACAAGTTTGGGTTGAGACTTGAGAGTACTTATTCTAAATCAGAATTTATTGAAAAAGATAGATGTCAAACTTGTTTACATAATACGGGAAGCAATGCCTTTTTGATAAAGCATAAATTACCCATGAGAGCACCATGGCATGGTGTTGCACTTAATTAGTCCAGGAATTGAACAAAGGTGAAGAAGGATTTGGAACTGGAACTGATTCGTTCACAAAATCTATCTAGTTTTTGGCTATTAAATCCATGACCGTGGATTTGGACCAAGGGTGATTATCTTCACCAACATGTGGCCAAGTCACTAGCAACATGCCAGGATTATCATCACCACTGTGGAGAAAGTAATTAAGGATGAAGTTGCAGTGGCAGCACGGTTAGAAATGATTTGTGTTGGAAACAATGGATGAGCACGATTAGAACTCCAATACCATGTTAAAAGAACTGTTTCCAAGAGGAATTCATAGAAAACTTTATCTAATCTATTACACTCACGTACAAAGCTCTGTATTTATATACAATAATAGAGAATTAAGAGACAGAAAATAACAAATCCTAATCTAGCCGTTATACATTCGAAACTGAAATAACTCACTGATTTACAATTAAACAAGCATATACTAGCATGTAAGAGTCTCTTACGTTGGCACGTGCTTCTCACGTGACCCTTTTATATTGCAATATGTAGTTGTTGCGTTACGATTAGAAAATGACTTGCAGCTTTTAAGCAGATACAAGCACCAACTGCATCAATTTCTTTCATCCTTTGAACAACAGTAACAACTTTGCTAGAAAATAAGCTAAATTTTCCCTTACATGCTGATCAATTCCCCCATTACATGCAAATGCCCTTTAATCTGCATATAAATTTGACTAAGATGTCATTGACAATTTGACTACATACAAATTATGAGATTGCACAAGCAAATTCTGTGTTACACTTTTCAAAGGACGAATTCATGTTTTTGGTTTTTCCTCCATAGGACAGTAAATAATAAAGTATGAACATTCTATTACTTGTATAGCCAACAAGGGACAAAGCTTATGGCCAATCAAAAAAGACATAACCTATAATTATAATACATTTTGATTTAAAAAAAAAAGAAAAAGAAAAAGAAAAAGAAAACAAGATTAAAAGTTTTCCTTATGGAAATCAAATTTGGTCGAGGTTTTCCTGGAAAAGTCTCGAGCTTGCCATCTTAGCTCCCCAACCAATCCAGCCGCACCACAGTAAAACACTCCTACAACACAATCATCTCAACTTTAATTCAATTATATAAAAAAATATTGATAGAAATAATCCCATATGATCAAGTTTAATAAAAGGAAAGCTTACCAACTCTTTCATTGGTGTGCTTAAGTGCTACATTCTTAAAGACGTTACGCCAATTTGGTCTAGCAAAATGTGTTTTAACCCTTGTGCCTGAGACAATATCCATACCAGTTTTAGCATGTTGTATCGATTGAAGCATAGTGATTAAAGCCGATCGAGCATCTCCTTCTTCATAAACACTAGTACAATAGTTGTGAATCTCAATTACTCCATTACAAACACTTTCTGCTACCTCATTCATCACACCCTCAAACCACTCAAAAGAGCCTTGTTCACGAGTAACCCAATAGAAGTAAGCTTGTTTAGTAGCAAAATGTTTTCTCTTATTGGATTTTACACCACCCTCTACAATCCCATTTTCCATGCCCTTTTGCTGCTTAATATTATTAAGTACGTCTTTAACGATGCTAATTAAAGGCGTGGCACCAATGCCGAGGCCGATGAGGAGGAGGACGTCGTACTTTTTATACTCTTGTGCCGGAGCTCCATAGGGGCCGTCGATCAAGAGCCTTGGCATTCTGTTAATATGTTCCAAAAATAAAAATTTATTGAGCAATAATGAGAATTCATTTACATTTTAAAAATACTTATTATTTTTTAAAATAATAAAAAAAATGTTAGAAAGGAGTTTTTTTATTTTTTTTTCAAAGGTATTTTAAAATGACTAATTGAAATATCAGAAGGAACCTTGGTTTGTTATTGTCTTGTGCAGAGTCAGATGGGTCACTTTCGTCGCTAGGAGGCTGGCATACCTATAATTAGCATGCCAATTTAAAAGGAAGAAAAATAATTAGGCTTTTAAAAAAAGAAAGACCAAAAAAAAAAAAAAAAAAAGAACAAATTTCCATGAATGAATGGTAAAGTTATTGAAAATGTACCTTGGAGAAAATAGCTTTGAGTTGTGATGTCCAGTCACCCAAGGTGCGTATGTGGATGCTTAGATAATCATCCCCTGGCGCTGAAGTAATCGAAAAAGGATGCCTATAAATGCGACATGTTATCATCAACGATAATCATAACAATATTGATGATGGGGATAATAATAAAGAGAGTCTATCGATACAAACTATTTGATGATAAGTTTGACATCTGTTGACGTGGTTGATTGTTAATATTACGTACAATAGTAATATGAATGGTGAATCCAAATGAGAACTAGTGAAAGTTTTCCAACTCAACATGTGTGAAAAATTAAAATTGATTTATTTTATATGTAGTGTTAATCATAATAATAAGAAGTAAATATTGAATTACCATTCAAAAGAAGAGACAGCTGAGCAATTTACAAATATATACTGCCCACTAGTATATCTAAAGCCTTGAGGTTTAGACATATGCAGGGCCAACACATTTCCGGGATACAATGCAACCTGAAAATGCAAAACAAAGTCTAATTCCTTTAACTATCAAACGTAGAGCATGCATTCATTTTACTATAATTTCACAATGATGAACATCATCAAGAGAAAAGAGTGTCAGTGAAATCCAAAAGTACCTTTAATATCCGCACAGTTTTATAGCTAGATCTAAACCCACGTATTAAGCGTTCACATGCATATAGTAAAATTGGGACAGCCAGATACATCCATGTCTGAGACAATGTAGCAAAAACAAAGTTAGAAAATAGAATTTTGGGAAATCTGTAGCACAAAATCTTTTTTGCCATGGCCAAATTAGAACAAGAATTTCAGGTGCTTACTGTCTTTTTGTGCCATTCCTTGGAGAAGTAAAGGTAGTATCCATGTACTAATAGAAGGATATAGACAATGACAAATAAGTGGTGGGAGTACCAAAAGGCATTGAACCCTGTGAGCTTTTTAATAGTTTTTGGAAGGTTTAGCTTGTTCCGACGGAACCAAGGTTGGGCTAATGTGTATGCTATAGCCATAAGCACTACCATAACCACGCCGGTCCAAACCTCAGTCCCTTTCACAAACCACCAATAGTTATTTGGTCGCCTCTCACCAATAAATGGCTTCATTGACTCGTATTTATCATCCGAAGCATGTAATAGTCTAGGGAAGTCACATGTTAGATGTGCACCAGCATGTAGCCCAACTCCAATTGCAATTCCAAAAGCAATTACCTAAAGAATTTGGGTGAATTTTTTGTTCAAAGAAGTGCAATTTTCTAAGCTCTAAGTATTTATTCTGTTTTGATTCGATTGAATTAAGCAATAGATTTGTTGCCAATTAATTACGTACCTTATGGAAATTGATATTGTCATCAAAGGGAACCACCATCCCTAACTTGGTCTTGCTTCTAAGCCAAGTAATGGTATTTCTGCACACGGGTAGAAGAATTAGGGCCATGTTGAACTTAAGGGTCTCGGCTGCACCCTTAGCAATGTTGACACAATAGCCCATGACATCAAACACTGCCATATGCCTATATTGAATGAATTTCCAAGTGAAAAGACCTGCGCAGATTGAAAGCCATAGGGCTATAACCCAAATCCGTTTCCAATTGTCTTCGAGGAAGTAGGCAAGCCGCCGGTTGCACCGCTTTATGGGGTTGTACTCCATGGTTGGGACTAGCCTTTGGCTTAGTAGCCGGCCTAGAACATAAGTATCAGTCCCCATGTTGGTTGATTTGCTTGGAGCTTGGAGGAGTAGCATTTCCAAGTTGTACAACTGCAGGTCAAATAGTCTTAAATTTTGGTCCTTTTGGAATACTAGTAAGTTGTAAGCCTCCTTTTATTTTTTTAAATTTGATATTTTGGGGAGAGACTTGAATTCTAGATGTTTTCATTCATTAAAAACACCAAAAGTGTCAGTTGAGTTACAATTTTTGGTCAAATTAAAGTAATTAAACTTTGCCTATTTGCTTAAAATCATAAAAAGGCTCATCCATGTTCTTCATAATTGGGCCAGTTTTGTGTTCAAAGGTTAATGTTCTTAAAAAGAAGTGTAAGAGAGAGAGAGAGAGAGAGGTAATTTTCTAAATTGGACCTTATTAGAGAAAGATTCAGTGAACAAATTTCAAATAATTTTCATTTAAAAAAAATATCATAGAAAAGCATGTTCTTCACATCCAAACATGCTATATTCAAATTTTCAATTGGTGGATTATAATTTGGCCTGCAAGGCTAAGGCAAATGTGGGTTGAAATAGGTCTAATCAAATGGTATTTCTTTTTGGCTGAGCTATGACTAGCCTAACTAGCAAAGCCTTAATCCATTTGGTTGGATGGATTTTAGAGAAAATGTTTTTTTGGGTGTTTAGTCGGGGTGGACTTTATGGATGAAAAATTGGTAGTGCTTTGGTGTTTTCTCTCCAGACCTACTAAAATGCTATCTTCCCAATTTGGGGAGAAAATAGAGAGGAGAAGAGTAGTTGCAGGCAAATGACTAAACTATCCCTCCTTTCATATTTTGGGTTGTTCATTTTTTTTTTCTTTTGTACTAGGTATGAATTTTTTTTTTTTTTTAATAAACTTGGGTGGTTGCCTTCATTTTTTATTGGTTGTTTGCATTTAAAAAAAAAAAAATGGACATCATTTTTTAATAAGGGCACATGAGTAAATTTATACAAACTCTATTTCCTATTATCTCATTTTTCTTTTTAACCAAAAAAAAAAGTTTTCTTCCCTTCCAATCAAACAAAAATAAGGAAAATTAAAATTTCTTCTATTCTCTCACTTTTCTATCTTTTCAACCAAATGGAACCTTAATTTCAGAGGAAAAGTACATATATGTATAATTAAAAATTTTATATAAAAAAGATATATACCTCAATGTATCCAAGGTTGTCTGGGTCCAGCTCTTCCATGATCAGTGCAGCATACTCCTCGGCTTGTTCTTGGATCTTTGACAATTTATTTGCACAAGCACTTAAGGAAATAATCTGAAGAATTAAGCAAATTAATATACAATCATCTAGATTTCTATATTGAATACTTATCAGTTTATTTGTACTAAAAGTATGTAAAATTACTTCATTTTTGATATATCAATTTTCATAAATCTCACATCTTTCACCTCTTCTTCTGTAATTCTACCATCAGCGTTTTTGTCCACCCTGCAATCGGTATGTAATATATATTAGCCAGAGCTTATGACAAATATATAAGTTTTTCACAAAATTTTATACGAATGTTTTTTAAGAAAAAAAATTGGCTATAACCCCCACTAAAAAATTTACATAGCTAAATATTTTGAAAATTGAACCATTGGATATTATATTCTTTATATTCTTAACACTTATGTCAAAATTTGTACCAATCATATGTTATTTACTATTCAATCTATAAACTTATTTTTTATTATACTACAAAAATTTGAAATTTAAACATTTGATTGAAATTTAAACATTTTAGACAACAAAAATTGTATTTGAAAATGTAAGTCTCTATAGTTGGACATTTTTTTTGTTGAGAAGGTTCCAACTTATGGCGTTTGCTCCTAATAATAGCTCTTTATCATTAGATTAAAACACTAATCAATTTTCGGTGTAGGCGGAGATTGAACCCCAGATCTCTTATTCAACCATCAGAAACTTTATCAGATCTCTATAGTTGGACTTAAATGATTATTCTCACATGTTTTCTATTATTATTGTTACTTGTTTTGTACAAAAATGCCAACCACATTTTGATTCTTCTAATAATACACTTTGATAAGAAGATAATTAATGTTTCACACTCTGTCATAAAAAGGTTTGTATTGATTATTTGAATGACTACGAAAGTATTCATAAATTCAATATATCTACTTATCAACGTTTACAAAATTCTCTAGCATTTAAAAACTGGGCAGATAACCGAAGTTGTGTTGGTCACAAGCAGCATATTGCAAAAGAATGATAAAATCTTACATGTCAAAGAAAGTTTGTAATCTTGTATCAAAGCTCTGATCAGTAATTTGTTCCCAAAATTCGAACAGGTCAGCTTCGGATATAGTAGATGATGTTATTCCTCTCCGACGAGCCAATGCATCAAATAATTCGCTTGCAAACTCTTTTGATTCTTTCATCCCTAATCACAATCACACCAAATTTCATAAACTTTAAAGAGTTATACGAATCGTTTTAACATTAAATTTGTGCCTAGATTAGAAAATATCAATTAACATGAGATTATTACGACAATTTTTTTTTTTTTTTTTTTTTTATCGTTTTTAGTACAACATATTCAAGAAATATTACAAAGTTGATCAAAATAGGTAACTTTTTTTTTTTTTTTTTTTTTTTTTTTTTTTTTTTTTTTTTTTGCAAACAAATATAAGCTTTCCCTTTTTAGGGAATTGAAATGATTGAAATTTGAATGGCCCTCTTGGCATTTTCAAGAGTTCTACCGTTGTGAGTATGTACTTACTTGACAGTAATGATGTGCACAGAAAAAATATTTCAACCTGACATGTAACGCGATTGATTTGACCTATTTCTGATTTGAACTTGAATATGCCTAATCTGAACTCAATTGACCCAACCCATGCTAGATCTATCATACGTGTGTAGAAAACATAGGAACATAAAACAAATACAAAAGTAAGAAATGTTGAAACTGTAACCAAATCAATGCATACCTATACATTGGGCAAACCTAGTTTTGGGAAGCATCTCATTGACAGCCAATTCTTTAAACCGAGCTTCAACCTGGGACCAACCTTCACTTCCCACCTTCTTTCCGATAAACTTTAGGCCTTTTAGGGCACGAGCAGCTCCGGACTTGGTCCTGTCAACTTTGTTAAACCTAGTTGAAGATGCCATGCGCCTCATTCCCAGTGATACTTGTCTAAGTTGAAATGAGAGATGGGAACCAAGTGAAGAAGGCTTTTTCTCAAACTTCCTTGTTAAACTTGCAGTCTCTGAGTTCCTTCCCTTAATGTTTTGCACCGAAATCGAGTCATCACGTACGTCTACTGTGATTTCTACATAGCCTTCATCTTCTTTGAATCTTGTACTCTTTTTGCTGCTAGTGCTTCCAGACTCAGAAAATGAGTCATCTTGGTTTTCTTGATTATTCATCCTTATTTCTCTTGTATTGCTTTGTGTTGGTAGCCTTAAATCGGTGCTGTGAAATGAAAGTGAAACTTGTTAGTACTGTAGCATGAAGCTCGCCAATATCATCAAGATATGGTGAAAACGATTTCTTTCTTTTTTTTCTTTTTTTTTCTTTTTCTTTTTTTTTTTTTAATTTATATAGACTTATAGAATTCGCAATTGGCAAGTCAATTTCCACGACAGTAGTGCCACATAAAGTTAAAACTTAAAACATTTTCCTTGTGTTTTGTTTTTTCTTTAAAAAAAAAAAAGGTTAGATTTAATGGGGGTAGAGGGGGAGAAAGGCATGTGGCTTCCACATTTCAGACTGCTTAGCCTAAAATGAACGACTTCAATCATGAGTGACAAAAAGTAAAAATTTCAATCAAAATTGTTCAACAAATACCTATGAGAATAATGATAGTCACGACATGATGAACATAATAGCAACAACAATAATAATAAAAATAACTTGTGTTTTTAGTTAGCTTAACTGGTAATGTATATTATTGAAACTTGAATTCGAATCTCGATTAGAGCAAAAACCAATTAGTATCCTAACCTGATGAAAAAAATAAAATCATTATATATCAAATGTTATAAGTTCAAATATACTTATATCTATTTAAACTACTACAACAACAACAACAATAATAATACCAAATTTTGACAGGTTCACGGTATAGAAAACAAGAAAAAGGAGCTTAAATGGTTGAAGTTTCCACTGCATCCATTTGTAAACAACTTCTAATCCAAATAACCTACTCCACGATGTTGAATAATAAAAGTAAAAGAAAATTTTCTCTAGTATGTTCATGTTCTTCCCGCAGTGAAAGCTGACTTTCATTTGGTAATAAAAAAAAAATGATTAGTATAATAACAACATATCAGTGCTTGATTTGATTCAAGCCCAATAGATAACCCCTAACAATTGACCACACAATTGAGAACCACAAAAGATTAGGTCAACGATGTATTTGGGGAGCCACAATGTTGAGGATTAGTCATTCATTATTCATGTCCATTAACGCTATTATAGAACTAAAATCACGGGATGGTCTATGGTCATTGTAATTCAACCTTCTTTAGTTTTTAATTAATCCCAGAAAGCAGCATTTGACATATTCCTTTGAAAACTCTCACTTTTTAAAAAAAATAAAATAAAATAAAATAAATGAAACAAAAATTTCTCAGGGAAATAATTTATTTTAGTCTCACTTTATTATTTTGACATGGTTCAAAGTCTTTTTCTTTTTTTTTTTTGGTTAAAGTCTTAAAGAGCCTAAGTCTTAATTATATATAGTCTCTATCGAGAAGTGAAAAAGTTGACTATGGATAAAGTCAAACTACTACCTACAAAAACAATGACATTTTTAATTCCTCAAGGAACTACTAAAAATTAACTGTTCATAATCATAATCATATGTGATTAAACTTTATCTTTCAATTTGATAGTTTGACGGGAGGCTAAAGCTATCATGACATATAATTTGAATATATTAGGTTCAAAAAATTTAAAACAATTGGCAAACTGTGAACATAAACTTATTTAAGTATAGATCATAGAGTTTATAGAGTATATTAGATAATGCTCAATGTGCTACAAGTCAAATTACAAGAATAAGGAAGCTACAGGCTCAAGATTTGAAACATACTAGGCTTGACCAATCAAACTATGTTTTTGTAGAAATTTAATTTCAGCCCAACAACCCATTGACCCATCAAGTTATTAGGGTTTTAGATCTAATTCACATAGTATTTAAAGAAAACCCTAAGACACATTTTGTAGAAATTTTGAAACTTCTCTTTTGAGATCTAAAAGATTCTATGTCTTCTCATTTTAAAGTCACTACTGGAAATTGTGCATGCCCAATCTTCCACAAAATGGGCCTTGTGAGTGGGCTCACAACTTACTTATTTTGTGGGTTTTGGATATCCTACAATGGTTGGTTCTTGGATGGGCTCGTTGGGACGTCTAGTAGAGAAATTGACTTCACTCTCTCCCTTTTTCCCTTTTTACCAACTCTCTATTAGATGCTCGGCTATTTTCTCAGTCATCCCTCTCCATTCTCTAACCCCTCTTTCATTGTACCTTCTGCTGTTTATAGCTTGAGGTGAATGGTGGAATCATGATTGCTCTCTGGTTCTGCTTGTGTGGGTGGGACCCAATTTAATTATTCCTAGCCAGAAATATGCTTCATTGGGGATGGGAAATGGTACATTGGAACTGGTGCTAGCCATCGAAAATTGCTTGGTAGGGCAATCTCCCAAGGCACTTTGACTGCTGAGATACAACCAAGTATTATCAGCGTACCAATCGACCACGGCGTACTCGAGGTGAACTTGTACATCGAGACTACGGGCGATGGGCTACTGCTTTTAGGCCATTCATGGGCCAATTATGACAGGATGGGTCCACATGCAATACTATTCATATGCCTAGCCTAACTTGGTTCTTAGGGAAATTGGCCTTTTGCCGTATGCCATACAGAAATCAATTTAAATACCATTAGAATTAGTTAATTTGAAGTTGCTGTATACCAATCATCAAAGGTGTTGGAATTAAACTTTCAATGGTGGTTTTAGAGTCATAGATTTGAGGACTATGTGGAAGATCTAAAGTGTGAACTGGAGGTTCATGTGAGAGTAAATCAACATCAAAGAAGTTTGAGGGGTTCAGAGCTTAGTTTGGTAACTATAGTTAGATTTACTATACAAGTTAATATTCTTGACTGTAAATCTCAATTTGATATAATAGATTGTTCTCTTGGGATCGTTCCCTCTTGATTTTTACTTTAAAACTAGTTTGTTTATTAGTTTCTTTGAATTATCATAGCTTGTGTTATTTAGATTTCCACTGTGCATGTTGATTGTGATGAATGTTTAACCTAAAATTGAATAATTAACCTAAGTAACAAATTGGCTAATAATTTAGGTTAAATACTATGTTTTTTCTAAGGTCTAAAACTTTACATATTATTAAGACTTCAAGATTTGTTTTATGTAAAATAATTAAAAATCTAACGTTCAAAATTATAATTTAAGCTTTGAGATGTGAAACTAACATTTTGCTCCGGGGTTAAATGCATATTGTAAAGTGGAGGATTTACAATGACCTTTTGTTGTACATATCTTAGCTGCAAGCCTGCAACTCAAAGCTTTGCCAGATTTTGATTTGTCAAACGGGTTTCAACCCATTTTGTCAATATTTGTAGTAAGTATCATTTTTAATATTTATAATAACGCCTTGTTAACCAAAAGGGGGAAAAAAAAAAGAAAAAAAAAAAAAAGAACATTATAATAATAATAATAATAATAATAATAATAATAATAATTATTATTATTATTATTATTATTATTATTATTATTATTTTGCCATTTAAACTAATTTTGTTATACTTCGTTTTAATTTAATTTCTATTGTAGTGAACATTTACTTCTAAAATTTTTTAAAAAAATATGAGAACCAGGGACAAACTCGAGATTTCAAGTTAGGGGTTGGAAAAAAAAAATCTAAGTAGACATTCGTGTTGTATTAACAAACTATCAACTAAGACAAATACACAAAATTATTATTTCTTAATACATTAAAATGTAATCATCTACAATAAAGATTTTTTAAAAAAAACACACACACACACACATAATGATTTTTTTTTTTCTTTGTACTAACTACTAAGCTGGCTATGATTTTTTTTTTTTAAAGTTTTTTTTTTATTAGATACTTGTTTGGATAGCACGTTTACGCGTCTGTGTCTGCGTTTGAGTTTTTTTTTTTTTTTTTTTTGGAAGTGGGTTTCATAGTTTTTGTGTCTGTGATGGCTTTCTAGTGGGTTTCGTGCACTGTTTATGGGACCCACAAATCTTTTTTTTTTACCAAAACTTTTATTACAAATGAGTTCGACACTATTTGCATATTAAAAAATTATTTTATTGAAATATTTTCAATTTTAAACAAAATAAACGATATCTAAATATACTCTAAGTTTTTTGGGTTGGGTAGTAGTTAGACGGGCTGAGCTGACTAGATTGATTGGAAGGGAGGGGGCTTAAGGTTTTGGAAGAGGAGGACCGTTAAAAATAATAATAATAATAATAATAATAATAATAATAATAATAAAAGAAAAAGAAAAAATGAGGTAGTAAAAAAAAAAAAATACTCTTAGGGCCAGGCGGTCCAGGCCCTCTCTTAATTAGGTCAATCCCTAATGAGAACGGTAACAACTTTTCTAGAAAATAAGCTAAAATTTACCTTTACATGAAAATTAAAAAATCTCATTTATTTTTTTATTTTTTTGATGAACTGAAAGTTTTATTGACAAGCCAAAAGGAACAGAGGCTAATCAGCAACTACAGAAAATTCAAAAATCTCGTTATAGTAGAAGAAAGGGTTACTTTTTATCTAAAGGGCTTTTCGAGAATTATATTTGGAGAAAGATACTTTTTAAATGTCATTAAAATATTATGCGTTGAGTATTATAATCTCTGACGCTCTAGGTTTTTTTTTTTTTTTTAAGCATTTCATGTATTAAAGGCGAGCTAATTTTACTATCAATTTTGTTGCTAGTTAGGCTTGTGATTGTAATGGTAGAGGAATGCCTTCTATCTCCTCCATTCTCTTTGTGTTGGGAGTTAGTTATAGAAATACATAGTGTTCATCTTCTTCTGTGGAATGAATTTTTCCTTGTATAATTAGAAAGATAAAACCATATATAGTACGTTTATACTTGAACCCACACCATTGGAGAGCACACTGCAGATGAACAGGTTAAGATGTCATTTACAATTTGAGAAGTCTACATTGAAAATAGGAAAAAGCACAAGCAATTTTAATATTTGCTATTCTTTTACAATCACAATTCATGTTTTCTGGTTTACATACAGCGAACGAAATAATAAAGTATCAAGATTAATTAATTAAATATAAATTACAATATGAATAAACCATTCTATTACTTGTATACCCAACAAAGGATTAAACCTATGAACAAAAAATAAACACATAACCTATAATTATAATACATTTTCATTTTAAAAAAACTAAGGATAAAGAACAAAATTAGAAATTTTCCTTATGGAAATCAAACTTGGTGGAGGTTTTCCTGGAAAAGTCTTGAGCTAGACTTCTTAGCTCCCCAACCAATCCTTGAGCACCACAGTAAAAGACCCCTACAACAAATGAAACAACACAATCAGCTTAACTTAAATTTCAAGATTTCTTTTTTGGATAGAAATAATCACATGTGATTGAGGTAAATAAATGAAAGACTTACCAACTCTTTCATTGGGGTGCTTAAGGGCTACATGCTTAAAAACATTACGCCAATTTGGTCTAGCAAAATGGGTTTTAACCCGTGTGCCCGAGACAATATCCACACCATTTTTAGCATGTTGTAGCGATTGAAGCATAGTGATTAAAGCCGATCGAGCATCTCCTTCTTCATAAACACTAGTGCAATAATTGTGAAGCTCGATTACCCCATTTCGATCATTTTCCGCTACCTCATTCATCACACCCCTAAACCACTCAAATGAGCCTTGCTCACGAGTAACCCAATAGAAGTAAGCTCGTTTGGTAGCGAAAGGTTTTCTCTTATTGGATTTTACACCACTCTCTACCATTCCTTCATCTATTTCCTCTTGCTGCTTAATATTATTAAGCACATCTTTAACGATGCTAATTAAAGGGGTGGCACCAATGCCAAGGCCAACGAGGAGTAGGACATCATACTTTTTATAGTCTTGTGCAGGAGCTCCATAGGGTCCATCTACTTGTAGTCTTGGCATCCTGTTAATTTGTTCCAAAATTTCATAATTAATGATCAATATTGAGAGTTCATTTACATTTTAGAAGTACATAATTGAGGAAAATTTAGAAATTATTTTTCAAAACTATTTTAAAAATGACTAAATGTTTATATTTGAAACAAAATATCAAAATCACCTTGGTTTGTTATTGCCTTGTCCAATGTCGGCTCTTAGAAGGCCACTTTGGTCGCTAGAAGGAGGCTGGCATACCTATAGAAGAAGAAAGAAAATCTTTAGGCTCATAGAAAACAACACATTTTTCTTGAATGATTGGTAAAATTATGGAAAATGAACCTTGGAGAAAACAGCTTTGAGTCGTGATGTCCAGTCACCCAAGGTGCGTATGTGAATGCTTAGATAATCATCTCCTGGGGCTGAAGTAATTGAAAACGGATGCCTGAAATGCAACATTTTATCATCGATGATAATCATAATGATAATAATAATGTTGATGATGATAATAATAAGAAGTAGCTATTGAATTACCATTGAAAGGGAGAGACAGCTGAACAATTTACAAATATATACTGTCCACTAGTGTATTTAAAGCCTTGAGGTTTAGACATATGCAGTGCCAACACATTTCCAGGATACACTGCAACCTGAAAATACACGACAAAATTTAATTTCTTCAACTTGTAGAGATATATAAACCGCACATTTATTTTCGTTGTTGAATTTGTAAATGATGATTGTCAGTGACATTAAAATGTACCTTTAATATCCGCACAGTTTTATAGCCAGACCTAAATGCGCGAATTAAGCGTTCACATGTATAGAGTAAAATTGGGACAGCCAGATACATCCATGTCTGTGACAATGTAGCACAAATCAAAGTTAGGAAATAATATTTTGGGAGAAAACGAATTCCACACCACAAAGAAAAAGGCCGTGTCCAAATTGGAACAAGAATTTGAGATGCTTACCGTCTTTTTGTACCATTTCTTGGAGAGGTAGAGGTAGTACCCATGCACTACAAACAGGACATAGACAATAACAAATAAGTGGTGGGAGTACCAGAAGGCATTGAACCCTGTGAGCTTCTTCAGGGTTTTTGGGAGGTGTAGCCTGCTACGGCGGAACCAAGGTTGGGCTAATGTGTATGCTATAGCCATAAGCACCACCATAATCACGCCGGTCCAACCCTCAGTTCCCTTCACGAACCACCAATAGTCATCCGGCCTCTTTTCACCGAAAAATTGCTTCATTGGCTCGTATTCTTTATCGGTCGCATGTAGTAGCCTAGGAAAGTCACATGTTAAATGTGCACCAGCATGCAGCCCAACTCCAATTGCAATTCCGAAAGCAATTACCTGAAGAATTTGAGTTGAATTAATAAAAACTAAAGGTGAAATTTAGTAAGCTCTCATTTTTATTGAGTTTTGATTCAATTGAGTTAGGCAATAGAGTTTCCAATTAATTATGTACCTTATGGAAATTAATATTGTCATCAAAGGGCACCACCATTCCTAAGTTGGTCTTGCTTCTAAGCCAAGTAACGGTATTTCTGCACACGGGTAGAAGAATTAGGGCCATGTTGAACTTAAGGGTCTCGGCTGCACCCTTAGCAGTTGTGACACAATAGCCCATGACATCAAACACAGCCCTATGCTTATACTGAATGAATTTCCAAGTGAAAAGGCCTGCACAAATTGAAAGCCATAGGGCAATGATCCAAAGCCGCTTCCAATTGTCTTCAATGAAGTAGGTGACTCTCCGGTAGCACCGCTTGATGGGGTTGTACTCCTTGGTTGGGACTAGCTTTTGGCTCAGTAGCTGGCTTAGAACACGACTATCACCCCCTCTGTTGGCTGATTTTGTTGGAGCTTGGAGGAGTAGCATTTCCAAGTTGAACAGCTGCAAGACATAAACTTTGATTAAATTTTGGTCCTTTTGGACTTGGTTACTAAGTTCTAACTTGGCTCATGTCAAAAAAAAAAAAAAAAAAGTTTTAACTTGGCCCAATTAAAGTGAACTCAGCCCATTTGTTTGAGATCTAAGAAAGCTAATCCCTATTATGAGTAATTCGGCCAGTTTTGCATTTAATGGTTAATTTTAGTGGCAGGTTCAAATTAGAACTAATAATAACTAACCACCTATGATTTATTATGAAGATGTTGTAAACATAACACCTCTTCCAAAAAAAAAAAAAAAAAAAAAAGCTAATTCTTCACTTCTAAGCAGGATATATTCAATTTTCAAATTGTGGAGTATAATTTGGGCTCCTAGGCTACAGAAAATTTGGGTTAAACTTGTTCTAATGATCTTTCTTTTGGGCAAAGCTCTGACTGGCCGAACTATCTAAGCCCATTTAATTCAGCCCAACGTGCATTTCTAATTAAATCATGTGGTACTGGGGTAAAAGTAATTATATAAAATGAGATATAAACCTCAATGTATCCGAGATTGTCTGGGTCCAGCTCTTCAATGATCAAGGCAGCATATTCTTCGGCATGGTCTTGGATATTTGACAACTTATTTGCAGAAGCACTCAAGGCAATAATCTGGAAAATTAAGCAAATAAAACTTACAATCATCTATATTTTCTCTATCAAATAATTAATTGTAGTAAAAATATAAAACTAATTCATTTTTTACATGTTAATTTCCATATTCTCACCTCTTTCACCTCTTCTTCTGTAATTCTACCGTCAGCATTTTTGTCGACCCTACATTCGGATAGAGTTAGCTAGTGCTTATGAAAAAAATGTAACTTCTTCAAAAAAAAAAAAAAAAATTAAAAGGTAAAATACTATTTTGATCTTTAAATTTTATCAAAAGTTTATTTTTTATTCTTAAATTTTTAAAATCTCATTTTTGTCCTTAAATTATTGAAAAATTCATTTCTTTTTTTTCTAAACTATTGAAAATGTTTTACTTTCTATCCTTAAATTTTACTTAAAGTTTATTTTTTATCTTTAAACTATTGAAAATTTTATTTTTTCATCCCTAATTTTGTCCCCCAAAAAAAAAATTTACAAAATTTAAAGATGAAAAGAAAACTTTTTAAATTTTAAGAATAAAAAATAAACTTTTAATAAAGTTTAGGGACCAAAGTAGTATTTTACTCTAATTTAAAATGAAATTGTATTTGAATCTATAATTTATAATTCAGTAAGTCCCTAATTTTGGACTTCAATCATTATTCTCACATGTTTCTGTATAATATTTAGCACCCAAAAAAAAAAATCCCCTGTTCAAACCTGTCAATTATTGTCAAAATATCCGGCGCAAATATATAATCATGAACAATGATAAACTTAAAGCCTATCTGCAAAAAGATATACTCTATCTTCTATGACATTGACACCATGCTAAGCCCCACATTAAAGTTTGCGCGTTTAGATAACTTAATTATTAAAATAACATTATACGTTGTCATAATCAGAGGAAAGAAAAATGGTGTCTGTTGCATTATTCTTATAATAATAGAACACACATGCAAAATGCATGAAAGTTGGCATCGAATGCTTTGCTTGACTTAAAGTATATTATAAATTCAATATATCTTCTATCTACATATTACAATTAGCTGTATTGGTAGCTCTTTATGCACAAAATACTTGAAAGGAATTAAGAAGAAAAAGAATGAGAATAGCAACATATTACATATACATAGGAACATAACTGAAGTGTTGGTCAGAAGTAGCATTGTAAAAGAATGACAAAAACTTACATGTCAAAAAAAGTTTGCAGTCTTGCATCAAAGCTCTGATCAGTAATTTGTTCCCAAAATTCATGCAGCTCAGCTTTGGTTATGGAAGATGATGTTATTCCTTTTCGACGAGCCAATGCATCAAACAATTCGCTTGCAAACTCGCTCGACTCTTTCATCCCTAACCACAATCACACTAAATTTCATCAACTTTTGGGTTAAATTAATAGTCCAAAAATAAAATTGTGCCTAAATTAGAAATTTTCAATTCAAACGATGTCATTATAAGCAACAATAATAATTTCTTTTAGACATATTCAAGATATTATAGCTATAACACCAACCAAGTATACTCTCAAAATTTTAGGAATGACTACGTATACTCAATAACTATTTGGAGTCACATGTATTTTTTATTTTTTATTTTTATAATTCTATTAAAGAGATTATATATTGATCAAAATAAGTCAGTAACTTTTATTCACACACAAAAATATATATATATATATATATATATATAAAAGTTTGTTACCCTTTTAGGGGATTAATTAATAGCAAATTATTGTCTCACATTCTTAATGTCCACACTCCATACACACCAAACATTGATTTAAAAAATGTGAATAACTTATGTCTACACTTTGTAATTGGTTGATTGATGTGTACGAAGTTTGACTAAGAGTTAGAAAATCGGTGCTAGAATTGAAACATTTTTCATTTTGAAGAGTATATATAGATGCTTTTAGTCTATTGTTAGGCACAAATTCTTACTAGCAACTAGCATGGACAGGAGTATTGAAAATATATGCAAAAGAAACAAATACAAACACAAGCAAAACTAAGAAATCAAACAATTGCATACCTATACATTGGCCAAACCGCGCTTTGGAAAGCGTCCCATTGACAGCCAATTCATCAAACCGAGCTTCAACTTGGGACCAACCTTCAGTTCCCACATTCTTGCTCATGAATTTTAGGCCTTGAAGGGCTCGAGCAGCCCCAGACTTGGTCCTATCAAATTTATTAAACCTCTTCGAAGATGTCATTCGCTTTAGCTCCTGTGATACTTGTCTAAGTTTAAACGAGAGCTGGGAACCAAGTGAAGAAGGCCTTTTCTCAAGCTGGCCTGCTAAATATGCAGTCTCTGAGTCTCCTCCTCTGATGTTTTGCACTGAAACTGAGTCATCGCGTACATCTAGTGTGATTTCTACATAGCATTCTTCATCTTTGAATCTTGCACTCTTCTTGCTGCTGTTTCTTTTGTTGGAGACTAATGGACCACTTAAAGGGCCACTATAGCCAACTCTTGTGCTACTTGTGCTGCCAGACTCTGACAATGAGTCACTTTGGTTTTCTTGAATCTCCATGGCCAGAAGCTTAAACCAATGCTCTGAAAAGAAAATATTTTAGTACAAAAAGTTTACAAACCTGACAATGAATGAGATTTAGTTATAGATTAGGAAAGCAATTATATATATTGATGGTGATTCCAAGACCTCCATCTGGAGAACAAGAGGTATGGTGCTAGTTTCTTGACAATAAAAGATATAAGGACACCCTGCTAATTAATATGATATACTGCCCTTAAGACATGTTTAATGCAAGGGAATGTATGACTTTAAAGCTAATTATAAAGGGGCTCATTCTTAGAAAAAATACCTCTGCTAAGTTCCTAACATTAGTAGCTAACTAAAAAATGCTCATCAGATTTTGATGAATAAGATACCTATGAGGCAAGGCGAACTGTCAAAGAATTTGATAGACTGAGCAACATTGAAAACTTGGAAACTTATAGAGAAATTATTGAATTGAAATAACAAATAAATTGAAGAACATTTCTAAGACAACTGGATAATGGTGTGAAAGGCTTGAGCCGGAGCCTTACCCTGTGAATGTGTAAGGAGTTTCTAAGAAATGTAATATGATTGTTTGGTCTTGAAAAGAAGAAGATAGAACCTTGTCAGAAAGATTGAGAAAACTGGATAAGAAATTGAGGAGGGTGGGAATGTTTATATTGGTGGCTTAATGTGAAAGAGCTAGCTAGGTTGACAAGTCAGAAAGACACAAATCCATGGGCGCATCTGGGTTGATTGAGTGCGTTGGTTGTGTGGGAGTGGTTAGGCTTCAAACTAGTGATATGTCAACTTCTCAATTTTCAAACATATCAACAACCCAGTTTCGACCAAAAGAAAAGAAAAAGTAAAAAGATGTACAGTATATGAGAGAGTGAAAATCTTACCATCATAATAAAGATTAAAAAGATTGAGGGTAAAGTATGCTCTTGCTCAGCAGGTACAATTTAAATCTTTCACTTTAAAAAAAATTGGATTTTAATTTGTGCTTCAAATTTCAAAAGAGAACAACTTTGTCCCTTTGTTAAAGGGCTTAGTTTTTTTTTTTTTTTTTTTTTTTCCTCTTAAATTTATGTTTTTTTTAATATATTAAATTTGATTTTGTGCTCTTAATTATTGGGTTCATTTGATTTTAATTTGTAAAATAGAGTAATTATTGAGTACTCAATGAATACTGCATCCTTCTCTTACATAAAAGTGTCTTGTTAATTAGATTCACAGTCGAGAACCATCATTTGTGTGAAAGGAGAGTGTTGCTTTCAAAGAGTATTAAATAAATTTTTAATATGTGGTTTGACTAATTTGATCTATAAAATATGAGACATCTCTACTTCACTTTAGTAATTTAAATAGAAAATAGATGGAGATAGTTCCCCTTCTCTAATTTCAGGGAACAAATTCAAACTTTTTAAATTTGATGGATCAAACTGAACTTGCATACAAAGACAAAAAAAATATGATTTATCCAAGACTTTAATTGATTGGTGCTAAGATCAACATTAATAAAGTTTTGGCAAAGTATGTAAATTATTAACTTAATTAAGCAAAAAATACATCTTATGCTTTTATGCCACTGGCTATGACATGGGTCACGATACAAACATAAGATAAGATGTGAGTTTCAATTAATTTAATTGATAAAAATTTTTATCTTTGAACAAGGGATCTAAATTCAAATTCTATTTACACAAAAAATTCAACATCTTGACTTGATGAACCGTTATCATAAAACTGATTTCATAAATTCAAATCTATCATATTTTTAAAAGAAGAAAATTAATATATAAAAAATTAAGGTACCACAAGCACTTACAGATGCTTTAGCTGATTACACAGTCTCAGTCATGTAGTGAAACAAATTAGCAATTGTGGAAACGTAACTAACAATCATAGGACATAAAGCCATGATTAGGTTCTGTTGAAAAAAATAATTTGCTTACCACTAAATGACATTGACAAACCTAATATGGTCCTCTACTTTGGATAGGGGTTGGCCTTATGTCAAATCAAATTATTGCTTCATGTTTGCATTCTACCTAATATTGTTGGTATAATAGCATGACACCCTCGCACATATCAGCAAGATAACGGTGAAAACGATTTCACATTTTGTTGTGTCCATTAAAGCCGTCTCGAAGAGGGGGCAGTACTCTTGTCAGAAAAACAAAAACCTATCGCAAAAATTGTAAATAATATATTTCTAAATGCACAATGTGCTCATATTTCGCAATTGGCAAGTCCATTTCCACGACTGTACGAGTCACATAAAGTTAAAATGTTTTCCTTGGTGTCGGAGGACTACACATGTTGTCAATAATTGAATAGATGTAAACATCCTCTCTAATAAAAAGGGAAAAAAACAAAACATTTTCTTTGTGTTTTAAAAAATAGTTACATTTAATTTTAAATTCGAATTCTCTTATCTGCATCTTTAGATTACCCTTGTGAGAATATGAAATTCATTTATGTAATAACCTAATGCAAGTAGAATAGGGATACTGAACAAACTTGAGAGAATAATCAGATGTTTGAAAAAGTCTGAATACTTTCGTTTATAATAAGAAAAATTGTTAGAATTAATGAGTTACTTAGAAAAAAAAAATTTCAGATTGTTGAGCGTAATTCAATTAAAAAAAAAAATCTAGTGAAATTTATTGAAGCAAGACAGATTCCAAAAAGACCTATGATAGTGATAACGACCATCACGTGGTAAAGATAATAACAACAACAACAATAATAATACCAAAAATTGACATTTCCACTACTCCATGATTTTGAATAATAAATGTAAGCTATAGTTTCTCTAGTGTGCTCATGGTTATCCGATTTAGAAGGTGACTTTCTTATGGTAATACTAATAATCAAAGTCATCGTAACAACATATTGGTGCTTGGCCCCAATAATGACCTCCAACAATTGACCTTACAATTGAGGACCACAAAAGATTAGGTCCATGATGTAGTTGGGGACAACCCCATTGAGAATTAGTCATTCGTATCATTATTAAGGCATTCATTAATTACATTCCAAACAAGTAGGATTTAACATTAGATCTAAAAGTCATTAGGGCATTTGTTAATTGATCATTTTAAAAAAATTAAAAATTTAATACTACATTCATGAAAATATAAAAAGCTTAAAAAAAAAAAAAGCTAATTACTTTTTTCATAATTTTTTTTAAAAATAATTTATTAACAAATGTCCTTAGGGCATTAATTAACTTTTCCATTTAATATATATCCCTTTAAAACCTTCATGTGGTTGCAATTTTTCATTTTTAAAAAGTGAAAAGGAAAAGTATGAGTTTTTTTTTTTTTTTTTTTTCCAAACGAAAGTATATAGACCTCCTCAAGTATCTGATTATTCCATTAGGTGTATGTAGTTTCTCATCCCATGCACACTTACAGAGAGGAATCTCATAGGGGTGGCCTCAAGATATTGACGAGAGGTTTCAAACTCAAGATCATAAGGAACCTAAATTTCTACTAATTAATGCTCCATTATATTTTGATTTTCTTTCTCTTGCGTAGAAATGAATTTTCTATTTGAGCTAACTAGGATGTGCTTTAGAAACTAAACTTTAGATTATTCTAGACACCTAAATATGATTTTAATTTACTAGGATATTTTATTCTTGAAAAAGTATTCTCTCAAGGAAACAAAATTCTTTGGGTGATAGTTAAAGTCTTAAATAGCCTAATTAGTTATATAGTTAATATGGAGAATTTTTTTTTTTTTTTGAGAAGAAGTTAATATGGAGAAGTGAAAATAGTGAAATGAATATTCCAAGCCCAAACTTTTGACTTTTAATTTAGTAGTCAAGAAGACGAAGATAATGAATTTAATTATACAAGTTGAGAGAGAGGAAAGGTGGTGGAAGATATATAAAGCATGAACTGCATTTGAAAATGCCAAATGAATGTTGATTAATTATGTTATGTAAAACCAGCCAGCGCTGCGTCTTGGTTTCACTAAAAACCAGTCCAAATTTGACGGCACTAGATCTATGACCTTTGGGAAGCAATATTTTCCAAAAGATTCATGACATTAGAAGAATACGTCAAAACCAGTTAATAAAGCTTGGCTGCATGTGATTCATAATATTCTAGTAGCCAGCATCTTTGGAATATGTCAAAAACGAGTGAAAGCTTAGGTGAAAAATTTTACCTGAATTCGTGGGAAAACAAAATTGCTTTTGTATGGTTGTCAAAATGGGGTCATAAAGTGGTTATCACTTTTTACCGACTCTAGACCAATCTTGAAATAGACGATGCTAAATTGAATAGCAATGATGCTATTGTTGATGATTATCTTGTACATATTTTGTATTGAGAATCATGTTGCAAATATTTTGGTGTACAGGCTGAAGAGAATGAGTAATAAAGAATATTCCTAATATCGGGTGCCTTAGAATAATTGTTTTAAGAAAGTTTTGAATACATTTTTATTTTTTTCAATAAAATTTTTTATAAATATATTTTAAAGCAATACCCTTAAGGCTTCTGTTAACTTTAACTATAAAGAATAAGAAAAAGAAAAGATGCAAATAATATTTTCCAATATAACATATCGCTTTCATTTTACCTCCAAAATAGGTTGTAGTTGAGTTGTTTTAGTGGGGAACTCCCAGCTATTAATGACAAGATTGATCAATGATAGTGAGGTTCTGTGTGAAAAGATGAGCTTCAAGCTATGTCAAAATGGCAGATTGAGGGTAGAGAGAAAATTATAGAAGAGAGAATTTGAGGCAAAGATTGTATTAAAGCTCATCATAAAAAAAGATGACAAAGCAGCCCATTATATAGTACTATAAACTTAATGTTTATCATGTGGAAATATCAATCTAATTAACTCTCCTCTAACATTTCTCAAAAAAATTAAAAAAAAATCCACTCTAACAGAATCTAATCACACTCCTCCATAAAGTGCGGAGCAAGAGTAAATAAGCGCAAAGAACCGTTAACACTACTCTAAACCATATTCATTCATTATCAACAATAAAATGAAAGTTTAAAGAGTAGGGAGGAGAGATGTAAACACAAGATAATACCGAGACATGTTATCGAAGAGGAAATTGAAGAACTAAGTGAAATCCTCCAAGTCAAAATTGATCCACTAGAGAATAAAATTGAAGTGCACGAATAACAAAAGACCCTCCAAGCCTAGTCTACCTCATGTACTTGAGCCTTCCAAGCTGCCGCTATCAACTGACTTCTTGGAACCTTGTCTTCTCTAACTTACTGAATCTCGCAATTCAGCCCATTTACATTCGCCAATGAATATTGACTCCTTCCAATACTTCCCAGCAATACCAAAATCTCAATTTACACTCAAAATGAGTGTGGTAAGTGTTTGAGCTAGCAACCTCTCAAAAATATAGAGATGGAGAAGTAGGAGTTGAGAAAAACCATAAGGAAATGTGTAGATGGTTGTGAGTATAACAATCTCTAACTCTCAAGTGTATTTTCTAAGGTTTTTTCTTTGAAAAACACTCCTTACAATTTGTGGGTAATGAGAGTATATCTAGTGTGAGTAAAAACTTGGTAAAACAAAACACAAATCCAGCCTTACATGACTCTTCATCTTCCAGTCATGTGCTCTACACGTGGCTCTTTTCACGGATTGCTTCTCATGAGACAGTTGTGAGCCAGTCGCAAAATCCACTTGTTCAACTTTTGAAGCTTGATTTTTTACCGATTTCTCGCACTCCTCCCTTACAATTAATCCCACATATATATAGGAAAAATGATTGAAGAAATTACAATAAAATTTGGCACGGAATTAAAGCCAACACAATATAATTGAAAATCACAACTTTACAGTATGGATAGAAGATGTTTCACTATAGTTTATTTCTGTAATTCAAGCTAATCTAGCCGATTTTTTAAAATAAAAGTTTCAATATGTTTCTTCTCAAAACAAAATCATAATAATAATAACATATCGCAAAACTATTGTAGAAATGAATATTAGAGTTCATAACTTAATTCTCAAAATACTGTTTTAAGAGTACATTTTCAAACTCAATGGCATCGGGATCCACTTAGAAACGAAAATAAAAGGAAATAAAGAAAGAGATACATATATCGTTTTTATTTGTACATGTCAAAATTTGATGTAATTAATGATCATATGATCTAGTGATATTTCAACTATATATATATATATATATTTGCGCATATACGTAAAGTGATATTTTCATTATTTACAATAAATGCAATAAAGATTTGTTTTTTTACATGGTGTATGACTTGAAATTTATATTATCCACTTTAAGAAGTTAATATATTTGTTTTTGATGATCACAAGATTTGCTTTGATATCTCTTATTCAATTAAAAAAAAATTACCAATAGAGTTAACTAAAATTTCACTCTCCTGAAATTTAAGTGGATATATACCTTTGAAAATTAAGATTTATTTTATGAAAAAAGTAAAAGAGTATATATGTGCAATAGCGTAATATTTCTAATATATCTCTAACCATTAAAATTTTCATACGGACTCATGTTTAGATTTATAGCCTAACCCGACTTTGGTAGATGTCTTATATATGTTCTTATATTAATTTACTATTTCTTAAAATATGCCTTTGAAAGTAATAATAGGTATACGGTTTGAATCAAAGACCTATACTATTTTACTCATCCCTCCATTACACAACGCGTTATATATATATATATATAAAGGAGCTAAATAATAATTAAGGATTAACAAACTAATCTACTTGCAAAAAAAAAAAAAAGATTAAGAAAAAAATCTAATGACTTAAGTTAATTGGCATTTTTTATTTTTCAAATAGAAACATATAGGGTTAAAATCCTCTTTTTCCATTAAGAATGTTTTTATTTTATTTTATTTTTATTTTAAGGATTAAGGTTGAGTTTGGATTGAGTTTGACGTCTAGCATCTTTGTGTCTGGCATTTAAACAGTGGGACCCGTGTACTGTTCACGAGACTCACAAATACTTTTTTTAAGTAAAAACAACTTTAAAACTAAGTCTCACAGTACTATTCACACATTTAAAAATTATTTTACTATAGTGTTTTTAGTTTTCAGTAATAAACAGTATCTAAACAGACTCTAAAAAAATAAAGTTAATGGGCCAGATCATTTTGGGCTGTGTATTCTCTATTTTCTAATGGTCCAAGTCTATCCGCTTTTCCAGAAAAAGAATAACCTGGGTTAGGTGCTAATCTGCACAGCCCATGTATATATTGCTCCTTAATGTAATAGCTAAATCAGTGGGCCTCTCTCATCACAGTACCATAAGAGTTTAAGACCAAAACATAAGATGAACCGAAAAGAAATATGAAGAACAAGAAACTCTTGTTGTGAGCTCTGACCATGTCACCACGGCCCACATATCTCTGATGTTGGACCTTCTCAAATCCATGAATATTATAAACTAGGCCCAACTCTTTTCAATAGAGTTGTCATCCCCATGAAATTTTTATGTTTCCTTTGTTTTGACAAAACAAAACGCTTTCTTAAAAATAACTCATTTCCGTGTGTTTAGTTGTTAACCTAAAGATGAGACAAAAATATTTTATGTTATTTAATTAACTCATATGAAAAATTATCCATATTTCTTTTAATTCAAAACAATTATATAAGCAAAAATTATATTCATGAAAACATACTCGAGATTAGAAAGCATCAAATGGGAAAACTGACTGCAAATGTCATTTGCGGGGAAAAAAAGTCAATAATTAATTAACATGACTCAACATCCTGTGTGTGGTGTTCAACAAAATTCTTTATAGAGAGGAGTAGAGAGAGAAGAGTCACCATAGGAAAATTTTGTTATCAAACACAATGCGATTTCTAAACATGTGTCTGCATCATATCATGTCTAATGCAAAAAAAGCACTAGACAAAGGCTATATTTGAACATTTTTACCTTATACTTATAAGAACCATACCAAACATTGCACAATCAACGTTGCTGTTTAGTGGTTCACCAATTTTACCTTTTTGATTATTAATTAATTAATACATCAAAAAATGATGAAAAAAATAAAGAGGTAGAAAATTTATTTATAAAATTGAATTTAATTTGAACCATTTAATTTCAGTATTGAAAGTCTTTTTAAATGTTGAAAACCTTTTTTTAGGAAAAAATGTAGTAAACTTAAAGTGGACTAATTTATGAATTGAATCAAATGCTCTTTTTAACTAATATATATTCCCTTAGAAAAAAGGTCCAATCCCCATTGTAAATGGCACAAAATTTTTTATATGATTGAGCAATTGAGCAAAATTTTTTTTTTTTTTTTACTAAGTGATGTTAGAGATACCTTAAATTTTACTATAGACTTACAAACCGACATATAACCAATTATTTATAAAGAAGTAATGCAAACAATCATTAACTAAGGTGCTGAAATTTATCAATTATAGTCATTATTACATCATATTTTGAACATTTTGTATTACCTTTAATATTTTGCTTTTTTATTTCTATCAAGGTTTCCGAATTAAATAGGAGAACAATAAAAATTTAACCCAATTGAAACCCTAAAATGTTTCAAAAACAAAAAATATACTGCAAATGTGTTAGATCATCAATGATGACTAATCTCCACCTAGCTAATAGTTTGAGATTTTAATTTTTGTAAACTAATTTCTTACAAGCCACACACCAAATAATATCTATCTATGTCTTTCTTAAAAAAAAGATATAAAATTAAAATTTTGATTACAACTTTACTCGTCATCATATATCCATGTCAAAGTAAATTTCTTTTTAATTTTTTTTAAATTTTCTTTTTGTTAAAATTTATGCTTCAACAATGATATTCAATCCTATTATTCATCTATTTTTGAATTTAATGTTTCAAATTAGTCTTAATTTAAAGGCTTCATATAAATTTTTCACCTTAAACCCTAAATTATGTTAGGCAGTCCTTGAATAAGTGGTAGAGTCATGCTCTTTAAACACCCTAAAAAATAGCACATATATAACATTTATACCTAATAAGTAATAAATTGTACACATTCGTAATATTACCTAAGTACAACAATTTGAATTGAGTCTCTTTATATTTTCTAAGTTTAAAAACATGAATTTACATTTAAACATAATTACACACAACTATAGAATAAACTAAATGATATTTGTCAAAAAATTGAATTACATTTAAAATATAAAGATTCTATGAACCAAATTAACGATAAGAGAAAGTTTTCCCACACTCCAATATCACATCGTATACACCCACTATGAAAGTGTGGGCATTAATTAGTTGGAAAATATGACCACTAATTTGATGTCCACCGTTAGGGTTTTTTTTTTTTTTTTTTTTTTTTTTTTAATATTAAATTTATTTAAATGTAGGTATAGAACATATAATATAAGAATATTCTCAAAAAAATAAGATAAGATAAACTATCACTTTTCTAAATTTATTCACTTAATAAATAGTGAATTGTAATAGTTTAACTACTATTCTAACAACATACTTATACATTCATATAATTTTATTTATATTTATAAAGATCACCATAATTATACTAGAGGTTTTGACCTTAATCTCTAGAAAAAAAAAAGATTAAGGACCTAATTTTTTTTTTCTAACATGCATGTCATGTTGGTTAGTAAAACTGGTGATACATGACCAAATATATCTTTTTTGGCTTGAGAGAAAAAACCTCCCTCAGAACAAACAGTTTAGGAGCATTTTGAAATAAGAGAAGTCTGCTATGCATGTAATCCAAAAGGATTATATATATATATATATAGGGACAAGTTCTCCCACGCCCAAGATATTATTGACAATGTTACTCATGATTTCCATGTAAATACTCACAACACTGTAAACCCTATTGCACAAGTTAGAGCTTAAGCTTCAACTTACCCCCTGTTGAAGCAGCCATGTCTTGCCCTACTACATCTACTACTACACGTGATAAGTCATCTACTAAGTCCAAAAAGAAGAAATCTGCCTTTGATGTACACAATAAAATTTCCTTGATTGCACTATTAAAGCAATCTTGGAAGGATGAAGAAGAAGCTGCAAATACTAACTCAGAAGAAGAGGAAGATAACCAAGAATCCGAGGCATCCTCAGAGGTCTCTATCACCAATAATGATGATCCTTATTATACCTATGATCAAGAATTATTTGGGCACAACACAATGACTACTCTACATTGGGCTAAAAATTAACTCTGTCGGCACAAAATGGCCAAAATTGTTAAACTTGATGCAAATGAATGACTTGCTAAAGCTACATCAATTCCACTCATCTTGTTAAAGTTGTATTGATTCTCACTCATTATGTTGAAGACTGATCGATTCTTGCTGATCAGATTCTGGCTATTTGCCACGAAGATGATTCCCTCTCCAAACAGCACATACCAACATGTTTGCTAATGGCATTGCCTACTAATGATGACCTGCTGTGAATAGTAAAAAAGTCAATTTTACTGTTTATTATTTACTATTCATTGTTTTAATAGTCTTTTATTTTTGCTTGTAAGAGGTTTATCCCTTTTAGCTTTAGAGGCTTTTTTTTTTTTTTTTTTTAAGTTTTATATTCCCTTTATGGCTTGTTTGGAAGTTTAGAGAGGGAGGAGAGTAGAGGGGAGTAGAGGGAAGGGGAGTAGTGGGGGGGAGAGTAGAGGAGAATGATTCACCTCCACCTTATTTGGATGTTTTTAAAATTAGTAAGGGGGAAGGGAGTAATTAACCCTTCCCCTTGTGTAATTTTGTTAATATAATAAGGGTAAATTAGGTAATTTATTTGGTCAATAGTTTATATACTCTACTCCCCCTCCAAATCTCTCCAATTTGGGGGAATTAAAATTGGGGGGCTAGAGGGAGTCCAAACCCCTCCAAACTCCTCCCTCTCATTCTTTAAAAAACTTCCAAACAAGGTAATTGCATTACTCTCCCTCCCTCTACTCTATTCCCCCTCCTTTTTTAAACATCCAAACATGCCATTAGTTTCTAAGCTAACTCCAGAAGGTCTTAAGCTTGTAATCCTTTCCAATTCTTGCTCAACTCTTGAACCTATTGTTACTTCTTGTAAGTGTTTTATTTTAAATTTATTATTGAAATCTTGTTAAAATACCTACTGTTTTAAGCATTTCTACTTTAAGCATTTCAATACTAATACTACAATTCATAAAATACAGATGCTTAAAACAGTAGGTATTTCAACAAGATTTCAATAATAGATTTAAAATAAAACACTTACAGGAAGTAATAGTAGGTTCAAGAGTTTAGCAGGAATTGGAAAGGGTTACAAGTTTAAGACCTTCTGGAGGTAGCTTAGAATCTAAAGGAAATATGAAACTGAAAAAAAAAAAAAAAAAAAAAAAAAAAAAAAAAAAAAAAAAAAAAAAAAAAAAAAAAAAAAAAAAAAAAAACCTCTACCTCTAAGGCCTATAAGCAAATATATATATATATATATATATATATATATATGCACAGTGCATACACATTCACTCGCCAACAGCTTGTCTCTCCAAAACCTACACTTATGGCTCACAGCCACAGGGATTTAGAGCTTGTAATTAAGTCAGCCCAGAATTTGAGCAACATACATCATTTAGCTTTAGTTAGAGTTTGAAATCTTACACCCTTGTTTCCATTCACGACAAAAACAATAACATTTGTTCCTCTCCCACTCTTGAGGAAAGAACATCGGTTCAAGATGGTTCAAACCCTATATGGAGCTTATGAGCTACATTCCATATCGACCTCACCAAGGTCGAGGAGAACAGCCTTACACTAGTTGTAAGGCTCAAGTCAAATCGGTCAAGTGACAAAGATATTGGTTTAGTCCGTGTGCCAATCACTGAACTTCTAGGAGGTTTTAGTGGCGCTGAAAGACAGATGAACAAAAGTGTAGTGAACTCAGATGGGACGTCCCAGCAAGAAAAAGGAACACTAAAATTTTCTTATAAGTTTAGGAACACAGTCTAGCACCCACATGTTTCAACGTGAATATTGGGAAAAATACGTATTCAATTGTGTAGTAGAAGCCTGGTATGGCTAGACACGTGAGGAATACTGTAACCGATTAAGTAGTCTTAATGGGGTTCGGTGCGGCAGTGTCGGCAGAGTTAGATGCCGTTGATACAGCTTACGATGCTAACCATCTTGGTGATGACTTGTCTAGTGCTGATTAGTCAGTATTATATTAACATTTTTTCAATACTTATAAACGTTTTATATTTTGATGTTGATGATTGTTATTGTAGTGGGTTGTTGAATTAGAGCAAGTGGGTGGCTTGCAAGGTATTATGGTGTGACTACTTTTAATGTATTTTTAGAAAGCAATTGTATTACATTACATTCTACAACTTATATTTTAGGATTTGTAATTTTAATTCATTGGTGTAACTACTCTTAATGCATTGTTAGAAATGTCTCTTATAACATAATTAATGTTTTTACTTTACGATTTTAATGTAGTATTATTTTTATATTTATGCAGATTTCTTATTGATAGCTTTTAGAGCATTTTCTTTTGGCATTACTTGAAGACATTTGAGAACATCTTCTTTTGGCCCTAATTAATATATATATTTTTTATTGTTATAAAATATCTTGTGTTATTGTATGTGTTGCAACAAATTTGTATGGATGGATTGAATCGAGTACTTGTTTTATTTTTACTTTTGGAATGTATGGATCGTTTTCTTATAAATGTGTTGTTCAAATGTGAGGTTTTAATAATGTAATGACAAGTTACAAGTTAATATAAAAGAAAGGAAATATATGAAAATAAAAAAAATTATTTTTGGTGACGAATTATTCCATCACCAAATATAGCAAAATTTAAAAAAAAAAAAAAAAAAATTGTTTTGGTGACGATCAAATATGGAAGAAATAAAAAAAAAAAAAAATTGTTTTGGCAACAAAAAATTTTGTTGCCAAATATAGCCGAAATTTTTAAAAATGGTTTTGGCGATGAACTTTTTCATCTCCAAATATGATTTAATAAAATAAAATAAATTTGGCGGTGAAACTATTTCATCACTAAATGGTGTATTTAGTGAGGAAAACTTTTGGCGACGAATCTATTTTTTTTTTTTTTTTTAAAAAAAAAAAACTACTCAGACCTTTTGGCTACAAAATTTTTCGTCGTTGGGACTTTTAGTGATAGGGTATTAGCGATGAAACCAATTTTGTTGCCAAAAAACACTTTTAGCGACCAAAAAAAAAAAAAAAAAAAAGGACTTTTAGTGACAGATATTTTCGTTACTGAAAATAAATTTTGTTGTAGTTTATACACAACTAGAGAAGACAGAAGCCTATAATAAGCACAAAGAGAATCATCTCTCTCTCTCTCTCTCTCTCCTAGAAATATGGACCTACCCTATGAGGGAAGCTTGGGAAGGGAAGGGTCAATTACACACACTTGAACACCATGGCAGTTTCCATTGCTTTTGAAGAGTATGTATACTATGTGCACACTAGACATTTTAATGAGATAGTTCAAAATCTGGCTAAATTACAACTTACAAAAAACTAATCGCAATAGTTTTGAATACCATACCATTCCTACTGGAACAGATAGAAAATCTCGTACTAGTATGCATGCAAATCAAAACGATAACCCCCATATTCCATATTGGGTGCAATTTCGTCCCATTTTTGGATCATTCCCGACGTTTTGGTTAGTTTTAGCCAATACCATTTGAAGTTATAGATTCAGCTAGAATGGAGAGGAAGTATTAAAAAAGAAAAGAAAAAAAAATGAAGCAAACAGGTACAATATGACACCCTTGATATAGCAAATTGTTAATGATTGTAAGTAAAAAAAAAAATAATGTTAGTAGTGAGCTTTAATAAGAATTAGTGAAAATTTTCCAATTCAACATGTTTGTAAAAATAAATGTCAATTTTTCATGAGTAAGTTGCATACTTGCATGCACTTAGTGCAGTGACAGGTTTTACTATGCCCTCGTAAGAAAAAAAAAAAGTTATAGCTGGTAAAAAAAAAAAAACAAAGGCCTAAAGAATTTTTTGTAAAGCATTGACCGGCCGCCCATGTGTCATTGTCCATTAAAATTTCTTTCCTCCTCCATCACATCATCATCACAAGCCTACAACTTGTATTTGTTTTACTAAACACATGCTTCCTTTAATTACTTCTCCTTTTCATTTTTTTAATATTCTACTTTCTAAGCCACCTACCAAAAAGAGCAAAAGACCTTATCTCTAACTAAAAAAAGACCTTATCTGTAACAACTTTTTTCATTGTCTCACGTTAAAGATGTATTTGGATATAACTTATTTTTATTAAAAATTAAAAAATAAAAAATAAAAATACTGAAATAAAATAATTTTTAAATAGAAGATTCTTAAAATTTACGTCTAATAAAAAGATATTAAGTAAGATTGTAACCTTAATAGCCACACTTTAGTGTTTATTAGAAAAAATTTAGTGAACCCTTGAAAAAAAAAATGGTTGAAACTAGTCATATTGTTTGTAGTGTGATAAGTTCTAAATCCAAAATATATTAAAATTAAATTGAATTAATAAATTTTAGTTAGGTTTGAGCTTAAAGGTCCGTTTGGTTAGGAGAATGGAAAAGTGAGAAGATAGAAAATGAGAAGTGGATGGAAAAGTGGGAGGATAGAAAATATTGTATTTCCTCATTTATATTTGTTTAGGAGGGTGAAAAAGTGGAGGAATTGAAAACTTTTTTGTTTGATTGAGAGTAAAAGTGAGAGGATTAGAAAATTTAATTTATATAAATTGACTCATATGTCCTTATTAAAAAAATTATCTAGTTAAAAATAAAACAAACAAACATGCCAAGTTTATTAAAAAAAAAAATCATGAAAAAAAAAACTCAGTATTAACCAAAACAACTAATCATGCCCAGTTAAAAAACAAAAAAGCCAGTTAACCAAAAAAAAAAAAAAGATCATGCCCAGGTTAGAAGAAAAAAAACGAATTGGAGATTAAAAAAAAAAAGAAGCAGCGGTACAGTTAGAAACAAAGGCTCGGCCACGTTCATTTAGAATTTTAAAAAAAAAAAAAAAAAAAAAAGTAGGAAACAAAGGGTAACAACACGTACACAATGGGTTAAAAAAAATTAAAAATTAAAAAGAATAGGAAACAGTGGGCAGCAGCACACAGTGGTTTCCTTAATTAGAAAGTAAAATATTAGTATTAATAGTTTTTTTTATTTATTTTTTTATTGAATAGATAGAAGTATACTAATAAAGGTGAAGAACGTGTACAAGTGTTAATAGTTAATACGAAATACGGCTTTCAAAGTCCTCTCACAATCTCAACTTTGCCATGTGCTCATGTACCCCCTGAGGACTCCTTCCAGTTGATCTCTTTACCAGTGAGAGTGCATACATGCGCTTATAAATGAATGACAAGTTGAGAATCTTGTTCAGCGGAAAAAAAGAAAGAAAGAAAGAAAGAACGACAAGTTGAGACAGCTATGTGTAGACTTAGTCAGTGGAGCATTCTAGTCAATGCAAGCCCACCTCAAAATCTATGTTGGACTCTGGATTATCCATTCTTTCTGCACTGCTTTCTGTTGTTTAATGTCTTCTTATTCTGTGCGAGTCCCTGTTTGTTCTTTCCTACCCAATAAGTGTACACTTACGACAAGTTGAGACAGCTAAGTGTACACCAGCCTACATAACAACACCAGACAAGTTGGCATTACTGGTTGTTTTTGGGTTTGCTTAATTGAATATTTGATCTTTTTTTAGGGAAATTAAATATTTGAATACTTTAACCATTAAGTTCTTTTCTCATTTTTTTTTTTTTCCATTCAGAATTTTGGAAAAGATGAAAGAGAATTCATTGGGTCAGGAGTAGTGCGCCCCCCTCTCACATGAGAGGGTAGGCCCAAATGTGGTCTATCTTGAGGCCCATCTCTCATGTGAGAGGAGGACCATGTGTGAGGCTCACTCCTCACGTGAGAGAGAAGGAATATTTCTTTTAAATTACTTTATAAATTTTCAAGATAAAAACTAAAGAATAAGTTACAAACATGCATTATATTTGACTTATAAAATAATTAATTGTTTAGCTTTTTTTCTTTTTCTTTTTTCTTTCTTTATTGTGATTGATTTTTAAAGAGCCTCAAAAGGGGTAAGGGCTAGAAGTAGAGAGTATTATTATTAAATGTACAAACTGGCTATCGGCTTTATATTGCTACAATTCAATAAAACAAAAGACTCTTGTGGTTATGTGTATAAATTATACTTTAGCTTTCTTAGTGTGGGGGACAAAAAATAGCCTGTGGTGAGGTCCACGAATTGGGAGTGAAATGTCTGTCACAATCTATTTATAAAAAAAAAAAAAAAATTAAAAAAAAAAGCACTCCATAATGGGAAACTCAAACAACTGATTTCTTAGATGACATATTTTTCAAATCAAGCTACAGTATTACAACAGGAAATTCTCTTATTCTCGAAATGTTACACACTCTTACCCTCTTAGACAACACATATTTTAGCTTTTCTCTCTGTTTTCCCTCCTTTTTACAATCCCTTTTTTCTTGCCTCTCTTCCCCGTTTTATAGGCATATCTCTTGCTCTTATCTCTATAGTTGTCTTGTTGCCAGCTAAACTATCAGAGATATTTTTCTTTACTTTATTAGTTTCCTCCCCTCCCTTATCCTGAAGCTTTGACTTTTGGAGGATGTTTGTATTGTTCAGGCTATCTTATATGCATTTAATGCGATAAAGGTTAAGCAAGAACCCCCTCATTAATGCGGAGGTAAAAATCTTCAATCTTCTTGTGTGTTCTAGAAGTTTCCTACGGTTCGAGGCGTCTTCTAGAAGCCACACATGGATCATTCATGCACCATTCTTTGGGTAGGTTAGTTTCTTACCTTTTCCATAGGAATTGCTTTCCTGTGTCACTCTTCCCTTCTGTAATACTTGGGATGATCCAGCTTCCCTTCCTCCATTGTTTATTTCCCTTTGGGCCTTCCCTCTAATACACAAGCCTGGCCCAATTCGTTCCCTGTGGCCAATATCTTTTTGGGCTTAAGGCTGGAATGGGAACTCTTCCACTCCCCACAATAGCCCCCCATGATCTCTAGGTCATCATTATTGATGTATGGATTGTGGTTTGAGAAAAATGTGGCAATCATTAACTGGCATTTATGAACATTGGCGGTGTTAAGCAATAAATGCCGTAGACATGCCCAAGCTTCTCGCCCCACGATTATCAGCGAATGTTGTTGAATGGACGATTAGATGGGCCATTTGGAAAATGGAAAATAAGTGGGAAAGGAAGGGTCTCATTTGTCCCTTCCTCTCCCTTATTTTTCTTTATATAAGGAAGAACCCACACCTCCTTCTGAGCTCCTTCTTCGTTAATTCCTTACCAAAACTCAAAAAATTTCTCTTTTCTCTCCACTATTTCCTTCTCTGACGATCTTTAGGTGACCTTCAATGCCTCCTTTTTTCCAACTTTTCCTTCCTGTTGTAAGTTCATCTACTTCTCTTCCTTTAGATTAGCTTCATCTTTACACTTTTCTTCTTAGTTCTTTCTTTCATAAAATTTTGTTGATAATGGGAAAATTTAAATCTATGGTTGGTACCCTTGAGAGATTAGCCGAGTTCAGGGGGAAATAAAACTTTCCTAATGACGTTGAGGTGAGGTATTGCCTAAAATCCGAGGCAATAATCTCAAGAAGGGAAGGCAAAATGGTAATTCCACTTGTTGCCATTGTAGAAGGGGGAGTTAGGATCCCCATGAATGTCCTACTTACTAACTTCTTACGCCATTTTAAGGTCTATCCTGACCAATGTACCCCTAACGTATTTAGGATCGTTAGTAGTGTAGACACTCTTAATAAAAGGCTTGGATTGAAGCTTATCGAGCATGATATCAACTACATTTATAGTTTTTAAGATAGTAAAACCTCAGGGTTTTACTTTAAGATTTGACATAGGAAGGTGAGGCTTATTGCTGATCTTCTGGATTCCCACAAGGAAACAGAAGGAGACTATTTGATCATTTTTGGGAACTGGTACCTCGGCAGAATCTACTGCCCCATAAGTGTGGGTAAAGTAGGTTGGTAGATCTAATAGGATTTTATTTTTACTAAATTATTATATTTCACTTGTCTCATTTTTGAGCTATCTTACACATTCTATGTTACTAACCTTTGCTCATTTCTTTTTCAGAGGATCATGCTTTCAAGAAGAAGAGGCAACTGATCAACTCCATAGACTTGAACAAATTGTTGAGATCTCCGATCTATCCTCATCCCGATGGTCAACTCTATGCAGCCTACCTTATTCTTGGATATTCTCCTGTGTATTGAAGTTTTCAAGTTGTGGGAAGAGCCATTACCATAAAGCATCCTTTACTCCCATGCATTGACGTTTGTTGTAAGGGATTCATCTTCTTTGTTTTTTTTTTACTAAGCCAATTAATGGTCTATGCAGTTCATTTCCATACAAAACAATATGTCCAACAATCCTTGAGTAAGTTGCATACTTGCATGCACAAGTTCCAAAAAACAACATTGTCCAAAATAAAAAGATTGGCTTACTTTTATTTTTTTTTAACTATAATATCTTTTTATATTAATGAGAGATTGTCACGTTATCTACTAACTAAATAAAAGTTAGATATTAAAACTCACTACTACTTGTCATTATATATTTAAAATCATACCTAATTAGAAAAGTACTGAAAAACTTTGGTAAAAAGGCCCCCCAAATAAAACTAACTGGCCCCATGTGTCATTGTCTCAGTCATTATATATTTAAAATCATACCTAATTAGAAAAGTACTGAAAAACTTTGGTAAAAAGGCCCCCCAAATAAAATTGCCTGGCCCCATGTGTCATTGTCTCATTCAAAGATTCTACTTTCTAGCCACCTTTCATAAGACCTTATCAGTTAGCAAGCCTTCTCATAGTCTCACACTAACTCTTTCCATTTTTTCTTTTTAGTTTTCATTTCTATTTTACTTCAATTTCTGTTTATTTATTTTATGGTTAATGGTTCTTTTTTTTCCTTTTATTTATTAAGTCCTCTTCACTAGAAAAAAAGAAAAAAGAAAAAAAAGTTTTCATTTAATTAGTTATCTTAATCGATATTATACATCCACTTTCAAAAATGGAACTAATGTCTCTGAAGATTAGTTTTGAGAATATTATTGCAACTGAACCGAATGAAACTAAAGGGTACATTTCTTAGAATTAATAAATGGTGGGCAAAACAACTAAAATTATCCCAAACAAAAATAGAAAGACTGATACAAGTAGTGTAACATTAAGATAATTAATAGTTTATATAAATAAAGTCACACATAGCTAGAAAAGCTGTAAGCACAAAACAACACAATAACACTGGTCTATTACACTAAGAATACCCTGCAATAACTTGCTTACTACAAAACATTTTAAGAAGAGTAGTCTCTCTCTCTCTTTTTTTTTTTTTTATTATTTTTTTTAACACAAAATACAATTTACAAAGGAACTTAACTTTAAATCACAATTTTAGGAGTTCCTTGTAAAATATTGCTGCTGCAGTTCCCTTGTAAAATTGTGCACACAAGTCATTATTACAACACGAAATTAAATAGCACATCAACCACCACATAACAAAGGATAATCCACTTTCCAATATATAATTTCCGTTCAGTTCCCAAACTTCCTTGATCAAACCTAGCTTCAGTAGGCTTCTTCATCATTAGCATAATCATCCTCATCATCCGGGTAATTAGCAGAGGAGTCAGCACCGGACAGGTCAACACCGGATGGGTCAGCAGCAGAAGATTCAGCACCGGAAAGGTCAACACCGGATGGGTCAGCAGCAGAAGACTCAGCACCGAATGGGTTAAAATTAGTTAAAACCGCACCTATCGCTGTCGTGGCAGCCACACTTGCCAGTCCCGCGCCTAATTCATCTTTAAACTTACCCATAAAGCGTCTAGCAGTACCAGGCCTCTGCTGCACATTCGGTGTCGCAGAGTTCCCAATATTCACCGTTGAAGCAGGTGGATGTTGGACAGTATTTCCAAACTTATAAGAAAAATTTAGTCTTCCTTCTCCTTGCTGGGACGTTCCATCCAAGTTCACCACATTTTTGCTCACATGTCTTTCAGCTACTGCCTTCGCATCACCAAAACCTTCCAGTTCAGTGATCAGCACACGGACTTCACCGACATCTCTGTTACCAGTTATTCGACGTGACTTGATCTTAACAACCAGAGCAAGGTGGTTCTCCTTGACCTTCGTGATGTCGATGTTGAAGGTAACGTGGAAGTTCCATTTGGGGTTTGTATTACCTTCTGAGTCAATTGGTGTTTGTTCCTCAGAGGAATGGAGGTTATTGTTGTTGTCGCGAATGGAAACAAGGGCGAAAGGGTTCATTTTTCTGAGTTGAGGTGCATTATGTACGTTCCTCAATCCCTGGGCTGACTGAATTACAAGCTCTAAGGCCCTGTAACCCATATGTGAGTGAATGAATGTGTGTGCACTATGTGCTCTGGTTTTGTATTGTGTTAGGAATGGCGATGTAATCCAAAGGCATTGGCCTACACATATTTATAAGCGCATTGTGCATTCATGCAAAGTGGAAAAGAGAAATTATTTGAGTGGGAAGCTTCCTGCAGGTATCCTCACGACTCACCAGTCATTTCCAAGAAACTTTCTAAAAAAAAAAGAAACGAAAATAATTTCCTATGCTGACTTTTCTCTTTTCACCCCTCTTTAAATATTTGAAGTTGACCACTAGCTATTGGATGCTAAGTTATGTAATTAATACCACCACGTATGTTTAATGTGGTGATCATTATCTTATAATTTCTCCTCCTCACTACCTCTCCATATCTTTTCCAATATTTAGTATGCATTATCGTATTTTGGTGATTGAATGAAATATTATTTTATTATAGTATTTATATTATTTTATTATGTTAAAAACTAAAATAAAATCACTGTTATAGTGTGAAAGTGTGAAAATTGAAAGTGTGAAAGTAAAATAAATAAAGTGAATTTTTTTAGTGATAAAAAACTAAAAATTATGCGCTAGTGGTGTGAATGCTCACAAACCTTTGAATTGGTATCGTAACTTTCAGCACGCGTAAGAATATAAACAAGTTTTTTGACATAATATAATATATCAAATGCCCAATGATCATATTTTAAGTTACCGCTAAAGCACGTTCTCTCACTATCTCAACTTAGCCATGTGCTCTTCGTATCCCCCCTCCCCCTCGCGGGATACTCTCACAAAGAGAGGCCCACCCGGGAGACTGGGCCGGGGAAACTTTCCGGTTTATCTCTTTGCATGACACTGTATTATAACTTCTGTAAAAGTGCATAATACAAAACTAGCCAGCATATACAGTGCATACACATTCACTCACCTAAGCCAGTCTCTCCAAAAACTATACCTTATGAGTAGCATTTATAAGCCTTTAGAAGTTGAGATTGAGTCAGCCCAAGGGTTGCCATACGCAAATCATATCACAAAAATGAAACCTTACGCCGTGGTTTACATTTGGGACATCAAAAATAACCTTCGTTCCAAGAAGGAACTATCATCGGTTTACACAGCAGGTGGTTCAAACCCCACATGGAACTTGATGTCGCGGAAGCCTGAAGAGAAGCACACACGATGCTCTCTTGATGAAAACAGAAACTAAACTGTTAGTTTCTGGTAGTAAACCTCGAATCCACGAGGGGTTTCCCTGAATCTACAAGGAGATAAAACTGGAATCCACCAGAAGAGAAAATTGACAAAGTGTCTGTGTTTATTGATAATAGTCTATTTTGCCTCTGACGGCTACAAAACATATAAATACTGAGCAAAAACGTTTAAAACCCTAATTTCGCACTAATTAAGCGATTAGGTGACAAAATTACCGAATTTTACCAAAAATGGCAAAATTGAGTTAAACACAGAATCATAAATTACTAACCTTAAGGGTTGTCCCAAAATAGACGAGACCTTATTCTGACTTTTAAACTAAAAGTTATTAAGGAAAAACAAATATTAATATAAATAGCAAGAACATTGTTTTCGGGGCCTTAACAAAGGAATTTGCCTAAAATTTGGCGACGTTCATAGTTATGATTCTGGATTAGAACGCCGTTTCCCTTCAACCTGCCAAATTTCATGCAATTCCGACACTGTTAGCTCTGATGGCCCCTACTGGCACCCCCCTTTGATCTTGCGTTGTGATTTCCTGTGCCCTTGCTGCTCCAAGTAAGCATGTGTTATCTGTTCTACATCAATCCCCCCCCACTTGAAAAGAACTCGACCCCGAGTTCCCACTATCCGGTTCATCAGGAGGATGATAATCATACAAGTCAGCAACATTGAAGGTAGAAGAAATGCTCATATCTGGAGGAAGAGCAACCACATAAGCATTGTTGTTGATCTTCTTAGTAATCTGAAATGGCCCATACTTTTTGTCCTTCAATTTGTTGTAGGTACCAACAGGAAATCTCTCATTCCTAAGATACACCAGCACTAAATCCCCAACATTGAAGATCTTCTCACGCCTCTTCTTATCAGCAGCCTCCTTGTACTTAGCATTTGTAGCTTCCAGTTTCTGCCTCACCTCCTCTTGCATGGCCTGAATACGGTCAGCCATATTCTCTGCTGCTTAACTCACTCCTGGAAGCTCAGGTAAAGGTACCAAGTCCAAAGCGTGTTTTGGGGGCACGCAGTAGACGATGGCAAATGGAGATTTACCAGTGCTTCTATTGACTAAGCTATTGTATGTAAACTCTGCTTAGGACAACGCAAGATCCCACTGCTTGGGCTTTTCACCTGAGATACACCGAATCAGATTCCCCAAAGTACGATTAACCACTTCTATCTGGCCATCAGTCTGTGGATGACTAGTGCTGCTGTAATTCAAGGAAGTGTCAAAACGCTTCCACAAAGTTCACCAGAAGTGACTAATGAACTTGGTATCCCGGTCAGAGGTGATGGACTTTGGCACTCCATGCAAACGCACAACTTCTTTAAAGAATAGATTGGCCACTCGAGTAGCATCTGAAGTCTTCTTACATGCTATGAAATGGGACATCTTGGAGTACTTGTCAACCACAACAAAAACAGAATCCATACCTCGCTGGGTTCGAGGAAGACCCAGTATAAAGTCCATAAACAGATCTTCCCATGGTGCTTGTGGAACTGGCAAAGGCATATATAAACCAGTATTCTGAGATTGTCCCTTAGCAGTTTGGCAGATTGGACACTTCCTCACATGATTGCCAACATCCCTCTTGAGTTGTGGCTAATAATACCTCTCTTCCACAAGTGCTATAGTCTTATCTCTGCCCATATGTCCACCCAAACCTCCACCATGCAGCTCCCTAATAATCTTCTCCCTCAATGAACTTTTAGGGATGCATAATTGGTTACCTCGAAAGAGGAAACCATCCTGGATGTACATACTATTGACAGCAGTATAAGTTTGTTGACACTTACCCTAAATATCACTGAAATCCTCATCATTCTCATACAACTCCTTGAGGCAATCAAACCCTAAAACTTCAGTACGTAGGGTGGTCAACAAAGATGCTCGTCTGCTGAGTGCGTCAGCCACCTTATTAGTGACACCAGACTTGTGCTTCAATGTGAAATGGAAGTACTGAATATAAGCTACCCACCGAGCATGCATCCTGTTAATGCTAACTTGACTGTTGATGTGCTTCAATGCCTGATGATCTGTATATGATACAAACTCCCTCTGAATCAGGTAGTGCTCCCAATGCTTAAGAGTCCGTACTACAGCAAAGAACTCCAGCTCATAAGCTGACCATTTACTTCGAGCTTCACAAACTTTCTCACTGAAGAATGCTACTAGCCTGTTGTCTTGTGAAAGAACAGCGCCTATCCCGACCACAGATGCATCACACTCCACCTGAAACACCTTATCGAAGTTGGGCAATGCCAAAACCGGGGTTGTGCTCAACTTTTCCTTGATCAAGGCAAAGCTTTGTTCTGCCTCTTTTCCCCACGAGAACCTCCCCTTCTTCAGACACTCAGTGATAGGGGCTACTATGCTACTAAAATCTCGAACAAACCTCCGATAGAAGGTTGCTAGCCCATGGAAACTTCGCACATCACTCACTGTCTTTGGGGTTGGCCATTCTCTGATTGCACGGACCTTGTCCTCATCAACATGAATCCCATCCGCACTGACCACATACCCTAAGAACAACAACTTATCAGTCAAGAAGCTGCACTTCTTCAAGTTGATATACAACTCATTGGCCTGCAACACCGCTAATACTTCTCGCACATGATTATAGTGGGCTGCTTCTGTCTTACTGTAAATCAGGATATCGTCAAAATAAACTACCACAAACTTTCCAATAAATGGTTTCAATACCTGATTCATAAGTCTCATGAAAGTGCTGGGAGCATTGGACAATCCGAAAGGCATTACCATCCACTCATACAACCCCTCCTTTGTCTTAAAAGCTGTCTTCCACTCATCTCCAGGTCGGATCCGAATCTGGTGATACCCACTCTTGAGATCCAGCTTGGTGTAACACTTGGACCCACTCAGCATATCAAACATGTCATCTAGTCGGGGAATAGGAAATCAATACCTGACTGTGATCTTGTTGATGTCTCGACTATCCATACACATACGCCAGCTCCCATCCTTCTTTGGTGTTAGCAATGCCGGTACTGCACATGGACTCATACTCTCCCTAATCTGCCCCTTGCTCAAAAGCTCATCCACCTGCCCTTGTAGAATTTGACCTTCTTGAGGATTCATCCTGTAATGTGGCAAATTAGGTAGACTAGCTCCAGGAACTAAATCAATGCAATGCTGGATGTCATGCATTGGTGGTAAACCTGCAGGCAGCTCTTCTGGAAAAAGCTCTTCAAACTCCTTGATCAATGGTTGAATTGCATCAGGTATCTCAGTAACCTTCTTTGGCTCACCATCTGTCACCACTACAGCATATACCTGTTTCAACTCCTTACACTCCCTATCAAACTCATCTTCATTGTTCACTATGAGGAGTGCTGGCTTCCCCTCCACTTTAGAAGCTTTAGGTACACTGCCTTCCTTAATAGGACCAAGGACAATTTTTCTACCATTCTTAAAAAACACATACACATTATCCTTACACCTATGAGTAGCATCTACATCATACTGCCAAGGTCTACCCAGTATTAAATGACATGCATCCATTTCAACAACATCACAAACTACTTCATCTACATAACATTTACCCATAGAAAAAGTAACACGACATTGTTGAGTAACAAGAGTTTCCGTACCTTTCTTGATCCAACCTATCTTGTACGGAGAGGGATGCTTTTCTGTTTTCAATCCTAGCTTGGTAACCAAACTCTTCGACGCAATGTTCTCTACACTGCCACTGTCAATGATCAAATCACAGACCCTCTTACTGATGGTACATCGTGCTCGGAAGATCTCATTCCGCTGATCACCGTATTCCACCCTTGGTATGAGCAACAACCTTTGAATCACCAAAGACCGCCCCAGTGGCACACCTTCCTCGTCCTCTTGGACCTCATTGGGATCATAGGCATACGGATCTGCATCATTATACACCTCTTCACCCTCCTGTTCACCTTCTATCTCGCCCTCTTCTGCCACCACCAGATTCACTGTGGCTCGCTTAGGGCAAGTACTAGATCGATGTCCTAGTTCTCCGCATCTGTAGCACTTATTCCCAGTTGGCCTAGCATAAGGGTTGGCATTCGCTATCGACTGGGCTGCGGAACCTGCTACTGCCACTGTGGATTGGTTGACACCACTGTTCTCCCTAACCACGGGTTGTGATCGTGGTGTAAACATGGGCTGTTTACCTTTGTTGGCAGTGGAACTAGAGGACTTCGAATTGCGATTGGAAAACTTCGAACCTGCCCTGAGATGCTGATATTCTATTTTCTTGGATAAGGTTACAGCCTCATTCAAAGTATATAGGGTTTGTAAGGATACCTGATCTCAGATGGAAACTCGTAACCTGTGTACAAATCTGGATATCCGTTGATCTTCAGTTTCCTCCAAATCATTGCGATTCGCCAACCTGTCAAACTCCTCCATGTACTCATTAACTGTCCGCGTACCCTGCTTGCAATCCTGGTACTGTCTGAACAACTCTTGCTGGTAATCTGGTGGTAAGAACTAATCTGCCATTAATCTTTTCATTCTCCTCCATGATCGTATTGGAAGCTTTCGTTCACGGGTACGGTTTAATTGAACACGATCCCACCAGGCAGATGTTCCTTCCTTCAATTTGTAGGCCACCAAACACACCTGTTTGTCATCTGCTGTACCCATATAATCGAAAAACTTTTCCACTTCACTAACCCAATCCAGATACTCTTCAATGGAGACATTACCATTAAAGGATGGTAATTCTACTTTCATTCAATAGTCCCTCTGCTCCTGATAATCTCGGCCATTATCCCTTGCAGGACCACGATGATTTCCAAGGACTCTCTCTGCATACTCCTCGTCTTCACTGTCTTCTTCGTTGTAGTCCTGCTGCCTGTTCCGGTTTGGACCACGATAGGGAGGACCACGCGCTCGGTTATCACGTCGCTCTCCGTCATCGCGATTAGGGTTTCGGTTAAGCAAGGTGGCAAGTGCTTCTTGAATCTGGTCCAGAGTCTGCTGGGTTGAATCACGAAATTGTTGATGTTCATCACGAAATTGTTGATTTTCATCACGAAAATCAAGGAACTCAGCCTTAGTGAGGACTGGGTTGTTGACGTCATCACCGCCGTCATTGTTGTGGTGGTTACCGTCTCGCTGGTTAGTCATCAGACCAGGGTAAGTCAAGGCTCTGATACCAACTGATGTCGCAGAAGCCTGAAGAGAAGCACACACGATGCTCTCTTGATGAAAACAGAAACTAAACTGTTAGTTTCTGGTAGTAAACCTCGAATCCACGAGGGGTTTCCCTGAATCCACAAGGAGATAAAACTGGAATCCACCAGAAGAGAAAATTGACAAAGTGTCTGTGTTTATTGATAATAGTCTATTTTGCCTCTGACGGCTACAAAACATATAAATACTGAGCAAAAACGTTTAAAACCCTAATTCGCACTAATTAAGCGATTAGGTGACAAAATTACCGAATTTTACCAAAAATGGAAAAATTGAGTTAAACGCAAAATCATAAACTACTGACCTTAAGGGTTGTCCCAAAACAGACGGGACCTTATTCTGACTTTTAAACTAAAAGTTATTAAGGAAAAACAAATATTACTATAAATAGCAAAAACATTGTTTTCGGGGCCTTAACGAAGGAATTTGCCTAAAATTTGGCGATGTTCATGGTCAAGAGTCTGGATCAGAACGCCGTTTCCCTTTAACCTGCCAAAATTCATGCAATTCCGACACTGTTAGCTCTGATGGCCCCTACTGGCACCCCCCTTTGATCTTGCGTTGTGACTTCCTGTGCCCTTGCTGCTCCAAGTAAGCATGTGCTATCTGTTCTACATCAGAACTTCAAGGTTAGGTTCCACATTGACCTCACCAAGGACAAGGAGAACCACTATGCTCTGGTTGTTAAGCTCAAGTCGTGCCGGAAAACTGACGGTTTCCCAGACAAATATATCGGCGAAGTCCGCGTGCTCATCATCACAGAACTGCTTGAAGGTTCTGGTCATGTAGCAGAAGAGAAAATACGTGTGAGTAAAGATGTTCAGACTTCACCTGATCAGAAGTTCCAAGGAGAATTAGCCAGTCTAGCCTTTTCTTATAATTTCGGGAACCCAATTGCTGACGATCTTACCCTGGTGAATATTGTGAAGAAGAGGAGCCTTAAAGATTTTGCCCGGAAACTAGCAAAATTCTTGGCCATGGTAATGCTATGAATTATACTGGTTAATCAAGGGAGCTATATTGGACTTTGGATTATCCTTTCTTCTGCAGTACTGGTTTCTGCTGTTTAATATGTCTTCTAACCTTTTGTGCAGGGCGTAACCAGGATTTTTAACTTGAGGGGCCGAATTACATGCTTGTATAATAGTCATAACTCATATATTTGTGTGTATGTATGTGTGAGATAGATAGAGTTAAAAGAAATAAAGAAATGAAACTTAAAGATTAAGAATGCCACCAAAAAAAAAAAAAAAACTTGTTTAGGCAAAACAATAAACTTTTAGCGACTTTCACATTGGAACATACACAAACATAGTGCATTTTTGTTTACTTAAAAATAAATAAATAAATAGCATCTGGACAACTTTGTATTTTTTTTTTTTTTTGGTTTGAGTAAATGTATATTTTGTTGGGTGAAGTCCACTTGAGAAACTGAAATATTGTAATTGTAAAAATAGTCATATTTCAAAATGAATACTATAAAGAAAGTAACATTGTATGATGCATAAGACCCACAACAAAATAAACACATATGAAAATTGCTCTAGTCAATTGCTGAATCAAAAGCTAATGTTGAATCTACATATTCAATCATGGCCTTAGTATTTTCCAGGTGGATTTGAATTTGGAATCTATATCTTTCGTCCGAGACGAAGTAATGCATTAATTGCGTCCATAGTAATTTTAAATGATGAAGTATCTATTGGCATGTATCATGTGAAAGAAGAGAATGGCAGGCTTAGGGTGAAGAGTGAAAGATTTAGAGCTTGGAAGAAAAACAACAATGGCTGAAAATCAATAACAGAGAGAAAAGTTCTGTGAAGATATTTTAGAATTGTATTTCCAAGCACACACTGAACACAATATAGATAAGCTCTATTTATAGAGCATACATTAAGACTAATTCTAGAACCTTCTAGAAGAATCTACTCTAAGTAACTCAAATGTCATCGAAATGTCATCGTTTAGGCTAATGTTACCGTCGTAAAATAGCCGTTGCAACAGTAGATTCTTCTTTCTCTTCTTTGGCTTCGGTGCTTCCTTTATCAAAGAGAAGAGGACGATAGGTTAGCTCAGGCTCCTATTTAGGAGTATATTTAATCATTTATAGATAGGATAGATGGGAGAGTGGAAGCAATTTTGATTTTTAATGAAATTTCTCATTGGTTTTTCTTTTCTTCAAAACAACTTAATTTTATTTTCTAGGAACATAGGACCGTACATAACTTGGAAAGTAATTAAGTAAGTTTAGAAGAAAAAAAAAAAAACGAATTGGAGATTAAAAAAAAAAAAAGCAGCGGTACAGTTAGAAACAAAGGCTCAGCCACGTTCATTTAGAATTTTTTTTTTTTTAAAAAAAAAAAGGAGTAGGAAACAAAGGGTAACAACATGTACACAATGGGTTAAAAAAAAAATTAAAAATTAAAAAGAATAGGAAACAGTGGGCAGCAGCACACAGTGGTTTCCTTAATTAGAAACTAAAATATTAGTCTTAGTAGTTTTTTATTTTTACTGAATAGATAGAAGTATGCTAATAAAGGTGAAGAACGTGTACAAGTGTTAATACGAAATACGGCTTTCAAAGTCCTCTCACAATCTCAACTTTGCCATGTGCTCATGTACCCCCCGAGGACTCCTTCCAGTTGATCTCTTTACCAATGAGAGTGCATACATGCGCTTATAAATGAATGACAAGTTGAGAATCTTGTTCAGCGAAAAAAAGAAAAAAAAAGAAAAAAAAAGAAAAAAGAAAGAACGACAAGTTGAGACAGCTATGTGTAGACTTAGTCAGTGGAGCATTCTAGTCAATGCAAGCCCACCTCAAAATCTATGTTGGACAGTAGATTATCCATTCTCTCTGCACTGCTTTCTGTTGTTTAATGTCTTCTTATTCTGTGTGAGTCCCTGTTTGTTCTTTCCTACCCAATAAGTTTACACTTATGACAAGTTGAGACAGCTAAGAGTGCACCAGCCTACATAACAACACCCGACAAATTGGCATTACTGGTTGTTTTTGGGTTTGCTTAATTGAATTTTTGATCTTTTTTTAGGGAAATTAAATAATTGAATACTTTAATCATTAAGTTCTTTTCTCAATTTTTTTTTTCCTTTTAGAATTCTGGAACAGACAAAAGAAAAGTCATTGGGTCAGGAGCAATACGCCCCCATCTCACATGAAAGGGTAGGCCCAAATGTGGTCTATCTTGGGGCCCATCTCTCATGTGAGAGGAGGACCATGTGTGAGGCTCACTCTCGCGTGAGAGAGAATGAACATTTCTTTCAAATTACTCTATAAATTTTCAAAATAAAAATTAAAGAATAAGTGACAAACATACATTATATATGACCTATAAAATAATTAATTGCTTAGCATTTTTTCTTTTTTTTTTTTCTTTCTTTATTTTGATTGATTTTTAAAGAGCCTTAAAAAGGGTAAGGGCTAGAAGTAGAGAGTATTATTTTTAAATGTACCAACTGGCTATATGCTTTATATTGCTACAATTCAGTAAAACAAAAGACTCTTGTGGTTATGTGTATAAATTATACTTTAGTTTTCTTAGTGTGGGGGACAAAAACTAGCTTGTGGTGAGGTCCACGGATTGGAAATGAAATGTCTGTCACAATCTATTTATAAATAAGCAATAGGGGGGGAAAAACACTCCACAATGAGAAACTCGAACAGTTGATTTCTTAGATGACATATTTTTTAGATCAAGCTACAGTATTGCAACAGGGAATTCTCTTATTCTCGAGATGTTACACACTCTTACCCTCTTAGACAACACATATTTTGGCTTTTCTCTCTGTTTTCCCTCCTTTTTACGATCCCTTTTTTCTTGCCTCTCTTCCCCTTTTTATAGGCATATCTCTTGCTCTTATCTCTATAGTTGTCTTGTTGCCAGCTAAACTATCAGAGATATTTTTCTTTACTTTATTAGTTTCCTCCCCTCCCTTATCTTGAAGCTCTGACTTTTGGAGGATGTTTGTACTGTTCAGGCTATCTAATATGCATTTAATGCAACAAAGGTTAGGCAAGAACCCTATCATTAATGTGGAAGCAAAAATCTTCAATCTTCTTGTGTGTTCTGGAAGTTTCTTGTGGTTCGAGGGTCTTCTGGAAGCCACACGTGGATCATTCGTGCACCATTCTTTGGGTAGGTTAGTTTCTTACCCTTTCCACAGGAACTGCTTTCCCGTGTCGCTTTTCCCTTCTGTAATACTTGGGATGATCTAGCTTCCCTTCTTCCATTGTTTATTTCCCTCTGGGCCTTCCCTCTAATACACAAACCTGGCCCAATTTGTTCCCCATGGCCATTATCTTTTTAGGCTTAAGGCCCGAATGGGAACTCTTCCACTCCCTACAATAGCCCCCCATGATCTCTAGGTCATCATTATTGATGTAGGGATTCTGGTTCGAGAAAAATGTGGCAATCATTAACTGGCATTTATGAACAGTGGCGGCGTCAAGAAATAAATGCCGCGGACACGCTCGAGCTTCTCTCCCCACGATTATCAACGCATGTTGTTGAATGGACGATTAGATGGGTCCTTTGGAAAATGAAAAAAAAGTGGGAAAGGAAGGGTCTCATCTATCCCTTCCTCTCCCTCATTTTTCTCTATATAAGAAGAACCCACACCTCCTTATGAGCTCCTTCTTCATTAATTCCTTGCCAAAACTCAAAAAATTTCTCTTTTCTCTCCACTATTTCCTTCTCTGATGATCTTCAGGCGACCTTCAACACCCCCTTTTTTCCAACTTTTCCTTCTTGTTGTAAGTTCATCTACTTCTCTTCCTTTAGATTAGCTTCATCTTTACACTTTTCTTCTTAGTTCTTTCTTTCATAGAATTTTGTTGATAATGGGAAAATTTAAATCTATGGTTGATACGCTTGAGAGATTAGCCGAGTTCAGGAGGAAATAAAACTTTCCTAATGATGTTGAGGTGAGGTATTGCCCAAAATCCGAGGCAATAATCTCAAGAAGGGAAGGCAAAGTGGTAATTCCACTCATTGCCATTGTACAAGGGGGAGTTAGGATCCCCATGAGTGACCTACTTACTAACTTCTTATGCCATTTTAAGGTCTGCCCGACCAATGTACCCCTAACGTATTTAGGATCGTTAGTAGTGTAGACACTCTTAATAAAAGACTCGGATTGAAGCTTACCGAGCATGATATCAACTACATTTATAGTTTTCAAGATAGTAAAACCTCTGGGTTTTACTTTAAGATTTGGCACGGGAAGGTGAGGTTTACTTTTGACCTTTTGGATTCCCACAGGAAACAGAAGGAGACTATTTGATCATTTATGGGAACTGGTACCCCAGCGGAATATACTGCCCCATAAGTGCGGGTAAAGTAGGTGGGTAGATCTAATAGGATTTTATTTTTACTAACTTATTATATTTGACTTGTCTCATTTTCGAGCTATCTTACACATTCTATGTTACTATCCTTTGCTCATTTCTTTTTCAGAGGATCACGCTTTCAAGAAGAAGAGGCAACTGATCAACTCCACAGACTTGAACAAATTGTTGAGATCTCCGATCTATCCTCATCTCGATGGTCAACTCCGCGCAACCTACCTTATTCTTGGATATTCTCCTGTGTATCGAAGTTTTCAAGTTGCGAGAAGAGCCATTACCATAAAGCATCCTCTACTCCCATGCATTGACGTTTGCTGTAAGGGATACATCTTCTTTTTTTTCAATTTTTTTATTAAGCCAATTAATGGTCTATGCAGTTCATTTCCATACAAAACAATATGTCCAACAATCCTTGAGTAAGTTGCATACTTGCATGCACAAGTTCCAAAAAACAGTATTGTCCAAAATAAAAAGATTGGCTTACTTCTTTTTTTTTTTTTTTTAACTGCAATATCTTTTTGTTTGAATGAGAGATTGTCACATTATCTACTAACTAAATAAAAGTTGGATATTAAAACTCACTACTACTTGCCATTATATATTTAAAATCATACCCAATTAAAAAAGTACTAAAAAACTTTGGTAAAAAGGCCTCCCAAATAAAATTGACTGCCCCCATGTGTCATTGTTTCATTCAAAGATTCTACTTTCTAGCCACCTTCTATTTTACTTTTCACTTGCATTATTTTCCAACATTCTACTTTCTAGCCACCTTCCATAAGACCTTATCAGTTAGCAAGCCTTCTCATAGTCTCACACTAACTCTTTCCATTTTTTCTTTTCAGTTTTCATTTCTATTTTACTTCAATTTATGTTTATTTATTTTATGGTTAATGGTTCTTTTTTTGCCTTTTATTTATTAAGCCCTCTTCACTAACAAAAGAAAAAAAAGAAAAAAAATTCATTTAATTAGTTATCTTAATCGATATTATACATCCACTTTCAAAAATGGAACTAACGTCTTTGAAGATTAATTTTGAGAAAATTAGTGCAACTGAACCGAATGAAAATAAAGGGTACATTTCTTAGAATTAATAAATGGTGGGCAAAACAACTAAAATTATCCCCAAACAAAAATAGAAAGACTGATACACGTAATGTAACATTAAGATAATTGATAGTTTATATAAATAAAGTCACTCATAGCTAGAAAGGCTGTAAGCACAAAACAACACAATAACACTGGTCTATTACACTAAAAACACCCTGCAATAACTTGCTTACTACAAAATATTTTAAGAAGAGTAGTCTCTCTCTCTCTCTCTCTCTCTCTCTCTCTCTCTCTCTCTCTCTCTCTCTCTCTCTCTCTCTTTTAACACAAAATACAATTTACCAATGAACTTATGACTTTAAATCACAATTTTTAAGTTTGAAATTGTGACTAATTAAAATTAGGAGTTCCCTTGTAAAATAGTACTATTGCTGTAGTTCCCTTGTAAAATTGTGCACCAATTATTATTACAACACGAAATTTAATAGCACATCAACCACCACATAACAAAGGATAATCCACTTTCCAATATATATTTTCCGTTCAGTTCCCAAACTTCCTTGATCAAACCCCGCTTAAGTAGGCTTCTTCATCATTAGCATAATCATCCTCATCATCCGGGTAATTAGTAGAGGAGTCAGCACCGGATAGGTCAACACCGGATGGGTCAGCAGTAGAAGATTCAGTATTGGAAAGGTCAACACCGGATGGGTCAGCAGCAGAAGACTCAGCACTGGACGGGTTAACACCAAATGGGTCAGCAACAGAAGACTCAGCAGCAAAGTTGGATGCCGTTGGTACAACTTACAGTACTAACCATCTTGGTGATGACTCTTCTAGTGCTGATTTGTTAGTGTTATATTAACATTTTTTCAATACTTGTAAGCATTTTATATTTTGACGTTGATAATTGGTATTGTAGTGGGTTGTTGAATTAGAGCAAGCGGGTGGCTTGCATGATGTTATGGTGTGACTACTTTTAATGCATTTTTAGAAAGTAATTGTATTACATTACATTCTACAACTTATATTTTAGGATTTGCGATTTTAATTCATTGGTGTAACTACTCTTAATGCATTGTTAGAAATGTTTCTTATAACATAGTTAATGTTCTTATTTTACGATTTTAATATAGTATTGTTTTTATATTTATGCAAATTTTTTATTGGTGGCTTTTAGGGCATTTTCTTTTGGCATTACTTGAAGACATTTGAGAACATCTCCTTTTGGCCCTAATTAATATTTTTTTTTATTGTTATAAAATATCTTGTGTTACTATATGTGTTGCAACAAATTTGTATGGATGGATTGAATCGAGTACTTGTTTTATTTTTACTTTTGGAATGTATGGATTGTTTTCTTATAAATGTGTTGTTCAAATGTGAGGTTTTAATAATGTAATGACAAGTTACAAGTTAATACAAAAGAAAGGAAATATATGAAAATAAAAAAATTATTTTTGGCGACGTATTATTCCGTCACCAAATATAGAAAAAATTTTAAAAAAAAAATTTGTTTTGGCGACGACCAAATATGGAAGAAATAAAAAAAAAAAAAAAAAATTTAATTTTGTTTCGGCAACGAAAAATTTTGTCGCCGAATATAGCTGAAATTTTTAAAAATGGTTTTGGCAATGAACTTTTTCGTCGCCAAATATGATTTAATAAAATAAAATACATTTGGCGGTGAAACTATTTCATCACTAAATAGTGTATTTAGTGAGGAAAACTTTCTGTGGCGAAATAGATACGTCGCCAAAAGTTTTTTTTTTTTTTAAAAAAAAAAAAAAAAAAAAAACTACTCAAACCTTTTGGCTACAAAATTTTTAGTCACTAGGACTTTTAGCGACAAGGTATTAGCGACGAAACCAATTTTGTTGCCAAAAAACACTTTTAGCGACAAAAAAAAGGGCTTTTAGTGACAAATATTTTCGTTGCTGAAAATGCATTTTGTTGTAGTTTATACACAACTAAAGAAGACAGAAGCCTACAATAAGCACAAAGAGAATCATGTCTCTTTCTCTCTCTCTCACCTAGAAATATACAGCTACCCTTGAGGGAAGCCTGGGAAGGGGAGGGTCATTTACACACACTTCAACACCATGACAGTTTCCATTGTTTTTGAAGAGTATGTGTACTATGTGTGCACTAGACATTTTTATGAGATAGTTCAAAATATGGCTAAATTACAACTTACAAGACACTGATCGCAATAGTTTTGAATACCATACCGTTCCTATTGGAATAGATAGAAAATCTCGTACTAGTATGCATGCAAATCAAAACTATAACCCCCATATTCCACATAGAAATATACAGCTACCCTATGAGGGAAGCCTGGGAAGGGGATGGTCAATTACACACACTTTAACACCATGGCAGTTTCCATTGTTTTTGAAGAGTATGTGTACTATGTGTGCACTAGACATTTTTATGAGATAGTTCAAAATCTGGCTAAATTACAACTTACAAGACACTGATTGCAATAGTTTTGAATACCATACCGTTCCTACTGGAACAGATAGAAAATCTCACACTAGTATGCATGCAAATCAAAACGATAACCCCCATATTCCACATCGGATGAAATTTCATCCCATTTTTGGATCATTCTTGGCGTTTTGGTTAGTTTTAGTCAATACCATCCGAAGTTATAGATTCAACCGGAATGTAGAGGAAGTATTAAAAAAGAAAAGAAAAAAGATGAAGCAGAGAAGTACAATATGACACCCATTGATATAGCAAACTGTTAATGATGGTAAGTAAAAAAATAATATTTGTAGTGAGCCTAAATAAGAATTAGTGAAAATTTGCCAATTCAACACGTTTGTAAAAATAAATGTCAATTTTTCAAGAGTAAGTTGCATACTTGCATGCAATTAGTGTGGCAACACATTTTACTATGCCCTCATTTAAAAAAAAAAAAAATTATAGCTGGTAAAAAAAAATAGGCCTAAAGAATTTTTTGTAAAGGATTGACTGGCCGCCCATGTGTCATTGTCCCATTAAAATTTCTTTCCTCCTCCAACACATCATCATCACAAGCCTACAACTTGTATTTGTTTTACTAAACATTAGCTTCCTTTAATTACTTCTCCTTTTCATTTTTTTAATATTCTACTTTCTAGCCACCTACCAAACGAGTAAAAGACCTTATCTCTAACAACTTTTCTCGTGGTCTCATACTAAGGGTCCATTTAGATACAACTTATTTTTATTGAAAATTGAAAATATTATAGCAAAATAATTTTTAAATGTGTGAATACTGTTGTAGGACTCATTTTTAATGAAAAAGTTACTAAAAAGTGAAGTTTGTAGGTCCGGTAAATAGTGTATGGGTACACTGTTCGCGGGAGAAAAGTCAACAACTGTAGCTTAAAAAAAAAAAAGGAGGAAAATGCGCAAAATGTAAACGTGCTATAGATTCAAACAGTAGCTAACTTTCTTTAATAGAGTAAATAACTAGAGCAAAATTTGCAACTTTATTGTAATTTGTGCACATGATAAGTTGTAGTGATAGAGTGGTGAATTTTTGTAGTGATAGAAGTTGTGAATCCACACAAATTCACCACTCAAAAAGTTTTATATGGCCAAATTGTAGGTTTTGTTGTAGTACTAACATTTTTGCTTTTCAATCTCTCTACACTTCCATTGCTTCTCATTTTTTTTTTTTTTTCATTTCTATTTTACTTCAATTTTTATTTATTAATTTATTTTCTGGTTAATGTTTTTTTTTTTTTTAGTTTTTTTTTATTAAATTCATAGTCTATGCAATTCATTTCCATGCAAAACAATATGTCCAACAATCCTTGAGTAAGTTGCATACTTGCATGCACAAGTTCCAAAAAACATTATTGTTGGTAAAATAAAAAAAAAATTGGCTTATTTTCAGTATTTTTTTAAGAGTCCAATTAATATGTACCCTTACCTACATATAAGAGAATAGTTTATTAATTTTGTTTTGCTTTTCCACAAGACGGCAATGAATTTTATGGAAAGAAGAAAAAAACATCTAATAAATTATATTTTTCTGAGAAGACTCAACTACCCTGCACTCATTTCTCCTCCTCCTCCTCGAAAGTTGAAACACAAGTTACACAACTCAAATAAGTTAACCGAAACCAACACTCTACCACCAAACAAACTCTTACAAAAATTCTCAGTTAAAAAAAAAAAAAAAAAAATCCTCTTACAAAAATTACAAATCATACAAATTTTAGATGTTATTAGAACAAACCCAAAACATACAATCAATAAAAAAATTAAAAAAAAATAAAAAAAAATCATGACTAAAATATTTTTTAAAAAGAGATCGATATGGGTGCGTTGGCCAGGCGTGGTTTTTGATTGGGGGTTCCTTGAAGCCATCCCCATTTCATGCTTGAGTTATCTTTGATTTCAGTGGTCTCTGTTTGTTGAGGGAATGAAAGAAAGAAAGAAAAAATACAGAGAAATGGAAGGGGGTTCCTTGAAGCCATCCTCATTTCGTGCTTGAGTTATCTTTGATTTCAGTGGTCTCTGTTTGTTGAGGGAATGAAAGAAAGAAAGAAAAAATATAGAGAGATAGATGGGATTTGAGAGAAAATGAAGGAAAGAAAGAAGAAAAAAAATGTAGTGAAACTAAAAGAGAAGAAATAGTACTATTGAAGACCAAGACTTGCCTCCCTTATCCCAGTGTAGCAGTTGAAAAGAAGACAAGAGCCACATGTTGTCCTCATGTGGATACATGGTAAACAAAGAGCCATACAACAAATTTTTTTTTTCTTTTTCATAAAGGCCTACACTACATAGTGAATAACTTTTTGACTATGGATCCTCCTTGCTACAAACAATTATCTAAGTTTAATGATTAAATAATGCTAACTATAATGAAATTTATTGTGAAATTTATTATAAGTATCTTTTTTTTTTTTGAAGCAAAATTTATTATAAGTATCAATTGTGTCTATTATTCACGTCATTTTTATTCTGTCACGTGACATTATTTTATTTGACAAATTAAACATGTGTAACATTATTTTGTGACACTTAGTGGAAAAGTATAAATGAAGAGGCTACTGATGTAAACAATATACATCTTCAAGAGGTAAAATCAAAATTTTAAAACTCTAGGAAAAATAAAGATCACATCAATAAAATATTTAAATTTCAAGTTTTTATTGAGTGTGAATTTTGACAAATACACATTCGTACTACATTTTCTTCTTATAATCCTTATGCTTGTAACATTTCAAGATGATATGAGGTCAATAAGTATCATGACAATAAAATCTTGTTTCTTGCAACAATGACCAATTCCTTTTGAGTCCGCAATTTCTATTTGTATATGTAATGGCATGAGCTTGAGTCGTTGCATTTTTTTTTTTTTTCTGGTCTTGTACCACTAGCCTTATCAAAGTAAGTATGTAAGAGACCCTACCTTCATTCCACCAACTTTTTGTTGGGACAAACTAGCTATATTTCCCCATAGATTTAGGGTTTTACATGGAGTTGAAATTTATTTTATTTAAATAGTAAAAATAATAAAATCCAAAATGAAAGAAATAAAAATATTTTATCGATTAGTAGTGGGTTAGAGGTGTTAGAGGTTTAGAGGCCGTTTGGTCACCCATTTTAAACATTAGTGTTTAGTGTTTAAACACTGAACACTAGTGTCCAAAAAAAAAAAAAAACGTGTCTGGTGGACCATTTATGTTCAGGGGTTGTTTGGAACTCCCCTCATCGACCCAGCGATATTGATGGAGATGAGGGCTGTGCATGGGTTTGGTTTTTTGCTCTCAAGGAAGAGAAGGGATAAAGAAGGAAAGAGAGGAGCAACGGGAATATGATGTATTCTCTCTCCTAATTTTAAAAAAAATGTTTATTTCATACTTTGGTCAGCTTTTTTTAAAATCCAACACACACATACCAAACACATATTTATGTTTTTTGAACACTGAAATATGTTATTTAAACTATGATACCAAACACATTTTTTTGTTTTATAAATACTAAAAACACGTTTTTCAAAAACACTTTTTAAACAACAGTTTTTGAACTCCATGACCAAACGGCCCTTAGTGTCCTAAGACAATAAAACATAAATAGTAATTTTTAAAATTATTTTAAGTTTGAAAATAGTACCTCGCTATTTTGTGTTTCAAATGTCGTGAGAAGACCGGTTTGCTTTGGATTGAAAAAGTGTCATGATACATGATATGATATGGGACATTAGATTTCAATTTTAGTGAAACACTATTATTTCTATGTCAAAATTTTCTATTTTTTCAAGAATGCATGATATTCATTGGCATAATATTGTCAAAATGATAATATAACATCAAAAAAAATAAAAAGTTGACAAACATCATATTGGTGATTCTTTAAGCAAAAGACCTAACATTTCAAATAAAATATTGGGTTCGATCCCATATCTATTGAAGTACAATTTTTCATTTTCTTTGCACCATTTGAGGAAGTTGAGTTATAAATAAAATAGAATAAAATAGTATACATTCTTGAGGTAATTCATTTAAGTCAAAACAACTCATTTATAATTGAAATATGATGTTAATATTTATTTATCATTTTTGTTAAATTATTGTAGAATTAATAAATATTAACATCATATTTCAATATATTTGAAAAATAAATTAAAAACAAAAGAAATATATGTACCTTATTTATAATTTCTTGAAAACTATATTCTTGTAGACATTCTTTGATCATTCATTGAACTCTTCTCAACAAAATTCTCATCCATTGAGTCTACAATAATTAAAAAAAAATGATAAATAAATATTAACATCATATTTCAATATATTTGAAAAATAAATTAAGAACAAAAGAAATACATGTACCTTATTTATAATTTCTTGAACACTATATTTTTGTAGACATTCTTTGATCATTCATTGAACTCTTTTTTTTTTTTTTTTTTTTTTTTTTTTTTTGGTTGAACATTGAACTTTTCTTTTAATTTTTTTCTATGATATTGGTAAAGCAGAGGAGAAGAAAAAGTAAATATTGGTAAAGTAAGTATTGGTGGGAGATGAAATAGAAAATGGAGGGAAAGTAAGTATTGGTAAAGTAAGTATTGCAAAATGAGCATTTTTGTCTTGTTAAAAAAATTGAGGTTAGATCTGGCTTGTTAAAAAAATTGGAGGACATATCCGGCTTGTTAAAAAAAGTAGAGGCTATATTTGTCATTTTGTTTTGTTAGATCAAAAAAGTATTTCTTGTACAACTTATTTCAAGCTCCTATGCAAAAGCCACCACTATCATTGGCTTAACCGTGTGCCCTAAGGGCACACAGTAACAAAAGCATTTTTTTAATTGCAATATATATTTTTTATTTTAATGAAAGATTGTCACATCATCCACTAACTAAATAAAAGTCAAATATTAAAACTTACTACCACTTATTATTATATATTTAAAATAAAACCACATATTCAATAAAAAAAAAAAAAAAAAAAAAGTAATGAAAAACTTTGGTAAAAGCCGCCCTCCAAATAAAACTGACTGGCTCCCATGCATCATTGTTTCATTTAAAGATCCTACTTTCTAGCCACCTTTTATTTTACTTCTCAATTGCATTATTTTCCAACATTCTACTTTCTAGGCTTCTAGCCACCTTCCGAAAGACCTCATCAGTCAGCAAGTCTTCTCATAGTTATTTTATGGTTGATGGTTCTTTTCCAACATTATTTTCTTTTCAGCTTTCATTTCTATTTTACTTCAATTTCCGTTTATTTATTTTATGGTTGATGGTTCTTTTTTTGCCTTTTATTTATTTAGTACTCTTCACTAAAAAAAGAAAAAGAAAAAAGTTTTCATTTAATTAGTTAGCTTAACCGATATTATACACCAACTTTCACAAATAGAACTAATGTCTCTAAAGATTACTTTTGAGAATATTAGTGCAACTGAACCGAATGAAACTAAAAGGTACATTTCTTAGAATTAATAAATGGTGCGAAAAACAACTAAAATTATCCCCAAACAAAATTAAACAATAATAGAAAGACTGATACACGTAGTGTAACATTAAGATAATTGATAGTTTATATAAATAAAGCCACACAGCTAGAAAGTCTGTAAGCACAAAACAATACAATAACACTGGGCTATTACACTAAGAACACCCTGCAATAACTTGCTTACTACAAAACATTTTAAGAAGAGTAGTCTTCTTTTCTTTTCTTTTTTTTTTTTTTTTTTTTACACAAAATACAATTTACAAGGGAACTTATGAGTTTAAATCACAATTTTAAAGTTTGAAATTGTGACTAATTAAAATTAGGAGTTCCCTTGTAAAATACTACTGCTGCAGTTCCCTTGTAAAATTGTGCACCACTCATTATTACAACACGAAATTAAATAGCACATCAACCACCACATAACAAAGGATAATCCACTTTCCAATATGTATTTTCCGTTCAGTTCCCAAACCTCCTTGATCAAACCCAGCTTCAGTAGTCTTCTTCATCATTAGCATCATCATCCGGGTAATTAGCAGAGGAGTCAGCACCGGACAGGTCAACACCGGATGGTTCAGCAGCAGAAGATTCAGTACCGGAAAGGTCAACACCATATGTGTCAGCAGCAGAAGACTCAGCACCGGACCGGTCAACACCGGATGGGTCAGCAACAGAAGACTCAGCACCAGGCGGGTCAACACCGGATGGGTCAGCACCAGAGAAAACCGCACCTAACGCTGCCGTGGTAGCCAAAGGAACGCCCACACTCACCAGTGCCGTGCCTAATTCACCTGTTAACTTATCCACCAAGCGCCTAGCAGTACTCCGCTGCACATTCGGTGTCGCATAGTTCCCAGTTTTCACCGTTGAAGCAGGTGGGTGTTGGACAGTATTTCCAAACTTATAAGAAAAATTTAGTGTTCCTTCTCCTTGCTGGGACGTCCCATCCAAGTTCACCACGTTTTTGCTCACATGTCTTTCAGCTACTGCGTTCGCATCACCAAAACCTTCCAGTTCAGTGATCAGCACACGGACTTCACCGACATCTCTGTTACCAGTTATTCGACGTGACTTGAGCTTAACAACCAGAGCAAGGTGGTTCTCCTTGACCCTCGTGATGTCGATGTTGAAGGTAACGTGGAAGTTCCATTTGGGGTTTGTATTTCCTTCTGAGTCAATTGGTGTTTGTTCCTCAGAAGAATGGAGATTATTGTTGTTGTCGCGAATAGAAACAAGGGCGAAAGGGTTCATTTTTCTGAGTTGAGGTGCATTATGTACGTTCCTCAATCCCTGGGCTGACTGAATTACAAGCTCTAAGGCCCTGTAACCCATATGTGAGTGAATGAATGTGTATGCACTACGGGCTCTGGTTTTGTATTATGTTAGGATTGGCGATGTAATCCAAAGGCATTGGCTTACACATATTTATAAGCGCATTGTGCATTCATGCACAGTGGAAAAGAGATATTATTTGAGTGGGAAGCTTCCTGCAGGTATCCTCGCGACTCACGAGTTATGTCCAATAAACTTTCCATCAAAAAAAATTAAAAAGAAAAAAACCAAAAGATTTTCCTATGCTAACTTTTCTCTTTTCACCCCTCCCTTTAAATATTTAAAGTTGACTACCAGTTATTGGATGCTAAAGTCATGTTAATGCGCAAATGACACTTTTCAGTTATTTTTTTTACATAGGTTCTCAATTTAGAGTCGACTTTTCCCTTTTGATGCTCCTAAACTGAGCCAAACAAGAGAAAGTTTAATTTGCTTAATAAAATCCCATCTTTATTATATTCATAGCGGAACAATCACCGAATACCCTTTTTAGTGATATTCAAGGTGTGCCAATTTTGGAACTTTCTTCAATATGCATCCATTAGACCTCCCTCTCTCTTGCTTCTCCTTGATAGAAATCATCTTCTACAATGATACGAGAAAATTGAGTTGATCATTTCATTCATTGAATCAATAGCTATACATATATATACAAGATAAAAGACCCAACTCTGTTCTGTAACTAACTTAGCAGACTGATGCACGTGTGAACAGAACCTAACAAACATAACAAACTCTTACACGTGCCTAACTACTAAACTAACTACATTAACATACAAAGCTACATGTCGTTTCTGTACATACATCAGTTAAGCTACACTGCCGTATTGGTGGACTTTCTTCAACTCTGTAGCACAAGATATGATCCTTTGATGATTATCTAATGCTTCAATCTGTGCTTCATCTGCTCTTGCACTATCTAGTACTTGATGTGATTGTCTTGCTTGATCTGGTGCTTGTCTAGGCAACTCTAATGCACTAGCTGCTGCACTATGTGGCAGGCTGAGCTGCTTTGGTGTGGCAGCTGATGCTACACCATCTGGTGCACTAGCTGCTGCACTGTGTGTCAAGCTAAGCTGCACTGGTGTGGCAGCTAATGCTATACCATCTTGCCTTTGATAAATGACAAATTAGCTCTAAATGAGGCATATAGCAAAAACAAAGAATTAATCTAGGTGATGGTGGTTGGTCGTGACTAGCAATATTGGTGGCATCAGTGGCCGGCGCTGGCAAAGTTTTATGGTAGGAGTGGTGGTTGGGGAGAGGTGTTGGGTTTTTGGTATTATTTTAGGTTGTTGAAATAAGAAACATCATAATGGTAAATTTAATTATATAGGTGGATATGCGGTATGCTTTTATTGGTAAAACATAGAGTGGAGTAGAAAAAAATGTGAGAAGATTTGGACCCACTTTCCATCACCAAACTAATTTAATTTGTACATTCAAATTCAAAAAATGTAATTATTTATCTGAAACTTCATATATAAATGTAATACAAACAACTCTGGTATGGTTGAAAGCCAAAGCTATTCAATAATTGCCACAAAAAATTATGCGATTGACTAAACTTGCAAAAATTATGCAAAAAATGAAGCAATACCTCCAAAGTGGTCTCAAGTGAGAACTTATCTCATGGGCAAGGGAGTCGAAAAAACTCCATAATACAGAAAACACACACACAACATTAGATTCTTCTGTTAGAAGTAGGAAAGTTTGTTTCATTTTCTCTTTCATCTTCTCCAGCTCATCGAACTTCCACACAATTTTATCCTTTTTCTCATTCATTTCCACAGAATTGCCAATTCCTCCATAATTTTGGAGAAGTGGTCCTTCTTGGAGAAGTTGTACCAAGCAACCTTCGAGCTCTTACAAACAAGTGATTTCTCGGCCCTGGTTTAAACTTATTATTCTTTTCAATCGTTGAATCTGCATATTCAATCATGGCCTTCAGTATTTTCCCGGTGGATTTGAATTTGGAATCTATATCTTGCGTCCGAGACGAAGTAATGCATTAATTGCGTCCATAGTAATTTTAAATGAAGAAGTATCCATTGGCATGTATCATGTGAAAGAAGAGAATGGCAGGCTTAGGGTGAAGAGTGAAAGATTTAGAGCTTGGAAGAAAAACAACAATGGCTGAAAATCTGTATTGGAGAGAAAAGTTTTGTGAAGATATTTTAGAATTGTATTTCCAAGCACACACTCAATACAATATAGATAAGCTAGATTTATGGCGCATACATTATGACTAATTCTAGAACCTTCTAGAAGAATCTTGATGTCGCGGAAGCCTAAAGAGAAGCACACACGATGCTCTCTTGATGGAACAGAAACTAAACTGTTAGTTTCTGGTAGTAAACCTCGAATCCACGAGGGGTTTCCCTGAATCCACAAGGAGAATAAACTGGAATCCACCAGAAGAAAATTTGACAAAATTCTGTGTTTATTGATAATAATCTATCTTGCCTCTGACGGCTACAAAACATATAAATACTGAAGAAAAACGTTTAAAAACCCTAATTCGCACTAATTAAGCGATTAGGTGACAAATTACCGAATTTTGCCAAAAATGGCAAAATTGAGTTAAATGCAAAATCATAAACTATTGACCTTAAGGGTCGTCCCAAAACAGACGGGACTTTATTCTGACTTTTAAACTAAAAGTTATTAAGGAAAAACAAATAATACTATAAATAGCAAAAACACTGTTATCGGGGCCTTAACGAAGGAATTTGCCTAAATTTTGGCGACGTTCATGGCATCATGAATCTGGATCAGAATGTCGTTTCCCTTCAACCTGCCAAATTTCATGCAATTCCGACACTGTTACCCCGATGGCCCCTACTGGCACCCCCCTTTGATCTTGTGTTGTGACTTCTTGCGCCCCTGCTGCTCAAGGAAGGCATGTGCGGTCTGTTCTACATCAGTCCCCCCCACTTGAAAAGAACTCGACCCCGAGTTCCCACTATCTGGTTCATCAGGAGGATGATAGTCATACAAATCAGCAACATTGAAGGTAGAAGAAATGCTCATGTCTGGAGGAAGAGCAACCACATAAGCATTGTTGTTGATCTTCTTAGTAATCTGGAATGGTCCATACTTCTTGTCCTTCAATTTGTTGTAGGTACCAACAGGAAATCTCTCCTTTCTAAGATAGACTAGCACTAAATCCCCAACATTGAAGATCTTCTCACGCCTCTTCTTATCAGCAGCTTCCTTGTACTTGGCATTTGTATCTTCAAGTTTCTGCCTCACCTCCTCTTGCATAGCCTGAATACGATCAGCCATGTTTTCTGCTGCTTGACTCACTCCTGGAAGCTCAGGTAAAGGTACCAAGTCCAAAGCGTGTTTTGGGGGCACGCAGTAGACGATGGCAAATGGAGACTTACCAGTGCTTCTACTGACTGAGCTATTGTATGCAAACTCTGCTTGGGACAATGCAAGATCCCACTGCTTGGGCTTCTCGCCTGAGATACACCGGATCAGATTCCCTAAAGTGCGATTAACCACTTCTGTCTGGCCATCAGTCTGTGGATGACTAGTGCTGCTGTAATTCAAGGAAGTGTCAAAACGCTTCCACAAAGTCCGCCAGAAGTGACTAATGAACTTGGTATCCCGGTCAGAGGTGATGGATTTTGGCACTCCATGCAAACGCACCACTTCTTTAAAGAACAGATTGGCCACTCGAGTAGCATCTGAAGTCTTTTTGCATGCTATGAAATGGGACATTTTTGAGTACCTGTCAACCACAACAAAAACAGAATCCATACCTCGCTGGGTTCGAGGAAGACCCAGTATAAAGTCCATAGATAAATCTTCCCATGGTGCTTGTGGAACTGGCAAAGGCATATATAAACCAGTATTCTGAGATTGTCCCTTAGCAGTTTGGCAAATTGGACACTTCCTCACATGATTGCCAACATCCCTCTTGAGCTGTGGCCAATAATACCTTTCTTCCACCAGTGCTATAGTTTTATCTCTGCCCATATGTCCACCCAAACCTCCACCATGCAGCTCCCTAATAATCTGCTCCCTCAATGAACTTTTAGGGATGCATAATTGGTTACCACGAAAAAGGAAACCATCCTGGATGTATATACTATTGATAGCAGTATGAGTTTGTTGACACTTACCCCAAATATCACCAAAATCCTCGTCATTCTCGTATAGCTCCTTGAGGCAATCAAACCCTACAACTTCAGTACGTAGGGTGGTCAACAACGATGCTCGCCTGCTGAGTGCATCAGCCACCTTATTGGTGACACCAGACTTGTGCTTCAAAGTGAAATGAAAGCGCTGTATATAAGCTACCCACCGAGCATGCATCCTGTTAATGCTAACTTGACTATTGATGTGCTTTAATGCCTGATGATCTGTGTATAATACAAACTCCCTCTGAATCAGGTAGTGCTCCCAATGCTTAAGAGTCCGTACTACAGCAAAGAACTCCAGTTCATAGGCTGACCATTTACTTCGAGCTTCACAAACTTTCTCACTGAAGAATGCTACTGGTCTGTTGTCCTGAGAAAGAACAGCGCCTATTCCAACCACAGATGCATCACACTCCACCTGAAACACCTTATCGAAGTTGGGCAATGCCAAAACTGGGGCTGTGCTCAACTTTTCCTTGATCAAGGCAAAGCTTTGTTCTGCCTCCTTTCCCCATGAGAACCTCCCCTTCTTCAGACATTCAGTGATAGGGGCTACTATGCTACTGAAATCCCGAACAAACCTCCGATAGAAGGTTGCTAGCCCATGGAAGCTTCGCACATCACTCACTGTCTTTGGGGTTGGCCATTCTCTGACTGCACGGACCTTGTCCTCATCAACATGAATCCCATCTGCACTAACCACATATCCTAAGAACAGCAACTTATCAGTCAAGAAGCTGCACTTCTTCAAGTTGATATACAACTCATTGGCCTGCAACACTGCTAATACTTCTCGCACATGATTATAGTGGGCTGCTTCTGTCTTACTGTAAATCAGAATATCGTCAAAATAAACTACCACAAACCTTCCAATAAATGGTTTCAATACCTGATTCATAAGTCTCATGAAAGTGCTGGGAGCATTAGATAATCCGAAAGGCATAACCATCCACTCATACAACCCCTCCTTTGTCTTAAAAGCTGTCTTCCACTCATCTCCAGGTCGGATCCGAATCTGGTGATACCCACTCTTGAGATCCAGCTTGGTGTAACACTTGGACCCACTCAGCATATCAAACATGTCATCTAGTCGGGGAATAGGAAATCGATACCTGACTGTGATCTTGTTGATGGCTCGACTATCCACACACATACGCCAGCTCCCGTCCTTCTTTGGTGTTAGCAGTGCCGGTACTGCACATGGACTCATACTCTCCCTAATCTGCCCCTTGCTCAAAAGCTCATCCACCTGCCCCTGTAGAATCTGACCCTCTTGAGGATTCATCCTGTAATGTGGTAGATTAGGTAGACTAGCTCCAGGAACTAAATCAATGCAATGCTGGATGTCACGCATTGGTGGTAAACCTGCAGGCAGCTCTTCTGGAAACAGCTCTTCAAACTCCTTGATCAATGGTTGAATTGCCTCAGGTATCTCAGTAACCTTCTTTGGCTCACCATCTGTCACCACTACAGCATATACCTGTTTCAACTCCTTACACTCCCTGTCAAACTCATCTTCATTGTTCACTATAAGGAGTGCTGGCTTCCCCTCCACTTTAGAAGCTTTAGGTATACTGCCTTCCTTAATAGGGCCAAGAACAATTTTTCTGCCATTCTTAAAAAACACATACACATTATCCTTACACCTATGCGTAGCATCTACATCATACTGCCAAGGTCTACCCAGAATTAAATGACATGCATCCATTTCAACAACATCACAAACTACTTCATCTACATAACATTTACCCATAGAAAAAGTAACATGACATTGTTGAGTAACAAGAGTTTCCGTACCTTTCTTGATCCAACCTATCTTGTACGGAGAGGGATGCTTTTCTGTCTTCAGTCCTAGCTTGGTAACCAAACTCTTCGATGCAATGTTCTCTACACTGCCACTGTCAATGATCAAATCACAAACCCTCTTACTGATGGTGCATCGTGCTCGGAAGATCTCATTCCGCTGATCACCGTATTCCACCCTTGGTGTGAGCAACAACCTTTGGATCACCAAAGATCGCCCTAATGGCACGCCTTCCTCGTCCTCTTGGATCTCATTGAGATCATAGGCATACGGATCTGCATCATTATACACCTCTTCACCTTCCTGTTCACCTTCTACCTCACCCTCTTCTGCCACTACCAGATTCACTGCGGCTCTCTTAGGGCAAGTACTAGATCGATGTCCTGGTTCTCCGCACCTGTAGCACTTATTCCCAGTTGGCCTAGCATAGGGGTTGGCATTCGCTATTGGCTGGGCTGTGGAACCCGCTACTGCCACTGTGGATTGGTTGACGCCACTATTCTCCCTAACCACGGGTTGTGACCGTGGTGTAAACATGGGCTGTTTACCTTTGTTGGCATTGGAACTAGAGGACTCCGAACTGCGGTTGGAAAACTTCGAACCTGTCCTGAGATGCTGAAATTCTATTTTCTTGGATAAGGTGACAGCCTCATTCAAAGTATATAGGGTTTGTAAGGATATCTGATCTCGGATGGAAACTCGTAACCCGTGTACAAATCTGGATATCCGTTGATCTTCAGTTTCCTCCAAATCATTGCGATTCGCCAACCTGTCAAACTCCTCCATGTACTCATTAACTGTCCGAGTACCCTGCCTGCAATCCTGGTACTGTCTGAACAACTCCTGCTGGTAATCGGGTGGTAAGAACCGATCTGCCATTAATCTTTTCATCCTCCTCCATGACCGTATTGGAAGCTTTCGTTCCCGAGTACGGTTTAATTGAACACGATCCCACCAGGCAGATGCTCCTCCCTTCAATTTGTAGGCCACCAAACACACCTGTTTGTCTTCTGCTGTACCCATATAGTCGAAAAACTTTTCAACCTCACTGACCCAATCCAGATACTCTTCAATGGAGACATTACCATTAAAAGATGGTAACTCTATTTTCATCCGATAGTCCCTCTGCTCCTGATAATCTCGCCCATTATCCCTCGCGGGACCACGATGATTTCCAAAGACTCTCTCTGCATACTCCTCCTCTTCACTGTCTTCTTCGTTGTAGTCTTGCTGCCTGTTCCGGTTTGGACCACGATAGGGAGGGCCACGCTCTCGGTTATCACGTCGCTCTTCATCAACGCGGTTAGGGTTTCGGTTAAGCAAAGTGGCAAGTGCTACTTGAATCTGGTCCAGAGTCTGTTGGGTTGAATCACGAAATTGTTGATGTTCATCACGAAATTGTTGATTTTCATCACGAAAATCAAGGAACTCAGCCCTAGTGAGGACTGGGTTGTTGACGTCGTCACCGCCGTCATTGTTGTGGTGGTTACCGTCTCGCCGGTTAGCCATCAGACCAGGGTAAGTCAAGGCTCTGATACCAACTGATGTCGCGGAAGCCTAAAGAGAAGCACACACGATGCTCTCTTGATGGAACAGAAACTAAACTGTTAGTTTCTGGTAGTAAACCTCGAATCCACGAGGGGTTTCCCTGAATCCACAAGGAGAATAAACTGGAATCCACCAGAAGAAAATTTGACAAAATTCTGTGTTTATTGATAATAATCTATCTTGCCTCTGACGGCTACAAAACATATAAATACTGAAGAAAAACGTTTAAAAACCCTAATTCGCACTAATTAAGCGATTAGGTGACAAATTACCGAATTTTGCCAAAAATGGCAAAATTGAGTTAAATGCAAAATCATAAACTATTGACCTTAAGGGTCGTCCCAAAACAGACGGGACTTTATTCTGACTTTTAAACTAAAAGTTATTAAGGAAAAACAAATAATACTATAAATAGCAAAAACACTGTTATCGGGGCCTTAACGAAGGAATTTGCCTAAATTTTGGCGACGTTCATGGCATCATGAATCTGGATCAGAATGTCGTTTCCCTTCAACCTGCCAAATTTCATGCAATTCCGACACTGTTACCCCGATGGCCCCTACTGGCACCCCCCTTTGATCTTGTGTTGTGACTTCTTGCGCCCCTGCTGCTCAAGGAAGGCATGTGCGGTCTGTTCTACATCAAATCTACTCTAACTAACTCAAATGTCATCGTTTAGGCTAATGTTACCGTCGTAAAATAGCCGTTGTAACAGTAGATTCTTCTTTCTCTTCTTTAGCTTCGGTGCTTCCTTTATCAAAGAGAAGAGGACGATAGGTTAGCTCAGGTTCCTATTTAGGAGTATATTTAATCATTTATAGATAGGATAGATGGGAGAGTGGAAGCAATTTTGATTTTTAATGAAATTTCTCATTGGTTTTTCTTTTCTTCAAAACAACTTAATTTTATTTATTTATTTATTTATTTTCTAGGAACATAGGACCGTACATTACTTGGAAAGTAAGTTTATATTAAAGTCATGTTGTCACAACTTCCTAGAAAATCAGAGAAAGAACCGCGTTAAATTTGTTAATTGAAACTCTGAAACAACTGACCATACAACCTTCCTCGTAGTCCTTTTAAACCATGAGACGAGAATATATATATATATATATATATATATATATATATATATATATTGACTAAAAAGATTCTTCTATAAACATATCATTTTATTTCATTTTCATTTGTTTGGTTGATAGGAGGAACGGGAAAAAACATATAAGAATAAGAGAAATTAAAATAAGCAGGAGCGCAACAATAAAAAGGGTTGACATTCTCAAAGCCGAGATTATTATCACGACCTTGAGTCTTGTAGTGTGCTAGATGCTTCTAAAGTTGCTGAACTTGTCTCCTCAGATCATCCCTGTTGTTTGCTTGGTCATCAAAATGATGACCCTCCATGTGGAAACCACCACGATTTTGCTGAGTATTAGCCATGGAACCAGGGCCGGCTTAACAACTTTTGGGGCCTTAGGCGAAAATTTTAAATGGGGCCTTTTTATAATTAAATATTAATCAAATAATATATATATATATATATATTGAATTTTTTTTTATTTAAAATCTATTTTTCTTGCCTTTTGAGATGCAAAATTACTAATTAAGTTTTTGTATTTAAGTTCTTCTAACATTTCTTTTTCAATTGATAATATAGCTAATCCATTTAATCTCTCTTGTGACATAGTAGACCTTAAATAAGATTTTATTAATTTTAATTTTGAAAAACTTCTTTCTGCAGATGCAACCGTAACAAGTATTGTTAGTAATATTCTATAAGCAATATATGCATTTGGAAAAGAATCTAGTCTTTTTAAATAATTAAGTACATTAATTGGAGTATTTTCATCTATTTGCACAACTTCTTTTAAAATTTTTAGTTCTGAAAATAAATCTAAGCCATCAATATCATAATAAACATCATGTTTGAGAAAACTTTCAAGATTAAGACAATATTTTTTCAAACTATTATCATTTAGTGCTTTTAGTTTTTCAAAATTAAATAAAAAACCAAAAATATCCTCATATATTTGAAATTGTTCAAACCTACTTTCAATTGATGAAATAGCTTGATCTACTATATATAAAAAATAATTAATTCTAAAAGATTCTTCAGCAGATTGTGTTATCTCATCATTGACATTCTCATCAAATTGTTTCTTTCTACGAATTATACGTTTTTCATGAAATATAGGCTCTATTTCCATTTTGATAGCAATTTCTTTAGATGAAATCATAGCAGATGTAAATCCATCTTCTCTATATTTTTTTAAAAAAGATATGAGACCCTTTAGTTGATCTATGGCAACATCAATATGCATGTCTTTTGATTGTAAATTTTTACTAACAGAGTTAACGGCAAATAATATATCATACCAAATAGTCATTCCTAACAAGAATTCAAAACTTTCAAGCTCATATGTTGCCAAACAATTAGCTTCACTTTTTGTTTTAGGATCTTCACTCGTTTTTGCTAATTGTAACAAAGCATCTCTTATTTCTAAAGCTTGAAATTTTATTGCTTTTACACTTTCAATTCGACTTTCCCAACGTGTTTGTGACAATGGTTTAAGAGTTAAACTTGAAACATTATCTTGTAAAACTTTCCATCGCTTTGTGGAAGAAGCAAACAATGTATATATACGTTGTACTACTCCAAAAAAAGATATAGCTTTAGGACAAGAATTGGCCACATCGCATAGCACAAGGTTAAGATTATGACAACCACATGGCGTGTAAAATGCTCTAGGGTTTATATCAATTATTTTTTTTTGTACCCCTTGTTTTTTTCCTTTCATATTAGACCCATTGTCATATCCTTGTCCACGTACATCATTAATATCAAGTTCAAGACTTTTTATTACACTTATAATTTCATTAAAAAGACCTTTTCCAGAAGTATCATCTACTTTTAAAAATTCTACAAAATGCTCATCTATTTTTATTGGACTAGTTGAAATATCTACACATCGTAGCACTAGAGTCATTTGTTCTCGATGACTTACATCGGGAGTACAATCAAGTATAATTGAAAAATATTTTGCTTCCTTAATCTTTTTAATAATTTTAGCTTTAATTTCATTTGCTAACAGTTGTATCAATTCATTTTGTATATTATGTCCAAGATAATGATTATGAATTGCACCATGTTGAATACGTCGAACATGTTCTTGCATTACTGGATCAAATTCTGCAATCATTTCAATTAGACTTAAAAAATTTCCATTATTTTCTTGATAGATCTTTTCATTTTTTCCTCGAAAGGCCAAATTATTTTTTCCAAGATTTTTTACTACAGCAATAATTCTTAACAACACTTTTTTCCAATGATCTTTCTCTTTGTTAACTTGTTCTTGGAAATTTTTATCAATTGTTTTATTTTTCAATAATCTCATTTCTAAATCAATCCAAGCATTCATGTTAGTAACATGCTCTTTGCTTGTTTCATGATTTTTAATCTTATTGCTAATATTTCTCCAATCATTAGTTCCTTCATTAGTAAGTTGATTTGTACCACTACCATGTGTTGTTGAATTAAACAACTTGCAACAAAAACAAAATGCTTTATCTAAATCTTTTGAATACACTAGCCATCTTCTATCAAATTTCTCCCCATTTGATAACTTTTTAAAATAAAATGTAGTAGAAAAATGTCTACGATCTTTATCTATAGGAAAATTTAGATCATATTCTCTAATTGGACCCTTTTCTACTAATAAATCTCTTAATTTTGTATCAATATTTTCCCATTGACTTGGATCATAGATATTATTAGTAAGTAGGTTAGTCAGTTTTTCATTTTCTTCCAAATTATTTTGTTTTTCATTATCAATTATTGTTACATTAGATGTTTCAACATTATTAGGACTATTTTCATTATTCTCTTTTTGTTGTATAATTTCACTATCTTCCAACTCTTTTTGACAAGTTTCTTGTTCATTTGTAATATTTTCACCTAAACTTTCTGCTGTGTTTTTTTTAACACTAGTAACAAATTTGTCCATAGATCCTTTTTGAGATTCAATTTGTTGTTCAATTTTTCTCTTTTTTAGAAGTTTTCATATCCGGATAAATATTTTCTATTAGACATTTATAATAAGAAAATATTTACAGATAAATAAAACACAATTTTATAATTAAAAATGATAATTTAACTAAAAATAAAATTTAAAGTATAGAATAATAGAACCTGGTTATTGCAAGTTTTCTAAAGTCGTGACCACTTTAAAACTTAAACCTGCACAAATAAAAATTAATTTAATACATGATTTAATAAATTAATGTCACTATAATACAAATGAATTGATATAATACACATCAAATTATTAATTGGTACAATAATTTATAATAATATATAAAATGTTACTGTGTCAGATTAAAAAAAAAAAAAAAAAAAGGGAGGTAAGTAACCGGCCAGCCTGTACACCACCCTCTATGGCTAAGCTTTAAACAAAAGAAATTGTACTTATCATTCTGTCAATTGCTAGAAGGGTCTAAAGTCCAAAATAGGGGCTGACCGGCTGAGGCAGAAAATTTATTATAAAAAAAAGTGAAAACATGTCCCTTCCCATCAAATTATTGTACGGCAGTGCAAGTGTAAAACAAACAAACAATATATATATATATATATATATATATATATATATATATATATATAATTTAAGTTAAATAAATTGAGGACAAAGAGAAAGAGGGGAACTGGCCAACTGGGAAAGACAAAGAGAAAGAGATTTTCGGAAAGACAAAGAGAAAGAGGGGAACTGGGAAGAACTAAAGAGTGAAGAACAATACCTCTTGTGGCTGCCGACTGATTTGCTGAATCATCAAAGAAAAATTTCAAGCCAAACTGAAAAAGATCAAGAATCAAAGTGAAGATAAAGAAAAGAAAGGTGAGTCCGTAAGAATAGATGGAGAGGCAGAGAGATAGAGAGATGAGAGGTTTTTTTTTTTTTTTTTTTGAAATTTATAATATCAATTTTAGCATATTTCAAGACAATTACCGTTGTATTATTAATGAATTTGTCTGCTATTAATTTTAATTTTAGCATATTTCAAGAATGAATTAATAAATTTGTCTCCTAAAATTTAATTTGGTTGGCTGAAGTTTGACTATTTTTATTTTTTCCATTTTAATCTTTTGCATTTTAGAATATAATGTGGCATTTTTAATGCATTTTATTGACTAATAAAAGTACTTAAGTTTTTTTTAATTAAAATATATAAATAAATTATATATATATATATATATATATATATATTTTTTTACAAGTGGGGCCTTTTTTTATTTGGGGGCCTTAGGCGATTGCATCAGTTGCATCTACTGTTGAGCCGGCCCTGCATGGAACTCCATCACGATTAACCTGTGCTCTACATCCAATAAATAAAATCGAAAGCATTGGACATCATCATGCTTGCATAAGAAAGGCTAGCTTTGATCAGAGGCGACGCTACTTACAACTCAGGGTGTTCCCAGGAGCACCCTAACTTGAAAAAAAAAAATTATATAATAAATTAGGAACACCTTCAAATTAAAAAAAAAAAAAAAAAAAAAAATCATATCATGCATAGCAGCGGAAAAGTATATAACACCACGATATAATGACCTAGGAAAACAGATAAAATGAACGGTTTAAAGGTAAAAAACTGGAGAGGATTTGTCCTAGTTATCCTCAAGGTAAAACAAATCCACTATAAGAGAATTGAAGTTTTTACAATCAGATTTAACCCTAAATCTATTACTCTCTCAAGTAGTAACTTACTGGCATGACCACGTGTAAGTTTCGAATCCATGAACTCCTTCTTTCATTAGATTTACTGCAACACAAGCACCTAAGCTTGTGACTTTGAGATCCCACTCAAAGATTTCAAATCACCCTCAGTTGTTGTTCTTTGTAGCAGCAACTAGGTTCTACCAATACTTAATTATAAATCTTGCTCTGGTAGAAGCTTGTGTAGTTAGAAGGTACAAAACCTCTCAGATCTCACAAAGAGTAACACACAAATCTTCCAAAAGTCTCCAAAACGTACTTATGGTTTCCCTTTTATATGTGGACAAGTTAGATTGAAACCCTAAACGTTTTTGTAGGCTTAGGCCTGATTTAAAAATCTGCAAAATTTCTTTTTCTGTGATTCTAAATCAATCGGGCCTAATTCTCAATCAATCAAGCTTGGCAAATTCTGACTCTTTTTTTCTGCAGTCAACTCAAACTTGAAGCTTGAAATATACATCTTTAAGCACTATCTAACACATAAACTAGACATGTTTTGTTCTCGGATGATTCTAAACATTTAATCCTAAATCTTTAGGACCTAACAATCTCTCCTTTTGGCAATATGTGACAAAACATACATACAAAATGAAATGCTCAAATCAAACACTAGCCTAAATACAAAGTATTTCCCTAATACAATTCTAATACAGCTACTAACTATTAGTTGCTAGTATAGACAACAACTGTTGAAAGAATTAACCAGTAAATTCCTGACACATTGAAAAAAAAAAAACCATAAACGCATGTGTGGAAAATACAACAAAAATCCAATAAATAAAAACTGAACTTGAATTCACAAAGCATAAAAGATAGATAGAATATTAAATGAATAAACATCAAATATACTATCATAGTCAATGAACCATCAATGTTGTGAAACAAGAACAATAACACTAAACAAATATACATGAAAATACATCAAACACTATCATCAACTCAAATCAACTCCCCATAAGTACAAAAACTCTCTACTCCCCCTAAATACAAGCCCTAAAACCTACTTCCCCTTTTTGTTACATATTGCCAAAGGCAACCATTAAGCATCAAAGGGTGGAGGAGGTGGAAATACACTCCTATACTCAGAAAAATCAGCTCTTAAGGCAGCCACCTCAGTAAGTAACTCATTAAGAAGCTGTCCATGAGCTGCCTGAGTAGTCATAAAGGACTCCATTATGGCACGAAGTAAGAGAGGAGGGGTAACTGTAGGGCTAACAACATCATCATCACCAGAAGGATCCATAGCAGAAGTAAGATCCACATGTCTCTCTTTAGTAGTAGGCATAGCACCAGAGGTAGGAGCTGTAGAAGAAGCTTTACCTTTTGATCTCTTTGAAGTCCCAATGCTTGGTTCAGCATTCTTCATCTGATCTCATCGCTATCTAAGAAAAGTGGCTTCTATAGAGGTAGTGATATGACCTAACTCTAGAGGAGGAAAACCTAATAACCCTAGAAATTTTAAGACCCTATATATATACACAGGAAAGAATAGCTTTTGTGCTTTACTCTTACTCCTATAAATATCAACAATAGTTTGAATGAAAAGAGAAGGAAAACACATAAATCCATTAATGATGAGAGCATTAAGGAATGCACACCTATCTATAGGAACAGTATGAACATGAGAGATAGGATAGATGCAGGATATCCTTAAATAAAGATAGTTAAGCTCAATAAACTCACATGAGTTTATTCGTGGTTCAGATCTCCAAGAAACTGACCTATCACTGAGTAAGGACATGATATCATCTACTGGAGGAAAATCAATGTATGGATATGTGGGTTTACGAACTAAAGTAACTCCTAGAGCTTTAGAAACAATTTTTTTAGAAATCCTAAACTCTGTACCTTTAATTCAAGAATCAAATAATGCCCACCTGAAACCTCAGAATAGACAGAGAGATTTGAATAAAACTCTCTAATCAAAGCAGCAGCAGGAGGATCATACACATTATATAAGTAAACCCATTTCCTAGACACTAGATTCCTACATATAGAAGGATCTAACTCATCTAAAATAATCTCTCTCTCTCTCTCTCTCTCTCCCCCATATAGACCTATACTTGGTTAAGGTCTCATATACTTCCTTAGTCTTAGCAGAAAGAAACCTAACCCTATTAACCAAGGGAGAGGCAAAAGAAGAAGAAGCAATGTTTCTATTTGCTTTGGTTTTGAATTTCCTACCAACCTTAGAAGACATGTCTAAAGATTAAACAAAAGAAAAACATAAACCAAGGGTAGACTACATCAGATTGAGTTAGAGACAAATAACATGGAATTTTTGAAAAACTATATGATGCATGACACTAGTACATAGATGATGTATGATGTAATGCTCTAAAACAATTCAATTTCATATCTATTTTGAAAATTGACCAAGAAAATTAGAAATTTATCAAAAACCCCAATTTTGATAAACCTAATTTTCAAAAATTCTTATATTGAGCAATTGAACAACACAAAAAGTATAAAACATGTTAGAATCACTCAATTTAGCAATATCAAGAGTCAATTTTAACCAATTTAGCCCAATCGAACAAAATCTCCAATTCTCTCAAGAACACATAAACCATAATTTCGAGATTTTTGAAGAAATCATGAAAATTTTGAAATTAAAGCATGAGAAACATGATTATATGATGCATGAACAAAAACCCAATCCAACAAAATGGATCAAATTACATAAAATCATAAAAAAATAAATAAATAAAAAAAACCCCTAAATCTCTTTGATTCAAAAATTTTGAAAAATATTTATGAAAAATGCATGAATGCATGTAATTTAATAAAAAAGAAGGGGTAAAAGAGTCTTACTTTATGTTGAGGAAGAAAACCTTTGACAGTTTAAGTCAAAAAAAGACAAAAAATTTTGAGTGAGAAGGGATCAAGAGAGGGATCGATGAAGAAGATTTGTTTAAAAAAGGAGTTTTGATCGGTCGGGAGGAATTGAGATAGGAATAAAAAAAAAAAAAAAAAAAAACAGATCCAACTGATCGAGAGGATTCGAGACAACCTAAGAGTTTTAGCCTTACAATTGGATTTTTCTATTTCTTTTTGATCGGTAGAGAAACAAGTTTGATTGATCGAATCTTGAAGAATCAAAGTTTTTGAAAAATTTGGAAAATTTTCTACAGAAACATTTGTAAACCAGTTTTTATGATATGAGATGCATGTTCATGATTTCAAATGTTTTCAAAAACAATCTTTCTAAAGAAAATTTCAATCCCAAGCAAATTTTATCATACATTTCTTTCCTCACACCTCTAAAATGTATTAAACATATCAAGAAGCTAAATCTTGGATGGCCATAAAAATTAACACGCAATCACATGTATAGAGTTTAACAAGACTTGCTTGTAGTGTGTGCAACTAGTAAGTGTATGAGATACCCAAAAGGTGATAAGTAAATGGAAAATAAGCACGATTTCTACATTATCAATCACGTAAGTTTGAAAGTGACTATTACCTAAAGAGTTACATCATATAACGCTCATATCTAGAAAATATACTTGCAACCATGCAATTTGTTTTTGTTCATATCTTTTGCTTTTTCTTTTGAAGCATATTTTTCTTCGTTTTTCATTTGCTTTTGCTTCTTTTATTTATTTTCATAGCAACACCTTAAATATCTTACTTTGCAAGTGCTACACCTTATTGAGCACGACTTTTATGATTTGCACACAGGTGTTTATGATTGATTAGTAACAGTGGTGAGATGGTTATTTGTGTATTTCTCCTAGAATTTTTTAGTCCTTACAATAAAAATAATGTGACTTTAAAATCATGAGCATGTGTTTAAAAACTATAAACAACTCACACAATATAAGCACTACATAGCACAAACTAGCAAAGTGCAGAAAAATAAAACTCATCAAAGCTAAACAAGGTACACAATTATGAAATGCAAATTTCATAAGCCAACCTCAATTACACATCCTGAAGATGCATGATACAAAAACATTCCCTTTTTTTGTTTTCTGATTCTTTTTATTTTTATTTAAAAAAACTGAAAAACATTAAAAAAAAAAAAAAAAAAAAAAAAAAAAAAAAAAAAAACCTAGAATGAAATGCATGAATGTAATGCAAAAGCAAACCCTAATAAATAAATAAAAAAACAATTTTGGTCACGAGAGATTGAAATAATTAACACAAGGACCATGTTAGACAGACTCACTGAGGCTAAGTTTTTTGCATTTAGACTCTTTTAGACACAAACTTGGAGTTGGGGTTTCTATTAGAATTAGCTTTAATCTTAGCTTCAGTATTGGTATAAAGGTTAAGAACATTTACCAATTTATAGATAAGTGCCATAGGATCTTGTGCTTTTGGCACAGACACTTTTTGTTTGGATGCTTGCTTTAAAGATTGTAGCTTAAAGCAATTTGGCCTAGTATGCCTAGCTCCACCACAGACATGACAAAACCACTGTGGTTTATGATATTTCTTGCTTCCAGATTGATTGGGATTCTTAGGTTTTGACTCACTTAAATCTACCCTAGTTCTTCTATTAGCTAGAACTTCTTCCTTATGTACCTTAACTTTAGACAAAGATGGATGAACAACAGAAGTAGATGTAGCAGGTACAAAGTTGAGGGGATGAACAACAGAAGAAGAACCACTCTCAACAAACCCTAAACCTGTCTCATCAGAAATAGATTTTTGAACATTTAGCATATCATCCAATTTAGAAGTAGAAGACCTATCTAGTTGTTCTCTAGCAACAAATAATTCTATTTCTAAACTTTTAACCTTTTCAAGCAAAGACATGTTCTCAATCTTAACAGAATTGAAGAGTTCATTTGCATCAAAAACTTTTAACAACAAATTTTACTTCTCTTGTTCAAGGGTGTTTATCTTTTTCAGCCCTAAATCAATACTCATGGCATCTTTTGATGCAACTTTGCAAAACTTGTTATAGGCCTCTTGCAAGTTAGCATTCTTAGAGAGTTTTCCATTAAAAGGGTTCTCATCAGCAATCTCAGTTTCACTTACTACAGTAGTAGCAGTGAAAGCCATAAAATTTCCTTCTCGATCACTTTCACACTCATGATTAGAAACTTCATCATCACTTAAAGTGACAGCCATATCTTTTCCTTTACATCTCAAAAATATTGGACATTCAAATTTTATATGACCATACCTCTGACAACCAAAACACTGTTGTCCTAAAGAACTGTTAGAAGATTGAGCGACTTTATCTTTTAATTTTTCAGAATTGTTATTTTTAGTTGTATCATTCTTCTTCACAATCTTATGGTCAACATTGTTTCTATTTCTTGCCTTTCTATTATTATTTCTCAAAAAATTTCTAAAATTCTTGGCAAGATAAGCAATCTCAATAAATAAGAGTTCAGCATCAAATCTACAATCATCAACAAATTTCAAGGCATCGATTTGGATTTGTAAGTTTTTGGTAATTTAGATTCATAGGACTGAAGAGATCTTACAAGTTCATCTACCGGAATGGAATCAACATCTTTACTCTTAGTTATGACAGTCACTTTTGGTCTAAAGTTCTTAGTTAATGGTCTACGAATTTTCCTAACAATTTTAGGTTGATCATAAACTTCACCAAAATTAAAAGCAGAATTGACAATATCTTTCAACTTAGCATAGAATTCATTAAAAGACTCATCATCAGACATTCTAATACTTTCAAATCTAAAGGTCAACTACTATAGTTTATTAATTTTTATTGCCTTAGTGCTTTCATGCACTGTTTGCAAGATGTTTCATGTAGTGTGAGCAATCTCCACATTTGAGATCCTCTTAAATTCTTCCATAGAAATAGTATTGAATATCACATTCATAACCTTACTGTTAAAGCTTGCTGCTTCCTTTTGGGCAATACTCCATTCACCAATAGTAGTGGTTGGTCTTTACCAACCGTTTTCAATAGAGAGCCATACTCTCTCATCAATATATTTCAAGAAGGCTTTCATCCTAACCTTCCAATAAGCATAGTTATTTCAATCAAAGTGTGGAGGGATAACAAGAGAGTGACCGTGTTTCATGTATTTGCATTTCTTTTTTGTCAATATTAAGATTCAAGTTTTTTTTTTTTTTAATATTAATTTTTTTAATTTAAGTTTCTTAATGACTCCCCTAAAAATAATCTCTAGAGCTGCTATTGTAGAAAAAATTTAGTTTTCCCTTCTGTATATTGGGTTTGAAGGATGAAAGAGTGGAGAAATAAAAAACTCTTTTATTTGGTTGAGAAGAAAAGTAGGAGGGTAGAAAATGGAGTTTATATCAATTTACTCTTATGCCTTTATTACATAATATGTAAGAAATAATTTATTTATACTTATTAAATAAGAAGAAAATATTACTTATTATTAATTAAAATTAATAAAATAACATCTTACAAAAATTTACAAATCATATATATCTAAACTTATATTATCTTCCTTTGTTATTATATATATTGCTGGATGGAAAACAAAAAAGGAAAAAAAAGTTTTTTTTGGCTGAACTAGGTAGACTATATTTGTATAGTTATGAGATGCAAGTTTATTAGTTCTCATGTGGCCCCTTAGGAACATCCAAATCCCAACGACTGCTATATTGAGTATTTCTCTTTCAAAGCAAGCCAAATTTTTGTATTAGCAAGCATCCCAAGCTCCATATTTGGCCTACTGAAAGCCACTTTTAATTATTTCAGACATAAGACATAGAGATCTTTTATATCACCCTATATAATAATGCCCTTTAGTCACTTACCTGAGTTACCAGCAGAATCGGCTGGAGAAAGAAAAAAACCAAAGAAACAAGATCAACAATGGAAACAGAGAGAGTGACGGCAAGAAGGATAAAAAATAAAAAAAGGTTGAGAGACATACGGGTTGAGTAAAGAGATATCAGATATATATTTGGTGAGGGTCATTGGAGGGTATGTGAGACGCATTAAAGAATTTGGGGCAATTTAATAACTGTTTTGGTATCAGACTTTTCATGCCTGTTTTCTCTTCAAATTGGAAAGAACAATTTTTGGTGAGTCCAGGGAAAAATGCTTAGGTTCTGCCAAAAGTTTTAATCTTTTTTCCCTGACCAAACAATACTAAATCTTATTTTAAAGTTTTGTAATCCATAAGGTGTAGGTTTTGGAGAGACAAGTACAGGTGTGACCGTGTGAGTGAATGTGTATGGTTTACTGTTAATGTGTTAGGCTTGGCGATGTGAAGTGTTTTATCGGAGGACGCTGTGATGGACCATTTTACTAAAAAAAAAAATACCCACCAGGAACTCGAGTTCCAGGTGGGTATTTTTTTTTTTTTTTTAATCCACGTCAGAATCAGACTACTTGGATCTCGAGTTTGGGTTGGATTCTCAAAAGCTACTATTCAGCAAATTTTGCCTCGAATCTCTTTGGATAGTTTTCTGCATTGGGCATTGGACCTCCCAATTGTTGAACCAATGATATACGATCATATTATGTCAAAAAACTTATTAGATTCTTACATGTGCTAAAAGCTGTGATTAATACCAATTCAAAGTTTTGTTTAGTGCCCAAATATTTATGCATCAGATTAAGTCAATAGCCAGACACCAGTTGGTACATCCAATAATACTCTTCTGCTTCTAGTCCTCACTACCCCTTTTGAGCATGGTTTTTAAACTCGACCGGATTGTCCTGTCCGATCGAGTTAACCATGAACCTCTCCAAACACAGTTCTTTTAGTTTCAAGAACCGGTCTATGCCAAAAAAGTAAGGAACAATTTGAATCGTGGTCCAACCACACTGTTCTGGGAACTGTGATCAAACCGCTTCTTACGGTTCCCCACTTTCCTTTGAATCTGAACCTTAAAAAAAAAAAAAAAAAAAAAAAAAAAAAGCTTTAAATTCTGCTCCCTTCAGAGTATATCATGCAACTCCCTTCAAAGTACTTACATGCTTACAACCATTGTTAAAGGCTGAAGCTTCAACCATTGTGAGATGCTATCAAACTTGAGATCGCACCGCTATCTTCTTATTCTTCTTCTCTGTTTTGCTCGCACTCCCTCTCTATGTTCTTGACGATGTTGTTTCTTCATTTTTCCCTCCGGAGTTTTCTTCTGTTTTTGGTAAACAAAGTCCTCTTTTTTGCTATTGCTAGACATGGAAAAATGGGCGGGTCGGGTCAAGTTCGGGTTGGGTCAATCGGGTCACAGGTCAAACGGGTTACAGGTTAAAAACGGGTCATTTTAAGCGGGTTAAAATTGGGTTCGGGTCAATCGGGTTGCGGGTCGGGTCGGGTCGGGTCAACCCGTATTTTTCACATGAATTTTTTTATTTTTTATTTTTATATAGAAAACAACATGTATCTGTCATTTGAAAAGTTATGCAACAAATTACTTAATGTAAAATGCATTATTTTGAATTCACCACATATATCAAGAATGAACTCAGTTAAACTTATTAATATTTATTCAACAATTTTAAAATTATACAAATCCTAACATTATAATCTAAAACAAAATAACACAAAGATAAGTAAAACAAATACACAAATTTTATTTCTATACAATATCAACATTCCAAATATAAAACAAAATTACAAATGACTTATTGGATAACTCATTTGATAAAGAATAAAAATATATAAGAAATTTACAATCTTGAAATTTAATTTTATAATCTATTATCAGTTGTGGTTGACACTTTATTTCAATTTGAGATATACTTTAAAATTTGATTGCTTACTTATTTATACGTGGTCTCTTTTATGAATATCATATTATTGTTAAGCAACACATACTCTAGGAAATATCATAATTTATTTTAAAAAGCCATTTATATTGGACATAAATTATTAAAAAATATGTCTAAGTATTCATAATTTATGCTAATTTAATACTTTAGCTTCACTATTTTCACACTTGTGAATATTTCTTACATGTCTACAATTTTAAATCTATGTTTTTAACTCTACTGTAACCAGATTATCTTGGCATGTACTTTGCTATTTGATATCTAAAAATATTTACTCATTACAGAATGTTCAACCATTAATCTTTCAATTAATTTGCATATAGTTATGTAAATATATCAATTGTTTTCTTAAAGTTCACAATAAACAATTAAACCAATATTGTTTTAATTTTACTATTTTTTTACCCAAAAAAAAAAAGTTTTAAAAAAATGGTTTGGGTTCTGGTCAGGACGCGGGTCGAGTTGACCCGCAAAAAAATCGGGTTCGGGTCGGGTTAGATTAGATCAAAAAATTTTGACCCATTTTGCCATGTCTAGCCATTGCTTTACTGTCAACCACTTCTTTTTTTTTTAAACAAATCAAACAATTTCTAGTTCTAGGCTCCAGCTTTTGTATTTATCCTATAGTCTTTTTTTTTAGTTCATAAATGGTGGACTATTCAAATGGGCTTGGGCATTAAAAAAAAATTGTTTGGGTTGTCAAATGGGCTTTAGCCATAGGCAGACATTAATTTATCTCTTTACTATTTTATTGGGTCTCATAAAATAAAAATAAAAATTATTGGGTACTCAAATGAGCTTTGTCGTGACTTAAGAGCTCTAACAAAAATTTTAAATATATATATATATATATATAATTATTTATTTTTATTTTTAGATAAATTTTCAATTTTTACTAATTTAATATATTTATTTATATTTTAAATAATTATTAAATTAATTATGACATTATCACAGTTTGACCTTAGTCCAAATTCAAAAACCTTAAACCTCTTCTTTTTACGGTTCAATGAACGATCTGGGTTTCAAAACCATGCTTTTGAGTTTCCTTAAAAATCTATCAAAATGGTGTAATAAAAAAAAAAAAAAAAAAAAACCTTAGCATTTAATTATTTCATATACCAACAGGTCATATAAAATACTCCCATGTTACCCGCTCTCTTTGACTCTTTCACTTATCATCTTGAAAATTCATTGGATATTCAGGAACAATATTCCTCCTCCCGCATGAGGGATGGGCACCATGCGTGGGTGGAGCAATGCCTCCAATAACTTCCTTTCCATATATTTTTCTCTATTTCACCATTCCGTACCTTTTTCACAAGCATTGAATCATTGATAGCTAAATTCCAACAATGGTCTATTTTCGTTTCCAAATCATGGGGCCTTGTTTGGTTGGTGGGTTATAGTTAACTATCACTCATCATTCAAATTCCATACCTTTTTCACAAGCATTGAATCATTGATAGCTAAATTCCAACAATGGTTTATTTTCTTTTCCAAATCCTGGGGCCTTGTTTGGTAGGTGGGTGATAGTTAACTATCAGTCTATCACTCATCATCCTACCACTCATTTCTTATTACTTAAAAATTTCCAAAATGCTCCCACCTTTGTTTGGCAACTAAACCCAGTTCTGATTATTGCCTATAAACTCACAAAAACTCACCTTTTTGTGAGACCCACGGGCTGACCACTGTGCAGTGCACACTGTTAGGTTACCCGTGGATTGAACAATATTGTGTACAAAAAGCACTTTCCTCTTTCACTCATCAGTGCAAACTCATTTCCCCTTTCACAACCATGGGCTAAAATTCCCATTGGGATTCACAAGGTGAGTATACAGCATTATACTAACATGTCTGCTCAGAGATGTTTATCTAATGGGAGCTGCTTCTATGCATTTTGTAAGTGAGCTGACTTTAAATCTGGCAAGAGAAATTTATTAAATACTTGAGGAGGGCACACTCCTCATGTGAGAGTGGGGAGCGCTCTTCCTAATTAAAACTGAATATGCTAACAACCCCGCCACTGGTCCATGCAATGCACATATGCACAGCCAGAGAAGACAAAAGCTTATGGTCCATGGACAACAAAAAATCACGTCTCTCTCTTCCCCCAAAAATATGTACCTACCCTGTGAGGTATTCCAGAACCTAACTTAATTACAAGACGTTACTCTTCCCAAAATTCCAAAAGAAAAGAAAAAAGAGTTGCAATAAGAACTTAATGATTAAAGTATTTAATTATTTTCCTAAAAAAGATTAAATATTCAATTAAGAAAACCCAAAAACAACCCGGAATGCCATGCCATATTGGGAGTGTGCCTTTGGGAATTGTTGAAAAAAAAAATCAACCTTTTTACTTTTTTGTTTCTATCTTTTTTTAACTAATAATTTAGCTTTTAACTTTAAAAAAATAGACTACCTTTTAATTTTTTAATCAAATTTATAATAAAAGTTATCAAAAATTATATCTTTTATTAAAAACTATGCGAATAAGGTACACAAAAGAAGTAATTCTACATTGGAAATAGGCCAAAATTCATTGCAAAATGATAAAAAAGCATTTCCATTTAAAACAATGTGTTTAGTAATTCTTGAAGAAGTTGCATGCACACAAAAAAAGAAAAAAAAAAGAAAAGGAATTTGGTTCCAAAGATCCCATTAAGTCCGAAACTAAAGAACTCAAACTCAATCAGAGCAACTTTTTTTTTTTTTTTTTTGAGAAAAAAAATTGAAGATAAGTTTAGAGATTGTCGGTGCAACTAAACTGAATGAAACTACATGCAAAAAGTACCTTAATAGAGTGAGTATATAGTGAGCAAAATGACTAAACTCATCCCAATAAAAGGAAAACAAACAATAGAATTACTCATACAAGTATAACATTAAGATAATAATAAAATATAAGGAGATAGAGAGTCACATAAGAACACCATGACCAGCTAGACATTCTTAGAAAGACTATACAAGCTAGGAGTCGCGCAGAAGGATAGAAGACATTAAACATCAGAAACCTGTACTACAGAAGAAAGGAAAATCCAAGTAAGTCCAATATAGCTCCCTTGACTAACCAGTGTAATTCATAGCACTATCCCGGTCAAGAAGCTTCCCACTTTCCAGGCAACGTCTTTAAGGCTCCTCTTCTTTCCAATATTCACCTCGGTAAGATGATCGGCTATTGGTCTTCCGAAATTATAAGAAAAGGCTAGTTCTCCTTGGAACTTCTCAGGCGAAGTCTGATTCGTCTGAACATCCTTTTTCACACGTATTTTATCTTCTGCTGCATCACCAGAACCTTCCAGCAGTTCTTTGATGAGCACACGGACTTCGCCGATATATCTGTCCGGGAGACCGTGAGTTTTCCGGCGCGACTTGAGCTTAACAACCAGAGCATAGTGGTTCTGCTTGGCCACGGCGAGGTCAATGTGGAACCTAACCTTGAAGTTCCATGTGGGGTTTGAACCATCTACTGTGTAAACCGATGATGGTTCCTTGTTGGAACGACGGTTGTTTTTTATGTCCCAAATGTAGACCACGGCGTAAGATTTCATTTTTTTTGAAATGATTTACGTATGGCAACCCCTGGGCTGACTCAATCTCAACTTCTAAAGTCTTGTAATCGCAAGCCATAAGGTATAGCTTTTGGAGAGACTGGCTTGGGTGAGTGAATGTGTGTGCACTGTATATGCTAGTTTTGTATTATGTTAGGGTTGGCGATGTAAGCTTTATTACTCTTTTTTTTTTTTGCTGAATATGTAAGCTTTACTCACGAGTCATGAATTTATAGACGGGTCATTGGCAAAGAGATAAACTTGAAAGATTCCCCAGTCTCACAGGTGGGCCTCTCTCTGTCATGTGAAGGTGCTGGCGGCCAGGTACAAGAGCACATGGCTAAGACCAACTAGGTCAGTTTTGGAGAGATTTTTTTGCACCATGCCTATAAAGTGCTGTTTCAATCTATACTTGACCATTCCTCACTTTAGAAGGTAAGATTGTAAGAACCGGTCTATACACAAGGTGCGGTTTATCTTAACGGTTCGTTCGGTTATGGTCCCAATTTAAGAAATCAGACTATAAGACAAAAATGACCCAATTTACTTCACTTATTTATCAGATATGGGCCCCTTTTTCATTATTTCGGGCACAGCTGGATTAAGAATCAAGAAATAATAACTTCTTTCATTTTTGTGAGTAACAGAAAATTTACTGAAGAAACTATGAAATGAATCAAGAAACAGCAACTACAAACATCATCCTGAAATAAATGTTCATGGTGAAAAGTGATTAAACAACTAAAAGGACCATTAACAATTAAGAATGAAAGCTGCAATGAAGAATAAACAGTAACTGTATTTTTTTTTTTTTTTTGAAAGGACAGTAACTGTATTTTTAGCATTGAGAGTAAAATGAGGAATGCATTATTGCATGTACATTCCACAATAACTCTGGTATATCCAGTGCTGGTTGGCTATTGCAAGCTCAATGATCACCCAACCAGCAAAAGAGAATTTCTCGTGAGGGAGTTGAGTCTGAGAGCAAAAGTCAAAAGGAGAGAAAGAGACAACCCAGTCTCAGAGTACGTGTGTGGCTGAGAGTGAACAAGAAAAAAAATATCTTATACAGTAACTTAAACAGTAACCAAAAACTTCATCGTTTTTCTTTTCTTTAAAAAGAAATAAAAATAAAAAATGCAAGCCGACTTAGACAAGACCACTTAGTCTATTCAGACTTTCCAGTCCTCGTGGCACACGCCAACTTTTTTTTATTTTTTCATAGGCGCGCGCATAACGATGGCAATAGGACAGGCTGGGCCGAGGGAAGAGATTTTCATCCTGTCCGCGTGATTTTGTCTTACTTTATTTTGGAGAAAATTTTCTCATTTCATTTTCGTCTCATCCAAAAATTTTATTTTTTGTTAATTTATCTTACAATTAATGTAAATTCTTTTAATAAAATCTATTTTATTAATAAAAATATACTTAAAATTATAACAAAATTTATCACATACATTCTCAAAAAAAAAAATTTTATCACATCAAATTAAATCAATTTTTAGAAAAAAAATTAATAGTATATTTAACCATAAAGAAAAAAAAAAAAAACTCAGTATAACACATAACAAAATAAAAATAGAGAACCAAATTAGAGAAAATAAAATACACTAATATTAATATGTTATTTAAATATTAAGGTTTTAGGGTATGAAAATTTCAATTATAACTCTTAACAATGTGGGTGGAGTGGGGACAAAAAAGGGCAAGGCAGGTTTAAAAAATCTAAACTCATCTCCACCCCGTTCTGTGGTACCGGACTAAAATCTTCTTCTATCTCTGCCTCATTACCTTTACGGGACAAAAAAAATCCATATAAGACGAAGCAAAAAAGGAACGGGTTAAGCAAGCGAAACAAAATTGTTATCCCTACATGCGCACACTAACATCCCTTTGCACGCTAACTATTTTTTTTTTTTTTACTTCGTACGCTAACTAGTTTAAAATCTTTCCTCCAATTAAAAGAAATTCTAGGCCCTATTTGGATAAAAAAAAATTTATAATTCTTCACTTATTACTCAAATATCATCTCTCTCCACTCATCACCTTATTACCCATTTTTCATTACTCAAAATATTCCAAAACGCGGGCTCCACTGTCTTGCTGTGGAAGTGATGTGTGCGATAACTGTGGTAGGTGTTTTGCTTAATCGGGTCATTGGAGCCATTGATAGCACAGTATTGGCACATGGAGTCTGAGAATTGAGTTGACATTGTTTGACCGTGGGCCCCAATACTCTTTTTTTCTTTTTTTAGAAAGGAACCCCTCCCTACTTTCAAGCTTGTTTATTGTGGAGAGTGATTGACACATATTGCAACTAAAAAGATTCGTTCCACATCGATTATGTGGATCCAGAATTTTCAAAAAGCTAAACAATAATAATTGTAAAGCCAACAATCGCGTAGCATTGATTGAAGGGGGCAACGTTACTGGCAATGTTGTTGCCCAGAAACATAAAAAATAAAAAAATAAAAAAAAGGCAACATTGCTGTCCAGAAAAGAGAGGAAAAAAACTGCATTTAAATTGAAGATATTTATGTAAAATATATCTTTCAGTATTTTTTTTTTTTAAATTAGGAAGATAAAAAAAAAAAAAAAAAGTAGGTTTAGAGGAAAAATTTTCTTCTTATTTTCTATCTCTCTTATTTTATCTTCTCAACTAAACAGTATAAACCATTTTTTTTCTTTTCCTATTTTTTATCTTCTCTGTATCACCCCCAACCAAACATTCCCTTAATCGACTCTGAATGATCCAGCCTCCCTCTATAGCACCGCCTAATGAATTCGATGAAGAAAGCAAAGGGAAAGAAGGGGGAAAGAGTAAATACCGGAAAATAATAATAATGATAATAATAGTGTACTTCAACTAACTCAATCATTCTGCTTCTCACTATCCAATATGGTGAAGAAATGTAATGTGAAAGAAGGGAAAAAGAAAACGAAAAAAATAAAAGTTATAAGCTCCTGACGTACCTGTCCCGTGACTCTTTGGCATTTTCCAAATGAATTCAAAAGATTCGTTCCACATCGATTATGTGGATCCAGAATTTTCAAAAAGCTAAACAACGATAATTGTAAAGCCAACGAATCGCGTAGCATTGATTGATAACCAATACTATGAATAAATAAGGTAATGGGAAAAAAACTTCCATGCTTATTTTTTGTTTACTCAAGTGTTTGGAACTCTTCGCATGCTCAACTGCTCCATATGCATGTAATCTTCAGTCTAAGAGCATTCACATCAGCTCTTTTGTAAATGTGTAAAATACACATTTTGACCACTTTTGTACATTATGAACCAAAAAATACTTTACATCAGTCTATTTAAAAATGTGTAAACTCGTGTAAAATTATCCACGAGCTATAGTACCCGTGTAAATTTACACGAGCACTGTAGCTCATGTATTTAGTTTTTTAGTAGTTTTTTCTCTCACCTCCCTCTCTCTCTCTCTCAGAGGCGCTGCGTTCTCTCTTTCTCTCACAAACTCTTTCTCTCACAAAAAACCCACTGCATTCTTTCATCCACAATTCTCTCTCCCTCTCTCACATCTCTCTCTCTCGTTCAAAGCATGCACAGCGTGGCGAGATCGGCATGGGTTGTGCGTGGCAGCGACGTGGCGGCAACGTGGAGTTCACAGCGTGGTGGTGACGTGGAGTTCACAACGTGGCGGCGACGTGGGGAGGTCTCGATGGTGGTTTAATCTGAGTTTATGGTGTGGATTGGTCTTGGTTTGTGTGGGTTTGCTTGGTCTGGGTTGATTTGGGCTGTGGGTTGTGCGTTTTGATCGGTGTTGATTGATCGATGTGGGTTGATGCTTGGTCTGGGTTGATTTGGGTTGTGGGTTGTGCGTTTTGATCGGCATTGATTGATCGATGTGGGTTGATTGTTGTTGGTTGATCTAATGTTTTTTTGTGGATTGATCGGTGTGGGTTGATTGTTGGTTGATCTGATTTTGTTTTGTGGGTTGATCGGTGTGGATTGATCTTACCATCACATTGAGACGATGGCGTTTTGATCGGCGTTGATTGATCGGTGTGGGTTGATCGGCGTTTCTGATTTAATCGCTTTTGGTTTCTGATGATGGTGGTGATGGTGGTTGGGCGGTGATGATGGTGGTGATGGTGGCTGTGGGTCTGTGAGAGAGAGAGGAGTGAATAATAAAAAATTGTAAAATAATGAATATTTTATTAAATAAACGTGTAGAATAGATAAACTGATGTAAATGAATTGTAAGAGTGGATGTGTAAAATATAAAAAGTAGGTTTTTTCGTGTAAAATAGACAGAAAATTTACAAGAGCTAATGCGAATGCTCTAATATACATTATCAGTTTTCATTTCTATTTTACTTCAATTTCTGTTTATAATTATTTTATGGTTGATGGTTCTTTTTTTGCCTTTTATATATTAAGTACTCTTCACTTAAAAAAAAAATGTTTTCATTTAATAGTTATCTTAATCGATATTATACATCCACTTTCAAGTCTCTGAAGATTAGTTTTGAGAATATTAGTGCAACTGAACCGAATGAAACTAAAAGGTACATTTCTTAGAATCAATAAATAGTGGGCATGCAAAACAACTAAAATTATCCCCAAAAAAAAAAAAAACAATAATAGAAAGACTGATACACGTAGTGTAACATTAAGATAATTGATAGTTTATATAAATAAAGTCACACAGAGCTAGAAAGGCTTTAACACAATAACACTAGTCTATTACACTAAGAACACCCTGCAATAACTTGCTTACTACAAAACATTTTAAGAAGAGTAGTCTCTCCTTTTTTTTTTTTTAACGCAAAATACAATTTACAAGGGAACTTAACTTTAAATCACAATTTTAAAGTTTGAAATTGTGACTAGTTAAAATTAGGAGTTCCTTGTAAAATATTGCTGCTGCAGTTCCCTTGTAAAATTGTGCACCGGTTATTATTACAACACGAAATTAAATAGCACATCAACCACCACATAACTTTTTTTTGAAAAGAAGCACCACATAACTAAGGATAATCCACTTTCCAATATGTATTTTCCGTTCAGTTCCCAAACTTCCTTGATCAAACCCAGCTTCACTACTGGTCTTCTTCATCATTAGCATGACCATAGTCAACACCGTATGGGTCAGCAGCAGAAGTTACAGTACCGTAATGTTCAACAACGGATGGATCAGCAGCAGAAGACTGAGCACCGAACGGGTAAACACCGGATTGGTCAGGTGCAGAAGAATCAGCACCGGGCGGGTAAAAACCGGATTGGTCAGTTGCAGAAGAATCAGCACCGGGCGGGTAAACACCGGATTGGTCAGTTGCAGAAGACTCAGCACCGGACTGGTCACCACCGAATGGGTTAAAACTAGATAAAACAGTACTTACCGCTGCCGTGGCAGCCACACCCACCAGTGCCGTGCCTAATTCATCTTTAAACTTCCCCACCAAGCGTCTAGCAGTACCAGGCCTCCGCTGCACATTCGGTGTCGCAGAGTTCCCAACATTCACCGTTGAAGCAGGTGGGTGCTGGACAGTATTTCCAAACTTATAAGAAAAATTTAGTCTTCCTTCTCCTTGCTGGGACGTCCCATCCAAGTTCACCACATTTTTGCTCACATGTCTTTCAGCTACTGCGTTCGCATCACCAAAACCTTCCAGTTCAGTGATAAGCACACGGACTTCACCGACATCTCTGTTACCAGTTATTCGACGTGACTTGATCTTAACAACCAGAGCAAGGTGGTTCTCCTTGACCTTCGTGATGTCGATGTTGAAGGTAACGTGGAAGTTCCATTTGGGGTTTGTATTACCTTCTGAGTCAATTGGTGTTTGTTCCTCAGAGGAATGGAGGTTATTGTTGTTGTCGCGAATGGAAACAAGGGCGAAAGGGTTCATTTTCCTGAGTTGAGGTGCATTATGTACGTTCCTCAATCCCTGGGCTGACTGAATTACAAGCTCTAAGGCCCTGTAACCCATATGTGAGTGAATGAATGTGTATGCACTATGTGCTCTGGTTTTGTATTATGTTAGGATTGGCGCTGTAATCCAAAGGCGTTGGCGTACACTTTTATAAGCGCATTGTGGAAAAGAGATAAGCTTCCTGCGGCTATCCTCACGACTCACGAGTCATGTCCAAGAAACTTTCTACGAAAAAAACCAAAAGAATTTCCTACGCTAACTTTTCTCTTTTCACCCCCTCTCTTTCAATATTTACCGTTGACCACTGGTTATTGAGTGGGTATCCTCACGACCCACGAGTCAGGTCCAAGAAACTTTCTAAAAATAAAAAAAAATAAATAAAAAAAAAATAAAAAAAAAAAAAAAACAACAACAACAACAACAACAACCAACAAAAGAATTTCCTATGCTAACTTTTCTCCTTTCACCCCTCTCTTTCAATATTTACTGTTGACCACCAATTATTGGATGCTAGAGCATTCACAACAGGTGTGGTAAATATGTCAAATGCTAAATATTTGGCACATTTGCCACACGAAACACAAAAATAAAGTTCTATGAGATGTGCCAAATCTCAAAAATTATACAACATATTTACAGTACCATTGTATATTTGTAACAGTACAGACAAATATTATAAAAATAAAAAATGGTTTTATATTCTCTTATCTCTCTTCATTTTTTCTTTTCTCTTCTCTCTCACTCTCCAGTTCCCTCTCTCTTTTCCCTATACTGATTTCCTCTCTCTTCGACCAGTCCGGGATGTTCACCGGCAGCGACGATGGCGTAGCTCCAACGACGACTCACCCACTCTTCAGTGACGACGACGTAGCTCCGACGATGATCTCACCCACAACAACAACGTAGCTCGATCTCACCCACACTCCAGCCACACTCGATCTCGCCGATCTCACCCGAAGGCCGTCGTCAATCTCATCCTTTTCCCTCTCCTCTCTATTCGCCTTTCACTCTGCCTCTCTCTGGTTGTGGTTTTTTTTTTGGCTGCAATTTGGGTTGATCTGATGGTGGTGGTAGGCTGTGGGCTATGGGCGGTGGCAGTGGCAGTGGTGGTGGGCTGTAGGGGTGATGGCCGGTGGTGGTTGTTGGTGTTGTTGATGATAATGGGAAGGAAAAATATATTATTTTAATGTATAGAATTAAATGATAAAACATCTAATAAATGACATGTTGTAAAATGATGTAGTAAAATAATAAAGTAGGTTTTTGGCGTGGTAAAATGGCATTTTTTTTGCAACATTTGCTATGGATGCTCTGTCATGTAATTAATACCACTGCATATTTTTGTTGCGGTAATTATTCTATAAGTATAAATGTTTATGAGTGTGGAGAGTAACAACTGGAGTTCAAGTCTTCAAGAGAAAACTTCACACATATATACACTTAAATTAAGTTAGAATAGAATTTCTATTTTGTATATATATATATATATATATATATATATAAAGTCATGTAATTAATGCGTAAATTCCAATTTGGGAATAATTATTAGCTACGACGGAGGACTATGTGTACTAATGTGGTCCTCCCATCCAATGGTGATCTACCATTTGGATAATTAGCTAATGTCAGCTTTAACAATGTAATAAATACAAACTTAACTCTAGTTTGTATCAATCTAACCAGCTTACCTCGTAAAACCAAAACCAAAGTTAAGCTACCAACCAACCACCAAAGCAAACCAAACCCACATGTTTTCATTATAATAGAATAGTTCCATTCCCTTCTTTAATTGGGTTTTCCACCAATAACAATTCTCTCTTCTGAATCCAAATTATTTTTCAAAAAGCACTAAAATTTTCAATCTTCTTGCAATACAAATCCTTCTCAATGTCAACTTTTTTAAAATTTGATAGTCTTGAACTAAGTTTCATAAATCTAATTCATCATCATCAAATGTCATCTCCCTACTTTTGCATTGCCGGATTGTTTGAGGTGGTTGTCCAAACTCCACCATTGCAGCTAATCATGACTGATCAAGGTATTTAACAAAAACTCATTTCACTCTTCAATGTTTAATTTTCTTGCTCTATTTTCATTCCATCTATTTTATTAATTGGTGCCTTCTATGTTGAGTATACTAAAAAATATGTACATGTGTGTGTGTGTGTGTGTGTGTGTGTTGTTTTCTTCCTATCTAGTTTATAGATGTAAAGAGGATAATTTTTTATAAGTTTATGATGTGTTTTTGCATTAAATCGCATTCCCTCTCCCTTGTATATGTGTGCGTGTTTGTGGTGTTTCCTTTAACTATTTAATAAAATTCAAAAATGTGAATAGTAAAAAAATGAACTATTTCTTATAGGTTAATAGTTTGTACACACACCATTCTCATCACTCTTATTTTTTTTAATATGCTTTTGATTTGAGTTCCCATAGAAACATATTTTGTGGTGTTTTATAATCATAGTGGTGTTTTTTAATCATAGATATTAGAGTCAATGATGAAGACCTTCAAGATATTGAAAATTTGCTTGAAATGGTGGTACACAATGAGGATGAAGCATATAAATTGTACAATGATTATGTCATACGAATTGGGTTTAGTGTTCAAAAAGAAAAACTCAGATATTCAAAAAATGGTATAAGACAACGAGAGTATGTGCGCTCAAAAGAAGGATTCCCCCAAGATAGTGACCACTTGGATGATAAGAAGTTCAAAAAATTACAAACTAGGACTGATTGTGAAGCTAGTATCTGATTTATAGTGACAAATGATGAGTGGAAGGTTACTTACTTAATTCTAATCATAATCATGAGCATGAAAAACAAGAAGAAAGACCATTTCTAAGGTCGAATCGAAAAATAACTGATGCTTAGTTAGGTGTAATAAAATTTTTCAAGGAAGCGGGTATAAGAACAACAAACACATATTCCTATTTAGTTGAGGAAGCTGGGGGTTTAAAAATGTTGGATTTATAAAACGAGATTGTTATAATTTGGTGAACAAGCAAAAGTTAATCAATGTTGAGGCTAGGGATGCTTAAAGTTTAGTAAATCATTTTAAACAGAAGCAAGCAGAAGATCCTATGTTCTTTTTATGCAATTCAAGTTAATAATGAAAATCGTATGACAATTTTTTTTTTGGAGAGATGGTATATCAATGATTGATTATAATTCTTTTGGGGATGTAATATGTTTTGACACTACATATCTAACTAACAAGTATAATATGATATGTGCTCCATTTGTAAGTGTCAACCATCATTGGAAGAACGTGCTTTTTGGTTGTGCTTTTTTATTGGTTGAAGTAATTGTTTCCTTTACTTGGTTGTTTGAAACATTCTAGGAATCAATGGGAAATCAAAAACCAAAGAAAATTTTTACTGACTAATGTCAAGCAATGAAGAATGCCATAAGAATTGTGCTTAACAATACATGTCATCACCTATGCTTATGGCATATCTCAAAAAATGTTACAAAGTAATTTTCCCAATACATGAAAGGAAATATCATCCTAAATTAATCCTGCCTCAGCGGAGTAATTTTCCCCATTTGCCAAAACATTCACTAATCTAGCATCTTCATATTCAACATCTAAATGTCTAGAACCAACATTTCTATTCCATCAAACAGTGCAGAGCATCCCAGAAACCTGTAGACTTTGTTCCAGCTTGTTAAGGACAAGATTACCTCACCATTCAAAGTTCAAATATTAAGATTACACAATTAGAGGATAACTGCCAAGACTACAACAACTCAGCTCATAGATAACATTTTAGCTTTTGTATATTCTAATTCAAACTCTTCATGGACGCCCCTCAAAGCACAAACTCATGGTTTAGCCCTACCATGTATGTATAAGACAGTGTTTAGCCCTACCCTACAACTCCATACGCATACAACTTATCATAGGGTTCTACCTAGCTACAGTTGTCCATCCCCAACCATGACCTGAAGAACCCGTTCGACTCAGAGCCACCCGAACCGAAACCATCCAATCTGACGAGGAAGGCAGTCAGTAGTGAGTCTCTGAGTCCCACAACCGTCATTGGCAGGTCGGGTAGCGAGTCTCCTTTTCTAAAAGCCAAGCCACCCAATCCTACCAACTAAGTCCTTGAAAAAAACTAAATCTACCCAGATCCGATGAAAACATAGTGGTTTTCACTCATATCTAGTGAAGATCTTGTGATTTTGGGGAAGATCTCGTCATTTTTGCTTAGATCCAACTACGATCTAGTGGGCTCAGATACAACTCAGATTCAGTGAATATCTAGTGGGTTTTGCTCACATCTAACAAAGATTTGGTGTTTTGTTGCCCAAATCCGGCCAAGATTCGGTGTTGTTTTGCTCAGATCTAGTGGGTTTTGCATAAATCTAGCGAACACCTAGCGAAAAATACAAATCGCTGCCAAAAGGAACCTCCGACAGCATATTCGTTGACTTCGACTAACTTGACCGTCGATTAACCGAGTCCGATCTGACTTGACTTGTTGGTTTTAGTGGTTGGCGATGGGTTTTCTTGGTAGAAACTCGATGTCATCGGGTTGGTTGTGGGTTGGGCACAAACCCAATCTCCTAATAGACTATGGACACCCTTATACCTAGTGGTGGCAAATAAGCAGGTTGAGTAGGTTTTGGGTCAGATCATAAATGATTAGAATACATAATTATTCATTTATAACTAATATAAATATATATTAAATACCCATTATCCACCTAACTCATTTAATACCCAACCCACCCATTTAACCCATTAAAATCAAAGACTTTTTTTAAAAAAAAATAACGAAAGACTTGAAATTTTTGCCATCTCTCTCCATTTTTTCTTCATCAAAGCAAAACTTAATGAAAATCAATAATTTGAAAATTTCTCAATCTCATGCTAAAAACAAAATAATCAAAGTCTAACATAACTATAATCAGATAGTGAGTTTGAGAGAAATGATCACTGCAATCATTATAGCTAAAAAAATCAAAATTAACCTAAAAACTAATGAAGGTGAAGAACATTTCCTCCATACCACTTCTTCTATTTTCTTTTGCTAAGCCTAAGCTTTCTTGGCAACCAAACAATGCTTTAACAAAATACAAAGGAACATTTTCAAATAAGCATTTTACAAACAAGATAGATCATTTGGATTTGGTTCCTCAAACTCAATTTGAGGCCGCTACATCTAGAGATAAACAAGTCTGGTGACAAAATTGATCTCAACAAGCTTCAGAAATCGGTCCTAACAAGAATTTTCAATGAGAGAGAAAGAGAGAGATAGTGTGTTTGGGTCTAATCAAACTAGAGAGAGTGTGAGATAGAGTAGAGGGCTTGTGTTTAAAAGGTACCATGGCGATGGCGAGTGGTGGCAACTAGTGAGAGAAGCTCGGATCTTTGACAATGGAGGCCTCAGTGTGATAGAGGTTAGTGGGATTTACCATTTAGGATGTTTGGTAGGTGAGGAAATGAGAAAGAAAACTCAAGAAAATTAGAAAACCACATTTTAGTTCCTACATTTTCATGTGATTCCCACTTTCATCTCTATCTTTTATTTTCATTGCTTTTAGTCCCTATTTAGAAAAACGTCATCCATTTTAGTCTTTTCTGTCAGTATCCTAATGGCAAAATCCTACGTGGTAGAAGGAACTATTAAAATAATAATAAAATTTTTATTTTGGCATTAAAAAATGCCACATCAGCATCTAAATTTAAAAAAATTAATTTATTAATTTTAACTAAAAAAATTAAAAACAGAAATAAAAACCCAAAATTAAATTAATTGAAATCTAAGTGTCTTGAACAAGAACAATAAGAACACAAACTCAGATCTAAGAACCTAAAATTAAAATCCAAAAATACACAAAATTAAAATCCAAAAATCACAAACCCAGAAACATAAACAGAAAGCCAGAAACAGATCTTCCTTGTCAACCAAACACAAAAGCAACAAACACAAACCCAGCAACTGATTTTTCTTGTCAACCAAACACAAAAACAAGAAACACAAACCCAAACATCAGTAAGAATACAAACACAAACCTATTAAACGTATAGTGAGAAATGGGTCTCACGAAAGACTGGGCATACAAGATTTTTTTTTTTTTTAACAAGATTTTTCCCTCTAAGCTTTCCAAAATAATTTCCCCCAAATTCAAAATTGAGCTCTCCTTCCTGTTTCCTTCATGGCAGGATACGAACCTCCCTCGTTCTCCCTAGGACTCGATCTGGGTCTCGATTCAGAGCCCTAAATAGCTCCGGACAAACACCCAACCCAAACACCAGCTCCCTATGACAAAGATTTCGGACCTGAGGTCATGGATTCGGATTTGAATCCTGGCCTGAACAGCCCCGGATCCTCAAGCACCTCAGGCGAGGTCCTACCACTACCCTGACCACCAAAACACTGTCGCCTCGTGCCGTTGATTTCTCCTCAAAAGACGATTTTCTTAAAGGTAATAATCAAGTGCCATTTTTCTTTGTGTTTGTGTGTTCTTTTGTTAGGGTTTATTTTGATTTTGAATTTGATTACCCAGTAAAGTAGTTTTGTTTAGCTTAATTATTATGTTATTTTATATAAATTTGATTTGTGATTTGTTGGTTCACATTTCAGTGCTATGATTTTGTAGAGACCGATTTAGCTAACGAAAAAAAGACTTTGAATTTGGCTTAGAACTAAAATCAACTTCTTTTGAGAGTGATACTTGAGAATTTGTGATGGTGAGACTGTAAAATAGGTTGGGTTTGTGTTTGTATTCTTACTGATGTTTGGGTTTGGGTTTGTGTTTGGTTGACAAGAAAAATCAGTTGCTGGGTTTGTATTTGTTGCTTTTATGTTTGATTGACAAGGAAGATCTGTTGCTGAGTTTGTGATTGTGTTTCTGGGTTTGTGATTTTTGGATCTTAATTTTGTGTTCTTAGATATGGGTTTGTGATCTTAGATATGGGTTTGTGTTCTTGTTCAAGACATACTTAGATTTCAACTAATGTAATTTTTGGTTTTTATTTCTATTTTTAATTTTTTTATTTAGTTAAAATTAATAAATTTTTTTTTAATTTAGATGCTGACGTGGCATTTTTTAATATCAAAATAAAATTTTTTTATAATTATTTTAATAGTTTCTTCTGTCATGTAGGACTTTGCCATTAGGGCACTAACGAAAAGGACTAAAATAGATGACATTTTTTTAAATAAGGACTAAAAATGGTGAAAATAAAAAATAAAGACCAAAGTAAGAATCGCGTGAAAATATAAAGATGAAACGTGGTTTGCGCCTTTTAATTAATTAAAATTTTAAATTTTAGAATAAGTGAAAAAAAAAGGCACCTCTAGGTACCCAATTGGTTTACCTATTTAAACTCATCTAATTGGGTACCCATTTGAGTCTTTACCCATTTACCCTAAACTTTTTAAATTTTATTATTAGTATTAATATTGTTCACTCAAAAGTAAGGTTTAATGAACTTGTATTTAAGCTAATGTTGAACTGAGTTTAGTAGCTTGGTTTATCTTACCTATTAACTAGTTCTTTTTTTTTTTTTTTGAGTGGCCTAATAACTTGTTCTAGTTGTTGGTAGCCGAGTAGTTGCAATATGTGTCAATCACTCTCCACAATAGACAAGCTTGAAAGTGGAAAGAGGTTCCTTTCCAAAAAAAAAAAAGTAGGAAGGGTTCCTTTAAAAAAAAAAAAAATGTTTTGGAGCCCACGGTCAGACAATGTCGCCTCAGTTCTCAGGTTCCATGTGCCAATACTGGAGAGGCTCCTTTCCAAAAAAAAAAAAAAAAAAGTTTTGGAGCCCACGGTCAGACAATGTCGCCTCAGTTCTTGGCTCCATGTGCCAGTACTGGAGAAATGCTGGCGCTGCACACTTCAGTACAATTTTGTGTTACAATTCGCCATGTGACGAGTTGTGGTTGATTAAAGTGTGTTTTCACAAATATACGCTAACCAACCACAAATTACCATGTAACGAGTTGTGGTATAAAGTTGTGCAAAAGTGTGTGTCACCAGCATTTCTCGCCAATACTGTGCTACCAATGACTTTAATGACCCAATTAAACAAAACACCTGCCACAGTTATCACAACATCACTTCTACAGTCAGATAGTGGGCCCCGCGTTTTAGGATATTTTGAGTAATGAAAATTGAAAAATAAGTGAGGAAATGGCGAGAGGAGAGGGATGATATTTGACAGTAATGGGTGTGTTTGGATTGAGCTTATTGTTGCTGAAACTGAAAACTGAAAACTGAAAACTGAAAACACTGTAGCAAAATAATTTAAAAATGTATGAATAGTACCGTGAGACCCATTTTTAATGAAAATGTTGATAAAAATTGAGAATTGTGGGACCCATGAACAGTGCTCAGTCACTATTCTTTAGCTAAAAAGTCAAATAACGCGGCTACTGTTCAATGAACAGTAGCCGCACTACACCTGAAATGCTTGAAAACCAAAAAAAAAAAAAAAAAAAAAAAAAGGAAACGCGCTTTTAAGAAAACGCAGACGTGAGACGCCGAATCCAAACGTCCCCAATGAGTGAAGAGTTATAATTTTTTTTTTATCCAAACAGATCTTAAAATTTCTTTTAATTTGAGGGAAAATTTTAAACTAGTTAGTATACGAAGTTAAAAAAAAAAAAAAAAAAAAAAGAACGTTAGCGTGCGAAGGGATGTTAGCGTGCGCGTGCCTTTCAAAAAAATAAAAAAGGTTAGCATGTGTCACGAGGATTGAAAAGTCTGAATAGTCTCAAAAAAAAAAAAAAAAAAAAAAAAAGAACGTTAGCGTGCGCGTGCCTTTCAAAAAATAAAAAAGGTTAGCATGTCTCACGAGGACTGAAAAGTCTGAATAGTCTCAAAAAAAAAAAAAAAAAAAGAACGTTAGCGTGCGAAGGGATGTTAGCGTGTGCGTGCCTTTCAAAAAATAAAAAAGGCTAGCATGTGTCAGGAGTAAGGATGGCAATTTTTACCCATATCCATGAACTTATCCATTACTCACCTTATTTGGATAAGTTTTAACCCAACCCATTTAATATTTGGGTTAAATGGATAAAGACTCATTTGGTTATTTAATTAGATGGGTCTAAATGGATAAATCCACTAATACTTACTAAACCCATCTAAAATTTAAATAAACAACATAAAATCTAAATTTCTAAAAAATGACCAAAATACTCCTGAAATCTAATAAAAGACCAAAATACTCCAAAAATCCAAAAAATTACCAAAATACCCCTTACAACCCAAAAAATGACCAAAATACCCCAAAAACCTAAAAAATGAACAAAATATCCCCAAAATCCAAAAAATGACCAAAATACCCCTGAAATCTAAATATGACCAAAATACCCTCAAAACTCAAAAAATGACCAAAATCCCCTCATAACCTAAAAAATGAAAAAAATACCCCCAAAATCTAAAAATTACCAAAATACCCCCAAAACCCAAAAAATGACCAAAATATCTCTAAAACCCAAAAAATGACCAAAATACCCCCCAAACATGAAAATTACCAAAATACCTCGAAAACCTAAAAATTACCAAAAAAATGATCAAAATACCCCCTGAAACCTAAAAATGACCAAAATACCCTAAAAACCCAAAAATGACCAAAATACCCCCGAAATTCAAAAAATGACCAAAATACACCCAAAATCTAAAAAATGAACAATATACCCCCAAAACCTAAAAATTACCAAAATACCCTCAAAACCTTAAAATGACCAAAATACCCCCAAAATCCAAAAAATTACCAAAATACCTCCAAAACCCAAAAAATGACCAAAATACTCCCGAAACCGAAAAAATAACCAAAATACCTCTGAAACCTATAAAATGACTAAAATACCCCTGAAACCTTAAAAAATTACCAAATTACTCCGTATCCTAAATAATGATTGAATACCTCCAAAACCCATAAAATTACCAAAATACCCCCTAAACTTAAAAAATGACCGAAATACCCTGAAACCTAAAAAAGGACTAAAATACCCCCCCTTAAACCTAAAAAATGACCAAAATACCCCCAAAACATAAAAAATGACCGAAATACACTTGAAACCTAAGAATTACCAAAATACACCCTAAAACTAAAAAATTACCAAAATACCCTCTAAACCTAAAAAAATGACCGAAATATCCTTGAAACCTAAAAAATTACCAAAATACCCTGAAACCTAAAAAATGATTGAAATACACCAAGACCTAAAAAATGACTAAAATAACCCCAAAACCTAAAACAATGACCAAAATACCCCCAAAAACCTAAAAAAATGATAGAAATACCCCCAAAACCTAACAATTACCAAAATACACCCTAAACCTTAAAAATTACCAAAATACTCCCTAAACCTAAAAAATTACCAAAATACTCCCTAAACCTAAAAAATGAACAAAATACTTACAAAACCTAAAAAATAACTAAAATACCCCCGAAACCTAAATAAATTACTAAAATACCTCGAAACCTAAAAAATTATCGAAATACCCCAAAAACCTAAAAAATGACCAAAATAACCCCAAAACCTAAAAAAAATGATCAATAAAAACCCTTGAAACCTAAATTATGACCAAAATATCGTTAAACATGTAAGATGACCAAAATACACCAAAAACATCTAAATTTACCAAAATAGAGGTTTAGCGTATTTTGGACGTTTCGAGAATATTTTTGACAAATTAAAGGTTCTAAGAGTCTTTCAGTCATTTTATAGGTTTCGAGGGAATTTCAATAATTTTTTAGGTTTCGAGAGAATTTTGGTAATTGTTTAGGTTTCGGGGTTATTTTGATCATCTTTTAGATTCTAAGGGTATTTTAGTCATTTTTTAGGTTACGAGGGCATTTATGTCATCTTTGAGTTTTAGGGTTATTTCAATAATTTTTAGATTTTTGGGTTATTTCAGTAAATTTCTAGGGTTCAGAAGTATTTTGGTAATTTTTTAGGTTTCGGGGGTATTTTGGTCATTTTTAGATTTTGAGAGTATTTTGGTCATTTCTTGGGTTTCGGGGGTATTTTTGTATTTTTTGAGTTTCGTGGATATTTTGGTCATTTTTTGGTTTTTAGGGTGCATTTTGGTCATTTTTTTGGGTTTTGGAATTATTTTGGTCATTTTTAAGTTTCGAGAGTATTTTGGTTTTTTTTTTTGTTTCGAGGGTATTTTGGTCATTTTTTGGGTTTTGGGGGATACTTTGGTCATTTTTGGGTTTTGGAAGTATTTTGGTCATTTTTTGAGTTTCAGGGGTATTTTGGTCATTTTTTGGGTTTGGGGGTATTTCAATAATCTTTTAGGTTTCAAGGTATTTTGGTAATTTTTTTAGATTTCGGGGGTATTTTGGTCGTTTTTTAGGTATTGGGGGGTATTTTGGTCATTTTTAGGTTTTGAGGGTATTTTGGTAATTTTTAGGTTTCGAGGGTATTTTGGTCATTTTTTGAGTTTTGGGGTTATTTTGGTCATTTTTTAGGTTTTAGGGGTATTTCAATAATTTTTTAGGTTTCAAGGTATTTTGGTAATTTTTTTAGGTTTCGGGTGTATTTTGGTCATTTTTTAGGTTTTGAGATGTATTTTGGTCATTTTTAGGTTTTTGGAGTATTTTGGTCATTTTTTGGGTTTTGGGGGTATTTTGGTCATTTTTTAGGTTTTTGGGGTATTTTGGTATTTTTTAGGTTTCGGGGGTATTTTGGTTATTTTTTGAGTTTTTAGGGGTATTTTGGTCATTTTTGAGATTTTGGAGATATTTTGGTCATTTTAGTGGTTTTTAAGCATATATGGTGATTTTAAAGATATCAGGGGTATTTTGGTCATTTTAGAGGTTTCATGGGTATTTTGTTCATTTTAGAGATTTTGAGGATAATTTTGGATGTCCAAGGGTATATTGGTAATTTTGAAAGTATAGGGAGTATTTGTATCATTTTAGGTATTTAAGGTTATTTTGATAATTTTGGAGTTCAATAAGGTATTCAAGTTGTTTTAGAGGTATTTGGATCATTTTGGGTTAAATGGGTGGGTTACTAATTAAATGGGTTGGGTTGGTAATAAATAATTAATTTATATATAAACGGGTCATAAATGGATAAATGAGTAATTACACACCCAACCCATCTATGACCCAACCCATTTATGACCCAACCTGCCCATTTGCCACCCCTAGTCACGAGAACTGAAAAGTTTGAATAGTCTCAGTGGTCTTTTCAAAGTTGTAGACTTTTGCTCTCAGACTCAACTCACTCACGAGAAATTCTCTTTTGAGCTTGCAACAGCCCAACCAGCACCGGACATTTCAGAGTTACTGTAGAAGATCACCGCAACAAAAGTGAGTTACGGTGACAAAAACATTTCATCACAATATATCATTATTTTGTCATGAATATATACGGTGACGAAACAACATTCGTCACCTAAGCTCCATCACCTTATGTATTGGTGACGAAAATGTTTCGTCACCCAAAAAAAAGATAGGTGATGAAATTTTTTCGTCACCAATAAAAAATGATAGGTGACAAAAGTTTTTCGTCACCTAATGTTTTTGTTACTAAACCTTACTTTTAGTGACGAAATATTTCGTCACCAAATGTTTTTTTTTTTTTTTTTTTCCAATATCAATAGATTAGGTGAAGAAGTTTTTTGTCACCAATTGTTTTTTTTTTTGTTTTTTTTTTTTGTTTTTTTTTTTAATTTCAATATATTAGGTGATGAATTATTTCATCACCAATTTCTGCTTATAGTCAAATATAGTGACGAAAATTATTGTCACCAATTTTATATATATTTTTAATATTTTTTACATTTACTTGTCATTACATTAACTTGTTAATTTCAAACCACATCCATAAACAAATCATCCATTCATTTATAACCACATCCATAAACAAATCATCCATTCATTTTTAACCACATCCATACAATCTAAAAATGCAATAAAGATGTTCACAAAATAATTACATCTATTTATATACAAATGATGTCTTCCAAACTTTACAGAAAATTATTTGAGTTCAAGTAGTATCACAAAGACTGTCCTTTTGCCACCAATCCCATATCTACACAAGTGTAAAGGAAAACACATCAATAACAATCTAGACTATAAACCTATATCTCTGATAAGATGTACAACAACAAAAAAGATGCATAATTATTAGTAAGACAATGCAAAAAATGTCCATAGAAAACCCAATAACAAACTAGACAAAATAATCATAATGCAACATCATGTGAAGCCGAACTATCAAAGAAAGAATACCCACAACATTCTCATCAAATAAAAACCAAACCCACATTACAAACCATGAAGAAACCATAAAGAATGCAGAAAAATCTCAACTTAAAACAAAACAAATAGAGTGAAATCCAAAACAAAAACCCAACCACCACAATGAAAAAAAATTCAGCCACCACCATTTACACAAAACTCATCTACCACCATTAAACAAAAAACCTAGCCACCACCATAAACAAAAAGAAAAACCACAACTACCATTAAACAAAAACTACAGCCACCACCATTAACACAAAAACTCAGTCACTACCATAAAAAAAAAAACAGCCATCACAATAAACAAAAAACCCACCACCAACATTAAACTAAAAAATCAGCCACCGCCATAAACAAAAAACCCACCACCACCATTAAACAAAAAAAACAGCCAACACTATTAACACAAAAACCCAACCACTACCATAAACTAAAAACTTAGTCATTACAATCACTGTTTTAAAAACCGGACCGGACCGGTCGGTCCGACCGGTTCAACCGGGAACCGGATGCCAATCCGGTCCAGTTAAAAACTCCAAAACCGGTCAATAACCGGAAAACCGGCTAAAAACCGGTCAATAACCGGGGTTGAACCGGAAATTACAAAAAAAAAAACGGTTCTATGACCGATTCGGTTTTTAAAACCATGATTACAATAAACAAAAAACACACCACCAACATTAAACCAAAAACCTAGCCAACATCATAAATATAAAAACCACTTGTAGGAACTCAATTTGGATTGGATCCAGAATATGAATGGGTTTTCGGTCCAACAAGCCCAAACAATAAATTTGTAGAGAATGAATTGAAGGTTTAGGCACTGGCCGTCGTTCACCAAGCATGAACCCTCTTCTTTTATATAAAAAAAAAAAATACTTATAACTATTTACAACTGAGGGATGCTCCTCGGCCATGGGCCGAGGAGCCTTTTTTCTTCTCCCTTTTTCCCCCCCACTTTTTTACTTTACTCGCTCTTTTTATATAGTCTTCATCGTCCTATTTCATTTTTCCGTCTGTTAATCATTCATTCGCCTTTCTTCTGACCGCTCATCCCATCAGAGGTCTTATCAGCACTTAAGTGGTTCACTCTGATCAACGTTGCCCTGCTAAGGGGTTATATCACCATTAATGCGGCCAGAGGGGTTAGGTGAATGCATTAAGTGTAAAGGTGACAGCTTGCCCTGGGCTTGTCCCTTTCAAAAATTATCCTTAGCATGTCGAGGACGAAGAGGTCCTCAGCGTGGATTCGAAAAAGAGGATTTCCCCAATTTAGCCTCGGATGGTCAGTCTTCCTCGGCGTGGGCCTTGGGCCTACTACACGATGGGCTGAGGCTATCAGGCCTATGGGCCCCACAATAGCCCCTCAAAATCCTGCTGCACGTTCCCTCGGATGGGGAAGAGGGTTTTGATATCCACGGGCCCTCTAGACGAATCGCCCCACTTCAGTCCGCGATAATGCTGGCGACTTTTCGACTGCCCGATGTGCGTTTTTGGCATTTCAAGACTTAATGTGTGCCTACACTAAATTTTGGCGACACCACGTCTTCCACTTTCAACGGTGTGATGGTAATAGTTCGGTGGGGATCTCCTGCTTTTATGGGCAGGCGATTACATCTGGGGAACCTAAGGGGGAGTATAAGTACCTGTTTGAACCGCCTGGTTTTCTCATTTTCGCGCTTACAACCATTGATGCGTATGATTTGAATCTGGTTCAACTTGCACACTACCTGAAGAGAATCGTCATATTTCTGTAAGTCTTCTTCTTCCGGTGACTCCAAATTTTTCTTGATTCTATTCCTTCTTTTCTTCTTCTGGAATCTATAGTCGTCCTTGAGGGATGGGTAAGTTTAAGAAGTTGGTTGAGCCCGACGAGATGATGAACAATTTCATTGTTGATTATGGGATACCCAATAATGTGAGTTTGAAGTATTGTGAAGAAGGGGGGTGGTACATTAAGAGGAGAAAGGGTGAAGTCGTGATCCCGATAGTCGCTTTCGTAGAGGGAGGGATGAGAATCCCTATGAGGCCAGTGACTCTCAATTACCTTAGGCATTTCCGTCTGGCTCCTACCCAATGTGCCGTGAATGTATTTAGGATATTAGGGTGTGTAGATACCTTGAATGAGAAAATGGGGCTGAGACTGACTCACCACGATGTAAACTGGTGCTACAACCTTCATCACCTTAGGGGTAAGACGTACTATATGAAGACGAGGGACGATAGGGTCCGACTCATCCAGTGTCTTCCTGATTCTAATAAGGGGTTGACTCAAGATTTCCTCATAGTGTCGGGGAAGTGGCACAACGGCCTTCATTGCCCAACAGTAGAGGGGGAGCCAGGTAGGGTATCTGAAGTAGGAGACAATCTAGGTTTCAGTATTTTTATTTTTTATAACTGTATATCCGTTTTGGTTGATTAACCACAAGAGTTTCACTTTTCTTTTTGTAGATCCGCACGCCTTCACACATCATTTCCACCTGGTCAATAAAGCGGATTTGGAAACCGTTCTTGGGTCAGAACTTTTCCTGAACGAAACTGATAACCAGGTTAGAACTACTCATAAAATCCTCAGATGTGACCCAACTCAGAAATTATTCCCAGTCCCGAAGCACGTAATTAGAGCTCGTGACCCTCGGCTTACGCAGATTACCGTGGTGGAGGGCGGTTTTACATTTTTCGAGGGGTCTCACATACCTAAAGGCATTCCGCTAGTAGGTCCCTCCTCATCCCAACAAATAACGGTGGCCGAGGAAGGACAATCTAAGAAGGCGGGGGAAGTGGTTGAACTGAGCTCTTTTGAGGACGAATATAGTGTGTTCAACCTAGCTGATCAGTCCGAGGATCCCTTTGGTGATTTAAGAGACCCTCATCTGTCTAAAGCTGACCTTCGATTCCTAAGAGTTGGTACTCAGGCTGAGATGGGTTTAAAAAGACAGCCCCAAACCAATCTTCTTGACCTGCTTGAAGGCGATTCCAAGAAGGGTGCACTGGAAGAGTCGAAGCCCAAGCCCCCAACACCTCCGCCCCAGATTTTAACTGTGCAAACCAAGTCATCCTCTGTCCCTATAGTATCAGACCCTCAGACCGAGTCTTATGACCCGAAAAGGAAGAGACTTTCCAAGGGTAAGGAGCCAATGGATGGGAGCAAATCCCACTCCCCGCCCGAGGAGGGTAAATTTCGCAGGCCTCCAAAACAACTGAAGCTCGGTGGTCAACGGAAAGGTAAGAAGATCGTCCAACAGTCTGAGGCCCAAGCCTGGCTGCCCGTTGCCATACTCCATGATCAACCCCTGATGGATGACGCATCGATACGGGAATCTCAAGGGGCTGAGGGGGCTCTCATAGCTGATGCCCTGGAGAAGTCTCTCCTCCTTCCCACTGACATGGCCGAGCTAGAAAATATGAGTGGGTCAGAAGTTGTCCTTGACCTTAAGAAGTATTTGGGCATGGTGGGTCCTTTGGTACCTATTTACTTTATTCGAACTTTGTTGCTTAGTACCCTCCCTTTTCTTTACGGAGTTACTTGTTTTTATTGGTAGGCTATCCTGACTCTTTTCAGGTTGGACGAGGAGGTCGATGGCTAAAGCAGTGCCTTAGCACAAGAACGTGACAAATTCTTGAAAGCTGCCAGTACCCTCAAGAGATCTGAGGCCGACCTGAAAAAGGCGACTGAGGATCTGGAGGAGATGACAAAGGCCAGGGACACTGTTGCCTCCAACCTGGCTGTAGCTAGGAAGCAAGCTGAGGACCAAGCCAATCACTTACAAGACGTTAAGGGCCAGCTACAGACTGCCAAAGAGGACATTGTCTACCTAAAGAAAAAATTGACCGAGGCAATTCATGAGAAAGGTATTGCCGAGTATGCCAGGGACGAGGCTGTGAGAGCCAAAGATGAGGCGGTATTTGCAAAAAAAGACGCTGAGCGCTCTGTAGAACAGGCGGAGGAGGAGGCCTTCGTAAATGGGGTGGCTAAGACTAAAGCCACCCTTCGGGCGCAAGTTCTTGCAGTGTGCAGGCATTACTGTTCTCAAACCTGGCATGAAGCCCTCAACCAAGTAGGGGTTGATGCCTCATCCGACCTTAGGAGGGAGGACAGGGTATATTACCCTATTGCAATTCGTGAGACTGCCCCTAATGCTCCCAAGGAGGGGTCCTCATTACCAGCGACTGAGAGTCACAATAAAACCGCCGAAGATATATCTTCTGCTGACTAACCTCTCGAGGAGGTTGAACCCCCGAGAACGTTGGGGGGAGTTAGAACTGAGGATCAGGAAATACCACAAGACGTGGCGAGGCCTTCTACAGATCCTTCGAGACAAGGCCCTTAGGCCTTAGTTAAAGTCTTTTGATCTGCTTGTCGAATTAATTTGCCTACTGAGTTGGGGAGACTGGTGTATAACATAGGATAATTTTGTTTACTTTCTCTTTCATTTTATTCTATTTCTTGCCTCGGTGGCGTTGTAAGGAGACTGTATATTTTCTGTTTGAACTGAATGCTCAATACTTTGCTACCAACTATGGATATTTTCTTTTACTTGCTTTTCTCTATTATTCTGCTCAATACTTGTATTCTATTCTAGAGTTAGTCTCATGAGACCACCTGCTATCCTTCAAATATAAATCTAAGGACCGTATTATAGCTTGAATCTAGGTAATACTCTAGTTTTTCTACAGATAGTTATTTTCTCCAAAGGTTCAAGTCTTTGGACCATGTAATACCTTGGTTTCGTCTAGTACCTAGGTTTAATGGTGTGAATAGTTTTAACATAGGCTTGGGTCCGAGGACCATGCAATGCCTTGATTCTGTCTACCACTTCTATTTTTCTGTAAGTATCTAGTTTCCCCATAGGTTTGAATCCGAGGACTATGCAATACCTTGGTTTTGCCGAGTACCTCTATTTTTCTGTAAGTATCTAGTTTCCCCATAGGTTTGAGTCCGAGGACCATGCAATACCTTGGTTCTGTCTAGTACCTAGGTATAATGGTGTGAATAGTTTTACCATAGGCTTGGGTCCGAGGACCATGCAATGCCTTGGTTCTGTCTACCACTTCTATTTTTCTGTAAGTATCTAGTTTTCTCATAGGTTTGAGTCCGAGGACCATGCAATACCTTGGTTCTGTCTAGTACCCAGGTATAATGGTGTGAATAATTTTACCATAGGCTTGGGTTCGAGGACCATACAATGCCTTAGTTCTGTCTACCACTTCTATTTTTCTGTAAGTATTTAGTTTTCCCATAGGTTTGAGTCCGAGGACCATGCAATACCTTAGTTCTGTCTAGTACCCAGGTATAATGGTGTGAATAGTTTTACCATAGGCTTGGGTCCGAGGACCATGTAATGCCTTGGTTCTGTCTACCACTTCTATTTTTCTGTAAGTATCTAGTTTCTCTATAGGTTTGAGTCCGACGACCATGCAATACCTTGGTTCTGTCTAGTACCCAGGTATAATGGTGTAAATAGTTTTACCATAGGCTTGGGTCCGAGGACCATGCAATACTTTGGTTCTGTCTAGTACCTCTATTTTTCTGTAAGTATCTAGTTTCCCCATAAGTTTGAGTCCGAGAACCATGCAATACCATGGTTTTGTCTAATACCCAGGTATAATGGTGTGAATAGTTTTACCATAGGCTTGGGTCCGAGGACCATGCAATGCCTTGGTTCTGTCTACCACTTCTATTTTTCTGCAAGTATCTAGTTTCCCCATAGGTTTGAGTCCGAGGACCCTACAATACCTTGATTCTGTCTAGTACCCAGGTATAATGGTGTGAATAGTTTTACCATAGGCTTGGGTCCGAGGACCATGCAATGCCTTGGTTCTGTCTACCACTTCTATTTTTCTGTGAGGAGGGTTTGTCTTCGGACTGCTTCACTGGAGACGATTCCTCTTCGGGTTAGGTTATGACCTTACACGTGGCGTTTTGTCCCGCCTCTAGTTCGAGTCCCATCTTTTTCATTTACGAGGCGTCCTTTGGCGGTTCATTTTTCGCGCTTGACGTTTCGGTGCGCGAGACGTGCCCTCATCAATGTCCTTGTGAATTAGCACACATCCAGCGGTCTATAACCCCTCGAAATTTGGTGGCTCCGTGATTTGCACTGTTGACAATTCTCCTTTCGAATTCTGCGCGAATTAATTCCCACCAACATTTATCCCCTATATAAGACTCTTCGGGGGGAAGGTTTCTTCACATTCCATGAATTCCCAAACGCAAACAGAAAGAATACACACCCTCAGCTCCCCAAGCCCCTTGAATAACCCTGCTGGAGTTGATAGCTATGGGGCAGTTTTGGACGGGTGTGAAGGCATCCGTGCCAAGAGCCGTCGTGGCCGTAGCCCCCACTGGGTTTTCTGCGCGGCAGAGTTTAGGCGTAACCCCGATGGTGCCATGCATGGTGGCCCGAAGGGATGTCGTTGAAGTACCTAATGTCTCTCCTCGGAGCACACCCCCAACAGAGGAGATGTGTGAATTCACGTCACGGCCGGTGCCCGAGCGTTGCCGTCTCCTACGGCCAATGCTCGTGCGGATTGGAGAGAATCAAAGGAACATCATGAGGGAGGGTGTCCCGGTGCGCCTGCATCTGCTCCTCACTTTGTTCAAGTTTTGGTGCACCTGGCCCTCCCCCTTCCCTGCTTTTATTATCAAGCTCTCCCATTCTCTTAATGCCAATAAAAGTACGGGTTGACACTTCCCTCTGGCTAGTTTTAGGGCGGGTCCACCTGGGCCTCTGATTGTAGAACTAGCTGGTAGGAATAGTTGTAAAGCACACTTGCCTGAGCCTCAGATTGTAATCTGTAACTTTTATTTTTATGAAATAATATTAATCGTTTTCTTTTCACTGTCAAATCTTTTTTTTTTTCGCCAACTTACTGTAAAACGACCACCTAGAGCAATCGCCTGGTGCGTCGACCAGCGCTCTAATCCTTCCCACAGACGGCGCCAATTGTAGGGACTCAATTTGGATTGGACCTAGAATATGAATGGGTTTTCAGTCCAACAAGCCCAAACAATAAATTTGTAGAGAATGGATTGAAGGTTTAGGCGCTGACCGTCATTTACCAAGCATGAACCCTCTTCTTTTATAAAAAAAAATACTTATAACTATTTACAACCGGGGGATGCTCTTCGGCCCATGGCCGAGGAGCCCTTTTTCTTCTCCCTTTTTTCCCCCCACTTTTTTACTTTACTCGCTCTTCTTATATAGTCTTTATCGTCCTATCTCGTTCTTCCGTCTGTTGATCATCCATTCGCCTTTCTTCTGACCGCCCATCCCATCAGAGGTCTTATCAACACTCAAGTGGTTCACTCTGATCAACGTTGCCCTGCTAAAGGGTTATATCACCATTAATGCGGCCAGAGGGGTTAGGTGAATGCATTAAGTGTAAAAGTGACAGCTTGCCCTAGGCTTGTCCCTTCCAAAAATTATCCTTGGCATGCCGAGGACGAAGAGGTTCTCGGCGTGGATCCGAAAAAGAGGCTTTCCCCAATTTAGCCTTGGATGGTCAGTCTTCCTCGGCGTGGGCCTTGGGCCTACTACACAATGGGCTGAAGCTATCAGGCCCATGGGCCCTAGACCACTTATCCACACAATGAACAAAAAATCCAGCCACCATCATTAAACAAAAAACCCAACCATCACCATAAACAAAAAACCCACCACCACCATTAAATAAAAAACACAATTGTAGCACAATTGTAAAAATTTTACAATTGAGAGATCAGGTAATGCTTGTTTTTGTGTTTTTATGCTAAAATATAACAACATATACCATATAAAAGCCCCAATACTAATGCTCTTAGGCAAGAAAATAAAACACTAACCAAGGTGTGTTCTAGTTAGTAGATGAGCTCTCTTCACTGCCACAAATGTCACTCTCACCCTTGCTCCTCAAATATTGTATGATGTAATCCATCTTCTCCTCCATCTTAATTTTTGCATCCTGGAGCTTATCTATTTGACCCTCAAGTTGTTGAATATATTGAGTTAAGGAAGATGATGCTGGAGTCCTAAGAGATGAGGAAGGTCTCATGCCAAGTCTCTTTACATAGCCAGATCTCGGCTTAAGAACCATCTTAGATATCTCCTCTTCGGTCAAAGGCTGTGCATCAGGAGTGCTACAATACTTATCTTGTACTCTCAATATCTCTTGCTGTCATTTCAAATAATAGAAACCATCAGAAATACATATGTTCTAGTTTTGCAAACATATATAGAATAGAAATACATATATTCTAGTTTTGCAAACTCAAGGCATGTACTGATATACATACGTATGTATGTTCGCAATCAGGGTGTACCCACTGTTTTGTCTTTGAATTGAAGTGGGTATCATAGTAGAGTTGTGCCAAGTTAGGAATATGACCTCCATTTTTTCATCTCTGATTAGTTTGCTTTCCAATGTTAGAAGATAAGATAATCAATTACAACAAAGTAATATAATAATCTTTTGAAAAATTGAGACAACACACCTCTTCATCCACCCTAATTGCAAGCAACTTGTTTCCACATCTATGAATGTGTTTGCTAATTGTTCCATCTCCATTTCTGCTTGCAGCATTTCTTTTTGAGACTTCCTATAAAGAATAGAGACCAAGAAAATATTAGAGTTTTGACTTAAGTTATATATATAATTTACAATATAAATTTATTTCACCTTCCAAATAAGTATAATACAATGAATTTGATAGATCAAATAATCTAGTAAACATGACACCATAATAAGATCTGTGTAAAACATTAATCCAATTCATATATAGGTAAGTATTATCTAGGTGAAAGGTGAGAATATACTTCACTTGTAATTAAAATTTTCAAAGTATTAATTACCAGCCAATTTTTGTCACTCCACTTTCCATCAATTAGTTCAATCCATTTTTCTCGTGTGGCATTTTTTGGTGGGTGGTTTCTTGCATACATGCTTCTTTTATCCTTTACAAGTTTTTTATATTGGGCAAACAACCCACTGTTGTGACTGCTCAATAATCTACCACACTTCGTATTTAAAGATTTGTTCACAAGTACAGATTCTCCTTGTAGATCAAATTGATCCTGCAAAGTGAGGTACGTATAACAAAAAAATTATTCCTTGAATTCAATATGCACAGTGACAACGTCAACAATACACTATAAAATACAACATAAAGTATAAAGCAATGTAATGAAAACAACAAAATCAAGCTCATGGACAACTATAAACATTTAAAGTACCGCCACATTTTGAATGATCGCCTCGTTTTCACTACTATCAACATTCTTCCAACTATAAGCTTTCGTAGTGGATAAGTTCGTACGCACTTGCACACCAATTTGGCTGGCAAGCTTCCCTGCATGTTCACCAACTAGATCACAAAACTCTGGGGCAATGCAGACCGGTAGCTTCCCATATTTCTCAACAAGTCCTCGTACTCCTAATCCACGCGTCATGCCACGGGCACGTCTATTGGTCGATGCTATGAAGACTTAATATAAATTAAATCAATAAGTGAATAGTGTGATTACGAAATCAAGTAATAGAACTTAAATATCTCACCACCTATGGTAGACGGTGTGCCCACAAGCTGTGCCTCTACATTAGTAGAAATTTGGGTAAGAGAATCTCCACCAAGATATGTGCCTGATGATGGGCTAATATGCTGAACTGTTGGGTTAGATTCCGCACGCCTATATCGAGCCATCTGTATCATACAAAAATATATATAAATATCTAAATTAATTAAAAGTTAAGATATAAACAAGTTATTTCATCATTTAAAATATCTTCAATTGATGATTTTCATTGATCATTCTAAGCACAATTTTACAAAGACAAGTTATTTCATCACAATATTACAAAGAGCGAAGTATCACATGCACCAAATCATATATATAGTACCTCATTATTTAAAGAACTAGATGACTCATCATCACCAATAACTGGTACATATTCATTGTCATCTACCTGAACACTAACTCTTTTTCTTCCCACATTTGCAAATTTAGGCAGAAAAGTTGACAGATACTTCAATCCCAAAGCATTCATTCTTTCTTGGTTTTGCTTGATTCTTTGTGCTCTTTCTGTCTCATATTTTGTTATTTTATTATGAATGTCTTTGCCCTTTTTGGCCATTTCTGCAACTATAGATTGACATAGAAAATAAAATACAATTTCTATTCATTACAAATTCTTCCCAAGTAAGAAACATAAAACAAAAAGAATCACAATTTAGCTGCTAACATGGAAGCCACATACAACAAAAAAGGGGCATGTTCAAGTTATAGGGCAGCAAGAGTAACAAAATACCAGTTATAAAGATAGATGATTTTCATTGTAAAGTTTAGACAAAAAATAAATAAATAGATTTCAATAAGTAACTTAGGTATATACATAAATTACAAGTCTAGCATTCTAGCAAAAAGTAACCTTGATCGTGTCAATCAACTTTATTAACTACTTGCTTTTGAGGATAAGCTTCTAAGCTTCCCTTGCCTACCTCGTTGTGATATGGTGAGGATGCAAAACCCTTGGTATTATCAATATCTAATATCCCAAAAAAATCAGTAATAGAAATAATACTATGTATAAATAAATGAGAAATTCTTGATTGTAAGCAAGATAAAAAGGCAATGGTAACCATTGTTATACAAGGTTAAAGTAATAATAATTCAAAGCTGACATTTCAAAGTATTTTAATTGAATAACAGGTATTTTAAGGCATGAGCATGTGTGTTTGTCACAAATCCTATTTATTAGATGCAACCAAGAGAATGCACAAATGTTACATACAAAAATCAACGTCTTGTCATAGAGCTAGTACTTACAGTTTCAGAATTGGGGTCTAAAATTCTATGAATTAAGGATTTTGCTGCAACTGAAAACCAAGATGTACATGAGAACTCTGCTTTCTCAATTTGCAGAAAACAATTCGAGAAAAAATAATAGATTGATAAAATTCTAACATATTTTATGAAAAGCGGATAAGGGGAAGCAGAATATATTGGGTTTGGACTGACAAAGGAGAATTAAATGATGATCAACACCAGAATCAACAAGGAAGTGCACCTAATAACAAGATTCATGGACAAAATAAGACATAGACCAAATATAAAATCTCCATATTCCTTCCGACCAAATATAGGTGCCACAGGACTGCTTGATCATTGTTTTGGCAGTATAGACTAGGCACAATAAATGGGCTACTAATTCACTAAACTTAACTAAACATAACTATATATAGCTATAACACACAAATTTTATTATATATAATATGAAGCAATGGTGGAGCTATGAAATTTTTTAAGGGGGGCCAAACTAACTTAACCAAAAAAAAAAAAAAAACTGATGACTAAAAAAAAAGTAAAGGTCTTCATTTCATAATTACCACATTATTGATCCATAGAATTTTAAAGTGTCTCATAGGTATGAAATGAAATAGTTTAATCAAAAGTCATGGCACCACTTTTCGTAAGTATTTTAAAAAAAAAAAAAGTTATACCCTACCTTCTTTCATATTACCAAAATTATTTATAAATAAGTACACATATTACTATTTCAAATATAATATATCTTAGACAACAATTAAAAATAATGGTCTTTTTTTTTTTTTTTTAATTTAACTATAATAATAACTTAGTTTGGTTACTCAAACCACCATCCAGGGCCATCTCAACAACTTTGGCGGCTTTAGGCAAACATTTTAAGTGAGGTCTTTTTAATATTTAATATTTCTTAAATAATATTTATTAAAAAAATTTATTAAAAATATATTTTTCTTGCTTTTTGAAATACAAAATTACTAATCAGTTATTGCAAATTTTCTTAAGTCATAACCACTTTATACTTTAAAGTCTAAACCTGCACAAATAAAATTAATATATTACATGGTTCAATAAATTAGTATCACTATAATACAATTGAGTTGATATGATATACATTAAATTATTAATTAGTGTGATAATTTATAATAATTCATAAATTTAAAGCTTGCATTAAGTGAAAAAAAAATTCAGCAAAAAAAATAAATAATAAAGTAAAAGCTTGCATAAAAAAAAAAAAATATATATATATATATATATTAATTTGAGTGGGTATACATTGGGTGTGGGTGTGGCCTGTGTGGGTGGATTACTGGGTTAGTGAATATGTAGGCAATGTAGTTGTGTGGGTGGGGGCTAGCTAATAGCTATATGCAGAGATCTCTTGCACTTGCGCAGTAGTTATGACATTTTTCTCAACTTTTTTAGATTATAAAATATTATATACTCAACAGTTAAGTACTATCAGGCTATCATTTTATCATGCAGGGTACCTTGTCACTGTCGAGTGTAATAATAAGCATATTGTGCATGGGGCATTTTTAATGCATTTTATTAATTAATAAAAAAATTATTTTTTAATTAAAATATATAGATAAATATATTATATATATAATTTTTTTTTACAAGAAAAAGCTTTCTTTTATTTTAAACTTGCATTAATTGCATTTATTATTCAATTAATTGCCACTGTCAAAAGGCAAAATTAATATAAGTTAAAATAATATAACAATAGTGGAAGATTTATAAACCTATACGTGGCTATCAAAATTGGAGTATGTAGATAGTACTATTATCATTTATAAAAACTAAAACTAAAAATAAAATAAAATAAATAATATTATAATATATGCAAGCTGTAAAGTGTAAACCACAACAAGACAAATAGAAGGTTATGGAAGATTCAAAAGTCAAAAACATAAACTCAAGAGACCATTAATTAATTTTATTAGACATACACGCATATATCTTCCCTTTTTTCTCGGTAGTTCTTTCAGCTGAAAGTTCCATGTTATTTCTATATTGGTCAAGCAAGAACGCGCATATATCTCAAACATAAATATTGAGAAATAAATAGCTCTACAGTCTGCACAGTAAGGTTGGATCTTAGAAGCCTAAGTGGAGTCTGGCTTCGGCTTAGGCAGTGACTGGGAGTGGAAAATTGGCAAGTTGTAGAGGCAAATGAACAATTCCAGGTTAGAGACAGCAGCAGTAGCAAAGATGTGGGTTTCTTTTTTAAGTAAATGGGGGATATTTGAATTTACAAAGGATTTTTCTATCTAGGGGATAATATTTTCTGATTTGGAATTTGTTGAAATTTTTGCTGATGTTTGTATAATTTTGGACGGGGTTTGGGCAATGAATGGGTTGGATATTTTTTGGTAAAGGGTTTATATGAATTAATTTTAAAATGATACAAACTATAGCTCCTAACTCAATTTTCAATGAAATTTCCCAACGTTAATCCTTAATTTAGATGTTTATAGATTTTAATCTTCCTTTCCAACTACATGTTCACTAGAATCACTATTAATTGCAATGAATCACTTCAAATACTTTGAAATTTGTTTTGCAATCAGGCAATTTCATTCTACTTCACTGCTCAAAATCCAAAGCTAATTTTTTTTTTCCTAAGCCTTCTCTAAAAACAAATAAATAAAAATTAAATTTTAAGAGAAGCAAAAGATTATACCTATAAGTCAAAGAAATTTCTCAAACCAATCGGAATAGGAGATTGAAATTCTTCAAAGAAAAGCCAGAAAAAGAGACTGAACTTCTCCTCTGCTGCTCCTCCAATCACAATCTTTGCCTCCTTCTCATCTCAAATTTTTCTTTTTCCCTATCTTAAAAAACTTTTTTTTTGTTGTTGATAGTTTCTGGTTGTTTGCGTGAGAGAAACCAAATTCTAAGCCAATATAGATAAGCTTCAAACTTGAGATACGAAATCATGGATGGAGATAAAGTCGGAACTGAAAGGATATGGGAAAATAGTTCAACTTTCCCGCTCCCCAATTTTTTTTCTCAAATAGAACTTCCCGCCACTAATATCCTGTCCCATGAAATAGAGTTTGTGCGGGAGAAGAAATAAAATAAAACACTAAATAATACTATAATAGTAGTAATAATAATAATAATACAATAACTAATAAGTAATATTTTTTATTTTTATTTTTTTGAAAACGATAAGTATTTTAATAATGATTATCTCTACAAATATCTCTACAATATGGTTTATTTACAAAAGGACTAGAATTGATTTTTTTTATTTCAAACAAAGCTTATAATTTTATTGGAATTTTATAAAACTCTATACTAAATTCATTAATTCAAATTAGTACTTATTTTTTTTTTATATCATTCACTATATATATATATATATATATATATATATCTATATCTGTCATGTAACTCTGAAACAGCACACCGATACACACTAATACTGAGTTATGTCGTTCTTTGGCCAAACCAAAACAACATCCGGTACGAAATTGACTCCCTTTATAATAGTACATTATTAACATTTTGGTCAATTCCTTTGTTTTTTAAAAGCCACGGTCAAATGCTTAATAATAATTGAATATGTATGTTTTATTAAAAAAAAAAACGAATATATGTGGCCAACAAAAGTAAGATTCAATTTTGATTACGTACGTTACATAGGCTAACCTAGCCCAACCCAGTGACCTAAGGTCAGGCCCAACTTGGTAGCCCAAGGGACGAAGTACATGAATGGGCCAACCCAGCCTTAGGAAGGGATGAATATGGCCTTCGAAGAAATGTATAACGGCCCAACACGTGCCCATTTGACTTCTGGCCTAGATCCACCCCAACAACAACATAGGACACAAGTCAGCCAATCACAAAAACTGTTGAAAACTGTCATTTAAACACACGTACCAAACGAACCCTTGATAACCTAGAATAACACAACTCAACTATACTATTTTTTTTCCCCCAATTATATTTTTCCTTTAAGAATGTCTACATTTTATTTTTTCTTGAAATAATTGATTCCTCCCCTCACGCCTCTCTCTCAACTATAACTTTTAATTTAAGTGATTATTAAACAAGACTTGTGAAATGCCTGCATATAAGAAGTCCATGGTCCAAGAAGACCACGTGACTTGTGAAATGATTGCATGCAAATTCCCTTTGCTTGTAAAATTTTATACGAAAAATGCACAAACACCCCTTCAACTTTAAGGTAGTGGCCAAAACACCCCCTCAACTTTTATTTTAGCTAATTTGCTCCTTAAACTTAACACAACTGCCAAATAAAACTATCTGTTAGTTTACTGTTAAACCCACGTTAGTCAATCATGTATAAAGAGAACTTACCCAATTTATTAAGCAAAAGAGAGAGAAAAACCAGGTTCACTGGTTCATGCGTTCACCGGAAGGGAGAGAGGATCTCTCAACATGAGTGGTGGCATCACAGTAGTTTGATCTCCCACCGTCATTATTGGTAGGAATGGGGACCAAAGCAACCATTATTGAATTTATATTTTGAAAATCAAACCGTTGGATTACATGTTCTATATGTTCTTAACATGCATGCCAATTTTCATGCCAATCAGATGTAATTTACCCTGTGATCTTTAAACTCATATTTTATGCATTATTTTAAACTACAAAAACTTGAATTTAGACAATTGATTGATGACATGGCTATTAATCTTCGATCACCTTGAAATTTTGTAATTACGAAAAATATATGAAGATAATGTAATCTAACGGTAGATTTGTCAAAATTCACATTGAATTAAGGAATATAGGAACGGGTTCAAGTTACACCTAATGTAACTCTAAAAAATGATACACCACCCAATAACTTATTATTGAATACATATTTTGAAAATCGAACCGTTTGATTACACGTTCTATATTTTCTTAACATGCATGCCAACTTTCATGCCAATCGGATGTAATTTACCATGTGATCTTTAAACTCATATTTTATGCATTATTTTAAACTACAAAAACTTGAATTCAGACAATTGATTGATGACATGGCTATTAATATTTGATCACCTTGAAATTTTGTAATCATGAAAAATATATGAAGATAATGTAATCTAATGGTAGATTTGTCAAAATTCACATTGAATTAAGAAATATAGGGTTGGGTTTAAGTTACACTTGATATAATTTTAAAAAATGTTACACCACCCAATAACTTATTATTGAATTTGTATTTTGAAAATTCAATCGTTAGATTACATGTTCTATATCATCTTAACATGTATGACAATTTTCATGCTAATCGGATGTAATTTACTATTTGATCTTTAAACTCATCTCTTTTTTTTTTTTTTTTTTTCACTATTTTAAACTACAAAAACTTGATTTTAAACAATTAATTGATGACATGCCTATTAATCTTTGATTACCTTGAAATTTTGTAAGCATGAAAAATATATAAAGATAATGTAATCTAACGGTACATTTGTCAAAATTCACATTGAATTAAGAAATATAGGGTTGGGTTCAAGTTACACTTAATGTAACTCTAAAAAATGTTACACCACCTAATAACTTATTATTGAATATATATTTTGAAAATTCAATCGTTGGATTACATGTTCTATATGTTTTTAATATGTATGCCAATTTTCATGCTAATCGGATGTAATTTACCATTGATCTTTAAACTCATATTTTATGCGTTATTTTAAACTATAAAAACTTGAATTTAGATAATTGATTGATGACATGCCTATTAATTTTTGATCACCTAGGAATTTTGTTAGCATGAAAAAAATATGATGATAATGTATGCATGAAAAATACTAATATTTTAGTGCTCTCCAAAATATTAGTATTTGTGACGTCTATAAAACATAATTACGGCATCTTTTCTTATTGGTCACAAATATTGCACATTTTACCAAGTATTTGCGAGGACTTTATTTTGTTATCACAAATAAGAATTTTTGAGAGGATTTTTTTGAGAGGGCTTTTTGGGTTCATCAAAAATTCTTACCCATTTACCCATTATTAGGTGCAAACGGTTTGGATATTACCCATTTACCCATTATTACCCATTTAACTAATTAAATCTAACCCAAACCTAACTCAACCAAATTATTATGGGTAGACCCAACCCGCCCAATTACCCAATAATCAAAATTACCCAATTGCCCCCTAAAACTTGCAAATAACCAAGGTACCCCTAAAACCCTCTAAAATTGCCGAAATGCACCCTAAACCTAAAAAATGACCGAAATACCTTTAAAATTATAAAATTACCAAAATACCTATAAACCTTAAAACATTACCAAAATATCCCCAGAAATTAAAAAAAAAAAAAAAAAAAACTAAAATAACCCCTAAACCTAAAAAATAACTGAAATACCCCCGAAATCTTTAAAATGACCAAAATACCCCCCGAAACTTAAAAATGACAAAAATACATCCTAAACCTATGAAATGACCGAAATACTCCCCAAAACCTAAAAATTACCAAAATACCCATGAAACCTGTTAATGACCAAAATACCCTCGAAATATGAAAATTACCAAAATACCCACCTAAACCTAAAAAATAACCGAAAATACCCTCGAAACCTTAAAAAATGACCAAAATACCCCTGAAACTTATAAAATAAGAAAAATACCTCCTAGACCTAAAAAAGACCAAAATAACCCGAAATTATAAAAATGAGTATTTTGGTCATTTTTAGGTTTGAGGGTATTTCGATCATCTTTTAGGTTTAGGGTGTATTTTTATCATCATATAGGTTTTAGGGCCATTTTTTTCATTTTATAGGTTTCAGGGGTATTTTAGTCATTTTTTAGGTTTGGGGGGGGGGGGGGGGTAGGGCATTTTGGTCTTTTTTTAGGATTAGGGAGATTTTAGTAATTTTCAAGCATCAAGGCTATTTTGGTCAGTTTTTAGGTTTTAGAGGTATTTTGGTTATTTTTTAGGTTTAGGGGTTATTTGGTAATTTTCTGTTGCGGGGGTATTTTGGCCAAATTTTAGGTTTAGGGGGTATTTTGGTCATTTTTTAAGTTTCGTGCGTACTTTGGTCATTTTTTAGGATTTGGGTGTTTCGGTCATTTATTAGGCTTAGGGGATATTTTGGTAATTTGCAGTGGTTTTTGAGCATATTTGGTGATTTTGGGGGTATTTTAGTCATTTTTGAGGTTATTTCATGGGTATTTTGCTCATTTTAGAGATTTTGAGATATTTTGGTCATTTTAGTGGGTTTTTAGCTTAATTGGTGATTTTAGAGATTGTAGGAGTATTTTGGTCATTTTAAAGGGTTTCTTAGGTATTTTGTTTATTTTAGAAATTTTGAGGTTATATTGGTCATTTTAGTGGTTTTTGAGCATATTTGGTGATTTTATAAAAATCGGCTTTGGGTAGGGTATGGATATCTATGGACAAACAGATCGGGTAATAATTGGATATAGATACTAATTGGGTAAAGAAATCGGATATCCATGGATAAATTATTTGGGTTGGGTATATATAGGTATACCCTGCCCATGGCCATTCTTAATTATTTGTAAAAAATAGGTGACAAACACTTATTTCGACACCAAAAACACCTCCATCTTAATATTGGATGATGAATTTGGAATTTCGTCTCCTCTAGTTAGTCTTTGGTTAAAAAATAGGTGACGAAAATTTATTTCATCACCAAAAACACTTACATCCTAATATTAGGTGACGAATTTAGAATTTCGTCACTTTTGGTAAGTCTTTGGTGATGGGAATATTTCGTCACCCTAAGTTTGCCTTTTTTTTCATGATCTATAGTGACGAAATAAATATTTCGTCACCAATTGGTACATCTTTGGTGACGAAATATTGATTTTGTCACCAATTGGTACATTTTGGTGACGAAATATTGATTTCGTCACTGATTTTAAAATTTTTATAATATTTGGTGATGGATTCTTTTTTTCCTCACTAAATATTATCATTTGGTGACAAAATTGTTTATCCTCAATAGATTTCATTATCATAGCCCACTTTTGTTGTAGTGAAGGTACATGCAATAATGCATTCCTCATTTTTTTCAATGCTAAAAATACAGTTACTATTCTTCATTACAGCTTTCATTCCTAATTGTTAATGGTCCTTTTAGCTATTTAATCACTTTTCACCATGAACATTTAGGATGATGTTTGTAGTTGCTGTTTCTTGATTCATTCCATAGTTTCTTCAATAAATTTTTTGTTACTCAAAAAAATGAAAGAAGTTATTGTTTCTTGATTCTTAATCCAACTATGCCCGAAATAATGAAAAAGGGGCCATATTTGATAAATAAGTGAAGTAAATTGGGTCTTTTTTCTCTTATTGTGTATAGTGTTATGGGCTTTATGCCCAAACTAGATTACTTGTATAGTATACATTCCTGTACTACACTATTACTTATACTGCACTCATATATCTCTTATATAAAGACACTCGTATATATTCTTCCATTGAAAAATACAATATTATTGCATTCAGTATTTCTAACATGGTTTCAGAGCCACTGCTCTAAACTTTTTTTAGCAATATTGTCTTTATTGGTGTGACTCCATTCTCAACATCGCTTTCGCCATTACAGCAGTTGTTGCAACCTCTCGTCGTTGAACCTCCGACGTCTTCCAACCATTATCTTTGCGTTTCGGACCTACAGCCACCGTCGTTGAGGAGTTTCACACTACAAAGACCACTGCTCGCTGCATCACTGCCGCAAATATTGCTCCGATTATGTTTGTGAAGGTACAACAGAGATCGTTTTGCACCGATTTACACACTCGTGGAAGCCTCAAAGCCATTGGAGACTGCATGCGTTGCTTAAAGGTTCTGTTTCACATCACATGCGCTCCACGTGCCTCTCACACGCCACTACACATATGGGTTGTTTCTCATGCACTCCCACACGCCGCATTTACAATGCCACGCGCCTTCACGTGTCGTCTCTGTTGTGTCACATGCCACATGCGCGAAACAGCTCTACCGCGTCAGCCTTAGCTGACGTCAGCGCCTTGTCATTTGTTGACGTCATCTCCCAGTCAGCCTTCTGACGTCATCCGTTGACTTGACAGCATTGACCGTTGACTTATAGAGTTGACTTTGACTAGGGTTGACTGTTGACTTTTTTGCCAGAGTTGACTTTTGCAGTTCAGGTGCTACTTACCCAGTTTGTCGCGTAGATTTCATTTTTCAGTCCGTTTTTGCATATTTTGCTTCTATATGAAGAATAAGGACAGATCTTCTTCTTATTGCAATAATCATCACCGCCAATCCATCAAACGTTTTTGCAAATTTTGCAAACGTTTTGGCCACAATATTGAGACTTGCTATCATCGCAACAAATCAACTGTTTCAATTTTTGCTGCAACTGTTGCTAACATTGAGAGTGTCCAGCCAATGGCTCCCGTCTCTGCACAGTCTAAATCTTTAGGACACATTTTCACCATGTCCACAGATGACCTTAAAAACATTATCGCTAATGTCATTTGTATGGTTGGTAATGCATCTTATTCCTCTTTTCTCTTAGCTTTTTCTGGTATGTTTCCTTCCTCTTGGCTTATGGATTCCGCTTGTTGCATTCACATGACACCTCACTCGTCCTTATTTTCTGAACTCAAACCTGCACCGCACCCTCTTAATATTCGCACAGCAAATGGTTCCACAATGTCTGGCCATAATATAGGTTATGTTTTGACCTCCAACCTCTTGGTTCATGGGGTTTTTAATGTTCCTGACCTTTCTTACAATTTATTTTCTATGGGACAATTAGCTGAGTTGGGTTATCGCATTATATTTGATTATTTTGGGTGTATTATGCAGGATTCGAGGACAGGACAGGAGCTTGGGATCGGTCCAAGAATTGGGCGTATGTTTCTCGTGGACAACATTCGTCTTTCACTTATTGCTCATGTTTCTGTTACTGCAGCTGCTACAGTTTCTTCAATTCCTTCCCTTGCACTTTGGCATGCTGACTCGGTCACGCATATTCCTCTTGGATACAATAATTAGCTTCTAGAGGTTTGTTAGGTTCAAGTGTCTTTAGAAAATTTTGATTGTGTTTCGTGTCAGTTAGGAAAACAACCAGTTTTGTCTTTCACTACTAGTGAATCAATATCCACTGATATCTTTGACCTTATTCATTCTAATGTTTAGGAGCTTTCCTCTATCTCTAGTATTGGCGGGTCTCGATATTTTGTTGTCTTTGTTGATGATTACTCTCGCTATAGTTGGATTTTTAATATGAAACATCATTCAGAATTATTGGAAGTATATTCTAATTTTGCAAAAATGGTTGAAACTTAGTTTTCCAAACGCATCAAAATTTTTTAATCTGATAATGCTCTTGAATACACTCAATATGCTTTCCAAGCTATTTTGCATTCTTATGGCACTGTTTATCAATTAACTTAACTAGGTACCTCTCAACAAAATGGTAGAGCCGAACGAAAACTTCGTTATATTCTTGACACTGTTCGTGCCTCCTTCTCTCTACCAAAGTTCCTGCTCTTTTTTGGGGTGAAGCTGCTTTTCATGTTGTTCATGCTATTAATCACATTCCGAGTCCTGTTACCCAAAATCAAACTTCATATGAGTGCCTTTTTGGGTCACCTCCAAACTATCACCATCTTTGCTCCTTCAGTTCTGCTTGTTTCGTTCTTTTTTAGCCACATGAGCATAACAAACTTGAGCCTTGATCAAGGTTTTGTTGTTTTCTTAGCTATAGTGAAACTCAAAAGGGGTATCGGTGTTATAATCTTGTCTCTCATCGTCTTCGTATCTCTCGCAATATTGTCTTTTGGGAACATCGCCTCTTTGTCGAGCTCTCTCACTTCCGTGCCTCCCTATCTTCCTCCTCTGTCTTAGATCTTTTTCCAAATAAGGCACATATTCCTTCTGTAGCTGCTCCTGATCCTCCTATAGTTGCTCCTGCTTCCCTTGCAAACTTCTCTGTCCAACCACCAGATATCACTGATCCCTTTCCTAGTTCACCCTTTAATGAACAGGTGGAAGATGAATAGGTTGAAGATGAGCTACCCAACCCTAACCCTAAGCTTGGGTCCCTTGCTCCTACTCCGCCTGAAGATCTTGCACAACACATTCCACCTCGTCACTTAACTCGGGTAAGATCTATTCCTGCACATTTACTTGACTATCATTGTTACACTGCCCTTGCTACGCTACATGAGCCTTACACCTATCGTGAGGCTTCCATTAACCCTTTATGGGAAATTGCAATGAAAGAGGAACTTGATACATTATCTAAAAACCATACTTGGGATTTGGTGACACTCCCCCCCCCCCCCCCTCGGGAAATCTGTGGTTGGTTGTAAGTGCATCTACAAGATTACGACCTACTCAGATGGATCCATTGAGCGCTACAAAGCTCGTTTTGTTGCAAAAGATTTTATACAGGAGTATGGGATTGATTATGAGGAGACCTTTGCTCCGGTTGCTCGTATCTCATCTGTTTGTGCCCTCTTAGCTATTACTGCTGCCAGTAAATGGGATATTTTTCAGATGGATGTAAAAAATCATTCCTTAATAGAGATTTAAGTGAAGAAGTTTATATGCAACCTCCTCCTGATCTCTCAGTTGACTCAAACAAGGTTTGTCACCTTCAACGTGCACTTTATGGCCTTAAACAAGCTCCATAAGCTTGGTTTGCCAAATTTAGCTCTACCATCTCTCGCTTGGGTTACATGGCTAGTCATTATGATTCTGCCTTATTTCTTCGTCGCATTGATAAAGGGACTATTTTACTTCTCCTGTATGTGGATGATATGATCATAACTGGTGATGACCTCAGTGGCATTCAAGAACTTAAGGATTTTCTCAGTCAGCAATTTGAGATGAAAGATCTTGGACATCTTAGCTACTTCTTGGGTCTTAAAATCACTCATTCTACAGAGGGACTTTATATTACTCAAGCCAAGTATGCTTCTAAACTCTTGTCTCGAGATAAACTCATTGATAGCATGACTGTTGACACTTCAGTTAAGCTTAGTGCGCATCTGACTCTCATAGAAGGGAAACCATTTCTAATCCCTCTCTTTACAGACGCTTGGTTGGCAGCCTAGTTTATTTCACTATCACTCATCCAGACATTTCCTATGCTGTTCACCAGGTAAACCAGTATCTGTCTGCTCCACAATCGACTCACTATGCTGTTGTTCTACGCATTCTTCGATACCTAAAGGGCACTCTATTCCATGATCTTTTCTACTCTGCTCAGTCTTCTCTTATTGTCCGTGCATTTTCTGATGCTGGGCGGGAGATCCCACTGATTGCAGGTCCACCACTAGTTATAGCTTTCTTCTTGGTTCTTCTCTGATTTCTTGATGAAGCAAGAAATAAACTCATGTGGCTCGCTCCAGTATTGAAGCAGAATATCGTGCCCTTACTGATACCACATCTGAGCTCATTTGGCTACGATGGCTTCTCAAAGACTTAGGTGTGTCTACATCCTTTGCTACTCCTCTTTATTGTGACAACTAGAGTGTCATTCATATTGCTCACAATGATGTCTTCCATGAACGGAATAAATACATCGAGATCGATTGTTATTTTATTCGTTATCATCTTGTCCATGGTGCTCTCAAGCTGATCTTAGTCTCTTCTAAAGATTAACTTGCAGATATCTTCACTAAGTCACATCCTAAGGGATGCCTTCGTACTTTAGTTGACAACCTCAAGTTAGTCTCACATACATCTTGAGTTTGAGGGGGGCTGTTAATGTGTATAGTGTTATGAGCTTTAGGCCCAAACTTGATTACTTGTATAACACACATTCTTGTACTACACTATTACTTGTACTGCACTCATATGCCTCTTATATAAAGGTACTCGTGTATATTCTTTTATTGAGAAATACCATATTATTGTATTCAGTATTTCTAACAGTCTGATTTCTTAAATTGGGTCCATAACCGAACGAACCGTTAAGATTAACCACACCTTGTGTATAGACCGGTTCTTACCTTCTAAAAGTGAGAAACGGTCAAGTATAGGTTGAAACTGCACCTTATAGGCATGGTGCAAAAAATATCTTCAAACTAACTGCACCGAACCGTGTATACCCTAGTTGGCCGCACACCTGTGAGACTGGGGAATCTTTCAAGTTTATCTCTTTGCCAATGACCCGTCTATATATTCATGACTGTGGTTACATATTCAGCAGAAAAAAAAAGAAAAAAAGAAAAAGAAAAAAAAAAGGAGAGTAAAGCTTACATCGCCAACCCTAACATAATACAAAACTAGCATATACAGTGCACACACATTCACTCACCCAAGCCAGTCTCTCCAAAAGCTATACCTTATGGCTTGCGATTACAAGCCTTTAGAAGTTGAGATTGAGTCAGCCCAGGGGTTGCCATACGTAAATCATTTCAAAAAAATGAAATCTTACGCCGTGGTCTACATTTGGGACATCAAAAACAACCGTCGTTCCAACAAGGAACAATCATCGGTTTACACAGTAGATGGTTCAAACCCCACATGGAACTTCAAGGTTAGGTTCCACATTGACCTCGCCGTGGCCAAGCAGAACCACTATGCTCTGGTTGTTAAGCTCAAGTCGTGCCAGAAAACTCACGGTCTCCCGGACAAATATATCGGTGAAGTCCGTGTGCTCATCACAGAACTGCTGGAAGGTTCTGGTAAAGCAGCAGAAGATAAAATACGTGTGAGAAAGAATGTTCAGACTTCGCCTGAGAAGTTCCAAGGAGAACTAGCCTTTTCTTATAATTTCGGAAAACCAATTGCCGATCATCTTACCGAGGTGAATATTGCAAAGAAGAAGAGCCTTAAAGACGTTGCCTTGAAAATGGGAAGCTTCTTGACCGCGATAGTGCTATGAATTGCACTGGTTAGTCAAGGGAGCTATATTGGACTTATTTGGATTTTCCTTTCTTCTGTAGTACTGGTTTCTGATGTTTAATATGTCTTTTATCCTTCTGCGTGACTCCTAGCTTGTATAGTCTGTCTTAGAATGTCTAGCTGGTCATGGTGTTCTTATGTGACTCTCTATCTCCTTATATTGTATTATTATCTTAATGTTCAACTACTTGTATGAGTAATTCTATTGTTTGTTTTCCTTTTATTGGGATGAGTTAAGTCATTCTGCTCACTATATACTCACTCTATTAAGGTACTTTTTGTATGTAGTTTCATTCAGTTTAGTTGCACCGACAATCTATAAACTTATCTTCAAATAAGTTGCTCTGATTGAGTTTGAGTTCTTTAGTTTCGGACTTAATGGGATCTTTGGAACCATATTCCTTTTTTTTTTGGGTGTGTATGCAACTTCTTCAAGAATTATTAAATACGTTGTTTTAAATGGAAATGCTTTTTTTTATCATTTTGCAATGAATTTTGGCCTATTTTCAATGTAGAATTACTCCTTTTATGTACCTTATTCGCATAGTTTTTATTAAAAGATATAATTTTTGATAACTTTTATCATAAATTTGTTTAAAAAATTAAAAGGTAGTCTATTTTTTAAAAGTTAAAAGCTAAATTATTTGTAAAAAAAGATAGAAACCAAAAAGTAAAAAGGTTGAATTTTTTTTTTTCAACAATTCCCAAAGGCACACTCTCAATATGGCATGGCATTCCGGGTTGTTTTTGGGTTTTCTTAATTGAATATTTAATCTTTTTTAGGAAAATAATTAAATACTTTAATAATTAAGTTCTTATTGCAACTCTTTTTTCTTTTCTTTTGGAATTTTGGGAAGAGTAACGTCTTATAATTTAGTTAGTGTTAGAGATATATATTAGACATATTAGTCCAATGTAATAGGCCCAAGCCCATTCCTACTTGTACTAGTAGTCTAGGGTTTAGTCGCCTATATATACTCATGTTAGAGTTCATTGTAACACAAGTTATTGTACTACACTCCTATACAATAAAGATGTAGCCCTTAAGGGATTCCTCCGTGGATGTAGGCCATCAAGGCTGAACCACGTAACCCTCGTGTTCTTGATGTTCCTATTCTATACTTCCTCTTTCGCATCCACTCTAGCATACACAACATGGTATAACACATTGCGTTTGATAATATTCTCCATTTAACATGGTATCAGAGCTAATATTCAACATGGTATCAGAGCCAAACTTCGTTCTTGGCATCAAACAAACATCTCTAGCAAGCAAAGAAGATTCTCACGTGCACACCACCAACAAAAGTCACACATGCTTGTCTGCCGGATCTAAACTCCATGGCATCTTGCAGCCACCATGGCTCAGTGCTGTGTCCAAAATTCACAAACCCAAGCAAAGCCGTGACTTAACTTTTTAGATCTGTGCTATGTCAAAATCCAACAACCAAGCAAGACATGACTCACCTTACAGATCTGCACAAATCAAGCCTTCTCATGAAGAAACCAACCCACAGACGTGTCCCAGGACCTCCCGCGATGAAAACCCAGAAATCCAGCCACCCAAAGCCTTGTCACGCGCCTCCACGCACCGCAGGTAGCTCCGGATCCTCCCCACGCGCCGCCACGACTTCCTCTTTTGTAGCTCATTTATTGGTCACATGCGCCGCCCCATAGGCCATGTCGACCATCGATCTGCCTGCAGAAGAAATCTGACTTTCAACTGCTGTCCCACGCGCCCCCACGCGCCGCATAGGATTTTGGCTTGTCATTCACGCGCCGGTGGACTTATCATGCTCCTCCACGTGCCGAAAGACCATTGATGATGTCATCATGACGTCAGCAAATGCCACGTCAGCTTTATCCACGACAGCCCTAATTCCACGTCATCAGCCACGCAGCTCGCCACGTTAGCAGTGTTGCCTCGTCAGCCCACGTCACCTTGCTGACTGTTGACCCGGACCGACCCGACCCGGACACCCGGATCTGACCCATGAGCTCTGACCAGTTGACTTTGACTTTTTGCGTTGACCTTTGACCAAAAATCAAAATTTTCGAAAGGGCGTATCTTACTCAGTTTTTCGCGTAGATTCCAATTTTGGACTCCGTTTCTTCATTTGAAACTCCGAAATTGGTCAATTGGCACATTCTTCATTGTGGTTTCTTCAAAGGCATTCTTCAAGGCATCTCCAAGTGATCTTCTCATGCTTATCCAAACTCAAACCTTCATCGAGCTTCCGCCTTGAGTTTGAGGGAAGGTGTTAGAGATATATATTAGACATATTAGCCCAATGTAATAGGCCCAAACCCATTCCTACTTGTACTAGTAGTCTAGGGTTTAGTCGCCTATATATACTCATGTTAGGGTTCATTGTAACACAAGTTATTGTACTACACTCCTATACAATAAAGATGTAGCCCTTAAGGGATTCCTCTGTGGATGTAGGCCATCAAGGCTGAACCACGTAACCCTCGTGTTCTTGATGTTCCTATTCTATGCTTCCTCTTCCGCATCCACTCTAGCATACACAACATGGTATAACACATTGCCTTTGATAATATTCTCCATTTAACATGGTATCAGAGCTAATATTCAACAGTTAGGTTCTGGAATACCTCACAGGGTAGGTACATATTTTTGGGGGAAGAGAGAGACATGATTTTTGTTGTCCATGGACCATAAGCTTTTGTCTTCTCTGGCTGTGCATATCTGCATTACATAGACCAGAGGCGGGGTTGTTAGCATATTTAGTTTTAATTAGGAAAAGCGCTCCCCACTCTCACATGAGGAGTGTGCCCTCAAGTACTTAATAAATTTCTGTTTCCAGATTTAAAGTCAGCTGACTTACAAAATGCATAGAAGCAGCTCCCATTAGATAAACATCTCTGAACAGACATGTTAGGATAATGCTGTATACTCACCTTGTGAATCCCATTGGGAATTTTGCTCATGATTGTGAAAGGGGAAATGAGTTTGCACTGATGAGTGAAAGAGGAAAGTACTTTTTGTACACAATATTGTTCAATCCACGGGTAACCTAACAGTGTGTACTGCACCGTGGTCAGCTTGAGGGTCTCACAAAAAGGTTAGTTTTTGTGAGTTTATAGGCAATAATCAGAACTGGGTTTAGTTGCCAAACAAGGGTGGGAGCGTTTTGAGAATTTTTAAGTGATAAAAAATGAGTGATAGGATGATGAGTGATGAGTCAATGATTCAATGCTTGTGAAAAAGGAATGAAATTTGAATGATGAGTGATAGTTAATTATCACCCACCAACCAAACAAGGCCCTAGGATTTGGAAAAGAAAATAGAGCATTGTTGAATTTAGCTATCAATGATTCAATCCTTGTGAAAAAGGAATGAAATTTGAATGATGAGTGATAGTTAATTATCACCCACCAACCAAACAAGGCCCCAGGATTTGGAAAAGAAAATAGACCATTGTTGGAATTTAGCTATCAATGATTCAATGCTTGTGAAAAAGGTACGGAATGGTGAAATAGAGAAAATTATATAGAATGGAAGTTATTGGAGGCATGGCTCCACGCATGGGGCCCATCCCTCATGCGGGAGGAGGAATACTGTTGCCGAATATCCAATGAATTTTCAAGATGAGAATTGAAAGAGTCAAAGAGAGCGGGTAACATGGGTGTATTTTATATGACCTGTTGGTATATGAAGTAATTAAATGCGGTTTTCTTTATTACACCATTTTGATAGATTTTTAAGGAAACTCAAAAGGGGTGAGGGCTAGAAGTAGAAGAGTATTATTGTATGTACCAACTGGCGTCTGGCTATCGACTTAATCTGATGCATAAATATTTGGGCACTAAACAAAACTTTGAATTGGTATTAATCACAGCTTTCAGCACGGGTAAGAATCTAAATAAGTTTTTTTACATAATATGATCGTATATCATTGGTTCAACAATTGGGAGGTCCAATGCCCAATGCAGAAAACTATCCAAACAGATCCGACGCAAAATTTGCTGAATAATAGCTTTTGAGAAAAAAATTTGGTGAATAGCATGTGTTTGAAGTTATCCAACCCAAAATCGAGTTTCATAAACTTGAGATCCAAATGGTCTTGTAGAGAAGGAAAATTCTCGACCTATCACAAGCTGATATATCACACTACTAAGTCCACAAAATGCAGCCAATTACAAAGCGCCACATGTTGCTGCTAGGTTTTACTATTACTGTTCAGAAGTCAACAGATATTTGTCAAGTGTTATGCAAGAACCAATCATGCATCAGCTTGTGCAAGCGATGTCATAAGCAACCTCGCACGTGCAAGCGATGATATAAGCAACCTTGCACGTGTAAGTGATGACATAAGCAGCCAGCACGTGTAAGCGATGACACAATCAGGCTAGTACGTGTAAGCGATAATATAAGCAGACCAATCAGACTGTGACATGTGTCACCAAACAGACTCCGCCACGTGTCGCTCATCTACCTCAAAACTCCTATAAATAGAAGCCTTCCTAAGACATTTAGGAGGACACCAAGCCATTTGAAGCACTCAGAAGTCCAGAAGCTCTGCCAGAACCAAGCTCTAAAGCCTCTAAGAACTTCAAGAACTTCAACTTCGAATACGAAGAACATTCGAAGGAAAATCATCCAAATCATCTGCCTAGATCCAAAAGTTTGCGGGAATCAAGCCTAAAGTGTCCGAAAATATCAATAAATCACAAATCAGTGAAACTCTACGGATCCAAGCTCCTAAAGCCTCGAAGAACTTCCATCATAAACCTTCAAAGACGAAGAACACACGAAGAACACGAAGAACGCGAAGAACAAAGGATTTCTAACAAGCTCATAGCCGGAGATTCATTGTAATTCCGTTTCAGCAATCTTCGATCCATCCCTCAACCAGATTGAAAGATATTTTGTGTTCAAGTCACAATCACATTACCACAAATCCAAATCAATAAGTCTTGCAAGGAGATCGAATTAGAGGATCACTTTTTTGTAATTGCAAAGAATTGTACCACATATATTCAATACAAATTCGCATTTGTATAACTATTTTACTTGTTTGATTTATTTCGAACTAGAAATTTAGTCGTTTACAAGTCTAATTCTAACATGGATTAAAAAAAAAAAAAATACCCACCTGGAACTCAAGTTTGGTAAACTTGAGTTCCTAGTGGGTTTTTTTTTTTAGTGAAATAGTCCACACAGCATCCTCTGATAAGGCTTTAAAAAAGATACTATATAAAAAAGCTTTAAACACTGTGTTTCTTTTGAAGTTGAAAGAGAAATTTCGTTTTTGCATGGATGATTTTTTTGTTTTCTTGTGCTGCGAGGATTAAGTAAAAACTATAAAATCAATTAAAAAATCGCTTTCAATTTCTCTGATTCAACTCAATCTAACTTGTTCATTTTCATTTGGGAAAACCTTTTTTTTTTTTTCCAGGTTTTATGCTACGGAGACTCTGGTAGCATTAGAGTTCCTTCACATACTGTGATGGACCATTTCACTAAAAAATTATACCTACAAGGAACTTGAATTCTGCGTGGGTTTTTTTTTTTTTTTTTTTTTTTTTCATGTTATTATCAAATTAGTTGAATCTCGAGTTTTATAAACTCAATGTTGGGTTGGAACTCGAATTTAGCAAACTTGAGTTCCAAAAACAATCTAACTAACTAAATAATTTCAAATACATGCTATTCACCAAATTTTTTTTCTAAAAATGTACTATTCACCAAATTTTGCTGAGATCCGATATAGTGCTTGTTTCAATATACTCTCTTTTGTGTGGTTATGTGAGGGACGACAACATGGGCCTAATGCCATATAATATAACGGTCAGGAAGTCCAGTTTAGTCCTACCGTTCATGTAAATTCCAGTTAACAAATAGCCATAAAAAGTGTGTAGGAAATAGACTAGCAGTCTCTTACTGCATGCCATGCGCTTAAGTAGGTATTGAGTGATGCTTGATAAGCCACTTCACATCGCCAAGCCTAACATATTAATAGTAAACCATACACATTCACTCACACGGTCACACCCATACTTGTCTCTCCAAAACCTACACCTTATGGATTACAAAACTTTAAAATAAGATTTAGTATTGTTTGGTCGGGGAAAAAAGATTATAACTTTTGGCAGAGCCTAAGCATTTTTCTCCCAGACTCACCAACAATTGTTCTCTCCAATTTGAAGAGAAAACATGCATGAAAAGTATGATACCAACAAAGTTACTAAATTGCCCCAAATTCTTTAATGCGTCTCACATACCCTCCAATGACCCTCAACCAGGGGCGGAGCCAGGGGGGGTCGAGGGGGGGCACTTGCCCCACCTGGCCTGCCAAAAAAAAATTAGGCACTTAAGAGATATCCTAATTTTGCCTTGTGATGGTTTCTTCTTCTTTTTCTTTTTTTTTTCTTTTTTTTTTTTCCTTTCAGTCCTAAACGTATAGGGTACATGAAGAGAACTTGATCTAAACTCCAGGAATGAGACCAACACTCTTGTGAGGGTATTAAAATTCTTTGAAAACTAAGCTATATTCTCCTAGAGTTACACATGTCTTCTTATTTTTTTTTCTTTAGTGCAACATGTCTTAGTCTCTCAGGGTATTAATCTCGGTTAGCAAGCAGGCTATGATATATTTTTCTATAGTATACTCTATTTTTAAAGAAGTAATAGTATTATTTTATTTTAAATTATGTAGGTCTTCTTACATTAAAATATCACTAAAATATATGTGTATTGTTCCTTTTTATATCAAGTAATATACATATACATGTCCTAATGAATGTTCATAGTGTGTATAAATTTTGCCCCTCCTGAAGTCAAATTTTAGCTCCGCCACTGCCCTCAACACATACATATCTGATATCTCTTTACTCAACCCGTATGTCTCTGACCCTTCTCTTCTTCTTCTTCATCTTCTTCTTCTTCTTTTTTTTCGTCACTCTCTCAGTTTCCATTGTTGATCTGGTTTCTTTTTTCTTTCTTTTTTTTTTTCTTTTTTTTTTCTCTCTCCAGCCGATTCTACTGGTAACTCAGGTAAGTGACTAAAGGGCATTATTAAATAGGGTGATATAAAAGATCTCTATGTCTTATGTCTGAAATAATTAAAAGTGGCTTTCAGTAGGCCAAATATGGAGCATGGTATGCTTGCTAAATACAAAAAATTGGCTTGCTTTGAAAGAGAAATACTCAATATAGCAGTCGTTGGGATTTGGATGTTCCTAAGGGGCCACATGAGAACTAACAAACTTGCATCTCATAACTATACAAATATAGTCTACCTAGTTCAGTAAAAAAAAAAAAAACTTTTTTTTTTTCCTTTTTTGGTTTTCATCCAGCAATATATATAATAACAGAGGAAAATAATATAAGTTTAGATATATATGATTTGTAAATTTTTGTAAGATGTTATTTTATTCATTTTAATTAATAATAAGTAATATTTTTTTTCTTATTTAATAAGTATAAATAAATTATTTCTTGCATATTATGTAATAAAGGCATAAGAGTAAATTGATATAAACTCCATTTTCTACCCTCATACTTCTCTACTCAATCAAATAAAAGAGTTTTTTATTTCTCCACTATTTCATCCTTCGAACCAAACATATAGAAGGGAAAACTAAATCTTTTCTACAATAGAGGCTCTAGCGATTATTTTTAAGGGGGTCATTAAGAAACTTAAATCAAAAAAATTAATATTAAAAAAAAAACTTGAATCTTAATATTGACCAAAAAAAAAAATGTAAATACATGAAACATGGTCACTCTCTTGCTATCCCTTCACACTTTGATTGAAATAACTATGCTTATTGGAAGGTTAGGATGAAAGCCTTCTTGAAATCTATTGATGAGAGAGTATGGCTCTCTGTTGAAAACGGTTGGGAAAGACCAACCACTACTATTGGTGAATGGACTATTGCCCAAAAGGAAGCAACAAGCTTTAACAGTAAGGTTATGAATGCGATATTCAATACTATTTTTATGGAAGAATTTAAAAGGATCTCAAATGTGGAGATTGCTCACACTGCATGAAACATTTTGTAAATAGTGCATGAAGGCACTAAGGCAATAAAAATTAATAAACTACAGTAGTTGACTTCTAAATTTGAAAGTATTATAATGTCTGATGATGAGTTTTTTGATGAATTCTATGCTAAGTTGAAAGATATTGTCAATTCTCGTTTTAATTTGGATGAAGTTTATGATCAACCTAAAATTGTTAGGAACATTCTTAGATCATTAACTGAGAACTTTAGACTAAAAGTGACTGTCATAACTGAGAATAAAGATGTTGATTCCATTCCTGTAAATGAACTTGTAGGATCTCTCCAGTCCTATGAATCTAAATTACCAAAAACTTACAAATCCAAATCGATGGCCTTGAAATCTGTTGATGATGTTGATGATTGTGGATTTGATAATGAACTCTTATCTACTGAGATTGCTTATCTTGCCGAAAATTATAGAAATTTTTTGAGAAATAATAGTAGAAAGGCAAGAAATAGAAACAATGTTGACCTTAAGAATGTGAAGAATAATGATACAACTAAAAATAACAATTCTAAAAAATTAAAAGATAAAGTTGCTCAATCTTCTAACAGTTCTTTAGGAAAACAGTGTTTTGGTTGTCAGAGGTATGGTCATCTAAAATCTGAATGTCCAATATTTTTGAGTTCTAAAGGAAAATTTATGGCTGTCACTCTAAGTGATGATGAAGTTTATTATCATGAGTGTGAAAGTGATCAAGAAGGAAATTTTATGACTTTCACTACAACTGTTGTAGTAAGTGAAACTGAGACTGCTGATGAGAACCCTTCTAACAGGAAACTCTTTGAGAATGCTGAATTGCAAGAGGCTTATAACAAGTTTTGCAAGGTTGCAGCAAAAGATGTCATGAGTGTTGATCTAGGGCTAAAAAAGATAAACACCCTTGACAAGAGAAGAAAAATTTGTTGTTAAAATTTTTTGATGCCATTGAACTCTTGAATTCTGTTAAGATTGAGAACATGTCTTTGCTTGAAAAAGTTAAAAGTTTAGAATTAGAATTATTTGTTGCTAGAGAACAACTAGATAGGTCTTCTACTTCTAAACTGGATGATATGCTAAATGTTCAAAAATCTGTTTCTGATGAGACAGGTTTAGGGTTTGTTGAGAGTGGTTCTTCTTCTGTTATTCATCCCCCTAAGTTTGTACCTACTACATCTACCTCTGTTGTTCATCCATCTTTGTTTGAAGTTAAGGTACATAAGGAAGAAGTCCTAGCTTCTAGAGGAACTAGGGTAGATTTAAGTGAGTCAAAACCTGAGAATCCCAATCAATTTGGAAGCAAGAAACATCATAAACCTCAGTGGTTTTGTCATTTCCGTGGTGGAGCTGGTCATACTAGGCCAAATTGCTTTAAGCTATAAGCTTCAAAGCAAGCATCCAAACAAAAAGTGTCTGTGCCAAAAGCACAAGATCCTCTGACACTTATCTATAAATTGGTAAATGTTCTTAACCTTTATACCAATACTAAAGCTGAGATTAGGGCTAATTCTAATACAAACCCCAACTCCAAGTATGCATCTAAAAGAGTCTGGATGCAAAAGACTCAGCCTTAGTGAGTTTGTTCGACATGGTCCTTGTGTTAATTATTTCAATCTCTTGTGACCAAAATTGGTTTTTATTTTTATTTTATTTTTTTTTATTAGGGTTTGCTTTTGCATTACATTCATGCATTTCATTCTAGGTTTTTTTTTTTTTTTTTTTTTTTTTTTTTTTTATGTTTTTCATTTTTTTTAAATAAAAATAAAAATAAATAAAAATAATCAAGAAACAAAAAAAAAGGGAAGGTTTTTGTATTATGCATCTTCATGATATGTAATTGAGGTTGGCTTATGAAATTTGCATTTCATGACTGTGTACCTTATTTAGCTTTGATGAGCTTTATTTTTTTGCACTTTGCCAGTTTGTGCTATGTAGTGCTTATATTGTGTGAGTTGTTTATGGTTTTTAAACACGTGCTCATGATTTTAAAGTCACATTATTTTGATTGTAAGGACTAAAAAATTCTAGAAGAAATACATAAATAACCATCTCACCACTGTTATTCACCAATCATGAACACCTATGTGCAAATCATAAAAGCCGTGCTCAGTAAGGTGTAGCACTTGCAAAGCAAGATATATAAGGTGTTGCTATGAAAATAAATAAAAGAAGCAAAAAGCAAATGAAAAACAAAGAAAAATATGCTTCAAAAGAAAAAGCAAAAGATATAAACAGAAAAAAAAAAAAAAAAAATTGCATGATTGAAAGTGAATTTTCTAGGAGATGTGAGAGTTATATGATGTGACTCTTTAGGTAATAGTCACTTTCAAACTTATGTGATTGATAATGTAGAAATCGTGCTTATTTTCCATCTACTTATCACCTTTTGGGAATCTCATACACTTACTAGTTGCACACACCACAAGCAAGTCTTTATTAAACTCTATACATGTGATTATGTGTTAATTTTTGTGGCCGTCCAAGATTTAGCTTCTTGATATGTTTAATACATTTTGGGGGTGTGAGGAAAAAAATGTTTGATAAAATTTGCTTGGGATTGAAATTTTCTTTAGAAAGATTGTTTTTGTAAACATTTGAAATCATGAACATACATCTCATATCATAAAAACTGATTTACAAATGTTTCTAAAGAAAATTTTCCAGATTTTTCAAAAATTTTGATTCTTCAGGATTCGATCAATTGATCTTGTTTCTCAACCGATCGAAAAGAAAAAGAAAAATCCAGTTGTAAGGCAAAAACTCTTGGGTTGTCTTGATTTCTCTCGATCAGTCAGATCTATTTTAAATTTTTTTCGATTCCTATCTTGATTCCTCCCAACCGATCGAAACTCATTTTTTTTTAAACAAATAGAAATCAGATTTGTTGTTCTTCTTGTTTTCATCTTCTTCATCGATCCCTCTCTCAATCCCTTCTCAGTCAATTTTTTTTTTTTTGGTCTTTTTTTGACTCAAATTTTCAAAGGTTTTCTTCCTAAACATAAAGTAAGACTCTTTTACCCCTTCTTTTTGATTAGATTACATGCATTCATGCATTTTCACAAATATTTTTCAAAATTTTTGAATCAAAGAGATTTAGGGTTTTTTATGATTTTAAGTTCTTTGATCCATTTTGTTGGATTGGATTTTTGTTCATGCATCATATAATCATGTTTATCATGCTTTAATTTCAAAAATTTCATGATTTCTTCAAAAATCTCAAAATTAAGGTTTATGTGTTCTTTAGAGAATTGGAGATTTTGTTCAATTGGGCTAAATTGGTTAAAATTGACTCTTGATATTGCTTAATTGAGTGATTCTAACATGTTTTATACTTGTTGTGTTGTTCAATTGCTCAATATAAGAATTTTTGAAAATTAGGTTTATCAAAATTAGGGTTTATGATAAATTTCTAATTTTCTTGGTCAATTTTCAAAATAGATATGAAATTGAAATGTTTTAGAGCATTACATCATACATCATTTGTGTACTAGTATCATACATCATATAGTTTTTCAAAAATTCCAAGTTATCTATCTCTAACTCAATCTGATGTAGTCTACCCTTGGTTTGTGTATTTCTTCTGTTTAATCTTTAGACATGGCTCCTAAGGTTGGTAGGAAGTTCAAAACCAAAGCAAATAGAAACATTGCTTCTTCTTCTTCTTCTGCCTCTCCCTTGGTTAATAGGGTTAGGTTTCTTTCTGCTAAGACTAAGGAAGTATATGAGACCTTAACCAAGTATAGGTCTATATGGGGAGAGAGAGAGATTGTTTTAGATGAGTTAGATCCTTCTATATGTAGGAATCTAGTGTCTAGGAATTGGGTTTCCTTATGTAATGTGTCTGATCTTCCTGCTGCTGCTTTGATTAAAGAGTTTTTTTTTTCAAATCTCTTTGTCTATTCTGAGGTTGCAAGTGGTCATTATTTGACTTCTTGAATTAGAGGTACAGAGTTTAGGATTTTTAAACAAACTATTTCTGAAGCTCTAGGAGTTACTTTAATTTGTAAACCCACATATCCATACACTGATTTTCCTCCAGTAGATGAGATCATGTCCTTGCTCTGTGATAGGTCAGTTTCTTGGAGATCTGAACCACGAATAAACTCATGTGAGTTTACTGAGCTTAAGTATCTTTATTTAAGGATATCTTGCCATAACATCTATCCTATCTCTCATGTTCATACTGTTCCCATAGATAGGTGTGCATTCCTTGTTGGGATTAGTGCCCTTAAATCCTATTGTATGATGCTATGTATAATATTATGTATGACATTATGTATAACATGATGTATGACTTAATATTGTAATTAATAAAGTTGTTTTATTATTACCTAAAATAATGGTAACATGAATATTCGGACATTATCATTTAATCCATGAGATGCATAGTATGTGATTTATGTGATTTAGTCATAGAAGATATAAGTCACAAGTTCTTTGTAAACTCAGAATTTTAGTTCGTAGTCGGTGATGAAATTGGGCATTTCATTTGCGAAGACTATAACATATTAACTAAGATGATTTGTCTTGATCATGGAAGTGGAGACTTCTAGTTGATGTGTTAATATGTTTTAAGAGTTAAGACATATTGAACTGGACCACTGTGAGATTTATTATTCTCCAAACGACTGTCAATTGAATAATAAATCTCACGACTTATATTTGCATGAACTCTTAATCCTGAGAGAATAATGGACCTAATCATGAAGTGTAGGTTGCTTTGATATATCAGGAGTGAGATCTAAAGTAACGGTCAAAATCTCAGGATGTTGGGCAGCCACATTTCGTGTTGATGGAACATATATTCTCAAGATAAAATTCATAATCTCTTAACGGAGATATAAAATATTCCCTTGAGATAATTTTAATGGATTCAGTTATTCAAAGAGTTAGGCCTAACCACTTTGGTAAAAAATTACTAAAGTATATATTTATGAAATTAGATTTTATAAATATATGATGAATAACTTTAAAGGATTAAACTGAGTACTTAAGGATTAAGATATAGTAAACTACAAAGTGGTAGTCTACATTCATGACTTTGTATTACTATGAATATTTTATGAAGGGGTGTATGAATAATAAAGTCTTGGGATATAATTAATTAATAAGGCCTAGAGTGCAATTATATTTATATAGTGGTATTAAATATAATTAATGACAATTTTGGACTTGTCAAGAGTTGATAGAAAAGCCCAAGGCCCATTGGAGCTTGTGTCTTATTGGTCCCTTTTGGTCTCACTTCAAGCCACACACTAAAGCCCAATTGGAAAGGCCCAATAAGCCAACCCAATTAGATAATCAGTTAGTTATAAAAGGGAGAAACATACAGAATTTATTTATTAGAGAAAAAAGAGAGACACCATTGTGAAGTGGTGTGTATGTGCGAGTGAAGCCACTCAATTATTCTCCCTTGGAAACTGATTGAGAGACCACACTTCTTGGACGTAAAGTGGAATTGGAATGAAGATTAAAAGTGTTCTCAAGTACTTATAATATTTTGTTTTGAATTTCACTACACCAAGGTACGCTATCTTGTTCTTAAATTCTGAAATTTATATAATGCAAGGTACGCTATCATGAATGAAATAGATTTTTGTTTATTGCTTCCGTTGTGTGTTTTGTATGAGATACAAAACTAGATTTAACCAACAATTGGTATCAGAGCTAGGTTTTCATCTCATGATTGTATAGCATATGATTGGATTTTAAAATAAAAAGGAAAACGGTTTCTTGATGATGTTAATGCACTTGACACCGTTGTTTGTTTCTATATTATATTAATATTGCTTCAGTGAATTCGTTCACATAATGATGTTCAACGTTGTTTCATTGATTGTGTTTATTAATATATATGTGGATTCATGTGAGTATATGAGTCTAATATATGTGCGGATTCATAGTTGATGATGATATTCGTTTTTGTCATCTATGTTATTAGCTTGCATTGAATGTAATTGTCAAATAACTGTCACGTGCATGCACCGCTTGGATATAAATGTATATGTTGGCATCATTTGTTGATTATGTTTCTTTGCATTAAGTGTCGTGTCATGCTTTTATATGTATCAATAATTCGCATGCACTAAGGATTCAAGTTCTTCATTTCATATTGAATCCGTGTATTATACATAATGTAATAATCATATATTACATGTAATAATCCATATATTATATTATATATGCAATATGGGTTTATAGTGTAATATGGGTTTATATTACATTATATATATATATATATATATATATCAATGCTAGGATTAAAGTATTCATTTAATGAAATTTATTCCTAATGAGATTAGGATTATGTTTTCAAGAGTTTCTAGCATTATTATGGTTCTTGATCTTAAAAACTTTTAATTTAAAATATCTAGTGGGAGAGAGATACAAGGGTTGGATCTCATGGCCTCTATTATCTGTTTAAAGTAGTGTGGATAAGCACCTTGTCTTGGTATATATGTCTTGTGATCTCAAAGGAGGGTGTTTACTTCAAGTACTACAAGATTGAACTAACCTGTTTAAAGTAGTGTGGACAAGCACCTCGTCTTGGCGTATATGCATCGCGATCCCAAAGGAGGGTGTTTTGTTCCATGGTACTACAAGTTTAAACATTATAAGGGAGATGAAATGTGGCTACACATGATTCTAGATAATGGTGTACACTAGACTAAGTCTAATGTTAACCTCCCAAATGAGCTATGTCATTATTACTTAGAGGCTAAAGCTAATACGACATATTATTAGTGTATGATAAGAGTTATCATGATAGCATTAATAATGAGAATAGTTCTCAATCAATTAATGTGTTTATAATAAACTTGCTACCAAGGAATTATAGACATGGATTGGTTTGTCGTTGCATATATTATTTCATGGTTTTATAAGGTTCCATATTATATGATTATATGCTAAATTGATAGTGTCTAGTTTACTTATTATATTCATGTTTGTTATTTTCAAATTTAAAATCATGGCATCATTTAGCTCACTTGTTGCTATACTTAATCAAAACAAATTGATTGGATCCAACTATGTTAACTGGAAAAGAAACTTGGATATTGTTCTTACTGCTGAAGAGCACAAATATGTGCTTACTCAATCATGTCCTAGCTTTCCATCATTAGATGCTCCTCTTGAGGAAAAATAGCGATATGATCGTTAGCAGAAATCTAATGAGACGGCTAAATGCTATATCTTAGCATCTATTTCAAATGTTCTATAGCATCAAATGCAGGATGTAGAACTAGCTTCGGACATAATGCTAAGTCTGAAAGAGATGTTTGGTGAGCAAGGCCGTTCTGCAAGGCAAGAAACTATGAGGCAGATTTATAATACCAAAATGGCTGAAGGTACTTTAGTGAGGGAGCATTGTCTTAGGATGATCTCCAATCTGAATACATTGGAAGTTTTAGGTGCCGATATTGATGGAGAATTCCAAGTGGATATGATACTCCAGTCACTACCATAATCATTCAAGGAATTCAAACTTAACTATAATATAAACAAAAAGATTTAAACATTGTCTGAATTGATGAGTGAGTTGGTAGCAGCGAAAGGCATCCTTGGTACTTCTAGTGTTGAAGCCAATGTTGGTGAAGCTTCTACTTCTCAACCTAGGTCAAAAGGCAATGGTAAGAAGAAGAAGAAGAAGAACTTCACTAAGCAAGATGGTAAACAAGTTGCCTTAGGAGTTGCCAACAAAGAAAAGAAAACCAAAGGAAAGTGTTTCCATTGTAGTGAGAAAGGACATTGGAAGAGGAATTGTCCAATATTTAAGGCTGCCAAGAATAAAGGTATGAAAAGTACATTCCTTCTTGAAACATGTTTGGTACAGAATCCCACAGATTCTTGGTGTGTAGATTCAGGTTGTACTAATCATATCTGCAAATCCTTGCAGGGTTTCAGGAGACTAGAAAGCTGAATGAAGGGGAAATGTTTCTTACCTTGGCTGATGGGAGCAGAATTCTAGTTGTAGCTATTGGAGTGTTTAATTTATGTTTTGAATCTAGAGTTTTAATATTAAAAGACTGTTTGTATGTACCTAATGTTCGAAGGAATTTACTTTCTGCAACTTATTTAGGTAAACATGGATATTATGTTATCCTAAAAGACAATATTGTAATAAAGAAGAATAAAGTGTTTATCTATTCTGGCAATATTGTGGATGGTCTTTATATTTTAACTCTTGATAAGCATGAATTATATAATTCTGAATTAGATTATAACTCTTAGGTAAAATCATTAAAGAGAAAGTTTCCTTCTACTAATGAAGCATATTTTTGGCACTTGCGTTTGGGTCATATTAATCCAAATAGAATTCAAAGACTGATCAAAGATGGACTTTTAGAACCATTGGACTTTGATGAATTTCTAGTTTGTAAATCTTGTTTGGAAGGCAAAATGACCAAACGACCTTTTAATGCAAAAGGTAGAAGAGCCCAAGAGTTGCTTGAATTAGTTCATACAGATGTATGTGGTTCTATATCAACCCAAGCAAAAGGAGGTTATGAATACTTCATCACTTTTACCGATGATTACTCAAGATATGGTTATGTGTACCTAATGAGACGGAAGTCCAAAGCCTTCGAAAAGTTCAAAGAGTTTAGGGCTGAAGTTGAGAATCAATTAGGTAAACGCATAAAAGCTATTCGATCTGATCGTGGTGGCGAATACCTTCTTGGGGATTTCAAGGATTACTGAACTCAAAATGGGATTATATCCCAATTGACTGCACCTGGAACTCCCCAACAGAATGGTGTAGTAGAAAGAAGGAATAGGACTCTTTTGGAAATGGTTAGGTCCATGATGAGTTACTCAACTTTATCAGTTTCTTTTTGGGGATATGTACTAAAAACTGCAATGCATATTTTGAATTTAATTCCATCAAAATCTGTTCCCAACACACCTAAGGAATTGTGGAGTGGGCATAAGCCTAGTATGAAATATCTCCACATTTGGGGATGTCCAGCACATGTGTTGAAAAGGAAGTCTGATAAGTTGGAATCTAAAACTGAAGTATGCATGTTTTTAGGGTATTCAAAAGAAACAAAGGGTTATTTATTATATAATCATAAAGATAACAAAGTGTTTGTTAGCACACATGCCAAATTTTTGGAAGATGATTATATGAATAATTTTGATCCTAGAAATAAAGTTGTTTTGGCTGAAATGAATGAACCTTTAGTTGAACAACTAATAGATGAAACTAGGGATGATGTGGTTGTATTGGATACACCACAAGATACTACTCACAAGTTGTCTAGTACACAGGTGCTTCGTCGTAGTGGAAGAATTGCTTAGCCTCCTATAAGATTCATAGGTTTGGAAGAAACTTATGAAGCTATCTTAGAAGAGGTTGAATCAGATCCCTACACTTATGAAAAGGCAATGAATGATATAGATGCACATCATTGGATCAAAGCTATGAAATCTGAATTAGATTCCATGTATTCCAATCAAGTTTGGGATCTTGTAAAGGCGCCTAATGGCATTAAACCTGTTGATTGCAAATGGGTTTACAAGAGAAAGAGAGGGGTAGATGGAAAGGTTGAAACCTTTAAAGTAAGACTAGTGCCGAAAGGGTATACACAAAAAGAAGGTATTGACTATAATGAAACTTTTTCGCTAGTAGCCATGCTTAAATCTATCAGAATTCTCTTATCCATTGCTGCTCATTATGATTATGAGATTTGGCAAATAGATGTCAAGACTGCATTTCTTAATGGCAATCTTGAAGAAGAAATCTATATGATGCAACCGGAAGGTTTCATAGCAAAGAACTAAGAGTATATGGTATGCAAGTTAAAAATATCCATTTATGGACTTAAACAAGCATCTAGGTCATGGAACATCAGATTTGATCAAGCAATCAAGACATTTGGTTTTGAACAAAATCTTGATGAACCATGTGTGTACAAAAGACATCGAGATAAAGTAGTAATGTTCCTAGTGCTTTATGTTGATGACATTCTACTCATTGGAAATGATGTAGGAGTAATGTCATCGATAAAGGTTTGGTTGTTAAGCCAATTTGATATGAAGGACTTGAGTGAGGCTACCTTTATTATAGGGATCAAGCTTTGGCGAGATCGCAAGAATAAGATGTTAGGCTTATCACAGGCTGGATATGTAGATAAGGTTCTAGAACGGTTTAGCATGCAAAACTCTAAGAAGGGATTATTTCCTTTCAGACATAGAGTTCCTCTGTCTGATGACCAAAGGCCTAAGACTCAAGAGGAAGAAGATATGATGAGACAAGTTCATTATGCTTCTGTAGTAGGAAGTCTCATGTATGCCATGCTTTGTACTAAACCAGATATTTGTTATTCAGTTGGCATAGTCAGCCGATATCAATCAAATTCGGGACCAAAACATTGGCAAGCTGTAAAGTATATTCTCAAGTATCTACGGAGAACGAGAGATTATATGCTTGTTTACCGGTGTGAGGATTTGATACCCATTGGCTATACAGATTCAGATTTTCAGTCAGATCTAGATTTTAGAAAGTCCACATCAGGATGTGTATTCACCTTGGGAGGTGGAGCCATAACATGGAGGCGTGTCAAAAAATCTTGTATTGCGGACTCCACCATGAAAGTAGAATATGTTGATGCTTGTAAAGCAGCAAAAGAAGCTGTATGACTCAAGAAATTCCTTTCTGACCTTGGTGTAATGAGAATGGAACAAGTTCCCATTACATTGTTTTGCGACAATAGTGTTGCAGTTGCACAATCAAAAGATCCAATGAATCATAAGAAAGGAAAGCACATTGAGAGAAAGTACTACATCATTAGAGATATTATTGCTCGTGGAGATGTGATGATAACAAAGATTGAAAGTGTAAATGATCTAGCAGATCCCTTTACCAAAACCTTGCCTCAAAGGACCTTCGAGTCGCATTTGAAGGGAATGGGAGTTAGATTAGTGCACAATAGTCTTTAGAGCAAGTGGGAGATATGTTGGGATTAGTGCCCTTAAATCCTATTGTATGATGCTATGTATAATATTATGTATGACATTATGTATGACATGATGTATGACTTAATATTGTAATTAATAAAGTTTTTTTATTATTACCTAAAATAATGGTAACATGAATATTCGGACATTATCATTTAGTCCATGAGATGCATAGTATGTGATTTATGTGAATTAGTCACAGAAGATATAAGTCACAAGTTCTTTGTAAACTCAGAATTTTAGTTCGTAGTCGGTGATGAAATTGGACATTTCATCTGCGAAGACTATAACATATCAACTAAGATGATTTGTCTTAATCATGGAAGTGGAGACTTCTAGTTGATGTGTTAATATGTTTTAAGAGTTAAGACATATTGAACTGGATTGCTGTGAGATTAATCATTCTTCTAACGACTGTTAATTGAATAATAAATCTCATGACTTATATTTGCATGAACTCTTAATCCTGAGAGAATAATGGACCTAATCATGAAGTGTAGGTTGCTTTGATATATCAGGAGTGAGATCTAAAGTAACAGTCAAAACCTCAGGATATTGGGCAGCCACATTTCGTGTTGATGGAACATATATTCTCAAGATGGAATTCATAATCTCTTAACGGAGATATAAAATATTCCTTTCAGATAAGTTTAACGAGTTCAGTTATTCAGAGAGTTAGGCCTAACCACTTTGGTAAAAAATTACTAAAGTATATATTTATGAAATTAGATTTCATAAATATATGATGAATAACTTTAAAGGATTAAACTGGGTACTCAAGAATTAAGATGTAGTAATCTACAAAGTGGCAGTCTACATTCATGACTTTGTATTATTATGAATATTTTATGAAGGGGTGCATGAATAATAAAGTCTTGGGATATAATTAATTAATAAAACCTAGAGTGCAATTATATTTATATAGTGGTATTAATATAATTAATGGCAACTTTGGACTTGTCAAGAGTTGATAGAAAAGGTCAAGGCTTATTGGAGCTTGTGTCTTATTGGTCCCTTTTGGTCCCACTCCAAGCCACACACTAAAGCCCAATTGGAAAGGCCTAATAGGCCAACCCAATTAGATAATCAGTTAATTATAAAAGGGAGAAACATACAGAATTTATTTATTAGAGAAAAAAGAGAGACACCATTGTGAAGTGGTGTGTATGTGCAAGTGAAGTCACTCAATTATTCTCCCTTGGAAACTGATTAAGAGACCACACTTCTTGGACGTAAAGTGAAATTTGAGTGAAGATTAAAAGTATTCTCAAGTACTTATAATATTTTGTTTTGAATTTCACCACACCAAGATACGCCATCTTGTTCTTAAATTCTGAAATTTATATAATGCAAGTTATCAATCATGAATGAAATAGATTTTTGTTTGTTGCTTCCGCTGTGTGTTTTGTATGAGATACAAAACCAGATTTAACCAACATTCCTTTATGCTCTCATCACTAATGGATTTATGTGTTTTCCTTCACTTTTCATTCAAACTATTGTTGATATTTATAAGAGTAAGAGTAAAGCACAAAAGCTGTTCTTTCCTATGTATAAATATAGGGTCTTAAAATTTCTAGGGTTATTAGGTTTTCCTCCTCTAGAGTTAAGTTCATATCACTACCCCTATAGAAGCCACTTTTCTTAAAAAGCGACGAGCTCAAATGAAGAGTGTTGAACCAAGCACTGGGACTTCAAAGAGATCAAAAGGTGAAGCTTCTTCTACAGCTCCTGCCTCTAGTGCTATGCCTGCTGCTAAGGAGATACATGTGGATCTTACTACTGCTGTGGATCCTTCTGGTGATGATGATGTTGTGGATCCTCTCTCACTTTGTGCCATGATGGAATCTTTTATGACTACTCAGGTAGCTCATGGATAGCTTCTTGATGAGTTATTTATTAAGGTGGCTACCTTGAGAGCTGATTTTGCTGAGTATAAGAGTGTATTTCCACCTCCTCCACCCTTTGATGCTTGATGGTTGCCTTTGGAAATACGTAACAAAATGGGGAAGTAGGTTTTAGGGCTTGTATTTAGGGGAAGTAGAGACCTTTTGTACTTAGGGGGAGTTGTTTTGAGCTAATGATAGTGTTTGATGTATTTTCATGTATATTTGTTTAGTGTTATTGTTCTTGTTTCACAAACATTGATGGTTCATTGACTATGATAGTATATTTCATGTTTATTCATTTAATATTATATCTATCTTTTATGTTGTGTGAATTCAAGTTCAATTTTTATTTATTGGATTTTTGCTGTATTTTCCACACATGTGTTTATTGTTTTTTTTCAATGTTTCAAGAATTTACAGGTTAATTCTTTCAATAGTTGTTGTCTATACTAGCAACTAATAGTTAGTAGTTGTGTTAGAATTGTATTAGGGCAATACTTTGTATTTAGGCTAGTGTTTGATTTGAGCATTTCATTTTGTATGTATGTTTTGTCACATATTGCCAAATGGAGAGATTGTTAGGTTCTAAAGATTTAGGTTTAAATGTTTAGAATCATCTGAGAACAAAACATGTCTAGTCTATGTGTTAGACAATGCTCAAAGATGTATATTTCAAGCTTCAAGTTCAAACTGACTGTAGAAAAAAGGAGTCAGAATTTGCCAAGCTCGGTCGATCGAGAATTAGGCCCGATCAATTTAGAATTGCAGAAAAAGAAATTCTGCAAATTTTTAATCAGGCCCAAGCCCGTGAAAATGTCTAGGGTTTTGATCTAACTTGTCCACATATAAAAGGGAAACCCCTATGTTTTGGAGACTTTTAGAAGACTTGTGTTTTACTCTTTGTGAAATCTGAGAGATTTTGTACCTTCTAACTATACAAGCGGCTACCAGAGCAAGATCTATAATCAAGTATTTGTAGAACCTAGTTGCTGCTACAAAGATCAACAACTGAGGGTGATTTGAAATCTTTGAGTGGAATTTCAAAGTCACAAGCATAGGTGCTTGTGTGCAATAAATCCAAGGAGAGAAGAAGTCCATTGATTCGGAACTTACAGGTGGCCGTGTCAGTAAGTTACTACTTGAGGGAGCAATAGATTTAAGGTTAAATCTGATTGTGAAAACTTCAATTCTCTTATAATAGATTTGTTTTACCTTGAAGATAGCTAGGTCAAATCATTCCCAGTTTTTTACCTTCAAACGGTTCATTTTATCGGTTTTCTTGGGTCATTATATCGTTGTGCATAATATGATTTATTATTATTTAACCTATCTTAATAATTAACCTAAATAATCACTTGGCTAATATATTAGGTTAAACTATCTAGTTTAAGGGGTTAAACAGAACAAACATATATATGTATATATATATACACACACACACAAAATAAGACCTTAAGCGGTTGTTTTTATTCACAACCATAGCAAAAAGATAGGCCCTAAAAAACATTGATTGAGGAAAAAACTTCAACCCCACATAGAACTTCCGTGTTAGGTTCAACGAATCAACATCAACATCGCCATGGCCCAAAGGAAGTGCCATGCTCTGTTTGTTAAGCTCAAGTCACGCTAAAAAAGGGAAAACTCACGATTTAAGGGAAAAAGGTATTAGTAATGTCCATGTGCTCATAATGAAATTGCTAAAATGGTTTGGTAACTAGAGGATAAAAAACTTGCAAGTAAAAGCTTAATCATTAAAACATGAATCGTATTGTAAATTTAACTAAATATATCATCTTCTCAAAAAAAAAAAAAAAATATATATATATATATATATATATCAAGTTAACATGCCCCTATAATAAATGATATATAAGCCAAAATAATATTTATTTTTTTCATCACGTTCATCATCTTTTTTTTTTTAGAGAGAGTTTCAACTTAAGTGTCTACTTTTTATGAGAACTCTTTATCATCAAACCAAGAATCAATAAGTTTTTAGTGTAGGCGGAAATTGAACGCCAAATTGCTTATTCAACCATTAGAGATTTTACTAGTTGAGCTAATTGGAATCTACATCACATTCATCATCTTGCCTAGTTAATTCCATCTAAGTCATATTCATCATCTTGCAAAATTATTTTTCATTGACATTTTCATCCTTTTCATCAACATTTACTATATATCTCTTCTTGTTATTTTATTTTATTTATTTATTTATGTATTTTTTTCTAGTGATTCTAGCGAGTTTCTTAGACTTATAACAATAATAACAAAAATAAAAAGTAATTATATTGTTATTCAATGCCTTAGTCATACTACAGAAAGGAAATTTGCAAATATGTAGGTGAATTATCAAGTGTATAGTCAAAATTTTGTAGAAATTAAAAAAAAAATGGACATGTTATTTTATTGAGCTAATAATTTGTAATAAAAACAAGTCAAATAACTTATTGGGCTTAAATCAAGGAAAGACAAATAAGTAGAAATACACAGAAATATAAGATCTCAAATGAGGAAAACCGCTTAAAAATAGGGATAACTCCTATTGATGAAAAGATGGGAGCAGTTAATGCTCGAAAAGAAAAAAATGAGTTGATGCTAGTTAAGGGAATTAAAAAGGTAGGTGAAAACCTAAAATAAAATTAATGGAAGTAATAAACAAGACTTATCAATTAAGGAAGTAATAGAAAATTTAAATGCAAATAAAATAAGATGGAGAAAAAGAATACATGTACCCAACCCTAATTAATATGTTTATGATCCATTGCCGAATATCTTATCTTTTACTAGGGATAACATATTGGGTTCCACCCACCTAATTCCTATATTTCGTTTGAGATTAAGATCAAGTACAATACTTAATGCAAAAGCTCCTAATAGCTAAAATTGAGAGTTAAAAAAAGAAAATTTGAATCTCAACCATTGAATAAAAAAAGTAAGTAAAAAGCTGAAAGTTAAAAATTGAAAGTGATAAAAAAAATTTGTGATTGAGGAGAGGATAATTGCACCGATTTGCAACACCCAACTATCCTAATCCTTTGGTTTGGAAGGGGATACACAGACTGATCGAATAGCATATCTTTTTCTCTACACACTACAGAGTCATTTCAATAGATCATATCCATCAATCAGTAGGCATTTTTGGAAAATAAGTACCAAGCATGAGTTACTTAACTTGAATCTTTTGGCTAAATATGGTTAAATATGAGTTTATTTGTGTATGTGTACTATTTGGAGTTATGTAGCTGAGTGAGGAGAGGCGAAATTTAGCAATGATGTTACCAAATTTATGAGAAAAAATTAGGAGAAAAAGGATAGAATAATGTGACTGAAGGGGGAAGAGAGAGAAGAACTTGTATTACAGTAAATGTATTTATTATTTTTAACAATTACTCTTTATATTATTTCACTCTATTTTGTGTTGTAAGTTTTGGTTTACTATTACTGTTCTTCTTTGCTTTATATAACTTACAATTTTAGAAACTAAAAAAATTAACTATACGTAAGTATTAAAAATATCAATTGTTATAGTAATGGTATTATATAATAAATAATAAATACATTTGCCACAATACATTTTTTTCTCTCTCCACTCACCTATTTTTGCAATATCATTACCACAATCCAAAATTTTCTCCCTCCTCTATTTTAAGCCATTGGCAGTTGATCACAAGCATGAAATTGGATAGCAGCAATTGTGGTAATGGTATTGCCGAATTATCGTTCTCTCTCCTCTCCCTTTTGTCACATCATTCTCTCTTCGTCCCTCATGCCTTCATCGGTAGATGTGCTAGGGCATTCACCATTCTACGCTCAATAGCTTTAGTTGGTATTCTTCTTATGCTCATGTTTCCTTCCCATATCTAGTTGTTTTTTTTAGAGAAGACATTTGAATCCCTTACTTCCTCTGGTGTTTTTCTGGAGGATCTTTGTATTCACTCAAACTTTGTCATTGAGTGTCACGACTTCTCTAGTGGGGTTGCTAAACCACTACCTACTTCACCCTGCTGTAAAAGGGACTTGCTTGTCATTGCATTGAAACTTATGCGAGAGACGCAAGAAGATTATTATTTAGTATATTTTAGGTTCTATTAGTTTATTGGGCTATTAGTATTTTAATTTGGAAGCAAGGTTATTTTTATAATAAGGCAATTAGGGTTTTCTAACCAATTAGAACTAGGGTTTAGCAATCCTTTATAAGCAACCCATTGTTCTCCTTGAGGATATAGTTGATATTTTGATGAATTAAAAAAAAAAAAAAAAGGTTGTTTGGTCTCTCTTTGGTCTGATGTTGACTCCAAGTCCACCCTAAGTGCTAACTTCTAGTGGTTTCCCTACTTGATGTTGACCCCAAGCAAGGCGTAGGTGCTGCCTCCTAGGTCATATTCTTTTATTTTTCTGTTGTTTCAATTTTGTTCTAGTTATCCTACGTCAATTCTAAAAGAAATTTGATTATAGCATTAAAAAACCCAAACAAAGGTTCTTTTTTTTACCTGGACAAGTCCACCGTTCAACTTGAGTTTGATGTCCTACATTAGTCCTATATTCCTGAAATCATTCACAACGTTAAAAGACAAATAGATAATATAAATTGAAAAAACAAAGCTTTGATATAGAAACCCAAAACACAAATCTAACCCAAAACCCAACCTAAAACATAAATCTTAATTATACTCAAATCAAAGGAAAAAATTCCTAGCTTTGAGACAAAAATCCGAAAACCTAAATCAAACCCAACCCAACCAGAATACCCAAAACTAACTCATATTTCTTAGTTCATAACCAAAAAAAAAAAAAAAAAAACATGACAGAATTCAGAAAACAAAACAATATTTGAAGACGAAAAAAGTATGCTGGCCTTCAGAATATACTATTGCAGAGACAAAATGGGGCAGAGAGCGAACATAGTAGATGGCAATTAGAATACTGAAAGGATGGAGGGAAGGGTTTTTCTTTCGCTGGTTTGAGTTGAACAAATAGGTTTAACATTTGATTTTTGTAGAGTTTTAAGACGCATATGGTACAACCTTTCGTATTTTAACTTTTAAGATGGAAAAAATTTTATATGGGCTTCTTTCCTACATGGAAGAACAACCTTAATTTTAGGATTCAACCTTCTCTCAACTTCTACTTAAAAGCTTTTATATATAGTATATGATATATTAATAGTTTCAAAATTTTTAGTATATTTTACAGTTATTTGCATTGACATATTCACAAAAGTAGAGAAAATTAAAGTCTTAGAATATTTCATATCTCTAAACTATATTCTAAGTTTCTAACAAAAAGAATTTAAAAATTTATTTATTAATTAATTAAAAATAAAAATCCCCCACAAGCAGAGGAGAGTCACCTCAAAAGGAAAATAGCACAAAGTTAATAAAAGATGTATTTAAAAAAAAAGGGGGGGGGGGTGTGCTAAGCAAATAAAAAATTATTAAAAAGTGTGAAAAGAAGATGATTAGAGGAATGGCACCTTGTAAAAAGTCCAGCTCAAAAATTGATGGAGACTGGGAGCTTTCATCCTACTTGATCAAGAAGATGAATAGAAGAATGGCACCTTGAAAAGCCTTGATCCACACTCTCGCACTCTAAATACTATGCAAGAATACTTGGAATAAAACTCAGAACTAAGGAACCTAGTTTCCCTTACAAAAGAACCCGTGTCATTCTCTGCTAATGAGCATGAAAACTGGTTTTCCAACATGGATCAAGTACCATTAGTTTTGTTTCTCGGGGTGCTGCAACTGGACACAATGTTGGGCCAGCAACCATTTCAGATTCAAGATATTCAGACCAATAAAAAATTTCACGAGTTCAAGCTACTCATGAACCCAATCGAGCACCCCACAAGCTGATCTTGAGGATTAAATCAAGCTCAAGCTGAGACTGAGCTCTGGTAGTTCCTTATTGAGGCAAGCCAAGCCAAAGCGACTTGGCTTGTTTACATCCCTAGACTTGCAGTAATCATTCTTTGGTATGGAAGATGAAAGGCTGTAGTAAAGAAGGAACATCAAACCAGACAAGGGCGTCTGAGAGAATCTACGTTCAATTCTCAATTTTCAACAAGAGAGGTCCAACTAACGTGAAGAGGATGCCCAATAGGTTAGGAAAGGGCTGCCAAATTCTAGTTTGGACCTTAGACATGAATATGCCCTGAAGCCTAAATGTCCAAATCCCAAATATGTGCAGTCCCTGTTGGGGAGATAAACACCTTGAGGAGCTTCCTTGAGTAATTAATATAACATATAGAGACACACTTTAACCCAAAAGGCCTAAGCCCAATGGGTATGTGCTCAATTATGTTATATTAACCACTTATTCTTCTTATCTTTATTCAATGTGAGACTTCACTCACACGTGTAACCTAACAATCTCCCCCTCATGTGTGAGTCTCTGCCACTCTGTGGGCTTCAAGACTTCTCTGTGGGTCATGAATAAGTCATACTCGCTCCCCCTTGCTTAATGGACTTTTCACTTCATCAGCGCGTCATCCATGGGTCTCTCGTACGTCATCTATAGGAACCACGTGTCAACCCTGCACGCACATCCATGGGAACCCCGCACGTTCATGTCCATGGGAACCTCGCACCATACCATTATTTAGCACCACGTGAGTCTCTGCCTCTCTGTGAGCTTTGAACAAGTCCTACTCACTTCCCCTTGACTAATGGGCTTTACACTTCATCAATGCATCATCCATGAGCCTCTCGTATGCCATCCATGGGAACCACGTTTCAACCCTGCACGCACATCCATGGGAACTCCGCACGTCCATGTCCATGGGAACCTCGCACCTCATCATTTTTTAGCACCATTTGCAATATTCCTTTGTTGGGCTTTTCTTTTCTCTAGGATTTTTATGTGTGGGCCATTAAGGCTTTCTCTGTCCCCGCTAGGTAGGGACCATGAACACCTCACCACCTTCGCTGCACACAACCATGGGCTCTGATACCACTTGTTGAGGAGATAAATAACTTGGGGAGCTTCCTTGAGTAATTAATATAACATATAGAAACACAACCAAAAATTTTTAAATGGGAAAATTTTACCTCTTTACCGCTCCAAACCTCCTCAGGAAGTTTGAACTCCATGGGAACTGATGGCCCTCGGTTTATCAGATAAGCTGCAATGCTAATAGCATCAGCCCAGAAAGTTTTTGGTAGTCCAGCATGCAACCTCATACTCCTAGCACGCTCATTAAGAGTTCTGTTCATGCGCTCAGCCACACCATTCTGCTGTGGTGTCCCAGGAATGGTCTTTTCCATCCTAATTCCCTGTGCAGCACAATACTCATTGAACCCTTTATCTATGTACTCTCCTCCATTATCAGACCTCAAACATTTTAGTTTTAAACCTGTTTCTATCTCAACCATAGCCTTCCACTTCTTAAAAGTTTCAAATACATCAGATTTATTTTTTAGAAAATAAACTCATACCTTTCTGCTTGAATCATCAATGAAAGTGATGTAGTACTTGGAACCTCCAAGAGATGCAACCGGAGAAGGCCCCCACAAATCAGTGTGTACTAACTCCAATTTTTCTACCTTCGGTGTTCTGCCAGTTTTCAAAAAACTCACCCTTTTCTGCTTTCCTAAGATGCAGCTTTCACACATGTCAAAATCAATGGACTTTAATTCTGGTAGTTTTCCTTTTGACAGCAGTATCTTCATCCCTTTCTCACTCATGTGACCAAGCCTGCGGTGCCATAGGCTTGTATCAGTACTTGTATCAGCAACTGCAATTGTGTCTCTTGAACTTGAGGTCATATAGAGAGTGCCAGTCTTCTTTCCACGAGCCAATACTCTAGCTCCCTTTGTAACCTTCCAAGTACCACCAACAAATAGTATTGCATGCCTTTCATCATCAAGTTGTCCAACAGAAATCAGATTCTTTCTTAGGTCAGGAATATGTCGAACCTTCTCCAGTAACTAGACAGACCTATTGGGTAACAATATCCGGACATCTCCCATACCCACAACATCCAGGGTTGAACCATCAGCCAAATACACCTTACCAAAGTCACCTGCAGCATAGTTCTGTATGATTTCTCGGTGTGGAGTGGTATGAAACGAGGCTCCTGAATCTAAAACCCAATCATCAAGTGGACTGTCTACTGCAAGAAGTAATGCATCCTGTACCTCTTCTGTTACAGCATTAGCAGAATCATCTTCATTCTTCTTCTTAGGACTTTTGCATTGGTTCCTAAAGTGACCTGTTTTCCCATAATTCTAGCATTGTACTTGTTGGCCTGATCTAGATTTACTTCTATTCTGATTAGTATTTCTAGATTTTGATCTGCCTCGATTTGAATTTCTGTTATTACCTCTGCCTCTTGTCTCAAGGTTTAGGGCAGAACCAAATCCTGAGGTTTCACCTGCATCACTTCTGTGAATCTCCTCAGCCAGAATTAAATCTCGTATATCATTGTACTTGAGTTTTTCCTTTCCTATAGAATTGCTTACTGTCATCCTCATTGCCTCCCAACTGTTTGGCAAAGAAGCCAAGACGATCAAAGCACGAATCTCATCATCAAAATCAATTTCTACAGACGACAATTGATTTGTAATAGTGTTAAATTCATTCAGATGTTGTGCTACTGATGCGTTCTCTGCCATCTTCAGATTGAACAGTTTCTTCATCAGATGCACCTTGTTGTTTGCTGACGGCTTTTCATACATACCAGATAAAGCCTTCATCAGATCTGCTGTGGTCTTCTCCTTTACAACATTATGTGCAACAGACCTAGACAGAGTTAACCTGATAACTCCCAGTACCTGTCTGTCAAGAAGAGCCCATTCATCAGCCTTAGGTTTTGTCCCCAAAAGAGGCAGATGCAATTTCCTCCCATAGAGATAATCTTCAATCTGCATCCTCCAATACGCGAAGTCTGAAGTTGCATTTGAAAATTCTATTATTTCTTCCATTCAAGAGTCCTTTTTTCTTTTTCTTTTTTTTCTGATAAGTACTTCCATTCTAGAGACATTATATTAAAAGCCCAAAGAAAACACCCACTTGGTTTTGCTAAACCCAGAACATCTATGTTGCAACATTCCAACACTATGTTGGTTGCTGTGAATTCTTCTAGCTACTGACTTCAAAGACTAGAGGTATCATGTATTTTCTATTGACTTACAGTTCTACTTCCAATCAAGGTGAACCTTGATTCTTAATTATTCCTAAAGACAACCTTCGATTCCAAACAAGGAAAAAAAAAACATAAACTGAAGCACATAAGATTTAAAGAACACTTCCTTATTTACTACAATTGGTTCTGGACATAAATAATACAAGAATAATATCCTCTTGAGTGTTCTTCCAATCTACCTGCAAGTTCCAATCCAGATTTTTCTCCCTTTTTAATCATGTTTCTTCTCCTTTTTTTTTTTTTTAAATTTTTTTTTAATTACAGCAAAAACAGAAATTTGGCGTTTCTCTTTTTCTTAAGATTTCAGCAAGAACATAATCTTTCCCTTCTCTTTTAATGGCATAATTCAGTATCTGTTGGAGATATATGTATGACAAGAAACTATCACATAGAGAGAGAATGACATGCATAGGAGAGAAGCAAAAATGAAAAGATAAAAAACAATGGAGACAGAATCAATCCACTAGTCTGTATATACCATAATCTATAAAAGGCGTTTTCCAGGACTGGATTGTGCAAGTAGTGCTACTCCCATGAAATGGTTAAACCTGTTGCTTCCATAAGAAAGCACGGAAAAATCACAAAAAAGGCCCACACTTCCTCTTGTTTATGAGATGGGAGAATGAATTACTAAACTAACATGACCTTTATTAAGTCCTCTTCACTGGGAAAAAAAAAGTTTCCATTTAATTAGTTATCTTAATTGATATTATACATCCACTTTCAAAAATGGAACTAACGTCTCTGAATAGTGTTGAGAATTTTAGTGCAACTGAACCAAATGAAACTAAAAGGTACATTTCTTAGAATTAATAAATGGTGGGCAAAACAACTAAAATTATCCCCAAACAAAAATAAACAACCATAGAAAGACTGATACACGTAGTGTAAATTAAGATAATTGATAGTGTATATAAATAAAGTCACGCATAGCTAGAAAGGCTGTAAGCACAAAACAACACAATAACACTAGGAACACCCTGCAATAACTTGCTTACTACAAAATATTTGAAGAAGAGTAGTGTCCCCCTTTTTTTTTGTTTACTCAAAATACAATTTACAAGGGAACTTATAACTTTAAATCACAATTTTAAAGTGAAATTGTGACTAATTAAAATTAGGAGTTCCCTTGTAAAATACAGCTGCTGCTGCTACATGTATCCTTAGCTATTGTGCACTAGTCATTCACTTCTAAGAATGACTACTACACCACGAAATTAAATAGCACATCAACCACCACATAGCAAAGAATAATCCACTTTCCAATATATATTTTCCGTTCAGTTCCCAAACTTCTTTGATCAAACCCAGCTTCAGTAGGCTTCATCATCATCATCATCATACGGGTAATCAGCAGAGGAGTCAGCATCAGACGGGTCAACACCGGATGGGTCAGCATACTCAGCACCATTGAAAACCTTATTTATAACTGCCGTAGCAGCCGCGTCCACCAGTGCCGTGCCTAATGCACCTGCAACCTTACCCACCAAGCGTCCAGCAGTACCAGGCCTCCGCTGCACATTCCGCGTCGCATAGTTCCCAATTTTCACCGTTGAAGCAGGTGGGTGCTGGACAGTATTTCCAAACTTACAAGAAAAATTTAGTGTTCCCTCTCCTTGCTGGGACGTCCCATCCAAGTTCACCACATTTTTGCTCATATGTCTTTCAGCTACTGCCTTCGCATCACCCAAACCTTCCAGTTCAGTGATCAGCACACGGACTTCACCGACATCTCTGTTACCAGTTATTCGACGTGACCTGAGCTTAACAACTAGAGCAAGGTGGCTCTCCTTGACCCTCGTGATGTCGATGTTCAAGGTAACGTGGAAGTTCCATTTGGGGTTTGTATTGCCTTCCTGAGTCAATTGGTGTTTTTTTCCCTTTTGATGCTCCTAAACTGAGCCAAACAAGAGAAAGTTTAATTTACTTAATAAAATCCCATCCTTATTATATTCATAGCAGAACAATCACCGAATACCCTTTTTAGTGATATTCAAGGTGTGCCAATTTTGGAACTTTCTTCAATATGCATCAATTAGACCTCCCTCTCTCTTGCTTCTCCTTGATAGAAATCATCTTCTACAATGATATGAGAAAATTGATTTGATCATTTCATTCATTGAATCAATAGCTATACATATATATATATACAAGATAAAAGACCCAACTCTGTTCTGTAACTAACTTAACAGATTGATGCACGTGTGAACAGGACCTAACAAACATAACAAACTACATTAACATACAAAGCTACATGTCGTTTCTGCACATACATCAGTTAAGCTACACTGCCGTATAGGTGGACTCGTACATTTCTTCAATTTCTTCAACTCTGTATCACAAGATATGATCCTTTGATGATTATCTAATGCTTCAATCTGTGTTTCATCTGCTCTTGCACTATCTAGTACTTGATATGATTGTCTTGCTTGATTTGGTGCTTGTCTAGGCAACTCTGATGCACTAGTTGCTGCACTATGTGGCAGGTTGAGCTGCTCTGGTGTGGCAACTGATGCTACACCATCTGGTGCTCTAGCTGCTGCGCTGTGTGTCAAGCTAAGCGGCACTGGTGTGGCAGCTGATGTTGTACCATCTTGCCTTTGATAAATGACAAATTAGCTCTAAACGTGGCATATGGCAAAAACAAAGAATTAATCTAGGTGATGGTGGTTGGTCGTGACTAGCAATATTGATGGCATCAATGGCCAGCGCTAGCAAAGTTTAATGGTAGGCAGGGACGGAACCAGAATTTAAACCTAAGGGGGGCCAAAGCATGAATCAAAAAAATTTCATGTGACATGGTTTATTAAAAAAAAAAAATGGTAAACAAAAAATTGCACTTTATTACCTAAATATTTAAGTCAAGAAGAATATAATATGAACAAAAAAAGTAGAAAGTTACAACATGATATTCTAACATTTTTCGAAAAAGAAGAGGACTTCAAATTTTCAGATTTTGGGTAATTGGAATTAATATGTTGATTTTATCATGTTGACCAACTTACCAATATGATAATATCATACTTTTGGATTCAACTGAAAATCACACTAATGAAGTTTTTCAAAACTTTGTTTGAGGATTTTAAAAAATTGGGATATCAATATTAAGAGTTGGCAATGCTACATCATTAATATTGGCTTCTATAAGAATTTTGGCATTTTATTTTTTTTTTTTAAATATAAATATTGTAATTGATGATTTTTTGCTCATCCTATATACTATTTAAATTTTTCAAAAAAATTTGGGGGGGGAGGGGGGGGCGGCCCCTTAGTGGGTCCGTCATTGATGGTAGGAGGAGTGGTGGTGGTGGGGGAGAGGTGTTGGGTTTTTGGTTTTATTTTAGGTTGTTGAAATAAGAAACATCATAATGGTAAATTTAATTAAATAGGTGGATATGCGATATACTTTTATTGGTGGAATATAGAATGGGGTATAAAAAAAGTGAGAGAAGATTTCGACTCTCCACTTTCCATCACCACACTAATTTAATTAGTAAATTCAAATTCAAAAAATGTAATTATTTATCTGTAACTTCTATATATAAATGTAATACAAACAACTCTGGTATGTTTGAAAGCCAAAGCTATTCAATAATTGTCACAAAAAATTATGCGATTGACTAAACTTGCATAAATTATGCAAAAATGAAGCAATACCTCCAAAGTGGCCTCAAGTGAGAACTTATCTCATGGGCAAGGGAGTCGAAAAAACTCCATAATACAGAAAACACACACACAACATTAGATTCTTCTGTTAGAAGTAGGAAACTTTGTTTCATTTTCTCTTTCATCTTCTCCAGCTCATCGAACTTCCACACAATTTTATCCTTTTTCTCATTCATTTCCACAGAATTTCCAATTCCTCCATAATTTTGGAGAAGTGGTCCTTCTTGGAGAAGTTGTACAAAGCAACCTTCGAGCTCTTACAAACAAGTGATTTCTCGGCCCTGGTTTAAACTTATTATTCTTTTCAATCGTTGAATCTACATATTCAATCATGGCCTTCAGTTTTTTCCAGGCGGATTTGAATTTGGAATCTATATCTTGCGTACGAGACAAAGTGATGCATTAATTGCGTCCATAGGTAATTTTAAATGAAGAAGTATCCATTGGCATGTATCATGTGAAAGAAGAGAATGGTAGGCTTAGGGTCAAGACTCGAGTGAAAGATTTAGAGCTTGGAAGAAAAACAACAATGGCTGAAAATCAATAACAGAGAGAAAAGTTCTGTGAGGATATTTTAGAATTGTATTTCCAAGCACACACTGAATACAATATAGATAGGCTCTATTTATAGAGCATACATTACGACTAATTCTAGAACCTTCTAGAAGAATCTACTCTAACTAGCTCAAACGTCATTGTCTAGGCTAATGTTACCGTTGTAAAATAGCCGTTGTAACAGTAGATTCTTCTTTGTCTTCTTTAGCTTCGGTGCTTCCTTTATCAAGGAGAAGGGGATGATAGGTTAGCTCAGGCTCCTATTTAGGAGTATATTTAATTATATATAGATTGGATAGATGGGAGAGTGGATGCAATTTTGATTTTTAATTAAATTACTTGGAAAGTAAGTGTATATTAAAGTCATGTTGTCAAAACTTCCTCGAAAATTAGAGAAAGAACCACGTTGAAATTGTCAATTGAAACTCTGAAACAATTGACCATACAAACTTTCTTGTAGTCCTTTTAAACCATGAGACGAGAATATACATATATATATATATATATATATAGACTAAAAAGATTCTTCTATAAACATATCATTTTATTTCTTTTTCATTTGTTGGTTGATAGGAGGAAAGAGAATAAACATATAAGAATAAGAGAAATTAAAATTAGCAGGAGTGCGACAATAAAAAGGGTTGACATTCTCAAAGCCGAGATTATTATCCCAACCTTGAGTCTTGTAGCGTGCTAGACGCTTCGAAAGTTTCTGAACTTATCTCCTCAGATCATCCATGCCGTTTGCTTGGTCATCAAGATGACGATCCATGCCGTTAGCCGTGGAACTCCATCACGATTAACTGTGCTCTACATCCAATAAATAAAATCGGAAGCACTGGACATCACCATGCTTGCACAGGAAAGGCTAGTTTTGATACCACTTGATGTGGGATGTGTTAGGACTCCACAACTGTCGCGAAACAACGCAGCGGAATGATGTGTAAAACAGGAGTCAGAAGTACGCTCAACTCCAATCTATGGTTTGTCAAGCCATGATCAAGATGAAGAGAAGAGATGGAAGAGTGCTCCAGCAACTCTTGATGTAAACCTACAGGTTTCATTATAATAATCAATCTGATAATAACATAAGCTCCCTTTCCCAAGGTCCCCTTACACTCTTTTATAATAGAACCTCACATAATCAAACTAGGAAGCATAATAAAAATAGAGATAAACTAGGAAAGCAAATAAATATAAATCCTAATCCTAATTCAAATACAAATAAAACTCCCAAGTTAACTAAAAAAAAAAAAAATACGATAGTCCTTTTGTTTCTCTCACGCCGCCTAGGGTTTATCTCCTAGGGTTTCTCTAGTAGGTTTTCCCAGCGACGAGTGTAGAATTTTGTCCTTCCTTTCGTGGAGGTTTCCTGTTCCCTTCAAGCCCTGTGCCTGGTAGGACGGTTTGTGGTGTGTGTGGTGTCTCTGATACAAGCAACGAGTGTAGAAACTTATCGGTATGGCATCTATTGAGGACCTTTGGTCAAGATTTTCTCTGACAGAAGAAGAAGAGGGTGGGGCTGATGTGCCTCGGAAAAAAGAAGTCTCCATTGTTCGTTTAGCAGCAAAGTTTCTTACAAAGAGGGTGGTTAACGCAGAGGCAGTCAGTCGGACTTTTAAACCGCTCTGGAAACTCATTGGAGAGATGAAGATTCGGGATATTGGGGGCAACATATTGCTGTTTGAGTTTGATGATGCACTGGACTTGGAACGGGTTCTGGAGCTTGAGCCATGGACCTATGACAAAAGCTTAGTCGTTTTTCGGCGTGCGGCGGATGTTGAATCTGCTCCTATGCTCCCATTCGAATCTGTTACTTTCTGGGTGCAACTCCACAACGTTCCAGATCAGTGTCTTACGCAAGCGACCGGTGAAGTAGTGGGCAACACGATTGGGACTTTAGTTCAGGTGGCTGATTTGGAGGATGATGGTGAGGGAGGTGAGATCTTGCGAATTCGGGTTGTGATTGATATTAAAAAACCTCTTCCACGGTGCTGCAAACTGTGGTCTGAGGGAGAGCATATTGGGTGGGCTTTGCTTAAATTTGAGCGGCTACCCAACTTTTGCTATTGGTGTGGGAAGGTTACCCATAGTGAGAGCGACTGTGATGTATGGCTTCGGGGAAAAGGAAGATTGAAAAAAGAAGAACAGCAGTATGGGGAATGGCTTCGCGCCGATCCGATGCGTCACTCTAGGAAAACGGTGGTGGTTGTTTCTGGTAGTGCTCGTGGAAAACCAGGTTGGAAGAAGGGGCCGGCAATGGTGTCTCAACAGCCAACTTCTAATGAAGTGAGCAGAAACTGTGCACATGGTCCAGACCTTGGTATTGGAAGTGTAAAGGATACTACTCAGGCCGAGGCAGTCTTCATGGAGGCCGAACCACCAGGTGAGCTTGCTACCCATCTTGATACTTTGCACCGAACTGAAGTTAGTGTAATTGGTGGGTTTCCTGAAGACTTGAATAAAAGTATGGAGAGTTTGGTGGGTCCGGGTCAGCCAACTTATACATGGCCCATGCAAAACGTTGTGTGCAATAAAGGGGAGGGTGGCCACAGTGAGGGGTTGAATGGTATTTTCTCCTTTGGTGCAACTCAGTCCCCACTTGCAGATATTACAAATAGAATTGTTGCGCAGCCTTTGAAAAGTTCCAAGAAAAAATGGACAAAACTTTTACGTGAAGTTGGGGAATCTGATTCTAGTTCAAATATGGAGATTTCAGAGAGTAGGCGAATGGAGTTGGAAACTGTGGATTTAACTATTAGGAAAAAGAAGAGAGTTAGTGCAGTAAGCAAGGGGGGGAAAGAGAATAATCAGGTGGTGGCTGGTTCCCAGCACCACCAGTCACAATGAGTTGCCTTAGCTGGAACTGTCGTGGGCTTGGGAACCCACAGACAGAGGCCGAACTTGCTGACTTGGTTGGCAAAAAAGATCCTAAATTGGTTTTCCTCATGGAGACCAAAGTTGATTTGGATGTTATTGAGAGGATTAGTCGTAAAATGCAGTACAAAAATTTTTTTGTTGTTCCACGTCATAATAGGGGAGGGGGATTGGCTTTGTTGTGGAAAGAAAATTTTGCAATGAGAGTCCTTACTTCTTCTGATAATCACATTGATGGGGTAGTGGATCAAGGAATGGATGACGCCTGGCGTTTCACGGGTTTCTATGGAGAGCCTGAAACTGCCAGCCGGGAAAATTCCTGGAATCTACTAAGAGACTTGAGCCATCGACAAAGTTTACCGTGGATATGTATGGGTGACTTTAATGAAATTCTTAGACTTGAAGAAAAACAGGGTTGGTTGGACCGGGCTGAAAGACAGATGCAGGGGTTCCGGGATGCTTTGGATTATTGTGGGTTTAAAGATCTTGGATTTAATGGATTTCCTTTTACATGGTGCAATAGAAGACCGGGGGACCATAATGTTTGGATTAGATTAGACCGAGGGGTTGCAACAGTGGATTGGTTTTTAAGGTTTCCTACTTCACGTATCCATCACTTAGAGTGCTTTCATTCTGACCATAGACCTATTCTTCTCATTTCAGATGCTGAGCAAAAAAGATTCTATAGAAAGGGAAGGCCATTTCGATTTGAGGCAATGTGGATTAAAGACAGATCTTGTGAGGATGTGGTGAAACAATCATGGGCAGATTTATTTGACTCAAATCTGGTTAGCATTTTGTTAAAAAAAATTGCAAGCTGCCAAGTCAATCTTAGCACATGGAACCGGGCTACCTTTGGGCATGTGAGAAATACTTTGGCCAATAAACTGAAGGAGTTGAACCATGCTGAGGAGGTTGGGCTGTACAAAACCAACCCAGACCAGATTGAGATGCTTCGGGCTGAAATTAACGTGCTTCAGGGGAGGGAGGAAGTAATGTGGAAGCAACGTTCTCATAGTGATTGGTTGAACGAGGGAGACCGCAATACCCGCTATTTTCATTGTCGGGCCAACCAACGGAATAAGCATAATTATATTGTGGGGTTGGAAGATGAGTTTGGGGGTTGGATTGAAGATGAAGATCAGATGGGTAGATTGGCAAGTTCTTACTTTGAGACTATGTTTACTTCTTCGAACCCAACTGGGTTTGATGAGGTTTTGAGTGGCTTAAATCCTACAGTAACTGATGAGATGAACAATAGCTTAAATAAACCTTACAACGCTGATGAGGTTCTCAAAGCTCTCCACCACATGGCCCCTTTCACTGCTCCTGGTCCCGATGGTATGTCCCCTATTTTTTACAAATCCTTTTGGCATATTGTTGGAAAAGATGTGATAGAAGTAGTTCTGACAGCTTTAAATTCAGGCTCTATTCCTGATGCTATTAATTCTACTTTTATTGCTCTTATTCCCAAAATAAAGGATCCTAAGAAAGTTTCAGACTTTAGACCTATAAGTCTTTGTAATATGGTCTACAAACTCATTGCAAAAGTCTTGGTTAACCGTTTGAAGTTGATTTTGCCATATGTAGTTTCTGATTCACAGAGTGCTTTCCTTTCGGGAAGGCTGATTACTGATAATGTGTTGGTTGCTTTCGAGACACTTTATTTCTTGAAGCGGAAGACCCAAGGGAAAGATGGGTATATGGCTCTAAAGCTTGATATGAGCAAAGCTTATGACAGAGTGGAGTGGGACTTCTTGGAAAGGGCAATGTTGCACTTAGGGTTTGCTGGAAGTTTTGTTGCTACTATCATGTCATGCATCAAGTCTGTATCATATTCTGTTTTGCTCAATGGGGTGCCAGGTAGAACTATCAAGCCTAGTAGGGGGCTGAGGCAAGGTGATCCGTTGTCTCCATATTTATTTTTGCTATGTGCTATGGGTCTTCAAGGCTTGCTCCACAAAGCCGAATCTGTTGGTGCTATTAGGGGGGTATCAATTTGCAGAAATGGGCCACGGGTGTCTCATCTCTTTTTTGCTGATGACAGTGTCCTCTTCTGTCGGGCTAAAGATTCTGAGTGCTAGGTAATCCTTGATCTTTTGTCAGTATATGAGAGGGGTTTTGGTCAAAAAATAAACAGAGATAAGACAAACATTTTCTTCAGTTCTAACACTCACCATGATGTCCAAGTCAGAATCCAACATCTGTTGGGTGTTCCAGCTATCAGGCAATATGAGAAATATTTGGGGTTACCTGCATTTGTGGGGAGAGCAAAAAAACAAGGGTTTGCATACATTAAGGAGAGAATCTGGAAGAAAATTCAAGGTTGGAAGGAGAAACTTCTATCTCAAGCAGGCAGAGAGGTGCTTATTAAGTCCGTCATCCAAGCCATTCCAACCTATTCTATGAGTTGCTTCAAGCTTCCAAAGGGGTTAATTCAGGAAATTGAAGTCATGATCCGTAAATTTTGGTGGGGCTGCCATGGTGACACTAAGAAGGTTCATTGGGTAAAGTGGGAGAAACTTTGTCAAGCTAAAGATAGTGGCGGTATGGGGTTTAAGGAGATTGAGAAGTTCAACGATGCTTTGTTGGCCAAGCAAGTTTGGCGTATGTTGAAAAATCCAGAATCACTTTGCCACAAAGTGTTTAAAGCTCGGTTTTTCCCGGATTGTTCCATTCTTGAAGCCAATTCCTCAGCTAATGGGTCGTACGCATGGAAGAGTATTTTAAGTGCAAGGGATGTGGTGCGGAAAGGCATGGTTTGGCGGATAGGTGATGGTAAAACAGTGAGTTTAAAGGAGGATAAGTGGCTCCCGGATCAAGTGTATCGCCCAGTTAGTTCCCCCCTCCCCTCTATTCCACCTGATGCAAAGGTTATTATATTGATTGATGAGGAGAATGGAACTTGGAAGGAGTCCGATATTAGGCAAAAAATTTTGCCTCATGAAGCGAAGAAAATCATGAGCATCCCTCTAAGTACCAGACTGCCTCAAGATAGTCCTATATGGTCTAAAACGCCTTCGGGTATTTTCTCAACTCGAAGCGCCTACAAGCTACTGGTTAATGAAGCTTCAACCAACAGCCCAAGTAGCTCTAATCCATACCCCCAAAGACATCTTTGGAGAGGCATTTGGATGCTACGAACCCCTAATAAGGTGAAACACTTCACTTGGCGAGCATGTAACAATTCACTTCCAACAATGGACAACTTGTTTCATCGGCACATTACCCCTTCTGCCTGCTGCAATACGTGCCAGTCCCAAACTGAGGACATTCTGCATGTTGTGTGGGGCTGTCCGGAGGTGGCAAATATGTGGAGCACTGTCAACTGGATGCAGCACACTATTCCCCACTCACCGGGGGACTTTTCTAACCTTTTCTTAAGTTTTTTGCAGGTTCGGGATGACTATAGGGTGGAGATCTTTGCTATTTCAGCTTGGCTGCTCTGGAACCGGCGAAATTCAGTTCATTTTCAGCGGCCAGCACGACCACTGAATCAGGTCTTCTCTGAAGCTACCAGAATCTTGCGAGACTACCTTGAGGCTAACGATGATGCACCAGTTATAGGCCGGAATCCAGTCCAATCTAAATGGTCTGCCCCAGCACTTCCTCTGTACAAAGCCAACTTCGACGGGGCTTTGTTCAACAGCACTAACTCAGCGGGCTTGGGAGTGATCATCAGAGATACAAATGGAGCTGTCATTGGCGCGCTATCAGCTCGAGTACCACTCCCTCAGTCCGTGGCAATGGTGGAAGCTCTAGCATGCAGGCGGGCTGTTCAATTTGCTGTTGAAATTGGATTACACGAAGTGATTTTTGAAGGTGATGCTGCAGTAGTTATAAAAGCCATTTCAAAAGGCTCGGCCAACCAATCTTTGTATGGGCACATAGTTGATGATATTCTTGGCCAAGCTTCCTTTCTACATTTTTCTGACTTTTGTTTTGTCCCTAGATCATGTAATTCAGTCACTGATGCATTAGCTAAACGAGCTAAAGCAGGGCCTAGCTTACAAGTTTGGTTAGAGGATTGTCCTGAAGACATTGCCCCTCTGGTTTTGGGTGATGTATCTTGATGTTCTATTTCATTTTCAATAAAGTACAGCCCACTTGGGGTCTGGTTTCTCAAAAAAAAAAAAAAAACAAAAAAAAATACTAATAACGGATAAATATAAAAGCAAATCAATTAGGGATGCGATTTGCTACTTTCCAACTTCTATTCCTAGACTTTTGCTGAAGATAAACGTTATCACTGATTCGAGTCTGCTACAAACTTCTAGATAGTTTTTGTAGATCGTACCAAAATATCTTCCGCAGGACTTATGTGTGATTTGGCAAGTTAACCTTAAAATAAGGACCGTAATCTTCTAAAGATGCTTGATTCCAAATCTCTTTGTGTTTGTTGAAAAAACACTGATTTTGCATCTCATACAAAATCTACAGTAAAAGCAAAACAATGATCTATTTCATTTATGAGAGATAACATATAATCTTAGATTCTAGAACAAAAACGAGAAAGCGTACTTTGATGCAGTGAAATTCAAAAACAAAACTTGAGAAACCTTCAATCTTCATCCCAATTCCACACGATGCCCAAGATGAGTAGCCTTTCAATCAATTCTTGTATACGTTGATTTTCATTTGAAAAAGTGTATTTCCAAGATCTTGTAGAGAAAAATTGTTTTTCTCTTCTTTTAATCATACGTACATGCTAACTGCCTTAACAGTTACTTTATTTAATAACTCTTATTAAATAAAAGCGGATTATCTAATGTGTGGCTTGGGATGGGACCAAAGGGACTTATAAGGCTCTAATTCCAATGGGTTTTAGACTTATCTATCAATTCTTGACAAGTTCAAAGTTATCATTAATTATATAATAAGTACCACTATAGAAATATAATTAAACTCTAAGTCTTATTAATAAATTATATCTCAAGACTCTAATATAATATCATTTGACCATTCCATGAAATATCTATAGTGAACAAGTCATAATTAAACTATCACTTTGTAAACAACTATTCATTCATTGAGTCATCTATTTAATTTTTTAGTTATTCATTTTTATGAAATCTAAATTCGTAAAATATGAACTTAGGTCCAAGGACATTAGGTGCAACGACAACCCAATCCCGCAATTAATATTTCTCGGTAGCAAGGTCATACTAATCACTATGATCAGGCAAGAACTATTCTCATTATTAATGATATCATGTTAAATCTTACCAAATAAAAATAATTTGCCGCTTTTCTTTTAGCCTCTAAGTAATAATGACATAGTTCCGTTGGGAGGTTAACATTACACAGACTAGTGTACACCATTGCGTAGACTCTATATGAGTCACCAAGTAACCCCACAGTAGGGTGATCATTCTCAATGTAAAAACACACTTCATCTATCATTAAGAAGTTTAACTTGTAGTACCATAAATTAAACACCCTCTGTAGGGAGCAAGGCATATACGCCAAGGCAAGGTGCCTAATCACACTACTATAAACTGACAATGGAGGCCATGAGACTCAATCCTTAAATCTCTCTCCCATTAGAAATTTTAAACCAAGTGGATTGTCTTGAAATCATTGTGATCTTATCACAATTTTAACCCTACACATCAAATGTGTTTAATTGTTTAAATTCGATGTGATTTGACCAAGTCACGACACAATAGCATAACAAACATTCACATAATCACAAAGAAATTTAATCATGTAATTTGTGAAGTAAGTCCCCTTCGCATGGAATGCAAGACTCAAGGCTAAGACAGTACTTACATTACAATAAAATTAGCAAAAGGGTTATTTTAATTCTAACACTGCCACCTCTTATTTGGGTTTTCTTTAGACTATTGTGATCTCATCACAATTTATAACTTTGCACTTGTTAAAGACTCCAATCTCATTAGAATCACTAACTAAAATGGAAATCCTAAATTATTTAGGATTTCTTATACTCTAATGGATCAAAAAAATAGTTACTCTATCCTTAACTTACTTGATAAAGAATTCTAATCTCAATAGAATCTATAATTGGAGCTTTAATCTCATTAAAAACTTCTAATAAAAATGAATTAAAAACTGTAAAATTGTAATACCAAATTTGATTGTAATTTCATTCAATCATATTTCCTTATAACAAGTACCATTAATTATATAACAAGTATCACTATAGAAATATAATTGCAATCTATGCCTTATTAATAAATTATATCTCAAGACTCTAATATAATATCATTTAAGCCCTCCATGAAATATCCATAGTAAACAAAATCATAATTAAACCGTTACTTTGTAAACAATTATTTTATTCCTTAAGTCCTTGGTTTAATCTTTTAGTTATTCATATTTATGAAATCTAAATTCATAAAATATTTTTTATTTCAATGATATGAAATATATATTTTTTATTAATTGAGATTATGAAAACAATAAGTTAAAGTTTACATTTATTAAATTTTTGGACAATTGCAATGACAAATAGTTGTTTGTTTTTTTTAAAAAAAACACTAATTAATATTATTTTAATTAATTTCACTTTCAATATTTCTATTAATCTTGTTCCCTAAGTTAAAATAAATCTTGACTTTGCCACTGTATTAGATATTCATATTTTTCTAGAATGTTCATATTTAACATATGCTAACCTATTTTTTCTGGTAATATATTTTTGGTGCACAATCTTGTCATATATATATATGAATTAAGAAATTCAACTTGGGTTAGACAAAAGAAAAACGTAGGGTTTTTAATCAATAACTTCCTTTTTGGTCCACATTCTTGTCATATGTATATATGAATTAAGAAATTCGACGTAGTTTAATTATGAAGGTCATGAAATGAAGTTTAACTTTGCGAACCTGAAGGCAAATACAATAATGAACTTATAAGTGGAGCTAGCCATTAAATATGTGGGAACTGGAAAGAGACTCTTTTAATTAGTCTTCCATCAACGGTGAAGGTCTTTGTTTTTTCCCACTCATGTATTTCTTCTGACTGATCACCTTGAGTAAATGATGAACATTTATCCATTCCTCCACCTTTAAATAATGGATTTCCTGAAAAGGGAATGATAAAGGTGAACCAAGTCAACCTCCCTAACTGTGCCAATTGCCCACCTCCTCCATCAATTCACTGTGCCATTCGCTATTCGCTAAGAAATTATTGCAGTCTTCATGATACTTACGCTGCTACGTTAGTACTCTCACTGTCTCACATGAGAGCACTAGCCTTTTTCTTTGTAAGTTCGGGAAGATGTACTATCGAGCAATCACCAACTGACAATCGTGTATTAGTCTTTTTATTGTTTGTTTTGTTTGGAGATGATTTTAATTAGTTGCTTTTCTCAATATTGTGTATACATCAGACTAAAGCACTTGATGGCCAAAGAAAACGAGACCATATCAGTATTTGAAAATTTTTTTTTCTTTTTTTTTTCCCCAATTTATCCTCTTCTTTTATTTTTTATTATTTTTTTCTTTTAATTTTCTTACAATTTCTTTAACCAAATAGAAATTTCATTTTTAATTTTTCAATTTTCTTTTTTACTTCTTTGCAATTTCTTGGTAACCAAACAATATTTTCATTTACTACCTTGAATCTAGGTCTAAAAATCTGAAATCAACACAAATTACATTATTTCTAACCTTCAATTTTGCTTTCAATCATAACAAATCTTACAACATTAATCAAGAAAGATCAAATTAATTCAAAAAATTTGAGCCGAAATCCCCAAAGTCATACTAATTCAAATCAAACTTAACAACAAAATCCTTGCCTCCAAACACATCCACTACCACCAAACTCAAATCACCACCAGCCTAACAGTACAGCACCACCTTTAAATCCAAATCCACCACCACCCTAATAGTCCACCACTGCCACGAAACCCAAATCCACACCTCCAAACCTAGATCCACCCCCACCAATCAAAGAGGAAAATCATGAGAGAGAGAGAGAGAGTGTGTGTGTGTGTGTGTGTCATTATAATGGATCTTGACCATGCTGGATGGTTCTTTGCGTTGTGTAACCAAAGAAATGGCAGAACAATCACCACTATATATATATATATATATGGAGAAAGAATGGATTAGAAGAATCTTCTGCCATTGACAGAGAAGTTTGCTAAGTTGAAGCACTGGTACTTGTAGTAGAATTGCCAGTTTCAGTGTTGGAAGCCACGGACAAGCATAACCAAAGCTCTGGTCTTATGGTAAAAGTCTCCAAATAGAAAATATTTCTTTCATTACCATTTTAAAACTCTCAAAATAGAAAATATTTCTTTAATTGATTGAAAGAATGATAAAAGTACAAATGTAAAATCACAATTACAAGTTTCTCTATTATTTATAGTAATTTTATACCAAGAAAATAAAGTTGTAACAAACTCAAATCTAAATGGGTTAATCTTACATTACCTACCTATTGGTGGGGAGTATATACTTATTCAACTGATAAAATTGTCCATGCTAATAAATATTTTTTAACAAAATTCTTCTAATATATTTTCAACCCCTAGCTCCACTCTCTCATCAAATTCAACCGTAGCCCCCCCCCCCCCCCCCCCTTCTCTCTCTCTCTCTCTCTCTCTCTCTCTCTCTCTCTCTCTCTCTCTCTCTCTCTCTCTCTCATTGGAACCCTAGCCACCTAAGAACCAAGACTCGTTCATCAATTCTCCGGTTGAACGAACTAGCCTAAACCCTAGTTGTTCGATTTTACATATCTTCCTTTGATGACAATTGGGGTTCTCCAACAGTGGCTTTGACGGCTTGAAATTGCTCTCAAATAAAAGTTTATTTAATTTAGCTCTTAGTTGTTTTGTATTGTCTAGTTGGTGAGAAAGTACAAGAAAGTGAGAAATTTTGTTTATTTTAGGTCGATCAAAGTTGTTTAGTAGGTGAGAAAGTTAAAGAATTTTTTTTAATTGTTTGTGGATATGAGTTGTAATTATTTGGTTAGTGAGATAGTGCAAAAAATTGGTTTTATTTTTTATGGGTCTTGAGTTGTTTGGTTGCTAAGAAAGTGTAGGAAAGTGAAATAAAATTATGATCAATTATCTCGTGGTTTTTTTTTTATTAAAAATTAATTTAATAAAATGGGGGAGAGAGAGAGTCTAAAATAATAATTTAGATGAGAAAATGGAGAGGGAGAGAGAGATAGAGAGGTATATGGCAACGGCTATGATAAATGTTGTGACTACAAGCTAAGTTGTCAAGGAGAGCAAAGATGATGCAATTGCAAAGTCGAGGAGAAGTTATGGCCACATTATCTCTCCTAGTAGCATGTTTTAGGAAAAATGAAATTAGATATTATTTTTATGGAACAGGTTAAATGAGTTATGAATTTGACTATTTAGTGGTTTTATTTTTTGTCTTTGAATGACCTTTTTGTTGAATATATTTTTTATTTGTTGTTCCTTGGCCTAATCTTCTGGTTGTTTGTGGTAGCTATTTTTACTACTATTTGGGTTAATTTTTAGAGTTGTGCTAGGCACAAAACAAACTATTACAATATTTTCAGAACTATAAAGTTGTAATTTCCAACTATGTTGTGTTGTCTTTAATTCTTTTCCAAATTTGATTATAATTTTTTCAATCATTTTTCTCTGTATGTATATGGGTTTAATTGTAAGGGATGAATATGAGAGTTGTGTCAGGCTGTATGATTTTGCGAGTGTCTCTCAGGTAAGGCCAAGCCACGAAAGACTTGTGAAACTCTCTATTTGGCAAAAAGTTATATTTTGTTTTATCATGTCTTTATCAACACTATATATACCCTCATTACTCACAAATTGTAATGAGTGCTTTTTAGAGAGAAAAATATAGAAAATACACTTGAGAGTTAGAGATTGTTATACCCACAATCATCTACATATTTCCTTATGGTTTTCCTCTACTCCTACCTCTCTATCTCTACATCCTTAAGAGGTTGCTAGTCTAAACACTTATCTCACCCATTCTTAGTGTAAAGTGAGATTTTTGTGCTATTGGGAAGCATTGGAAGGAGCCATTCGTTGGCAGATGCAACCGAGTTGTATTGCAGGATCCAGAAAGCTAAATAAGACAAGGTTTCGAGAAGTCAGTTGATAGCAGAAGCTTGAAGGACTCAAGTACATGGGGTATACTAGGCTTGGAAGGCCTTTTGTTATTCATGTACTCTAACTTATTCTCCAGTGGATCGATTTCGACTTGAAGGGTCGTAGAGAGGTTTTTCACCGAGTTCTTCGGTTTCCTCTTTGATAACACGTCTCGGTGTTATCTTGTATTTAGATCTCTCTTCCCTACTCTTTAAGCTTTCCTTTTATTGTTGATAATGGATGAATATGGCTTAGGGTAGTGATAACGATTATTTGCGCTTATTTACTCTTGTTCCGAATTTAGTATAAGTTAAAGTTATTTAGCCGTAATTTTAATTTTGGGGTCTAAACAAGTTCTTGTATTTTGGCACAAATCTGAGTTTTTAACCACAATTAGTCCCTCATAGATCGAAATAAAATATTAAAATATTAAACTAGAACTCACTATAATTAAAAACAAGGATGTTGTAAAAATTTGGTGAAATTTGGTTGTGTCTATAGAGTTTTTCTAATGTTTATTATTGTTATTTGGGCATATATTTTTTAGAAGTGCTAGATCTATAATATTTTCATAACAAATCATAGGTGATAAATTATTATTGGTTTTAATTTGAACCTACCGCTAAAATTACTTTTTTGCCCACAATAACAATCAGTATCAACCTACCACTTAGGATTTATTGTTAAAATGTTATGGACTTAGCATTTTTCTTTATTTTTATTATTAAAGGGGTTAATGACTAATTTGTGGGGTTAAGATTATTTTTATTGAACCAAAATTCTTGGAATTCCATAAGCCGAAGATGTTCAATTTTTATTTTTTTGTGGGTAGAAAAAACATAAATAATTATGAGTATAATTTGTTGTTGCTGTTGTTGTTGTTGTAAGTCAAGGTGTTCATATATATGTAGAGCGGCCCTTGCAAATCCCCCCCCCCCCCCCCCCTTAAATGTGTTTCTTTTGACTTCTCAGAAGATCACAATGAGAAAGTGGTGAACAATTGTCCATTCCTCTGCATGTAAAAATTAAAAAAAAGTGATGAACATTTGTCAATTCCTCTCATATTATTATGAGTGAGAGAAAGAGAGAGAGAGGCTTACACTGATCTTTCATTGAAGGAGCACTAGCCTTATCTTTGTAAGTTAGGGGAAGATTGTACTATCCAGCAATCACCAGCTGTTCCTTCACTAATAAATGGGAAGGCAGTGCCTAAGGTACGGCAGAGGACAAACAATTTCAGCACGTTCGTAGTCCCGAGTTGGTAAGCAACCCGAGACCAACTCGGGTTGGCCTGGAGACTGACTATTGTGCTTGTCTCTGATGCATACTCACTTCATAATGAATATAAGCATTGGGTTGGTCAAATATAGGAAGTACGGACCTCAAAAGCTATATTGGATGATGGACTATCTCCTTTCTTCGCTACTTAGAGCTAACAATTTACACTCTATAGACATATTTTGAACCCTATACTCTCCAGATAAAGTCGGACCTCAATTGGCAACCCATCATGGATTGAACTTTCGTTCCTCTTTGGTTAATCTTTTGTGCCTCATTTAATAGCATAATTGCATAAAAGTTTTAAGCTTTTTGAATGGATCCTTTGGAAATCCTCCATGACTGACGTTGAAAAGCCGAATGTGAAATTGTTTAAAACCATGATTGAATACAGTACTGACTTAAGGAATTTTTTTTAGGGCGTTTATTATGAAACTTAAATTATACAAAATATATCCATAAATTGATTATATATATATCATGTCGTCACCTTAATTAAAAAAAAAAAAAAAAGGGGAGAGAAGACAAGAGATTAGACTACTAGAGAGTAGAAGGCGAGGTTTTAGTGCCATATATTTATTTCACAGCCGATCCCAAATCTTGGAAGAGGAGGATGGTTGTGTAAGTTGACGGCTATAGTATAATTTAGTCATTTAATTATGAATAAATCATATATAAATGGTGGTTGTTATACAGTGGCGGCTTTAGAAATTTTATTTAGGGTGGTTATTTAAAAATTTAAATTACCACAATATTTTTTTTTGGTACTATTTTTTAAGAAAAAATGAATTAGAAATTATTTTTATTGAATAGGTTGAATGATGTACAAATTTTATCTTTTTGTTTTATAATAGGTTTTTTATTGAATAATTTTTTTCACTTGTTGTTGTTTGGTCTTGTATTATTTTTGTTCGGTTTATGCTTGTTGTTATTTGAGCCAATATTTATTGTTGTTATTTAAGTTTAAAAAAAGGGATTAAGAATTATGTTTAGGGTAGAATTAATTTTGGAGTAATGCTACATCTACAATATTTTTACAATAAATCTTATGCAAAAAACTGTTATTGGTGAGTAAAAAAATAATATTAGTATTGACCTAAATTAGAATCAATAACAACTTACCACATAAGATTTTTTTGTGAAATTATTATGAAAATATTATGAATGTAGTAGCATTACTCTTATTTTTGTTGAACCCAAATTTTTGTAATTCTCAAATTTAGGTGTTCAAAATTTTCATTAGAGTAATTCAATAAGTTAGTTTAGCATATAATATTTTTTTGGCAAGTGTATAAATACTTTTTTTTTTAATCAGTACTACCCTGACTTGCATGTAGAAGAACCCCAACTGCTGTTATATATGGAAAATTAGAAACAATAAAAAAAATAAAGAAAATTTTATATTTAATAAAGCAAAGTTTAGCATGGGTGGCTAACGTGTTGGATGGTGGAAGGAGAAAGACTAAAAGGTAAACGGTGAGAACGAGGGCTGATGACTTGCACTGTCACTGACTTGGTTCTGCCCCTGAACTTCAGTCTTCAAGTCATATATATCCACGAGCTTTACCTATTTCTGTCGAAGGTTTTTGTAATTTTTTGGTCCCCCCGGTTCATCACTTGCCAGGATGTAGAATTTGACGCGTTTAGGGGGTTAACAAGGGCATTGGAACAGTCCGATAAGAATGGTTTATTGTGGAGTGCACTCAATAAAAATTGGTATATATTAATGAAATAACTGAAAATAGTAAGTGAAATTCAAAAAAAGTTGGTTTTATTAACTTTCTATCTATAAAATTGGTAAAAAATTTGACAAAAAATTGACTTTATTAACAAAAACAGTAAAATTTGGGTGAAAATGCGTTTTATAAACAGTAACCGCAATAGTAAAAAATGCCGGCTGAAAAAAAAAAAAAAAAACAAACAAACAAACAAAAAAAAAAAAAAAAAAAAAAAAAGAAAAAAAAGAAAGAAGCAAACGCGTTTGTGTGCTTCCCATAAGCACACTTAGTTTGAAATATAAGGTTTGATTTTTAAATGACGTAAAACACACGCTTATTAAGCGATGGTAGTCTCTTTAGACAAAACCTAATACTTGTGTATTAAAATTTTTATATAAAGTACTAATTTTCTTTTGTGTTACAACACTTTTTTCTCTTGTTTCTAAAAAACAATATTACTTTTGAAAGCTAGACTCATCTCAAAAAAAAAAAACTTTTTCATAGCCAGATCGACCAACCTCTAAATTTGATCCCAAAACCCCCTACTTTTATTTTTTATTTCTTGGGTGTTGTTGCTAAACCCCGACTTGTTTGAAGAATCTTCTCAATTAAAAAAAAAAAAAATTGTCTGAAGAAGATGGTGGCGTACAGTCCTTTGGAAATTATAATTAAGTCAGCAACGGACTTGGAGAACGTGAATCACGTCTTCAAAATGGAAGTGTACGCTGTGGTTTCAATTTGCGGCAGCGACAATTCCAATCTAAATTTCCCCGAGCAAAGAACACCCGTGGACACCGACGGTCATTCAAATCCGAAATGGAATTTCTTCGCTAAGTTCAACATCGACACAGTTGCAGCACAGCAGAACCAGCTCACCCTCGTCATCAAGCTCAAGTCGGCCGGAAATATCCACTTACTGGAACCAAATGGCAAAGAAGATATCGGTGAAGTCCATGTGCCCATCAAGAAATTTGTGATGGACAGTTTTGGCAACGCAGAAGTTGAAAAACATGAGAGTTTCCCTGTCAGAACCATGTCTGGGGAGCTCAAAGGAGCACTGAATTTTTCGTACAAGTTGGGGAAGCCAAGTTATAGGGAGGATCAACATGCTGTTAAAGAACCAGGTTACCATGGATGTTCACACTCTGGGTATGCAGCTCGGTCTCCATATCAACCATATGGGCAACCAGTTACGCCAACATGTCCATCGTATGGGCACGCAGTTCAGTCACCTCAGCCACCATATCCATCGTATGGGCACGCAGTTCAGTCACCATACCAATCGTATGGGTACGCGGCTCAGCCAACATATCCACTGTATGGGCACGCAGCTCAGCCACCATATGGGCAAGCAGTTACGCCAACATATCCATGGTATGCGCACACAGCTCAGTCACCATATCCACCGTATGGGTACACAGCTCAGTCACCATATCCACCGTACGGTTACACAGCTCAGCCATTATATCCACCGTATGTGCACGCAGGGCCCGCAGCTCAGCCACCATATGGGCAAGCAGCTTGGCCGTATGGGCAGGCAGCTCCGCAGATGCAGCCTCAGCAGAGGCCTAACAGCATTTTTCATCAGTTGGGAATAGGGGTCGCAGTTGGATTGATAACTGCGGCTGCCCAGGCGGGAATTGAGGCTTTGACTAACTAGCTTGAAATCTAATTTCCTGGCTGCCCTTCATATAGTAAGTGCAAAAAGCTTAGTATCTAATAAAGGGGTACATGCTACATATGCATCATTTTTTAAGGATAGAGCTTATGTATATTGGGCTATCAACTAAGTTCAAACACATTATTGTAATAAATTTAGGAAAATGGCACCTCCTCATGCACAAAGTGCTTGGGAGTCTAGGAGGGAAAGAGTTCAAGCTGCAGGCTTAGCAGCATATTGTAATTATTTCTCAAAAAAAAAAAAAAGGAAAATGATTAAAGGAGTTGCATGTGTAAGTTTGTGGATAATAAATACTCCCACAAATTTAAGTTTATGGTAAGCATGAATAGTATAAATGCTTTGTAAGGTATCTACAAAATGAAACACTTTTCAAGCCATGATTGAAATGATATTTTTATTTTTATTTTGATAAAATTTGAGTACGATTAAGTTTTGAGCTAATTAGTGTTAATTGATGAAATTCTTCTCCACTTGCTCGTGTGTTAAGATATATTTGTTGAGATTTTTTTATTATTGGTTTTTTATTTAATAATTAAGAAGATGAGCTCATAGCTGTATTTACTTTCTTAACCCACTTGAACCTTACTCAATAAATAGCATGGCACATCCACACAATTAATGGGGTGTGTCAATACCCGATCTTAAGATAAATAAATAAAAGGTAAAGAGTTGAAGAGCTTTTTCCCACTAAAGCATCTTCAAGGATGATATTTTATTTTATTATTATTGTTGAAATTTGTCTTAATGTGATGAAAATTTGTTGTGATATAAGAATAATATGTATTTTTTTTAGCCTCTAATATTTGTTAAAGATAATTATTGTATACCTAGTACTTTATGGTTGAACTTTTGTGCTCTTTTACTTCTCATTCACGGTTTTTTTTAATCTAAAAATTAGGTGTCTTGCTTGTGAAATTTTTCATCTATGTTAGTTACTGTGTTTGACTAATTTATTTCAGAAAAAAATTTCCAAATCATTAATTGTGAGAAAAAAGGAGAAAATATATATATATATATATATATATATATATATATATATATATATATATATTAAGAATAGTTATTAGTATCCTGATCCAAATATTGGGAATAAACCTCCCAATCATGGGCAGAATAATTATCAGTATCCTGATCCTCATATTAGAAACTTAAGATCCTAATATCCTAAATCCCTAAAATATCTAGAATCTCACTAGGATTTCTACTAAAGTGAAATTTACGTGGAATCTCAATCTAGATCTTAGGATCCCAATCCCATAACAATACTGAAGATTCTATACTATAAAGGAAAATTCAAATTTTTTTGCTTATTTCAAGCCTCCAAATGAAGCCTAGAGACCTGAAACTGATAAAAAAAAAAAAAAAAAGAGTAATAAAAAGATTAGTTTAGTGACCTTAATCTAAATTGATAATATATATATTATGTCAATCGTCACCTTAACAGAAAAAAGAGGAGAAGAGAGTAGACTAGACTACTAGAGAGTAGAAGGCAAGTACTTAGTGCCATATATTTAGTTCACAGCCGATTCCAAGTCCTAGAAAAGGAGGAGGGTTGTGTAAGTTCACAACTAAGGTAAAATTGAGTCATTTTATTATGAATAAACTATATATAAATGGTGGTTGTTGTATAGTGGCAGCTCTAGGAATTTTATTTAGGGTGGTTATTAAAAAATTTAAATTACCACAATATTTTTCTTGGTACCATTTTTTAAGGAATTAGAAATTATTTTTATTGAAAAGGTTGAGCGAACTACAAATTTTATCTTTTTGTTTTATAATAATTTTTTTTGTTGAATAATTTTTTCATTTGCTATTGTTTGGTCTTGTTGTGTTTTGTTTGGTTTATGTTTGTTGTTATTTGGGTTAATATTTTTTGTTGTTATATAAGCTTTAAAAAAAGGGATTAAGAATTATGTTTGGGGGTAGAATTAATTTTGAAGTAATGTTACGTCCACAATATTTTTATAATAAATCTTATGCAATTATTAGTGAGTAAAAAAATAATATTAGTATTTTCCCCAAATTATAATCAATAACAGCTTACCACATAAAATTTGTTGTGAAACTATTATGAAAATATTATGAATGTAGTTACAATAAATTAGTTTAGCATATAATTTTTTTTTTTTTAGCAAGTGCATATATATATATATATTGAAAATCAGGACTACCCTGGCTTGCATTCAGGACCCCATTGCTTTTGTAGATGAAAAATTAGAAAATTTTTTAAAAATAAAGAAAATTTTATTTAATAAAAGGTAAAAATACAAAACTCACTCTCTAAATTTCACTATTTTTCATTTTAGTCCTCTAAGCTTAGGTTTTATCATTTTAGTCCTCTAAATTTTATTTTTTTTCTCAATTAAGTTTTCTGTTAACTATCTATTAATTACTGCCGTTATCTACAGCAAATCCACATTGTTTTTTTTTTTTTTTTTTTTATTTATTATTAATTTAATAATTTTAAGAAAATGTTAATTTTAAATTCGAAAAAAAAAAGGGAAAAAAAATAAGAAGAGAGAAATAAGCTAAATGTTAACGTGTATAGTGTTGTAAGCTTTAGGCCTAACTAAATTACTTGTATAGCACACATTCTTGTATTATACTCTTACTTATATTGCACTTATATTCCTCCTATATAAAGGCACTCATGTACATTCTTTCACTAAGAAATACAATACAATCATAACCATTATCTAATTCCTCTTTTTACAAACGCTTGATTGGCAGCCTAGTTTATCTCACTGTCACTCGTCTAAACATTTCCTATACTGTTCACCAAGTGAGCTAGTATCTATCTGCTCCACGATCGACTCACTATGCTGCTATTCCGGCATTCTTAGATACCTAAAAGGTACTCTCTTCCATGGTCTTTTCTACTTTGCTCAGTCTCCTCTCATTCTCCGTGCATTTTCAAATGCTAATTAGGCAGGACATCCCACTGATCGTAGGTCCACTGCTGGTTATTACTTTCTTCTTAGTTCTTCTCTAATTTCTTGGCGAAGTAAGAAACAAACTCATGTGGCCCGTTCTAGTACTAAAACAGAATACTGTGCCCTTACTGATACCACATCTGAACTCCTTTGGCTACGATAACTTCTCAAAGACTTAGGTGTGTCTACATCCTCTGCTACTCATCTTTATTGTAACAACTAGAATGCCATTCATATTGCTCACAATGATATCTTCCATGAGCGGACTAAACACATCGAGATCAATTGTCATTCTATCCGTTATTATCTTGTCTATAGTACTCTCAAGTTGATCTCAGTCTCCTCTAAAAATGAATTTGCAAATATTTTTACCAAGTCATATCCTAAAGGACACCTTCATACTTTGGTTGAGAATTTCAAGTTGGTCTCACATTCACCTTGAGTTTGAGGAAGACTATTAACATGTATAGTGTTGTGGGCTTTAGACCTAACTAAATTACTTGTATAGCACATGTTCTTGCATTATACGCTTACTTGTATTGCACTCATATGCCTCCTATATAAAGGCACTCGTGTATATTCTTTCACTGAAAAATACAATACAATCATTCGGTATTTCTAACACTAAAGAAAGGACGTTGTATTTGGAGAACAATAACAAATAACAGAAGGTAAAAAAACCCATTTTAATTTCTATATTTTCATGCAATTCCTACTTTGGTCCCTATTTTTTTTTTCATCAATTTTAGTTTCTATCTTAGAAAACGCGTCTCATTTTAATCCCTGACGTTACATTAAAGACAGAAATTGCACAGTTGGCAAATGCAAAAAGTTAAAAATATTAAAATAATATCCACTGTGTCCACGTGGCTTTCCATGTTAGCCTCTAGATTAAAAAAAATTTAATTTATTAATTTTAACTAAATAAAAAAAATTAAAAACAGAAATAAAAACCAAATCCAGCAAGAATAACAAATTTAAAACCCAGCAAAAACAAAATCAACAAAACACAAACCTAGCAAATTTAAAAGCCCAAAAAATTTAATTCAAAACCCATATTTCAAACCCCCGCACCGGAGATGAAACTTGTTGGAATCTTGATGCTGAAGTTCAAACCCAGAGAGACCCAGATTTATTTCGAAAATCTTGAGGCTAAAACTTTTACTGAATTGAAATTCTTAGAACATTTTTAAACCCAAATCGGAGCTCTAAGATAGAAACCACTCGGCTGATGTGAACCAGACCAAACTTGACAGAATCAAAGTTCTTGGAGACCTCCGCTGCGTTGATCTACGAGAGAGAAAGAGTCACAGACGGAGGGAGAGAGTGAGAGAGTCACAGACGGAGGGAGAGAGTGAGATTTGGAAATAAACAAATTATCTCTGATTTTCTATTTGATTTTGATGTAATGAAGATTACACTGTTTACTGAATGACTACATCATTGAAACACACAAAGAGCTACTTTAGTCAACACTCTAAAGTCAAAACGTTGAACGCGAACTTGGATTTGAATATAGGTTTGAGTTAAATTTTTTGGGTTTTAAATTTGCTGGGTTTGTATTTTGTTGATCTTGTTCTTGTTATGTTTTAAATTTGATGTTCTTGCTATGTTTGGTTTTTATTTTTGTTTTTAATTTTTTTATTTAATTAAAGTTAATAAATTAATTTTTTTTTTTTTAAATTAGGGGTTGACGTGAAGAGCCATGTGGACGCAGTGGGTATTATTTTAATATTTTTATTTTTTCCGGTTTGCAAGCTTTGTAATTTCCATCTTTGATATAACGTTAGGGACTAAAATGAGACACGTTAGGCAAAAATCGGTGAAAAAAAAAGTTGAGGACCAAAGTAAAAACAAAAAATATAGAGAATAAAATGGGTTTTTCACCGTAACAAAATTCAATCCTCACCTGATACTGAGAGACTAAGAGGGAGAAAAGGGGGGAAAGGGAGAGAAACAGAGATTGAGAAGGGGAAAGAGAGGTGGAACTGTAGCTGGAGAAACAAATCAGATGAATGGCGGCACCAGCTGGGCCTTGCGATGGATGCTTGCCTCTAGGGCATTGTTCTTTTTTTTTTTTTAGAGGTCTAGGGCATTGTTCTATCGCATAGTGGAGCCACTTTATTAATTATGGTTGTTGTTGTAAGATTTGTGGACCAAGAGGTTGTGATGGACAACTCTTGGTTTTTTTTTTTTTTTTTTTCAAGGATGATGTGTGATGGGTGTGGGTTTAGGTGGTTTGATACTTTGATAACGACAACTGGGTTTTCGGTTTGGCTTAGAGACTTGGGTTTTCTTGGGGTGTGAAATTTTCTGGTCGGTTAATGATAAATGCTGGCGAGGTTTTCAAAGCCAACAAAGTGGGTTTGGTTGCTTTTTTGCTATATAGAAATTGGACCCAATTTTGGCTCAGACATAGCACCAAGTTGACGCAGAAGCTGTAGGTGAATTTTTTTTTCTTTTTTTTTTAAGAAAGAGCTGTAGGTGAAAACTGAAAGGTGATAAAAAGAGTAACAAAAAATAATAACGGCAACAACTAAAGGCTGCTTAACAGAGAACTTCATTGAAAAAAAAAATTATTTAGAGAACTGAAATGATAAAACTTAAATTTAAAGGACTAAAATGATATATTGTGAAATTTAGAGAATGACTTTTGCATTTTGTCTTAATAAAATAAAGTTTCGCATGGGTGGCTAACGTGGTGGATTGTGGAAGGAGAAAGACTAAAAGGTAAACGGTGAGAATGAGGGCTGATGACTTGCACTGTCACTAACTTGGTTCTACCCCTGGTTTTAGTCTTCAAGTCATATCCATGAGTTTTCCCTGTTTGTGTCGTAGGTTTTTGTAATTTGTTGGTGCCCCCCGGTACATCACTTACCAGGCCAGGTTGTAGAATTTGACGCTTTTTGGCAGATGGAGGGATCAGTGGATTGATAAGTGGGGCTGCCTAGTGGGGAATTGGTGCTCTTTTTTCTGGCTAAATAGCTTGAAATCTAATTTCCTAGCCGCCCTTCATATAGTAAGTGCAAAAATCTTATCTTGTCAATTTTTTGGGGAAGGGGGGCCAAATGTATAAATTTTAGAGCTTAAAGTAAATTTTTTGTGTAAATATATATACTATAAGATTGATTTTTTTTCAAAGGCTTGGGAAGAGGGGGGGGGGGGGGGGAGGGGGGGCATCAGCCCTAAGGCAATTCGTCACTGAATGAATGGGGAAATGTGCAGAATAGCTTCGCAAATGATTTCTATATAGTTAGTTAGGCAACGCTAGAAACTATAAGGAAAAGTAGACATCTCGAGTTTAAGGAACTCGAGGTCCATTTAGATAGATCTCGAGTTTTAGAAACTCGAGTTTCATGCAAAAAAAAATTTAGTCTTATCACCCCTATAGTGGCGTTTTTAAATCCTGTAGTGACATTTTAAAACCCAATAGCGGTGTTTTCCTGCAAAATTTTTCTTAAGTGTTCAATACCAGGTTCAGGGAGCCCTACAGTGGCATTTTTATGCTCTATACTGACGTTTTAAAACCCTATACTTTAAAACGTTTTTAAGCCATAGGGCTTTAAAACGTTTTTAAGCCCTATAGTGACATTTTTAAGCCATATAGCAGCGTTTTTCGAACTAGAGTCTGTAAAACTCAATTTTCACTTGGATTTTTTTTACATATCAGGACTTAAAAACTTGATTTTTATCTTGAAACTCGAGTTTTAGATACTCGAGATACTAATTTTCAACATTCTTTTCTAACGTGACAACTAACTAAATTTTTTAATATTTATTGTTATTTAGAAAAAAAAAATTCCTGAATGAATCATTTAAAAACTTTTTAAAAATATTTCATTGACTAATTCCTAAACATTTCCTTAATTATAAAGTCTTATTAACTAAGTCTGCCATCAACGAAAGGTTTTAATTTTTAAAGTCTTCCTGAATAAGTCTGTCATCTACAAAGATTTTATATTTGTAGGGACACAAAATGGATTGGACCCAGAATATCAATGGATTTACAGTCCAACAAACCCAAACAATAAATTTGTAGAGAATGGGTAGAAGGTTTAGGCGCTGGCCGTCGTCCCTCATGCATGAATCTCTTTTCTTTTACATAAAATATGCTTGTAACTGTTTACAACTGGGGAATGCTCCTCGGCTCATGACCGAGAAGACCTTTTTCTTTTAGTCTTCTTCCCCCCTCCTCCTCTCTTTACATTACTCACTTTTCTTATATATTCCTCATCATCCTCTCTCGCTCTTCCATCTGTTGATCATCTATTCGTCTTTCTTCTGGTTGCCCATCCCATCAGAAGTCTTATCAGCACTCAAGTGGTTCACTCTGATCAACGTTGCCCTGCCAAAGGGTTATATCACCATTAATGCGGCCAGAGGGGTTAGGTGAATGCATTAAGTGCGGAGGTGACAGCTTGCCCTGGGCTTGTCCCTTCTAAAATTCATCCTTGGCATGCCGAGGACAAAGAGGTTCTCGGCTTGCAACCGAAAAGAGGTTTTCTCCATCTTAAACTCGGATGATCAGTCTTCCTTAGCGTGGGCCTTGGGCCTACTATGCGATGAGCTGAGGCTACCAGGCCCATAGACCCCACAATAGCCCCTCAAAACCCTGCTGCACATTCCCTCGAACGGGTAAGAGGGTTTTAATACCTACGGGCCCTTCTAGGCGAATCGCCCCACTTTGGTTTGTGCTAATGCTGGCGACTTTTCGACTACTCGATGTGCGTTTTTTGCGTTTCAAGACTTAATGTGTGCCCACATTAAATTTTGGCGGCACCACGTTTCCCACTTTCAATGGTGTGATGGTAACCATTTGGTGGGGATCTCCTGCTTTTATGGGCAGGCAGTTATATTTGGGGAACCTAAAGGGGGAATATAAGCACCTGTATAAACCGCCCGGTTTTCTCATTTTTACAACCATTGATGCGTATGACTTGAGTCTAGTTCAACTTGCACTCCTCCTGAAGAGAATCACCATACTTCTGTAAGCCTTTTTCTTCTAGCGACCCCAAATTTTCTTGATTTTACTTCTCCTTTTCTTCTTTTAGAACTTTTAGTCGTCCTTGGGGAATGGGTAAGTTTAAGAAGTTGGTTGAGTTTGACGAGATGATGAACAAATTCATTGTCGACTATGGGATACCCAATAATGTGAGTCTGAAGTACTGTGAAGAAGGGGAGTGGTACCTTAAGAGGAGAGAGGGTGAAGTCGTGATCCCGATAGTCGCTTTCGTAGAGGGAGGGATGAGAATCCCTATGAGGCCGGTGACCCTCAATTATCTTAGGCATTTTCGCCTAGCTCCTACCCAGTGTGCCGTGAATATATTTAGGATATTAGGGTGTGTAGATATCTTGAATGAGAAAATGGGGCTGAGACTGACTCACCACGATGTGAACTGGTGCTACAACCTTCATCACCTAAGGGGTAAGACGTACTATATGAAGACAAGGAACGATAGGATTCGTCTCATCCAGTGTCTTCCTAATTCCAATAAGGGGTTGACTCAAGATTTCCTTATAGTGTCGGGGGAGTGGCACAATGGCTTTCATTGCCCAACGGTAGAGGGGGAGCCAGGTAGGGTACTTAAAGCAGGGGTTTCAGTATCTTTATTTTTCATAACTGTATATTCGCCTTGGTTGACTAACCACAGGAGTTTCACTTTTCTTTTTGTAGATCCGCACGCTTTCGCACGTCATTTCCACTTGGTCAACAAAGTGGATTTGGAAACAATTCTTAGGTTAGAACTTTTCCTGAACGAAGCTGATAATCAGGTTAGGGCTGCTCACAAAATCCTCGGATGTGACCCAGCTCAGAAATCATTCCCAATCCCGAAGTACGTAATTAGGGCTCGTGACCCTCGGCTCACTCAGATTATCGTGGTGGAGGACGGTTTTACATTTTCTGAGGGGTCCCACATACCTGAAGGCATTCCATTAGTAGGTCATTCCTTATCTCAACAAGTAACGGTGGCCGAGGAAGGACAATCAAAGAAGGCGAGAGAAGTAGTTGAACTGAGCTCTTCTGAGGACGAATATAGTGTATTCGACTTAGTTGATCAGTCCGAGGATCCCTCTGGTGATCTAGGAGATCCTCATTTGTCCGAAGCCGACCTCCGATCCCTAAGAGCTAGTACTCAGGCTGAGATGGGTTTAAAAAGACAGCCCCAAACTAGTCTTTTCAACCTGCTCGAAGGCGGTTCCAAGAAGAGCGCACCGGAAGAGTCGCAGCCGAAGCCCCCAACACCTCCGCCCTAGATACTAACTGTGTAAACTAGGTCATCTTCTGTCCCTGTAGCACTAGACCCTCAGACAAAGTCTTTCGATCCGAAAAGGAAAAGACTTGTCAAGGGTAAGGAGCCAATGGATAGGAGTAAATCCTACTCCTCGCCCGAGAAAGATAAATCTCGCAGGCCTCCGAAACAACTGAAACTCGGTGATCCACAGAAAAGTAAGAAGATCATCCAACCGTCTGAGACTCAAGCCTGGCTGCCCGCTGCCATGCTTCATGATCAGCCCCTGACGGATGACGCGTCTATACAGGAACCTCAAGGGGTTGAGGGGGCCCTCGTAGCCGATGCCCTGGAGAAGTCTCTTCTTCTTCCCATCGACATGGCCGTGCTTGAAAGAATGAGTGGGTCCGAGGTTGTCCTTGACCTTAAGAAGTATCTGGGCATGGTGAGTCATTTGGTACTTATTTATTTTATTCAAGCTTCGTCGCTTAGTGCCTTCCTTTTTCTTCATGGAATTATTTGTTTTTTTTTTATCGACAAGCCATCCAGGCTCTATTTAGGTTGGATGAGGAGGTCGATGGTCAAAGCAGTGCCTTGGCACAAGAGCATGACAAGTTCTTGAAAGCTGCTAGTACCCTTAAAAAGTCTGAGGCTGACCTGAAAAAGGCGACCGAGGACCTAGAGGAGATGAGAAGGGCCAGAGACACTGCTGCCTCCGACCTGGCCGTGGCCAGGAAGCAAGCTGATGATCAAACCACCCGCTTGCAAGACATTGAGGGCCAGCTACAGAATGCCAAGGAAGACAATGACTACTTGAAGCAAGAGTTGACTAAGGCAATTCATGAGAAAGGTATTGCCGAGTATGTCAGGGATGAGGCTGTGAGAGCCAAAGATGAGGCAGTATTTGCAAAAATAGACGCTGAGCGCTCTGTAGAACAGGCAGAGGAGGAGGCCTTTGCAAATAGGGTAGCCAAGACTGAAGCCATTCTTCGGGCGCAAGTTCCTGCAGTATGCAGGCATTATTGCTCTCAAACCTGGCATGAAGCTCTCAACCAAGCAGGGATTGATGCTTCATCCGACCTTAGGAGGAAGGACAGGGTATATTACCCTATGGCGATTCGTGAGACCGCCATTGATGCTCCCGAGGAGGGGTCTTCCTTACCAGCGATTTGAGAGTCATGATAAGACCGCCGAGGATATATCTTTGACTGACCAACCATTCGAAAAGATTGAACCCCAGAGGACGTTGGGGGGAGGTAGAGCCGAGGGTCAGGAAATACCCCAAGATGTGGCGAGGCTCCCCGCGGACCCTTCGAAGCAAAGCCCTTAGGCCTTGGCTAAAGCCTTCGATTTGCTAATCGAACTAATTTGCCTACTGAGTTGAGGGAATTGGTATACGACATAGGATAATTTTATTTGTTTTCTCTTTCATTTCATTTGTTTCTTGCCTTAGTGGCGTTGTAAGGAAATTGTATACTTTTTGTTTAAGCTGAATGCTTAGTACTTTGCTTCCAACTACAGATATTTTCTTTTGTTTGCTTTACTATAATATTCTGCCCAATATTTGTATTCTGTTTTGAAGTTAGTCTTATGAAATTGCCTGTTATCCTTCAAATATAAATATAAAGACCATATCATAGTTTAACTCTAGGTAACGCTTTGGTTTTTCTCCAAATATTTATTTTCTCCATAGGTTCGAGTCCGAAGGTCATGCAATACCCTGGTTCTGTCTAATACTTTTTTTTTTCTACAAGTATCTAGTTTTCCATAGGCTTGGGTCCGAGGACCATACAATGCCTTGGCTCTATCTAGTACCCAGGTATAATGGTGTGTATAGTTTTACCTTAGGCTTGGGTCCGAGGACCATGCAATACCTTGGTTCTGTCTACCACTTCTATTTTTCTGTAAGTATCTAGTTTCCCCATAGGTTTGAGTCCGAGGACCATGCAATACCTTGGTTCTGTCTAGTACCTAGGTATAATGGTGTGTATATTTTTACCATAGGCTTGGGTCCGAGGACCATGCAATACCTTGGTTCTGTCTACCACTTCTATTTTTCTGTAAGTATCTAGTTTCCCCATAGGTTTGAGTCCGAGGACCATGCAATACCTTGGTTCTGTCTAATACTCAGGTATAATGGTATGTATAGTTTTACCATAGGCTTGGGTCCGAGGACCATGCAATACCTTGGTTCTGTCTACCACTTCTATTTTTCTGTAAGTATCTAGTTTCCCCATAGGTTTGAGTCCGAGGACCATGCAATACCTTGGTTCTGTCTACCACTTCTATTTTTCTGCAAGTATCTAGTTTCCCCATAGGTTTAAGTCCGAGGACCATGCAATACCTTGGTTCTGTCTAGTACCCAGGTATAATGGTGTGTATAGTTTTACCATAGGCTTGGGACCGAGGACCATGCAATACCTTGGTTCTGTCTACCACTTCTATTTTTCTGTAAGTATCTAGTTTCCCCATAGGTTTGAGTCCGAGGACCATGCAATACCTTGGTTCTACCTAATACCCAGGTATAATGGTGTGTATATTTTTACCATAGGCTTGGGTCCGAGGACCATGCAATACCTTGCTTCTGTCTACCACTTCTATTTTTCTGTAAGTATTTAGTTTCCCTATAGATTTGAGTTCGAGGACCATGCAATACCTTGGTTCTGTTTAGTACCCAGGTATAATGGTGTGTATAGTTTTACCATAGACTTGGGTCCGAGGACCATGCAATACCTTGGTTCTGTCTACCACTTCTATTTTTCTGTAAGCAGAGGTTTGTCCTCGAATCGCTTTACTAGAGGTGATTTCTCCTTGGATCGGATTATGATTTTTACACGTGGCGTTGATCTTGCCTCCAGCTCGAGGCCCCATCTTTTTCATTTACGAGGCGTCCTTTGGCGGTTCATTTTCCGCGCTTAACATTTCAGTGCGCGAGACGCGCCCTCATTAATGTCCTCGTGAATTAGCACACATCCAGCGGTCTACATCCCCTCGGAATTTGATGGCTCCGTGATTTGCACTGTTGACAATTCTCCTTTCGGATTCTACGCGAATTAATTCCCACCAACATTTATTCCCTATATAAGACCCCTTCAGGTGGAAGGCTTCTTCATATTCCATGAATTCCCAAACACAAACAAAGAAAATACACCCCCTTAGCCCCTCTAGCCCCTTGAATAACTTTGCCGAAGCTGGTAGTTATGGAGCGGTTTTGGGCGATGTGAGGATGTCCGTGCCAAGAGCCGTCGTGACCGTAGCCCCCACTGGGCTTCCGGCACGGTAGAGTTTAGGCGTAACCCTGATGGTGCCATGCACGGTGGCCCGGAGGGAGGTTGTTGGAGTACCTAATGTCCCTCCTCGGAGCGCACCCCCGACGGAGGAGATGTGTGAATTCACGTCATGGCCGGTGCCCGAGTGTTGTCGTCTCCAACGGCCAACACTCGTGAAGGTTGGAGAGAATCAAGGGAACATCGTGAGGAAGGGTGGCCGGTGCGCCTGCTTCTGCGCCTTACTTTGTTCAAGCTTTGGTCACCTGGCCCTCCTCGTCCCCTGTTTTTATTGTCAAGCTCTCCCATTCTCTTAATGCTAATAAAAGCACGGGTTGACACTTCCTTCTGGCTAGCTTTGGGACGGAGTCTACCTGGGCCTCTGATTATAGATCTAGTTGGTAGGGATGGTTGTAAAGCAAGCCTGCCTGAGCCTCTGATTGTAATTTGTAAATTTTTTTTTCTTTTTGTGCAATATATCTCATTGTAAATTATAACTTCTTTTTATGGAATAATATCAATCGCTCTTTCCGCTGTCAAATCTTCTCTCTTTTTTTTTTTTAACTTACTGTAAAAAGACCACCTAACGCAATCGCCTGGTGCGCCGGCCAGCGCACTAATCTTTCCCACAGACAGCGCCAATTGTAGGGACACAAAATGGATTGGACCCAGAATATCAATGGATTTACAGTCCAACAAGCTTAAATAATAAATTTGTAGAGAATGGGTAGAAGGTTTAGGCGCTGGCCGTCGTCCTTCATGCATGAATCTCTTTTCTTTTACATAAAATATGCTTGTAACTGTTTACAACTGGGGAATGCTCCTCGGCTCATGGTCGAGAAGCCCTTTTTCTTTTAGTCTTCTTCCCCCCTCCTCCTCTCTTTACTTTACTCGCTTTTCTTATATAGTCCTCATCATCCTCTCTCGCTCTTCCATCTGTTAATCATCTATTCACCTTTCTTCTGGTTGCCCATCCCATCAAAAGTCTTATCAGCACTCAAGTGGTTCACTCTAATCAACGTTGCCCTGCCAAAGGGTTATATCAGCATTAATGCGGTCAGAGGGGTTAGGTGAATGCATTAAGTGCGGAGGTGACAGCTTGCCCTGGGCTTATCCCTTCTAAAATTCATCCTTGGCATGCCGAGGACAAAGAGGTTCTCGGTTTGCAACCGAAAAGAGGTTTTCTCCATCTTAGCCTCGGATGATCAGTCTTCCTCGGCATAGACCTTGGGCCTACTATGCGATGGGCTGAGGCTACCAGGCCCATAGACCCCACAATATTAATTATAAAAGTCTTTTTTGACTGGTTCACTTGTGATACCTTACCACTAATTTTCCAACCTTATCTCTGTCTTCGTGCACTTACAAGTAGATTGTGAGTGATGCTAAATAAGCCACCTTACATTATCAAGCCTAACATAATAGCAAACCAGCATATACATTCACCACATCCATACTCGTCTCTCCAATTAAAGTCCACACAACATGAGTTACAGGCCTTTAGAGCTTGTAATTCAGTCCGCTCAGGGATTGAAGTGCGTAAATCATCTCAAAAAAATGAAACCTTATGCCGTAGTTTCCATTCGCGACCACAACAATATCCCCCATTCCTCTGAGAGTAAAACATCGGTTGACTCGGAAGGTGGTTCAAACCCTACATGGAACTGCAACGTTAAGTTCACCATCAGCCTTGCTATAGCTCAGAAGAACCATCTTGATTTGGTTGTTAAGCTCAAGTCACGTCGGAAGACTCACGGTTTAAGGGACAAAGATATTGGTGAAGTCTGCGTGCTCATCTCAGAACTGCTGAAATGCTTTGGTGATGATGATGATGCAGTAGAAGATGAAAAACATATGAGTAAAAACATTGTGACCTCAGATGGTGAGGCACAAGGAGCACTAGCTTTTTCTTATAAGTTCGGGAGGACTGTGGATCACCCACCTACTGATCCGAATGTGAAGCAGAGGCCTAAAAGAGGTGCTAATGGCTTCGCACGTCCATTTGTTGAGGGATTGGTGGAAGGTATAGGATCGGGGCTGATGGGTGAGATGGGCATGGCGTTTTTCGGGCCTGATGATGATAATGAAGATGAATATTCTTGAAACTGGGTGTGATCAAAGGTCAAGGAATTATAGGAATCTAAAGGGTTATATGATATCTAGGTGATAATGCAAGCCCAGGCACCTCAAAAGCTATGTACTGGAAAGTGAGTTAATTAGTGTATCTGCTTTGGCGGTTTGTGCTGTTCATGGTAGTTTGTATTAGTCATTCTAAAAATGTCTTCTGGCGATTTGTAATCAATTGCAGTATAGTGTAATGTAGTGTTATCAGTTATGGTGTTGGAAACTTTTGTGGCTGCGTGAGTCTTCATTTAATCTATCATGTTGTATTAGTGCTTTTATTATTCATTTTATTAAGTTACTTGGAAGTTTCATTCAATTCAAATGTATTGACGTTTGGCACTCTTCCGTTTTGGATTAGGTGAAACTCATAATCAAATCAATAAGATTATTTAATAGAATTTGAATTAAGTTTGGAGATTTGACTCATTTTTTGATTTGATGCTTAATTTCTTGGTATAAAAGATAATCTATTAGTTCTCAAATAAGTAAGTGATTAATTAGTTATTGTTCTACAAGAAATAGATATTGAAATCTTATAAAGAGAGAGATTTGACAGAACATTAGAGAGATTTTGCTACCTATGCACATAATTTATTATTAAACCGCATAAAACTTTGGTCTTTTGGCTTGGATGACAAACATAAAGAGATATTAGATAAAGATTAGGAGAAGATCAATAGACAAGCTTGTGGCACTATCCATTTATATTTGGTGAAGGATCAAAAATACTTTGTTGATGAGAGAAAGATTCTTTTTCAGAAAATTACAACTACCAGTCTACCAACATGTTTCAAAAGGTAATCATTGGGATCAAGTTCCAACTCTACTTGGACTTGATCAAAAAGCATTGTGTGTTGATCAGCAACTTCTTGTACATTTTATGCCCTATTGGTGCATTTGAAGGTAGCTAGGGGTTATATGCACTTTATTCTTTTGGTTGGACTCTATTTTTCGCTTTGGTTCCATTTTTGGGTAAATTTGGCGCCTATTGGCGCATTTAAAAGTAGCTTGGGTGATATGCAGTACTGAAAATTTAAAGTTTTTGCACTCCATTTGTGTAACCCCTTTAATTCTTTTTGGCACTTGAATGGGGAGTTTAATTATGAAAGTTCCTAGAACCCAACATATGGTTTTATTTTAGATAGAATGTATAGTGATGGTTTTTAATTTTTATTATTTTAAAGGTCTTTTTAGGAGGGAACCATCAGGTTCCAACTAAATTCTATGGGTATGAATAGTTTTAATACCATCAGCTTGATTTTGTATTCCGCGTGGAAAAGTTACCTTGATTATAAGGTTTGTATTTGTAGCTTCTACATTGCGTTGAATTTCAATGGCTTCTTCTTTGTTCATAGCTTTAGGATAAGAAACATTCGTGGAAGATTGGGTCGTCATCATTTGCTATAAAAAAAGGCCTCAAAAACTTTACTAAAAGTCTAGTTGATGATTCGGATACAATTGATTAAGATAGCTAATTAAGTGAAGAGAACATATTTATTTATTTTTTTAGTAAAGCGGACTTAAAAGGAACCATACACAAATGCACCACCATAGAAAGTGGCTCGGTGGTAAGAAATTTCATATAAATTCATATAATACTTGATAAGTTAAGTAGTTCGAAGTGTAACACTTCAACAAATAAGTTGTACCTACGATAATAATCCCATCGTGTACACACATCTGATTTTAAGTCGCAATTTCAATTTATAAAACACGATATATGTAAATTATTTGTCCACTAATATTTACACTAGGTTTGTCCTATTAAAGTCTTCTTGAATAAGTCAACCTACCTTACACCAGGGGCTCAAATCTTCCAACTTGATCTCTGTCTGCATGCACTTATAAGTAGATGATGAGTGATGCTAGATAAGGCACCTTACTACGCCAAGCCTAACATAACAGCAAACCTGCATACACATTCACTCACCCAAACCCATCTCTCGAAAACCAAAACCTGATGGATTACAGGCCTTTAGAGCTTCTAATTCAATCCGCACAGGGATTGAAGTACGGAAATCATATCACAAAAATGAAATCTTTTGCCGTCATTTTCATTTGCGTCCACAACAATGGAGGAAAAAACATTGGTCGACTCGGAAGGTGGTTCAAAACCCAACTTGGAACTTTCTCGTTAAGTTCAACCTCAAAATCGCCCAAGGCCTAAGAGGACCGCCATGCTTTAGTTATTAAGCTCAAGTCGTGTCGGAAAACTCACTGTGCAAGGGACAATGATATCGGCGAAGTCCGTGTTCCCATCAAGGAACTGCTGGAAGGTTTTGGTGATGCAAGGGAGGATAAAAGACATGTGAGTGTAAGTGTGTTGAACTTGGATGGGATTGCCGAAGGAACACTAGCTTTTGCTTGTAAGTTCGGAAAGACTCTCGAGCACCCACCTGCTGATCTTCCACCGGTGAATATAAAGAATGCGGCGCCAAAGGTGAAGCGTAAGCGTAACAACTTTGCTAGCTTCTGGGATGAGTTGGGTTTGTACGGCGCTTTCACTTCTGGTGCTGAGTGCTGACCCAGATGGTGATAATGAAAACGAGTATGAATATGAAGAGTGACGTTGGGTTGTCAAAGAAGAACAGGGACTTAAAGGTGTTAGTCATTCTTAGAATGTCTTCTAATGAGTAGTAATCAAGTTTCAGAGTATTGTCAGTGTAATCTAGTGTTATGGTGTTAATTGTTATGTGTTTGCAGCTTTTGTTGCTGCATGACTCTTCCTTTAATCTATCAATTATATTAATGTTGTATTAGTCTTTATCTATATAATATTGTTTTGCTCTCTATTTATAATTCATCTTCTTTAGGCACTTTGAAGTTTCATTTTAATTCGGTTGAGTTGCAGAGTTTGACTCAATTTGTGACTCTTTGAATTTAAAATTTGGATTATTAGGTGAAACCCCTAACAAAAGAAAACAGATTACTTAATACAAGTCAAGTTGGAGATTTGTTAAAATTTGATTCATACTAATTTTTTGATTTATTTTATTGATATGGAAGAAATTTTATTCCTTGTCAAAGAAGTGAAAAATCTTTTTTTTGATAAGAAATGAATTTCAAAGTCTTATAAATAGATAGGTTTTGTGGTTTTAGTCAAAGAGTCCTCCCTTAGTGAGAGACTTTGAAGAGATAATTAGAGAGATTTGTTATAAGTTATTATATAAACACTTTGTAATCTATTTGCGATATAATGAATTTATCATCAGCTACTTATATTTATAGGTTATTATTAGACCTCGTAACCCTTGGTTTTCTTCTCTTCTCTGTGTGATTGTGACTATTGTTTTTTTTTTTTTTAAATAAATTCCTGCTGCTTGTTTGTTAGAACTTTCTCACACCCATAATAGTGTTATAATCAATCTTGTGTGGGCGTGCTTTTAGAGCTTTGTTCACGCAACAAACTTATTTCAAAATCAAAGTTTGCTATTTAGGCATTTGGATTTGTTCTTTTTGGAGATTTATTGCTAAGTGGTTCGTGAATATAATCATTATAAAGAAAGATAAGTAAGTCCTCTATACAAATTTTGGCAATTAGGACTTTTATAGTCTTTAATGTAAAAAATTGATGGAACGAACAACTTCAACATGTGCTAATGCGAAGTTATAGATTTCTTAATCCAATAAAAGTTGGACTAAATGACAAACCTAAAAAGAAGTGAGATAAATATTGGAAGAAGATGAAGGAGACAATATTTTGTTGATGAAGGAGATATTCTTCAAAACATTATGATTGCCAACTTGCTTATAAAGGTAATCACCTAAGATCAAGTTCCATCACTTCTTGGAGTTGATCAATATGGATTGTACTTCTGATAAATACTATGCTTATTGGCACATTTGAAGATAACTAGCTTGGATATTATGCACTTTATTCATTTGGTTGGACTCTATTTTAGCTTTGGCTATTAGCACATTTGAAGGTACCTTGGGGGATATGCATTTGTTCTTCAATGTTTTTGCGAGCAGTTTGTGAAACCCCTTTCCTTTTGGCACATGAGGGAGGTTTTAAATATGGAAGTTCCTAAACCTCAACACCAGGCTTCACTTCAAAAATTATGTGGGGCAATGGTTTTCATTGTTTTAGATTTTTTTTTTTTTTTTTAAGGTGGAACCATCGAGCTCCAGCTACATTCTCTGGGCATAAATATTGTTCATACCATCACCTTGATTGAGAGGTTTATGTTGTTATTAACAAAAAAAAAAAAAAAAAGAGAGGTTTGTGTCATTTTATTTTGTATTCCATGTGGAAAAGTAACCTTGTTTTAATTGTAGCATCTATATTTGCATAACTGAAGGATAAGGTTACAAGGAAAAGTAACCTTGTGTCATTTTACCAGTTGAGATAATTGGAATCCAAATCACATTCATCATCTTGCCTAATTAATTCCATCTAAGTCATATTCATCATCTTGCAAAATTATTTTTCATTGACATTTTCATCCTTTTCATCAACATTTACTATATATCTCTTCTTGTTATTTTTTTTTTATTTTTTTTTCTTGTAATTCTAGCGAGTTTCTTAGACTTATAACAATAATAACAAAAAAAAAAAGTAATTATATTGTTATTCAATGCCTTAGTCATACTACAGAAAAGAAATTTGCAAATATGAAAGTGAATTATCAAGTGTATAGTCAAAATTTTGTAGAAATTAAAAATAAAAAAAAATGGACATGTTATTTTATTGAGCTAATAATTTGTAATTAAAACAAGTCAAATAACTTATTGGGCTTAAATCAAGGAAAGACAGATAATTAGAAATACACAGAAATATAAGAGCTGAAATGAGGAAAATCGCTTAAAAATAGGGACAACTCCTATTGATGAAAAGATGGGAGTAGTTAATGCTCGAAAAGAAAGAATGAGTTAATGCTAGTTAAGGGAATTAAAAAGGTAGGTGAAAACCTAAAATAAAATTAATGGAAATAATAAACAATACTTATCGATTAAGGAAGTAATAGAAAATTTAAATGCAAATAAAATAACATGGAGAAAAAAAATACATGTAGCCAACCCTAATTAATATGTTAATGATCCATCGCCAAATATCTTATCTTTTAGTAGGGATAACATATTGGGTTCCACCCACCTACTTCCTATATTTTGTTTGAGATTAAGATCAAGTACAATACTTAATGCAAAAGCTCTCAATAGCTAAAATTGAGAGTTTAAAAAAAAAAAAATTTGAATCTCAACCACTGAATAAAAAATGTAAATAAAAAGCTGAAAGTTAAAAATTGAAAGTGATAAAAATATTTTGTGACTGAGGAAAGGATAATTGCACCGAGTGCAATACCCAACTATCCTGATCCTTTGGTTTGGAAGGGGATACACAGACTAATCAAATAGCATATCTTTTTCTCTACACACTACAGATTCATTTCCATAAATCATATCCATCAATCAGTAGGCAGTTTAGGAAAATAAGTACCAAGCATGAGTTACTTAATTTGAGTCTTTTGGCTAAATATTGGTTAAATAGGAGTTTATTTGTGTATATGTACTATTCGGAGTTATTTAGCTAAGTGGGGAGAGAGGCAAAATTCAACAATGACGTTGCAAAATTTTTGAGAAAAAATTAGGAGAAAAAAGATAGAATGATGTGACTGAAGGGGGAGGAGAGAGAAGAATTTGTATTATGGTAAATGTATTTATTATTTTTAACAATTACTCTTTATATTATTTCACTCTCTTTTGTGTTGTAAGTTTTGGTTTACTATTACTGTTCTTCTTTGCTCTATATAACTTACAATTTTAGAAACTAAAAAATTAACCATACGTAAGTATTAAAAATATCAATTTTTATAGTAATGGTATTATATAATAAATAATAAATACATTTGCCACAATACAATTTTTCTTCTCTCTCCACTAACCTATTTTTGCAATATCATTACCACAATCCAAAATTTTCTCTCTCCTCTATTTTAAGTCATTGGCAGTTGATCACAAGCATGAAAATGGATAGCAACAATTATGGTAATGGTATTGCCAAATTATTGATCTCTCTCCTCTCCCTTTTGTCACATCATTCTCTTTTCATCCCTCATGCCTTCATCACCAGATGTGATAGGGCATTCACCATTCTATGCTCAATAGCTTTGGTTGGTATTCTTCTTATGCTCATGTTTCCTTCCCAAATCTAATTGTTTTTTTAGAGAAGACATTCGAATCCCTTACTTCCTATGGTGGTTTTCTGGAGGATCTTTGTATTCACTCAAACTTTGTCATTGAGTGTCACAACTTCTCTAGTGGGGTTGCTAAACCACTAACTACTTCACCCTACCGTAGAAGGGACTTGCTTATTGCATTGAAACTGATGCGAGAGACGTAAGAAGATTATTAGTATTATTTATGTTTGCAAGTCAATTGTATTTTTATATTTTAGGTCCTAATAGTTTATTGGGCGACTAGTATTTTAATTTAGAAGTAAGGTTATTTTTGTAATAAGGCAATTAGGGTTTCCCAACCAATTAAAACTAAGGTTTAGCAATCCTTTATAAGCAACCTATTGTTCTCCTTAAGGAGATAGCTGATATTTTGATGAATGAAAAAAAAAAAATAGTCGTTTGGTCTCTCTTTGGTCTAATATTGACTCCAAGTCCACCCTAGGTGTTGACTTCTAGTGGTTTCCCTGCCTGATGCTGACTCCAAGCAAGGCGTAGGTGCTGACTCTTAGGTTATATCCTTTTATTTTTTCATTGTTTCAATTTTGTTCTAGTCATCTTGCGTCAATTCTAAAAAGAAATTTGATTATAGCATTAAAAAACCCAAACAAAGGTTCTTTTTTTACCTTGACAGGTCCACCATTCAACTTAAGGTTGATGTCCTACGTTAGTCTTATATTCCTAAAATCATTAACAAAGTTAAAAGACAAATAGATAATATAAATTGAAAAAACAAAGCTTTGATATAGAATCCCAAAAACCCAAAACAAAAAACTAACCCAAAAACCTAAAACCTAAAACCCAACCCAAAACATAAATCTTAATTATACTCAAATCAAAGGAAAAAAATTCTAGCTTTGAGACAAAAATCCAAAAATCTAAATCAAAACCAACCCAACTAGAATACCCAAAACTAACTCATATTTCTTAGTTCATAACCAAAAAAAAAAAAAAAAAAAAAAAAGCATGTCAAATTTCAAAAAACAAAAACAATATTTGAAGACGAAAAAAGTATGATGACCTTCAAAATATATTGTTGCAGAGACGAAATGGGGCAAAGAACGAACAAAGTAGATGGCAGTTAGAATGAATATTGAAAGGATGCAGGGAAGGGTTTTTCTTTTGCTAGTTTAAGTTGAACAAATAGGTTTAACATTTGATTTTTGTAGAGTTTTTAGAGTTTTAAGATGCATATGGTACAACTTGTCATGTTTTAACTTTTAAGATGGAAAAATTTTATATGGGCTTCTTTCCTACATGGAAGAACAACCTTAATTTTAAGATTCAACTCTCTCAGCTTCTACTTAAAAGCTTTTATATATAGTATATGACATATTAATAGTTTCAAATTTTTTAGTATATTTTACAGTTATTTGCGTTGCCATATTCACAAAAGTAGAGAAAATTAAAGTCTTAGAATATTTCATATCTCTAAACTATATTCTAAAGTTTCTAACAAAAATAATTTATTAATTAATTAAAAATAAAAACCCCCCACAAGCAGAGGAGAGTCGCCTCAAAAGGAAAATAGCACAAAGTTAATAAAAGATGTGTTTAAAAAAGGGGGGGGGGGGGGGGGGGGGGGGTAAGAGCATTCCCATCAGTCTTTGCATAATTGTGTATAAATGTGCAAAAAAGTCATCACTTTTACACAATCTGAGCAAAAAAAACACCCACATCAGTGGGTGTATACTTGTGTATATTTATAAGTTGCTACAGTACCCGTGTAAATATACACGGGTACTGTAGCATGTTTATATCATTTTTTATCGTTTTTTTCTCTCTCATCCTCTCAGCTCTCTCTCTCTCTCTCTCTCTCTCTCTCTCTCTCTCTCTCTCTCTCTCTCTCTCTCTCTCTCTCTCTCTCTCTCGGGGCACAACTCTCCCTTTCTCTCATCTCCTCCATTTTTCTTCCTCTAGCTTCCGCCGATTGCCATCGCCGCTGATGAGAACGAGGTCAAGCAAGCCAAGTCGCCGAACAAGTCTGTCGCCTACAACATGAACGGAGTTCTCCAACGGGTCTGTCACCTAGAATATCATAGGATTTGATCCATTTTTGGTTGAGCTTGAGGTCGACGGCCATCGCAAGGAGGTGGTGGTGCTGTGAGGCACTTTGGTTGAGGCTGGCGGCCGTCATGAGGAGGTGGGTTTTGATCCATTTTTTATGGTTTTTTGGTTGATTGTGGGTGTGGGTTTTGATCCATTTTTTGGTTGAGCTTGAGGTCGGCGGCCATTGTGAGGAGGTGGCAGTGTTGCGAGGCACTTTGGTTGAGGCCGACGACCATCGCGAGGAGGTGGGTTTCGATCCATTTTTTCTGGTTTTTTGTTGATTGTGGGTGTGGGTCAATGGGTTTTGATCTTGATCGGCTTGGCTTGAGTAAACCTTTTGATGATGCTGGTTGGGTGGTGATGATGGTGGCTAGGTGGTGATGATGGTGGTGATGGTGGCCATGGGTCTGTGAGAGAGAGAGGGGCAATGAAGGAGTGAGTAATAAAAAAATGTAAAATAATGAATATTTTATTGAATAAATGTGTAGAATAAATAAACTGATGTGTGTGTTTTGTAAAATTAAATGTGTAAAATAGAAAAAGTAGGTTTTTTCGTGTAAAATAGACAGAAAATTTACACGGACTTATACGAATGCTCTAAGCAATCAAAAATATTAAAAAGTGTGAAAAGAGAAGATGAATAGAGGAGTGACACCTTGTAAAAGGTCTAGCTCAAAAATTGATAGAGACTGGGAGCTTTCATCCTGCTTGATCAAGAAGATGAATAGAAGAATGGCACCTTGAAAAGCCTTCATCCACACTCTCGCACTCTAAATACTGTGCAAGAATACTTGGAATAAAACTCAGAACTAAGGAACCTTGTTTCCCTTACAAAAGAACCCATGTCATTCTCTGCTAATGAGCATGAAAGCTGGTTTTCCAACATGGATCAAGTACCATTAGTTTTGTTTCTCGGGGTGCTGCTACTGGACACAATGTTGGGCCAGCAACCATTTCAGATTCAAGATATTCAGACCAATCTAAAATTTCATGAGTTCAAGCTACTCGTGAACCCAATCGAGAACCCCACAAGATGATCTTGAGGCTCAAATCAAGCTCAAGCTAAGACTGAGCTCTGGTAGTTCCTCATTGAGGCAAGCCAAGCCAAAGCCACTTGGCTTGTTTACATCCCTAGACTTGCAGTATCATTCTTTGGTATGGAAGATGAAAGGCTTAGTAAAGAAGGAACATCAAACCAGACAAGGGCGTCTGAGAGAATCTACGTTCAATTCTCAATTTTCAACGAGAGAGGTCCAACTAACGTGAACAGGATACCCAATAGGTTTGGACAGGGCCGCCAGATTCTAGTCTGGACCTTAGACATGAATACGCCCTGAAGCCTAAATGTTCAAATCCCAAATATATGCAGTCCCTGATGATAATAGTCACCCTCACTGAAGTTGCATTGGAAAATTCTATTATTTCTTCCTTTCAAGAGTCCTTTTTTTCCGATAAGTACTTCCATTCTAGAGACATTATATTACAAGCCCAAAGAAAACGCCCATTTGGTTTTGCTAAACCTAGAACATCTATTTTGCAACATTCCAACACTATGTTGGTTGGTGTGAATTTTTCTAGCTACTGACATCAAAGACTAGAGGTAAACCTTGATTGTTAATTATTCCTGAAGACAACCTTCGATTCCAAACGAGGAAAAAAAACATAAACTGATGCACATAGATTTAAAGAACACTTCTTTATTTACTACAGTTGGTTTTGGACATAAAGAATACAAGAATAAAATCCTCTTGAGTGTTCTTCAATTCTACCTGCAAGTTCCAATCCAGATTTTTCTCTCTTTTCAATCATGTTTCTTCTCCTTTTTTTTTTTTTTTTTTTTTTTAATTACAGCAAAAACATAAAATTTTGTTACTCTTTTTCTTTAGATTTCAGCAAGAACATAATCTTTCCCTTCTCTTTTAATGGCATAATTCTTCTCTTTGAGAGCAGTATCTGTTGGAGAGATATCTATGACAAGAAACTTCCACATAGAGAGAGAATGACATGCATGGGAGAGAAGAAAAAATGACAAGATAAAAAACAATGGAGACAGAATCCTCCACTGGTCTGTATATACCGTAATCTATAAAAGGCCCACCTTACCCACCGTAGTTTTCTAGGACTGGATTGTGCAAGTAGTGCTACTCCCATGAAATGGTTAAACCGGTTGCTTCCATAAGAAAGCACGGAAAAATCACAAAAAAGGCCCACACTTCCTCCTGTTTATGAGATAGGAGAATGAATCACACAACTAACATGACCTTTATCAATAAGGGTATTTTGCTTTAAAGAAGTCAGCCTCCACTATTGATTTAAAACCAAAATAAAAATCATATTGAAGGGAATTTATATTTGACGTTAAATGCTCCAAAGTTGCATAAATGGCATTACAATGAGGATGGGTTCTATCTTCTACAGAGAACACATGAACGTTGCTTTCCAACTCAATCCAACTACATCCAGGAGCCTCTTTTATGCCTAAGCTCCTTAATCTCTTCCTCACATTCATCTTCTCTCCCCATTTGCCCAATTTCAAATGCGTGTTAGACAGAATAACATGAGCAGATACTGCCTTAGGATCCAAATTGAAGATCTTCTCAGCCACTCTCCCAATCAACTCCATTTTTGTCCAGAACCAACAGGCACTAAGTAAAGCTCCCCAGACAACCCCATCTACTTCAATAGGCATTGCTTTTATGAAATCCTCAGCTTCTTGTAGATAGCCTGAACGGCCAAGAAGATCCACCACACATGCATGGTGTTCCAAAGTTGGTGTTACTCCATAACTTTTTTGCATTAAGTGGAAAAATTTCATCCCTTCATTGACTAGACCAGCACGACCACAAGCAGACAGAATCCCCACGAAGGTAGCTCCATTGGGAACAACTCCTTGCTTTAACATTTTCTCAAAGAGTAAAATTGCTTTGGAGCCAAGCCCATGATGTGCAAATCCATCGATAACAGCAGACCACGCAGTCACATTGGGTGAAGAGATGCTACTAACTGATTTTTGTGCATTGGAGATGCTCCCACATTTGGAGTACATATCCACAAGAGATGTTCCAACATAAGCATTTGATTCAAATGGCGTTTTGATCACATGGGCGTGAAGTAATTCTCCTAGCTGAAGAGATCCAAGGCATGCACATGCACGAAAAAGAGCAGAAAAAGTTGATCTAGTATGGTCTATTGATAATCTGTGCATAGTCACATATAGTTTGAAAGCCTCTTCATGTCGATGATTTTGAATTCCATGTCACTGGGTTTCTTTCCCCTTTTGTTTCTTCAAACAGCTTCAAAGCTTTATCAATTTCTCTGTTCCTAGAATACGCAGAAATCATGGTATTAAAAGAAATTATAGTTCTTTCCGCCATTCTATTAAACAGTTTCTTAGATTTCTCGACTTGGCCACTCATTGCATAACCTTTAATCATCATATTATATGATACTGGATTCTTTTCAACTAGCCTACCAAAAATAAACTCAGCATCTACAATCCTGCCCATAAATAGAAGCCCTCCAATAAGTGAATTTGAAGCATTTAAACCTGGGTTTCCCATCCAATCATAAACTCTCTTGGCCTCATCAATAGCTTCACAATCACAAAAGAATTCAATTAATGTACTAGCAATCGAGTGATCAAATTCAAATCCATATTTTATCAGAAACCCATGAGCAATCCTCCCTTCTCTTAGCCTTCCTAGTCTTCCACAAGCCCTTATAACACAATCCAAAGTAAACTTATTAGGCTTCACTTCACCACTCCCCCTCATCCTCCTAAACAACTCTAAAGCCCATTCACAGCCATCCTTGCTCCTCGCATACCCAGAAATCAACATAGTCCACACCATAACATCCCTAGATGGCATCTTATTAAACACATCCAAAGCCTCACTCATCAAGTTACATTGCACATACCCCACAAGCATCAAACTCCATAACAACTCATTTTCACTGTGCAACTCATCAAACCGCTTTGCTCCTTCAATATCAATACAACTTGCGTAAAGGTACAACAATGCACTACCCACAAGCTCAAATCTCTCAAACCCAGATTTCAAAACTAGACAATGTAGCTCTTCTCCCTCACAAACCGACCGGGTAACGTGCACATACACTTAACGTAGTCAAAAAAGTGGTCTCATTGAGCTTTATATTACTACTGTGCATAAAGTAAGTTAGTTTCAGAGCTTCATAGTATTGCCACCATTTGGAGTAACCTGATATCATGGTGTTCCATGAGACAACAGTTCATCTAGGCATTTCATCGAACAGGTTCCAAGCAAAGTCGAGCTAGCCATTTTTGCAGTACTTAGTTATAGAAATGTTGGTAGAAACTATGTAGTTGCGAGGGGCTTGTGGAGATTGACAAAGGGTTGTGAAGAACTTGAAACTCTTCCTCCAGAGACTCCGGTTCCAGGTTCCTAGAAATGAATGCTTCAGCAACATTAAGTGTGCTTATCACCTTGTTGGCGTATGCATCAGCGAAGGAATCAAAGTGCTCAAACGAACAGTTTTTCCTGTTTGAAAGAAGTCCAAGAAAATCATTTACTCATTGATTTACGTCTTTTCCCACTAAAACGTGCTATTTTCATTCTTCACATCTCTAATAGGAAGCACGGACATGAAAAATACTAGTTATAGCATTATGAGTTAGCAATGAGGGCAAGTCCCAATTTTGTTTTGTTAAATTTGTGTGACATTTTTATTATATTATGCATCCTTATCTCCATCTTTTTGTCTCTTTTTTATCTCTGTCACTCACCCTCTGCCCCAAACACACTATTACCCTCTGCCCCAATCACAACTCTCATCTCACCATATCAAACACTCAGCGGTTGCAAAAACAAAAAACAGTCTTGGATACTCCCAAACACAATCACAGATTTACAGATGACAGATTCACAAACAAAATAAACGTATGGAGTGGAGAGAGGGAGAAAAATCATATCAAAATGAATGTTAAGTTACGAAGTTGAAAGAGAGAAAAATAAAATACTTGAAATAGGCAGATTGGGATTCGGGATGGAGGTTGGAGGTTGGAGGTTACAGCAACCGGTATCGGAAGTGGGTTGGGCGGACCAAGCCACCGGCGGCGACTGGAGGCGTGCGTGATGCGTGGGTCAGTGGCGGCGGCCTGTGTCTAGCATGGATGGCCGGCGGAGTGGCTGACGGCTGTGGTGGCAAAGAGAAAACACAGTTCTTTATAGATAGATAGAAAGAGAGAGGATGGCTGAAAATCTTTGTTTGGATTTGAGAGAGGAGGAACACAATACACACGGAATTAAATTGATCCATTTTCCTTACAAGAGCTTCTTTTTAGTTTGTAAAACTATGTGTTGTGCTGTGCTGTGCTCTTCTTTATCATATATTTTAAATTAATTGATATTTCATGTAAATATAATAAATTATTACTTATTAATTTGACAAAAATTATTTATTTAGCTATTTATTTATATTTATTTATGCATTCAATATTTTTTTTCTTACTAATCTCTAAACTATTGTACAATAAAATTGTATTGTATACTAAATTATATTTAGAATATTATTTTAGATTATTATATATAATATGAAAATTGTGAATACAGAAATATATATATATATATATATTTTTTTTTTTAATCATTTTATTTTTTACTCTCTTATCAACAAATTCCTAGCTTTGATACTGTTGACTCACCTAGAAAAAAAATCTTAGTGCCACCACTAGTTACATTCTGCATTTATTTTAGTATAAATTTGTTATTTTTCCTTGGTTCTAGGTTCTAGTGCGAATCTCTACTTTATAATTTGAAATCCGTGTTTTTCAGTATATATTTTTCATATTTCCTTGGTTGTTTGCAGCAGTGGTTGTTTACAAAAATAATACATACTGCATTTTGAAATTGAAGATGAGAGACCGAATGAATCAGCTTAATGGAACTTGACATGATATATTTTTATGTCTTCTCTTACATACCTTCTCAGTGAAATACAAGTCACAAATGGATTGTGTTTGTTGAGAATTTACTCATTTTTCCTAGAGGACCTTGTCATTCATGTGTTTCTCGGCTCGATTCAAAAGACCCAATTGTTTTTTTTTTTTTTTTTTTTTTAAGAAGTCTATCACAAAAGATTCTTTTGGCCCAACCCAATTGATCAACACAAACTTGTTTAACCGACCGCACCAATGTTACAACAGCTGACCCAAAGCTGTCGGCCAGGGCCCAACCCAGTGTTGAGTGTGGTCTTGGAATTGGGCCAACATTTCTATGTGGTTTGGTGCAAAAATGGTCAATTCTATTGATTGCCCCAAACCAAATAGACCCTGCCTGTTATTGTTACACAACAAAAGATACTTTGTAATTTCCACTAAAAAAATAAATTGATAATTGTAAGAGAATAAGCTAGTAGCTCCAAATTAAATGGTAAAACTTACGAACATTTCAAGTCTTGTTCACTTTAGACTTGTTCATTTTATGATTCAGATTTTGTTTTACAAATCTAATAAATGATATGGCAATATGTATATTGCTAGATCCAAAAAATAAAAATTGAACCATATAATGAATAGAATTTGAAATGTAGAGGATTATATTCTCTTTTTCCTTGGAGCCCATTTCTCATATTTCCCGATTAAATTTAATTGTGAGGTAGTATTACTTCATAAATAATAGAACGAAGTTTGGCTACAAACTTGGTTATAACCAATGGCTACGACTTCACTCAAGATCTTTTTATTGGATGTGAATTTTGACAAATCCACCATAGAATAACATTTTCTTTTTATATTCTCTATCCTTGCAAAATTTTCAGAAGATCAAAAATCAATAATTACGTTATTAATCAAATATTTAAATTTCAAGTTTTTTTAGTCTAAAATTAAGTATAAAAATAAGTTTATGAATCAAATAATAAATAATATCTGATTGTCACACAATTAAATATGTTTGTTAAGAACATAAAAAACATATAATCTAACAGTTAGATTTTTAAAATATATAGTCATGCTAATTTTTTAGTAGGGATTATAGTTGCGAGTTACAACCAAATTTGTAGCTAAGTTTTGTCCAAAATAATATAGTTGAATTTACTTGTTGTTACTGAAAAATAATATTTCTTGAAGTTTATTGGTTAATGCAGCCACATAATTAAACTTAAATAGGAAACTCAAAGTATACTTGATTAATTGTTCTTCAATTTTGTCATTCATGATTAAGTTACAACAAATCAATCACCTCTTTTATTGAAGTAGCTAAAGTTTTATTTTTGGATCACCACAATTTGAAATTACCTTTTTTTTTTTTTCATGTAATCTAAAAAGTCCAATGATCATGGCAGGAAATTTATTCCCTCGGCTTCAAAAGAAATTATTGATAAACTCCACAATCCATAACCCCACTTTGTTTTTACTCAAATCACCAATCTCCAAGCATTGAAGTGAATGACCAAGAATGAATTTAATGTAACTCAACCAACTGACCTGTAGCAACAGTGGGGCAATAGTGCTCAATAGTGTTCAATCATTTATAAAATTTTAGGTCTTTAATAAAGGATGATGAGGCCTTTTTTACCTAGGCAATTTTTTTCTTTTGGTTGTGGGGCCTTAGGGCGGCCCTGAGCAACCGAAAAACCAACTCTAACCCATTAGAACAAAACATTCCTCCAATCAATAGTAATCGACCGGCTAGAAGTCTCCCAATGCCTCTAAAGTCAACATAAGATGCAAGACATCCAACATCCAATCAAAAGAAAAATAGTTTCATTCCACTACCTACGACAAAGTAAGCCAGAGTTCGAAGAAAAAATTTATTCATTATTTTTTAATGAATGAGTAATTTTAAGAGTAACGCTATAGATAAATACTTTTACAATAAAATTTAGGTGGCAAATTGTTGAAGGTATATAAAAAAGTGTTATGAACCTAGTAGTTCTTAATGGCAATGAATAGGAATTGTAGGGCGATGGATAGAGATTGCAGAGAAATTAACTTAATTCAAGGTAGTTACCTTTCATTGAAAAATATTGAGAGAGAGAGAGAGAGAGAGAGAGAAAAGCAATCAATTGGTTTATTCTTTAATGATATCTAATGTTGAATTACAATAATTTATTTAAAAAAAAAAAAAAAAAAACTAGTTCTAATCTCATTGGCCCACATGGCTTAAGACAATTGGCTATTTAATTTAATATGTGCTCTATGAATTAAGCTATGTGTTAAATGAGTTACATGTACTCAAATCCTAACTAATTTATCCTTAACTTAACTAACTAATTAACTAACTAAATGAATTACAACAACTATTAGGTGATTACTATTAGGAACCCATGGGTAAAACTCACCCTTGAAAATCGGCTTATAAGGGGAGGTACCCAAGAACTTATATACACATATTTAAGTTTAATCTTAAGCAATGTGGGACACTAGGATCATAACATACCACTAAACTTTGCAGATGACGTCCACGACGGCTCACTTTATCGACACTAACCCGATGGTAGCCCTTTCTCTTTTGGCAGCTCCACTCACCTATAAGTTATTTTAATCTAACCTCTAGGTCGCCCTCTCTGGGATCTAACCAACTCAGGATAGTGGTTGGCTTTGATACTAAATGTATGAATTCATAGGTAGAACTCACCATTGAAAACCAGCTTGCAATGGGAGAGTGCCTAAGATCTTATATACATATGTTTAAACTTAAGCAATGTGAGACACTAGAATCATAACAATTACAAAGCATATGACATAATTTGGGGTTCCTATCATTTCTCTCCCCTTCAAAACACCTTGCCCACAAGGTATTGTTGTGGTTGTCATCTTCATCAAAGGAATTCTTTTAATGAACCAATACCATATTCATGCACTTCTTTTTGACAAGTGGTCTCATGTATATGACAGTTCCTTCTCCTCAAATCTTCAACCTTTGCTCAAACTCTTAAGCCTTCAATGGTTCTTCAATCTTCGAGCTCTCATTGGTTCTTTGGACCTTGGAATGTTCTTGGATCCTTAAGACCTCATTTGATTCTAAAACCATTAGAATTGTTGGCGCTTGCATCTTTGATTCTCGGTCACCATCACCTTCTTTGTTGGTTCTTTGGATAGAACTTTAAGGATAATGTGTACATGAATATCATTATCCACTTTGACACAAAAATTAACGTCTCGACTTGCAACAACAACAGTAGATTCTTGAAACCTGATTTGTTCTTCAAGTTTTATTGAATCAATAGATTGTAACTCCTCTTCCGTCATGTTCTTGACATCCTCCTTTAGTTTTGAGAGTTCTTTTTTCATAGCCTTGTGAGATTCACAAAAGGCCTTGAAATTCTCATAAACTATGTTAAACATTAGCCGCAATTCTAGAAAATCTGATCCTAGGTCATCTTCACATGTGTCAAGATCGTCTGCTTTGATACCAAATATTACGAACCTAGTGGTTCTTAATGGGGATGGATAGGAATTGTAGGATATGAATTATAGGAAAATTGACTTAATTCGAGGTAGTCACACTCCATATATGGAAAGAGAGAGAGAGAGAGAGAGTGGGAGAGAGAGAGATGAAATGCACTAAGCAATCAATTGGTTTATTCTTCAACGATATCTAATATTGAATTATAATCATGTATTTATATGAAACTAGCTCTAATCTCATTGTCTGATATGACTTAAAATTATTGACCAATTAATTTAACATGTGCTCTATGAATTAAACCGTGTTAAATGAGGACTCTCCTTTTATTTCTTCCTTTCTTTGGCGCAATATGCTGACTTGAATTTGCTGGTCCAGATTTAATCTCAAGCTTTTTGTAAAGGCTTCATGCATGATTTTCTTCTATGATGACATATGCGAATTTTTTTATCTTCTTGATTCACATTCGTACATGATTAGCCTCAAAGATGCAAACATATTATTTATCATCATGTTCTTAGTGAATATGGTATGAACTGAGCTGCATCTTAGCCATATATTAGGTATACCACATGAGATACACGAACAGAGACACAGAATTAATCTTGACTCTCAACCAACTCTTGCTTTTTGTATGGGCTATTGTACACCACATGAACTGACTTATATTGGCAGAACCTTGATTGATTTTTTTTTTTTTTTTTTTTGGTGCAAGAGTGACTCATCCTTCATCGATCCTTGCAATACTCGGCCTTTCAATTCTTATTGTCTTTGAAGATATTGCACCAAGCTTTACAAGATTCCAACTGCGCAACTGTGTCAAATTTCGCATGACCTCAATTATGGAACCCCTTTAAGAGGTACATTCTTGTACTCAGTTTTTTTTTTCTTTTATTTTTTTTTTATGCACAATATTTTCTTTCTGCACATTAGGGATTTTCTTTTAACATTCTCATTTTAGACGTGGGATTTGGTTTATCCATCTCTCTCAAGTGTGTAATTTTTTTTCTTTTGAAAATACTCACTTGAGATATGTGATTTAGTTTATCCATCTTGCTTAAGAGTGTAATTCTTTTTTCTTTTTCTTTTTTTGAAAATACTCACTTGAGATGCAGGATATGGTTTATCCATCTCTCTCAAGGGTGTATATTTCCTTTTTGTTTTGAAAAAAAAAATTGAGAAATTAGTTTTACTAAGAATTTCAATCACATGTCAAAAAAATTGAGCAATTAGTTTTACTAAGAAGTTCAATCACATGTCAAAAAATTTGAGCAATTAGTTTCACTAAGAAGTTCATTCACATTAAAGGAGTACTGCCAGTTGGTTCGTCTTGCAATTATCTCTCATCCCAAGTAAAGGTATGATTTCGTACTCACAATATTTGTATGATGTGAAGCAAGTAAAAGAGTCACGCCTATAGCAAGATTTTGATCAGCAGGAACAGCTTGTGACTATTGTGACAGATTAGGGGGATATATGTCACAATCCCACTTTGGTGAAAATGGGAGGACGAGTGATCCAGGTTGTGGGCTTCACTTATTTGTTACCTTTCTCTAGATGGATAAATAAAGCCGGTTCATCACCAATATGTGAATCTTCAAAGAAGAAGGGTTGGATAGGCTAAAAAAAAAAGTCAGCATCCACAAGTACTTTTAAAATGAAAAACAGAAAGAAAAATTTACACACTTGAGAGAGATAAATAAACCAAATCCCGCACCTCAAGTGAGTTTTTCAAAAGAAAAAAAAATACTCACTTGTGGGATTTGGTATATCCAAATCTCTCAAAGGTGTAATTTATTTTTCTCTTTTGAAAATACTCACTTGAGATGCAGGATTTGGTTTATCCATTTCTCTTAAGTGTGTAAATTTTTCTTTCTCTTTTTTCTTTTTAAAAATACTTGTGAATGTAAACTTTGCTTCTTCTTTTTTTAGCCTATCCAAAAATTCTTCCGAAGATTCACGTATTGGTGATGATCCAGCTTTATTTATCCACCCAGAGAAGGAAACAAATAAGTGAAGCCCACAACCTCGATCACTCGTCCTCCCATTTTCACCAAAGTTGGATTGTGACATATATCCCCCTAATCTGTCACAATGGTCACAAGCTGCTCCTGTTGATCAAAATCTCGCTGCCAGTGCGACTCTTTTACTTGCTTCACATAATTCAAATATTTTAAGTAAGAAACCATACCCTTCTTTAGGACGCTAGATAATTGCAAGATGAACCAACTGGGAGTACTCCTTCAATGTGAATGAACTTTTTAGTCAAACTAATTGCTCAATTTTTTTGACATGTGATCGAACTTCTTAGTAAAACTAATTGCTCAAAAGTTGTTTTTTTGACATGTGATTGAACTTCTTAGTAAAACTAATTGCTCAAAAAAAAAAATCAAAACAAAAAGGAAATATACACCCTTGAGAGAGATGGATTAACCAAATCTCACATCTCAAGTGAGTATTTTTTTATTTTTTTTATTTTTTTTAAATTACACCCTTGAGAGAGAAGGATAAACCAAATCCCGCATCTCAAGTGAGTATTTTTAAAAGCAAAAAAAAAATTACGCACTTAAGAGAGATGGATAAATCAAATTCCACATCTCAAATGAGCATGTTAAAAGAAAATCACCAACATACAGAAAGAAAATATTGTGCATAAAAAATATATATATAAAAAAAAAAAAAAAAAAACTGAGTACAAGAATGTACCTCTTAAAAGGGTTCCATAATTGAGGTCATGCTAAATTTGACAAAGTTGCGAAGTTGATATCTTGTAAAGTTTGGTGCAAAATATTCAAAGACAATAAGAATTGCAAGACTGAGTATTGCAAGGGTCGATGAAGGATGAGTCGGCGCACAAAAAAAAAAAAAAAAAAAAGGGTCAATCGAGGTTGTGCCAATATACAAGTCAATTCATGTGGTGTTGCCCATACAAAAAGCAAGAGTTGGTTGTAAGTCAAAATTAACTCTCTGTCTCTGCTCGTGTATCTCATGTGGTATACCTAATATATGGCTAATGTTAGGACATATGTGGTTCACATGTTAAGAACATATGTCATGCTTTTATGTAATTGGTTAATCATTTGACAAAATGCATTTTACTTGTAATTGGGTAGATCTAGGATATGTTGAAATACTTCAAGAAACCATGTTTCAAGATCAAGTATTAAAGCCTTCAAGTCTAGCCAAGATTCAAGCTGAAAAGTGTCTGTCATTAAATCTCGATAGCTAGCATCTATTGAGACCTGTAGAGCTGTTCAGCCCCGTGGCTCGATAGCAGCTCAACAGATAGGATATATGTCGAGATTTATGAAAAACAGAATTTCAGTTCTGTTTTGACTCTAATCCATGTTTATGTGTTTAGGCCTTCTTTTCTCCTAACTCTAGACATATAAAAGAATTGTTTTAAGGGCCGTCAAATAGTATACAAGTTGCACAAGCATTGAGCAAAGTCTGTTCAAGCAATTTGTGACCAGAGACAAAGTCTTGCCCTAGTTCATCTCTTCTGAAGAAGTTACTATGTATGTGCACTTTTGAGTTTTGTGACCAAGCATCTTCTTAATCTTCATCATGGATGAACTGAAGAACTTTGCAGCCAACAACTCTTTCAATTAGTGATTGAAGTCGCGTACTAGGATCCGCCCATTGGTTAATTACGTACTTGGGAACCGTGCATCAAAAGGGAAAATGTCACTACAGAACAAGTCCAATTCGGTATTGAGGTAAGAGTTCAACTGTAGGTTGGTAAGGTACTTGGAATTCATTTACTTGTAACCGTTTGTTGTGATAATAGTGAAATTTCAGGAGTGGTGACCAAAAAATCATCCGGTGGGGTTTTTGCCATCAGGTTTTTCCCATTCGTAAACAAATCACCGTGTTATTTATTTTTCGCTGCATAATTAGTTTATTGGTGATTTGTTTGTGTTACCACGCATTTGCATGTTAATTTGATTAATTAATAACTTGACTAATTAATCAATTAATTTGAATCACAAGCGGTTAATTCGTTTTTGGCCTATCAAGTGGTATCAGAGTAGGCACACTCTGATTAAGTTTAATCTTTACTGTGTTGATCTATTGACCCATGTTGTCATGGCTGTAACCGGCTTGAAGAGATCTTTATTTTCAAATACATCTTGTTTTTCTAATCACTATTTATTTGTTTGAGTGTCTCAGAAAATATAAGTCTAAAAGTTATTTAAATTCTATTACGATGACTATTGGAAAAGATCTCAGATTGGCTAAGAAGAGACTAGACTGTTTCATAATGAAAATGTGCAAAGGAGTTCGTCTAAGAAGAGTGAAAGTTAAAGGCTTAGCTCATAACAGACAGTTGAGAGAAAGCACCATTCCCACTGATTTGTCATCTAAGCACGAAATGTGTTTTATGATGAAGTCTGCATTTAAAGTAATAGACACATGTTTGTGGTACCTTGACAGTGGTTGCTCAAGACACATAACTGGAGACCGATCTCTTTTCAAGGTTTTCGAGTCTAAGAAAAGTGGCAATGTCACTTTTGATGATGGGAGCAAGTCACAAATTAAAGGGAAGGGAATCATTTCTCTACCTGGATTGCCAGACATTGCAAATGTTCTTTACGTAGAAGGTCTAAGAGTGAACATGTTGAGCATAAGTCAAATATGTGATCAAAACTTCATGGTACTATTCTCAAAGGGAAAGTGTCTTGTCATAGATGAGACTGGAAAGAAACTCATTAGTGGTGTTCACACTTTAGACAACTGTTATGGATTAGTTCCTGATGTTGATATTGTGTGTAATAGCATTTGTTTGCCTAATGAAGATCTATGGTATCAACGAATGGGATATGCTAGTTACATGCATCTTTCTATTGTATCTAAGCATGAATCAGTCTTGGGGATACCAAAACTTAGTAGAATGAGTAATGTGGTGTGTGGACCATATCAGTTTGGAAAACAAATGAAAGCTAAGCATCTAGGTACTCAAACATTAGCTACATTTAGACCATTGGAGCTTTTACATTTAGATCATATGGGACTAACTAGAACCAAGTCTCTTAGTGGTAAAAGATACATTATGGTTATGGTAGATGACTTCACTAGATACACTTAGGTCATTCTCCTACGATCCAAGTCTGATACTTCTAAGCATATTGAGGTTTTGTGCACAAGATTGCAAAATGAAAAGAGTCTAAAGATTGATCGAATTCGAAGTGATCATGGTAAAGAATTCGAGAACTCATATTTGGAGTCCTTTTGCATAAGATCAGGTATATCTCAAGAGTTCTCTGCTCCTATTACTCCTCAGCAGAATGGTGTGGTAGAAAGGGAGAACAGAGTTATTTAGGAGATGGCCAGAGCCATGTTGCATAATAAAGATATGGCTAGAAACTTGTGGGGAGAAGCCGTCAACACTACATGTCATACGGTTAATATGGTGTACTTCAGACTCGGTACCAAAAAGACTCCCTATGAGTTATGGAAAGGAAGGAAGCCAAATGTGAAGTACTTCAAAATCTTTGGAAGCACTTGTTTCATCCTCAAGGATAGAGAAAATGTGGGAAAATTTGACTCTCAGAGTGATGAAGGTATATTTCTAGGTTACTCTTCTACAAGTAAGGCCTATCAAGTATACAACAAAAGAACTGTGAAGGTAATGGAGACAGTAAATGTTGTCATTGATGAGTCTTCAAATTTCAATTCTAAGAAAGATATTGAGGAACTTCCCAAGGAAATTCTTCCTCATGAGCCTAAGAAAGTTCAAGACATTGTTAAACAAGAACCTGCATCTCCAAGTACTCTCAGTACTCCTAGTGTTGTGGAAGGCTTTGTAGACATACCTACTTCACCAGATTCTGAATCTCATGAGGAGAAAGGACCTTCCTACAGGATTAGATTAAATCATCCTCTAGAAGTTATTGTGGGAAACATGAATGAACTCACATTAAGGAAACGTACAGTTGATAAATGTGTTACTAACTTTGTGTCTTATTCTTGCTATTTGTCACAGGTTGAACCCACGAAAGTTGAGGAAGCACTACAAGATGAAAATTGGGTCAAAGCAATGCATGATGAACTGCTTTAGTTTTAGAGGAATGATGTTTGGACTCTAGTACCTAGACCGGAGGATGAGCACATCATCAGTACAAAGTGGATATTTCGCAATAAGACTGATAAAGAAGGTAATGTGATCCGCAACAAGGCTCGGCTTGTAGCACAAGGATACTATCAAATGGAAGGAGTAGACTATGATGAAACATTTGCCCCAGTTGCCCGTATGGAGTCCATCAGAATTCTTCTTACCCTAGCATGTCATCTGAAGTTCAAACTTTATCAGATGGATGTGAAGACTGCTTTCTTGAATGGACTGCTTAAAGAGGATGTCTATGTAGCTCAACCAAAAGGATTCATTGATCCACACTTTCTGGATCATGTGTTGTACCTCAAGAAGGCAATTTATGGGTTAAAGCAAGCCCCTAGAGCTTGGTATGATAGACTTACACAATATCTGGTGTCATATAAGTTCACAAGAGGAAAGGTTGATCAAACACTCTTCGTCAAAAAGGAAGATAGCAAGTTGATAATTGCTCAAGTCTATGTTGATGATATCATCTTTGGGTCGATTAAGGATGAACTTGCTCATGGCTTCTCAAAACTCATGCAGGCCGAGTTCGAGATGGGCATGATTGGAGAGCTAACTCACTTCCTTGGATTGCAAATTCGTCAACAAGATTCAGGTATATTCCTATCTCAATCTAAATATGCTAAGAATCTTGTGAAAAAGGTTAGTTTGGAATCTGCTAGTGCTGTGAGAACCCCTATAAGGCCAAATGTTAAACTCACTATAGACTTGTTAGGCAAGAGTGTTGATCTTTCTCTCTATAGAAGCATGATAGGAAGTCTTCTTTACTTTACTGCTATTAGACCTGACATTAGTTATTGTGTTGGTGTGTGTGCTAGATACCAGGCTAAAATCACATATGACTTCTTTAAAAAGAATTATAAAGTATGGCAAAACCACCGCTGAGTTTAGTGTATGGTACAGCAAGGACACAAATGATATTTTAGCTGGATATTCTAATGCGGATTGGGTTGGGAATGCTGATGATAGAAAGAGTACTTTCGCGGGGGGGGAGGGGGGGTTGTTTTTATGTGAGTAACAATCTTGTCTCTTAGATGAGCAAAAAACAGAACTTCATCTCTTTATCCATTGCAGAAGCTGAGTACATTGCTGCCGGTAGCTGTTGCATCCAACTCCTCTAGATGCAAAAACTCCTTCATGATTATGGTATTTGTCAAAAGATCTCACTATCTACTGTGACAATACTAATGTCATTAATATCTCTAAGAATCCGATTCAACATTCTCGAACCAAACACATAGAAATTCAACATCACTTCATTAGGGAGCTTGTTGAAGATGGTATTCTCACTCTCAAGTTTATCCACACTGATAATCAAAAGGCTTACTTGTTCACCAAACCTCTTGACAGCAAACGTTTTGAATTCCTTTGTCAAAACATTGATGTTATCTGCATGGATTAATCTCCTTCTCTCTCATGCATTTACATTTAGTTTTATGTTTTGTCTTGTTTAACATGTTTTTGTTTGTTTGTTTTCAGTTTTGTTTATTTTTGTTTTTCATAAAAATAAAAAAAAAAATTGAAAAATTGAAAAAAAAAATACAAAAACAGTGTGTGTTTTGTGTACATTGGTACTTGTATACCTTGGATGGCCATTGAAACAAAGTTTTCTAAACTTTGTATCATCTATAACTTAGATGAGCATTTTTATGCACAACTGCGTAAGTGAGCTTTGTAGCTTTTGTTTGTGATAAGTAAGATTAAGTTATCTCTTAAACTTAACACTCATATCACTCTTTTCGACTGGTAGGACTAGAAAATTTTAAGAGAAATGCATAAATAACCATAACATCACTGTTGCCCGCCAATCATGAAAGACACCTATATGCTTTGACATTGCAGAAGTGCAGTGTCAAAAACATTTGTGTGCTTCGGCATTGCAAAATTGGAATGTCAAATATTATTGGGTATTTCTTTTCTCTCTCTTATATACCCATGCATAATATGCTAAATAAAAGAAAAAATATACAAAGAAAATAAAAAGCAAAAAGATCAAAAATGCTTTAAATATGATTGCAAGCGTGTATTCTAGGAGATATAGGAGTTATAGGATGTACCTCAAAGGTGATAGTCCCCATCAAACAGTTATGATTGTGTGTGAGTTAATGTGATTTCCTCATATCTCAATCGTCATAACATTTATACACATGCAATGTTGCGATGTTTTTCACACACAACACGCAATATTCTTTGCTACTCTTGATACATGTGCAAGTACAATGTGATTTGGTCATCACAAGGTTTTACATGTGCTATTGTATACTCACTAAATTATCTTGACTTGTTTTTGAAATATAAAAATTGGTTAGACTTGTTTAGTATGTGTGTGTGTGTTTTTGAGGATCCATGTGCTTAAAATTCTTATTGAGAGATGTTTTTGAGAGCCTAATATGTTGATTGAATCATTGGTTAAGTTGCATGTTGGATTACATTCATGTCTGTGTTTTTCCCTTCTTGAAAAACTGTTTTTAAGCAATCTCGACACCTCCTCGATACCTCTTGACACCTGGACTATCTATCGAGATTTTAAGCTATTTCTTATCACAATCTCTATAGCTTCCTTGACAGCTGGTGGATCAATCAAGAAAGTTCCTAGACTCTCAATAGCTCCTCGAGACCTGGTGGATCGATCGAGATTTCTTAATCATGTCTGATGAACTCTTCCTTGATACCTCTCGATAGACTCATCTGTCGACGTTATGTTTTCTTGACACCTATCTCGATACCTATCTCAACACCTCTATCTATCAAGAATTAGTGAAGATCTATATATACGTTCTATGCGATTCAGACTTCACTTTTCTCGATCTTTCTCGATCCGTTCGAGGCTGTTCCTCTCCCAAACTCTCTTTTCTCACTCAAAACCTTCAATCCACATGATTTTCGGCCTTTATTTGCTTCAAATCACTTGGTATGCTCTCCTATCTCTTCATTCTTCATGCATTTCATGATTTGAAACCTGGGTTTTGGGGTTTTTCAAAATTGATGAGAATTTCTTGTAATTTTGGGTTGGGTTTTCATTTAAATGTGTTTAAAATCTCATACATTGCATCACATTTGCATTATAATGATATTTTCATGTATTTAGATGTGTGTAATATGCTTGTGTGCTAGTAAGATTGGATTGGGCTGAGCCCATGATGCTTTTTACTTTGCATGTCACATACTCATGCATTTTCATGCATACGTACTCTCTTTTCAATATACTTGATATATTTGAAATGTTTTAGGACTTTTCTGATTGTCTCCTTCTCTCCCTCTCTCTCTATTGTTTACGTTAGTCGTGTCTATGGCACCGAACATGCTTCGAGTTCCGAGGGTAGAGCATCTTGACTACCCCGGTTGTGAGCCTCTGAGGACTGTGTCTAAAGACGAGATGATGTCTGCTTTCTGTAAGCGTCCATCTGTTTGGGGTGAGCGTTAGTTTACACCATGTAAGCTTTTTGCTAAAGGTCCTAGATTCATGAACAGGGTGATGACTTTTGTTTTACACCCACTCTCTCACTATAACTTTATTACAGAGCCTCGTACTTGATTTTTTCTTTCTTTGTTAGAGCACTTCACTATAGATTTTCCTTCACATTTCATTCTTTCCATCATAAATGTGTTTAGGAATACGACTACCCATGATAAGCTCATTTTTCCTTTAGCTATCACGCAGATTCTATACCATTTTTCTATTCCTTTTCCTTCTTCTGATCACTTTACTGTCATATGTACCATAGACACCACTACCGTTAAATGTAGCGAGGCGCAGTTTAGGTCTTGGCAGTCTAATTTCGCCGCTCCTCCCACTCCTTCTGCTCCATGCACATCTACTTCCTCCTCTTCTCAGAGTGGAGTGACTCTAGAGGACATCATGACACAGTTTCAGTGCATGGATGCTCGCCTTGATACACTCTTTACTGAGTTGTATCAGGTGAATGTTTGTGTTGGCCGTATTGCTAAGTGGCAGGCGACCATGGGTGGTTTTGCTTTTGAGGCTTCTCCTCCACCACCTCATGTAACTTTTGATTCTGCAGCTGAGAATGATGATGATAATGGCGATGACGATGATGCTTCTGATGATGATAGAGGTGTTAGCTCTACCGATGAGATGTCTACTTGACACTCCTACCCTTTGTCACTAGTGAGAAAAAGGAAGAGTGAGTGACAAAGGGTAGGAGTAGTCTTAGGATATGAGAGTAGTCATTCTTAGGGGGAGAGTTAGTATAGGACCATTTTGTTTGGGAGAGTGTTGTTGATATAAGGGATGTAGTGAGGATATGATGTATCTTTTCTTTTCTTTCTTTTATAAATACATTGATCTTGTACATTGGTTCTTGTGACCATTTTTATATATACATTGTACTTATCTTCTTTATATGTGGATATATGTTTCTTTCACCTATCTTTACATGTGTTATTTCTTTTCTCTCTTTATACACATGTTTCTTATACTTGTATGCAATCTATTATTTCTGTTTCACACTAAGATGCCTTGATGATTTTTGTTTAAAGTATTTCAGAAATACAGATTGTCAAAGTCTACTTGCCATAAACTCTCTTCTTGCAAAGTTTTTCAAGAGTTTGTGTTAGGGTAGATTTTATTGTATTAAACAAGTGAATATAAGTTGAGCGATTTATGACTTCTCTCATATATTCATTTGTTAGCTGTGGTTTTGTCACGGATTGCCAAAGGGGGAGATTGTTAGGACATATGTGGTTCACATGTTAAGAATATATGTCATGCTTTTATGTAATTGGATAATATTTTGACAAATACGCACTTTACTTGTAATTGGGTTGATCTAGGATGTGTTGAAATACTTCAAGAAACTATATTTTAAGATCAAGTGTTGAATCCTTCAAGTCTGTCTAAGATTCAAGCTGAAAAGTGTCTGTCATTAAATCTCAACAGCTAGCATCTATCGAGACCTATAGAGTTGTTCAACTCCATGGCTTGACAGTAGCTCGACAGATAGGGTATCTGTCGAGGTTTATGAAAAATAGAATTTCAGTTCTATTTTGACTCTAATCCGTGTTTATGTGTTTGGGTCTTCTTTTCTTCTAATCCTAGACATATAAAAGGATTGTTTTAAGGGCCGTCAAAGATTACACAAGTTGCACAAGTATTAAGCAAAGTCTGTTCAAACAATTTGTGACCGGAAACAAAGTCTTGCCTTAGTTCATCTCTTCTAAAGAAGTTACTGTGTATGTGCACCTTTAGTTTTGTAACCAAGCATCTTCTTGATCTTCATCATGGATGAACTGAAGAACTTTGCAGCCAACAACTCTTTCTAGTTAGTGATTGAAGTCGTGTACTGGAATCCGCGCATTGGTTAGTCACGTACTTGGGAGCCATACATCAAAAGGGAAAATTGTCACTACAGACAAGTCCAATTAGGTATTGGGGTAAGGGTTCAACTGTAGGTTAGTAAGGTACTTGGGATTCCTTTACTTGTAACTGCTTGTTGTGATAATAGTAGAATTTCGGTTACCACCCAATGGGGTTTTTGTAGTCAGGTTTTCCTCATTCGTAAACAAATCACCGTGTTATTTATTTTCCGCTGCATAATTAGTTTATTAGTAATTTGTTTATGCTACCACGCGTTTGCATGTTAATTTGATTAATTAATAACTTAGCTAATTAATCAATTAATTTGAATCACAATGGGTCAATTCGTTTTTGGCCTATCAGCTAAGATGCAGGTCAGTTCATACCATACTCACTAAGAACATAATGATAAATAATATGTTTGCATCTTTGAGGCTAATCATGCATGAACGTGAATCAAGAAGAAGATAAGAAATTCGCATGTGTCATCATAGAAGAAAAGCATGCATGAAGCCTTTACAAAAAGCTAATTGAGATTAAATCTGGATCAGCAAATTCAAGTCAGCATATTGCGCCAATGAAAGGAAGAAACAAAATGAGAGACCTCATACCTCTATTTGACTTGTAAAAAAATAGTTGGGATTTGCTCACTGAAGGCTTGTTTTTAGAGTGGTCACTTTGTTATGAGACATTGCACTTCTAAGTCGAGTAGGTCTCTAAATTGGAGATAAGTCGAAAACAAAGGGTTTGACCAGCTTCGAGAGGGCTGATATTTCAGCCGTGTTGCTCCTATCTACCAATGTTTGAGTTTAAATTGGACTTCTCCAAAAGATAAAGAGTTTCAGTCCTTATATAGTTGGGAGGTTGACTGATGATATCAGGTGGTCAGCGGATATTTGTTTAATTCCTATTAGAAGTCATTAACCAAGACTACTTCGACAAGGAAACACATCTTCCTTCTTGAAGCTATCTTCGCAAGACAATTTGATTAGGAGCAAAACTCTTCCCAATTCCCATAGTGGTGGACTCATGCACATATTGAAGTTCTTGGAGTCACGGGTTCTCAAGTAAGTTTTCTGCTCACAAATTTCCTGGCAAATATATATATATATATATATATATATGAAAGGTGCCGAAATTAATTGCATCAAAGCTTGAAGTTGTCGAGACTAGACCACTTTTCACACTCAAAATTATGGACATGTCCAAGTCTCGAATGGACATTTGTAGAAAGCAAAATATTAAGCTAATTATAAAATTGCATGTCAAAATTTAGTGACAAATTCTATATTTATATGTCATTAAAGTAAATAAATCAAGTGTTGACATGTGTTATTCAAGATGATAATTATCTTAAGAGCAATGCTACAACTACAAACTATTTTACAACATTTTTATAAACTGCTAATGTGGCTTAGCATTTTTCAAATAGTTATTATAAGTAAAAATATGATGTTAGTGATATTAGAATTAGTAAGAATTTGCCACATTAGCAATTTGTAAAAATATTGTAAAATAATTTATGTCTATAGTATTACCCTTATCTTAATTAAATAAAGATAAATATCCTAATTAAATTGGAATGATAATAGTTAATGATTATTTCTATCAAAATAAATAAAAATATAGATAATTATCTACGAGTAACAAGTCTCTAATAAGCTTAAAGTCAAAGATTCGTTGTGAAAATCGTTTAATCCATCTTCCAACCAAAGTAAAAAGAAGTTCATATTCGAGTTAAGATTACAAATAAGATAGAATCATATGATTAATCTTTTGTAAAATGATCAAAAATAAAGAATTGTACTCATTTGAGGGACAAGCTACTACATATAAAGGTCTTCAAATCAAATTTAGCCCCACCAATTAAGAAAAAAAGTTCCCACCATTAATGCGAACCAAAAAACAAATACCCATTAAATGTGTGAGAGCGAGAGTTGTAATAAATATATAACAAATATCGACCAATTGATAGGAACATTTGTCCATTTCTCTTGATTCTCTTGATTTTAGATAGAGTATTACTAAAGTTATAATATATACTACCTCCATCTCATTTTGTTTATCCTCTATTCTATTTTGAGATATCTCAAAATATTATCCTATTTCTAAAAATAAAAGTCATTAATTTACTAATGTTCTTATGATACCCCTGTTTTATTAATAATTCATTTTTTTGATAAATTTATTTAAGGGTAGTTTTAGAAATTTATACATTTTTAAAAAATAAATAAGACAATAAATGATGTTCCTTTAAAAAATTTAACTTTTCAAACAGGACAAACAAAGTGGGGCGAAGGGAATATATTTTTTGGAAATATTACGTCCACAACATTTTCACTACACTTTTATAACAAGTCTTAGTTAATAAGTTGTTACTGGTTTAAATTTGAATCTATTACTGAAATTATTTTTTTGGCCCCCCGTAACAATATGTCACTTAAGTTTTATTGTAAAAGTATTGAAAAAATATAGTGAACATGACATTTTTTATATTTTTTACAACTTTTGATGTTTTAAAATTAAAAATGAAAAAAAAAATCAATAAAATTTTATTGAAAATAGAATTTTTATGCACAAAAAAGGTCATAGAATACAGTAGGAAAATGGAGAGGATACCTTCATCTGAATATTTATCCAAAATGCCAATTCAATTTTACAGTTCGATGAGAAAACCGCTACAATTAATAGGGTTGACAAACAGAAACACTGTTTCTCCCCAAAAAAAAAAAAAAAAAAGACAAACAGAAACACTAATACAGCAGCTTTACTATCATTGTGTTGATGTATGAATTATTGGCTGTCATTGGGGCCTACCAACATCAATGTATTGTCATTTATAAAAGCAGAAAATGATATGTTTGAATTTTATTATCAAGGTTGGTGTACCTTTGAATTTTTTTTATTTTTTTTGGATGGGGTGTACCTTTGAATTTTATTATCAAAGCAGATAATGATACTAATATGTGGTTATTTTTAATGGTAACAAATGTCTAAGAGAATTATTTTGCAAAATACTTTTAAGAATATTTTATAATAATAATAAAAAAAACTTTTTTTTATACTTTTTATAAAAATGGTATGAAAACATTCCAAAAATAATTAATTCATTTTCTAACCAATGTCCTTCCTGTGAGTACGTGGCACAAGGAATCTTATTGGTTTATCTCAACCCCACCGAGTACAAGCACATTGATGCTCCATCTATAAGCATCGGTACGCAGCCACCTTCATCTCCATCCATAAACATTGACTCAACAAGCCAGTCACCTTATGGATTGCAGGGTCTTACAACTTGTGATTCAGTCAGCGCAGGGATTGAGAAACGTCAATCGAGTCACAGCAATGAAGCCTTACGCGCTTGTTTCCATTCGCGACAACCACAATAACCTTTATTCCTCGGAGGAAAAAACACCTGAGGACACAGAAGGTGGCTCAAACCCCACATGGAACTCCCCAGTTACGCTCAACCTCGACATCACCAAGGCCAAAGAGAGCAACCTTGAACTTGTTGTTAAGCTCATGTCACTCCGGACGGATCACTGGTTTAGGGACAAAGAAATCGGTGAAGTCCGTGTGTCCATCACAAAATTGCTGGAAGGTTTTGGTGGTGGAGCTAAAGCTGATGCAGTAGTAGCTGAAAAACAGATGAGTGCCAGTGTTATGACCACAGATGAAAAGCCCGAAGGAACACTAGCCTTTTCTTACAAGTTTGAGAGCGTGACTACAGTCCAGAAATCAGCAAGGCAGGTCAATTTTCCAACTGCGCCTCAAAATGTGCAGGAGGACACTGAACAACCTGCTGGGTGGGTGGATTCGTTGATCTCCGAAACGGCGAAAGGGATTGTGGGAACTGTGTTGAACAATTTCGGATTGACAAGTGTGGTTGCCTCTGATGCTGCTGCAGCCCCGCCTCCGCCTGCTATTCAAACCCGTGTTGCTGCTGCTGTTGATCAGCCTGGTGCTGATGACCCGTCTAAGGATAATAATCAAGGGATTGCGGGAACTGCGTTGAACACAACCGGATTGACAAGTGTGGTTGCCTCTGACGCTGCTGCAGCCCCGCCACCGCCTGCTATTCAAACCCAAGTTGCTGCTGCTGTTGATCAGGGTGGTGCTGATGACCCGTCTGAGGATAATAATGAAGGGATTGCGGGAACTGCGTTGAACACTACCGGATTGACAAGTGGGGTTGCCTCTGATGCTGCTGCAGCCCCGCCTTCGCCTGCTGTTCAAACCCAGCATGTTGCTGCTGTTGATCAGCCTGGTGCTGATGACCCGTCTGAGGAAAATAATGAGGAAGATGAAGTTGAAGATGAAGAGGAAGATTGTGAAGATGAAGAATGAAGCTAGATATGGTCATGGAAGTAGTATATAAGGATCACAAGGGTGGATATATTATATCTAGGTATGCATATAATAATAATGCAAGTCCACCTCAAATTAGCTATATGTACTGGTTTCTGCTGTTTCTGTGTGAATCTTTGTCTAGTCTTTCTTAGGATGTCAAGCTAAAACTGTGAATCATCTTAATGTTCTACTTCTACTGTGTGTATCAGTACTGTTTCTATTTTGGGGATGATAATTTGTAGTTGTTGTGCTTACTTGGTAGTATCATTCAGTTGATCAGTTGCCCTAACAATCTCCAAACTATTCTTTTGATATAGTATACATTAGTTTTCATTTTTGGCAGTGTTTGCTCTGATTTTGAGTTCGTGTAATTTTTTGGACTTAATCAGATCTTTGGAATCATATTCCTTATAACTTTTATGTGCATATAGGGTGGTGGAGCAAGAAATTTTTCCGGGTTAAGACCAAATGATACGTATATGTTTGACCCACTCATTATTGTACGTACTATTAAATTTTCAAGCATCAATTTTCAGACATAAAGAAAAATTTGTTAGTTTTGACATTTGTGGGAGATATTTTATATAAAATTAGTGGTTCCATATATCGCACTATGAAAATTTATTTTGTAATCAAATATAGACCGTCAATTGGTTTAATGTTCCTCCAAAAAAAATATTGGTTTAATAAGTAAAAGGAAAAAAAAAAATCATCAACCATAAAATAAATAAATAGAAAATGAAGTAAAATACTAAAATAGAAAAAAAAAATTTTGAGTAGAGAGATTGAAGAGAGTTATGCCCTGTTTGGTTATCATTTGGGTGAATTCATTTTCTCTTTTCATTTTCTAAACTCATGTATTCATTTTTTTTTTTACTCAACTCATTTTATATTTGGCATTATTTTTTAGTCTAGATTTTTCTTTTATTCACTTTTTATTTTTCAATTAAAAATTCAACGTAATTGAGAGAAAGTGTTTTTCAGTGTTAAGTGGGGATCTACAGATTTTTTTTTTTTTTTTTACAAAAATGTCACTATATATATTTTTAAAAAAATAAAAATATCAAAAAGTTGTATTTAATTTTTATAATGAAATTTTTTTTTATATATACTGAAAATAAAAACGGAATATAAATATAAAATTAAACAAATTTTTTAATTTTTTAATTCCATAAAAAACAGATAATAATACAGAATATACTCTTTTCTCTTAAACCAAACAGGCTTTAGTGTGAGACGACTATGAGAAGACTTGCATTTGCATTGACTGAAAAGGTCTTTTTGGCAGACGGCTAGAAAGCAGAATATTGGATAATACAAACTATATATGTGGTAGAGTTTTGTTATGATGGTGTGTTGGGGCCAGGAGGAGATAAATTTGAATGAGACAATGACACATGAGGGCCAGTCAGTTTCATTTGGGGGGCAGCTTTTACAAAAGTACTTTTAGGGCCTATTTTTTTGGGCTAGCAATAATGTTTGCTAGGGACATTTCCGCCCCTCCCCCTCCCACGAGTTTTGTATGGAAATCGTCTGCATAGACAATTAATTGGGTTGGTAAATGAAAGGAAAAAAAGTCATCAACCATAAAATAACTTAATAAATAGAAAGTGAAGTAAAATAAAAATGAAAAAGGAGAAGAAGAAAAGGAAAGAATAGAGAGACTGAAGAGCAAAAATGCTACTATCCCAACAAAACTCACGGCTTGTTATGTGATAAATTGTGAATGGTAAAGTAAAAGTAGTAAATTTATAACTTCATCATTTATATTTTATTATAAGTTTATTTGAGATTCGTTTATTTTGTTAAAATTAAAAATTTTTTGTTAAAAGTACTATAGATAAAAGTAAAAGTTAGCTAAAATAGTACGGTAGGACTTATAAATAGTACTAAAAAGTGTAATGAGACTCATGAATAGTAACAAAAATAAGTTAAATAATAAAATAAATTGACAAAATTAATCATGTCAAATAGACACTAAGTGAATAAATTGTGAATTTTATTGTAATATTTAGCATTACTTTGTTGAAGGGAGTTAGTGTGAAACTTTGAGAAAGACTAGTTGCACGGAGAGACGAAGTCTTTTAGAAGGTGGCTAGAAAGTAGATTATTAGAAAAATGCAAATTGAAAAGATGAAGTAAAGGAAGCTAATATATAGAGTCTGTATAAGATCTGTTTATTTTATTAAAATTAAAAAATATGATAGATAAAAGTAAAAGTTAACTGAAATAATATAATAGGATTCATAAATAATATCAAAAAATATAATAGAGCTCGTAAATAATAGTAAAAGTAAATTGATAAATTTCATCACGTCAGTAGTAGACATAGTACTAAACTTATAAAAATTGTAGGACGATGATATTTTGGAGGAGGAAAGCAATGACACGTGGGGCCAGTCAATAATGCTTTACAAAATATTCTTTAGGTCCTATCTTTTAAGTTTTAACCAGCTAAAGTGTCTTTTTGAACATTTTTGAGGCATAGTAAAACGTTGTTCAGCATAAAAGCATGTTGCTTTAGTGATGGTTTGGATACGGATGAAAATGTTTATGCGTCTACGTTTTTTACTCTCTCTTCTTTTTTTTTTTAATTCTAACACTTTTTGCATTATTTATGGGACATAATAAGTGCATGAAGGCAAATATATAGTATTTTCATTAATGAACAATAATTGAATTTTTTTTTTTAGTTTTTAGCAAAATAAGCAATATTCAAATGTACTCTTTTATCGAACACAATGTATTGTATAGAAATGCACTGCATATTTGTTCTGGTTGGTACTCTTTTTATCATTTTGCTATGAATTTTCGGCCTATTGTACAATATGGCATTCATGGTTGTTTTAGGGTTTGCTTAATTGAATATTTCATCATTAAAATCTTACAATTTTTTCTCCTTTGGTACTAGAAACTACTAGTTCTAATATACCCTTGGTTGTCAAAAATCCAATTTGCATCTTATGATTCTACGATTTTACGATCCCACCTGCCCAAAACGATCCGGATCTTTCAAAGATCTTTGTGATCGTTTAGGATTGGTAAGATCGTACAATTCTGTCGATCCCAAATGACCTTGGTTTCTTGTAATCTTTTTTAATTTGACAGAAAGCTCAGTTGGACTTAAATGAAAAATAAATTATCAATAGACCAATTTTTTCCACTCTAATGTAGAGAGAGTGTCAGTTGGACCAAATAAAAAATATTTTAATAAAGTGTCATATTTTGAGGTTTTAGACTCTTTAAATGATGCTTACAGATGGATGTAGTGATATATGGTAATTATATCAATGAATGTATAATTTATGTGATTATTTAATATACCAATGTGTATTTTTTTTTATTTTTTTTTAAATAATATAAGATCTTATGATCCACGATCCCACCTAACTCTCACAATCCTACATAGGATTTCGATTTTGACAATCTTGAATATACCATATTCAAGTTTGTCTATTGAATTTGAAATAAAATATTTCAATACCATTCAAGGTTATCGCATATATATATATATATATATATTAATTACTATTATATAAAAAATAATAGATTAATATATACCATTTTTTAAGATCTCAAATAAAGTGTGCATTTTATTATTAAAAACAATTTCTTATGGCTCTTTTGTAAATAAAATTAACATTTTGGGTAATTCTACGTAAAGAATCTTCCATGAAGGTTCACTGACAACTCTTTTGTCATTTCCCAAACCCAACCTCGTGTGAAAGCAGTCAATTGATTTCCTTTTGTCTGCTCATCCTCGCCTAAACAATAGTAAAGCGACGTACACATAATAAAATAGATTTTTTTTTTTTTTTTCATAGCTATTGAATTGAGAAACTTTTACTGCTCTTCGTTTGGGATCATTATTAACTCTTTATTTTTTTAGTTACTTACTACCGTTAACAATTTGTTATATTAATGGGTGTCAAATCGCACGTAATTGCTTTATTTTTTTTTTTCTTTTTTAATATTTCCTTTACATTCTGGCAAAATTTTTAATTTTGAATGGTATTGACTGAAACTGTCCAAAACCCTCAGAATGATCTAAAATGGGTCAAAATTTCATCTGAGGTAGAACATTGGGGTTATCATTATGATTTGCATACCAATCCGAGATTTTCTGTTTGTTCTTGTAGGAGTGGAATGAGTGAAATTCAAAACTATTAAGAGTTGTGTATTGTAAGTTTTAATTTAGCCAAATTTGAATTATCTCATGGAAAATGTCTAGTGTACACATAATACAAACTTTCTAAAAACAAAGGAACTGTCACAGTTTTGAAATGTGTGTAATCTACCATACCCTTCCCTCTAGGGTTACCCAAAATTTTGAAATTTTTCTTAATAGATAAATATATATATATATATATATATATATATATATAAATATATATATATATATATAATTATTTTAATATTTTCAAAGTTTAACCTATAAAAATAAGAGCTGGCCCTCCAAATATTTGAATTAGTTCAATGATGCTCTTAAAATAAATAATTGGTCTAATAGTTATAAAAACATAACTTTATATTTTGCAATTTTTTTTAATTACAAAATGTGCTCTTATATCTGTTAAATATTTGATAAAATTTAGTACTAAACATATTTTAATCTATCTTTTTCATCCTGTTATATGGCGTGTGTGTGTGTGGGGCGGCGGGGGGGCGGGGGGGCGGGGGGAGGGTGGTCTTGATATATATATGGCCCTCAAACAAAAATTCTTGGCTCCGCACCTACTTCCCTTGTACGATAGCAACATATTCCAAGAGGAGAGAGAGATATGATTCTCGTTGTGCATAAGTGCATTGGCAAATGGCCATACCCACACATTTTGTGTGGTTCTTGGCGAGAATTATAGGCTATAAGATTATCTCGACTTTAGTTGTGAAAGGAAAAATTAAAGAAGATAGGTGTTATTTTTTTATTCGTGGTACATAGAAGTGGAGCATGGTAAAGAACTTGATTGATAGTTACAATTCATAAAGAATGTATGATGCACCCATGGCCATGAGATTTTCACCTGTTGGCCTAACTTTGATTATAAGATGTTTAGATGTATTCTTTTTCTTTTGGTATTGAATAGATCTAGAACTTATGTATATAGAAATTCCTTTGTTACTTGGTATATAACTAGTTAGAGAGTTTTCGTAATGGCCGGATAGACATTAACCAAGCGTGAAAGTAAATAAAATCACCTATAAAAATTGATGTAATTGGGAGAAGTGCGAATTTACCTTTTCTGACCTAGTTATATTTTGTTTAATTAAAATAATTTAGTATATCTTTGTCTTTTCTTTCAAATATTTTTATTTGATTATTTAGCTACAATGATTTAAATAATTTAACTTGATTTAAAGAATTTTATATTCTTCTCAAATCTAAATAAAACATGTGTAAATTTTTTAAAAGAACATGATTTGAATAGAATATTGTCTAAAATATGATTTTGGCTATAGACTAGACATAAGACTACATAACCTTATAGAAGAATTAATGTATAGACTGACTATACTTTGGACCCAAACTATGGGGGTTATACATTAGCATAAAAACTAGTTACTTTTGTGGTGTATCATGGCCTACACGTGATTCTGAGTCTAATTACAAGGATCTAGCTTGATCACAGTCATAAAATAATGAAATTTGTTAAGAATATGAAATCTAATATAGTTATTGTTTCAACTCCAACGAAATTCTTTGAAGTTTTTGAACTCATTGCAAATTACAATTTTCATTGCTCTAGAACACTTTGCAAATTACAATTTCATTTTTAAGTATTTGCATTTCATTTGTCCAAAGTTCCATTTGAACTGAACAACATTTCTAAGCTTATTAAGTTCTATTCTAATATAACAATGCAAGCTCATTTATTTTACTTGTAAATATGCTTTATTATCTAGTTAGTTAATTAGGAGTTGGTTATTTAATCTTTTATCCACTTGAAATTTGGACTTTATATTTATTAATGCTATGGAGACCTTGACAATTAAATTATCGGTTATTGGATTTAATTTTACGTACTGATTGTTCGAGGATTCTTTTACTCTTTTTTTGTAGACCTTGCAAGCTTGTTAGGTGAAAAGTTTACAAGTATGTAGTCATTTTCATGTATCTAGCCTACTGGTTTGGTTGGGGGCATGACAATAAAATGGTATTAGAGAAAACCTTATATTGCTATGTGACTAGGGGGCACTACAACACAATGTGGGCCCTAATGAGAAATCAAGAATTTAAGTAGGGGAGATTGTGGTACTTCAAATTATATAGATTTGATTGGATTGTTTAAGTGCGTGTTGTATGGGCATGTGTTGAATCTCACATTGAGTGTTTATTAGGTGAATCTTAAGTTTGTAAGTGATTACGATAAGCCTCAATTTTAGCCTGACTAAGCCTTTTGGATTATAAGTGCAAATGTGGCTAGGATTATACTTAGGTCATTACAAAACAATTCTAAATCCCTCTCCTTTGGTGTTACTCTTTGTGAGATCTATTTAGAGTTTTCATTTGAGAGTTTTTTCTTTAATCTAAACCATTGACTCCTTGAAACCACAAAGAGTTGGTGTTATTTTTGCCCGAAGTTTCGGATTGTGGACAGGATTCTTTGGTAAAGGAGATTTGTGTAGAAGGATTCCAAAGGTTCTTGAACCACTACAGTAGGAAGGCAAGTGAGACATTTGCAAGGATTACAACTTATAATAGAGATTTTAATTTCAAAGGTTTTGTAAGTAAATTTTTGTAACTCTTATTTCTAATGATTTTTTTTTTTACAGGGTTGGATCTATCATAATGGTTTTTCCTTTGTATAGTTTCTTCATTGGTTTTCTACTTTACTACCTTTTATTCCTTTTATTATTATTTTTTTTGAGTTGGTGATTGATAATTGAGGTTTAAATATTATCCATACTATCTGTTTAGAATAAGACATAACTTTGATAAATTTATCGGCTGCATGCATGACTAAACAGAATTTTTGAATTTGTATCATGACTTTTTTAGTGTATGTAATATGTAAAAAACTAAATAAGATTTTTGACATTATGTGATCCTCAATGGTCCAATGACATAGAGTTTGTTTCAATTTTTTCTTTTTTTCTTTTTTGATAACGAGTTTGTTTCAATTTTAAGTTACCGCAAGGTAATAAGGTATGTCCATTGCCCACGCCACGTATAATCTTTTTTTTTTTTTTTTTTTGGTTACTTGAGGGATAACGTAGGCCCTAATGCCATATAAAGGTCATGAAGTCCAGTTTAGTCCCACCATTAATGTGAACCTGTCAACAAATAGCCATGAAACGTGTGTAGGAAAGAGACTCAGTCGCTTACCTCCCACTTGATGCCTATCTCTTTCATTTTCTCCGATGATCACAATGAGAAAGTGGTGGAACATATAATTCATCCATTTCTCCGTTTTTTAGTTAGAGTAATACTCGACACTTACAAAATATATTGTGAAAATATGTTAGTAATTTAAAACATATGGTTTTAAACATTTATTATGGCTTCCTTAAAAATGAAAAAATAATAATAAATTAAATTAAATTCTTCCGTCACACCCTCCTCCACAAATCTCAACCATGCCATCTACAAAGATTTGATTATTAAAGTATTCTTGAATAAGTTTGTTATCTGTAAAGATATTAATTATCAAAAGTTTTTTTGAATGACCAGCACGCACCTATGATGCCATAATCACCTTATATAGCCAAGCCTAACATAATAGAATACACATTCACTCACATCCATATTCGTCTCTCCAAAGTCCACCCAATATGAGTTACAAAAAAAATGAAACCTTATGCCGTCGTTTTCATTCGCGACCACAACAATATCCTCCATTCCTCGGAGAGAAAAACATCGGTTGACTCGGAAGGTGGTTCAAACCCTACATGGAACTTCAACGTTAAGTTCACCATCAACCTTGCCATAGCTAAGGAGAACTGTACGTCTTGATCTGGTTGTTAAGCTCAAGTCGCATCCGAAAACCCACGGTTTAAGGGACAAAGATATCGGTGAAGTCCGTGTGCTCATTTTGGAACTGCTGGAAGGCTTTGGTGATGATGATCATGATGCTGCAAAAAATGAAAAACATATGAGTAAAAGCATTATTGTGACCTCAGATGGTGAGGCACAAGGCGCACTAGCTTTTTCTTATAAGTTCAGGAGGGCTGTGTCTGTGAGGCACCCACCTACTGATCCGAATGTGAAGCAGAGGCCTAAAAGAGGTGTTAATGGCTTCGCACGTCCATTTGTTGAGGGGTTGGAAGAAGGGTTAAGCTCGGGGCTAATGGGTGTGTTGGGCACGGTGTTTTTCTATGATGATGACACGCCTGATGATGATAATGAAGATGAATATTTTTGAAACTGGGTGTGATCAACAGTTCAAGGAATTATAGGAATCTAAAGGGTTATATGATATCTAGGTGATAATGCAAGCCCATGCACCTCAAAAGCTATGTATTGGAAAGTGGGTTAATTAGTGTATCTGCTTTGGTGGTTTGTGCTGTTCAATTTAGTTTTTATTAGTCATTCTACGAATGTCTTCTAACGATTAGTAATCGAGTTGCAGTGTATTGCCGGTGTAACGTTGGCAACTTTTGTAGCTGCGTGAGTCTTTATTTTATCCATCAATTATCTTATGTGTTGTATTAGTCTTTTATTATTTTTTGTTATATCTTTCGTACACCCATAAAGTTTTTACAATCAACCTTGTGTTAGAGTGCTTCTAGAGAATTTTCCGTGCAACAAACTTATATCAAAACCAAAGTTTGCTACCTAGGCGTTAAACAACTTTTGTATACTCATTAAGGTTTAGGACAATGATATTTAAGGTCTCTATAATCTTTTATATATATTTAATTTGTCCAACAAAATAATACCACGTGGAATAATGAAAATGATGCAGCATAATGAAAAATGACGTGACATTATTATATTAGATGAACTGAACACGTGTATGAAGCTTATATGACACTTAACAGAAAATATAGATGGAATGACTATTTATGCAAACAGAATATAACTTCAAGGGTAAATTGTTGTGTAAGTTCAAATGAGAGCTAGGAATCAGGTGAAAGGATGGGTTGTGTGGGAAAGAAAAAGAAAAGGAAAAAAAGAGGTACATGAGACTGTAAAAAGCTTACCATCATAAAGATTAAAGAGATAATGGGTAAATTATATACTCGTGATTCTTAAAGTTAAGGATAGATTTAATTTTGGTTATTAAAATTTAAATTTATAAATAAGTAAATAAACATGATTTGGTCCATGAAATTTCAAAAAGAGAACAATTTCATCCTTTCATCTAAGGGTTTAGTTTGATTTTGGTCTCTCAGACATTTGATCAATTTGATTTTGTTCCCATAATTATGTTTTTAAATAAGAGTAATTATTTAGTACTTTAAGAATAATAATTTTTCTATTACATAAAAGTGTTTCTTGTTAATTAAATTTATAGTGAGAACAACCATTGGAGTGAGAGGAGGGAGCGTTTCTTTCAAAGAGCACAGGATAATTTTCTCACATGTTGTTTGATTGATTTGATCCCTAAAACATGAGGCATCTTAGCATCCGTCTAGAGCACTAGTGTCAGATTACCTAAAATTGTGTAAGGGATGAACATGGATAACCAAAAAAAAGCCCCAAAATCTACATACACAAGCTTACCCATTTCCCTTTTAAGATGGGTTTAAGCAATATTTGCTCCTTATCTCTAGGGAACATTATTCATTCCTTAAACATTTGTTTATTATTTTTGTGCCTTTGCAAACAGAATATAACTTCAAGGGTAAATTGTTGTGTAAGTTCAAATGAGAGCTAGGAATCAAGTGAAAAGTTGGGTTGTGTGGGAAAGAAAAAGAAAAGGAAAAAAAAGAGGTACATGAGAGTGTAAAAAGCTTACCATCATAAAGATTAAAGAGATAATGGGTAAATTATACTCGTGATTCTTAAAGTTTGGGATAGATTTAATTTTGGTTATTGAAATTTAAATTTATAAATAAATAAACATGATTTGGTCCATGAAATTTCAAAAAGAGAACAATTTCATCCTTTCATCTAAGGGGTTAGTTTGATTTTGGTCTCTCAAACATTTGATCAATTTGATTTTGTTCCCATTATTATGTTTTTAAATAAGAGTAATTATTTAGTACTTTAAGAATAATAATTTTTCTATTACATAAAAGTGTTTCATGTTAATTAAATTTATAGTGAGTACAACCATTGGAGTGAGAGGAGGGAGCGTTTCTTTCAAAGAGCACAGGATAATTTTCTCATATGTTGTTTGATTGATTTGATCCCTAAAACATGAGGCATCTCAGCAACTGTTTAGAGCACTAGTATCATATTACCTAAAATTGTGTAAGGGATGAACATGGATAACCAAAAAAAAGCCCCAAAATCTACATACACAAGCTTACCCATTTCCCTTCTAAGATGGGTTTTAGCAACATTTGCTCCTTATCTCTAGGGAACATTATTCATTCCCTAAACATTTGTTTATTATTTTTGTGCTTTTGTAACTGTGATAAACTAAAGTAGGCGTTTTAAAAAGTGAGGGAAATACTTAGAAATAGTATTTAAATGAAACAGGGTTTAGAATAATTAAGCAATTAGATGTCGGTGAAAAGAAAAGTGGTTAGCTAAAATATGGAGAAAATTTAAGGAATTTGCTACCAATGTTTAGTAGTGTAAATAGAAAATAGATGGAGATTATTCCATTCTCTGAATTCAGGGACCAATTACAGACTTTTTAAATTTGAAGGATCAAATTGAAATTACATTCATAGATTAAAAAATATACATATATGATTTGCCCAAAAATTTAATTGATTGATGCTAAGATCAACATAAATAGTTGTGGCAAGGTATATAAAGAAGAAATGTGTGTGTGTGTGTTATGCTTTTATGCACCTGGCCATGATGTGGGGTACAATAGAAATATAAGATAAGATGTGGATTTCAATTAGTTTAATTAATAAAGCTTTTAATTTTCAAATAAGAGATATTAGTTCTAATCTCAACTACATAAAAAAACCAAGTAGTACCTTGGTTTGATAAACAATCATCATAAAACAAAAGTCATAGATATGGCTGTCCAAAAGTCAAGTTTGTGCCCAACCCAAACTTGACCTAATCACTTCGGGTCCCAGAACGGCACCCATTGCCCAACCAGGAAGAAGCTTTAGTTTGAGTGAATTAGGCCTTTCAAGTGTCGGTTGAAGTCGGTTAACAGCATGGAGAGTAGATTTGGCTGAAATCTTATGGGTTTGTAGAGATCTCAAGATTCTCAACAAGGTCTTGTCGGATTCATTGGGATCTCGATGAGATCTCATCAAATCTGGACCAAATCTAATCAGGAGAAAACCTAATACTAGCAAAGAAACACACATATCAAGGGAAAACAGCGCACGACTTGTGATGGTGGAAATTGGTCGGATCTATTGGAAGCAAGTTTTCATGCAACGAGTAGCCAACCAACCCATCGAAATCAACTTCTAAGGCAAGGACCTGCCACCAACAGTGTCATCAAATCCGGTCGGCTGGGACGAGTGGGGTGTTTCCACAGGCTGCTAGGAAAACCTTAGTAATAGATTCAAATTCATGCATAATAATAATAATAATAATAATAATAGCAGCTAGTAATAATAATAATATTAGCAATAATAATGATAGTAATAATAGTAATGGTAATAATAGTCGTAGTAGTAGTAATAATGTAAAGATAAGGTACCACTAAGGACTAACAAATGCGCCTTAGTTGATTACATAGTCGTGGTGAAACTCATTAGAAATTGTGGAAGCGTAAGTACGTAACAATCATAGGAAGTTATAAAGCCATGATTACGTATTGGAAAAAATAATCTGCTTACCACTAAACGACATTGACAAACTGGCACATAATATCATTCTCTTTGAATAGGGTTTGGCTTCATGTCAAATAAAATTATTGCTGCATGTCTTGCATTCTACCTAAAGAACTTGTTGGTATTTTAAGTAACATGACATCCTCGCCAATGTCACCACGATATGGTGAAAAAGATTTTACATTTTGTTGTATCCAGGGCCGGCTGAAGTTATAGGCAATTTAGGCCACGGCCTAAGGCCCCCTGCTGGTAAGAGGCCCCCAAATAGCAATAATATATTATATAATATTACTTTCTCAGCTAAAAAAAAAAAGAAAAAAAAGGGAGCCCGTGAACTAACATGAAAGCTAATACCAATTCCCATCATCTGAAGAAAAAGAAAAGAAAAGCAGAGAGCTGTTTCTCACACTGAAGTGACACCATTCCCATTCCCAAATCTTTTGCTTGTAGAAGAAAAGATTGCAAAAAGGCAGAAATCTTAAACTTAAAGGCAGAACCACAGAAAGAAGAAACAAATAAGAGAAGGCAGAAAAAAAAAAAAAAAAAAAAAAAAAAAAAAAAAAAAAAACAATCTTTTTAGTTGACTGACTCATCGATTGGTGTTGGCAATAGAGTGTTCACAGGTTTTCATTTCAGGTTCTTTTTTGTTTTCTTTTCTTTTGTCTCTTTCATCTTCTTCAGTTGCTGAGTGTCTGAGGTTTTTTTTTTTTTTTTTTTTTTTTTTTTTTTTGAAGAGGAGCTGCTGGGTTTTTAGTTTAGTTGTACTCTTTTTTGTTTGTTCTTTTAAATTTAGAATTCTCTAGAAGGCTATCTAGCTATGGAATGGTCCGAATGGACCCCTTAAAGATTTAAAGTAGGGATTCTAGACTTCTCTAGTCTTACACGTTTTTTTTTTTTTTTTTTTTTTTTAAGAAATCAGATTTAGTGGGATGGAGCCATGGAGGGATAGTGGGCTCTAGGCTGGTCTTAGTCTTAGTGTGGATCAAGTTTAAGTCCTACACATTTTGTCAGTGAGTTGGTCTTAAGGGATCTAATCAAGTTGAGTCTTATACATTTTATTAAAAAAAAAAGTATAATACTATACAAAAAAAAAAAAAAGAGTATTGATAACAAAATTATAAATTTAGAATAATTTACTTTGTATTAATATTAATTTTAATTTTTTTGTGCAGGTTTAAAGTGTAAAGTGATCATATTAAGTAAAGTTGCAATTGTGTATTTCATAAACTAGGTTCTATTGTTTTATACATTAAATTTATATTATTCTAGTTAAATTGTAATTTTTTTTTTATTATAGATTGTGTTTCATTTATTCATAAATATTTCTTAATTACAAATGTCTACTTGAATGCAAAAATTTAATTAGTAATTTTGCCTCTTCAAAATCAAGAAAAATAAATTTTAATTAAAAAATATATATAAATTTATAATTAAATATAATAAAGGGCCCTATTTAAAACTTTCGCCTAGGGCCCCCAAATTCGTTGAGCCGGCCCTGGTTGTATCTATTAAAGCCATCGAAACAGCCAAACAGGGGACACTCTTGTCAAAAAAAAAATCAGAATATATATATATATATATATATAATATTTCCAAATCTACACAAAAATCACATTTTAAATGTTATTGAATTTGCTTCTCAAAGAAAAAAAAAATGTAATTGAAATTGCTTTCACGTGCTTTCGGACAGCTTAGGCTAAAATCAATGACTTCTATCATTCGTTAAATAAAAAATAAAAAATAAAAAATCAATCAAAATTATTGAAGCAAGAGAGATGCCAAAAACCTATGATCATGATAACGACGGCCACAAGATGATGATAATGATAATATAATAATATCAAATTTTGACTTGTCCACTATATAGAATGCAAGAAAGGCCTAGCTCAAGTCAAATTGGTTGACGTTTACGATTTACCGCAACCCTTTTAGGAAACAACTTGTAGTCCTAATCATAATAAGCTACTCCCTGATGTTAAATAATAAAAGTAAAACAATAATTTCTCGAGTGTGCCCTTGGTTATCCTGATTCCTTACTTGCAAGGTGACTTTCTCATGGTTATCCTGATTCCATACTAATAATAATAATCAAATCATGGTTTTAGGATATTTGTTAATAACTTTTGCGAATGTGATGTAGCGATAGGTCTTGTGTTCAACTACTAGTCTTGAAAAGACCTACCGTTTCAAACCAAGTGCTAAGAGGTCTTGTGTTCAAGTACCATTATCGAATCATACTTCCTAATATGCAAAAATCATGATAATGAGGTTGAGTAGTGGCACGCTTTGCTATGCACCGATGGTGCCAATTAGACTTACCAAAAAGTCCAAATAGTAACGTACCATGGAATGTAAGACAATGATTACACATACGAACTCCCTTTTTCTTTTTGTAAATAAAAAAAAATGGTATTAATTTGTTAATAAATTATTTTATGAAAGTTTTGATACAATTTTTATAGAAAATATAACAAACTATAAAAATATTTAGTGTTTTTTTTTTTCTTTTCCCATAATTTTTTTTAAAAAGTATATTATAAACAAATTCCCTTGGAGCATCTAAATAGCAATGTACAATGGGACGTAGGGTAATGATTACACACACGAACTCCATTTTTTCTTTTTGTAAATAAAAAAATGGTATTAATTTGTTAATAAATTACTTTATAAAAGTTTTGATACAATTTTTATGGAAAATATAAAAAATTGTAAAAAAAATTAGTTTTTTTTTTCTTTTCCCATAATTTTTTTATAAAAAAAAAAAATAATATTATATAAATGAATTCCCTTGGAGCATCTATTAAAAAAAAATTATAATTCAATTGGGAATCACAAAAGATTAGATGAACCACCTTGAGGATTAGTCATTCCTATCATTATTAACACATTCATATAACTAAGAAGGTCATTGTGGGGGCAGGTGATCTGAGCACATTTTTGGACTATGGGCCCTACCCAAGAATGATTAAAGACTCAAGGATGATTAAAGATCCATGTGCATATAGACAGGAAAATCGAGGAGAAAATGGGAACTGGCATGGGAACCAGGGTTCCCAAGGAGTAAAGGCATCTCGAGAATGCTTTAGGTTGTCAACCATACTGGAAAGAGGAGCTCCAAGGAAGGTAACAAAGCCATGTCAGTGACGGAAAGAAGAAATATCTAGGAAGGTGATTGTCACCTCGATATTTAATGTACTACATCAACTGAACTGGCCGCATTTATGAAGAAATGATACCTGAACAGTGTCTTCACAGCTCCTACTACCTCCAAAAAGGTCTTGATGAGACAAGCATCCAAAGGGTTCCCTAGAAATTGAACAAGTGGAAGGCTGGGATGTATTGGAGGGAACTATATAAGGAAGTGACCTCCATAAAAACAAGCATGCAATAATGGAACAAGGAAGAGAAAAAAGGGAAATACAAGAACTCATTGTAAAAAGATTATACGTGATCAATATATGAACAATTTGTCCTTGGACTTGCCCGAGGAGTAATTTTATGTTGAATTTATGTCTCTTACCCTTTTAACTGGAGCCTAGTCATTCTTGAGACTGAACTTATTTGGCTTTGTAGTTTACTTGTAAAATCTACTCTCTAACAAATCTATTATTTTGGCTTATTAGGCTGGCACACACTATTCTAGGTGGGTTTAAGCCACAAATCTAGTCTTTAGAATCATGGTAATTCAACATTCACTAATTACATCCCCAAAAGTGTCATAGACTATTATAAATAGAGTAATGTTATAGATACAAAATATTTTATAATATTTTTACAAATTGTTTATGTGATTTTTTAGCATTTTAAAAATACTTATAAGTAAAAATGTGATGTTAGTTATGGGCTTATTAGAACTAGTAAAAATTTATTATATCAATAGCTTGTAAAAATATTGTAAAGTAGTTTATATTTGTAACATTACTCTTATAGATAGTTGCTTGTCTCAAAATTGGGTCATAGGTGGTTTTTCACTTTTTACTGACTCTAGGCCAATCTTAAGATAGACAATTATAAATTGGATAGCAATATTGAATATTGATGCTAACGTGGATGGTTATGTTGTAGATAATTTGGTGTAAGGACGGTAAAGAAATGCGTAATAAACAATAAGAAAGGATGCAAATAATATTTTGCAAGATAACATACTTGGAACTTGTAGCAATTAGTCTAAGAGTTCATTTTTAAAGTCAATGGTAATGGGATCCACTTAGAAAAGAAAATAAAGAAAAATATGGATATATCTTTTTTATTTGTTAACATCAACATATAATGTAATTGATTAATGATAATACGTTTTTTTCTTCTTCTTTTTTTTTTTTTTTTTTTTGAAGTGAAGTGACATTTCCACTAAATCGGTTTTATAATGATCCAGTGATATTTTCACTTCTTTTTTTTTTCTTTTTTTTTTTGAAGTGAAGTGACATTTCCACTAATTGGTTTTTTTTTTTCCTTTTCTTTTCATAGATTTTATATGATTTGAAATTTATAATATCCATTTTATGATAATTGATTCATACCATTAGACTAAGACATCAATAGATTTCCTTTTTTATGATCATAGAATTCTTATTGAGATCATTTATTCGATATAAAGATATTTTACTAATTGAATTAACTAAAAAAAAAAATTGATGTCTAGTGTTGACCCATCTAGTGTTGACCCGTCTACTGTTGACTCCTGTGCTGATTAACTCATATGATGATGCTAATGATGAAGAAGCATACTGAAGCTGGGTTTGATCAAGAAGTTTGGGATCTGAAGGGAATATATATTGGAAAGTGGATTGTCCTTTGTTGTGATGGTTGTTGCTATTTAATTTCGTGTTGTGATAGTCATTCTTAGAAGGGAATGACTAGTGCACACAACTAAGTATACATAAAGCAATCGCCGTTGTATTTTACAAGGGAACTCCTAACGTTAACTGATCACATTTTTCAAAATTGTAACCTAAAGTCACAAGTTTTCTTGTAAATTGTATTTTGTGTGTACTGATCACATTTTTCAAAATTGTAACCTAAAGTCACAAGTTCTCTTGTAAATTGTATTTTGCGTGTACTATATATGTATTTACTAAAATGTGTGTAATAGACATTACCCTTCTTAAAATATTTTGTAGTAAGTAAGTTATTGCAGGGTGTTCCTAATGTAATGAACTAGTGTAATGGTGTTGTTTTGTGCCTACAGCCTTTCTAGGTGCGTGTGACTCTATTTATATAAACTATCAATTATCTTAATGTTATACTACGTGTATTAGTCTTTCTATTGTTTGTTTTCTTTTGGGGATAATTTTAGTTGTTTTGCTCACCATTTATTAATTCTAAGAAATGTACCCTTTGTAGTTTCATTCGGTTCAGTTGCATTAATATTCTCTAAACTATTCTTCAGAGACGTTAGTTCCATTTTTGAAAGTGTTTCCTAAGAAATAGTAAGTGTTGGGACTTTCGCTAGGTATGCGCATGATAGGAGTTCAGGAATCTTTTAAAATAAGATTGAATGTATTAAGTATTTTCTTACTATTTAGTTTTTTATGCACATGGAATTTGGAATTTATTTTGATTGATGTTTTGGAGACTTTGACATTTAAATTATTGATCATAATTGGATTTGATTTTACTTACTGATTATTTAATGATAGTTTTGCTTCTTATGTAGTCTTTGCGCAATTGTTAGGTAAAAACTTTGCAAGTATGCAATTGATGTCACATGTCTAACCTGTAGGTTCAGTTGGGGACATGCCAATAAATGGTATTAGAGTAAAATTGGTTATGTCATATGGCTTAGGGGCACTGCAACACAACATAGACCCTGGCAAATACGATGGCAATTTAGATGGGGGAGATTTTAATGCCCCGAATTGTACAAATTTGATTTGATTTGATTGTTTAAACCTATGTTGTATGAACGTTTGATGAGACCCATAGTGAATGTTTACCAGGTGAAAACCTAATTATACTTTGACCGGTCCTTTTGGGATATAAGTATAGATGTAGCTACAGCTATACTTGGATCATTATAAAACTCTAAATCACATGGTTAGCTCCTCAACAATGAGTTGATGTTTTTTCCTGAGGAGATTTGCGTAGAAGGAGCCTAGAGGTTGTTGAACCAGTGAACATATAGCCAAGAAAAGTGCATAGGCAAAAGAATAGAAGTCTCTTACCTCCCACTTGACGCGTTTCTCTTTCACTTTCTCCGAAGATCACATAATGAAAAAGTAATGGAACAATATTCATCCATTTACTCTATTTTATAAGTAGAATAATACTACTTGACAATTTACAATATATTGTGAAAAATGCTAGTAATTCAAAACTTACTGTTTAAAATATAATTATGCCTACCTTCAAAAAGAAAAAAAAAATATTTATATATATATATATATATATATCTCTGCCTCTTTGCCAAAGCACACCTTCACAAATCTCAACCGTGCCATCTACAAACATATTATCAAAGTCTTCTTGAATAACAAAGAACTTTTTTCTTTTGGCTTTGACTCTATTTTAGCTTTGGCTTCCTTCAAAATGAAAAATAACATGCATTTGTTCTTCAATGTTTTTGCACACAATTTGTGTAATCTTTTTGGCACTTGAATGGGGGTTTTAATTATGGAAGTTCCTAAACCTCAACACCAGGTTTCATTTCAAAAATAATGTGGGGGTGATGGTTTTCATCGTTTAGAGGTTTTCTTAGGTGGAACCATCAAGCTCCAGCTACATTCTCTGGGCATGAATACTTTACATACTATCACCTTGATTGAGAGGTTTATGTCATTTTATTTTTGTATTCCACGTGAAAAAGTAACCTTATTTTATTTGTAGCGTCTATTTTTGCATAGCTGAAGGATAATAAGAAACCTTAGTGGAAGATTAGTTAGTAATTTGCTATCAAAAAGGCCACAAAACTTTACCTGAAGTCCAGATTGATGTTGATACGGATAATTTGTAGCATCTTTTTTTTTTTTTCTTTTTTTAGTGATGAAGAGGACTTAATAAATAAAAGGCAAAAAAAAAAAAAAAATCATCAACCATAAAATAAATAATTATAAATTGAAGTAAATAGAAATGAAAACGGAAAATAAAAAATAAAAAATGGAAGAGTAGAGAGATCGAAGAGAGTTACTGTGAGACTACGAGAAGAGACTTGCATTGACTGATGAGGTCTTTTGAAAGGTGGCTATAAGGTAAAATATTGGAAAATAATGCAAATTGAAAAGGTGAAGTGGTAGGGTTTTGTGATGCTAATGAGTTAGGGGAGGAGAGAAATTTGAATGAAACAATGAAACATGGCCAGTCAATTTCATTTGTGGCGGGTTTTTACAAAAGTTCTTTAACAAATGCCTTTTAGAACATTTTTTTTTTAATTAACCATTTAAAAAAAAAATTATATCACTTTTATTGAAATAAAAAAAATTAATTTTTTTTTCCTTTAAAATTTTTTTTAAAATAATTCATTAACGAATTCCTAAACTTTTTCCTAATTATAAAGTTTTCTTGACTAAGTCTGCCATCTACGAAAGATTTTAATTTTTAAAGTCTTCCTGAATAAGTCTGTCATCTACAAAGATATTAATTAATTGTAAAACTCATCTATGAATGGTTCACTTGTGATACCTTACCAGGAATTTTCCAACCTTATCTCTGTCTTCGCGCACTTATAAGTAGATTATGAGTGATGCTATAAGCCACCTTACTTTGCCAAGCCTAACATAATAGCAAACCAGCATATACATTCACTCACAACCATACTCGTCTCTCCAATTAAAATCCACACATCATGAGTTACAGTTCTTTAGAGCTTGTAATTCAGTCCGCTCAGGGATTGAAGTACGTAAATCATCTCAAAAAAAATGAAACCTTATGCCGTAGTTTTCTTTCTCGACCACAACAATATCCTCCATTCCTCTGGGAGAAAGCATCGGTTGACTCAGAAGGTGGTTCAAACCCTACATGGAACTTCAACGTTAAGTTCACCATCAACCTTGCTATAGCTCAGGAGAACCATGTTGATTTGGTTTTTAAGCTCAAGTCACGACGTAAAGTTCACGGTTTAAGGGACAAAGATATTGGTGAAGTCCGCGTGCTCATCTCAGAACTGCTGAAATGCTTTGGTGATGATGATGATCATGCAGCAGAAGATGAAAAACATATGAGTAAAAGCATTGTGACCTCAGACGGTGAGGCACAAGGAGCACTAGCTATTTCTTATAAGTACGGAAGGGCTGTGGATCACCCTCCTACCGATCCGAATGTGAAGCAGAGGCCTAAAAGAGGTGCTAATGACTTCGCAGTTCAATGTTTTGAGGGGTATGACCAGCCTGATGATGATGATGATGATGATAATGAAGATGAATATTCTTAAGCCCATATATGCATCTCATGAAGCTATGTATTGGAAAGTGGGTTAATTAGTCTTTCCGCTTTCGGGGTTTGTGCTGTTCATTATAGTGTTGTATTAGTCATTCTATATAAGAATGTCTTCTAGCGATTAGTAATTTAGTAATCGGGTTGCAGTGTGGTGTAATGTAGTGTTTTCAGTTATGGTGTTGGAAATTTTTGTAGCTGCGTTAGTCTTTATTTAATCTATCATGTTGTATTAGTCCTTTTAAAACTCATTTTATTAAGTTACTTGGAAGTTTCATTCAATTCAAAATCTCAGATGTAGTATCCGTTTGGATACACGTCCACGTCCTTGTGTTTCAAGTTTTTTTTTTATTTTTTTTATTCTTTTTTTAGAAGAGTGTTAACTGAGTTTCAATGGGTCCTGTGCGCTATTCACAGGGCCTACAAACCTCTCTATTTACATATTTAAAAATTATTTTGCTACAGTATTTTCAGTTTTCAGCAGTATCTAAATGGATCCGTATTATTGAGTTTGGCCTAACTTATAACTCTTCCGTTTGGGATTAAGTGAAACTTATAATAAAATAAATAAGATTATTTGATATAATTTGAATCAAGTTTGGAGATTTGACTCATTTTTTTATTTGATGCTTAATTCCTTGGTATAAAAGATAGTCTATTAGTTGTCAAATAAGTAAGTCATTAATTAGTTATTGTTTGACAAAAAATAGATATTAAAATCTTATAATTCCAGAACCTTTTTTTCTTGTGGATTCAAGGAACCCTTGTGAATTTGAGGTTATTTTCAGAAATAAACGTATTTTGTTTCTTATTTTTCAAAAGTAGACGTATTCTACTTCTTGACGCTTTCATATCCCACATCATATAAATAGAAAGAATTTGTGGTTTTAGTCAAAGAGTCCTCCCTTAGGGAGAGACTTTAAAGAGATAATTAGAGAGATTTGTTATTAGCGTGTATAGAAACACTTTGTAATCTATCTGTGATATACAATGAATTTATCATCGGCTACTTATGCTTATAGATTATTATTAGATCTCGTAAGCCTTGGTTTTCTTCTCTTCTCTGTGTGATTGTGACTATTGTTCTTTTTATTTTATTTTATTTTTCAATTTGGTGTGGTCCTTTTTTTTTTTTTCCCCGCTGCTTGTTTGTTAGAACTTTCTCACACCCATAATAGTTGTTATAATCAATCTTGTTCGGGGGTGCCTTTGGAGATTTGTTCACTCAACAAACTTATTTCAAAACCAAAGTTTTCTACTTAGGCATTTGGATTTGTTCTCTTTGGAGATTTATTGCTAAGTGGTTCATGAATATAATCATTATAAAGAAAGATAAGTAAGCCCTCCATAAAAATTTTGGTAATTAGGACTTGTATAGTCAAAAACTGAGATTAAAAAAATTGATGGAACGAACAACTTCGACATGTGCTAAAGTTATAGATTTCTTAATCCAATAAAAGTTGGACTAAATGACAAACCTAAAGCGAAATCAGATAAATATTGGAAGGAGATGTAGGAGATAATATTTTGTTGATGAAGGAGATATTCTTCAAAAAAATTATGATTGCCAACTTGCTTATAAAGGAAATCACCTGAGATCAAGTTCCATCACTACTTGGAGTTGATCAATATGGATTGTACTTCTGATAAATATTATGCTTATTGGCACATTTGAAGATAACTAGCTTGGATATGATGCACTTTGTTCTTTTGGTTGGACTCTATTTTAGTTTTGGCTATTGGCACATTTGAAGGTACCTTGGGGGATATGCATTTGTTCTTCAATGTTTTTGCACACAGTTTGTGTAACCCCTTTCCTTTTGGCACATGAGGGTTTTAAATATGGAAGTTCCTAAGCCTCAACACCATGCTTCACCTCAAAAATTATGTGGCGAACCCGACCTGCCCAAAGACATCAAATTATGGTAAATTCTCCAGCGATTTCGACAAGTTTTCAGCTTGATTTGGTAGATTTCGATGACCAAAACAATCAGATCCGACATAGATACACCAAATCCAACTATTCTCGGCACTATTTAGGGGAAAAATAATCAAATTTGACAAAATCCTCACTGGATCTTGGCCGGATCGAGCAAGATCTCGCCAATTTTGGCCATTTTTCTGTGTTTTTCGTCGGGTTTCGGCCTCAACCAAAACCGATGCCATCCGCCAACAAACCGACTCGCAAAACCCAACCCTCTTAACGAGTCAGTTGCGGGTTGAGAATTTGCTACCCGATCTCTTACAGGTCAGTTTATGGGTTGGGCATAAACCCGACCCGTGGACACCCCTAGTTGTGGTTTCTTTAGGTCCTCTTCACTAAAAAAGACAACAAAAAAAAAAAAAAAAAAGTTTTCACTTATTTAGCTATCTTAATCAATATTCTTATCCGTATCAACATCAATCTGGACTTTATAGGTAAAGGTTTTGTGGCCTTTTTGATAGAAAATTAAAAACTAATCTTCCACGAAGGTTTCTTATCCTTCAGCTATGCAAATATAGATGCTACAATTAAAACAAGGTTACTTTTCCACATGGAATACAAAATAAAACACAAATTTGTCTTTTTTTGTTAATAACGACATAAACATCTCAATCAAGGTGATGTTATGAATAGTATTCATGCCCAGAGAATGTAGTTGGAGCTCGATGGTTCCACCTTAAAAAAGAAATATATATATATATATATATATATCTAAAATGATGAAAACCGTCACCACAGGTTTTGAACGAGGGGACTCGAAACCGACCTGTTGGCATCGGGTTTTGGAGCTTGGAACCCGTGGCCGACCGCTGGAGCAGTCGGATCGGGTGAGCACTGATCGGGTTGGGTGGGTGGGTTGGACAGCCCTAACCACAGCTACATCTGGGTAAATATATAACCGGACCTGAGCTTAAAACATTTATGTTGTTATCCACTTGTGTCTTTATCACTACCTTCGAACGTGCTTACAGCATGCATGCATATAGGGACAAAAACCACAAACTCGCTGTAGACTCTGTTATTATGCAGCTAGTTAAGGTTTCAGATACCATTTGTGGTTTATGATTTTCAACAATGTCTTAATGAGAAAAATAATGAATTTTGTTCTTTTGACCATTCTTTTCTTTTCTTTTCTTTTGGTTGGAATTTTTCCATCAATTTTAAGGTTGATTATGTGTTTGACCTATGGTATAGTCATATAACTGTTTGGCATTATAAAAAATAGTATTAATTTTCAATACCACCAAACACAAAAAATGATTTTGAGTTAATTTCAAATGAAGCTAATAAACATTAAAAAAATTAATTTTTTTTCATCCGTGTAAAACAATAATTTCACCAGGTTTTACAACTGAGTAATTCCGCACACTTTGACATTCACCGTTTCCAAAAACTATATTTTAATGATGTGGCAACAATATTTTACTCGCTATTAGATATAATAGTTATCAATAGTTTGGAAAAGTCTTTTTTTTCCGTTGAACTAGCTTAATTAATAAAAATTTTCGTCACCAGGGGCAGTCCAATAAATTTGGAGGTATAAGGCGATATATTTAAATGGTGCATTTTCGTTATCACTTAAATAATATTTAACTAGTATTTAATATTATAATTTTTTTATAACAAAAATCTATTCCTTTCATTTTGTAATATGTTTTTTTTTTTTTGGAAAAATGCTAAAACTATAACAAATTTTACCAAAAAAACTTTCAAATAATGTAGAAATAAATGCAATTAGTGACACTTCAAAAAAATAAAAGAAATGCTACGTCTACAACAATTTTACAATATTTTTACAACAAATCATAGGTGGTTAATTGTTATTGGTTCCAATTTGAAACTAACACTAAAATTACTTTTTTACCCTAATAATAACAACCAGTAACAACCTACCACTTAAGATTTTTTGTAAAAATGTTGTAAACATATCATTTCTCAAAAAATAATAAACAAGTATTTGAATGAATGGTGTTAGGGATACTATAAATTTTACAACATGAGGCTTACAAAGATGTATCATTAATCACAAAAAATAATTCAAAAATGTATTTAATAGGTTATTAACGTCCACATATCATATTAATTATCACATCAATTTGTAAAATTTTCAAGTAAAATTAATAATATTTCTATAGCATTTTCCTATCTGATTTATTTCTTGCGATTAGTAACACTTATTTGTAAGGGAAAATGCTAGAAATAAAAATTCTTTTACAAAAACTTTTACAAACTGATGATGTAGTGAATAATTATAGATTAAAAAAAATGATACTATCAGTGAGCCCAAATAAGAATTAGTAAGAATTTGGCCACAACATTAATTTGTAAAAATGTTGTAAAATAGTTTGTAAAATTATAGCATTACTTTATTTGTAAAACTCATGTATTTAAAGTTGTATTATCTCTAGCATTACTCAATACTTTGAGACTTCTTAAAAGTAAGGGAAAATTATAAAACTAATTTTTTTTCCTTTATCTCCATTTTTTTTTTTTAAATATATCAATTTTTACTCCAAATTTGAGGCCTTCCTCTGGTAGGGGCCCTAGGCGGTGGCCTAAGGACCTGGGCCACTGTCTGTCACCAAATTAAGGATTTGGGGTTTGATGGAACATTCTTGTTTTTATTGAACTTGTGCTCAGTCTTTTATATATATATATATATATATAAAGGTAGTTTAAGGTTTTAACTAGCAAGAGTCGTCTTGAAAGTGGAAAGTATGTAAATAAAATGTTATTTTTCTAATAATTAATTGTGTTCCAATTACTAGAATGTTTTGGTTGAATTTTACATGTGGTATCAAAACTAGTTATGTTAGGGCTAGAGCCAAAAAATAATAATATTTCTTGAAAAATAGTAAGAATTTACAGTATAATAACAATTGTGAACCCTTATCTCGATCTCCAGAAATCGTATCTCGACCAGCAACCCAACCATGCATGGAACTTTTGTTCCTCTTTGTTCAAGCTTTAGTGCCTCGATGACTACCGTTGAAAGCTGTTGAGTTAGTATGTGAAATTGTTTAAATTAAAACCGTGATTGAATATACTGCTTTGTCGTTTATTCATGAGCATAAAAAGAAAATTGATTTTATATGCAAAACTTGAGTCAGCTTGTAAGAATTAAAGAAGAGTATCTATCTTACCAGTGATTTATGCACAAGGTTGAGGTCCAGGAAGACTTGAGTCAGCTTGCCGGTTTTTTCTTTTTTCTTTTTTCTTTTTTGTTTTTCTTTTTTTTTTTCAAACGGTTGAACAAGTCTTAAAACGTATAGAGGTGGGAATTAAGAACCAATTTTGGTCAATTAAGAAATGTTGTGACTTAAGAGGTTCTTACCAAAAATTATCAGTGAACACCAGAGTGCTTTCATGGCTGACCGCCTTATCACTGATAATGTCTTGGTAGCTTTTGAAACCATGCATTACTTAAATCAGAAAAGAAATGGTAAAATAGGGGAGATGGCCTTGAAGCTTGACATGAGTAAGGCTTTTGATAGAGTGGAATGGCGTTGCCTTCGGGATATCATGCATAAGATGGGTTTTGACGTAAAATGGGTGAACCTTATGATGCAATGTGTTACTTCAGTTACATACTCTGTCAAATTAAATGGTAAGCCTCGTGGCCACATCATTCCCTCCCGGGGTTTGAGGCAAGGGGACCCCATTTCTCCTTTCCTTTTTTTGTTTTGTGCAGAGGGACTCTCTTCTCTCCTCAAACAGGCCACAGCAACTGGTCTACTTAAAGGAGTAGCTACTTGCCCACTCGGCCCGCAGATTTCACACCTCTTCTTTGCAGATGACAGTATTATTTTCTGCCAAGCTACCCGAGAAGACTGTAGCCATCTGGAACATATTCTTGAGACATATGAGCATGCATCGGGGCAAAAAATAAACCGGGAGAAAACCTCTCTCTTCTTTAGTCGAAACACCACTCAGAATCTGCAAGAAGAGATCAAGCAACGCTTTGGGGCTGAGGTTATACAACAGCGTGAAACCTACCTTGGCCTACCCTCACTTGTGGGTCGATCCAAAAAGAACACCTTCCGTGATCTGAAGGAAAGACTAGACAATAAACTCTCCGGATGGAAAGAAAAGATGCTCTCCTAAGCAGGAAAGGAAATTCTCATAAAAGCAGTGGCCCAAGCAATCCCAGCCTATACAATGAGTGTTTTCAAACTCCCAGACACACTTTGTGATGAGATGACTAGCATGGTGCGCTCCTTTTGGTGGGGCCAAAGAAATGGAAGGAATAAAATGGCCTGGTTGTCTTGGGATAAAGTATGTGTTCCAAAATCCGATGGTGGCCTGGGTTTTCGTAATCTAAAGGCATTTAACTTGGCACTCCTTGCCAAACAAGGATGGAGACTTCAAAAAAACACCCATTCCCTAGTTCACCGTGTTCTCAAGGCTCGCTACTTCCCAAATAGTGACTTCTTGCATGCAGAGTTGGGCTCAAAACCTTCCTTTGCTTGGCGAAGCATTATGGCCGCACAAGATGTAGTCCACGCAGGCAGCAGATGGCATGTGGGAGATGGCTCCTCGATTCAAATTTGGCTTGACAAGTGGCTGCCTACACACTCCACTTTTCGAGCTACCTCGCCGCCGGCTGTACTCCCTCAAGATACACGGGTTTGCACTCTCATTGATGATGACACTGGGGAATGGAAAGCAGACATGGTTCGGCAGCTTTTTTTGCCAGCTGAAGCTGATGTTATCCTAGGAATACCAAGGAGCCGAAATGCCACTAAAGACCGCATCATCTGGGCTTATACTCCACGGGGTACATTCACAGTGAATAGTGCATATAAGGTGGCATTAACCTTGTCTTCCCATGCAAAACCATGCACCACGTCCAATGAACTTGACCATTCCCACTTCTGGCGCACAATTTGGGCACTTAACATTCCCAACAAAATTAAGACCTTTGCATGGAAGGCAAGCCGCAACGCATTACCCACAAAGGTCAACCTCTGTCATCGTGGAATCCTTGATGAGGCTTTATGTGAAGCCTGTGGCCTAAGTGAGGAGACAAGTGGACACATTTTCTGGGAATGCAACAAAGCCCGTGAGACTTGGACTCTTGCTGCGCTACCCATTGACACTCAGGCCGTACACTACAGGGAATTTGTGGACTTCATCTGGCATCTTATCTTCATCCAACACGTTGGCAAGGAACTGCTTGAGTTAGTAGTCACCATTGCATGGGGTATGTGGTATTCAAGAAACAAAGCCCGCCATGGGACCACACGTCAATCCAGCTAGGAGATAATTTTTAAAGCCCGTTGCATGCTTGAGAGCTACCAGCTTGCTCACCTCGGGAAACCACATCATAAGGAGCCTGCAAATACAAGATGGATTCCGCCTGACTTTCCGTGGTACAAGATCAATACTGATGCTGCTGTCTTCTCCGCCTCCAAATCTGTGGGTATTGGTGTTGTGGTATGTGATCACGAAGGCTCAGTTTTGGCAGCTCTGAGCAAGCGCATGCCACTGCCGTTGGGACCTCTAGAAGCTGAAGCAAAAGCCATGCATGAAGCAATCTCTTTTGTCAAAGATATTGGACTCCAAGACATCATTTTCGAGACAGACTCCACCACTATTTTCGATGCCCTCCATGATATCTCCGCGGCACCTACATGCATAGACAACATCATACATGCCACTCATCACAGCTTGCAAGCCTCTCGAAAGACACAGATCCTGCATGTCAAGCGACTTGGAAATAAGCCAGCACACACTTTAACACGCCATGCCAAAGAAATTGATGATTTTGTTACTTGGATTGAGGAAACTCCGCCATGTATTGAACCTTTTGTTTTTCGGGATGCTTTATCCGTTGCATAATAAAACACAAGTATTTTCTTATCAAAAAGAAATGTTGTGACTTGTGAGAGTTGGACTTGATTTAACCATTTTGATAAATTTGAAAAAACCTATTTATTTACTACCGCAGTACAAAGTTTTTGTGTGGTGGGAGTAAAAACTGAGGTGCAAAACTTTAGAAGAGAATTTCACACCTATATTAAGAAAAGCTTTTTTTTACATGGGACGAACATTCAACTCTTTTAAAAAATAAATAAATAAAACTATTGCCACAAGTGAGAGTAAAGATATATCAACATTGATTCTCCAAATAAATTTCTTTTATGTATATTTAAACAAAGTTGATCATTTTTTATCCATTATATTGATGAGTTATGACTAACCCTAATATTAGGAAATTAATAAGTTATATATTTTTCTTACACACATGCACGTGTATATATGAGAGCTTATTAATATGTTGTGGTCATATTAATTATTGGGCATTGGTAAAATATTGTTTTTATTGAATTAATGATCAATATAAACTCCTAATGTTGGATAAAACCATAGCTAAACTCACCCAGAGTCATCTTGAAGCACAGCCAAGAGAAGAACCGAACTCTGTTGCATGCTAAATGTGCGTGTGCGCATATATAGATATTCTCAAGGTGTCAAAGGTACATAAATAAAAAGTTATTTTTCTTATAATTAATTGTGCTCTAGTCACACAAATGTTTTTGTTGAACCTTACACATGTTGTATTAGAACAGATTATCTTAGGACTAGAGCCGCAAAAATCAATATTCTTGAAAGATAGGAATTTAGAGTACATATAATTTTTGAACCTTTATCTCAAATTATAAATAAATAAAAAATTGTACCTCCAGTCATCATCCGGCAATCAAACCATGGAACTTTTGTTTCTCATTTATGAAGATTTTGTTCCTCTTTTGATAGCAAAAAGTTTTAACCTTTGATAAATCCTTTAAAAATTCTCCATATATGGTTGAAATTAAAAATTTATGAAGCATGTACACAGATACAACACAGCCCGAGACACAACAAAGTGATATGTAATTCTTGAAAAATTAGGTACCGTTTATTAGTGTTGTTTAAATAACAATTTTTAATATTTATATAATATTACACATATTTTTACACACTTTTTTACCTACGTATATTTTTAAAAAATACAAACAATGTTAAAGTGTCCTTGGTAAGTCTGACACGAACACGTGTTAAACACAAACGAATTTTAAAGTGACGCTGATTTTTGTTAAAAACTATTAAGACCGAATGTAGAATTTGTTCAAACCATGACTAAAATAGGTTGCTTTGTCCCCATACCCCGTGAGCATTAAAAGAAAACTGATTTTATATGGAAGACTTGAGTCAACTTGTAAGATCATTAAAGAAAGGGTACCTATTTTTTGTACGTGGGACCCATGTGTAAAGCATATTTACACAAAGTTAAGAAATCAAAACAAGCAATAAAAAATCAATTTGAATAAAAGGTGAACTCGCATGAAGTGCAAGTCAAGTAGTACTCAACCAATCTTGCACCAAATCCGACTTGTCTTTTCAACGGGTGCACCCAACTTTAATGGGTCCAAAAAACTGGCCCCGTTTGATGTGCAAATTCAAATATATATTTTTAATTTTTAAATAATATTATACATTTTTTTATTATTTTTAAAAAAATTAAAAACTGTTATATAAACACACATACCAAACAAGTCATTATTTGTATATTTTTACTTCAGAATTGGGCAAGTTATCAAGTTCGAGCAGTTCTTCTCAAAAAGAGGTTCAAGCAAATTATTGGGTCTATGTCTAATTTTCCACACAGTAAAAAAAAGGGAGGTACTTGACCTAGCAAACGTGTAGGCTTGTAATTAGCAGTTCTTTGGAATAGGGTCAAATAAATGATGTTGGATTTTTGTGTACCACTAAGAAAATATATTTGAAAAGAATCTAAAGGAAAGCCTTCAAATTTTCCCTCTTTTCTCCCAAAGTACCTACAATCAATCTTTTATTACAAGGACCAAAAAAAAATTATAAAACTGATAATTCTTTTCTTTTAGTTGTCAAAAAAAAAATCTTCTTTTCTTTATGAACCACTGAAGCTTTTATTCAAGAAACACAAACCAGAAACAACTGCAAATGACCAAAATGAGCTTGCTCCACTAAGATAACATTCAAAACAACACTTGGAGCAAAGCATTCCACAAAACAACCAAAAAATTTATTCTTAAAACACAAGGAGGCTAATACATGGGCTGCCTTGTTACCTTCTCTAGGACTCCATCTGAAACCAAGGAACTGAATCTGCGAAGCCCAATTAAGAGTATCAGCAGATATGACTGAAATTCTCCAATGCACTTCATCAGAAGGAGATAGGAGAGTTTCTATACATGTTTTGGCATCGCTTTCTATAACAAACCTTGCAGGACCATGGCCAGTAGCCACTCAACTCGCCCAGTTAATTGCCTCGGCCTCTGCTTGGAGAGGGAAGTTGGTTTCTACTAGTTTTGACAAAGCAAAAACCAAATCCCCTCTCCAATTCCTGGCAACTAAGGCAATGAAGGAATGGTTTGATCCCTTTGCCGCATCACAATTTATCTTAATGGATCCTTGTTTTGGCCTCACCCAATTAACATTGACTCTCCTGGGATTTACTAAGGACACAGAAGAGAAAGCAAAATGAAGTTCTTGAAATTTATTCCTAGCTACTTGTAGAGACCTAACCGAGCAAAATTCTTTTCCCTCATGAATAAGTTGGTTTCTGGCAAACCAAAGCTGCTCCATAATCGGAGCCCGAAATAAAAGGAGCTCTTCCTTGACAATGGAATCCTGAATATTAGCTGGTGGGGATAAGAGGAAGCTTATAAACTGGGCTGAGCTGGTGAAGTGCATCCCATCTGGTCTAAAACCCCAAGGACTTCCAGCCCAAAGTCGAGTTTTAAAACTACAAAGTCGCAGGCCTCAACAATTTGAGAACTTACGTTTTATATAGTGGAGTCGCAAATAAATAACTATTTTAACTTTTGGTTTGCTTTAAGGTGATTGCTTCCAGGGCAGATAGTGGCTTGAGGGGGAAAATTTTCCTATTAAATTATGAAGAAAAAATAATTGGACCCCCCCAACATGAGACAGCCGCCCCCCTACCCATTTCTCACCCATTCTCCTAGTCCTCAATCAAAAATTAGTAACACCCTCAAATTAAAAAAAAAAAATAATAATAATTAATTATCTGTTCTACTTTCAAGCCAAAAAAAACCCAAAAAAAAAAAAAATTGAACTAAAATCTGAAAAAATAAATAAATAAATTTGTAACAAAGCCATGCCCACTGCCCACGATTAGCCAAGCCCACTGCCCATGGCAAGCCCAACAGTAGCAAACCCATGGATTCTCACCCCAAAAAAAAAAAAAAAAAAAATACAAAGCAAATCAGAAATCAAACCACAGTCACATCGTTGCAGAGAAAACCAATCCCCAATACAGCCTATACAGAGAAAAATCAAACCAAACCCCATTACCCAATACTGCAATACAGAGGTGTCAAAAAAATAAAAAATAAAAATAAAAACCAATACAGAGCAAACCAAACCCCAAAGCAAACCAAACCCAGTTACCCACAATGAGACGGTCACGTTGACCATTGCTCACAAGTGCAGCTCGCTCCATCGCTCGTTGTCCTCGTCTAGTCGTCGCTCGTCGCTTGCCACTCGTGACCTCGTCGCAAATTGTAGATCGCGGCTCGTAGATCGGTCTCGTCTCGCCGTCTCGACTGCTCCGGTGCTCAGCGTCAAGGTATTTCTCTCTCTCTCTCTCTCTCTCTCTCTCTCTCTCTCTCTCTCTCTCTGAGATGAAAAATATGAAATGAAAATGAATGTTTGATGTCTCTCTCTTTTTATTCGAGTTTTAGTTGTCTAACTCAGTATCTCTCTCCCTTTTGAACTGTAAGACTCTGATTGACTGCTGAATCTTTAGTTTCTTTACTCTTTTTTTTTTTTCTTGAGAACCAATCTTTACAGCTTTACTCTTTAAATTTATTTTGCTTTTTGCCTTTGTCTTATCCGTTGCTGACTTGCTGTTAGTCAGTGTGTGTTGGTGTAGGTGATATTGATTGTCTTTTAGTGTAAATGTGTAATGTGTACTGTGATTGTGAAATTTTCTGATTAGCAGGTTGTGATTAAGGGACGGCTTATGCTTGTTTGTTGAGTGAGGTGGGGGTAGATGAGCTAATGGGCACATGGGCCGAGTAGTAAATAATAATTAAAGCAGTGTAATGTGCTACACATTATATTACTTTAATTATTATGCTGAACATAGAATGTATAATGTCTGGCTATTTTAGTGTAATGTGTACAAGGAACTAAATAATATAACAAATTAAAGCAATATAATTAATGACAAACAAATTAAAGCAATATAGTTTATTGTTACGCTAAACAACAATAATTAAAGTTATATAATTAAATTAACCAATACATTATAAAAGACAAATTTATTAAATTATTTTTGTTTTTGTTTGAGAGGTTATTATTAATTAAAATTGTATTAAAAATGGGTTGACTGTTTAAATTATAGTGGAAATTTTGTTTTTTTCTTGAGTATGAATAACATTCATATAACTAAGTAAAAAAGTTCTAATTAAAATATTATTTTTTAAAATTCTTTTTAGGATAATTTTTTAGTCATATTCTTAAAGCTAAAAGAATTATGAGCAAACGAAAAACAATTAATGCATTCTTTAAGAAAAAAGATGTTAGCAATTCAGAAATTAGGACACCTGTGACTGTAGAAACAAATGTTAATACTTCAATGTCTGATGAACACCCTTCCAAATGTCCAAAACTTCAATTTGAAGAGATAGATCGTGATCCAAAATCACGTAAACAAATATATGAATTTCCTATCAACAAATAAGATGAAATCTAACGAGCTTATCTCAAAAAAGGTCCATATCAACCTAAAAATATAGACTATCCATACAATGATGATACTCATCATCGTTGATTTCAACCTTCATGGTTTAATTCACATAAGGATTGGTTGGAATTTCAGTTGAATTCCCAACATGTTCAAGTATATGATGATATATGAAAGTTGATAATTTTGTGTCCAATAGACTTAAGAATTATATTTAGTATATCTCTGTTACAACCCGCCCCCTCCCCCCCAAGTATTTATTACTAGCTACGCCCCTGATTGCTTCAACATAATGCTACTTTTATTGTCCTGGGCATCCAGTGAGTCAGTAAACTGAGAGAGGAATATTTATGAAATTTTTAGATCTATGAGATACAAAATTAGAAAGAAAAAAATATACGTGCCAAAGAAAATAATTACACAAAACAATATTTATGTAATTAGGTAATTTGCCTATATCTATAGAATTGTAGGGATTTTATTATTCTCAAGGAAAAATACAAGATGTGGCAGTACAGTTTTCTCTCTCAAAAACAACCTCAAACCCTAATCTCCAAAATCAAGAGTTTTTCTATCTTGTGCATAGGATTCAAAATGGGCTATACAGCGGTCCAAAAATTAGACTAAACCTCAGAAAATCTCCCATTAAAAACCGTAACAATATTATTTTGGGTCGGATCATAATCCGAATTAAACACAACTAACTTCCACATAGCCCAACACAAACATAGGCCACATTTTGGACCAAGTGATGCAACCAAAGACTAGGACGGAAGTAACGGAACTCCTAATGCTTTTTATTATTTTTTTTAAAAAAAATACAAACAAAAATATGATAGAAATGACAATCAAAGTAACTTCCTTATCTTAGCATTACCATAGTAATATTTTACTCACTAAGTTGTGAATCAGAACTGTTATCGCAATCCTATAGCTACTAAAGCTAGTTGTGAATCCAACAAACATTTATCTAGTGCCCATTTAATGTAGTCATTTCTGTTGTTTGCTTTTACAATGCTTGTGATTTTTAAAAAATAATAATAATAATAATAAATGGTTTTTGATTAACTCTATTATGTGCTTTGACTTCTTTAAAAAAATTTTGTATTATTACACAAGTACAACAGAAATAGGATGAGGAAATTATGTATCATATCTGCATTTTCCTTGTTCAAAACTTCAAATAGTTTCTTGGGGTATGAAGGGATAAATAATCCTCCTTTTTTTAGTTATTATTATTTTTAAAGGAGTTGGCTCTTGCATTTGTTCAGCATCTAATCATAAGCCAGAAAAATTACAAGTTCAATGCCATATACCATTCTAATTTTAATGCTTTGACCTATTGTTAATTTTGTTCTTCTATATCCCAAACAAAAAAAACAAAACCAACATTTGTTCTTCAGAGAACAGTGGACCTTTTCAAGCTATGCATTATGGGCTTCAAGAGGTTGAGTGGACACGCCTACTCTCATCCATAGGCTTGTCTTTTGAATAATCTTATGAAGACTTTTCTTTTTCTTTTTCTTTTTTTTTAAAGAAACCTCTTATGAAGACCTTTTTTTTTTAAGCATAATGTAGGTTTTTCACCATAATGCAATAAAAGATGAAAACACAACGTGAACATTAAAAAGTATTATTTGCAAATATATTTTTTATACACCCATTTATTGTCTGTCTTCCATCTATGTAATCAGTATTACATCTAGTAATTTTAGTTTTAAAATCAACTAAATATGAATGAGAGACGTATACAGAACAGAAGATGTATATAAGAATTGTGAGAATAATATTTTCCAAGATAACATCCTACAAATTTGTACTAATAGATGAATTGAAGACATTTTTAAAGTTAATGGCATCCTTTTCAAAAAGAAAACAAAGGGAAGAGAAAGATGCATGTCTTTTACATCCATAAATTTATAAATTCTTGGTGATCAATATTTGATGTTGTAATTATAGTCTAAAGTGATTTGTATAATAAATGGCTTGGAGATTTTCAATTTTGGGTTCAATAACACGCTTTTTAGACTCAAAAAGTTGAACCAAACAAGCACTAAGATAGGTACAAAACTCTAAGATTAAATTCTTTTGTCATAAAAATCATCAAGTGCCATTTAGAAATATACAATTTGAATCAAAGATTATTGCGAGTTTACTTATCCCTTCAATGAGTTAGTCATTCATTCATGAGAGAGAGAGAGAGAGAGAGTATATTCAATGGGCCAGATTAGGTTGGACCAAGTCTATCAACTTTTCCACAAAAAAGAACCTGGGCTAGCAATAATAGATGCAAGATCCATGGACTTGGGCTAGCATCAGAGCAAATGTGGCCTGCACAACCCACGTACACATTTGCCTCCCAAATGTAACACAATTTATAGTGGGCCTTTCAAATTACAGATCCACCATGACCATAAAATAAGATAGAACTGTCCAAAAATTAAAATGCAATTTACATCCTCAATTTTTTTTTTAAAGAAGTAGATTTTACACCATTAAGATGATGGAAAACAATATCAATATACCCCTTCGTTATGGACCATCACATTTTAGTCATTAATCTATCTAAAAATAATGTTTATATTTTTTTTTTTTTTTACTATACTCAATTTGAAACAACATCCTTTTTAGATTTAAGATTCAATCCTCACCTAAATCAAAAATCAATGGATGTCTTGGTCTGATAATAAAAAACATTATAATAAGCGAACGCTATAAGTTGAAAATCTTTAAAAAAAAGCAAATTAGTTATAATAAATATTAATGGAAATAGCACATTGATATTTTTGTATTATTTGAGGATGTAAATTGTAAGCCTTTTTTTTTTTTTTGGTGAGAATCAAAAGCAAACAGACACTTATTAAACAATGTAACCAAAAAAAAAAGTATGAAGAACATAATATCTTGCTCTAAGCATGCCACACACGGCCCACAGCTTTAGTAGGGTTTACGTTTAGGGTCTAGTAAATTGTAAGTCTTTTAGTAGAACATGAAAAAAATAATAATGATAAAAGAGTTGTGTTAACGGGCACCATAAGGTGACCGTTAACAATAACTTTTTGCAACATCTTTTTTACTTTTTGCAGCTTATTATCCTTTTTGATAATTTTTTAGCAATTTTTTTTATCCTTTTTGGCAACCTTTTTAATATTTTTTTGTCCTTTTTATTTTTATTTTTTTTATACAAGATAGAAATTTTACTTTATCCTAATCTAAGTATATATGTGTGTGAAGCTCCCTACTGGAGACTTGAACTCGGCCCTTGCCTCTCACACTTCACACTCCACAAACACTTATATTTGCAGAGTGACCATCGTACTAAGGGTGTGCGATGATATTTTTTGTCCTTTTTATTAACACAACCCATTAAGGGAAATCTTAACAAGCATCGCATGGCGCTTGTTAACATTTCCCGTGATAAAAAAAGACACATAAATTTTAAGTTTTTTGGTAGGGGTCCCCTTTTATGCTTTTTCTTTCTGAGTAAAAAATAAGAAAATAAAAGGAATATAATGTCTTCTCAAAATCCACTGCCCTCATAGATTTAATGCTAAACTTCTCAAAATCCATCAAGATTGCAAACCTAAGCCCAATCCATTTCAATGGCTCCACCATCCTCCTGAAATTTTAACCTTCTGTATGGCTCTATCCACAGAAAGACAAACCTGAAAACTGTGAGAATGCAAACACATGTGGGTACCTTTTAGCCCTTTTCCTATTTTCATTCTTGACCAACAAAACAACTCACATGAACGTCTAGTTTTTTTTTTTTTTTTTTTTGCTGAATGTAAGTACAGAATATAAAAACATTTTTAATACCCAAAGATACTCTTTTTACAATATTGATGCAATTTTTTGTTGTTTAAAGGTCACCATAACTTGTGGTTTTGAACTTTGAAGGTGCTTATTAATTAACCGCCCGACAAAAATTGATTATGGGCCTCAAAAAAAAAAAAAAAATCTGACATGTCATGTGGCATAGTGGAACTGACAACACATGAAATTATGGCATATATCTTGTTTGGCTTGAGAGAAAGAGCCACTGCTATTAGTACAATCATTCAAGAATGTGAAAAATAAGAAAAACCAGTCGTGTAAGTAATCCAAAACGATTCTATGGAATATATAGACTTCTACAACTACATGACAGAAACTGCCTGATCCAAGGCCATTTCAAGGACAAACACTCGTGGAGTCGGGGGACACTAAAAAGAGAGTAAAAAACACATAGGGTCCATAATATTTGTCTCGAGCCCCAACAATTTCCAATTCATTAATAAGGTTGCTATGTGCTAACTAGCCTAGTAAAGTTAGTTTAGTAGCCAGATTGGGCTCTGCTAAGTGATTGAATAGATTTAATATTTGGATTCACATTTGTTTATCTCGGGCCTCAAGGCACTCTTGATTCTCTTAAATGAATATTTATGTGCTTTAGCATGCATTTGGATTAGCTTGTACTGAAAGTTTATTTGCTAATTTCTTGAAATTTGACAAAAATATGGTTGTATATATTTTTTTTAATTGGGTTTGAAAAATTATACATAAACAAATGTAAAAATAAGCTAATTAAAAAAAGAAAAGTAAAAAACCCATGTAGTTGACTAGCTGCGCATCTCAATTAGTCTTTAAAATAAACAAGCTAGAAAGTAAGATTGAAGCAGCACTTTCTGCTCTTTTTCTTGGAAGATATATAAACAAGTGAGCCTCTTTTTTTGAGCAAACTAGTGAGCCTCTTTATCTTTAAGCGTAAATGTACTTTTAGTCCCTATATTTTGATTTTTTTCTATTCTAGTTTCTACATTTTAATTTTATCACTTTTAGTCACTAAATCAATTAACGTGTTTCATTTTAGTCCTTTCCGTTAGCCCACTAACGAAAATTGCTTAGGTGGCAAACTGAGTGCATTAGTAGCACATTAAATGCTAACGTGACCAATTAAAAAATAATAAAAATTTTAATTAGCATTTAAAAAAATGTCATCTCAGCTTCTAAATATAAGAAAAAAAATTATTAATCAATTTTAACGAAATTAAAAAAGAAAAAAAAATTAAAAACAATAAAATACATCAATTCATATCTAATTCATTTTGAACAAAAACACATAAGAACACAATCACAGATTTAAACATCAATACAAGAATATACAAACATCAGTTCAGATCTAATTAATTTCTCAATTTTAATTTTAATTGTAAAAAAAAATAAAATACAAACAAAAATAAAATAAAATACAATCTAGTTAAAAAGAGTAATTTAATATTTGGATTCATAATTGTTTATCCCAGGCCTCAAGGCACTGTTGATTCTCTTAAATGAATATTTATGTGCTTTAGCATGCATTTGGATTAGCTTTGTACTGAAAGTTTATTTGCTTATTTCTTGAAATTTGACAAAAATATGGTTGTATATATATATATATTTTTTTTTAATTGGGTTTGAAAAAATTATACATAAACAAATGTAAAAATAAGCTAATTAAAAAATAAATAAATAAACCCATGTAGTTGACTTGCTGCGCATCTCAATTAGTCTTTAAAATAAACAAGCTAGAAAGTAAGATTGAAGCAGCACTTTCTGCTCCTTTTCTTGGAAGATTTATAAACAAGTGAGCCTCTTATTTTTCTTTTTTTGAGCAAACTAGTGAGCCTCTTTATCTTTAGGCGTAAATGCATTTTTAGTTCCAACATTTTGAATCTTTTTCATTTTAGCCCATACATTTTAATTTTACCACTTTTAGTCCCTAAATCAATTAACGCGTTCCATTTTTGGTCATTTGCGTTAGCCTACTAACGGAAATTACTTAGGGCATGTTTAGTAGACTGTAATAGGCATTGTAGTGTAATAGCTATTCATATGGTTTAGATATTCTTTTGTTTGATTATATTTTTATTACAAGGAATAATCATTCCTTATGAATAGCTATTCTTCAAAATGAGGAATAATTATTCCTCTTTAAAATGTTATATTAGTTATTCCTTAATAAGTGTAATAATTTCAAAACTTAATATATTTCTAAATAAACAAATTTTCCATATACATCTAACAATTATAAAAATAAAAAATCATAAAAAATAACACGTCCCTCTTAAATTTAAAAATAATAATTTTTAAGGAGATATGATTGTATAAATAAGATATTTCCTAAAATAAATGTTAAATTTCATTCTAATGTTATAACTCACAACCAAACTAATGAATATATTTAGTTATTACATTACAACACATTTTATTACTAGTAATAAATATTACAATTTCTATTGTAATCTCCATTCAATGTACCAAACGTGACAAACTGAGTGCATTACTAGCACATTAAATGCTGACATGGCCAATTAAAAAATAATAAAAAATTTTAATTAGCATTTAAAAAAATGTCATGTCAGCTTCTAAATATATATAAAAATTATTAATCAATTTTAACGAAATTAAAAAAGAAAAAAAAAATTAAAAACAATAAAATACATCAATTTAGATCTAATTCATTTTGAACAAAAACACAATCACAGATTTAAAGATCAACACAAGAACATACAAACATTAGTTCAGATCTAATTAATTTCTCAATTTTAATTTTAATTGTAAAAAAAATAAAATAAAAACAAAAATAAAATGAAATACAATCTACTTAAAAAGAGTAATTTAATATTTGGATTCATATTTGTTTATCTCAGGCCTCAAGGTACTCTTGATTCTCTTAAATGAATATTTATGTGTTTTAGCATGCATTTGGATTAGCTTTGTACTGAAAGTTTATTTGCTTATTTCTTGAAATTTGACAAAAATATGGTTGTATATATATATTTTTTTAATTGGGTTTGAAAAAATTATACATAAACAAATGTAAAAATAAGCCAATTAAAAAAATAAATAAACCCATGTAGTTGACTAGCTGCGCGTCTCAGACTCTCAATTAGTCTTTAAAATAAACAAGCTAGAAAGTAAGATTGAAGCAGCACTTTCTGCTCTTTTTCTTGGAAGATTTATAAACTAGTGAGCCTCTTTTTTTCTTTTTTCTTTTTTCTTTTTTGAGCAAACTAGTGAGCCTCTTTATCTAACTGAGTTGAGGTATTTTTTTGGTTTCATACTAATGGTTCAGGATTTGGGTCCAGTCCCCAATGTAGAAAAATAACCAATGTGGTCCCTCGTCAGTCACCACATAGTGTTTGTTTCAATTCCAAGTTACCTCTAGGCCAAGCCAATTGCCTATGTCTACAGGCAGTGTATGTTGTAGGTATGACTCATATCTCTCTTATTATGGTTAGGTGAGAGACAACACAGAGCCCAATACCTTATATAAGGTAATGAAATCAATTTTAGTCCCACCAAACCATAGATACCACTTAGTGAACCAAAAAACAGCAACATATATAACTTCTAAGTGGAGCCATTAAAAGTGTGGGAAAGAGACTAGCAGTCTTAGCCTCCCATAATTCGACAATGAAGATCTTGATTTTTCATTGATGTGTTTCTTTTAGTTTCTTAATGGAAGATCACCGTGAGAAAGTGATGGACCATTTGTTTTTTCTTCCGCCCTTTTAATTATGGGGGTTGGAGAAAACTTAGACTATCACCCTCTAAATAGTTAGGCAAGCCCAACAACATTGGACCCACCTAGGGCCTTTTTGCATTGTTTTGATTTGATGACTTTTAGCTACTTAAAAGCTTTTTTTCAACTCTAAAATCCATGACCTCTAAAGTATCACATATTAAAAGCTTTTGAACTCTAAAATGCAATCAATACAACTGAAGAAAATGATAAGCTACTGAAGAGCAGAAAACATGCTCAGCTTTTCTCTAATAAAAGGCATAAAAGGTAATAAGACAAAAAGATTGAGTCAAAATTATGTAAAAGAAAGGTTTCCAGAAGACAAGGTATGATGCATATTAACAGTGTTTTGCAGAAGAATTTGTGGAGATAAGAAGAGGTGTGTACGTGAATCGAGAAGTAAAGAAGGCCCAGTACAACAACTGCCAGGCTCAGGGGTTCCTTGGAGTAGCATTAAAGGCTTTCTGACTTGATCTCTATTGTACATTACCAACACCACTCAAAATAAAGGAGAAAAAGAATGAAACAAAAAGGAGAGGCAAATTTATAAGCAGAAAGTTTCATTGGATGCCTTTGATGATTTTTGTTGCAAGAACATGGGTTATGATTCTGAGATTCTCCGCATGATCTTCATCATCATATTCATGCTTCTATCATTACAATACACCCACATTTTTGTTGCTGGTTCTGTGTTAAATGCAGCAGGAGATTTAAATGCTCATGGCTTACAGCAGCTGTACCTCAGAGAGGACAATGGTGATAGGATTGAAAACAACATCCCGAAAGTTTCAGGAGAAGATGAGAATGAAGAAAAGGGTGCTTTAATAGTGGAAAAGTTTAGAGCTTTACTTGGACTGAAGAGCTTCCACATAAGAAGTCCATCACATAGAGGTTCTGAACACTTGTCCCCATCACCCTCTCCATCACCATCCATTGAACCTGAAGAAGCTCCAGCTCCAGCTCCAGTTCCTGTTCATGTTCCAATGCTGCATATCCATGCCCATCCTCATCCTCCATCACACAGGTCAAGTTCAATCCCACCACACCACAAGAAACAGGATGGAGATAGAGGCAGAGTAAGAACAATTCTTATCGCAACCATTGTGTCTGCAGGAGCAGCTTTCTTAGTTTGTGCTCTTGGACTCATCTGGGTCTGCAGGAAACGCAGAAAGGATAGAAAGAAGCCCTCAAGAATTGTGTCAGTCTACAGCAAAAAAGGAGGCACCAGAAGTAAATTAAAGAATGTGAGTTCTCAAAATTCAGCAAGCAAGGTGAGCCAAAATACTGGCCTTGATCTCTTTTACCTTAATTCATTAGGTACTGATTTAGAGCAACAGACTTGTTATCTCAAGCAAACTTGTGAAACTGTAAACACATCATCAAATCATAGCACCCCAAAATTTACATTGCTTGAGGGGGAAGAATCAAAGAAAGAACTTTTAAGGATAGAATCAGATAATGCTAGTAGTTCTTCCACAAGGGAAATTACATCTGTTCATGAGGATAATGAGTCAATCAAATATGAATCAGATGGTGGTAACTCTTCATCTGGTGATAAAATTATTCCCATGGAATGTCATTCCTCTGATGATGAATCTTTCCATTCTTTTGGAGAATCACTTTCTTCAAATGTCAGGCATTCCAATGCTTCAGCTGGTTGTCTTGGTGAGACATCAGAAATTTTCTCTAAAGAAGAGTCACATATTAAGCCTTCCTTGGCCAACTCTACAGATTTACCAATGCCTCTACCTACCCCAGATCTTGACTCAACCCGAGAATCAACTTCACCTACACGAAATTCACAATCTCTAAGCAATAATAAACAGGAAGAACAAACATTTGAATGTTCTTCAGAGTGTCAGAAAAGTTTAAAGTCCCCACCACCCCCACCTCCTCCACCTCCACCCCTTCCTCCCCCAAGTGTGGCATTTTTTCCTTCTTCAACTAGAATTGTATCTAAAGCTTCATGTTCTTTCAAATTGCCAAATATTTCATCTCCAAGAAATTCAGCTTCTTCATCAGGATCAAACTTTACTCCACAAAGAGACTTGCCATCTTCTCCTCAAACCCCCCCAAAACAACCACAAACTCCACCTTGCATTCCACCACCACCTTGTCCACCTCCTTTTCTGAAAGGAAAGAATATCTCTGCCAAAGGCCCACCTCCTCCACCATCTCTACTGCCTCAATTTACTCCACTGGGCAAAGATGGAACTCCATTACCAAAATTGAAGCCACTCCACTGGGACAAGGTTAGAGCTGCCCCTGATCGTTCTATGGTGTGGGATAAGCTGCGGTCAAGTTCATTTGAGTAAGTTGGTTTATTTTCTTTGTTTACAATTCACTTCATCTTTCTGTATTGCATTGAACATATTATGAATAATGAAACAGGTTTGACGAGGAAATGATTGAATCACTTTTTGGATACAATCTACAAAATTCAATGAAGAGTGACGAAGCAAAGAGCAAGACTCCTTCTCCAAGCAAGCATGTCCTTGATCCAAAGAGACTACAGAACATAACTATATTGTCAAAAGCCTTGAATATGTCTGCCGGGGAAGTATGTGAAGCACTAATACAAGGTAAAACTTCTAAGCTCTAAACAATAAGTAATTGTGATCAAGTACTACTTTTCAGAATGCAGTGGTCAGGAGCATGGAGTAACAATAAATGTGAACTAAAAGCACACTAATTTTATAAATGCCTAAATTAATTTGCTAGGTGAATTCTAGCACTTATGTTAGAATTGGACTTTCAATTTTGAATGTCATTTTGTAAGATTGTTGATCAAGAAATTTTGGCATTGCACTACAGTTATTTTTTTTTCTATTTGTTGCATGACTAATGGGAATTTTTGAAGAATGATGGCTCTTGTAGTCCTGTAGTTCCAGCAAATGGATTATAAATTGCAAATTACTAAAAAGTTTCTCAAAACTAAGATCTGGGGAGAGAGAATCTATCTCCAACATACAATTTATGGTGTTTAAACAATTTAAAGTGCAGATATACACATACCATCACCTGATTAAAATTTTTAACCAATGGTGGAAAGCAGGGAATGGCTTGTCTTTGCAACAACTGGAGGCATTAGTGAAGATGGTACTTACCAAGGAAGAAGAGGCTAAGCTCTGTAGCTATAAAGGAGACATTAATGAACTGGGGTCTGCTGAGAAGGTTCTCAAACTAATTCTTAGGATACCATTCGCCTTTCTACGAGTTGAAGCCATGCTCTACAGAGAAACTTTTGAAGATGAGGTGGTTCACTTGAGGAACTCTTTTTCAATGCTGGAGGTAATCATCAAATCACAACCACGTCACTTTTCATCAAAACCAATGATTTCAATACAATGATCACTCTTAATCTTATTTATATTTGTTACTAGGAGGCGTGCAAAGAACTTAGATCAAGCAGGCTTTTCTTAAAGCTACTTGAAGCCGTGCTCAAAACAGGCAACCGTATGAATGTTGGAACTATCAGAGGAGGTGCTAGAGCATTTAAGCTTGATGCCCTCCTTAAACTTGCTGATGTGAAAGGAACTGATGGGAAAACTACCTTACTACACTTTGTCGTTCAAGAAATTATCCGGTCAGAGGGAATTAGAGTTTCAGATAGCATTATGGGGAGGATCAGCCAGAAAAATAAAAGTCAAACTGCTGAAGAGAAGGAAGAAGATTACAGAAGAATGGGCCTAGATCTTGTTTCTGGTCTAAGTACTGAACTCTACAATGTGAAAAAGACAGCTGCAATTGACTTGGATGTTATTGCAAGCTCTGTATCAAACCTATCAGATGGAATGGCTAAACTGCAACATCTAGTACATAAAGACTTGTGTAGGGATGAACAAAATGCGAACTTTGTCAACTCAATGAGATCCTTCCTAAATTATGCAGAGAAAAATCTGAAAGAGTTGCAGGGAGATGAAAATATGGTCCTTACACATGTCAAAGAAATTACTGAGTACTTTCATGGAGACGTGAGCAAAGACGAAGCCAACCCACTTCGAATATTTGTCATTGTGAGAGACTTTCTGGGGATGTTAGACCATGTTTGCAAAGAGCTTAGAAGCTCGAAAGCCCCACGTAGTCCCAATCCTCTGGCACCATTCCGGTAGGCTAAATTGCTTGGTGTGTTCAAGATATACAGCCCATTACCAATCAGGTTGTAACATTTTTTTTTTTTTATATAGAGCTTTGATTTATGTAGATTGAATTGTTTGCAATGGTTGATTTTAAGGGACTGTTGGTTTGAATTGAGTAGAATAGACTGAAATGTTATTTGAGGAAATGTAATGACAAATAATAGTATATATGAACACCTAAATGCAGATCCAAATTATAATTCACACGTTGCTGCTAGGAAAGACAAAACCAGACAGCAATAGTCATTAATTTCTACCCTGAACAAATTTATTTTGTACCTATATTAGGGGCAGTGGCTTGTCAAGCACATATCTGTTTAAGAGAATGTCTGAGATAATTCAATCGAACAATCTTTGTAGAATGTCTGATATGATTCAATCGAAACAATCTTTGTTTATGTTACTGCACAATGCTTGTTTTTATTAGGTAGTTTTTTGGCTTTTTGCCACTTTAAGCACTGAGTCTAATACACCATATTTTCACAACAACCTTTCTTATCAAAATTAGCACCTTATCTACTACAGAATTTTCTTCATGCAATGATTATAAACTTCGACAAACCAATTTCCAACCTTTTAGGTTTCACTTTTCACTTTCAACCTACTCCCCTATGTAAAAAATCAAGAGATTGAACTCTGTAACAAGAACATATGTAATTACTAAATTCATTAAAAAAAAAAAAAAAATTCTTTTGACTTTGCCATGAATACCATCCAAAAATTCTTCACTATACAAATTTCTCCTTTTCACATGGTAATACCTCATTAAAAATTCAAAATAAAGAAAATTCAAAATTTTATAAAATGGCCCAATAAGGACCAATGTAATCAAAAATTGTAAACTCAAAACCCTCTCAACTCAATGACATTAACTATTCTCCACAATTTAGGGTTCAAATCACCCTTCTCTAATTTGCAAACAATTTATACTTAAAAGAAGTCAATATATTGCAATGAATTACTATAGAGTGAAATTAGACAAATTTGTACTTCCAATCTGATCAAATAGTATGTTCTATACATATTCATACCAAGAAAACAGGAAAAAAAAAAAAAAAAAAACAAATCTTTTATACAGCAAGAAACCAAGAAATCGTTTCTTGTGCATCAAGCCAGGCCAACCTTAGGTGACCCTTTTGGCACGGTTTCTTCTACTCATGTCCTCTTCGGGTGCACATCTTTTCTTCCCATTAACTTGAACGTCTTGCCTCTCAACCTTATTAGTCTCTTGTTGTTTTCTCGGCAATACCAACAGACCAGCACCAACATCATACGCTTTTCGACTCGACTCGTCACTGAGAGCCTCCCATGCGGTGGTAATGATTCGAAGAGCACCATGTGCAGCCGGGGAACAAATCACATCAGGGTGCACCAACTTGACCAACTTGCAGTACTTGGATGTGATAGTGTCTACGCTGAGAGATGGGTCAGGTTTTAGGCCAAGAATTCGATAGAGATCACTGTGTCCCAACTTGTTCTTCTTAGTCTCAGCCACATAGTAAGCTCTGTAAACAGCGTAGTGCTTGTCCACGTTGTAAAAGTAAGGGTCGACTTTGTTTGCCGCAGTCGCTAGCTCATACGCCTCCTTGTGGTTTCCTTTGAGCCACTTCTCTTTGGCCATGTCTAACAACATATCAGTCATTGTTTGGTTTCAGAGTTTGATATTCAGGCAAAGAACAAGAACAACAAACGTAGGAAACAGAAAACAAAGATGGTTTGGTTTCAGAGTTTGATTCAGACAACGAACAACAACGTAGGAAAGAGAAAACAAAGAAGAAAAAGAGAGTTTTGCGGTAACTCTTAGTCTGTGAATCTGTGATTAATTTTTGGAAAGATTAGTTTATGTATTACATATGTAGGTCGGTTAATTATGTGTTTCCGAGTCTTACTCGGTTAACTATGTTTTTTTTTTAATTTTTTTTTTGGTTAATAACTGAATACTCAGTTAACTATGTTATTATTTCCGAGGCTTACTCGGTTTATTATGTATTTCCGAGGCTTAATAAATACTGTAAATATTATTTTTTAAATATATTATACTCTTTTCAATTGTTGCGCATCTTATTAATATGTTACTATGTTTGCCATTGTTGAAAGGTGTAAAAATTTTCTATTCAAAAAAAAAAAAAAGGTGTAAAAATTTTTAATTTTTCAAAAATTTTACTTTTCATTTTTCTCTATCAAAATTAAAATTAAAATTAATAATTTTCCAGATAAATTTATTATTGAAATCCATTATTAAATTCAACATTGCCAAGAGAGATAGTTATCATTTCAAACATCATATTTATTCTAATACTGATTGTTTTGATTTATTTTTAGAATTAAAATTTTTAAAATACATTTTATATAGACATACGAAAAATAGTCCAATAACGTATTAAAATATATTAAAATGATAAATTCTAAAAAAATCAAAACATAAATATTATTCGATTGATATTTAGAAATAAGAGAAGACCCTACTAAACTATAGTCTTATGTTCAAAAATGTGTTGAGATCATGGTTTCAAAAACTCGAAACGGTCAAAGATTCGAAAATTAGTCTGGTTCCACTGTCAATTTTCCCAGCTTTCCCAAACCAATTCAACTTATGTGTGCATCTCAAATTTGAATAGCTCATTCAAGTTGATACCTAGTTTTACCATGTGTTGAGAATCTTGAGATGCCTAGATTGGGTCTATTACTGCAAACAACAAACTTAAACGAGTTTGAAACGAATCTATTTAAACCTGAATAAGGTATTCACAAAAACTATACTATTTAGAATTTTAAAAAAAAAAATTAAAAATACTCTATCCATATGAAAAATCATTGTAGGAATGTAGTCATATTTTGCATGAATTTTATTTAACATACCAATAACATGCTTAATATTTCATGATTTTGGCATGATCATGATAGTATTAATACAATGAAATTAAACCAATAGAATTGGGGCTATATTTTGTAAAGATGTGTTTAGCGAGTACTACCATTAGGATATTGGAAGAAACTAATAGGAATGGCAACAGGTCTGGTTCAGACCGGGTTTTTCCATACCTGGACCTGACTTGCGGGTCTGCCCCAAAAACCCGGACCCGATCCGTTTATTAAACGGGTTTTTTTCTTAACCCCAAACCCGCCCCGTCGGGCCTCCACGGGCCCCGTCCCCTCATGCCCAGCCAAGCCCAAAATCAGAAACACAAACTTCAATTTATGATTTTCCTGCCCAAAATCATAAACAGAAACACAAATCCAAACACGATCACAAATATAAACACAAAAATCCTAAACACAAATGTCAGATCTATGATTTTCCCTTTTAAAATCACAAACCAAACACAAATTTTAGATCTATGATTTTCCCTTTCAAAATCACAAACACAAACTCACATTGAGATGAACTGAACCCAAAAAAAAATGGAGATCGAAGTGGAGCGAGGCAGTGAGGTCGTGGGCGAGGAAGATGAGAGGGGCAGAAGGCTATACAATAGTATGAGATCAGCGACAGTGAGGACAAAACGGAGTTGAAAGAGTAGAGAGCTATAGGCTTTTGACTGTGTCGCGACAGTGTGAGATCGGCGACGGCGATTGCATGTGCTTGACTGCTAGTGGGCTTGTGGCTGTGTGAGACAATGAGTGAGAGAGCTGAGACAAAGTGAGTGACATTGTGAGCTGGAGATGTGAGGCTGAGGCGTAAGGCTGAGGGCGTAAGGGGCTGAGGGCGTGAATTGAAATAAGATCAGATTATGAGAGGCATCTAGGTTAGGGACATAGGGTTTACATTACAACTATATATATAAGGGGTTTTTTTTTTTTTTTGTAATTTCAGGGTAATCGGGTCATATTCGGGTCGGGTTTCGGATTTTTTTTATAAAAACCCAAACTCGACCTGGACCTGCTTCAAATTTTTTTTAAAAAACCCATACCCCACCCTATTCTTTATCAGGCCAGGTAAAATCTTGCCCATTAGGGTCGGGCTAGGCCGGATATCCGTGGGTCGGATTTAAATTGTCATCCCTAGAAACTAATAAAATTCTCGCTTCAAATTAATTGTCGCCTACTCTAAAATTTGTCGAGCCTTGTGTTTTCATTCATGATGCAATTTAACAACACGTATTTCATGGTTTCAGATTTTAACCAATGAAACACAATAATGGTTTCAGGTATTAATCAATGAAACACGACAACTTTGTGGAAGAGAAAGTAAAAAAAAAAAAAAAAAAAAGGTAATTACACATAACCCACCTGTGGTTTAGGCAATTCCATAACCTGCCTCTGTTAAAAGCAAAGGTAAATATGTATTTTTGCATACTTTTTATATCTCTCTCCTCTTAAAACAAAAAACACATACAAAAACAAGACAAAACAAGAAAAAAAAGGGAGGGTTATGTAAAAATTAATATATTCAAAACTCTAGACAACAATTACAAAAATGTAATAAATCAAACAAAAAAAAAAAAAAAAAAAAAACAACAAATCTGAGCACTTAGCAATAAGCCAATCACAACACCATGAAATTGTCAGTGCCAATAAACCTTTTCTACTTTATTTCTACCTTTTCAGTCTTACTGTCGAGCAAAAAGCCAATAACACCACCAGATCTACTTTTTTATAGTATCGTTCTGGGTTCTCATTGACTAGAAGACAGAAATAATTGAGGTTGAATGCTAAAACTTATATCTACAACCTACATATAATATAAAGGTACTGAAAGAAAGAAAACAACCCGCGCATAATATAAAGGTTAAATCTCAAATCGGCTTTTCTTTTCACATAAATATTGTAAGTCTTTTACCTTTTCTCACTCTCTTTTGGGTAAATAAAGAGTTGTTGTAATTGTTATTAAAAGAAGGAAAAAAAAAAACTTATATCCAGTTCCTAGCTATTCAAACACAGATTAGTTCTTCTTCGTGTTCATAAATTGTAGAGGCTGCACTCTAAGAAAAAATCCATGTCATTCGAAGGTTTGAGATTCACCAGTATTACTCACCTTTCATCGATTGAAATCCATCACAACCAAGCTACAATCTCAGATTGACCACAACCAAATCCCAAAACCCAAATCACAACCCACACGTCACGCTCCACCTCAAATCTCAGACTCAGAGCAGTTGTACTTCTCTACAAATCAAAACCCAAACCCATACAACCTCCTCGTGCTCCTCCACTGTCAGCACCGTCTATCGCCGATCTGAATTTTAGTGTGAGAGATGAGAGAGATAGAGAGAACAGAGAGAGGTAGAAGAGCAAGAGAGGAGAGAGAGAGCGCGTGAGATATTAATTAAATCAAAGAGAAGAAATAATGGATAGAGTTTTTTTTTTAAAAGTAAAAAAAATTTGGTTGTTATTTTCTTTTAACGTGTTACGGGGACATTTTGTGCTTTATTGGAGTTCTTGAGCCAAGTTTTTATAATTTTTACAAATAGCATCTTTTGATCTTGTTTTTGTATGTGTTTTCTGTTTTAAGAGGAGAGAGGCATAAAAAGCATGCAAAAATATCTATTTACCCTTGCTTTTAACAAAGATGGGTTACGGAAAACAAACGAAGTTTATTACAGGTGGGTTAAGTGATACTTTTCAAACTATGGATAGACAATATGATTTTTGCCCAAACTACAGGTGGGTTATGTGTAATTATCCTAAAAAAAAAATAGAATTTTGTGGAATGAAGTAGGTTAGTTTGCATAATTTGGTTGGAAAGAGTTATGTTTGATATATACAACATCTAGTTATGTATGTAAGTTAGTAACTTAGTGTAGTCTATAATAGTACACGTCAGAATAATAACTGATGTATGTACAATTTTTTTAATTTTTTTAATTTATTGAAATGGTAAAGTGTCAATTTTAAAAAAGAAATTATGAGTACAATAATTCTAAATAATAGTTATGAAAATTTTTGCACCGATAAACTTATTAATAAGGATGGCTACGAGATACTATTATAAATAAAAAATAAATAGAGATGGCAACAAGTTAACATGAGGGAATATCACATGGTAGGTAGTTTATCAGCAAAGTAAATTGGATGTATTTTATTATTGAGATGACTTCAATATATTAATAATGAGCTAAAAGAGAATTATGATTAAAAGTAAGAGTTAGAGAAAGCAAATATTTTAGAGAATGATAACAGAAATAAATTTTAAACATGAGAGTATAAAAATGTCTTCTCAAAAAAAAAAAAAAGAGTATAAAAATAATTAAAATATATATACACACATTCGGGATAAGACAAGACGAGATAGGGCAAAAAAAAAACTCATGAGATAAGATAAGACAAAATGGAATAGGGCAAAAAATACTTATGAGATAGAGGCATAGAAGAGACGGGATGGGACAAGAAAAATGATTTGTATTTATGAATTTTACGGTTGAGAATTTTACAATTGAGCGAGGCCTTTTTTTTATGTTTTTTTAGTTGTATTTTTTTTTTTAATGTAAATGCAGCCCATTTGCACATCTAGTCACCAAAACTATAAATGAATCATGCTAGTATGCTACTATACTACAACACCCATATACAAAACTCTTCTAAGTTACAATCTTTGATACTGAAGGATCAAAACAACCAAATCACATTCAGTAATACATATACACTTCAATTAATTAATTCAATGAGACCAAAATGTGGAACTTGAATAAGATTGGCACTTGTCCATTGAGAGCAGCATATATATCTGCTTCAGGATAAGGTTCCTCCCCTTTAGATTTCAGAAACTTCAGACCCAGTTTTGTTGGCTCTGGGAATTTTATATGAACATGAATCTGCACGATCAGTTCATTAAAATTTAATTAATTAAAGGGCTAGCAACATACATGCATAAACATAGAAATATGGGCACACAAACACAATTGACAATACCATGGGTGCATTCAGACACGCAAACATACATAACTTTGCTTTAAACATTCCTTTACAGTAATTTTGGAAGCAGGACATGGACACAGTATGGGTGCGATATGGTAATACGAACAATTTCTGAAAAATTATGACAAAAAACAACTGAAACGATATCAGTATAACACGAGTACGATACAGATATAACATGAATACGGCACCCTAAATAAAGTATCCGTACTTCTTAAATAGTAATAGTCATGTGAGCACCTACTTTCCCCAAAAACACTGTAAAACAAGTACCCAATGTTTCTAGCGCTAAACTTTGCAAACCAATTTCCAACCTTTCAGGTTTCACAAACCTCCTTCTCCTATGTAAACAGTATAATGTTTGAAATTCTGTTACAACATATTTACTTCTATTGGGGAAGGAAATGTTTCGTAAGCATATATCATTATACACTTTTTTTTTTTTCACTTTGCTATGAAAGCTAATTAAAAATTCTTCACCATTCAAATTTCAAAGATAACACTATTTTCCTCTTTATACAATTACTATACCTTCATAAAAAGGTTTTTAAGAACAATTTTTCCGTTCAAGAAATTAATAAAGTTCATAGCATGGCCCAATAAGTACCAATGCAATAAAAAATTGTAAACACAAAAACACCTTCAGAACGTGAGGGAAAAAAAACAAGTAAAACATACTTCAATGAATTACTACAACGCAATATAAGACCAATTTGTACTTCCAATCTTAATCTCTTTTTCACAAAAATTGCTGCTAGGAAAGAGAAAACGAGACTATAACAGCCATTATCCTAGTCTCTAGCTAATCTCGATCAACAAGACAAATCGTAGTGCTTAATTAATTCTTACCCAAGACAAATTTATTTTGGTTCCATATTAGGAACAGTGACTTGTCAAGCATGTCTGTTTAAAAAGAATGGCTAATAAGAAAATTTTAAAAATCGAATGTGGCACTGCACAACGTTTATTTTAATTTGATAGTTATTGCCACTTTGAGTGCTGATCCACCATATGTTCACAACAAGCACACTTATCAAAATTAATTAGCACCCTCCAATCTTTGGAAAATTATTAGGTACTTCCGAAGTGCCATAAATATGTACTCCCTCCTCTCACATAAATAGTAAGTCCTACCATGAATTAAATTAGTGAGACTCACTATTCATATGAGAGGAAAAAGTATGCATTTATGGTACTCCGAAAGTAAACAATAATTTTTTATCTTACGTTTTCAGCATTTTCTTTAGGCAAAGATTATAAACTTTGACAAACTTCCAAGGCTTTCAAAAGTTGCTTTCTTATTAAATCACAAGCCCATTTTCAACTTTCAGGATTTCACTTTCAACCTTCTCTTCTATTTAATTAAATAACCTTTCTCTGCTATGTAAACATCCTAATATGATACGCTAAACCTTTTTAACTTTGCTATGAAGGCCATCTAGATATTCTTCACTATACATTAATCATGACACTATTTTTTCTATTCATATAATTACTATACATTCATAAAAAAATTTATGAATGATTATGCATTTTGAGAACCAAAAATTGAAAACTTTAACAAGGCCCAATATGAACCGATGTATATCTAATATAAGAAATGGATTTAGTTAATCATATAGAGGATGAACCATTTGTAAAAAGTACTAGAAATAAATTTTAACCACCCATTACATTATTTACAAAATATCTCACTTTATATAATAATTGAATGTAAAATGTATTATAATTCCTTAAAATATATATATATATATATAATTTTTAAAATAAAAAACTAGCAAAATTTAAAACACTTTCAAATAATAAATATGGATAGCTCAATTTAGAAATTTTAATATATTGTATCAATTGTCGACTATAGTTTGTTAAAAAATAATCACATCCCTATCAAAAATAATAATAATAATCTCATCATTTTAAGAAAAGTTTTGAACTAATACTTATAAGTCTCATCTACTATTTTCACTTTTCACTTAAAAACAATAAATCATCAAATTTTTTTGCTCATTGCACAAGTCAACAACTAGTGCCATATAAATAAATAAAATAAAAATCCCGGTAGAATATATTGCAATGAATTATTACAAAGAAAAATAAGACAAATTTGTACTTCCAATCTGATTCACAAACCACCAATCCTGATCTCTTTTTCCATGCTTATTTCCCTTTTATCAAACCCTAGCCAACCTCAAAACCAAAAGAAAAGAAAGTCCTATCAATATTCTATACATATAGATAGCAAGAAAACAAAAAATAACAAATCTTCTACATAGCAAGAAACCAAGAAATTGTTTCTTTTGTACCAACAAAAACATCATATACATCGTAGCCAAGCCAAACTTAGCCTTAGGTGACCCTTTTGGCACGATTTCTTCTACTCATGTCCTCGATCGGATGCACATCTTTTCTTTCCAATAACTCCAACGTCTTACCTCTCAACCTTACTAGTCTCTTGTTGTTTTCTCGGCAAACGCAACAGACTGGCACCAACATCATATACTTCTCAACTCAACTTGTCGCTGAGAGCCTCCCATGCTGTGGTAATGATTTCAAAGATCACCACGTGCAACAAATCTTTTGCAGTACAATTTTCTTTGCACAATTTTTTTCTCTATTTTTTTGGATATATAAACCATGGTATTAAAACCACCCTGATTTCACCTCCTGTCCCTAAACACTACAAATGAATCAGGTTCTGTAATTGATTACAATCTTGGTATGCACTACTCTACTACAAGACCTATATACAAAACTCTCTTTTAGATTAAAAAAAAAAAAATATATATATATATATATATATGTGTGTGTGTGTGTGTATATATATATATATTCTTCTATTTTAACTTTCAATCTTTGATATTGAATTATCAAAACAACCAAATCACATATTCAATACATATGCATTTTCATTAATTCAATGACCTTGATTTGTCATTTGTATTTTGAGAGTTTTGCTTCTATTCTACCTCTGACAGTTCTCAAATCTGAGTTGTTTTTATTTGATTTTCTACTCCGTGACTTTCTTGATGCCCGGGACTTTCGTTGCTTCTGTTTACCACGGGACCCATCTGGCTTTTGTCGCATCCTTTCTAAGCGCTGACGACGAATCTCAGGATCTGCCCAGCCCTTTCCCCATTCTGTGAAAGTTGAATAAGATGTGCACTTGTTCATTGAGAGCAGCATATCTGCTTCAGGATAAACATCGAAAGTTTCATCCCCTTTAGATCTCAAAAACTCCAGTCCTAATTTTGTTGGCTCTGGGAATTTTATCTGAACATGAATCTGCACAAACAGTACAGTAAAAATTAACTAAAGGTGTGTTTGGACACCGTTTATTTTACTGAAAACTAAAAACTAAAAACACTGCAGCAAAATAATTTTTAAATATGTGAATAATGCTGTAAGACCCATTTTTAATAAAAGTTTTGGTAAAAAAAGAGATTTATGGGTCCCATGAACAGTGCACGGGACCCACAGAAAAAGCACCACAGCCACAAAACTAGCTTCAAAAAAAAAAAAAAAAACGCAGACACAGAGGCCTGATACTTGGCATTCAAATGGATACTAAATGAAGGGCTTGCAACATACATCCACACATAAGGAAACATGGGCACACAAACACAATACCACATGCATGGGATGCATTAAGACATGCAAGCATAAATGAACTTGTTTTAAACGTTGCTCTACAGTTTTAGGCAGGTGAGCACATATTTTCCCCGAAAACACAGTAAAACAAGTGCTCAACTGTTTCTATCCCTAGTTGGAATTTGTGAGGGAGAGACTTTTATGATCAACTACTAATTTTGGTTTTTTTTTTTTTAAACCTCTAAGAATTTATGTTGTTGCATGACACAGATGACCAAATGTTTGGTACCCATATAATATTAGAAGGCCAGACTTGTTCTTTTTACTTCCAGTGAAATGCTGGTGACTATTGGACCAGCAGCTGGTGAAAATTTCAGCCAAATCCTTAAGCCATGGTAGCTGAATTGTCCAAGTAATTCCCTGAGGGTAAAACCTCCCAAGGTGTTTTCCACTCCCATGATATAAATCGACTAAAATTTGCAGCAAACGTTATTTTCTGATTGTATGTACCTTGTCATCTGCCTCTTGGATGTACCCTTTACCTTCCAGAATTCGTGCAAGACCTCGCCACCATAGCAGATCAGTTGTCACAAATTTTTGACACTACACGTAGTCAATACATAAAAACAATCAAATAGCAAAGAATTTGAAAAACATGTTAAACAGTAAACACCATATCAAGAAGCCAAGAAGCTGTGTGTGTGTGTGTGTGTGTGTGAGAGAGAGAGAGAGAGAATCACCAGCTCCCTTATTTTACTGACATACGCTCTGAGATTCAACATTTCCATAGATCTCCGTTGCTTAATGTCAGTGCATGTAGTATCATCATAAGAGTCATCCATGAAAGTGCTCTGCTGATATTCAACATACATCTCATTTTAGGAATAATAATAACTGTCAGCTCCAAGAGCATATGATATGTCCTTCGAATACTTAGAATTTTGATACCCCAAAGTAATATTCTTGACAAGTTGACAATCACTTCTTAAGATGGACTCATGCATTTAGTTAAATGAAATATTTTAGTTTAAAGAAATATAAATCCAATTGTAGAAAAATGTGTTCCAAAAAATACCAAGAATGATCAAAAACCCCCATTCATCATCTGATAGTCAAAAATAGTAATGTATAGCAGCTAGAATGCAGACTAATACCTAAAGAATAATAGAAGATTGATCTTCCTACAACCTTTTTTTTTTTTTATAAGAGATATCAACACAACTGAAATAATCATACATGATACTTACACAATTAGTCGCAATAACCCGAACTAAAAGATCCGCCTCCTCTTTCAAATTCTGCATTTGAGGAACTCCATCGGTGCACAGATCACACCTGAAAATGTATAACAACATTATATTGAGATTACTAACCATCACAATGTAGCAGACTAGCTAGTTGGATAATAACTATTGAGTTAGAGAAATCCTATGCCCACAACATTTTCACAACAAATCCTATGTAGTAGGTTGTTACGGATTGTTATTGGTGGGGTAGAAAAGTAAATATTAATTGTAAGTTCAAATTAGAACCAATAACAACTAACCACCTATAATTTGTTGTGAAAATGTTGTGGATGTAACACCTCTCATTGAGTTAACCTCTATAAAACTACTACTCCAAAAAAGAAATGATTATGGCAGATGAAAGTTTTTTTTTTTTTTTTTTTGAGATAAAAGATAGAAATGAAAGTAATTATTACATACAAGAGACATGCATCATAACTAAAATCCTCTCCAAAGTACTCCACAAGTATCTTAGCCCGACAGCATGAAGTATTCATCCCATATCTGCAAGTATATCAAAATAATTTGTAATAAAATGTTCCTAAAAGTAAAAGGCAAACATGGCTTTAAGGAAATCTATTTAACATTAACCTGAAGCAATCAGATAGCATCTTATATGCTTGTTTTGTCTGATCTTCACTTCTTTTACTTGGCAAGAGTGACGGTACATGTGTTAGGTTTGCATATAGAGCTGCTTGGAAAAAACATAAACAGATTTTGCAGAAACTTTTAGAATTCATAATGACAATTCCAAAACGCATTTTGATTTTGCTTTGTATAACAGTACACCATTCAATTATCTAGACTTCACAATACGAACAATTTCCCAAAAGGCAAGATATGGTGAAAAAGGAGTTTCAAAATTCAGGTGTTGAGCATAGAAAGCACTCATTTTATGCAAGTAAAAAAAATTGCAAACATTTTTTTATTGATAAGCTACACATGCATCTTGCAAATTTTGAACTCATGACCTTTCCACCACCTGGTTTTTATAAGGGAAGGAGGTGTCATTTCATTTGAATTAGGCAACAACATACACTTCAAAAGCATAATTTATTACTCATTAAAAAAATAAAAATATAAAAAAGCTTACTGCAATCTGCTAATTTCCCATCCCTGCCAGCTCGACCTGCTTCTTGATAGTATGCCTCCAAACTCTGTAAGCAAATCAATGGTTAAAGCTCACAGAATCACACTACAAATACTGAAAAAATTTATAACCAGGAAAAAAATTAATAATTTTGGCAGGCACATCAGACATGCAACTTTCAACAAAGAAAAGTTCACTAATTGATATTTAGGAAATATGCAACAGTTAATGCATGGTCATTATAAATAAATATGCTTCTGCACTGGGAATATCTCATAGCGGGAAGGCCTAGAGATCATGAAACCCAGTAAATATGGCACGGGCAGCAAGATCAAACTTTAAAAAATAAAAATAAAAAAATCACCTGTGGCCAACCATAATGGATGATTCTTCGGACATTTGACTTGTCAATCCCCATCCCAAAAGCAATTGTTGCAACAACTACCTGCAGGTAGGAGAAAAAAAAAGTTGAGTACAAAATGAAAATTTCTATCTCCGTATTATTCTCATCAAATAAACTGGAGGAATGAAATAATAAAGAGATCGTGTTCTGTTGATTGATATAGCAAGAATAGGGATCAAAGATTAGTTTACATGAAACAGTATGGAATGCGAATGTCATAAGACCATAGACCAACCTCTCTAGATGAATTTTATTCAGTATTCAAGTTAATTTATATCCAAAAAAAAACTTAAACATTGCATTAATGACAAGAAAAGAAAATATTTAAAATAGACAAGTCTGGTAGGACATAGAAAGAAGAAATCCATAAATTTCCTTTAAAAAAAAGCTAATGAAATGGATTACACTGTAGAAAAGAATGATTGCACATTATAACTCATGCAAAACATGATTAAGGCAGGCAAAGGCTAAACAATAACAAATAACAAGTATGAAACAATTAAAACAGCCATTTTAGTAGCATCCACGGAGAGAAGGGTTAGGATTTCAAGTTGGAAAAGAAATAATATAGGGTACAGTATAAATAATCAACTGGAATTCAAGTAAAATAGCTAGCTGAAATTCTCAACAGCAATGTATATTTGGAACCAAAATAATGGAATCAAATACTTGTTTGAGAAGGAAGTCTTACTGCTCTTCTAGATCAAATATTTTAGTAAACCAAACTTCAATAAAATATAAGCAGCCTCACGATCAGGTAGTACAGAAATACACACCATAGGCGGTTTTAAATTAAAGTAGGCTTAAATATGCTGCTGGTACTCAACTTTTGGGAAGTTTTCATTTTAGTACTCAACAAATTTAGTGTTTCATTCACGCCCTTACTGTCACCTAACTGAAGGAAATTGCTGACAAAGCTAATGGAATGCTTATGTGTCACTTATTATAATAAAAATATATTTAGTGGCACTTAAAAAACATCAGCATCTTAATGGGAAAAAAATCTTCATTCCTCAATTTTGAAGGGGGAAAGAGAAGAACAAAATGATTCAAAAAATCATCCCCACTTTCTTTTCCTTCACTTCCTTGGCAACCTGACAGATCACACACGCTCTCTCTTTGGATCTCATTCTCTCTCTTTCCAAGCTCAATCCCCTCACTTGTTTCTGTTATACCCTCTATCTGTACAACTCAGCATATTCAAATCTGTCACAGCTCACTCTTCCTCATCATAGCCACAGCCCTCCACTTCTAAGGTTTATCATATGACCACAAAGGCCTCATCCTCATCCAACTCCTTCACTGCAAGTGACAATATCAACTCTCTTGTTTCCTCCGCCAATGCTGAAAGAGCTGATTACTCTGCCATTGAAATTCTCTCTCCTTAACACCACCTCAAGGTCATTTTTTTGGAAAAACCGCCTCACAGTCATACTCTGATAATACCATTTCTTTTTCTTGGTTTTTTTTCTTGGTTTTTTACTACATAATTTGGTAGCTGAGAAAATGTGGGAAAAGGAAAATAAGTTATGGTCTGTTTAGGCGGAGAGAAAACCTAGGTAAGAGAAATACGAAGTTTGGATCTTATAATCAAGAAATTCAAATGACTCAAAAATATATATAATTGTAAGTTAGGCTCATTTGAGTGGAAATGGAACGAGATGATTTTTGTTTTGAGTTCAGCAAATTTATTCTTTATTTCTCACATTCTCAAAACCATTCAGAAAGTGGCTTTCTTAGTTTGCATTGTATGGTAGTAACTAAAGTGTTTAAATATGCAATAGACAACACAAAGAGCTGGATGGTGTTTCATGGGAGGGGATTGATTTGTCAGGTAGGTGACAGTAAGGACAGGAATGAAACACTGTTAAAAGATTAAGGACTAAAATGAAAAATGATATTTGTTGAGTACTGAAATGAACACTCCAAAAAGTTGAAGACTAAAAGCATATTTAAGCCTCTAGATTAATATAAGTGAATATTTTATAACAAAGACACTGTTTACACTCAAATAGTAGTAAGTACTCCTTGCAGAATATTCTACTGATTGTGGAACAACATGCTTTATTCCTCTAAAGGTGAGAAAAGATAAAACTAAAACAATAAAATTATTAATCCAAACTAAAGTTTGAATCTCATCTAATTACCCTCTTTCAGTTAACTAAAGAAAATCAGTAATTCCACGTAGATCAAGTAAAGGCCTAAAAGTTATATTTCCAATCCACTAATATCTAGTTTCTGATTTGGACAGCAACTTGACTCTTAATAGGTAAAAGATGGATAAAAAAAGTGCCTTTTAACTCAGAAAATACACTCATAAACTACATATGACATATACATCTAGCTTTTTTTTTATGTGTAACATATATACGTCTATCTAGTTGTTGATAAATAACATATGACATATATACATCTATCTAGTACATGCATTAAAATAACCCAATGGCCTAAAATCAAACACAGTATATACAAATCTAGTTATGTATCAGAGTGTCTATGCATATGCACGTGCGCTCACACACAAAAAAGCCTTATGCATTTTCAGCATCTTCCATAAGAAGCTAAAATCCTTACCTCTAAAGTATTTTCATGAAATTCCTTGTGAACCCGCCTTAAATGTGATTTTGGCAACTGTGAGGAAATAAGACCATATTAGTTCAATACCAAATGTATAAAATTTTAGGCAAAAATTCAATTTAGTCCCTCACAATGAGTCAATTTGGCCCTTCCATCCAAATCTGTTAGCAAATAATGACATTTAAAGATTCTTCTTTTATTAATTATTTAAATAAAAGCATTCAGGAGATGCCCCATTTACTACATCTTGTTATGTGATGCGTATTATTTTAAAATTAATATATATAAAAATAAAAATAAAAATGTTAAATGGCTCCATTTGCTTACAGATTTGGACAGAAGGACCAGACTAAAAGTGAGGGACTAACTTGATAAAAATTAAATCTAGTAAAAATTTCATAATTGAATTAAAATTCAAGGAAATAAATTGAATTTTTTCCAATATTTTTATAGGAGAAAGTAATCTACATGCTACTGGTGAGAATGTTACACAAATGATATGATATGTAAAAATTAATGAGAAGCTCAGTAGGACAACTAGGTCAAAAAGTTTCAAAATACTACCATTAGCAAGCCGATGGAGGAAATTGGTGAAAAGGAGGGCTGTTTTAGAAAGCTAAGTTGCTTAGAGTAAAGAAAGAACGAACTAGCTCTTCAAGAGACACACTATTAGAATAATGCCTCACAAGTAGTGATTTCTAGGATTCAATTTCAACTAATTACAATGAGGGCAGCCTTGCTTATTTATAGTTACATAAGCAAGCTTTTGATTGGTTAGGAACTTAGTTACAAGAACCTACCATGCAGCTGCCATTTGATTGACCAAAGTCTAACAAACTTCTCTAACTAACTGATAGGCTATTGCATTTATCACTAACAACCTATCAACTACTAACTTTCTGTTACAAGTGATAAAGGCTATTACAAGTAAAAGGATCTACTTATCATACAACATAAGCACTAGTGCTGATCATAGGAAACTAATGATTGTTTTTGCTGGACAGTGACAAGTAGTAAAAGCTAGCTTTTAAAATGAACTGCGTCACAAGCAGGGTTATGAAAGTACATTAAAAACAAGAAAGTTGCTAATGAAGATATCCACTTGATTTCCCTTTCAATTGGCATTTCATCACCCTTGTGGATTCAACAATTAGTCAAGTTTCTGCAGTATATTGTAATGGTAACCCTAGATAAATCTTAATTTTGAATTTTTTAAGAAAACCCAGGTTCAGAAATATGGGAAACACAAGATAATGTCAAAAGAATTCCTGTTGGGCTAAGAGGTTGGTTAAGTGACCACACTTGCTAGTAAGTTGGAATAAACTCTAAAATACAATGCATATAAATAAACTTCTAGTGATTGTCAAAAAATACCGATGCGTTATAAGCAGCTGCCTTCACACCAAAACCACAAAGAAATTTTGCGATTTTCAATGTTTCTTTTCTAGTAGGAACATATATGATGGTTGGACCTTGTTCTAAGGGTTCATGCAGAAGTCTTAATCTTTCTTCTGGTTTACTTGGTGGATCAATTGTCTCAGATAAACCTCTCATATCCCCTTCCTCCCAAGAAGATTGTCCACAGAATTCACCAAAGGCAACTGCAAGAATAAAAGTGATTGAGATATTGAACAAAAAATCATCAATTAGCCACAATCTTGAAAATTTGTTGATAGAACATTAATAAATGACCAAAGAATAAAGCATAAGAATGGAAGACAAAATTCAAAGGTTTGTACCATCCCAATCATCCACACTCTGAAATACGTCAACATCATTTTCTAAATATTCAACCGACATCTCTTTTCCCTTTGAAGCAGTCAAACCATTTTCCTCCGTTGAATCTACTTCATCAACATCTCCACCAGTATAGGAATCCTCAATTTCATAACTATCAGAGCCATAAGATGAATCATCTAATTCTTCTGAGATGATAGTCTGTTTCTTCTCACCATTCTTTCTCTTTCTGACATATATGTCTATCAATTCACTGAAATCCTTTGCATAGGAAGCTGGTGAAGATGTTCTACTATGTTTTACCTGTAAATGGCAGCAAGTGAATTGTTGATATTTCTTCAGTGACAAATAAGGATAAAGTAAATTAAAAAAAAAATTAAAATTATTTATATAAAAAAAAAAAAAAAAAAAAAAAAAGGATGATATGGAAGTTATGAAGAAATTATGAGTTCAATCTAATAATTATTCAAAAAGAGTCCATTAGGAAACCCTTGAAACCATCCTCTAGCATAGAAAAATCCTAATAAAAATTGCATAGAAAGGACCAATCTGGAAAAGATATTTCTCCAATAAAATACTGAAAATGGAACATAAAAGAATAATATAAAAATCTCACCGAAAACCGAAGATTTGGCCTAAAAAATGAAGTAATAACAATTTTTGTTTCCTTTGACATGCACAGTGATTTAAGAATATCTTCCCGAACCCGAATTGTGGCAGTAGCAGTCAAGGCCATCAGTGGTATATCATATTTTAAGAATTTTAAATTGCAAGCACTGAAATTCTCCCGCAACACAGATAGTCGCCTGAAACATTTAAATGTGTAAGTCAAACAACTGCAAGTTTGCAACAACTCTAATCGTCTAGTACAAGAACTAGGTTGAAGAACCTCAGAGAGTGGACATTAAAACTTCAAAGGCACAGCAGATTCAAGCTGGATATTAAAGGCTCAAAGTGAATTATAAACTAAAAAGAGAAACAGTCTGAAACTAAATAGATACAGGACTTCTTCTCATTATCTTATTGAAAACATTGCAAGCAGGGTTTTCCGGGTTGGATTAAGTTAACTATTATTAGTCTCTCCTGAATTTCATTTGAACCAAATGCATAGCTAAGCCATTGGTTATTGATAATATATATTCATTAGTAGTGAAGTAATAAAATCAAACCACTGCAGTGAAATATAGATGTACAGTCATCCAGAATGGGAAGCACAAACCTGTAATCAGGCCGAAAATCATGACCCCACTTGGAAACACAATGGACTTCATCAATGGCAAACAAAGCAATTCCACGACCTTCTGCAAGCCTCTGAAGTGGTTTTATCAATCTACAAACATATGGTTTCTTTATTCTACTTGAAACAAAAAACATAAATACCTCCATACATACATATGTATACACAGACACAAACACACACGCACGCACACACGCACACACATATATATATATGTAAAGAATGATATGTTAAAGAGGAAAGCAATAGAGAATATGATTTTGAATATGATCTGGCAGACGAGTATATTGGCCTAATTAGTTGATGAGGATCCATACAGCCAGCCCCAATTTAATTGGTACCAACACTTAGTTGACTTTGAGTTTGACTTCTAAGAAATTGAAAACATGTTCCTCTTTAAAACACGAGTCACACAGTATGTCATCTACCTTAAAACTGTCTCTGGACAAACATATACAATGCTATACATGCCTCTCATTGCTTTCTGTTCTACAGTACTGTCAGGTTGCCCAGAACCAAGAAAGCAAGCAGAGACCCCGTGTTTTGCTAGCTTTAAGCATTGATCATGCATCAAACTAATCAAGGGTGAAATCACCACTACAACTTTCCCTGTTAATAACGCTGGAATCTGGAAACACAATGATTTCCCTGTAGAAAGTTAACATGTCCAACTAATTAGAGCCCAACAAAACTATATAATGCGTACAGTGTACAGACAGCAATATGTTTTTAATAAAATAAAACAAAATAAATAAAAACATTACCAGACCCTGTGGCGGCAAGGACAAGACAATCTTGGTGAGCTAACCAAGCAGCCAAGGCTTCCTTCTGGAAATTTTTCAAGGATGAATACCGGAAATGCTTTTGCAAGAGACTGACAACTTTCTTCTCCCAATCTGAAGCAATGTCCAACTCCCAAGGGCAGTCAACTGGAAATAATTCCGACATAGTTTCAAGGTTACAATGCATGCCAGAGAGATCTTCCTTATGTTCTTCCACAGGAACCAATGCATCAGGTAGAAAACCAGTCCTGCGTTTTTTAGGTCTAGCTGTGGATTGGAAATGGTCCAGTATGCTCAACTGTCGTAGTTGACCTGAAGAAGGTAAGGAGGACAAGGTTCTTCTACCTAGATTTTTTTCATTGCTTGTGGAACATCTAGAACTGCTAGATGCACCCCGACTATTTCTATGAGAATAATTTGAGAGATACTCCAGAGCATCATCAAATGATGGGCCCACTGCTTTTACAGCTTCTAAGACAGAAGAATTCTGAAATCCCATCTCAATCAGTTTTGCAATGACTTCATCAAAGGATAGGCCATTTCCATCCATGGTATGAGAATGTTCTCTAGGGAAAAGAAAAAAGGGAAATTAACATCAATAAGAGGATTGATTGAGGGAATATTAAAGATAGCACAAGTACTACTTATCAAGAAAATCAAATAGCTACCCAAACTTGTGCTTTGTATACATACACTACACAATGACAACATTTAATTTCCTATTAGCTTCATATCAAGTATAACCCAACACCAATTTCAAGTCAGTGACAATATAGGATATTTAGACCTACTCATATATGCCTGTAAAGTATAAACCTAACTCTATAAGAGGTAGAGCCGCAATCAGAGATGAAAACCCAAGAAATAACTCCCATTGAGAGGGAGGGTGGAAGAACTAAAATAAAAGAAAACCCAAAGGCTAAAGATTTAAGGCATAAAACCAAAGCATTGTAAAACAGCATAATTGTCCCTTTGCTAAACCAAGTCTTTTGTGTTCATTTTATTTTTAAGGCATTAAAACAGAAAACCCACCTTAGATGTGACATTCCAAGATTTATATTTTGTTCTTTACCACAATTTACTTAGCAACCAAACAGAAAGTCAGCAAAACCCTTTTAAACAGTCAACTCAGCAAATCATAAAAAATTGATCAAACAAAATAGAAACTGCTACATGAAAACAACCGAGTACACAATTTCTTAAACTCCTCTGATGGTGAAAAGTCTAAGGTTATAAACACTCAACCTTTTTCTTTCCTTCATTTTCTCAACTACCAAACAATCATAACAAGAAAAAATCATCCATTCTCATTCCAATAAGTCAGCCATTCTAAATTCCATTCATCAAATTGCTGAGAGATAAATATAGAAATTTATTCAGGACAACATAAAAGAAAAAAACTAACCAAAAAATGGCAAAACTACTTCCATGCCATAAACAAGCAAACATATAAGATTACCATCATTTATATCCTGCTCTTTTAGTCAATTTTCTTAGCAAACAAACCGAGAGTCAGGTAACCCTTTTTGAACACAAATATCACAAATATACAATCAAGCAAAACAACCGTCCTACAATAAGAAAAAAGAAAAAGAAAAAAAAAAAATCAACTTGAGTACCCAATTTCCCAAAGTCAAACATTACGAACATTTTTCATTCTCTGTTCCTTCATTTTCTCAACAACCAACCAACACTGTATCACCCAGAGAAAAACAACAACACCAACAACTAACTTCCATTCCTCAACTAAAATTCAAAATTTCCCAAAACAATGCCATTTACCTTTTTTTCTTTTTTCATTCTAGTTTCTCTTTGTTTTTTCCTTCATTTTCTCAGCAACCAAACAATGCCATAACACAAACAAATAAGAGATAAAATAATAAATAAAAAATTCGTCCATTCCCATTCTAATTACTCAAGCATTTTACTTTTCAAATATATGAAAATAGAGATCAATATAAAAACAATGCCATAACACCCCAAAAATCAAATCTAAATAAATAAAATCTAAATTAAAATGTAAATCATAAAAATTCAAAAACACGCACAATTATGAGAGGGAGAGAGAGAGAGAGAGAGAGAGAGAGAGAGAATTCTGACCTATCGATGAAGAAATGAAACCCTAAAAATACAGAGCTGATAATTAGAGAATTTGAGCTCTCTCTCTCTCTCTCTCTCTTAGGGTTTACAAAATTGAAAGATAATGGGAAGCTACGACTGCGAGCTTGAGTAAAAATGTCAAATTATGAACAATTTCCGCCAAATCAAATTCCCGCCAGAATTTGGGATTTTTTATTTTTACTACTTGGCAAAAGAGAAGGGATTTTGTACAATTTTCGATTAAAAACAAAAACGACGTCGAAGGGTGGGTCTTGGAAGCCAGGTAGGAGCTCAGAATTTCGGGTCCATTTTTTTTACGGGCCAAGGATAAGGCCTGCTAAAGTTTATGACCCAAAAATAAAAAGGTCCACTATAAGATTGCAAATTCCTTTTCAGTTTTCTCTTTTTCATTTTTACAAAGTTTAGTTATAAAATAGATGGTAAACTAAAGTTACAACTTTATTCAATAAAATAAATATTACTACATATTTTGAAAATTTAATTGTTGAATTACATGTTCTTTACGCTCTTAATTTACAAATCAAATTTTGTGTCAATTGGATATTATTTATTATATAATTTCTAAGTTTATGTTTTATGCATAATTTTAAACTACAAAACTTACAATTTAAACAATTTATTGATGACATAACTATTGATCTTTAATTTTCTAAAAATTTTGCAAGCACAGATAATATAAAAAAAATGTAATCTAATGGTAAATTTATCAAAATTCACCTTTAATAAAAAAATATTGAGTAAGGTTGTAGTTTTAAACTATAACCAATTTTGTAACTAAATTTTGTCATTTTTTGTTTTTTTTTTTTATCAGGTTAATCATATCAATATCATGGCATGTAAGGTCTAAACAAAAGTTTAGTAACCCAACCTAATAAAAACTTTTTATCAGAAATTATTCTTCTTGCTTTTGTGTTTGTATTTATAGGTTAATGATAAGTGGTCAAGCATTAATGGAAGTAGTTGCAAATGCATGGAAAAATTTAAAGATTTTTTTTTTTTAAGAAATGATATATCCACAACATTTTCATAACAAATCATATGTGGCAAGTTGTTACGGGTTGTTATTAGTAAGGTATAAAAGTAATTTTAGTGGTGGGTTCAAATTAGAACCAATAACAACTAACCAAATATGATTTGTTGTGAAAATATTGTGAACGTAGTATCATTCTTTCTTTTATAAAGTGAAAAATGAAAATAGCAAATGAGATTTATATGTGTTAGTCTCAAACCTTTTTTAAAATGATGTAATTATTTTCTAACAAAATATATTTATACAATATATTAGATTTTCAAAACTAAGCTATCAATATTTTTAGGTAACATGTAATGGGAGGGATATGGGGGCATGGAGTTTATAGGATAGGTTGGAATCTATATATATGGTATCAACAAAAATGCAGCATTCAGCTCTAGCTTTAAATTTGATTTATGGTGATATAATCCTTTTCACATCTCATCATCAGCATATGGGCTCATGACAATAGCAATTACAATGTGCACCACATCACAATTGACTCTATTGTTTTTTGGATGAATGAAAAGATTTCATTAATGAAACCTTTAACTACAACAAGCTGGTTAAGCAAGCAACAAAAACAGACCACTAACCACGCACAACTAATTGCTTAAAAAGCAGTTCAGCCTCAACAACCACCCAGACCTACAACTTCAAATTCATCAAATGTAAGGCCTTCTAATGCTTCAGCTGGTGGTCATAGTGAGACATAAGACATTTTCCCTCTACAATAGTCACATGTTAAACCTTCTATGGCCAACTCTACAGGTTTACCAATGAATCTAGCTACCCCAGATATTAGCTCAACCCAAGATTCTTCACAAACCCAATGTCCCCAAACTCCATGCAATAACAAACAGGAGAAACAAACATTTGAATCTTCTTCAGACTATCAGAAAAGTTTCAAGCCCCCACCTCCTCCACCTCCACCCCCATGTGTGACGTATTTTCCTTCTTCATTTCAAACCTTTCCAAAATCATCAAATACTCCATCTTGTATTCCACCACCACCACCACCACCACCATGTCCACCTTGTTTAAAAGGAAAAAATAACTCTACTAAAGGCCCACCCCTTCCTCCTCCACCCCCATATGTGACATTTTTTCCTTCTTCATCTCAAACCCCTCCAAAATCCTCAAAAGCTCCATCTTCTATTCCACCACCACCATGTCCACCTCCTTTGTCAAAAGGAAACAACAACTCCGCCAAAGGCCCGCCTCCTCCACCATCTCGACCGCCTCAATCTACTCCATTGGGCAAATATGCAGCTCCATTACCAAAATTGAAGCCATTCCACTGGGACAAGGTAAAAGCTGCCCCTGATCAACCTATGGTTTGGGATATGCTGCCACATTCATTTAAGTAAGTTGCTTTAGCATTACGTTTTTAACCATGTTAGGATACTAAAATTTTTACTACATTAGTCGCCAATCACAAAAAAAAAAAAAATTTAAATTTTAAAAAATTACTGTTTATTTTTTGTTGTTGAAGTAGCACAAATCAAATTAACTGTCATATCATTTTGTAAGCCTTTTGTAGTAAAATTGGTGGTAGGTTTATAATTTTTCATACTTTCTTTGGCTACAATATATTTCTTCTCTTTCTGTGTAATTGAACATATTATGAATCACAAAACAGGTTGGACGAGGAAATGATTGATTCACTTTTTGGAGACAATTTAAAAAACTGTTTCTATATAATTGAACATATTATGAATCACGAAACAGGTTAGACGAGGAAATGATTGAATCACTTTTCGGAGACAATTTAAAAAACTCAATGAAGAGTGATGAAGCAAAGAACAAGATTCCTCCTCCAAGCAAGCATATCCTTGAGCCAAAGAGACTACAAAACATAAGTATACTGTCAAAAGCCTTGAATGTGACTGCTGAGGAAGTATGTAAAGCACTAATACAAGGTATAACTTCTAAGCTTTAAATCATAAGCAATTGTGATCGAGTGCCTATTTTTCCACATTGTGAGAATGAAGTTGTGAGGAGCATGGAGTAACAATAAATGTGAACTAAAACACAGTTATTATAAATGCCCCAAAAATTATTTTGCGATGTGAATTCTAAGCAATTCACTTATGCTAGAATTGGACTTTCAAGTTTCAGTGTCAGTTTTTTTTAAGATTTTTGGTCAAGACACTAATGAAGAATGATGGCTCCTGTAGTCCTGTACTTCCACCAAATGGATTATAGATTACATATTACTAAAAAGGTTCTCATAACTTTCAGAACAGGATCCTCTCCAAAAGTTCAGGTTTTCCAGCTTATGGAGAGAGGCCATTTCAAGATTAGAATTTTATTTCTTGGATAACTGTGTGTAGGAGTGGTATTTGATAGACCTTTGAATTTGTAATGTTTAATCTAAACCATGAAATAGATCCTTTCCAATTGGAAATAATCATGTTCCATAACTTTTGAGGAGAGAGTATATATCTCCAACAAACAATTCTTGATGTCATATCAAGTACAAGTGCTGACATACTCATGCCATCAGCTGATTATAATTTTTATCAAACGGTGGGAAGCAGGGAAAGGTTTGGGTTTGCAACAACTGGAGGCATTGGTGAAGATGGTACCTACCAAGGAAGAAGAAGCTAAGCTCTGTAGCTATGAAGGAGACATTAATGAACTGGAGTCTGTGGAGAAGTTTTTCAAAGAAATTCTTGAAATACCATTTGCCTTTCTACGAGTTGAAGCCATGCTTTACAGAGAAAATTTTGAAGATGAAGTGGTTCAGTTCAAGAAATCTTTTTCAATGCTAGAGGTAACCATCAATCATAAACATATCAGTTTTGATCAAAACCAACATTTCTAACTCAATGATCACTTTGACTCTGATTTATGTTGTTACTAGGAGGCCTGCAAGGAACTCAGATCAAGCAGGCTTTTCTTAAAGCTACTTGAAGCCGTGCTCAAAACAGGCAATCGTATGAATGTTGGAACTAGCAGAGGAGGTGCTAGAGCATTTAAGCTTGATACCCTCCTTAAACTTGCTCATGTGAAAGGCACTGATGGGAAAACTACCTTACTCCGCTTTGTTGTTCAAGAAATACTCCTGTCTGAGGGAATTAGAGTTTCAGATAGCATTATGGGGGTTGAACAGACCGAAGAAGATTACAGAAGTATGGGTCTTGATCGTGTTTCTGGTCTGAGTACAGAACTCTCCAATGTGAAAGAGACAGCTACAATTGACTTAAATGTTCTTGCAAGCTCTCTCTCAACCCTATCAGATGGATTGATCAAACTGCAACATCTAGTACAAAAGGACTTGTGTATGGATGAACAAAATGGAAACTTTGTCAGCTCAATGAGATCCTTCATAAATTATGCAGAGAAAATTCTGAAAGACTTGCAGCGAGAAGAAGATAGTGTCCTAACACAAGTCAAAGAAATTACTGAGTACTTTCATGGAGATGTGAGCAAACACGAAGACAACCCACTTCGAATATTTGTTATTGTGAGAGAATTTCTGGGCATGTTAGATCATGTTTGCAAAGAGCTTAGAAGCTCTTAAGCTTTACACTGTCCAAATTCTCTGGCACCATTCTGGTAGGTTAAATTGCTTGGTGCGTTTTAAAGATACAGCTCATCACCAATCAGTTTGTAAGTATATTTATTTATTTATTCATGTGGAGCTTTAAATCATTTAGATTGAATTGCTTGCATACTCTAAAAGATTGATCCGGGGTTGTTGGGTTGAGTTGAGAAGAGTAGACTGAAATCTTATTTGGGGATATTTAATAACAAATAACAGCATATTCAATCAGCTAAATGCAGATCCAAATTAGAAATTAACACATGTTACTGCTTGGAAAGAAAAAACCAAACTGTAACAGTCATTATCCTAATCAGTAATGTCAACTAGACAAATCCTACTATTCTAGTACTTAATCCTACCCAAGACAAATTTATTTTGTTTCCATACAGGGTCAGTGACTTGTCAAGGACATATCTGAATAAAAAGAATGTCCAAGAAGATTCAACCAAACAATCTATGTATGCAGCACTGCACAATGCTTTTTTTTAGTACATAATTGTTGCCACTTTGTGTACTGATCCACCATATTTTCACAACAAACATTCTTATCTAAATTAGCACCTTACGGTCCTTACCTATTGCAGAAATTTCTTTCTCTAGGCAAGAATTACACACTGTTAAATGTATCAAAAAGTCAATTTCCAACCTTTCAGGCTTCACTTTCAACCTCCTATGTGAACATTCTGAAGTATTTTTAGAAAGCTTGACATTCTGTTACAACTTACAACATACTTACTTCTATTTGGAATGGACTCATAGGCATCCTCATATGATACACTAATTTGTTTTCAACTTTGCTATGAAAGCTTTAAAAAATACTTCAATATATGAATACTACACTATTTTTCCTTATACGCCTAAGTACTAATCTTGATCGTTTTTCCAGGTTCTTTTTATTTTGCTAATCTCCCCCATAGATTTCTTCCTCCTGCTTACAACAAGTGGGGGAAGGGAGATTGAATCATGCAACTAAGCCTCGAGACTCCTAATAGATTCATCTCCATAGATGAATCGAACAATACCATTAAACCACAAGGCTATTAATGATTTCAATGTAAAGATAGCCAAGGTTCATACTATATATAAATGCCATGCTTTCACATGTCACAATCACAAACATCATCAGAACATAGGCTCAAGGCATTGGCAATCTCTGTGTAAATCACATTACAATTGAAATTAATTAATTGTGTAACAAAGATCATTCAAATTACTAAAAAAAATTTGTATATATTCTTGAAATATTTAAACTCAAGAGGAATGAAGATTTTGGCTAACTACTATCAAACTTTGAAGGTAAAAAATTATTTGATAAAAAAAAGACCTAACCAATTTGAACCCTGAGCTCCTAGCATTCTACAACTCATCATTTGGTTCTTCAACCTCAGTTTCAGCTGAGCTTCCGCCACTTTTTCATAAAGTTGTTTTTTAACTGGAATACATACTTCTTCAACCTCTGTCAATTTCTCATCAAAATCTTCCTTCTCTGCATTCTAGTTATTGTCCAACCATTCAAGGGCTTCTTTCAATCTTCTCCTCATCGTCCAAATCAATCTTATCTGCTAACTTGTCCCTGTCACCAATGGTGCTCCTCATGTTGTAGATGTAAGTCTCAACTTGTTCCTGGCATCAATTCTCTCCTTCGCCTTCTTATCCTCTTCTGCAAACTGCTTGGCCTCCTTCACCATCCTCTCAATTTCTTTTCCTCTTCTGACTTCTTAGCTGCCTTGTTTTCTGCTTACACATGTAAGATACCATTGGCCAACCTCAAAGGTAACCTCAATTTGGTGGACTCCCCTGCAATAAGAATCAGAACATTTGTCCGAAACCACAAGCTATAGGCTATAGTTATATAGGATATAAAAATCATTGCAATGCAGTAAACTACTATCTCCTTAAAACTAGTGACAATACACAAATATCATAGTCCATTTTCTGTTTAGATTACCTTAGAGCAGGTGGAATGCCAGATAAATCAAACCTCCCAGGTCCACAACAATCCTTTGTCAAGCTTCTTTCACCTTTGAAGACCTGAAAATTTTCGAAGACACGTTACTACATTAGTCTCAAAACACTACATGCAGCATGTTTATAATAGAGTAAGGTTTCTTCATTCTTGCATGGATTCATATGTTATACCTTGATGGACACTGTGGTTTGCTGGTTGACACCCTTGTTTTTGTTTGGCTCCTTGCCATCAAAGAAATGGCTACTTCTTCATGGAACGTCTTTTCCTCACACGTTTTTTAGTCATTGTGTGTCAGACTGTCAGTCAACAAATCCTTGCTACAATTTCATGACGAGACACAGACTATACCAGTTTCCTTATGGTAGCACCGTCACGAAACTACTGCAAGGTTTTGGTGACATTGTCGCAATAGCTTAAAAACATTTGAGGAATGAGCGTTGTGAGCTTAGATGGGAAGAAACATGGAGAACCAATTTTATTTCCAAATTACTTCCTAAGCGAACACACATTCTGAAACTCACTATTTATATGGTAACTTGAATATATGGTAGTTAGAATTTTTGGAGAGAATTTATTTTAAAACTATTTTTTAAAGTAAAACATAGATGCTTCAAAGTAAAACATACATTCTGAAACTCATTGTTTTTTAAGTTGTTTTTTTTTTTAGATAATTTATTTTAAAGCTATTTTTGGAAAACAAAAATTCCATTTTTGAATTATATATCTAACCTCACTCAATATCATGGCACAACAAGCTCAATCTTACAGTTCATTCCTTCAACTCATATTTTTCAAGCAAAAAGACAACAAAAAAACACACGGGCAGAGCTACGAGCTACATGTTAGGGTGGGGGGCCATGCCCCTCCAAAATTTTTGAAAATATTTTTATACTATATAGATATATTTAATATCTTAAAAATTGGCCTCCAAAAATAGGACCCCCCTAAATATTTGAGTTAGTCTAATAATTTTTTTAAGAAAAATTGTCCAATTGGTCATAGTAGTTATAGAAAACTAGTCGCATACCTATGCAATGCGTGAAAATATTATTAATGGTTATTTTGTGGTTAAACTTATTTATTTGAAAGAAAAAATTTATAGCAAAAATTTGTTAAGGATCATTTTATGAATCGCCAAAAAAAAAATTCTTACCGAATAAGTCAGTAAACTACCATTAATAAAAATAACATAATTTATCAAATTATTCAAACAAATTTTTTTGAAGAAATCATTTAAATCAGCTACCAAATATATATACACACGACATACGCTAAAAATTTCATAATTAAATATAGTGTAGAGTAAATATGACTTTTACAAAAGACATTAAATTCTATAAAGATGGGGTGTAAAACCTATGTTTTACACCATCCAATAAGTGATTGCCACATTAGTATTTTACTTAAAATTTATTAAAATTCAATACATCCTACCACATCTAATAACATCTCAATAAATTCCCAATTTGGTTAGATTTATATATGGGTATTAGAATTGATTGAGTGTGATTGTGTTTATTCTTAAATATGTGATAAGATGATGTGACATGTTGAGATTAGAGGGGTAAAACATGGGTTTTACACCACGTCCTTATAAAATTTAATCTCTTTACAAAAACAATGAATTCAAATTGACATATTAAGAATAATAATAATAAGTAGAAAAATAAAAAAAAGAAGATCATAAACCTTAGTGTAAATTTTTGTGCAATTGAATATTTCTCTCTTGTTATGGTTTGTTCATGTGTGTGTGTGTGTGTGTATGTAGAGAGAGAGAGAGAGAGAGAGAGAGAATGTAATTATTATTTGAATGATTATTGTGATTTGCTGATAAAATTTAATAAAAAATAATAGAAACCTAAAATGTTTTTTTTTTGCCCTAATAAAATAGAGGAGCCTAATATATTGTCATTTAAAGTAATTAAAACAATGGAGAATATACTCATAGAGTGAGACGTTTATATTACCTATAAGCAAACAAAGAGTCATTCTTATAGCGTTTGATGACTTTTAGATTCAGTAAACCCATTAGAAAAGACTTTGATTTTATTATTATTATTATTATTATAGTCACAATTTTTAGATAGTTTATTCTGTTTTGGCCAAGATGACGTGGTAATGAAAATGAAGATTAATTGTAGCATAAGTATATTATATATCTTATCATTTTTTTGGTACAATGCATCCTAATATGAAGTATTCATTATGCAAATTATTGTTCTTTATATCAACTTCAAAAATCCAGGAGGTAATGAAAAAAAAAAAAAAAAAACACCCCCACAATTGCTAGAACATTTGAATTTTTTTAAAAAATTATTAAATATTGGTTTTTTTTTTCTTTCTTTTCATTGGATCTGATCAGTGAAGAATTTGGGCTCTTATCATTGCCTAAATTTTTACTATCATCATTGTTGCAATAAATCCAATGAAATACACCCATTTATGAATGAAGTTTATTAACATAATAGTATTCTTAAATATTCATTCTTCCTTTCCCTCTCCCCCCCTCCATGAACATGACCATCTTTGTTTTTTTTTTTTAAATCCTTCTTTTAGTCATTTTATCAAACACGTGAAAATATAGAACTACAAATATTTGGATTACCTTCAACATTGAAATAGAGAGCAAACCACTTTCTTGGCAGCATTTCATTGTAAAAGAGACAAAAACACGCACGCACGCATGCACACGCACACTACAATATATAAAATAAGCTTGACATACCATATGGTTTGAAGGAATAGAACAATATCCCCATTTAAGAATATAGGCTTATGTTTCTGAAAGGAGATCTATACTTGCAAGAGTTAAATCCAAAACCATTCCCTTTATGGTTAAGAGAAATAGATGACATTTAATGGTTATATATATCTTCTATTCGATTTATCTCTTTGGTTTTATAGGGGCAGTGGCAATTGAATATTATGAACTAGTTAGATTCAACGAGAAGAGGAAGAGGCAATATATGAGGAGATGAAGAGTTTGAGGCATTAAAGAGCTTACATAGGAAGTTTAAAATAGCAGAGATAGAAAGTCATAGGTGTTATGGAAGTTGAAGTGAAAACTGTAAAAGCATTATGGAAGTTAAAGTGAAAACTGCAAAAACATTAAAAGAATAATAGAAAAAGAATGGAAATAAAATACAATTTTTTATTAATGAAAATAAAATAATGGCATAGCTGCTAATGTGGCTTAACTAGAGCGTAGCAATAATAAATGTTACGCTACAGTTTTTAGATTTATATAGATGTATTGTTTCTCAAATTCATTTTTGTTGTAAAATATGTTCTCGTATCTCTTAAAGTTTTGGATCATTCCTTCGTTCAATTGAAAAAAAAAATTTACTTGCAATGGTAGACAGTTTGTAATTTATATTTAAAATGAAAATTTTAAAGATTTCGTTATAGAAGATGGTGAAAGATGAATTTAACTCTATAAGCATTTAATTTTAAGGATTTCACTATGAAAGATACTAAATTCTGTGTGTGTGTGTGTGTGTGCATAGATATATGTGTATGTGTATGGAAGTTTGTATTGACAACAAATTAGCAACACAAATCGGTCTCTCCAAATAAAAATTTCTAACTCAACCCTTGAAAAAAAACATAATGGTTAAATTTGTGTGATTAAACATTTAATAAATTTATAGTTCTTGAAGACACTTCATTTATTTATTTTGATGAAAATTGGCATTGAAATCAATGAAATGGCATTTTTATGATCTTGGGGCTTTGGGAAATTTTTGAGAGTTTTGGGTATGAAAATAAATTTTGTAAAAAAGTCTAAAGGTCAAAATGTAATTGACAAGTATTGGGTCAAATTGTAATCAAGAAAATTTTGGGGTCAAAGTATAATTTTTGGAAATTTTGCAGGCCTATGTATAATTTTGAGAAATATGGGTTACCAATGTGTGATTTTAGGAAGTTTCGGGCAATTTTGTAATTTTTGCATGGGCATGATGGTGTTTTCGTAATTTAGTTTGAATCTGGGTGGTCGGTGGTTTTGTTTTTTGGACTCAAAAATTTGGGCTTGAGTTTATGAAGTAGCATTGGAATGTCCGGGTTGGGTCAATGTGGGTTTTAAGTTTTTAAGATTGGAATGGGTCTTATTTGATTATCGGATTAAGCTTGTGTAGGTGGAGTTTGGTTTTGTTTGAAGTTTGAAGCTAGGCTTAGTTGAATGTGTTTGTGGCTTCAAGGGTTCGGATCTAGGCCTTAGTGCCTAGAACTGGCTGAAGAGAATTTGGGTATGTACGTATGGTCACGTCACAGCTCACATGTGAGTCACATGATGTGACATGTGACTCCGAGGAAATAATAGAGTAGTTGAGAGGATTTTAGGAATGAATGATGGGAATTTATGAGAAAATGAGGTCTCTCCCCTGTGTGAAGTGACGCCAGCGTATTGTAGGGCGTGGGTGAGAGGGAAGAGGTGGGGTCCCTCCAATGGTAATGAAATCCGAGTTCTTTGCATTAATCCAATTCCATAATAATATGATAGTCACCCAATAATCAACAATCTCAAAATTAAAATTGGACACGCTCAAGGCTGGCTCAAGTATTATAAGGCATAAGAGCATCTACATCAGTCTGTGGAAATTTTTTTCCATTTTACAAGTCTTAAACTTACTTTTTCTATTTTATATACTTATTTTTACAAAACACCCACATCAATTTGTCTATTATACACATTTATTCAAATAAAATATATTTTTTTAACCCAATGCTATAGTGCTACAGTGCTACAGTGTTAGACAAAGTCATGCTATAGTACCAGGGAAAGAGGAAAAAACTATTAAAAAATGATATACACATGCTACAGTGCTCGTGTAAATTTACACGGGTACTGTAGCTCGAGGATAATTTTAGAAGATTTTGCAAGATTTTAAACGGACTAATGTGGGCTGTTTTTGAACAAAAATGTGTAAATTTGAGCATTTATTTTATTATACACTCTTATACACGAGCTAATGTAAATGCTCTTAGATGTGAATGCTCACACTCGTTCCAAGATCAAGTCCAATGCTGGGACAGATTGGGTCCACGCTTTCAAGTCGTACAGGGACATCGGATGGTATGAAAAGAAGTAAATGAGTCCACCCAATTTGTGCTCCAAGATGTGGCTAGAAGGAGAATAACTAGTGAGTCCAGTAAGTCAAAAAAATCATGTGGAAGTAGATTAGGTTGGATATTTTAGATATGAATTCTCACACCTGATCCAAGACCAAGCCCAATGATCGGACAGATTGGGTCCACGCTTTCCAGGCGTACAGGGACATCGGATGGAATGAAAAGAAATAAATGAGTCCACCCAATTTGTGCTCCGGGACGTGGCTAGAAGAAGACAACTAGTGAGTCCAGTAAGTCAAAAAAATCATGTGGGAGTAGATTAGGTTGGATATTTTAGATATGAATTCTCACACACATCTTCTAGAGCATCCACATCAGTCTATGGAAAATATTTTCCATTTTACAAGTCCAAAACTTATTTTTTCTATTTTACATAATTATTTTTACAAAACACTCACATCAGTTTGTCTATTATACACATTTATTCAAATAATTTTTTTTTTTAACTCAATGCTATAGTGCTACAGTGCTACAGTGTTAGGCAAAGTCATGCTATAGTACCAGGGAGAGAGAAAAAAACTATTGAAAAATGATATACACATGTTACAGTGCCCGTGTAAATTTACACGGGTACTGTAGCTCGTTGATAATTTTAGAAGATTTTGCAAGATTTTAAACGGATTGATGTGGGCTGTTTTTGAACAAAAATGTGTAACTTTGAGCATTTTTTTTATTATACACTCTTATACTAATGTAAATGCTCTTAGACGTGAATTCTCACACCCGTTCCAAGATCAAGCCCAATGCTAGGACAGATTGGGTCCACGCTTTCAAGTCATATAGTGATATCGGATGGAATGAAAAGAAATAAACGAGTCCACCCAATTTGTGCTCCGAGACGTGGCTAGAAGGAGAATAACTAATGAGTCCAGTAAGTCAAAAAAATCATGTGGGGGAGAGAGAGAAAAACTATTAAAAAATGATATACACATGCTAGAGTACCTGTGTAAATTTACACGGGTACTGTAGCTCGTGGATAATTTTAGAAGATTTTGCAAGATTTTAAACGGACTGATGTGGGCTGTTTTTGAACAAAAATGTGTAAATTTGAGCATTTTTTTATTATACACTCTTATACACGAGCTGATGTAAATGCTCTAAGGTGATTACTTTAAATGAGATCTATTTTTATACTTTGAATATTAATAAAATATTTATTTAACTTTTCGTATCTTTTTTCCAGTTAAAACCCTTTTTTTTAGTAAAAAAAATTACAAATTAAAACGAACCCATCACATTACTCAATGATTATATAATTAAAGTAAATACTATTTATTGAATGAAGTAACTGAATACTAAAAAATTATGATTGAAAATTATAATAAATTAATGTGTTCTTTTAACATTTATGTGAGAGAGATTAAATAATTGACCCATTCAATGAAAACATTTTTCTTTAACTAGTTTTTTTTTTTTTTAATTATAAAAAAGTACTTCTTATTTATTGGTAAATATTTAGAATTTGATTAATACTTTCAATGTTACAAGAATATTTATATTCCTAAAAATTTAAGGGCATTTTTTCATTGAAGATCTTAGGCGGTTGCCTATTTGGCTTATCCATTGAGCTGGCACTGGGCAAGCTCAATAAATTGTCAGGACAATTAGATAGATTTATCAAAAAATAAATATCATGAGACCAATTAAAATAAATGTAAAACTGTCGACCCAATCTATATATATATAATAATAGGTAAAACAGAGAGAAAATCCAATTAGATTTCAATTGGATTCTCAATTTTGAGCCACTTGTCCTAACCAAAACTAAAAAAAAAAATTAATTAGATTATAAATTTGACTTCAATTTTGTGTCATGTATCTTATCTAAATTTTATAATTTTTGTGCCCAAATAAATAATGAATTAACATTTAACACGGAAGCCAAGAAAATCACAATGATAATGCTCATTGGTTTAATCAAGAACATCTTATCTACACACTTTTATAGAGATTATAAATTGGATTCCAATTTTGTGTTATGTATCTTATCTAAATTTTCTAATTTTTGTACCAAAATAAATGATGCATTAACATTTAACACGGAAGTCAAGAAAACCACAATAATAATACTCATTGGCCTAAGTAAGAATATCTCACCTGCACACTTTTATGGGTGATCTCAATAGAGTCTGGAACTCTTCTAATCCCACAACCAGAACCAAGGAGTCCAACGAGAAAGACTATAAAAGTAAAACATCATCTCCTCCTAATTCCATATTGTTATCCTATGTCTCCTCCTCTCTCAACCTTTACCAACTAAATCCACACACTGCCCTCTCCTCCTCCTAATGGATTTCTCAAAGTAAGGCCGGGTTCAAACACAATATTCAATCCCACTCTTCCTTACTTCACACTCTCATACATTAGCTCTTCATTGGTGCCTCCAAGAAGATTCCAAACTCAATGATCAATTCTTATTTTTTAATAGTTTTTAGTGTGCCTGGATTAAGATTTAGTTAATTTGTTAAAAGTGACAAAAATATAATCATATGTATTATATTAAGTTGAAGTTCAATTTTAGAATTCAAATTGAATCAAATTAATTTCTAATTGTAGTTTAATTTTGTGCTATGTGTCCAATTTGATTTTTAAATGTTGGTGTTAAGTTACTTCCCTGTCTTTCTACTGTAATTTTTTATTCAAATTGTTACAATTTAATCCGAAATTATATTTGAATTTTCCTATTGTTGTTACTATCATATATTATCATTCCAATTGTTTAATTAGAATCTGAAATTGGAGTCCAATTTTACTATACACGTGTACAATCTAATTATTTTTAATTTTGCTGTCATGTGCAGAAGCCAATGAGATGAAATTAATAACACATTAAACACTCATGCTTTGGGAATCAGTAATACCAATCTAAATCTATTAGACATGCTTCGTGATAATACAACTATGAAGGATGTATAAAAACACGCACAAACCCATCTCTCTATAAAAAGAGATTGGGGAGAATTTCTTTTATCAGCCATGGAATTTCAGAGGTTTTTTCTTCACACAAATTTCCATCATGTTACAAAATGACCCATCGTAAAACTACAAAATGAGTACAACTCTAAGGGTTTATTTATTTATTTATTTATTTTAATTTAAAAAAATTTTAAGCTACGAAAATGTCAATCACCAATAGAGATTGAAGATTCAAAAGCGTGAATAGATCTTTTGGATAAACATTGTCACCAAGGTTCATCTTTATGTGTAAAATATATATACTGCTAAGTATTGTTAATGAAATTTTCTGGTTAATAATATGAATTTAGATTTAACTGAGCCATTTAAACATGAATAAACTCATTATTAATAATATATTCATTCCCATGCGGTAGCACGAGGCTACATACTAGTTAAAAATAGTGACTAGACTATGTGAGTTTTTTTTTTTTTTGCGGGACTAAAACATGAGTGTATTTGTGCTTGTGTTTGTGTTAAACATTGAAAATGCAGACATATTCATGCCATCGCCTGATTATAATTTTATCAAATGGTGGGAAGTATTTAATGGTTAGGGTTTGCAACAACTAGAGTCTAGAGGCATTATAGAAGATGGTACGGACCTACCAAGGAAGAAGAGGCTAAGCTCTCTAGCTATGATGGAGACATTAATGAACCGCAGTATGTGGATAAGTTTTTCAAAGAATTCTTAGGATACCATTCGTCTTTCTACGAGTTGAAATCTATGTATATTGCAACAATAAATCGTAGAATTTGATTTATGGTCGTATGTGTCATGCTTTATTAACTCAAAATCACAAGCATCACCAGCATATGCAGGGCCGGTCCAACAAAATGGCGAAAATTTTATATTAGACCTTTTTATATGTAAACATTAATTAAATAAAATTATATAATAATAATTAAATTAAGATTAATTTGATATAAATACAGAAATTGATGAATAATACTAACTAAACTAAGGTTAATTTCATATAGGAGATTGAATATCATTATTGAACCATAAATTTAAACAAAAAGAACTAAATTAAAATAAAATAAAATAAAAACTTACTCTAACTTGAATATATAACTATGCATTGTTAAGTAAAGTTGTAATCTAAATTTTAATTTTGTATACACTTTTTAAGAGAGAGATAAGAGATATTATTTAGTGTGTGATTTAGTAAGAGATTAGTTTACAAAAATTAAATTCCCAAACTATTAAAGGAGACTAGTCATCATTGCTAATTTATCATATTTGCAGAATTTTTTTGAAACATTTTTGCATTTCAATTGGTTTAAATTTTTATTGGCCTCTTATTTTGAAAGCCTTGTTAGAAATGAAAAAGAAAAAAACTTAAAAATGTTACAAAATGTCCACAATAGAATGTGATAATGACTTTAATTGATAAATTTCAACAACTTAATTTTTTGTATTTGAATTACTTTTTTATGTGATTGATGAGATGTCAATTAAATCTATAGTAAAATTTGTAGTATTTTTAGCATCACTCTTAAAAAAAAATACCAATTATTTAAAAAATGTTATATTTTAAAAAACTTTTAGGCCTTTTAGAGAGGAAAATGGGGCCTTTTTTTAGTAAAGAAATTTTATTTTGGTTGTGGGCCGGCCCTGAGCATATGACATCACTATGTGCACCACATCACAATTGAAATAAATTAATTATGCAACAAAGATAATTCAGATTACTAGAAAATTATGTATATATTCTTGAAATTTTTGAACTCAAAAGGAATAACAACCAGTAATGAGCATTTTGGCTAACTACTAACAAACTTTGCAGGTCAAAAAAAAAAAAAAAAAAAAAACTCTATAAATTTGAACCCAATGCTCCAAGCATTCTACAACTCATCATTTGGTTCTTCATCCTCAGCTCCAGTTGAGCTTCCACCACTCTTTTCATAAACTTGTTTTATAACTGGGTTGCATACTTCTTCAACCTCTTTCAATTTCTCATCAAAATCTTCCTTCTCTGCGTTCTGGTTATCATCCAACCATTCAAGAGCTTCTCTCAATGCGGTTTCAATCTTCTCCTTATCGTCTGAATCAATCTTATCTGCCAACTTGTCCTTGTCACCAATGGTGCTCCTCATATTGTAGATGTAAGTCTCCAACTTGTTCCTGGCATCAATTTTCTCCTTCACCTTCTTATCCTCTTCTGCAAACTCCTCAGCTTCCTTCACCATCCTATCAATTTCATCCTGGCTCAGACGCCCCTTGTCATTAGTGATGGTGATGGATTCTGACTTCTTACCTGCCTTGTCTTCTGCTTTCACATGTAAGATACCATTGGCATCAACCTCAAAGGTAACCTCAATTTGGGGGACTCCCCTGCAATAAGAATCAGAACATTGGTCAGAAACCATAAGCTATAGTTATATAGGATATAAAATTCATTGCAATGCAGTAATCTTCTGTTTTCTTAAAGCTAGTGACAATAGACAATTATAGCAGTCCATTTCTGTTTTAGATTACCTTGGAGCAGGTGGAATGCCAGATAGATCAAACCTCCCGAGTTCACGACAATCCTTTGTCAAGCTTCTTTCGCCTTCAAAGACCTGAAAATTTTCAAATTCACATTAGTTTAACAACACCAAATACAGGATGCTTATAATAGAGTAAGGTTTCTTCATTCTTGTGTGTATTCATGTCATACCTTGATGGACACTGTGGTTTGCTGGTCTTGATAAGTGGTGAAGATTTGAGACTTCTTAGTTGGGATAACAGTATTCCTCGGGATCAATTTTGTCATCACTCCACCAACTGTTTCAATACCCAGACTCAAAGGAGCAACATCAAGCAAAAGAATGCCTACAAAAAACCAAAGAGGGAAAATCTCATATTAGTTTGTCACCAATATGCCAAATCCATGAATATCAAACAACAAATTAACATTAAAACAAAATCCTACCTCCGGTTTCTTGCCCGCCTTCACCGCTGAGGATTCCACCTTGAACTGCTGCCCCATAGGCAACAGCCTCATCAGGATTCACACCCTTGTTTGGCTCCTTGCCATCAAAAAAGTCTTTCAACAGCTGTTGTACCTTGGGAATTCGGGTGCTTCCTCCAACTAGGACAATCTCATTTATATCTGTTTTCTTCACTCCTGAATCTTCCAAAGCCTTCTTCACTGGCCCCATTGTCTTCTTAAACAAGTCCATGTTCAACTCCTCAAACCTTGCCCTTGTTAAAGGCTCTGAGAAGTCAATACCATCGACAAGAGACTCAATCTCAACTCGGACTTGGTGTTGGCTACTCAATGCTCTCTTTGCTCTCTCACATTCCCTGCGAAGCTTCCCAAGAGCCTTGTTATCCTTGCTGATATCTTTGTTGTACTTCTTTTTAATCAACTTGATGAAGTAATCCATCACCCTGTGGTCAAAATCCTCTCCTCCCAAGTGGGTGTCTCCACTAGTAGCAAGAACCTCAAACACACCATTGTCAATGGTCAAGATGCTGACATCAAAAGTACCACCACCAAGATCATAAACCAAAATGTTCATCTCTCCCCCTTTCTTGTCCAGACCATAGGCAATAGCAGCAGCAGTAGGTTCATTGATTATCCGAGCCACATTCAACCCGGCAATGATGCCTGCGTCCTTTGTGGCTTGCCTCTGTGCATCATTGAAATAGGCTACAACAAGCAACAGATATAAAACCATTAGACCATGAAACATAGACAGAGACATAGCAATCACAAGTTCACAACTCTTATAAATATCAACCAAAAATCTGTCCATTTTACATTGGTTATGCTGTACTGTTTTGCAGCTTTTCCTATAAATAATATCTTAAAAATTCAACATGCACTAATCCTAGTGTACAGAACATGTCCTTGTTCAGTTGTTCATTCAGGAGTTATATTAGCACTCAAAAATCCTAAAATCCCCTTTTCTGTAAGCCAATTTGATATTGTACTATTTATATACATCACAAACGATTTAAAAACAAAGTTTTTAAGAAACTATATGTATACCTGGAACAGTGACAACAGCGTCTTTGATTTTCTTCCCCAAATAAGCCTCAGCTGTTTCTTTCATTTTCCCTAATATCATAGCACTGATTTCCTCAGGGCTAAACACCTTTGTCTCACCTTTCACCTTCACCTGAATATAAGGCTTCCCATCCTTCTTCACAATCTTATAAGGCAAAAACTTAATATCCCTCTGAACCTCCGGATCATCAAACCTACAAACAAAACCAAATCAAAACAAGCCATTCAATTTACCCCTCCAAAACACAAAACCCAAGTATACCAATCTAAATCTTAAACCATGAGATTCACTCTTTAGTGTTAGTCAGAAGCTTTTGAAAATGGGATAATTTATCATAATATCAAAGCAAGTGGTCCAATTCACTTACTTTATCATTCTTCTCAACAAAACCAAAATCTACAACCATCCAACTAATTGCTTGATTAAATTCACAATTTATTATTAAGCAACCATTTTTCATAGTATTAGTGCAAGTGATCCATTTTTCCTTCTTCATCATTGTTCTCAACAAAACCACAAACAATATCAACCCAAAATGTTGAAAAAAGTTCACTTACTTCCTTCCAATAAGCCGCTTAACATCGAAAATGGTACGTTCAGCATTGAGAGCCGCTTGATTCTTCGCGGCCTCGCCTATTAAACGCTCTGTATCAGTGAATGCGACCCAGGAGGGTGTGATTCTGTTCCCTTGATCATTGGCTATAATCTCTACATGACCGTTCTTGTACACACCCACACAAGAGTAGGTTGTTCCGAGATCAATACCAATCACAGTCCCGAGCTTCGGAGAGGCATCATCGGCTGCCACTGCTATTCCTAACAAAAATTCTTCCAAAACACACACAAAAAAAGTTTAATTAGTTTCAGCAAAAACCCAATTCTCAACAACAAATTCAAGTGCTTTCAGTGAGTTTTCAGAGAACCCAATTCATCAAAAAGACATTTTGATGTTATTGGAAAATTCATTAAAATAATGCATTTCCTAGTCTGAGGAACCAACTCAGAGTCAGAGACATCTATGAACTAATCTTAAAAACAAAACAAAAACACAAATTTCGAAACTTTTCCGCTAAATTATAACACCCGAAATACCCAAAACCTCACAAACTTTCTGGTCCCCTGTTTAATTTCCCAGGAAAAAAGTGATCCAAAAAGAAAACGAAGCAAAACCCATTAAATTTTTTGGGTTATTTTTGTTGTCCCAAGAATTAAATTCTAAAAAATTAACCAACCCAGTTGTCAATTCTCATTCAAATCAAACAAGAAACAAAATTTAGCTTTGTTTTAGAATGCTCTGTTTCTTAGAAAGCAGTTTTATGGAAACATCATCTTAATCTTAACATTTCCTAATAACACTTTTTTGTTTCAAGTGAATTTAGAAGCATATTTCAAACCAAACCAAACAGAACATTAAACATTAAACAACAAATGTTACCTGAAACAAAGAGAAGCAAAAACGCCACCGTCTTGTTCTGCACCCTCATTGTCGAATGTTGATTGTTACTTTACTTCGTTCTGCTCTCTTCTAACAATTTCGTTTCGTTTTTGAGTTACTATGGATCTGAAACGTTTCGGAGTTTTTTCGAGCGTATCAGGTTTTTTTTTTTTTCTCTGAACTATGAAGTGGAGGGAAACAGAGGAGGAGTACTTTATAATGGTTTGGGCTGGTGTTGGCGGTGATAGTTTTGCTAGAGTATTCCTGCGAATAGAATCGCGACACATTAGCGTTAGTTGTTGAACTTGCTGGTATTACACGTACGAGGTCGAATAGGATGGTGACACGTAGGATGGCATGTTGGATTCGCTTGTGATCTCTCGAAAGTTCTTGATGCTTGTGTGAAGAAGCTGAACTAGTCTAGAAGGATGAAAGCATTTTTTGGAAAAAAAAAAAAAAAATATATATATATATATAAATTATATCTTGTAAGTTTGTTCTATTGTCATTTTGGTCTATGGAGTGTATATACTTCATTTTTGCCATTTTGGTCGTGTAAATTAATATTTGCTTCTTCGTTAGTCTTTCTATCATTTCATTCAAAAGATTGATATTATAGGCTATAATAAATGTAAACTTATAAGACTAAAATCTCAATTAATTAAATTTAAAATGTGTGATTTGTATTTTTACAGGATTAAAATGATAATTGATTAAATTTAAAGGATGTTGTTTGTATTTTTACTTAAAAGAAAAAAAAAAATGGAACATGTCATTTCTTATCTAAATTATGGATAATTTCTCGCAAAAGCCATTGAAGGTACAGAGAGGCCTAGTAGAATTTTTTTTTTTTTTAAATGTACTCATCAAAAATTCCTGTTACCGCTCTCTATCTTCTACCAAATATGACCATCCTATTTAAGGGTGTTGTTTGCATTTTTTTAAAAGAATCTTATCTAAATTATGGACAAATTTAGAAAAAATGACACTCTTTTGTAACTTGAGGTTTGTGGATGATTAACGTATCTCACTTGACCTATGTATGAATTAATAAGATATTTTTAAAAAACAATTGAATATTTTATCAATAACTTAAATCTAAATTGTTGCATTATACTAAAAACTATGGTTCAAAAAAAAAAAGTGTTTGATTAAGAGTGTTTAAGTTACAATTTTCAATTTAGAGTATTTAAACACTAAATTTTAAAAGCACATTTAGACCAATTTTTAGTTTTAAAGTAACAATGTTGGATGACATTATTGTAAATATATTGAAAATTGTGAGAGTCACAAGTTTGGCAACTGACTAACAGCACCTAATGGTGCTCTCTCTCTCTCTCTCTCTCTCTCTCTCTCTCTCTCTCTCTCTCTCTCTCTCTCTCTCTCTCTCTCTCTCTCTCTCTCTCTCTCTCTCAACCTTCTTTTCAGTCCTCTCTCTAATTACTTCACCTCCATTGTTTTTCCTCTTCTTCTCATTGTTGGATGTGGGAAGAAAATGAAGAAGGAGATGGGAAAAAGATGTCGGAAAAAAGAAGAAGAGGAAAAATGAGATATATAACTTGGCTGTGGAAATGGGTGGGACTGTCTCTCTCGTTCTCATCAAAGAAATTAAAAGCACGGTATTGTCCAAAAAAAAGTTGATAACTTAACCCACTTATAAAAAAAAAAAAAAAAAAAAAAAAAAAAAAAACACAAAATTCTATTTTTCACATTTGAAAATATGTCATTAGAAATATGGTATCAAACACATTTTTTGCATTATGAGTATTAAACTTATGTTTTCACAACCAAGCAACGTTGTGTGGAAGTTAATTTGGAACCTCAATGTACAAAGCAAAGTCCGAAACTTCTTATGGAGGACTTGCCAAAATGCTCTACCGGTAAAACAAAATCTGAAGCGGCGGCATATTATACATGAAGACGTTTGCGATCAGTGCAACCATGAAGCCGAGTCGGTTTTCCATGCACTTTGGGGTTGCGAACAGCTTACACAGGTTTGGGAAACCATGGATTCCTTTTCGTTCAGGCAGACAAGGACATTTTCTTCAATTCAGGAAGTGCTCCTTTATGCAGACAAAGAACGGAAGAACCCCGAACTGCTGGCATCAGTGATGTGGACCCTCTGGCATCGCCGAAATAAAGTTCGCACATCTTCAGCGGACTTCCCACTTGCTCAGGTTGCACCTTCAGCGATTCAGTCCTTGGAATTCTTTCGACAAGCAAACTCAGTGGATGCCACACACCACAGAGACTTTCCTCAGCCTCGGGTTCGATGGTCACCACTAGCGGAAGGAGAAATCAAAGTTAACTTTGATGGAGCTCAGTTCAAAGACTTGGGCAAAGCAGGTATAGGGGCTGTAATCCGAAATAGCAGAGGACATGCTCTGGCCTCTCTTTCTGAGCAAGCTCCTCTCCCTTTCTCACCTGACATCACAGAAGCTTTGGCTGCTGCTAGAGCTATTTCTTTTGCACAGGAGCTTGGTTTCACTTCATTCATACTTGAAGGCGATTCTGCAAACATTATAAAAGCTCTAAAATCTGAAGAGGTATCCTTATCCTCTTTTGGTCATATTCTCAGCTCCGCAAAATCAATGATGGCAGATGGTCTTATTAGATTCTCTCACTTTGGTCGAATGGGTAATATGGTAGCACACAACCTTGCCCAACATGCTAGGCATGTTTGGGGGTTTTCTGTATGGATGGAGAATATCCCTCCACATCTTTCTCATGTATTTTGTGCCGATTATGGCTAACTTGGTTTTCACCTAATAAAACTACAATTCTTGATTCTCAAAAAAATACTTATGTTTTCACAACATTTTTTATCCATAGTTTTCACATTATTTTGAACAATAATACTTGAATATCATTACCAAACAAGCTCATAGTATTTTCAATAAACACTGCGATTTCAATTAATTTTCTCTTCCGCAACATTACTATCAAATTATAATAAAGAAATAAATAAGTAATAATAATAACCTTAATTAGGTGCCTCAATTCATGAAACTTTTGAAGAGAGTATTATTTTGATAAACCTCAAATTAGGGTATCATAATTTACCAAAACAATTTGTTTTAACAGCTTTATATGTTAATAGATTTGGACGAAAGGTCCAAATTGACTTATTTTAACAAAGTAAGATACTATCTAAACTAGTATGTAGCCCCGTGCTATCGCACAAGAATGGATATATTATTAATTATGAGTTTATTCATGTTTAAAATGTTTAGTTAAGTCTAAATTCATATTATTAACAAGAAAATGTCATTAACAAAACTTAGCAGTATATATATTTTACACATAAATATGAACCTTGGTGACAATGTTTATCTAAAATATTCATTCAAGCTTTTGAATCTTCAATCTTTATTGGTGATTGAAATTTTTGTAGCTTAAAAAATTTAAAATTAAAAAAAAAAAAAAAAAACCTCAGACTTGTACTCATTTTGTAGTTTTACGATGGATCATTTTGTAACATGATGGGCATTTGTGTGAAGAAAAAACCTCTGAAATTCCATGATTGATAAAAGAAATTCTCTCCAATCTCTTTTTATAGAGAGATGGGTTTGTGCGTGTTTTTATACATCCTTCATAGTTGTATTATCACGAAGTAGGTCCAATGGATTTAGATTGGTACTACCGATTCCCAAAGCATAATTGTTTAATGTGTTATTAATTTCATCCCATTGGCTTCTACACATGACAGCAAAATTAAAAATAATTAGATTGTACATGTGTATAGTAAAATTGGACTCCAATTTCAAATTCTAATTGAACAATTGGAATGATAATATATGATAGTAACAATAATAGGAAAATTCAAATAAAATTTTGGATTAAATTGTAACAATCTGAATAAAAAATTACAGTAGAAAGACAAGGTGGAGTGATCCACTCCAAGAAGACGACTAAACTTGCGTAAATATAGAATAATAAATCTCTCTCCGAAAAATTTACATTGTAACCTTTACCTTCATTGAAAATTTTAAAGATATAGTGACTCACATCTGCCATCTAGACATCTACAACCGGGTCCTCTCCAATCCGCGTGAGATTTCATTGATCACTAAGTTCCTTTGCAGCTTGCAAAAAGTATTATCCATCGGTCCACAGCAGTGCTTTTTTCATTGTTATAGGTGCCAAACCTGAACAAAAAGCCAAATATAAGGATAGTGAATTTTAAGCATAATATGCATCTAATCACATATTAGCAATTTATAACAAATGTAAAGATGCAAACTTTGTAATTGAATAGTAAACAAAACTCAGTGTCAAAACCAAGAAGAAAGCACTTTAATCCAGAACTTAGTGCAAATGTAAAGATGCAAACTTTGTAAGCAACTTATAACAAAGATGTTAACTCTGGCTTTGCTATCTTTTTGGAAATTATGCAATGTACCCAAACCAAGTTCTTATCACCGATATTAATCTTTTTGGTTTTCACGTTTGACTGCAAAAGCAAGAAAAAACTTAATTAGCACAGTAACTCACTTGATTCGATACATAGAAGTAGTTTTAATAAGAATGAGCCCACATACATTTATCTTTTTGGAAATTATGCAATGTACCCAAACCAAGTTCTTATTACCGATATTAATCTCTTTAGTTTTTACGTTTGATTGCAAAATCAAGAAAAAACTTAATTAGCACAGTGACTCACGTGACTTGATACATAGAAGTGGTTTTAATGAGAATGAGCCAACATACATTTAACCACATTATGCAAAATTCAACTTCAATTTCAGATTCTAGACACATGACACAAAATTAGAACTCTAATTTGTTGTGTACATGTGGCACATAATTAGAGTTCTAATTTGGAATTCAATTTCATACTCTATCTGCTTCACCTATTATTAAATATACAGATATATAGATTGGAAAAAACTAATTAATTTTAAGGATTTATTTACAATTGAAGTATAATTCAAGGACTAAATTGAATTTTAGCTAAAAAATAAAGGAAGGAAAAATAATCACATCTAATATTTGTTGCAAAGATAAAGTGAACTATTTTACAAAGAAAAAAAAAGGTGACAATATGCTAACGTTTGTTGGGGTTCGTTGGGTGTCTTTGCCACCACAACTGAGCAGACGAGAAAAATAACAGCGAAGAGGACACCTAGGAACATAAAAGTTTTGCAATTCATTTTCTTTTGGGGTACGTAAAATGCTTCTAACAAATCTCACCACAAATATTTGAGAAAAAATGTACCTTTCATTGACCAGTACTATCTATAGAGCTGGATGAGTAGTAAAAGATAAAATGTATACAAATGTATGCCACTGGCCTAAGATAGAGAGTGTCATTTCGTCCATAACAGAAATTTTAGTCCAAAAAGCAATTGAAAGTAGAGAAAGGCCTAAAATAATATGGATAAGAAATACTCATAAAAAAAAAAAGGATAAGAAGTGGCACATAAGCTTGTTAAGCGAGCGGCCAGTTATCTATTTTTGGTCTGGATGGAGTCTGTTCCACCAGACATTCTTGAGGTGTACCAACTTGATTTAGTAAGGATGCAATAATATGATCTCTACTCTTAAGGGGATTTTTCTCAAAAAAAGAAAAAAAGAAAAAAAAAAGAAAAGAAAGGGAGCAACAAGAACATGATTTTAATTATAATTTGGCAGACAAGAGTATATCGGCCAACCTAATTAGTTGATGACTAACGCTTAGAAAAATGATAATAATAGGAACATAACATTTTCAACATATAACTTAATACTTTTTTTTTTTTTTGAGAAGGCATATATATAACTTAATACTTGATATAGTCTAATGTGATTAAAGCAATATTATTGCTTTCATTTGGATTCATCATTGATATTACTTTAATTTATTATGCACAAATCGTAAACTAATCATATCAATAATTATAATTGTAAAAAATGTCGTGTCCTGATAGTTACCGAGAAAACCAAAATAACTAAGTTTAGTTTTAGAATATGTCGAACGCATGTGACACATGTTATTAGTTTTTTACCATCCTAATGGTGAAAAATTCAAGTACTTATGGAGGCAATAACGAGGATCTAGCCCGATTGAGGTGATTAAGAGATGTTATTACTACTAGAAATTGTTCTTTAAATGAGTTTCAAGACACATAACTGGTCAAAGACTCAAAGTCATGGAAGGATGGCCCTTCTTTTTTACTCTACTCAATGAGAGGTGGCATTCCATGGTTGACTAATAATTTGACCAACATTAATTACAAAGAGGTAGCCATACACGCCCATTACCAATTGATTAGTTCAAAAATTGGTCCAATTAAGAGTCTCATCCACTCATGAGTCATGACATGATGAGCTCACAAGAATACACACAGATGTATATATATATTTGACCATTTTAATTAGAAAGAGTTGCCTTACGATTAGGAATACTTCAAATATTCTTGACAGGATAAAATGTAATCATCCCTAACTCAAATTCATGAACAAGATTGTAGTTTTAAGAGTTTATTTACAGGCAATGTGTGCGATTGATGTGTGCCAAAGGCCCCAAAAGTCTAATTGGATGTTTGACAAAGGAAACGGTGGCACTTGAACACCGGTGGGTTAGTGAAATTCTAATTATGAATTTATGACTACAGATTTGACATGTTGATGAGGTATGATTAATAAGTTCTTTCAGTTTTGAATTTTAATTGTATATCCAATTGAATACTAGTTGTGGTGTATGAATCCATACATAGTTACATACACCCTTCTCTCTCTCTCTCTCTCTCTCTCTCAAAATAAAGTCAATTACTCAACATAAATATACAACACAATACAGATCAACCATCTTAGCCAACAACCAGCAAAATACTAATGCATAATCAAGGATCATTATCTTCTACCTTAAGTGCCTTAAAAAAAATCTTCCACCTTGAGAAAATAATAACAATAAAACTACATCTACCAAATCGAACTCCTTCGATCATGAGCATAATTATCCTTGCAATATATTAACCTTTTTATCCTCTTTAATCTCTCCCCCAAAAGGGCCAAAACCCAAATTTTTTTTAAAAAGAAAAATCAATCAAAAGTAACTCAAATCTTGCTCAACATGCGAACACTAAAAAATCACATAAATAAAATAAAATCCATAAAATTCATATTGGCGTAATTGATTATTAATCAAGGTTCAGATCCCAAATTGTCAGAAATTTCAGACACCCATTAGGACCCTGAATCCAATCTCATGCAGCAGTGGGATGGATACATATGATCATGTCAACCATATCCATATATACCCAGTATTACAAATCATATATATATATAGAAAAGATTATTCCCAATAAAAAAAAAACACACACACACACACACACACACACACACACACACACAGTCGTGTAATATTTTCAACCTTGGCACAGCCGATTCATTTACATGGGCAACAGTTCCTCTTGACTGAGGCAAGAACAGCTAACTTGTCGAAGCTCGATCTGAAAAACGCATCGACCTCATCATAGTTCACGATTTCGAAAAACTGAACATCGGAGAGTTTTCTTTTGCATGAGGATGCTCTTTTTGGTTTACGTGGCGCCGGGGGACAGCCTAGGATCGAGGGAATTCTGTGTTCCTCCGATGTTGGAGTCCGACAGTAGTATTCAACGTCATTTTCATCCTCGTTAATCTTTTGTCCCACAACTCCGATGTTGTTGTTGCCATCATTGGTATTGGAGGCTTCGGGTGTCGATGAAGTTCGAGTCTTGACCGTGAGTAGCCGGGTTTTCGACACGTCGTGTAAGAATTCGAGATCGGTGGACATGGTGGAGAGGTTGTGGTTTTGTTTGTGAAGGGTTGGTAATGAGTCGAGAGGTGTGGAGTTTTAATTATGGAGAAAGAGATTTGGGATGGAGTGCTTTGGAAGATAAGAGAGAGAGAGGTCATTAGTGGCTCTTATAGGAAAGTGACCTTGGAGTCTTATATATTATCTGAAGTAAAATTTACTACAAATCTTAACATAAAATTTTATAAGATTCGTAAGATTTATATGTAAAATTTGTACCACTATTATTTAAGTTAAAACAGGTTGAGCCATGGCACTTTGGGGGATATTTATAATTTTTTAAGTAATGTTAGGAATAAAATATTTTTCATATTTGCTCATATGCTTTGCTTTAATTAATTGGAATAATATCACTTTCACTTAAATGTACTATAAATATTATTTTTATTATGTATCAATTATAAAAATATGTCAATAATTATGAAAAATATAGTGTTAATTTTCTTTTCTTTTCTGGTTTGGAAAAGGGTGGTATTTCCATGTTTAATTGGGAGATGAGCTGGACTAAGGCTGGTGGGATTAGGCTTATTATTATTATTATTATTATTGTAGCAAAGGATTTGGCTTTTTTAGGTAACAACTAAAAGAGTAGGAAGCAGCCTTGCAGCTGAGAGATTTGGCCGAGCTTAATTTGTTACTAACTTTGGCGTATTGGTGGTTTTTTTTTTTTTTTTTTTTTTTTTTTTGAGAATCTGGCGTATTGGTGTTAAAAAGCAATTTTTACTTTGTTTTTTTTTTTTTTTTTTTATCTGATTTGGAAATTTTTTCATACTGACATTGTAGACTATAGAGTGAATTATGTTGGTTGTTAATCTTTGTGTTACTTGCTTGAGTCAGATAGATATGCCTATGATATTAATTTTCCTTTGACAAATAATTGTAGAATCTAAAAAAATAAAGTTAATAACACAACAAAAGTATATAACATTCTTAAATTAGTTTATCAGTTATCATCTCACACATAGCCTCACCATAATCTACAATTTAAATTTTTTTGATGACTCATGAGGTGATTAGTTAATTTGAGAGTGTAATAAAACTATTGTGAATATTTTTGCTATTGTTTGGATAGGATTTGAGTAACCCAGTCCGGCGCAATTATGTATTTAAATTTAAAAATGCTAAAATGATTTTGTGCGGGGAAGGGCCCAATCTAACGTAGTGGGCCTAGGGCCCCATTTGAGAACTACTGTGTGTCTGAAGAGAATGAAGTGGTATGGTCAAGGTCCATCTGGAAGAAGGATACCCGAAAAAGAAAGATGGGTAAAATCTGAAGAGGTCGCCATCCGTCCGAAGAGATTCTATTCCTCGGACACGAATAGTATTGATCAATCAAGCGTGTAGAAGATCCGAATGATCTTCTGAGCATTCCTACTGATCAAGATAAGATCTGAGTATATTTAGAGACGATAAGAATGAGGAAATATCTAAAGGAAAAACTGCTACCACCGTATTAAATGCACTGTAACAACTTTTTTAGCCACATTTATATGGAGAAGACCCCTGAACAGAGTAACCTCATCTACCACCACTCACAAAAAGCTGAAGAAGATACATAACATGACATGTATTTAAGTAGGAACCTAGATAAAGAACAAGTGGACGATGGAGATGAGGGGGGAGGATGTTATATAAAGAAGAAGGACTCCTAAAAGAGAGGGAGGTCGATTTGTAACTCTAAGAACTGTAACCTGTATTCAATTTATCAGAAATCTCTTCGGATTCAAACTCGCTTAGTCTTTGCGTATACTTTTATGTTGGTTTATACTTGCATGCCATAATCAATTGTTGTTAACTCTATAGTTAATCTAGCTCTATCATCCACGCTCTACCAATTTTATTGTTTTTGGGTTTGAGCCACAAATCCTGACCCCACAGATTTTATTATTAATTTTCTTTACATTAAAATTAGTTTTCTATAATAAAAGTAAGTGTGTTTCTATTTCTCTATTAAAATATTCAATTTAGAGTAAAAGTGCCTTCTAATGATTAAATTTTGTTAAATATTATTTTAAATATTCAATTTTAGGTTAACACAATTACACAACACACCATGATTCCTCCTATTCATAATAATAAATAAATGATTCCTCCAATCCTCCTATCTGAACCAACTCATGTAGCTTTGGGCCTTTCAAATATAAATGAATGTATTTAGGATTGGGATGGTAGTGTTCCTAACATTTTGTCATGTTAAATAATCTTTAAAGGATTTGAGTTCGCAAAATTTTTTTTTAGTTTGAACAAAATTTAGTTACAAAATTAGTTATAATCTCATATTACAACCTTACTCAATAAAATAAAAATTACGCATATTTTACAAATTGAACCATCAAATTACATGTTTTTTACACTTTAATACATATGTCAAATTTTGTGTCAATTGGATCTTATTTAATATATGATCTATAAGCTTATATTTTATACATAATTTTAAATAACAAAAACTTGCAATTTAAATAATTTATTAATAACATAGCTATTGATCTTTAATTTTCTAGAAATTTTGAAAGTATGAAGAATATAAGAAAAATGTATAATCCAATAATGAATTTGTGAAAATTCATCTCCAATAAAAAAAAAAATTAAATAAGGTTGTAGTTTAAGAGTATAATAAATTTTGTAACTAAACTTTATCTTTTTAGTTTTAGTTTCTTAATAAATAAACATATATACAAGTCAACAAGTCAACGGAAAATAAATTTTTTTTTTTTTTGAGAAAAACGGAAAATAATTTTTGGTCTAATAGAAAGGATTTTTTTTCTTTTGAGAATAATTTTTTCCCTTCTATTCTATTCTATGCATCAAAAAATATAATTGTTGAAAAACTAACTAATTTAGGTACAGACTGACACATATCCTGGGTCACTGTTGCTCTTCAAAGTTCAAACAGCACGGCACTATAACTGGGGTGTAACTGTAATGAAATTACCTGTAAATCTGTAATATATAAAAGCTATTTATTTAGATTTATGAACAATAAATAGACTAAACAAATCACTGAAATCAGTAACGTTTTAGGGCTGGCACCTTCTTGACTTTTATGAAATATAATTATGTGCTGATGTAGTTGTTAAACTAAAATATCTTAATGAGTAGTAAAGTCTCTGCCATTGATATATGAGTTGATGTACGTAAAGCTTTTGAGTCGCTACTAAAATGATGAAACAATAAAATTAGTAGTTGTGTGAGGAAGGTGCTTAGAACCATTCAGGGCCGGCCTGAGAAAATTTCACGCCTAGAACAGGAAATTTAAGTGTGCTTTTTTTTTTTAAATTTTTTTATTGAAATAATTTTCATTTATTAATTTTATATTATAATTTTTTTGATATGCAAAATTACTAATTGCCTTTTTTTTTTTTTTCAATTTAAGTTTTCCTAACACACACACATATATATATTTTTAAAAGTTTTCCTTAAGTCCTAACATCTACTTTTTTTTAATTAGAAAAAAAGATTTTTTTTTTTTGATAATTTAGTGGCTGGAGGTGAGAGTATTTTAAAATTTAAACCATAAACGTATTTGTTATAAATATCAAGAAATGACAGTTCAATTACAAGACTTAACAAAATTGAAAAATAAGTTTTAATTTAAGGTAAATAGAGTTATACATGGTGAAGAAAAGTTGAAACAAACCTCCAAATTTGATATTAGCGTTGAGAGAGAGAGAGAGAGAGAGAGTTCTGTTTGTAGCCATGTGATAGATTGGGTAATAATATTGATAATCTATTGTGTGAGAGAGACTAAAAGAGACATAGAAATTAAAAAAAAAAAAAAAAAAATCTCAAATTGGTATTGGAAATTGATCATTAATGAAAATTACATGTATTCAATTTTATTATCCCACAATTTTTGGGTTTTTTTGAAGTGAAAAATCTCACAAATTTCTTATTTTTTAAAAATAATTATCAATTTAAAATATTTGGACTCCATTTTCTATTGGGGGCCCTAATTAATGGCCCGAGTAGCCTTGCCCAAGAGTCGGTCATGAAACCATAATAGTCATGGCTAAGGAAATCTAAACAAAAGGTGGATGCCACTTTTAATCCTACAAATCATAACATAAGCGGAGTGGTAGGAGTTGTTCAATCGGACCAATGTCACCTTCCAAACTAAAGAGTTACTTAGGGAAATCCAGATTTCCGTTTGAGGGTTTTTGCTGAAGTTAGTTGGCTAGAGGAACCATGGTTTGACCCTAGCCCCAAAGTGAGGGTACAACTACAAATTCAGGTCTCATTGCATGATCTGGATTGGAAAGTTGGTTTCAAACAACAAAATATCAATACAAGCTTCAAGCAAAGAACGCGATTCAGGTCCCCTATTCTTGTTTCAGTCCAGCCCTCAAGTTAAGGATCTCAATGATTCACATATGACTTTCCCAAGAATTCTTATTGGACCCTTATATCACCCATCAGCATTTAATGCCTCCAACTATCAAGAGAAATGGGTTATTATGAGTGATGCTAGGACCATAAGTTTTACCACAATTTTATGAATTCACCACTCTCACTCTATCACTCACGACTTGTTTTGTGAGCAAGTTGTGGCAAATGTTGTGATTCTAGCATTTTCTTAGCTATTATATGTCATTTGACATAAAGAAGTGTAGCAAGGGACAACTCAGCAGCCAGCACACCAATGCACTATACATATTCTGCAAAATGTCCAAATAGAATGAATGAAATTATAAATAACTGTATTGTCACAATCAATCACACATTTAATTTCCTAATTTGTTTATTCGTGCGATTGTGAGTGGTTGACATTTTTTGTCTTGTGCAACTCACCATTTTATTTTGCCTACTCACAATTGCATAAATTAGCAAATTGTGAAATTGGGTATGGAAATGATGGTGTCCATACGCCTATCAATGAAACTAAGCAGATAATTTCAAGTCAACAAACATTTCTCGTGAGGGGAAGTTTGCCATTGAATACCTTTACAAAAAGAATTTTCTTCAACGAGAGGCATGCAAATATCCACCTTTACAATCCGAGAATCAGAAAGTGTTCTAGTAGTTTGGTGTAAAGGAAAACGAAGACCATTTATAAAGCAACCAATAGGTTCCCAAGTAACAAAAAAGAGAGAGAAGGGAACACGAAACTCAAAAGTAGCTTATTGTAATCCCACAACCAAAGCAAAGAATCTTATGACACTTTTCTTCATCCTTTCGCCTATTTTCATATCTCCTTCAGAAGGCAAAAATTCATGGATTATTGCCGCGTTGTTTTAGCCATAGTCGGCTTATCTTTCTCTTATTTCCTCTGTGTCCCAAACTTGAAGCAACGGCACAAGCAGCAAATCATAATAGAGAAGCTAAGAATTATTAGTGAGGCATTGGAACATGCTGAAGAGAGAGTGCTTAGGCTTCAAGAAAGACATGACAGGATTCTAAGCCAAATGTGCTCTTATTACTTTATCCATAACGAGCTTGAGGTGTCATTGGCAGATGCCCGAACTGTCTTGGACGAGGCAATGGAGTCTGCTGGTAATTTAAGGAGAATGCAAAGGAAGATTATTGGTTATTTCCCTGATGAAGTTGATGTGAAGGATATGTTAGCTGGGAACACATGTAGACCCCAACGACCAAGGGTCTGACTCTGATATGGCCAAGGTCCATTAGAATTTCATAGTCCAGTTGATGCATAATATATAGCCCAATTAAAGGGCGAATGTCCTCATGTACAATGCTGATGTGTGTGTATATATATATATATATTGTCAATGGGTTAGACATACATGATACATGTAAGAGAAATAATGTTGAATTCTGTCTTATCCTAACCACCTTTGATCAGGTTAGCTTTGTAAAATATTATGCTTATCTGATAATTCCTATTTCCCATTGCAATTTAAAATTTTATTAATAGCTGGTTCATAACTTTATATATTTAGTAAAATGAAAATATTAATACTACTACCAATTTTATTATTAAAATCTTTAAATATGATATGACAATAAATGTAATTAGTATCACATCAATAACATAATAAATAAATTTCTTAATTACTTTTTTCATATTATGGTTAAAAGTTGATAGATTAGTTTACAAAGACTATGCAGTAAAATTTATAATATTCATAGCAATACTATTATAAAAGAAACATCGATGATCACACATTCAAAGACTCCCATGGTTGTTGGTCACCCTTACCTCCCTTGGTCTTCAAAGTGAACTTAGATGCTGCAATCTTCAATGATTCAAGTGAGGCAAGTATTGGAGTGGTTATCTGGTATAGGGCATTTCAATTAACTATATGCCTATACCCTAATCTTCTTGTAGCTAATTAGTCAATCAGTTAGTTAGCTAGATGATTTTTTAAGCATTTGCCAATAGGATTTAGATACTTGTCGACCATCTAGAAGCTATCAATGCCAAAACATAAGTAGCAAAATGTAAGCTCTTTCATTGTAAATCAGTTTTGGTAACTGAATGAATTGTTAGCCTTTGTATGCTATTTGGAACTATTTGTTCTTGCAGAGGTACTTATCTACTTATCAATATATTCTAATTAGTAACCAAGTCATTTCATTGCTTCTAAACCATACACAAACAGCCTATCACATTTCCTACATCATTATTTGAAACAATTTGGGTTTAACCTTCGCTTCTTTATAAAAAAAGGCCCCCCTCCCCCCTTTGGTGGCCGATGTAGAAGCTATGGCTATTGTTCAACTCTTAGCCTTTGCTCAAGATATTGGCATATCTTCCATCATTCTTAAGGGAGATTCGAAAATGGTCATGATAGCTTTAGAAAGTAATGATGACTCCTTTGCCTCTTTTGGCCTCTTGATTATTGATGCTTGCTTGTTTATAGTTACTTTTAATCATAATTCTTTTTCTCATGCTTGTAGACAAGTTAATTTTGTAGCACATAACTTAGTTAGGCATGCAAGACATGACAATAGTTTATTTATGTGAATGAATGATGTTCCTCTACACCTGATTGATGTACTTCTGGTCGACTGTTTATGCTATTTGGAACTATGTGTTCTTGTAGAAGTACTTATCCACCTATCAATGTGTTCTAATTAGCAACCCAATCATTTCGTTATTTCTAAATCATACATAAACAGTCCATCACATTCTCTGCATCATTATCCGAAACAATTTGGGTTTGACCATTGCTTCTTTATCAAAAAAGGTCTCCCTCCCCCATTTGGTGGCCGATGTAGAGGCTGTGATTGTTGTTCAAGTGTTAGCCTTTGCTCAAGATATTGACCTATCTTCCATCATTCTTAAGGGAGATTCGAAAGTGGTCATGATAGCTTTAGAAAGTAATGATGACTCATTCGCTCTTTTGGCCTCTTGATTATTGATGCTTGCTTATTTATAGTTACCTTTAATCATAATTATTTTTCTCATGCTTGTAGACAAGTTAATTTTGTAGCACATAACTTAGCTAGATATGCAAGACATGTCAGTAGTTTATTTATGTTGAAAGATGTTCCTCTACACCTGACTGATGCACTTCTGGCCGACTATTTATGCTATTTGGAACTATGTGTTCTTATAGAAGTACTTATCCACCTATCAATGTGTTCTAATTAGCAACCCAATCATTTCATTGTTTCTAAATCATACACAAACAGTCCATCACATTACTTGCATCATTATCCGAAACAATTTGGGTTTGACCATTGCTTCTTTATCAAAAAAGGTCTCCCTCCCCCATTTGGTGGCCGATGTACAGGCTGTGGTTGTTGTTCAAGCGTTAGCCTTTGCTTAAGATATTGACCTATCTTCCATCATTCTTAAGGGAGATTTGAAAGTGGTCATGACAGCTTTAGAAAGTAATGATGACTCATTCGCTCTTTTGGCCTCTTGATTATTGATACTTGCTTGTTTATAGTTACCTTTAATCATAATTCTTTTTCTCATGCTTGTAGACAAGTTAATTTTGTAGCACATAGCTTAGCTAGGCATGCAAGACATATCAGTAGTTTATTTATGTGAATGAAAGATGTTCATCTACACCTGACTGATGTACTTCTGGCTGACTGTTTATACTATTTGGAACTATGTGTTCTTGTAGAAGTACTTATTCACCTATCAATGTGTTCTAATTAGCAACCCAATCATTTCATTGTTTCTAAATCATACATAAACAGTCTATCACATTCCCTGTATCATTATCTGAAGCAATTTAGATTTGACCAGTGCTTCTTTATCAAAAAAGGTCTCCCTCCCCCATTTGGTGGCTGATGTAGAGGCTGTGGTTGTTGTTCAAGCGTTAGCCTTTGCTCAAAATATTGACCTATCTTCCATCATTCTTAAGGGAGATTCGAAAGTGGTCATGACAGCTTTAGAAAGTAACGATGACTCATTTGCTCTTCTGGCCTCTTGATTATTGATGCTTACTTGTTTATAGTTACCTTTAATCATAATTCTTTTTCTCATGCTTGTAGACAAGTTAATTTTGTAGCACATAACTTAGCTAGACATGCAAGACATGTCAGTAGTTTATTTATGTGAATGAAAGATGTTCCTTTACACCTGACTGATGTACTTCTGGCTGACTATTTATGCTATTTGGAACTATGTGTTCTTGTAGAAGTACTTATCCACCTATCAATGTGTTCTAATTAGCAACCCAATCATTTCATTGTTTCTAAATCATACACAAACAGTCTATCACATTCCCTGCGTCATTATCTGAAACAATTTGGGTTTGACCATTGCTTCTTTATCAAAAAAGGTCTCCTTCCCCTAATTGGTGGCCGATGTAGAGGCTGTGGTTGTTGTTCAAGCGTTAGCCTTTGCTCAAGATATTGACCTATCTTCCATCATTCTTAAGGGAGATTCGAAAGTGGTCATGACAGCTTTAGAAAGTAATGATGACTCATTTGCTCTTCTGGCCTTTTGATTATTGATGCTTGCTTGTTTATAGTTACCTTTAATCATAATTCTTTTTCTCATGCTTGTAGACAAGTTAATTTTGTAGCACATAACTTAGCTAGGCATGCAAGACATGTCAGTAGTTTATTTATGTGAATGAAAGATGTTCCTTTACACTTGACTGATGTACTTCTGGCCGACTGTTTATGCTATTTGGAACTATGTGTTCTTGTAGAAGTACTTATCCATCTATCAATGTGTTCTAATTAGCAACTCAATCATTTCATTGTTTCTAAATCATACACAAACAGTTTATCACATTCCCTGCATCATTATCCGAAACAATTTGGGTTTGACCATTGCTTCTTTATCAAAAAAGGTCTCCCTCCCCCATTTGGTGGCCAATGTAGAGGCTGTGGTTGTTGTTCAAGCGTTAGCCTTTGCTCAAGATATTGACCTATCTTCCATCATTCTTAATGGAGATTCGAAAGTGGTCATGACAGCTTTAGAAAGTAATGATGACTCATTCGCTTTTTTGGCCTCTTGATTATCGATGCTTGCTTGTTTATAGTTACCTTTAAGCATAATTATTTTTCTCATGCTTGTAGACAAGTTAATTCTGTAGCACATAACTTAGCTAGGCATGCAAGACATGTCAATAATTTATTTATGTGAATGAAAGATGTTCCTCTACACCTGACTAATGTACTTCTGGCCGACTGTTTATACTATTTGGAACTATGTATTATTGTAGAAGTACTTATCCACCTATCAATGTGTTCTAATTAGCAACCCAATCATTTCATTGTTTCTAAATTATACACAAACAGTCCATCACATTCCCTGCATCATTATCCGAAACAATTTGGGTTTGACCATTGCTTCTTTATCAAAAAAGGTCTCCCTCCCCCATTTGGTGGCCAATGTACAGGCTGTGGTTGTTGTTCAAGCGTTAGCCTTTGCTCAAGATATTGACCTATCTTCCATCATTCTTAAGGGAGATTCGAAAGTGGTCATGTCAGCTTTAGAAAGTAATGATGACTCATTTGCTCTTTTAGCCTCTTGATTATCGATGCTTGCTTGTTTATAGTTACCTTTAGTCATGATTATTTTTCTCATGCTTGTAGACAAGTTAATTCTGTAGCACATAACTTAGCTAGGCATGCAAGACATTTCAATAGTTTATTTATGTGAATGAAAAATGTTCCTCTACACCTGGCTGATGTACTTTTGGCCGACTGTTTATGCTATTTGGAACTATGTGTTATTGTAGAAGTACTTATCCACCTATCAATGTGTTCTAATTAGCAACCCAATTATTTCATTGTTTCTAAATTATACACAAACAGTCCATCACATTTCCTGCATCATTATTTGATACAATTTGGGTTTGACCATTGCTTCTTTATCAAAAAAGGTCTCCTTCCCCCATTTGGTGGCCGATGTAGAGGCTGTGGTTGTTGTTCAAGCGTTAGCCTTTGCTCAAGATATTGACCTATCTTCCATCATTCTTAATGGAGATTCGAAAGTGGTCATGACAGCTTTAGAAAGTAATGATGGCTCATTCGCTCTTTTGGCCTCTTGATTATTGATGCTTGCTTGTTTATAGTTACCTTTAATCATAATTCTTTTTCTCATTCTTGTAGACAAGTTAATTCTGTAGCACATAATCTAGTTAGACATCTAAGATATGTCAGTAGTTTTATCTGTGTGAATAAAGGATGTTCCTCTACACCTGATTGACTTCTGGCCGACTATTGTTGATTTTCTCTTTTTAATATGATTTGAATTTTCTTCTTAAAAAAATTATTGTTATGCATTAGCACTAAATAGGCTATAGTATATTTCCATTAGTCCCCTTATATGTATTTTTCTTTCAACCCTATGATTCCACACAAACATCCATACAATATATTAAAATGGAATTTGGATTAAGAATGTGAATTACACTCCAATTTTTGCCGATTGTCCAGAGTTCTAATTGCACTAGAATTTGAAATGATGTATTACATTTTCTTAACAGCCTTGTAGAACCAAGACTCAAAATCCCATCTTCCACTTAATAATGTTGTTTTTTACAATTATTCCAGTTGAACCATGCACTTTATTTAAGTGTGAACAAGTTAAATATCATTCTTTCCATAATATATTATATTAATGATGATTAATTTGGTTTAACTCCTGCAATAGAAGCTTAAATTAATTTTATTTTGGCTTAATGTTCGGCCAAACATTGGCTAAGCTTGGCCTAACCTTATCTTAATTTTAAATTCCAAATTAGTTAACAAGCAATCCCATTTGCCATATCTCCAGCCGTTGGATCAGCATCTTATATCCCAGGAAAACAGCCTTACATGCGGATCGCCAGCATGTCAATAACTAGCGGTCAGATCATATACATTCCAGCCCAAAATCTCTCAGCCGTCAGATCTATGCAGACCCATCCGTCATTTTGAAAAATCTCAAGGGACCATTTAGTCAATCGGAACACCCTTCCGCGCGCCCAAAGAGAAACAAACTAAACAATCCCATTGGCCAAAACAAAAAAGCCACGGATCGCCAGCGTGTCGCACATATTAACCGTCCGATCCCCACTACCCAACAGTCATTTTATAAATTAAAAACAATCTCATTGGACAAAACCAAAGTCGCTCGGATTGCCAGCGTGGCACAACCCCACCCTATATAAATAGCCCCGAACCTCATCAACTCCACGCCAAAATTAGTTTCAAAACGAAGCGTTCCGAAGTAGTTGTTTCGCTCTTTGTTTTTCAGTTTCCCTCCAAAACGATTCGTTTTGTTTTGAAAATTTCGAATTGAAAAAAAAAAAAAATGGAGTCAGCGAAAACGACGACGAAGGGAGCGGGAGGAAGGAGAGGCGGAGATAGGAAGAAGGCGGTGTCGAAGTCGACTAAGGCGGGGCTCCAGTTCCCGGTGGGTCGGATCGGTCGGTTTTTGAAAAAGGGTCGTTATGCTCAGAGAACCGGTGTCGGGGCTCCGGTTTACCTCGCCGCTGTTCTTGAATATCTCGCCGCTGAGGTATCGCTCTCAGATCCGAAAATCTCTCTCTTTCTCTCTCTGTTCGTTTTTTGGTGTTTGGTATTTAAACTGTCTCTCACTCTCTGACAAACACATTTTGGTAGGCATTTTGGCTTTTTGGTGTTTGGTTGGTGAGAAAGTTAGGGAAAATGAGATGTAAAATTTAGTTTGTGAGTAACAGGAAAATTAAAATGGAAACGGAAATGATAATTTTTACTGTTTTTCATGTTTTCTCTACACAATAGGGTTTGATTTCTAGTGTTAAAGTTTGTTTGGACACCGAGAAAATTGAGGAAAATGTGTGGAAAGTAAATTTTTTAGGTCACAGGCTTTCTCTGTTTCATAAACAAAAACAAAATTCTTAGATTCAAAATTCAAAACCCTCTCTCGTGCTACATTTTCTCGGCATCCAAACAGCTCTCTCTCTCTCTTTCTCTCTCTAATGATTTTTGATTTTTTGGATTGGAATGCAGGTGCTGGAGCTAGCAGGAAACGCGGCACGTGACAACAAGAAGACCAGGATCAACCCGCGGCACGTGCTGCTCGCCGTGAGGAACGACGAGGAGCTCGGAAAGCTCCTCCAGGGCGTGACCATTGCAAGCGGCGGTGTTCTTCCTAACATCAACCCAGTTCTGCTGCCAAAGAAGAGCGCTTCTACTGAAGCTGGCGAGAAGACCCCCAAGGCAGCCAAGTCACCCAAAAAGGCCTAGAGAGACTCGTGAAAATTTCCCACATAATGAAATAGAAATTTAGTTGCTTTGCTTTTGTTGATGTATAATGATCTCAATCTTTGAGATCCTTTTGTTTTTGTTGGTTTAGGTTCTACTAGTAGTTGTGGGTATTTTTCATTTTGTAGTTATTTGGTGAATATTTTGTAGTTGGGTATATTTTGAAGTATTTAATGGAAAAATCTTCTTTCTGTTCTAGTTCCAAGTGATTTGGTTTCAATGTTTCCTATGCTGTTACACTTGTACTTAAAATGCAAGTAACCCCCCAAAAAAAGAAAAAGAAAAAGAAAATTTCCTTATCTTTTTACATAATAACTTGTTAAGGCAATTAGATTAGTATCATTCTAAGCGCTCATTGTTCATATTGTTGATTTTTTTATTATGTATTTATCTATCACAAACAAGTTAGATTAGTAGTTGCAATAAGGTTATGAGAAATTTTGTTGTTTGATTTTTTGTGTATAAAATATAAGTTGAGACATGAATCCAAAGTAAGGTGTTTACTTTATGTTTTGTTTGTAAAGGGCTTTGTGTTTATTTTGTTGATACTTAAGATATTTAAGTTTAATTTTTTTTTTCCAATCTCTTTGTTTTAAATGTAAAGATTTTTATTTTTTATTTTTAATTATGTAATGTAAGAATTTTAGGATTACAATTAATTTTATATTTATTTTTACAATTATTTGATATGTTTAATTGTGAGTAATAGAAAAAATATAATTTATGTAAGATAATTTTAAAAATAATTGTGGTCTTATAATAACGAAAAATAAATAAAATAAGATAAATTGATTTGGTTTTTAAAACTAAATTGAAGAAAATTATTGAATAATTTGAGAGTATGGGTCCGTTTGGATTGAACTTATTATTGGTGAAACTGAAAACTGAAAATACTGTAGCAAAATAATTTTTAAATGTGTGAATAATGTCGTGGGATCCATTTTTAATGAAAAAGTTGATAAAAAATGAAATTTGTGGGTCCATAAATAGTGCAATGCATTGTTCAGAAACAAAAAGTTAACAACTGCGGCTACTGTTTATGTGAACAGTAGCCGCACAGTAGGTTACAGTAGCCCCTCACACGCCTGGAAAAAAAGAAAAAGAAAAAAAGAGAGACAAAATGCTGGCAAAAACACAGACGTGAGATTAAGCTCAATCCAAACGCTCACTATGACCCAGTTTGGATAGCACGGTTAGTTACTCAAAGTTGTGTTGCGTTTTCTGTTTTTTTTTTTTTTTTTTTTCTTCAGCCGGATTTATTGACTTTTGTGAGAAAAAAACACTGTGCATATATTGTGCGTGGACTGTTCACGCACTGTTCACACATTAAAAATACTAAAAGTGGGTCCCACGGTACTATTTATATATTTAAAAAATTATTTTGCTATAGTGTTTTCAGTAACAATCAGTTTTTAGCAACTTTCAGCAACAATAAGTGCTATCCAAACAGACCCTATATACTTTTTCTTTCTCTGCGTTTTGTGGTTAATTTTGTTTTGTTTTGGTTTGTTTTTAAAAGAAAAAACTTTGGCCTATCATATTATAATTCAAGTAAATCCTACATGACCTACCGGCCCATAGGCCCTCCCTAGTTTTTCTCTAATAATAATAATTAAAAAAAAAAAAAAAACAAAGTGAAAACGCGGGTTTTAACTAGGGTTTTGAATCAAGCAAAGCTGCTCTTTCTTTTGTGGTCTTCTGCTTTCATCGAAGCTATGTCCAATTTTCTGGTACTCTTCTTCCTCTTCTTCTGTTTCATCTTCTCAGTTTTATTTCCGAACCACATTTCATTAATATTCTCAGAGTCCCAATTTTCATTTATTTTTATCTAATTTTTTCAGAAACAATTTTGTGGCAGAGAAAGCTCTCAGTTTCTAACAGAAACTCTCTCCTTCGCATCATAGCAATCGCTTCTGCCGGGTCGGGTCTTTTGTATGCCAATAACAACTCAAATTCTAGTAAGCTTCTAATTTTCTTTTCTGGGTTTTGATTCTTTTACCACTTCTTTGCTTTTTTTTTTTTTTTTTGGGTATAACTGAGAAATTTTAAAGTTTAAATTTTGATTCTTTCTTTGTGGGTCTTTCTTGAAATAGAAAACTGGGAATTGGGTTTTATTTAGTATGTTCTAAAATCAAACAGACCACAATAAATCCAATTGGTTCTTTATAAATAAAAAATTTTATATGCTTTTGTTATGATAAATTTTAGGAGCAAATGTAGCTAAAGTTTAAATTTTGATTCTTTCTTTGTGGGTCCTTCTTGAACTAGAAAACTGAGAATTGGGTTTTATTTAGTATGTTCTGAAATCAAACAGGCCACAACAATTCCAATTGGTTCTTTTAAAAAAAAAAAAAAAAATCTTATATGCTTTTGTTATGATAAATTTTAGGAGCAAATGTAGCAGTGAAGGTTCCTGCCGCTCTGCAGGAATCACTATCGCTACCATGGCGAATTACGCAATACATATTTCCCCGCCCTTCGTTACTTTCATTGGATCAATGGCAACCTGGTTTGTTCTTAAATTTTATTTGGCAATAGATTGTGTCCTATTTATGTATATATATATGTTTTTGGGTTCAATTCGAGCTTGAAATTGTAGGAATGCTTCCATTATTTTCTTCTAGAGTTGGTTCGGCTCCATCATCGGATATAAAGAAAGACAATTCTGGGGCGGTTGGAGGTGACCCCAAACCATGTTGCAATTGTTTGGGGAGAGATGCAATTGCAAATGCTGCTGCTAGGGTTGGTCCTGCTGTAGTCAATCTTTCGGTTCCACAGGGTATATATTTTGGGTGGTTGTATATATTTGAGATTTAGTTAATTTGTTTAAAAATAGGATCTGAGAGTTGTTTGTGATCTTTGTGTTTGATAGGTTTCTATGGCATCACTAATGGAAAGAGTATAGGGTCAGGAACTATAATTGATCAGGATGGTACAATTTTAACATGTGCTCATGTTGTGGTTGATTTTCAAGGCATGAGGGGTTCAGTCAAAGGAAAGGTCAGTGTCTTTGGTGCTTTGTATGTCTTGTCTCCCTTAATAACTTGTAATAATGATATTCTCTAGAAGTTTTGGTCCAGCATTCAGCAATGCAAAAGGTTGAGAGTTGAAATCTGATGGATAAGTAGATGTGTGGAGAGTGCATGCATTGATTGTTTGTCTTTGCCTATGTTATCCCTGAGTGTTGCGCACAACATAAGTAGGAAAAAAGTTAAGTTTTGAACTTTCACTACGATGCATGCTGTTGCTTTATCAGTTTCTTTATATATTGGACTCATCATTTCTCTGTTTATTTAAGTTGTTTAGAATTTTAAGATATCATTGAATAGTTTTAGTACTGAGGTATACACCTCATATTGATGTCTGAACAATTGTTGCAGGTTGATGTGACTTTGCAAGATGGTCGGACATTTGAAGGTACAGTAGTAAATGCTGATTTACATTCTGATATTGCAATTGTAAAGATACATTCAAAAACCCCGCTTCCGACTGCAACACTTGGCTCTTCCAGTAAGCTTCGTCCTGGGGACTGGGTTGTTGCTATGGGATGTCCACTTTCTCTTCAGAATACCATCACAGCTGGTATTGTAAGGTATTCAGAATAAATTCAAACATTACAAAATTTCTATGTACTTTTATCCATTATATATGTGTGTGTGTGTGTGTGTGTGTGTAGATTACGTGGTTTTAAAAGAGAGTCTACCTGTCAAAAATTCTTGGACCATTTACAGATTTATGGTAGTATGTGTTGTCAGCACTCAAGTGACCTCATGTGTCATGTACTTCATTATGGTATAATATGATAGATCTCATGCCGTGGCTTAGATTAATGAAACTATTAATTACTGATTCTTAATGCCTTCCCTCATATTGTTCCCTCTGGATGTAGTTGTGTTGACCGTAAAAGCAGTGACTTGGGCCTGGGTGGAATACGGAGAGAGTATTTACAGACGGATTGTGCAATTAATGCGGTAAGCCTCTGAGTGCGCACACACGTGTCTTTAGAGGGTTTAAAGTTGAGATGGTTGAAGTTGTTTTCATTTAAATTTATGACCCTATGGGGATGCACAATCAGTTAGGGATCATGCCTCATAAAATGAATGTCACTAGTTTGAATCTTCACTTCTTCTCTGGGGCCAAAAATTCTATATATATAGTCTTGGACTCTTGGAGGCTTTGTTACATACTTGACATTGTTTTTTCCTACTTAATATGGCATAGGGAAATTCTGGGGGCCCTCTTGTCAATGTTGATGGAGAAATTATTGGTGTAAATATTATGAAAGTGCTTGCTGCTGATGGACTCAGTTTTGCTGTACCAGTTGATTCGGTCTCTAAAATTATACAGCATTTCAAGAAAAGTGGGTATGTTCTTATATTTTTGCATGGGACTAATTTTAAGCATAAAATCAGATACTTAATTGGAAATTTAGTTTGTATAGTGTTCACGTGGAAGAATTCATCTATTGTCAGATTTTAAATCTTGAGTGAGCGCGCTTGCAAAAGTTTGTTTGATGAAATATTGTCCACATTATATCAAACCCTTCATTTTCTCATTGTGTGTCAACATATTTCCAATTTATACATTTGGATTAAGTTTGCCAATGTCCTATGGATCAGTGGCACCTTCACCTCCCTTAAGTTTGGTATGGGTGGGGTTGGGGGTTTGTGTTTCCTTTGTGCGTAAATATATGAAAGGAAAAAAAAAAAGAAGAAGAAAAATTGTGGATTAAGTTGCATTGAAATACTCAGTACATACCTGTAGCTGCCAATTGATGTGTAAACAACAGACAACTCTGGTTCTTCCCCCAATCAATAGGAGGTACTTGTGCTTAAAATTTCATAGATTCTTCTGTCACAGGAGGTATTGATGAAATTTCTATACATGACAATCTCCCTCTCTCTCTCTCTCTCTTTGTGGTTATTAGAGCATTGGCCTATGAGCTAGATATTGGTAGGCTTGAACCCCCTTTAAGGTTTTATTATAGGCTTCTTCTCATGTTGTTTATTCACCTACTTTGCGAAAGAGCACTAGCTGAAATGACACTTCCTCACAAAAATGAGTGGGGGGGGGGGGGGGGAGGTTGTTGGTTTCAAAATACTTTTTTTGGGTTTTAAGTAAATAAAAAATTGTGGTTTCAAGATGTATGGGTGCACAAAAGGAAGGATTTTATTCTAGGTTTCTTGTATGATCCTAAAAGACTTTTTAAGATTCATTTGAAAGCATCTACTTATCCAAAAAGAAAAAAGGATTCATTTGAAAGTATCACAACTGTATGAGCACACGTAATAGATGGTAATCTTGTGCAGAAGGGTGGTTCGACCTTGGCTTGGGCTGAAAATGGTTGATCTTAACGAGATGATCATTGCACAGCTTAAAGAACGGGATAACACATTTCCAAATGTCAATAAGGGTGTTCTCGTACCTATGGTATGCCCTCTAATTGTTTCCTCCCCCAATCTTATTTTATAAAACAAAATGAAAAAGTATCTAATGAGACAGTTTCATGAAGCCTCTTTCTCACAACATTTGTGAGTCCCATATGCTGTGAGAGGGTGGTCTCATGAGATGTCCTTTCGTATTATAATGTACTTGGCCGTGTTTTATGAAGGGTTATATGTTATACTTAAAAATATATCTAAGGTCACAATAATTTGTTCTTTTTGGGTGATGGCAGGATGCATGTTTTATTAATTTCTTTACTTATTTGCAAACTAACTCTTCAGATTCTTATCTTAATGGATTTGTGCTGGCTACATGTAGGGTTTACAATCACTGGTTTGTAGAAACTGGGATGCATATAGTGAACTGCTTCCCTCCCCCCAACCCCTCTTTCATTGATATTAACCTTGTCCGTCACACTAGGATGGGAAAAATGGTATTGGGTCTGTGACCAAATATTTTTACTGACTTTGCTTTGTTTTGACAGAGGCTTAGGTTAGATTTAGGGTCTGGATGGGGCCTGACTTTTGAGGGTAGTATGCTGTGCTTTCTAGTGAACCATACTCTGATCAAAAGACTAGAGGCTCAAAAGGAACTACATCTTTATTTTGCTGTGGTTGGTCTTTTGTTTGCATGGACTGATATTTTAACAGTGATTTTAGTTAATGTCAATCAGATCCAGGTTAGGATTTGGGTTGGGTTAATTTGGTGGAGTGGGTGGCTTCCCAATAAAGCAGTGTTGGGCAAAATATATTTTTGATGTTTCCATCTAAAATTAAATCTGTAATAGTGTGCCTTGATGTGTGAGTTGATTTTATATTATTTAGGAATTCTGTTCCTTTCTGCCATATTAACAAATGGAAGGAATATGCACTAATTCCATGCTGGGAAATAGAATTTGTGGTATCCTAAGGATTTCCTGATGATATGACATTGTTGATAAAAATGAAGAAAAAAAGGCATCGTCTCATTTCTGATGGTTTTCTGATTGTTTTACTAGGTGACTCCTGGGTCCCCTGCAGATCGTGCTGGATTTCGTCCTGGCGATGTTGTGATTGAATTTGATGGGAAACCTGTTGAAAGCATCAAGGAGGTATTTGGGACCTTAATGGATGTCAGTAGGTGGAAATTATGCATTTTGCAACGAGAAGTAAAAAAACACTAAAATATTTAACGGCTGGAATTTTAGCAGTCATGATTAATGGAGAAATAACCTTAATCTTAGATTGTAATACATTTTCCTTTGATTAAACCGGAATTTAGTGACTGCTGGCAGGAATTCTGGTCCTGAGGGCCTCGTTATGAATTTATGACTGAATGTGTTGATAGTCAGAATATTTTTAGTCTGTGATGAGAAACTAAAGGATATCAAAAGAGAATATTACTTACCTTCCGAAAAAGGGAAGGGAGAATATAACATGATACATGTAGACGTAGTGTGCAAAAATTTCCAATTTAATTGAGTTTGGGTTCAAAAAACTCATGCTTTTGCCTAATTGAGTTTGTTACTTTCTATTTTTATGATTATGATTCTGATGTTCTATATGATTTGTGAATTGCTGCAGATTATTGAAATAATGGGGGATAGAGTTGGAGTACCCATGAAAGTGGCTGTGAAAAGAGCTAAGGATAATTTGGTCACTTTGACTGTAATTCCAGAGGAATCCAAATCAGATATGTGACAGACAACAACTCTCCTATTCAAGACATATACATTGGTTAGATCTTTTGTATTACCAGTACATTGGCAGGAGAGTTTCATAATTTAATCTTTAGTTTTTTTTTTTTAATTTTTTTTAATTTTTTAACTTATAATTTTTTTTTATCTTTAGGTTTCTTGTTTTCATTCTCTTTTTAGCTTATTCCTTTAGGCTTCATTTAGGAGTTCATAAAGGAATGAAATGGAATGATAAAAAAAGAACGGAAAGGAATGGAGCTGAATGTATTTAAGTAAGAGAAATGAATAGAGTGGAATTAATTGACATTGTTTGGATGTTTTAAAATAAAGGAATGGAAATGAATGAAAATGAATGGAATGTAAGTAAATCTTGTTTGGGAGTAACATTGAGGGAAATGAATGGAATCATTTTATGACAATATTACTATTAGATTTCTATTTTAAATTAAAGAATTGAATATATAAGGGTATTTTGGGAGTTTTATTAAAAAATTCATTAAATCTAATTACATTCCTCTCAAATTCCTCCCAATTTCAGATAGAATGAAAATTTGAAATTTTAAGGGAATAGAGAAGAATTAGTGTTTCTTCCTACCCATTTGATTCCATCTCATTTAAACTCCCAAATAAAGGAGTGGACTTTTCATTCTCTCCATTAGAACTCCCAAACAAGATAAGAGAAGAATATTATAAAATTGTTCTTTTTATTTATTTTCATTCCATTCTTTCCTCTCAAATTATTCTAAAATTGATGCTAGTGGTAAATATATTCTTTATCAATCACTCCTCCCAGACCCTACAAAAGTGGGAGATTTGTGCTTGGAGTATGACTTGTTCTTTCTTGTATTTTCCGTTAGTGATCTTAGCACTTGCACCGTGTAAGGAATTTAATCTAATTGCAAATGCACATGCACATATGTGCACGCTTATCAGATCTTAGGTTTTCGAAGAATAAACTTGACTCGACCTGACCAATTTTCTTCTCTCGTTCTTAATTAACATACCATTTATGTGGAAGATTTGGGATTGCTTAGCTAGCCGGCATTGTATTAATTTAAAAAAGACACAAATTAGCCAAAAATAAAAAATCAGTGCAGTAACCCAACTGTAATAAATTGCCATTAGTGGATATGACGCAATTATCACAGTTCATGTATTATAAAAAATATGGTATTTAAAATATCAACCCGAAATTTCTATTCTTCAGTGCAAGTGTCTCAAATTCTTTGCCAATGGCGTTATCTGAAATTGCAGCACATACTGACATCAAAAGAGACTCTTTGTTTTTGTTCATATCTCTTGAAGCCAGGAAAAACTAAAAGCACTTCAAGTATTTTAACTGGAAACTAACCAAAATTCTGGAAAAAAAAAATTTCCCAATATCAATATAGCAACGAAGTAATCAGGAGATGCCAAGAGAAGGTAAGTTGATGAGAATACAAAGGCGAGTTCCTTCAAACATGATCTGCTGTTTGCCATTCTTCTCAAACAGCTCATATGCATGCATTGATGTTTTTCCACTTAATAATGCTTCGTACAAATATATTTGCTTGTGGTTATTTTTTAACCATATTTGTGCATATACAGGAGATTATCTGGTAACATGTAATGTTGTTTTTTACAATTATTCCAATTGAACAATGCACTTTTTTTTTTTTTTTTTTTTTTTGAGAATCCGATTCACTTTGTTTAACTGTGAACAAGTTAAATATAATTCTTTCCATAATATATGTATTTAATGATGATTAATTTGGTTTAACTCCTGCAATAGCAACTTAATTTAATTTTATTTCGGCTTAATGTTCGGAAAAACATTGGCTAAGCTTGGCCTAACCTTATCTTAAATTTTAAATCCAAATTAGTTAAGAAGCAATCCCATTTGCTATATCTCCAGCCGTTGGATCAGCATCCTATATCCCAGGAAAACAGCCTTACTGCCTTACATCAATAATTGGCCGTTACATTATATTCACTCCAACCCAAAATCTCTCAGCCGTCAGATTTATACAGACCCATCCGTCATTTTGAAAAATCGCTTAGGACCATTTAGTCAATCCAAACACCCTTCGGCGCACCCCATCAGTCATTTGATCAATTAAAAACAATCTCATTGGACAAAAACAAAATCACTCGGATTGCCAGCGTGGTACAAAATTACTATCATATTTTTTGTGTTTTACTATCATATTATAATTCAAGTAAATCCTACATGTTGTAACAGAACTGCTCTTCCTTTTGTAGTCTTCTGCTTTCATCGAAGCTATGTCCAATTTTCTGGTTCTCTTCTTCTGTTTCATCTTCTCATTTTTATTTCCGAACCACATTTCATTAATATTCTCACAGTCCCAATTTTCATTTATTTTTTATCTAATTTTTTCAAAAACAATTTTGTGGCAGAGAAAGCTCTCAGTTTCGAATAGAAACTCTCTCCTTCGCATCATAGCAATCGCTTCTGCCGGGTCGGGTCTTTTGTATGCCAATAGCAACTCAAATTCTAGTAAGCTTCTAATTTTCTTTTCTGGGTTTTGATTCTTTTACCACTTCTTATTTTAAAGTTTAAATTTTGATTCTTTCTTTGCGGGTCTTTGTTGAAATAGAAAACTGAGAATTGGGTTTTATTTAGTATGTTCTTAAATCAAACAGAGCACAACAATTCCAGTTGATTCTTTATATATATGTATAAAATCTTATATGCTTTTGTTATGATAAATTTTAGGAGCAAATGTAGCTAAAGTTTAAATTTTGATTCTTTCTTTGCGGGACTTTCTTGAAATAGAAAACTGAGAATTGGGTTTTATTTAGTATGTTCTTAAATCAAACGGACCACGACAATTCCAATTGAATCTTTATTAAAAAAAAAAAAAAAATCTTATAAGCTTTGGTTATGATAAATCTTAGGAGCAAATGTAGCTAAAGTTTAAATTTTGATTCTTTCTTTGTGGGACTTTCTTGAAATGGAAAACTGAGAATTGGGTTTTATTTAGTATGTTCTTAAACCAAACAGACTACAACAATTCCAATTGGTTCTTTTCTTAAAAAAAAAAAAAAAATCTTATATGCTTTTGTTACGATAAATTTTAGGAGCAAATGTAGCAGTGAAGGTTCCTGTGGCTCTGCAGGAATCACTATTGCTACCGTGGCCAATTACGCAGTACATGTTTCCCCACCCTTCGTTACTTTCATCGGATCAATGGAACTCTGGTTTGTTCTCAAATTTATTTGGCAATAGATTGTGTCCTATTTATGTATATATGTGTTGTTGTGTTCAATTTGAGCTTGAAATTGTAGGAACGCTTCCATTATTTTCTTCGAGAGTTGGTTCGGTTCCATCATCGGATATAAAGAACGACAACTCTGAGGCGGTTGGAGGTGACCCCAAACCATGTTGCAATTGTTTGGGGCGAGATACAATTGCAAATGCTGCTGCTAGGGTTGGTCCTGCTGTAGTCAATCTTTGGGATCCACATGGTATATATTTTGGGTGGTTGTATATGTTTGAGATTTAGTTAATTTGTTTAAAAATAGGATCTAATTGTTGTTTGTGATCTTTGTGTTTGATATGGTTAGGGTTCTATGGCGTTACTAATGAGAATATAGGGTCAGGAACTATAATTGATCAGGATGGTACAATTTTAACATGCGCTCATGTTGTGTATGATATTCAAGGCAAGAGCGCTTCAGTCAAAGGAAAGGTCAGTGTCTTTGGCGCTTTGTATGTCTTGTCTTCCTTAATAACTTGTAATAATGATTTTTTCTAGTAGTTTTGGTTCAGCATTCAGGGATGAAAATGGTTGAGAGTTGAAATCTGATGGATAAGTAGATGTGTGGATAGTGCATGCATTGATTTTTTGTCTTTGCCTATGTTATCCCTGAGTGTTGTGCACAACATAAGTAGGAAAAAAGTTAAGTTTTGAACTTTCAGTACGATGCATGCCGTTGCTTTATCAGTTTCTTTATATATTGGACTCATCATTTCTTTGTTTATTTAAGATTAGAATTTTAAGATATCATTGAATAGTTTTAGTACTGAGGTATACACCTCATATTGACGTCTGAACAATTGTTGCAGGTTTTAGTGACTTTGCAAGATGGTCAGACATTTGCAGGTACAATTGTGGGTGCTGATTTTCCTTCTGATATTGCAATTGTAAAGATACATTCAAAAACCCCGCTTCCGGCTGCAACACTTGGTTCTTCCAGTAAGCTTCGTCCTGGGGACTGGGTTGTTGCTATGGGATGTCCACTCTCTCTTCAGAATACCTTCAGAGCTGGTATTGTAAGGTATTCAGAATAAATTCACCTTACAAAATTTCTATGTACTTTTATCCATTATATATGGGTGTGTGTGTGTGTGTGTGTGTGTAGATTACATGGTTTTAAAAGAGAGTCTTCCTGTCAAAAATTCTTGGACCATTTACAGATTTATGGTAGTAGGTGTTGTCAGCACTCAAGTGGTAGTATGTGTCATGTACTTCATTTCGGTATAATATGATAGATCTCATGCTGGGGCTTAGATTAATGAAACTATAAGTTACTGATTCTTAATGCCTTCCCTCATATTTTTCCCTCTGGATGTAGTTGTGTTGACCGTAAAAGCAGTGACTTGGGCCTGGTTGGAATGCGGAGAGAGTATTTGCAGACGGATTGTGCAACTAATGTGGTAAGACTGTGTGTGCATGCACACACGTCTTTAGAGGGTTTAAGTTGAGATGGTTGAAGTTGTTTTCATTTAAATTTATGACCCTAAGGGGATGCACGATCAGTTAGGGATCATGCCTCATAAAATGAATATATATATATATATATATATGTATGTATGTATGTATGCATGTATCTATGTATGTATGTATGTATAGTCTTGGAGGCTTTGTTACATACTTGACATTGATTTTTTCTACTTAATATGGCATAGGGAAGTGATGGGGGCCCCCTTGTCAATCTTGATGGAGAAATTATTGGTGTAAATATTATGAGAGTGGTTGATGCTGATGGAGTGAGTTTTGCTGTACCTGTTGATTCGGTCTCTAAAATTATACAGCATTTCAAGAAAAGTAGGTATGTTCTTATATTTTTGCATGGGACTACTTATTTTAAGCATAAAATCAGATACTTAATAGGAAATTTAGTTTGTAGTGTTAACATGGAATAATTCATTTACTGTCAGATTTTATATCTTGAGTGAGCGTGCTTGCAAAGGTTTGTTTGATGAAATATTGTCCACATTATATCAAACCCTTCTTTTTCTCATTGTGTGTCAAGATATTTCCAATTTATACATTTGGATTAAGTTTTGCCAATGTCCTATGGATCAGTGTCGACTACACCTCCCTTAAGTTTGGTATGGGTGGGGTTGGGGGTTTGTGTTTCCTTTGTGTGTGAGTAAATTTCTGAAGGAAAAAGATGAAGGAGAAAAAGTGTGGATTAAGTTGCATTGAAATACTCAGTACATACCTGTAGCTCCCAATTGATGAGTAGAGGAAAGACAACTCTAATTCTTCCCCCAATCAATAGGAGCTACTTGTGCTTAAAATTTCATAGATGCTTCTGTCACAAGAGGTATTGATGAAATTTCTATGCATGACAATCTCTCTCTCTCTCTCTCTCTCTCTCTCTCTTTGTGGTTATTAGAGCATTGGCCTATGAGCTACATATTGGTAGGCTTAAACCCCCTTTAAGGTTTTATTCTAGGCTTCTTCTCATGTTGTTTATTCACCTACTTTGTGAAAGAGCACTAGCTGAAATGACACTTCCTCACAAAAATGAGTGGGAGTGGAGGGGGAGATTGTTGGTTTCAAAATACTTTTTTTGGGTTTTAGGTAAATAAAAAATTGTGGTTTCAAAATGTATGGGTGCACAAAAGGAAGGATTTTATTCTAGGTTTCTTGTATGATCCCACAAGACTTTTTAAGATTCATTTGAAAGCATCTACTTATCCCAAAAAAAAAGGATTCACTTGAAAGCATCACAATTGTATGTGTGCACCTAATAGATGGTAATCTTGTGCAGAAGGGTGGTTCGACCTTGGCTTGGACTGAGAGTGGTTGATCTTAACGAGATGATCATTGCACAATTTAAAGTAAGAGATAACACATTTCCAAATGTCAATAAGGGTGTTCTCGTACCTATGGTATGTCCTCTAATTGTTTCCTCCCCCAATCTTATTTTATAAAACAAAATGAAAAAAGTATCTTATGAGACGGTTTCATGAAACCTCCCTCTCATAACATGTGTGGGTCCCATATGCTATGAGAGGTGGTCCCACGAGATACAATTTTGTATTATAATGTACTTGGCCATGTTTTATGAAGGGTTATATGTTATACTTGAAAATACATCTAAGATCACAATAATTTGTTCTTTTTGGGTGATGCCTATTTTATTAATTTCTATACTTATTTGCAAACTTACTCTTTAGATTCTTATCTCAATGGAGTTTTGCTGGCTACATGTAGGGTTTACAATCACTGGTTTGTAGAAACTGGGATGGATATGGTGAACTGCTTCCCCTCCCCCCACCCCCTCTTTCATAGATATTAACCCTGTCTGTCACAGTAGGATGGGAAAAAAATGGTATTGGGTCTGTGACCAAATATTTTTAGTGACTTTGCTTTGTTTTGACAGAGGCTTAGGTTAGATTTAGGGTCTGGATGGGGCCTGACTTTTGAGGGTAGTATGCTGTGCTTTCTAGTGAACCCTACTCTGATCAAAAGACTAGAGGCTCAAAAGGAACTACATATTTATTTTGCTGTGGTTGGTTTTTTGTTTGCATGAACTGATATTTTAACAGTGATTTTAGTTAATGTGAATCAGATCCAGGTTAGGATTTGGGTTGGGTTTATTTGGTGGAGTGGGTGGCTTCCCACTAAAGAAGCGTTGGGCAAAATATATTTTTGATGTTTCCATTTAAAATTAAATCTGTAATAGTGGGGCTTGATTTGTGTGTTGATTTTATATTATTTAGGAATTCTTGGCCTAAGGATGAGTGTACCACTACTACACGTGTAGTAGTGGTACACTCATCCCTAGGCCAAAGGCTTATAAGGCACGAGTGAGAGGCGTTTCTCCCTGATGTGGGATTGAGCAAACCCTTAAGGACTAAGGCTCAACGTTATTTTCAAAGAGAAAAATACCTGATTGGGGGCTGAGACGAAAGTCCTCCCACATAAGGAATATGCACTAATTCCATGCTGGGAAATAGAATTTGTGGTATCTTAAGCATTTCCTGATGATATGATGTTGTTGATAATAATCAAGAAAAAAGGCATCTTCTCATTTCTGATGGTTTCTGATTATTTTACTAGGTGACTCGTAGATCCCCTGCTGATCGTGCTGGATTTTGTCCTGGCGATGTTGTGATTGAATTTGATGGGAAACCTGTTGAAAGCATCGATGAGGTATTTGGGACCTTAATTGATGTCAGTAGGTGGAAATTATCCATTTTGCAATGAGAAGTAAAAAACACTAAAATATTTAATGGCTGGAATTTGAGCAGTTCGTGATTAATGGATATATAACCTTAATCTTAGATTGTTGTGCATTTTCCTTTGATTAAACCACAGTTTAGTGACTGCTGGTAGGAATTCTGGTCCTGAGGGCCTCATAATGGATTTATGATTGAATGTGGTGATTGTCAGAATATTTTAAGTCTGTGATGAGAAACTAAAGGATATTGACAGAGAATATAACTTAACTTTCGAAAAAAGGAAGGGAGAATATAACATGATACATGTGGTGTGCAAAAATTTCCAATTTAATTGAGTTTGGGTTCGGAAAACTCATGCTTTTGCCTAATTGAGTTTTTTGCTTACTATTTTTATGATTATGATTCTGATGGTCTATATGATTTGTGAATTGTGGCAGATTATTGAAATAATGGGGGACAGAGTTGGAGTACCCATGAAAGTGGCTGTGAAAAGAGCTAAGGATAATTTGGTCACTTTGACGGTAATTCCAGAGGAATTCAAATCAGTTAACGTATCATTTATGTGGAAGATTTGGGACTACTTAGCTAACCGGTACTGTATTGCAAAAACCGAACTGTAATAAATTGCCATTAGTGGATATGAAGCAATTATCACAATTCATGTATTATAAAAATATGGTATTTACAATATCAACTCGAAAGTCCTATTCTTCAGTGCAAGTCTTTCAAATTCTTTGCCAATGACATTATCTGAAATTGCAGCACATACTGACATCAAAAGAGATTCTTCGTTTTTGTTCATATCTCTTGAAGCCAGGAAAACTAAAAGCACTTCAAGTATTTTAACTGGAAGCTAACCAAAATCCTGGAAATTTTTTTTTCCCAATATCAATATAGCTACGAAGTAATCATGAGATGCCAGGAGGAGGTAAGCTGACGAGAATACGAAGTAATCATGAGTTCCTTCAAACATGATCCGTTGTTTGCCATTGTTCTCAAACAGCTCATATGCATGCATTGGTGTTTTTCCCTGCTCTCCATTGCTTCCAGCTGATGCTTACTCTTGGCCGCGGCACAAAATTCTTCGAAGTCCTTTTTTTTTTTGGTATTGAATAAAACTAATATGAAACAAACATAAGTACACAATCAGCCGCCACTCTTAGCATTATATTTTCTCATGAAGTAAAATTTCAAAAAAGGCAATTAGTTACAACAAACAAATATGATTTTTTATAGCATATAGTGTTGGAATACTCTAGGGCCCATGAATTCTTCATTGAATTGGAGGAGTTTTTTGTCACACCTTGCTAGATCCACTAGTCTATATAATCTCTAACGTGAAAGTATAATGTTTATTGTTGCTATCTTCCTATTAAGTCATATTAGTGTAGCATTTCGGTCAATTATGGTCCAATTCAGTCCATTTTTGTCTACTTTGGTCCACTTCGGTGTATTTTGGTCCACATTGACTCATTCAGTCCAATCTAATTCGGTCAATTTTCGTCCACCATGGTCCATTCGGTCTACTTTGCTTCATTTTGATCCACTTTGGTCCATTCTGTCCAATTCAGTTTGGTTTATTTTAGTCAATTTTGGATTAATTGGGCCATAACTTGATTGTTTTCGTAGGTTTTTATTTATTTTATTTTTTCAATTTTTGGTTCAAAAAATTATTTATATTTAGGCCAAACTCTTTAGTTTTAGGGAAAAAAATGCAAAAAATGCAAAAAAAAGAAAAGAAAAAGAAATTAGAGATATGAGCCTTAAAAAAGCAAAAAAATGAAAAATATTTACAAGATTACATTAAAATTAAAGTTTCACTAATATAGGTATTATACTTATATTTGGAAAGAAAAAAAAAATGCTACAATTCTAAACTTATATAACATTTTAAACTTAATGTAACATGTAAAATGAACATACCCAAAAGAGGTAGAGGTTTAATAAAAAAAATCCAGCAATAAAAAATTCAACACCTAAAAAAGATGCAGTAAACAATCAGCGACACCATAGCAGCCTTATAAATCTCGATTAAAAAACACAATTTTAGCACAAAATGAAAATACTTGCATAATGACTTAAAATTAAAACCATGAATATCAAACCAAGTCTAAACTAAAGACCACGATAAACACAATTATGCAGAAAAATTACTGTAGAAAATTGAAACACTAGGAAAACAATTTGCTTTGATTCTAAAACCCAATCCATGTTATACAATCATGATATTGAAGTAGACAGTGGAAGCTAACACCACAACACTATGCTATGAAATCAGAGTTACACTAAGAAGTTGGAATCACATAGAACTATAACAAAATCTAATAAGGGAAACATAAACCATAAATCAAAATAATGGAGCAAAAAAGAATTGAGATGTAGAGATACCTCAATCGAAGCAGACAAATTCTGTAATTATTTATACACCATGTGGAAAGAAAGACAAGAAGGAAGGAAATCAGATAGGTGGCCGTTACTGCGAAACGGTAGAGCAGGAAGGTGGGTATCTTTCAAACTCTCTATTTTCTCATGCAATACCTAAAGGCTTCAACGTTTTTTTTTCCTCCTTTAAGCTTCCCTCCACGTTACAATCTTCAAACTCTCTTTCTCCTTACGTTTCTATTTGGTCACACAAAACCCTAAAGGTTTCAACCATTTTTTTTTTAAGCTTAAAGGTTCTCACAAAACCCTGAAGGCTTCAATGTTTTTTAATTTATTTATTTTTCCTTTAAGCTGAATTGAAAAGGCTTTAGGTTGGGCTTGATAGTGGAACTAAATAAATAAGATGTAGGCTAGATTAATTATATAGATTTATTATAGGGTCATAATGGAAGTAAATAAATAAGTAGTGGGCTGGATTTATAGGGCTGAAAATTGTAAAAACTATTTTAAAATTGTAGAAAATTATATTAAACGCTATGCTTCAACTTTTAGTAATATATATTGATATATAGATTATATTATATTATATCATATATATATATATATATATATATCAAATTAGTAGTTTGATTATGGAAGAAATTTGGGAAAAATCCTAATCCTCTCAATGTCTATGTGTGAATTAAAATATATAACTACCAAGCAATAACAATATTATGGAAACAAAAATTTTTAGCAGGCACCACATAAACACAACTATATAACAACAGCAAATCTTACGTGGAAAACCCTCCGGTGTAGAGGAAAAAACCATGAGGCAGCTTCGAAAATATCCACTATGAAATTACAACTATCAAGTTTATGCTAAACTTGAGCCCACAATAAATTGGATATACAACAAATAAATCTCAAGGAGTAAATACAATCTCACCACAAAGCCAGTAGCAAAATCTTCATCTGAATACTCCAACTCTCCATGGTTGTAGCACTCAAAACCTCCATGAGAACTCCACCAATTTATCTTCCTTATGTGTAACTTGAGACAAAAAAAAAGTATCTTTTTTCTTTTTCGCTCTCTCACACTCTCACTGTGTTTCTCTCTCTCTCTCTCTCTCTCTCTCTCTCTCTCTCTTTGGACTGCACCTCTTAAAGCTCTCACTTATGTTTTTCTCACAATGACCGAATGGCTCTCTTGCTTCAGCTCTTCCTCAGTGTGTTTCTCTCTCAATCACACACCCTGGCCGAATGGCCTTTCTTTTCTTTTCCTTCTTCTCTCCTCAGCATGTCTCACACACTTTTCCAACTTTGCATTAAACCAAAAGCTGACTTTGGAAGCATGAGGAAGCAAGCTCATTAATTGAGCTTTGACTAATGTGACAAACAAGTGGGCTGGACCCCTTCGGTGCCTAGCACCTAACAAGAACTCTCCAATGTGAAAGAGACAGCTACAATTGACTTAAATGTTCTTGCAAGCTCTGTCTTAACCCTATCAGATGGATTGGCCAAATTGCAACATCTAGTACAAAAGGACTTGTGTATGGATGAACAAAATGGAAACTTTGTCAATTCAATGAGATCCTTCATAAATTATGCAGAGAAAATTTTGAAAGACTTGCAGGGAGAAGAAGATTGATCCGGATCCTCTCCATTTCCTTTTGAAATGGAGAGGGTCCAATACACATACAAGATTTCTTTGAAAATTGTCAAGGGCCAAATACCTGCCACATTATTTAAAAGGTTAAAACATACTTAATTGGGGTTCAACTTCTTTAACTCAACTGGAGAAAGACAAACCATAGTCTCTCTCACCAAATCCATTTCATATTTCAAACTCTCTTTCTCAGATCAACAGAAAATGTTTGCTTCCCATATGTTTTGATTTTTTTTCATTTTTTGTGAAGCACATGGGTATCCCATTTGCAAACCTTCTCCCTTTCTCTCAGATTGGCAGTGTTGTGGATTCGGTGGTTTGCTCTCTGTCTCCCTCTCTATCAGATCGGTGGCTTGGTTTTGTTCTGTGGAGATCGGCGGTGCTATGGTGGTGGGTTTGGTATGGGTATTTTGTGTGGTGGGTCTATGGTGGTTTGTGGTGGTGCTAGTTTACTGGGTCTATGATTTTTTTTTTTTGGCGGTCACTTGCTCTTTGCCTCCACTCAAAACCCCACAAGCCACAAGCTGCTAAAACAAAAACAAAAAAAGACCAATTTGAACCAAATGTTGTTGCAAACTACTGCTCAATGGAGTCCTGAGGCTTGATTAGCAGATTTGGATTTTTGGTTTTGGAGATTTGGATTTGCGGAGGAAGCCATGAAAGAGAGAAAAGGAGAGCTTTTTAAATAAAATTAAAAAAAAAATTATGGCTTTTGTTGATGATAATGATATAGATTTACTATATGGTATTGATAAAAATCTGAAATAAAAATACTTGTTGAGAAGATTGATCCAAACTCTCAAGCTATTCTTAGCATAAGGAAAAGTTCCAAATTGAAGTCTGAGATTTGAAGACGCATCTGATGTGTTATTGTTGGAAAGGGAAGATGAAAAAGAAAAAGAAAAAGAAAAACAGAGAAAGAGAGTCTTTTTAACGCTGTTTGTTGAAGTATTTTAACAGACCAGTGACTGAAAATTAAAAGATAACCTAAAAGGTAGAGCCAAAAGAAGACTGTGGTTTGTCTTTGTCCGATTGAGTTAAAGAAGTTGAACCCCAGTTAAGTATGTTATAACATTTTAAATGATGTGGCAGGTATTTGGCCCTTGATAATTTTCAAAGAAATCTTGTCCGTGTACTGGACCCTCTCTATTTCAAAGGGAAATGGAGAGGATCCGGATCCCAAGAAGATAGGGTCCTAACACATGTCAACGAAATTACTGAGTGCTTTCATGGAGATGTGAGCAAACACGAAGACAACCCACTTCGGATATTTGTCATTGTGAGAGAATTTTTGGGCATGTTAGATCATGTTTGCAAAGAGCTTAGAAGCTCTTAAGCTTTGCACTGTCCAAATTCTTTGGTACCATTCTGGTAGGTTAAATTGCTTGGTGTGTTTAAAAGATACAGTTCATCACCAATCAGTTTGTAAGTTTATTTATTAATTTATTCATGTGGAGCTTTAAACCATGTAGATTGAACTGCTTGCATACTCTAAACAATTGATCCGGGGTTGTTGGGTTGAGTTGAGTAGTGTAGACTGAAATCTTATTTGGGGGTATTTAATAACAAATAACAGCATATTCAGTCAGCTAAATGCAGATCTAAATTAGAAATTAACACGTTATTGCTTGGAAAGAAAAACCAGACTGTAACAGTCATTATCCTAATCAGTAATGTCTATTAGACAAATCCTACTATTCTAGTATTTAATCTTACCTAAGACAAATTTATTTTGTTTCCATATAGGGTCAGTGACTTGTCAAGGACATGTCTGAGTAAAAAGAATGTCCAAGAAGATTCAACCAAAAAATCTATGTATACGGCACAACACAATGCTTATTTTTACTTTTTAGTAGATAATTTTCTCCACTTTGTGTACTGATCCACCATATTTTCACAACTAACACTCGTATCAAAATTAGGACCTTACCTATTGCAGAAATTTCTTTCTCTAGGAAAGAATTACATGCGGTTAAATGTTTCAAAAGCCAATTTCCAACCTTCTCCCCAATGTGAACATTCTGAAGTTTTTTTAGAAAGCTTGACATTTTGTTACAACTTACAACATATTTACTTCTATTTGGAATGAACTCATAAGCATCCTCATATGATACACTAAATTGTTTTTGAATTTGCTATGAAAGCTTTAAAAAGTACTTCAATATATGAATAGTACACTATTTCTCCTTATACGCCTAAGTACTAATCTTGACCTCTTTTTCCAGGTGCTAGTTATTGTCCAACCATTCGAGAGCTTCTTTCAATCTTCTCCTTATTGTCCAAATCAATATTATCTGCCAACTTGTCCTTGTCTCCAATGGTACTCCTCATGTTGTAGATGTACGTCTCCAACTCTTGTTCCTGGCATCAATTCGCTCCTTCGCCTTCTTATCCTCTTCTGCAAACTGCTCAGGCTCCTTTAGCATCCTCTCAATTTCTTATCCTCTTTTTGACTTCTTAGCTGCCTTTTTTTCTGCTTACACATGTAAGATACCATTGGTTAACCTCAAAGGTAACCTCAATTTGGTGGACTCCCTTGCAAAAAGAATCAGAACATTGGTCCGAAACCACAAGCTATAGGCTATAGTTATATAGTATAAAAATCATTGCAATGCAGTAAACTTCTATTTCCTTAAAACTAGTGACAATACACAAATAGCACAGTCCATTTTCTGTTTAGATTACCATGGAGCAGGTGGAATGCCAGATAAATCAAACCTCCCAAATCCACAACAATCCTTTGTCAAGCTTCTTTCACCTTTGAAGACCTGAAAATTTTCGAAGACACATTAGTCTCAAAACACTACATGCAGCATGTTTATAATTGTTAACAATATAAAGAGAGAGAGAATGACTGAATAGTCAGTATAATATTATATGTAAAACAATGTATAAAAGAGAGCCTTATATAGGCTAGGTATGTGTGCAGTACAAGTAACATGAGTGCAGTACAAGTAATATACTGCGCTAAGTCCAATGGGCTAATTTAGCTTAATCTATACACTAACACCCCCCCTCAAACTCGAGGTGGCAAGGAGGAAGCCAACTGGAGTTTGTATATAAGATCTCGAAGACGACCAGGCGGGTGAGACTTGGTGAAGATATCAACAGGCTGGTCAGCAGATGAGATGGAGAACAACTTGAGATTGCCTTTCTTGAGATGTTGGCGAGTGATGTGGCAGTCGATCTCAATGTGCTTGGTGCGTTCGTGGAAGACATCATTATGAGCAATGTAGATAGCACTACGATTGTCACAATAAAGAGGAGTAGCAGTGGGTTGTGGAGCATCCATATCAGCCAAGAGCCAACGAAGCCAGACAAGCTCGCAGGTGGTGTCGGCAAGGGCACGATACTCAGCCTCAGTACTGGAACGGGAAACAACATCCTGCTTTTTGCTACGCCACGAGACAAGAGAGGTACCCAACAGGAAACAGAAACTTGTGATAGAGTATCAATCAGTCGGATCACTTGCCTAGTCAGTATTTGAATAAGCATGAAGCTCAAGAGAAGATCAAGAGGAGTAGTGTAGATCATGATAAAGTGTGCCCTTGATATATCGGAGAACCCGAAGAACAGCAGCATAGTGGACAGAATAAGGGGCATCCATGAACTTACTAACCATACCCACGGCATGTGAAATATCTGGACGAGTAACAGTGAGATAGATCAGACTACCAACCAACTGACAGCGAGTAGCATCAGATATAGTTTCACCATCCAAGGGTGTGAGCTTTGCATTGTATTCCAAAGGAGTGGAAACAGTCTTGTTGTCAGTGATACCAGCTTTAGAGAGAAGATCAGAAGCATATTTAGCTTGGGAAAGATAGTATCCATCAGAGGATGAGGTAACCTCAAGCCTAAGAAAATAGCTGAGAGTGCCCAAATCTTTCATCTCAAAATGCTGACTAGGGAAGTGCTGAAGAGAGCGGATACCTGCAGAATCATCTTCAGTAATAATCATATCATCAACATAGAGAAGAATAAGAGTGATACTAGCAAAGGATCTTCGGACGAAGAGAGCAGTGTCATGAGAACTCGAAGTGAAACCCTGCTGAGTACAACTAAGCTAAACTTCTCAAACCAAGCTCGAGGAGCCTGCTTGAGGCCATAAAGAGCATGGCGAAGGCGACAAACTTGACTACGTGAGTGTGGATAGTCAGGGGGTGGTTGCATGTACACTTCTTCTTGAAGGTCTCCATTGAGGAAAACATTCTTCACATCCATTTGATAAAGAGGCCAACGGCGAACAGCAGCCACAGCAACGAGACATCTGACAGATGTAAGGCAAGCAACAGGAGCAAATGTTTCCTCATAGTCAATGCCATACTCCTGGGTAAAGCCCTTAGCAACTAGGCGAGCCTTGTATCGTTCAACATTTCCATCAGTTTTGGTCTTGATCTTGTAAACCCACCTACAACCTACTACAAACTGACCAGGAGGCAAATCAACCATATCCCAAGTGTGATTTTTATGAAGGGCATCTAGTTCATCATTCATAGCTTGCTGCCAAAGAGGGTCAGTATAGGCCTCATGATAGATGTGAGGTTCATAGAGGGTGGCAAGGGCAAAAGAGCAGTGATAATCAGAGAGATAAGGGGGAGGAATGCTTACCCGAGTGGAACGACGAAGTTCAGGACCATCAAGAGACTTCGGAGAGGGTGGTGCCACAGGATCCAAGACAGGCGGGTCATATGCTGGGGACAGAACCGGAGATGAGTCGTTTGGAGAGGCAGCCGATGTTGAAGAATCCTCCATAAATTCAGGATAGAGAGGGAGGAAAAGATTAGTAAAAATGGGAGACTCAGAGGAAGAGGATGTAGGAAACTGCTGAAAACTCGTGAAAGGATGATGTTCCCAAAACTCAACATGACGGGAGACACGAAGATGATGAGAAATGGGATCATAGTAGCGAAACCCCTTTTGAGATACACCATAACCAAGGAAACAACAGAGACGAGCACGAGGTTGGAGTTTTGTTTGTTTATAAGGAGGAAGAGAAACAAAGCAAGCACAACCAAAAACTCGAAGAGAGGAGTAGTCGGGGGTTTGACCATAGAGAAACTCAAAAGGTGATTTGTTGTGTGTAGTTGGTGAAGGGATACGATTAATGGTGTATACAGTAGTGAGTGCAGCCTCACCCCAAAAGCGCTCAGGAAGAGAGGCAGAAATGAGAAAGGTGCGGACAACATCAAGGATGTGATGATGTTTTCGTTCTGTATGACCATTTTGTTGAGAGGTGTAAGGACAAAACCGCTGAATATGTGTACCATGATTGTCTAAAAAGGATATGAAAGATTTATCATTATATTTTTGAGCATTATCTGATCGAAAAACTTTAATGGTGTGATTGAACTGTGTTTCAATCATTTTATGAAATGTTTGGTAAATAGACTCAAGTTTAGACCTATGATGAAGCAGATAAATCCAAGTATATCGAGAAAAATCATCCACAAATATGACAAAATATCTAGATCCCCCCTTAGTAGGAACAGGTGCAGGACCCCAAATATCAGAATGTATAAGATCAAAAGGTGCAGAAGAAAATGAGTCACTATTATTAAAGGGCAATTTTGTTTGTTTGCCAAAATGACAAGAAGTACAATTAAAATTTTGAAACTGAACTGAACCTAAATGACCTTGAGAAGCTAGAAACTGAAGACGAAGACGAGATAAGGATGGATGACCAAGACGAACATGCCATAGATCAGGTGAGGAGGTGGTAGTGGTAGCAGCTGCAGAAACAACTTGTGAAGGAATCTTCAACTCATGAACCTCAAACATGCGACCAACCTTACGGCCTGTCCCAAGCACTTGACCCATCCGGGGATCCTGCACATCCACACCATGATTAGTAAAGAGAAGATCTACGCCTAATTCACAAAGTTGACCAACAGAAAGCAAATTGAGGGATAACTTTGGGATATGAAAAGTGTCACTAAGGGATAAACAAGAAGAAGAGATTGTTCCTTTATGACTAACAGGCATAGGAGTTCCATCAGCAGTGTAAATGGTGATTGGATGTTCTAAGGGTGCCCTATTAGAAAATTGGGATTCATCAGGAGTCGTATGGTTACAACATGCAGTATCAAAAAACCAAGGTTATTTACCTGAGGTGACAGAAAGGGCAGTGGAAGTGCGGGATAAACCCTGTTGAATAACTGCCTCAATATCAGCCGTAGTAAGTGAGGAAGTCAAAGATGGACCTGTAGGAACCGATGGATCTGAAGGACATACAGCAGCTACCCGAGGAAGAGAAGCTTTATTCTACTCTTGCACAAATTTCTGCAGTTTGCGACAAACTGAGATGTCATGGCCTTTAGCACGGCAAAACTCGCAGCGAGTACCTTTGGAAGATTGAGAGGTGGGACGTCCAAAGTTTATTCATGGAGGAGCAGTGAATGCAGCAATGGGAGGCTGTGGAGATGGTGTAGCCAATACATGATTAGATGATGACATGTGAAGAGTAGGCCAACGGTTCTCCTCATAAATGAGCTCCTTGACTGCAGCACCAAGAGAAGGAGTAGGAGACTGACTAAGCAGAGAAGCCCTAGTAGGCTCAAAATCCTCATGCAAATCCATCATGAAGTGCATAAATCTACGGCGATCCCGATATTTGACAAAGAGCTCAATGTCCTTTGAACACACTAGTGGAGGATCTGCAGCAGAGAGGTTTTCCCACATAGTAGAAGTCTGAGAATAAAAATCAAAAATAGACTGACCTGTCTCTTGGCGCATTTGATAAAGTTTTGATTCAATGTGGAACTCTAAGCTTGAATCATTAGTACAATTATAGCGATTAGCCAAAAACTTCTAAGCAGCCTCAACAGTCTCAAGACGAGGAAGAAGATTATGAATGGAGGGAATAGAGGTATTAATAAACCAAGACAAGATCTTACTCTGAATACTCTCCCATTCTTCTAGGCGATCTTCATAATCATCTGTTGTAACAGTAGTCGTGGAAAACTTTTCAGCAGCTGTGACTTTGGACTTAGGGTTTGGTACTGGCTTAGGAATTGAACCAGTCACATATCTCCATAGTTTACGACCCTTGAGAAAAATAGTCATATTCTGAGACCATGCATGATAGCTAGTAGGATCATTTAATATAATGGTGATAGGACGTATGATGTCGCGTTCATTTTGTTGAGCCATAATGAAGAAAATGACCAAAAAAATGAGATTTAGAGACCTCAAATGCAGAAACGGAGCATAAAATCGGAATCTACGTGAAAAACTGAGCAAGACAGGTCTTGTTGAAAAATTTTGACTTTGGTTAAAGTCAACGGTCAACGGTCTGGTCAACGACTGACACTGACGTGGATGCTGACGTGGCGGAGTGACGTGGATGCCGACGTGGAGGAGTGACGTCACCTAGGGCTGACGTGGCAGTCCGTGACACGGAGCAGGGCGCGTGACCGGCGTGTGACCTACGTGTGAGGCGCGTGGAAGGGAGAGACGGCGCGTGGCGGCTCGTGCTCATGAGGCAGAAACTTCTGGCGGCGCATGGAGGAGCGTGGAAGGTTTTTTCTGGCAGATTTTTGTTGGGTTTTGCTCGGGACTGTCAGATCTGTCAATGTGTACCTTTACTTTGGCGGTTTGATCAACAAACTGACGAAATCCGAGTGTTCTAGGATTGTGGGCATGACGGCGGTGACTCGCTTCTGACAGTGACTACTGGATGAAGGCGAGGGCAGCGGAAGAACGCCGGAGATGTCCACAGGAACCAAAAAAAAGATATCAGAGGAAAGGTTCTGATACCATGTTAACAATATACAGAGAGAGAGAATGACTAAATAGTCAGTATAATATTATATGTAAAACAATGTACAAAAGAGAGCCTTATATAGGCTAGGTATGTGTGCAGTACAAGTAACATGAGTGCAGTACAAGTAATATACTGGGTTAAGCCCAATGGGCTAATTTAGCTTAATCTATACACTAACAATAATAGAGTAAGGTTTCTTCATTCTTGCATGGATTCATATGTTATACCTTGATGGATACTGTGGTTTGCTGGTTGACAGCCTTGTTCTTGCTTGGATCCTTGCCATCAAAGAAAAGGCTACTACTTCATGGAACGTCTTTTCCTTACACATTTTTTAGTCATTGCGTCAGTCAACAAATCCTTGCTACAATTTCATAACGAGACACAAACTATACCAGTTTCTTTATGGTAGCAGCATGAGATTTCTAATATGACATAAGCGTGGGATTGCCTTATTTGAATAAAAAATTGGTGCACTCCATGTGCTCGTCATGAAACTACTGCAAGGTTTTGGTGACATTGACGCAATAGCTTAAAAACATTTTGAGGAATAAGTGTTGTGAGCTTAGATGGGAAGAACCGTGGAGAACCAATTTTATTTCCAAATTAGCTATGGTTCCATTTGGATCGAGGGGAAGTGAAAAGAAATAGAGTAGAGTTGACTGAAAATAGACAAATTTTGGGCAAAATTTACTCTTTCTTCAGTGGCGACTCCAGAAAAAGTTTTTAGGGTGTTCCTCAACAAGCATAAATTACACAATCTAATAAAAAAAAGATTTATATTGACAACAACAACAATCAGAAAATACACAAATACATAAAATTTACAATTGTCTTCTAGGAGTTTTCATCGTTTGAAATCGTTGCATAATAGTCTCATTATCAATGCTACAAGCTATATCTTTTTCAATATACACAACTAAGCAATCATTCATCAATTGATCTCCCATTCGATTGCGCAGTTCATTCTTTATATATTTCATTACTGAAAAACTTCTTTCTACCGTTGCAGTAGCAACTGGAAGGGTCAAAGCAAGATTCACAAGCAAATAGACTAATGGATAAGTCTCATGCTTCCTTGTGCTCACTAACTTTTCAGCAAGTTTACTAACTCCTTGAAACTCTAAAAAGAAGTCATTGCTGCGCATATCAAAAATGTAATTCTGCAATTGAGAGTCAAGTGCCAAAATATCTGTCCCAAGAAAATCAGAGGGATAGAACTTAGCTAGACGTATCAATTTTTCCTTATCGAAAGCCACAAATGAATTACTTGGATCCAAGCAAGCCATACAAAGTAGCAAATCGGTATTCACCTCAGAAAAGCGGTTGTTAAGCTCTTGAAGTTGCATATCTATGACTGTGCAAAATAGTTCAATACGATAATGATGTAAATTTGAATTTTTTTGGGTGTTGCGTCTCGACCTCCCACTAACTACAAACATCACTTCCATGTCTAAGATAGGAATAACATGTGAGTTGCAAAATAAAGATACTTCAACCAATAAAGATGCCCATCCATCATCTCTCATCACTTGCAACCGTTGCTTAGACACTTTAACAAGATCCATAGCATTTACTATATCTTGATTTTTTTTTTGCAATGCTATTGACAACTCATTTGTGATCCCTAAAATATTTTTCATCAAGTGTAGAGCAAAGACAAATTCAAAAGTTAGAATTGACCTCATAATAGATCGAGCTTCAACTTTTTGGTCGGAGAGGCCATTTTCTTCAATAATCTCTAATACATCAACAACAGCAGAGAACATCAAAATCAAGTTCAGAATAGTCCCATAATATGATCCCCAACGTGTATCACCAGGACGTTTAAGATTCGTCTCTTGATTCAAACCTTGCCCACTTCTACGTACACTATTCTCTAAATCTTCTTTAATTTTGGCAAATTGTGCATCTCGAAGAGCATCTCGTCTCTTACAAGAGTCTCCAACAATAGTTACTAAATTACTAACCACATAAAAAAAATCAGCAATGTTAATGTGATTTTTAGCAACAGCAACAAGTGTCAATTGAAGTTGATGAGCAAAACAATGGACATAAAATGCTGACTTGTTCTCTTTCAAAATTAAAGTTTTGAGTCCATTGATATCACCTTGCATATTACTAGCCCCGTCATAACCTTGCCCACGTAGGTTTGACAAACTCAAATTATGTTCACAAAGTAAACCTTCAATAGCATGCTTGAGTGACAAAGCAGTGGTACTTGCAACATGTACAATACCAAGGAATCACTCTATAATAATTCCTTCTTTGTTCACATAACGAAGAACGAGGGCCATTTGTTCTTTCACTGAGATATCACGTGACTCATCAACTAATATTGAAAAGAACCCATTGTCAAGATCGTTGATGATGACTTTGGATGTTTCACGTGCAATTGCATTCACTATGTCTTTTTGAATATCAGAGTGGGTAAGCTTGCAATTTTTCCAAGATTTTTGCAACACTTCATTGATAGATTCATTGTGATCCCCCAAAAATTTTAAGAGCTCAAGGAAGTTTCCTCTATCACTTGAATCTTGAGATTCATTGTGACCACGAAAAGCTAATCCTCGGCATAAAAGGAATTTTACGCAATCAACTATTGCATTTAATTGAATCCGGTATTCAATTTTATCTTGTTTTGATTGCTTAACAAAAACATTTTGAATGTGTTGCTTTTCCTTCTGTAGATCTTCACTCATCTTGACAGCTTGGTTATGAGCACTATTAACTTCTCCAACATGGGAATCTAACTTTGCAACTTGATTCCAAAGTTTGAATCCCTTCGTTACAAAAGTCTCCCCTCCCCCTTGCTTACCAACATCTTGCCTAAATAGGTAGCAATAAAAACAAAATGCTGCATCTTTGTCTATACTATATTCCAACCACTTTCTATTTTTATACCATTCCAATCTAAATTTACGGGGCTTTCCAGAAAAATATGATACAGGGTAATCCTGAACAACTGGTTGACAAGGGTCTTTTGTTAAATAATATCTTCTAATTTCATCATAATTATTAGGATGATAAGATGATATCTTTTGTTATAGCCCAGGATCTGAAGGAAGATTTTCTAAATTAAAGTCAATACAAATTCGCTTAGAAGATGTAGATGAATCTTGCACAGGAAATGAATCTTGCACAGGAGGTGAATCTTGCACAGGAGATGAATCTTGCACAGGAGATGAATCTTGGGTACGTGGTGTTCTTATCAAATATTTGTCCATAATTCTAGCAAAAAAATAAACAATAAACTATAAGTTTATTTGAAATTATTATTCTTGCATTAATTATAAAATTATTAATTTTTATTTAACTTAACATAATTTAATTTATTTGTCTTTTATAATGTATTAGTTAATTTAATTATATAGCTTTAATTATTGTTATTTAGCATAACAATAAACTATATTGCTTTAATTTGTTTGTCATTAATTATACTACTTTAATTTATTATATTTGTTTGTCTTTTATTTGTCTTATGCATGTTACACATTCTATATGCATCACAATAATTAAAATAGTATAATGTGTAGTCCATTACACTACTAATCAACAATCACAAACAATAACCTGCCAATCAGAAAATTTCACAATCACAATAAACAATTTACTTCCCACTAAAAGAAAATTAATATATTACTAACACATTGACCGACACCAACATTGCAACACACGTTACACAAAAACCAACACCAACAAGCAACAGGGAAGATAAGGCCAAATTCCAAAAAAAAAAAAAAAAAAAAAGGGCAAATGCAAGCAATTCGATCAGCCAATCTGACTAATTGCTTGCTTTTGCTTTTTTTTTTTTTTTTTTTTTTTTTGTCTTATTAAATTTGTCCTAATTCTATTGGTCTGTGTGCTGGTGTAATGGTGTTCACCAACACCATTACACCAACACACTGACCAATAGGATGGATAAGGACAAATTCAAAAAGAAAAAAAAAAAAAAAAAAAAAAAGAAGCAGGCAAAAGCTGAAAAGCATATAAATTATATAATCATTGTAGAGAGAGAGAGAGAGAGAGAGAGAGAGAGAGTGTAACCGGTATTAAAGTAAGTAAAGAGAGAGAGAGAGAGTTCATTTTAGTTTTGCAAAGAGAAGAGAGAAACGGAGAGACTTAGAGAAAAAGAGAGAAAAAGAGTAAAGAGAGAAGAGAGAAATACCCAGCACGAGGTCCGACCGGCGACGGCGAGCACCGAGATTCGAGCGGCGAGCACCGAGGTCCGAGCGGCGAGACTGTGATCTGCGATCTGCAACAGCAACGACTGCAATCTGTGACGGCGACCACTGTGAGACTGCGATGAGGGCGAGGCGGCGAGCGGCGAGCGGCAAGCAGCGATCTGCGACGACGGCGATGGTCTGTGAGCGGTGGGCAGTGTATCAATGTATGGTGGGGTTTGTTTTTGTTTTCTCTATATTGGGAGCTTTTTTTTTCTTTTTTTTTGAGATAAACACTAACTTTGCTGATGGACTGCTTGTATTGGGGTTTGGGGTTTGGTTTCTGATTTCTCTGGCAGTGAAGTGACCGTGGCGTGGGTTGATTGAAGTTCTCTGTTTGTGGTTTTTTTTTTTTTTTTTTGGGAGAATCCGTGGGCTACGGGCTACTTGTAACCTGTGTAATCTATTGGGCTTGCCGTGGGCTTGCTCTATTACCTTTTTTTTTTTTTTTTTTTTTTTTAGATTTTAGTTCAAATTTTTTTTGGGCTTTTTTTTTGGCTTGGAAGTAGAACATATTTTTTTCTTTTTTTTGAGGGTGTTCCTAATTTTGTTAATGAGGGTGTTCCTAATTTTGTGATCAGGGTGTTCCTAATTAAGATTAATTATAAAATTTTTTTTTTTATTTTTTTCAAGTCAGGGTGTTTCTGGGAACACCCTGACTTAGACGTGGCGTCGCCACTGTCTCTCTTAATCCAAACAAACCATAAAAGACTTCCTAAGCAAACATACATTCTAAAACTCACTATTTATATGGTAACTTGAGTATATGGTAGTTAGAATTTTTGGAGAGAATTTATTTTAAAACTATTTTTTTAAAGTAAAACATAGATGCTTCAAAGTAAAAATACATTATGAAACTCAATGTTTTTTAAACTATTTTTTTAGAGAGAATTTATTTTAAAATTATTTTTGGAAAACAAAAATTTCATTTTTGAATTATATATCAAACCTCACTCCATATCATCGCACAACAAGCTCAATCTTACAATTCATTCCTTCAACGCATCTTTTTCGTGCAAAAAGACAACAAAAAAACATAATGGTTAAATTTCTATGATTAAACATTTCATAAATTTATAGTTCTTGAAGACACTTCATTTATTTTATTTTGATGAAAATTGGCGTTGAAATAAAAAAAAAAAAAATTGACATTTTTATGATCTTGGGGCTTTTGGGCAATTTTTGAGAGTTTTGGGGATGAAAATTTTTTTTGGAAAAAGTTCTGGTCAAAATATAATTGATAAGTTTTGGGGTCAAAGTATAATTTTTGGAAATTTTGGGGGCCTATGTATAATTTAGAGAAATATGGGTGACCAATGTGTGAGTTTAGTAAGTTTTGGGCAATTTTGTAATTTTTGCATGGGCCTACGGTGTTTTCGTAATTTAGTTTGAATATGGGTGGTCAGTGGTTTTGTTCTTTGGACTCGAACATTTGGGCTTGAGTTTTTGAAGTAGTATTGGAGTGTTCCGGGTTGGGCCTTATAAATTTCAATAAGAAATTTTGTTTTGTTTCAATGTGGGTTTTAAGTTTTTAAGATTGGAATGGGTCTTATTTGATTATCAGATTAGGCCTGCGTAGCTGGAGTTTGGTTTTGTTTGAAGTTTGAAGTTTGAAGCTTGAAGCTGGGCTTAGTTGAATGTGTTTGTGGCTTTAAGGGTTCGGATCTAGGCATTAGTGCTTAACTGGCTGAGGAGAATTTGGGTGTGTACCTATGGTCATGTCACAACTCACATGTGACATGTGACCATGAGGAAATAAGAGAGTAGTAGAGAGGATTTTAGGAATGAATGATGGGAATTTCTGAGAAAATGAGGTCTCTCCCTTGTGTGAGGTGAGGACAGCATGTACAGGGTGTGGGAGTGAGGCAGGAGGTGGGGTTCATCCAATGGCAATGAAATCTGAGTTCTTTGCATTAATCCAATTCTATCCTTAGTAACAGTCACCAATAATCAATGGATCTTAAATTAAAATTGGACACGCTCAATAAAACATCAGGACAATTAGATAGATTTATCAAGAGATAAATATCATGGACCAATTAAAATAAATGTGAAACTATCGACCCAATTAAAAATAGTGACTAGCCTATGTAAGTTGTTTTTTTTTTTTTTTTTTTTTGGGGGGCGGGGGGGGGGGGGGGGGGGGGGGGGCTAAAATAGGAGTGTATTTGTGCTTGTGCTTGTGTTTAACATTGAAAATGCAGACATATTCATGCCAACACCCGATTATAATTTTATCCAACGGTGGGAAGCAGGTAATGGTTTGGGTTTGCAACAATTGGAAGTATTGTTGATGATGGAACCTGCTAAGGAAGTAGAGGCTAAGCTCTCTAGCTATGATGGAGACATTAATGAACAACAGTCTGTAGAGAAGTTTTTCAAAGCAATTTTTAGAAGAACAAAACTTAGGGACAATACCTTAGGTATTGTTCTTTAAGTTGTCTTCTTAAAATTCAGCCATGTGGTTACTGAACTAAAAAATACATTTCCATCCCACGAGAAAAAATTCACATGGCATAATCTTAAATGAGGAACCTAAGAAACTACACTTAAGTACTGTACCTAAGTCTTGTTTTTTTTATAATACCATTCGCCTTTCTACGAGCTGAAATCTGTTAACAATATAAAGAGAGAGAATGACTGAATAGTCAGTATAATATTGTGTGTAAAAACAATGTACAAAAGAGAGCCTTAAATAGGCTAGGTATGTGTGCAGTACAAGTAATATAAGTGCTGTACAAGTAATATACTGGGCTAAGCCAAATGGGCTAATATATGCTAATCTATACACTAACATCCCCCTTCAAACTCGAGGTGGCAAGGAAGAAGCCAACTGGAGTTTGGATATAAGATCTCGAAGACGACCAGGCAGGTGAGACTTGGTGAAGATATCAGCAGGCTGGTCAGCAGATGAGATGGAGAACAACTTGAGATTGCCTTTCTTGAGATGCTGGCGAGTGATGTGGCAGTCGATCTCAATGTGCTTGGTGCGTTCGTGGAAGACATCATTATGAGCAATGTAGATAGCACTACGATTGTCACAATAAAGAGGAGTAGCAGTGGGCTGTGGAGCATCCATGTCAGCCAAGAGCCAGCGAAGCCAGACAAGCTCGCAGGTGGTGTCAGCAAGGGCATGATACTCAGCCTCAGTACTGGAACGGGAAACAACATCCTGCTTTTTGCTACGCCATGAGACAAGAGAAGTACCTAATAGGAAACAGAAACCTGTGATAGAGCATCGATCAGTCGGATCACCTGCCCAGTCTGCATCTGAATAAGCATGAAGCTCAAGAGAAGACCGAGAGGAGTAGTGAAGACCATGATAAAGTGTACCCTTGACATATCGGAGAATCCGAAGAACAGCAGCATAGTGAACAGAATGAGGGGCATCCATGAATTTACTAACCATACCCACTGCATGTGAAATATCTGGACGAGTAACAGTGAGATAGATCAGACTACCAACCAACTGACGATAGCGAGTAGCATCAGAAATAGGTTCACCATCCAAGGGTGTGAGCTTTGCATTGTATTTCAAAGGAGTGGAAACAGTCTTGTTGTCAGTGATACCTGCTTTGGAGAGGAGATCAGAAGCATATTTAGCTTGGGAAAGATAGTATCCATCAGAGGATGAGGTAACCTCAAGCCCAAGAAAATAGCTAAGATTGCCCAAATCTTTCATCTCAAAATGCTGACTAAGGAAGTGCTGAAGAGAGCGGATACCTGCAGAATCATCTCTAGTAATAATCATATCATCAACATAGAGAAGAATAAGAGTGATACCAGCAGAGGATCTTCGGATGAAGAGAGCAGTGTCATGAGGACTCGAAGTGAAACCCTGCTGTGCAACAACTGAACTGAACTTTTCAAACCAAGCTCGAGGAGCCTGCTTGAGGCCATAAAGAGCACGGCGAAGGCGACAAACTTGACTGCCTGAGTGTGGATAGCTAGAGGGTGGTTGCATGTACACTTCTTCTTGAAGGTCTCCATTGAGGAAATCATTCTTCACATCCATTTGATAAAGAGGCCAACAGCGAACAGCAGCCACAGCAATGAGACATCTGACAGATGTAAGGCGAGCAACAGGAGTAAATGTTTCCTCATAATCAATGCCATACTCTTGGGTAAAGCCCTTGCCAACTAGGCGAGCCTTGTATCGTTCAATAGATCCATCAGCCTTGGTCTTGATCTTGTAAACCCACCTACAACCTACTACAGACTGACCAGGAGGCAAATCAACCATATCCCAAGTGTGATTTTTATAAAGGACATCTAGTTCATCATTCATAGCTTGCTGCCAAAGAGGGTCAGTATGGGCCTCATGATAGGTATGAGGTTCATAGAGGGTGGCAAGGGCAAAAGCAGTGATAATCAGAGAGATAAGGGGGAGGAATGCTTACCCGAGTGGAACGACGAAGTTCAGGACCATCAGGAGACTTAGGAGAGGGTGGTGCCACAGGATCCAAGACAGGCAGGTCATATGCCGGGGACAGAACCAGAGATGAGTTATCTGAAGAGGCAGCTGATGTTGAAGAATCCTCCACAAGTTCAGGATAGAGAGGGAGAAAAAGATCAGTAAAAATGGGAGACTCAGAGGAAGAGAATGTAGAAAACTACTGAAGACTCATGAAAGGACGATGTTCCCAAAACTCAACATGACGAGAGATATGAAGACGGTGAGAAATGGGATCATAGCAGCGAAACCCCTTTTAAGATACACCATAACCAAGGAAACAACAGAGACGAGCACGAGGTTGGAGCTTTGTTCGTTCATGAGGAGGAAGAGAGACAAAGCAAGCACAACCAAAAACCCGAAGAGAAGAGTAGTCGGGGGTTTGACCATAGAGAAGCTCAAATGGTGACTTATTATGTGTAGTTGGTGAAGGGATACGATTAATGATGTATACAGTAGTGAGTGCAGCCCCACCCTAGAAGCGCTCAGGAAGAGAGGCAGAAATGAGAAGGGTGCGGACAACATCAAGAATGTGATGATGTTTTCGTTCTGCACGACCATTTTGTTGAGAGGTATAAGGACAAGACCGCTGAGTAAGTGTACCATGATTGTCTAAAAATGATAGGAAAGATTTATCATTATATTCTTGAGCATTATCTGATCGAAAAACTTTGACGGTGCGATTGAACTGTGTTTCAATCATTTTATGAAATGTTTGGTAAATAGACAGAAGTTCAGACCTATGGTGAAGCAGATAAATCCAAGTATAACGAGAAAAATCATCCACAAATATGACAAAATATCTAGATCCTCCCTTAGTAGGAACAGGTGCAGGACCCCAAATATCAGAATGTATAAGATCAAAAGGTGTAGAAGAAAATGAGTCACTATTATTAAAGGGTAATTTTGTTTGTTTGCCAAAATGACAGGAAGTACAATCAAATTTTTGAAATTGAACTGAACCTAAATGACCTTGAGAAGCTAACAACTGAAGACGAGATAAGGATGGATGACCAAGACGAGTATGCCATAAATCAGGTGAGGAGGTGGCAGTGGTAGTAGCTGCAGAAACAACTTGTGAAGGAATCTTCAAGTCATGAACCTCAAACATGCGACCAACCTTACGGCCTGTCCCAAGCACTTGACCCATCTGGGGATCCTGCACATCCACACCATGATTAGTAAATAGAAGATCAACGCCTAATTCACAAAGTTGACCAACAGAAAGCAAATTGAGGGATAACTTTGGAATATGAAAAGTGTCACTAAGGGATAAACAAGGAGAAAAGATTGTTCCTTTATGACTAACAGGCATAGGAGTTCCATCAGCAGTGTAAATGGTGACTGGATGTTCTAAAGGTGTCTTATTAGAAAATTGGTATTCATCAGGAGTCATATGGTTATAACATGCAGTATCAAAAAATCAAGGTTGTTTACCTGAGGTGATAGAAAGGGCAGTGGAAGTGCGGGATAAAACCTGTTGAACAACTGGCTCAATATCAGCCGTAGTAAGTGAGGAAGCCAAAGATGGACCTGTAGGAATCGATGGATCGGAAGGACATATAGCAGCTGCCCGAGGAAGAGAAGCTTTATTCTGCTCTTGCATAAATTTCTGCAGTTTGCGACAAACTGAGATGTCATGGCCTTTAGCATGGCAAAACTCGCAGCGAATACCTTTGGAAGACTGAGAGGTGGAACGCCCAGAGTTTATCCATGGAGGAGCAGTGAATGCAGCAATGGGAAGCTATGGAGATGGTGTAGCCAATACATGATCAGATGATGACATGTGATAAGCAGGCCGACGGTTTTCCTTAGAGATGAGCTCCTTTACTGCAGTATCAAGAGAAGGAGTAGGAAACCGGCTAAGCAGAGAAGCCCTATTAGGCTTAAAATCCTCACGCAAACCCATCATGAAGTGCATAAATTTACGGCGATCTCGATATTTGGCAAAGAGCTCAATGTCCTTAGAACACACTAGTGGAGGATCTGCAGCAGAGAGTTGTTCCCACATAGTAGAAGTCTGAGAATAAAAATCAGAAATGGACTGACCTATCTCTTGTCGCATTTGATAAAGTTTTGATTCAATGTGGAACTCTAAGCTTGAATCATTAGTACAATTATAACGATCGGCCAAAAACTTCCAAGCAGCCTCAGCAGTCTCAAGACGAGGAAGAAGATTATGAATGGAGGGAATAGAGGTATTAATAAACCAAGACAAGATCTTACTCTGAATACTCTCCCATTCCTCTAGGCGATCTTCATAATCATCTGTGGTAACAGTAGTCGTGGAAGACTCTTCAACAGCTATGAATTTGGACTTAGGGTTTGGTACTGGCTTAGGAATTGAACCAGTCACATATCTCCATAGTTTGCGACCCTTAAGAAAAACAGTCATATTCTGAGACCATGTATGATAGCTAGTAGGACCATCCAACATAATGGTGATAGGACGTATGATGTCGCGTTCATTTTGTTGAGCCATAATGAAGAAAATGACAAAAAAATGAGATTTAGAGACCTCAAATGTAGAAACGGAGCCCAAAATCGGAATCTACGCGAAACACTGAGCAAGACAGGTCCTGTTGAAATTTTTTGACCTCGATCAAAGTCAACGGTCAACGGTCAACGACTGACGCTGACGTGGATGCTGACGCAAGATGCTGACGTGGGATGATGACGTGGCTAAGTGACGTCACCCTAGGGCTGACGTGGCAATCCGTGAAATGGAGCAGGACGCGTGAGGCGCGTGGAAGGCGCGTGAAGTGCGTGGATGGGAGAGACGGCGTGTGGCGGCGCGTGGCAGCGCGTGGCGGCTCGTGCTCGTGAGGCAGAAACTTCTGGCGGCGCGTGGAAGGCTGTTTCTGGCAGATTTTTGTTGGGTTTTGCTCGGGACTGTCAGATCTGTCAATGTATGCCTTTACTTTGGTGGTTTGATCAACAAACTGACGAAATCCGAGTGTTCTAGGGTTGTGGGCGTGACGGCGGTGACTCGCTTCTGACAGTGACTACCGGATGAAGGCGAGGGTAGCGGAAGAATGCCGGAGATGTCCACAGGAACCAAAAAAATCAGAGGAAAGGCTCTGATACCATGTTAACAATATAAAGAGAGAGAATGACTGAATAGTCAGTATAATATTGTGTGTAAAAACAATGTATAAAAGAGAGCCTTATATAGGCTAGGTATGTGTGCAGTACAAGTAATATACTGGGCTAAGCCCAATGGGCTAATATATGCTAATCTATACACTAACAATCTATGCATATTGCACCATAAAATCTGTAGAATTTGATTTATGGTCATGTGCGTCATGCTTTCTTATCTCATAATCACAAACATCATCAGCATTTGACATCACTATGTGCACCACCTCACAATTGAAATAAATTAATTATGTAACAAAGACAATTTAGATTACTAGAAAATTATGTATATATTCTTGAAATTTTTGAACTAAAAAAGGAATAACATCCAGTAATGAGCATTTTGGCTAACTACTTACAAACTTTGCAGGTCAGAAAAAAAATAAAAATAAAAACTCTACAAATTTGAACCCTATGCTCCAAGCATTCTACAACTCATCGTTTGGTTCTTCATCCTCAGCTCCAATAGAACTTCCACCACTCTTTTCATAAACTTGTTTTATAACTGGATTGCATACTTCTTCAACCTCTTTCAATTTCTCATCAAAATCTTCCTTCTCTACGTTCTGGTTATCATACAACCATTCAAGAGCTTCTTTCAATGCGCTTTCAATATTCTCCTTATTGTCTGAATCAATCTTATCTGCCAACTTGTCCTTGTCACCAAAGGTGCTCCTCATGTTGTAGATTTAAGTCTCCAACTTGTTCCTGGCATCAATTTTCTCCTTCACCTTCTTATCCTCTTCTGCAAACTCCTTAGCTTCCTTCACCATCCTATCGATTTCATCCTGGCTCAGATGTCCCTTGTCATTAGTGATGGCGATGGATTCTGACTTCTTAGCTGCCTTATCTTCTGCTTTCACATGTAAGATGCCATTGGCATCATCCTCAAAGGTAACCTCAATCTGGGGGAATCCCTTGCAATGAGAATCAGAACATTGGTTAGAAATTGCAAGCCATAGTTATATAGGATATAAGAATCACTGCAATGTAGTAATCTTATGTTTCCTTAAAGCTAGTGACAATAGGCAAGCTATTGTAATATAGGATATAAAAATCATTGCAATGCAGTAATCTTATGTTTCCTTAAAGCTAGTGACAATAGAGAATTATAACAGTCCATTTCTGTTTTAGATTACCTTGGAGCAGGTGGAATGCCAGATAGATCAAACCTCCCGAGTTCACAACAATCCTTTGTCAAGCTTCTTTCACCTTCAAAGACCTGAAAATTTTCAAAGTCACATTAGTCTAACAACACCAAATAGAGGATGCTTATTATAGAGAAAGGTTTCTTCATTCTTGCATGTATTCATGTCATACCTTGATGGACACCGTGGTTTGCTGGTCTTGGTAAGTGGTGAAGGTTTGAGACTTCTTAGTTGGGATTACAGTATTGCTTAGGATCAATTTTGTCATCACTCCACCAACTGTTTCAATACCTAGACTCAAAGGAGCAACATCAAGCAAAAGAATACCTACAAAAAACCAAAGAGGGAAAATCTCATATTAATTTGTCACCAATATGCCAAATCTATGAATATCAAACAACAAATTTGAATATAGCAAAATTACAAATTTGATATCTAACTTCTACAAATTTGATACTAAAAGCTAAACACGTTGAGCCATGTCAGTAGCTATGTTATTACCATCTTTTTTCTTGAATTTCTCCTATAATTTTAAAATAATTTTCCTAAATTTTAAAATACTAAAAAAATGAAAATAATTCTGTTTTATCTCCACTATAAAGCCCAATCTTTATAGCTTGAATTCCACAATAAAGCTCAAGCCTAAGCCCAAGCCCAGCTTGTGTCACGGTTTCAAATGCCCTTTTGTCTCCTCACCTTTTGGTTTACTGTGTTTCACGATTCTGTCTCCCCACCTTTTAAACGGCAACCCTTCATTAGTGTTAATTTTTCAGCGGTTTCAATTCCTCAATGGCAACCCTTCAGCTTTTGCTAATGCTAGCCTATAACAGTAGTCTCTCTATCTTCCTTTCTTTGTCTCTTCCTCTCCTCACAATATATTAATGCTGACAAAAGGTGGTTGATTCAATTTAGGTATTTGTGCTCTATTCTTGTGACTGCCTTGCGTAATTATTCAATGTAAGGATTATATTATTTTGATTGAATTTTTTTTTTCTTTTAAAAATTTGTTACTACCATTTTCATGCTCTGATATGGATGATTGTTATGTTGATTTTTCTTTGTATTTGATTTTTTTTAAGGATGTTGAATTTTTGATTGTTCTGTTTTTTAATTGGAGCTCTACCTCTTTTGTATTGTGAGTCGTATATGGGTCAGTGTGATTCTGATTTCTTTGTGTAGTGCTGTTGTGTGGATACCTCAACAATTTGGTTTGGTTAACATATGAGATAGCTCTTGCTAGGGATACGCAAATTGGGTGTTTTAATTGGAGTTCTAACTCTTTTGTGTTGTGGGTCATATATGGGTTTATGTAGATATTGTTTAAAGAGAGAGGCTAGATAGTTCATGATATGAGGGGTTGCCCCAAATTAATAAAAAGTGAATCAGAGTGGTCCAAAATTTCCCATATTTGATGTTCTGGTAATGACGCTATTAAAATTCGTCCCCAGCTATGCAGATTGGTCCAAGACAGATCCCAGCCGTAAGTTTTCTCATATTGAATTGACCAAACAATTATCAAAGATTGCCAAATTCCCTTTCAGTTTTTTTTTTCCTTAAATTTCCAGTTATACTTTAAGAAGCAACAATAAAATGGAATGTTCTGTTCTCTTCAGCTGCAAATGATTGAAATTCAAGAGCGGCATGTGATGACAAACCAAATAAGAGAAGCTCCAGATTTGTTTGCGCAATGGTAATACAAAAACAATGTGGTTAGTCCATCTTCTACTCTCTCTTTTCTTTTATAGATTTTTTTTTTCTCTGTGTTATTTCCAAGTGTAATTCTCAAATTTTGAATGTGCCTGTAGGGTTATTTGATGATTATCCAGTTGGGGATAGGTAAGAAATTTTTTTACCTGCAAACAAGTTCAGGTATTTAAATATCTCCTTTTGCCCAAGTCATTATTTTCTTTCTCAGCATAACACAATGCAAGACTAATGCAATGATATATTTTTCTAGTTTAGATTATTGGGAGAATTTATGTGAAACAATCTTGGACAATATTAAGGGTCTACTTAGATCCTTAGGAAGTTTTAGGAAACATACGCATAATTTTTTAGATCTGTAAAATTTTCATTTGCCCAAACTCAAACACTCAAAAACACCTCATACAGTCTAAGTTTCATAGACTGCAATTTTTTTTTTTTTTACAGATTCTTGATGCAATAAGCTATTCTTGGTATAAAGTATGCATAATAAAAGAACACCAAAATCTACTTAAAATTCTACAGGGCAAGGATTTTGTTATTATAAAGAAAATAAACTTTTCCCTATCCTAGTTGCCTTGACTAAGTTCAGTAGGAAGTATCTTATTCTTTTTTCATTTTCCCATCTTTGATTTGTTCATTTTGCATGATAAGTAATGTCTGTAATTCCATTAATCAAAAGCAAAAAAAAAAAAAAAAAAGTCTCTAATTCCACTGTTTTACTATTTCATTTTTCCATCTACTCTACTTAATAGAATGGAGAGTGGCCCCATTTATGATGACTCAATTCTTGATAGAGTCTTATGCAGGAATTGGAGTCTCAATTCTAATATCCCTTAAGTCCAAGTAATGGAATGGACTGGATTCATCTGTATAGTTTTGTACAAGTGATTTTGCTATAATTTGGGTTCTCCTTTGCTGTAACAGTATTAGTCGTTGTATATGGATGTTGGAGGTTGGAGGTTGCAGCAATATGCTGTACCAATTGCTGTATAGCTTGCTTTGCTGTCTGGTTGTTGGGCTTACGCCAGTATTTTTTTTTTTTTGGTAGATAGGGATTAATTTAAAGATTTTGAGTTTAATTGCATTGTAAGCCTAGATTTTTGGGTTGGGTCTTCTCCTGTGTGATTTCAACGACTATGTGTGTCGGTATGTGTAAGCATTTTCTGTCATTCTTGTGTAAGTATTTGGGTTGGGTCTTATCCTGTGTGATTTCAACGAACATGTAGGGTAAGAGTATAACTTTTACTGTCATTTGTCAACCACTTTGTTTTATGGCTACTGAAATTGTTGTATGACTTAATCTGGTCCTTTGAATTGATTCTGTTGTAGACCTATTTTATGTGTAATTTAATAATTTTATAGAATTTGAGTTTGATTCATTTCTATCTGTTTAAAAGATTCAGTTTTTGGAAATTCTAAGAATTGGGGTTATATATATATATATTTTGAGATGTGAGTTTGTTTATAAATCTATTATAGGATGTTGGATCTTGTATATTAATATTTGAATTGTTGTAATCTAAGACTTTTTAGGGATTTTTATAGGTTTGGGGTCATCGGGAAAATGAGTTTGATTAAATAAAGAAAAAGGGCTATTTGGCACAATATTTGTTAATTCATTAGCTTTTAGCAATAATTATGTTTTGTTTGGTTTTCGAGATAAGGTAGGAATAGAAAATTAATTTGGGTTTTTGACTTTGGATTGATTTTGATGTTCAATGTAACAGAACCTTGTGCTATTAGGGAGCCTGGTACAACTTTTCGTTTTAGTCCTAGAGTGGTTGTATAGCTTGGGGACTGAAACAAAATAAGTAGTAAGATTAAAGATTTTGTTTTGTTTTTTTTCCAGGCGCTTTTCTCATCAACGAGAGGGTTGTTGTAATTTGATTCAATGAACCACCTTATGCTGGTTGGTGACACATTGAGCAACAGTTTGGATTTAGAAGTTGATGACTTAATTAAAGTGTGACAACATAGTGGATAAGACAAATGTGGAAGGATCGTAACAAACTCAAGAGGCTTAAGGAAAGACCGAAGATTGTAGCCCAACAAGTTGCAGAGAAGTAGAAGCCCAAGCTGACTATTGAGATCAGGCTCGGAGGAAGTAGAGCACAAGATGGGATTCTTAAGTATATGCTGAAGCTGATGGAAGTTTGCAAAGCTCGCGGTTTTGTCTATGGTATCATTCCTAAGAAGGGTAAGCCAGTGATGAAGAGATTGAAGCAAAAGAATTGGAAAGGTGAATGTGGAAGGATTGTATCAAACTCAAGAGGTTTAAGGAAAGACCGAAGATTGCAGCCCAACAAGCTGCAGGAAAGTAGAAGCCCAAGCAGACCACTAAGATCAGGCTTGGAGGAAGTAGAGCACAAGATGGGATTCTCAAGTATATGTTGAAGCTGATGGAAGTTTGCAAAGCTCGCGGCTTTGTCTATGGTATCATTCCCAAGAAGGGTAAGCCAGTGATGAAGAGATTGAAGCAAAAGAATTGGAAAGGTGAATCTGGAAGGATCATATCAAACTCAAGAGGTTTAAGGAAAGACCGAAGATTGCAGCCCAACAAGCTGCAGGAAAGCAGAAGCCCAAGCAGACCACTAAGATCAGGCTCGGAGGAAATAGAGCCTAGGATGGGATTCTCAAGTATATGGAAGTTGATGGAAGCTGAATAGAAAAACATTTGTTTTCCAAATATAATTAAATGAATATAATCTCAAGTTTAGATGGGAATTCTACATAGTTAAGAAAGTTTTTGACTCTGTTATAGAAACTGACAAAAAAATTAAGCTTAAGAAGTGCATTTTTTTTAATATAGCAAAATTACAAATTTGATATCTAACTTCTGCATGTCGTAATACATTTCTCAACGTATTTTATTGACAAGCTTATATTAGTGGTACTTCAAATGAATGTAAGAACAACAATGGAAGAAGATACAAAAAGTACTTTAAAGTTGTCTTTCAATTTATTGGAAATTGATATTTTAGCATTTATTGGATATTTGAGGATGTAAAGGATTGAAATCCTAATTTTAATTTTAATTTAAGTTTGATTTATATTTTCCATTTCGTAATTTAATGTTTCATATCAAGGATAGGAATCCTAATGTGAAATCAAAGATGAAAAAACAAAGAATTGTTTAAATCTTTGTACACAATAGCTTTCCCGTGCATCGCACGGGTTAGCAACTAGTTAACATTAAAACTAAATCATACCTCCAGTTTCTTACCCACCTTCACCGCTGAGGATTCCACCTTGAATTGCTGCACCATAGGCAACAGCCTCATCAGGATTCACACCCTTGTTTGGTGCTCCTTGCCATTAAAAAAGTCTTTCAACAGCTGTTGTACCTTGGGAATTCATGTGCTTCCTCCAACTAGGACAATCTCATTTATATCTGTTTTCTTCACTCCTGCATCTTCCAAATCCTTCTTCACTGGCCCCGTTGTCTTCTTAAACAAGTCCGTGTTCAACTCCTCAAACCTTGCCCGTGTTAAAGGCTCTGAGAAGTCAATACCATCGACAAGAGACTCAATCTCAACTCGGACTTGGTGTTGGCTACTCAATGCTCTCTTTGCTCTCTCACATTCCCTGCGAAGCTTCCCAAGAGCCTTGTTATCCTTGCTGATATCTTTGTTGTACTTCTTTTTAATCAACTTGATGAAGTAATCCATCACTCTGTGGTCAAAATCCTCTCCTCCCAAGTGGGTGTCTTCACTAGTGGCAAGAACCTCAAACACACCATTGTCAATGGTCAAGATGCTAACATCAAAAGTACCACCACATAGATCATAAACCAAAATGTTCATCTCTCCCCCTTTCATGTCCAGACCATAGGCAATAGCAGTAGCAATAGGTTCATTGATTATCCGAGCCACATTCAACCCGGCAATGATGCCTGCATCCTTTGAGGCTTGCCTCTGTGCATCTTTGAAATAGGCTACAACAAGCAACAGATATAAAACCATTAGACCATGAAACATAGACAGAGACATAGCAATCACAAGTTCACAACTCTTATAAATATCAACCCAAAATCTGTCCTTTTAACATTGGTTATGCTTCACTGTTTTGCAGCTTTTCCGAAAAATAATATGCTACAAATTCAACATGCACTAATTCTAGTGTACAGAACATAGTCCTTGTTCAGTTGTTCATTCAGAAGTTATATTAGCACTCAAAAATCCTAAACTCCGATTTTTGTAAGCAAATTTGATAATGCACTATTTATATACATCGGTAACGATAGAAACAAACTTTTCAAGAAACAATTTTGACATTACCTGGAACAGTGACAGCTGCATCTTTGATTTTCTTCCCCAAATATGCCTAGGCTGTCTCCTTCATTTTCCCTAATATCATAGCACTGATTTCCTCAGGGCTAAACTCCTTTGTCTCACCTTTCACCTTCACCTAAATATAAGGCTTCCCATCCTTTTTCACAATCTTATAAGGCAAAAACTTAATATCCCTTTGAACCTCCGGATCATCAAACCTACAAACAAAACAAAAGCATACAAGCCATTCAATTTACCCCTCCAAAACACAAAACCGAAGCATATCAATCTAAATCTTAAACCATGAGATTTACTCTTTAGTGTGGGTCAAAAACTTTTGAAAATGGGATAATTTATCATAATATCAAGGCAAGTGGTCCAATTCACTTACTTTATCATTCTACTCAACAAAACCAAAAACTACAACCATCTAAATAATTGTTTGATTGAATTCACAATTTATTATTAATCAATCATTTTTCATAGTACTAGTGCAAGTGATCCATTTTTACTACTTCATCATTGTTCTCAGCCAAACCACATTCAATATCAATCCAAAAAGTTGAATAAAGTTCACTTACTTAACGCTTAGTATCAGTGAATGCGACCCAAGAGGGTGTGATTCTGTTCCCTTGATCATTGGCTATTGTTAGAAATATATTAGCCCATTAGTATAAGTCTAAGCTTAATTTTACTTTGTGTGTAAGCTAAGTCTCCTACTTGTACTAGAAGTTTATTGATCTAGATTTTAGTCTACTATATATACATATGTTATGGTTCATTATAATATAGAATTTGTACTATACTATAATATATTATTGATATAGCTCTTTAGGGTTTCCTCCGTAGATGTAGGCCATTAGGCTAAACAACGTAATCTTAGTGTGTTATTGTGTTTTATACTTTATGCTTTCGCTTCTGCATTCATACTAGCATATTCAACATGGTGTATCAATGCTAATATTTAACAGCTATAATCTCTACATGACCATTCTTCTACACATCCACATAAGAGTAGGTTGTTCCAAGATCAATACCAATCACAGTCCTGAGCTTTGGAGAGGCATCTTCGGCTGCCACTGCTATTCCTAAAAAATATTCTTCCAAAACAAACACAAAAACGTTTAATTAGTTTCAGCAAAAACCCTATTCTCAACAACAAATTCAAGTGCTTTCAGTGAGTTTTCAGAAAACCCAATTCATCAAAAAGAGAAATTGAAAAGTCATTTTATTGCAAAATTCATTAAAATAATGCATTTCCTAGTCTGAGGAACCAACTCTGAGTTGGAGACATCTATGAAGTAATCTTAAAAACAAAACTAAAACACAATTTCAAAACTTTTCCGCTAAATTATAACAACCGAAATACCCAAAACCTCACAAAGTTTCTGGTTCCCTGTTTAATTTTTCAGGAAAAAAGTGATCCAAAAAGAAAACAAAGCAAAACCCATCAAAATTTTTGAGTTATTTTTGTTTTCCCAAGAATTAAAATCTCAAAAATTAACCAAGCCAGTTGTCAATTCTCATTCAAATCAAACAAAAAACAAAATTTAGCTTCGTTTTAGGATGCTCTGTTTCTTAGAAAACAGTTTTACGGAAGCATCATCTTAATCTTAATATTTCCTAAAAACTAGTCATTATTTCAAGTGAATTTAGAAACATTTTTCAAACCAAACCAAACAGAACATTAAACATTAAACAACAAATGTCACCTGAAACGAAGAGAAGCAAAAACGCCACCGTTTTGTTCTGCACCCCCTCATTGTTGAATGTTGATTGTTAATTCGTTCTTCTCTCTTCTAACGATTTCGTTTCGTTTTTGAGTTTCGGGTTTTTTTTTTTTTGAGCATATCGGATTTGTTTATTATTTATTTTTTCTCTGAAGTTTATTCCATCAATTGAACCATGCACTTTACTTAACTGTGAACAAGTTGAACATCATTCTTTCCATAATATATGTATATTAATGATGATTAATTTGGTTTTACTCCTGTAATAGCAACTTAAATTAATTTTATTTCGGCTTAATGTTCGGAAAAACATTGGCTAAGCTTGGCCTATCCTTATCTTAAATTTCAAATCCAAATTAGTTAAGAAGCAATCCCATTTGCTATATCTCCAGCCGTTGGATCAGCATCTTATATCCCAGGAAAACAGCCTTACATCAATAATTGGCCGTTACATTATATTCACTCCAACCCAGAATCTCTCAGCCGTAAGATCTATACAGACCCATCCGTCATTTTGAAAAATCTCGAAGGACCATTTAGTCAATCCAAACACCCTTCAGCGAACCCCATCAGTCATTTTATCAAATTAAAAACAATCTCATTGGACAAAAACAAAATCACTCGGATTGCCAGCGTGGCACAACCCCACCCAGTATAAATTGCCCCACCTCATCAACTCCACGCCAAAATTGCTATCATATTTTTTGTGTTTTACTATCATATTATAATTCAAGTAAATCCTACATGTTGTAACAGAGCTGCTCTTTCTTTTGTAGTCTTCTGCTTTCATCGAAGCTATGTCCAATTTTCTGGTTCTCTTCTTCTGTTTCATCTTCTCATTTTTATTTCCGAACCACATTTCATTAATATTCTCACACTCCCAATTTTCATTTATTTTTTATCTAATTTTTTCAAAAACAATTTTGTGGCAGAGAAAGCTCTCAGTTTCGAATAGAAACTCTCTCCTTCGCATCATAGCAATCGCTACTGCTGGGTCGGGTCTTTTGTATGCCAATAGCAACTCAAATTCTAGTAAGCTTCTAATTTTCTTTTCTGGGTTTTGATTCTTTTACCATTTCTTTGCTTTTTTTTTTTTTTTTTTTTTTTGGGTATAATTGAGAAATTTTAAAGTTTAAATTTTTATTCTTTCTTTGTGGGTCTTTGTTGAAATAGAAAACTGAGAATTGGGTTTTATTTAGTATGTTCTTAAATCAAACAGAGCACAACAATCCCAGTTGGTTCTTTATTAAAAAAAAAAAAAAAAAAAAATCTTACATGCTTTTGTTATGATAAATTTTAGTAGCAAATATAGCTAAAGTTTAAATTTTGATTCTTTCTTTGTGGGTATTTCTTGAAATAGAAAACTGAGAATTGGGTTTTATTTAGTATGTTCTTAAATCAAACAGACCGCAACAATTCCAATTGGTTCTTTATTAAAAAAAAAAAAAAATCTTACATGCTTTTGTTATGATAAATTTTAGGAGCAAATATAGCTAAAGTTTAAATTTTGATTCTTTCTTTGTGGGTATTTCTTGAAATTGAAAACTGAGAATTGGGTTTTATTTAGTATGTTCTTAAATCAAACAGACCACAACAATTCCAATTGGTTCTTTATTAAAAAAAAAAAAAAAAAAAATCTTATATGCTTTTGTTATGATAAATTTTAGGAGCAAATGTAGCTAAAGTTTAAATTTTGATTCTTTCTTTGTGGGTATTTCTTGAAATAGAAAACTGAGAATTGGGTTTTATTTAGTATGTTCTTAAATCAAACAGACCACAACAATTCCAATTGGTTCTTTATTAAAAAAAAAAAAAAAATCTTACATGCTTTTGTTATGATAAATTTTAGGAGCAAATATAGCTAAAGTTTAAATTTTGATTCTTTCTTTGTGGGTATTTCTTGAAATTGAAAACTGAGAATTGGGTTTTATTTAGCATGTTCTTAAATCAAACAGACCACAACAATTCCAATTGGTTCTTTATTAAAAAAAAAAAAAAAAAAAAAATCCTTACATGCTTTTGTTATGATAAATTTTAGGAGCAAATATAGCTAAAGTTTAAATTTTGATTCTTTCTTTGTGGGTCTTTCTTGAAATAGAAAACTGAGAATTGGGTTTTATTTAGTATGTTCTTAAATCAAACAGACCACAACAATTCCAATTGGTTCTTTATTAATAAAAAAAAAAAAAAAAAAAATCTTATAAGCTTTTGTTATGATAAATTTTAGGAGCAAATGTAGCTAAAGTTTAAATTTTGATTCTTTCTCTGTGGGTCTTTCTTGAAAGACAAGACTGAGAATTGGGTTTTATTTAGTATGTTCTTAAATCAAACAGACCACAACAATTCCAATTGGTTCTTAAAAAAAAAATCTTATATGCTTTTGTTACGATAAATTTTAGGAGCAAATGTAGCAGTGAAGGTTCCTGTGGCTCTGCAGGAATCACTATCGCTACCGTGCCCAATTATGCAGTACATGTTTCCCTGCCCTTCGTTACTTTCATTGGATCAATGGCAATCTGGTTTGTTCTTAAATTTATTTGGCAATAGATTGTGTCCTATTTATGAATATATGTGTCTTTGGGTTCAATTTGAGCTTGAAATTGTAGGAACGCTTCCATTATTTTCTTCTAGAGTTGGTTCAGTTCCATCATCGGATATAAAGAACGACAACTTTGAGGCGGTTGGAGCTGACCCCAAACCACGTTGCAATTGTTTGGGGAGAGATACAATTGCAAATGCTGCTGCTAGGGTTGGTCCTGCTGTAGTCAGTCTTTGGTTTACACATGGTATATATTTTGGGTGGTTGTATATGTTTGAGATTTAGTTAATTTGTTTAAAAATAGGATCTAACAGTTGTTTGTAATCTTTGTGTTTAATAGGGTTTGGGTTCTATGGCATTACTAATGAGAGAATAGGGTCAGGAACTATAATTGATCAGGATGGTACAATTTTAACATGCGCTCATATTGTGGATAATATTCAAGGCAAGGGGGGTTCAGTCAAAGGAAAGGTCAGTGTCTTTGGCTCTTTGCATGTCCTGTCTCCCTTAATAACTTGTTATAATGATTTTTTCTAGTAGTTTTGGTTCAGCATTCAGCGATGCAAATGGTTGACATTTGAAATCTGATGGATAAGTAGATGTGTGGATGGTGCATGCATTGATTGTTTGTCTTTCCCTATGTTATCCCTGAGTGTTGTGCACAACAGAAGTAGGAAAAAAGTGAAGTTTTGAACTTTCAGTACAATGCATGCTGTTGCTTTATCAGTTTCTTTATATATTGGACTCATCATTTCTCTGTTTATTTAAATTGTTTAGAATTTTAAGATATCATTGAATAGTTTTAGTACTGAGGTATACACCTCATATTGATGTCTGAACAATTGTTGTAGGTTTGTGTGACTTTGCAAGATGGTCGGACATTTGTGGGTACAATTGTGGGTTCCGATTCACATTCTGATGTTGCAATTGTAAAGATACATTCAAAAACCCCGCTTCCGGCTGCAAGACTTGGTTCTTCTAGTAAGCTTCGTCCTGGGGACTGGGTTGTTGCTATAGGATGTCCATTTTCTCTTCATAATACCATCTCAGCTGGTATTGTAAGGTATTCAGAATAAATTCACATTACGAAATTTCTATGTACTTTTATTATCCGTTATATATGTGTGTGTGTGTGTGTTAATGATACTATAAGTTACTGATTCTTAATGCCTTCCCTCATATTGTTCCCTCTGGATGTAGTTGTGTTGACCGTAAAAGCAGTGACTTTGGCCTGGTTGGAATACGGACAGAGTATATACAGACGGATTGTGCAACTAATGTGGTAATACTGTGTGTGCATGCACACATGTGCCTTTAGAGGGTTGAAGTTGTTTTCATTTAAATTTATGACCCTAAGGGGATGCACGATCAGTTAGGGATCATGCCTCATAAAATGAATATATATATATATATATATGTATGTATGTATGTATGTATGTATGTATAGTCTTGGAGGCTTTGCTACATACTTGACATTGATTTTTTCTACTTAATTTGGCATAGGGAAATTCTGGGGGCCCTGTTGTCAATGTTGATGGAGAAATTATTGGTGTACATACTATGAAAGTGATTGCTGCTCATGGACTCAGTTTTGCTGTACCAGTTGATTCGGTCTCTAAAATTATACAGCATTTCAAGAAAAGTGGGTATGTTCTTATATTTTTGCATGGGACTACTTATTTTAAGCATAAAATCAGATACTTAATAGGAAATTTAGTTTGTTGTGTTAACATGGAATAATTCATTTACTGTCAGATTTTACATCTTGAGTGAGCGAGCTTGCAAAAGTTTGTTTGATGAAATATTGTCCACATTATATCAAACCCTTCATTTTCTCATTGTGTTCCAAGATATTTCCAATTTATACATTTGGATTAAGTTTTGCCAATTTCCTATGGATCAGTGGCGCCTTCTCCTCCCTTAAGTTTGGTATGGGTGGGGTTGGGGGTTTGTGTTTCCTTTGTGTGAGTAAATTTCTAAAGGAAAAAAATGAAGAAGAAAAAGTGTGGATTAAGTTGCATTGAAATACTCAGTACATACCTGTAGCTCCCAATTGATGAGTAAACGACAGACAACTCTGATTCTTCCCCCAACCATTGGAGCTACTCGTGCTTAAAATTTCATAGATGCTTCTGTCACAAGAGGTATTGATGAAATTTCTATACATGACAATCTCTCTCTCTTTGTGGTTATTAGAGCATTGGCCTATGAGCTACATATTGGTAGGCTTAAACCCCCTTTAAGATTTTATTCTAGGCTTCTTCTCATGTTGTTTATTCACCTACTTTGCGAAAGAGCACTAGCTCAAAAAAATGAGTGGAGGGGGAGGTTGTTGGTTTCAAAATACTTTTTTTGGGTTTTAGGTAAATAAAAAATTGTGGTTTCAAAATGTATGGGTGCATAAAAGGAAGGATTTTATTCAAGGTTTCTTGTATGATCCCAAAAGACTTTTTAAGATTCATTTGAAAGCATCACAACTATATGAGCGAACGTAATAGATGGTAATTTTGTGCAGAAGGGTGGTTCGACCTTGGCTTGGACTGAGAGTGGTTGATCTTGACGAGATGATGATTGCACAACTTAAAGGAAATGATATCACATTTCCAAATGTCAGTAAGGGTGTTCTCGTACCTATGGTATGTCCTCTAATTGTTTCCACCCCCAATCTTATTTTATAAAGCAAAATGAAAAAAGCATCTTATGAGATGGTCTCATGAAACCTCCCTCTCACAACATGTGTGGGTTCCATATGCTATGAGTGGGTGGTCCCATGAGATATCCTTTTGTATTATAATGTACTTGGCCATGTTTTATGAGGGGTTATATGTTATACTTGAGAAAATATATCTAAGATCACAATAATTTGTTCTTTTTGGGTGACGCATGTTTTATTAATTTCTATACTTATTTGCAAACTTACTCTTTAGATTCTTATCTCAATGGAGTTTTATGGGCTACATGTAGGGTTTACAATCACTGGTTTGTAGAAACTGGGATGGATATGGTATACTGCTTCCCCTCCCCCCACCCCTTCTTTCATAGATACTAACCTTGTCTGTCACAGTAGGATGGGAAAAATGGTATTGGGTCTATGACCAAATATTTTTACGTACTTTGCTTTGTTTTGACAGTTGTTTAGGTTAGATTTAGGGTCTGGATGGGGCTTGACTTTTGAGGGTAGTATGCTGTGCTTTCTAGTGAACCCAACTCTGATCAAAAGACTAGAGGTTCAAAAGGCATTGCATATTTATTTAGCTGTGGTTGGTCTTTTGTTTGCATGAACTGATATTTTAACAGTGATTTTAGTTAATGTCAATCAGATCCAGGTTAGGATTTGGGCTGGGTTTATTTGGTGGAGTGGGTGGCTTCCCACTAAAGCAGTGTTGGGCAAAATATATTTTTGATGTTTCCATTTAAAATTAAGTCTTTAATAGTGTGCCTTGACGTGTGTGTTGATTTTATATTAATTAGGAATTCTGTTCCCTTCTGCCATATTAACAAATAGAAGGAATATGCACTAATTCCATGCTGGGAAATAGAATTTGTGGTATCCCAAGGATTCCTGATGATATGACGTTGATAATAATCAAGAAAAAAGGCATCTTCTCATTTTTGATGGTTTTATTTTACTAGGTGACTCGTAGATCCCCTGCTGATCGTGCTGGATTTCGTCCTGACGATGTTGTGATTGAATTTGATGGGAAACCTGTTGAAAGTATCGAGGAGGTATTTGGGATCGTAATTGATGTCAGTAGGTGGAAATTATGCATTTTGCAATGAGAAGTAAAAAACACTAAAATATTTAATGGCTGGAATTTGAGCAGTTTGTGATTAATGGATATATAACCTTAATCTTAGATTGTTGTGCATTTTCCTTTGATTAAACCATAGTTTAGTGACTGCTGGCAGGAATTCTGATCCTGAGGGCCTCATAATGGATTTATGATTGAATGTGTTGATTGTCAGAATATTTTAAGTCTGTGATGAGAAACTAAAGGATATCAACAGAGAATATAACTTAACTTCCAAAAAAAGGGAGAATATAACATGATACATGTGGTGTGCAAAAATTTCCAATTTAATTGAGTTTGGGTTCAGAAAACTCATGCTTTTGCCTAATTGAGTTTTTTGCTTACTATTTTTATGATTATGATTCTGATGGTCTATATGATTTGTGAATTGTGGCAGATTATTGAAATAATGGGGGACAGAGTTGGAGTACCCATGAAAGTGGCTGTGAAAAGAGCTAAGGATAATTTGGTCACTTTGACGGTAATTCCAAAGGAATTCAAATCAGATAACGTATCATTTATGTGGAAGATTTGGAACTACTTAGATAACTGGCGCTATATTGCAAAAACCCAATTGTAATAAACCCGAAATTCCTATTCTTCAGCGCAAGTCTTTCAAATTGTTTGCCAATGGCATTATCTGAAATTGCAACACATACTGACATCAAAAGAAATTCCCAATATCAATATAGCAACGAAGTAATCAGGAGATGCCAGGAGAAGGTAAGCTGATGAGAATACAAAGGCGAGTTCCTTCAAACATGATCCGGCTGTTTGCCATTCTTCTCAAACAGCTCATATGCATGCATTGATGTTTTTCCCTGCTCTCCATTGTTTCCAGCTGATGCTCACTCTTGGCCGCTGCTCAAAATTTTTCAAAGTCCTTTTTTTTTTGGTATTGAATAAAACTAATATGAAACAAACATAAGTACACAATCAGCTGCCACTCTTATCATTATATTTTCTCACGAAGTAAAATTTCAAAAAAGGCAATTAGTTACAACAAACAAATATGATTTTTTATAGCATGATAGTGTTGGAATACTCTACGGCCCATGAATTCTTCATTGAATTGGAGGAGTTTTTTGTCACACCTTGCTAGATTCACTAATTTATATAATCTCTAACGTGAAAGTGTAATGTTTATTGTTGCTATCTTCTTGTTGGGCTATATTAGTGTAGCATTTTGGTCAATTATGGTCCAGTTCAATCTATTTTTGTCTATTTTGGTCCATTCAGTTAACTTTGATTCATTTAGTCTACTTTGGTGTATTTCAGTCCACATTGACTCATTCGGTCTATTTCAGGATAATTCGATTAATTTTTGTTTACCATGGTCTATTTGGTCTACTTTGGTTCATTTTGATCCACTTAGGTCCATTCAATACAATCTAGTTCGGTCTATTTTAGTGAATTTTGGATTAATTGGGCCTTAACTTGATTGTTTTTTTTTTTTTCCCTCAATTTTGAGCTCAAAAATTTATTTATATTTAGGCCAAACTCTTTAGTTTTAGGGGGAAAAAAAAATGCAAAGAAAATAAACATTAGAAATTAGAGATATGGGCCTTAAAAAAACAAAAAAATGAAAAATATTCACAAGATTACCTGAAATCAAATCACTACCAAAATGATCAGCGTTGTGTGTGGAGCCTAGTGACTTAATAGAGCCCAAAATGTGATCCAAGAAACCAAGCCTAAGCCCAAAATCTATTTTCAAGCCCAATACCCATTTTAAAGCCTAATTTCCAAAGGGCTTACAAAATGTGTGTACGCTAGGTATATGATGCATATGAAACCAATCTACCGCATACACACCTTTTGCTTAGAAGCCTAAAATTACTCATTTCCTTTTTGGTGGGATTTTTTGGTCAATCAGTTTGACCAATTGACTGGCTAAAACCAACCAAATTCTAGCCTCCACTAAGCCTATAAATACCTCCAATTTCCACCACCAAAAGGATTCTACTATTCACCCTAGCGAAAGCTATGTAAAAATTACTCCAAAATACTTATATTCTTAAGTTTCTTTATCAGACCCAAAAAAGAACTTTAATCCAAGTTGTTGATTCACACATAAAGATACGGTAGTTGATTCCAGCCAAGGGATCGATCAATCTACATCCCTATAAGGTATTAAAGAGATGAGATATATGTCTTTCCCATAACCATATCTCATTTTTTGTTTTTCTCTTTATCTATACTACTATTTAAGGGATTTCTCATGTTTGGAGCTTTCATTTTAGATGCCTAATATACCCTTAAATTCACCTATATAGAAAGCTTAAATAATATGGTTAGACATGTAAAATTGCTAATTTAGAAACTCCTAAATTTTAGCTAAATTTAAAAAAAAAAAGTTTTCCTCTATCTTAGGTTCGTCTCTCTCTCAAAGATATTTCCACCTCTCCTTATTCCTTCTAAACAAATCAAACACAAATAAATGTCTTCCTTCCTCCTATTTAATCTTTATATATATATGTAAAACCTCTCTTTTTCTCTCTCAAATGAAGGACCTACAAGGTAATTCTCTTAGCTTTGTTTATTTTTTTTTTATTGCTTATTTGATTTTGATTTATTTTTTTATAGAAATTGTAAGAAAAGAATTTTAAATAATAAACATTGTATAATAACTATTTTTAGGGTTATTGGACCAATTGAAGTTGTTGTATATTTGCTTTTATGGTGGCAAAAGTAAGGAACTTAGGAGCAAATGAGATTGAAGTCAGACATGAAAAAGATTCAAAAGATTGCATTGTTTTCTTACCCTATTTGCTTTCTTTTCTTTTCTTTTTCCCATTTTTTTTGCCCTTCAATTCTACTTAAAAGTTATTATTTGTTGGATATGAGTGAGTTACATGTGTGAATAGATTTTTTTTTTCAATTTTTTTGCATTCTTTTTGTTATTTTGTAACTCTGAACTATAAAATTTCGGGATAAAAAGTGTAATTATTTACTTTATTGTAATGCAATAGGTTTGTCCATGATGATAGGTTCTTGAATGTAAGGACATGGAAATAGAAGAGATAAAGTAGGATGAAATTATTGTGAAAAACAAGGCCATGAGTCAATGCTTAGTATTTGTAGGAAAATGTGTAAACTTGACCTAAAAAAAAAAAAAAAGAGCCTCTTTGCATGCACATAGCACGTGTGATGAAGCTAGTTTGTTTTATTATTGTCTTGTATTCTTTTTATTTGTTGTTGTTGTTGTTGTTGGTTTTTATTTTTATTTTTATTTTATATATATATATATATATATAGTGTGTGATATTTTGTTCTTGAGTGATAACATGTTGTTTACATGTGCTTCATTTCTATTTTCTATGCATGACACAAACCTAGGAATCGGGTTGGAACCCTAGATGCGTACGCTAGCATAATGGTGTGTACACATTTCTGGGCAAAGGGTATTCTATTTTTATTTTATTTTTTGTTTATTTACTTTTTTATTTTACTAATGTTGTATGTATATATATAAATATTTTTTATTTTATTTCTTCTTAATGTGGTTTAATTTGTTATTTGTATGTATATATCTCCTTGTTTGGTTTCTTTTCTTTTCAGTTAATAAATACAAAAAATGCAATTTCATTTAAAATAAGTGGCTTACAATTTCATTTTAGTCAGGGCTTTTGATTAAGTTTTCTCCCGCACGTTACTTGAATTCGTTGATGTACATTAGTTTAGAATTTATTGCGTGTGAGATATTGGATATTTTGATGCTTTGACTATTTCCTCCTGAAGTGTCTTTTATAATAAAACTAGTATGTAGCCCCGTGCTACTGCACGGGAATGAATATATTATTAGTCATGAGTTTATTCATGTTTAAAAGGCTCAGTTAAGTCTAAATTCATATTATTAACCAGAAAATTTCATTAACAAAATTTAGCAGTATATATATTTTACACAGAAAGATGAACCTTGGTGACAATGTTTATCCAAAAGATCCATTCACACTTTTGAATTTTCAATCTCTATTGGTGATTAAAATTTTCGTAGCTTAAAAAATTTTAAATTAAAAAAAAAAAAAAAAAAACCCCGCAGAGTTGTACTCATTTTGTAGTTTTACGATGGGTTATTTTGTAGCATGATGGGCATTTGTGTGAAGAAAAAACTTTTGAAGTTCCATAACTAATAAAAGAAATTCTCTCAAATCTCTTTTTATTTTTGAAACCAAGACGATAGAATTGCATTTATATGGCAAGAAATACATACAAGGGTGGGCCCATGGAGCAGCCCAAAGTAGAAGTGGCTACAGTAAGTTATAGAAGCATAACGCATGCAAAATACATTGAACCAAAACGTAGGAGCCTAGTCCTGTCCCTGTGTATCCATGAACCTTCGATACTCTTCAAGCAGTCCACACGCCATGTCTGCTATCACCTTTGGGTGAGTTTGGTAGTGTTGGAAATAAAACTTGTTCCTCGCGGCCCATATTGCCCATGCTGTGACTGCCCATTTCTCCAATTCCTGCTGACTGAGCGTGCTTCGCATTTGCCGAAATAAAAGGAAGAAATCACTGACAGCGTTGCTGCACTTTTGGGTTCGGCCTCTGAACAGAGCCCACACATTTTGAGCAAAGGGGCATTCCCATAAGATGTGGTGCACAGTCTCAGTATTATGAAGGCAGAATTCGCACCGTGTGTCCACCATCACTCGGCGTTGATGCAGCTTGTCTCTAGTTGGAAGACAGTTCGAAACAGCTCTCCATAGGAACATCCTGACCTTTGGCGGCACTTTCAGATCCCATACTTTGTTCCAGGTTGGCCCATCCTCCCGAGCACCAGAGTGCTCCGCCCAACACTGCGTACTGGAGCGAAGAGCAACTCGGTACGCAGTTTTTACCGAGAATTTTTGGGCTGCGTTTTCAATCCATACAAGCGTGTCTTGGGACTGCAAATGGTCAAGTGGTATGGATAGAATCTCCTCCCTCGTCCTCTGGCTGAACATGGCATCAAGCTTTCCACGGTCCCACTGTCGAGTGTCTTCGTTTATGAGCTCACAAACTCTCATCTCCACCGTTGCCTCTGTTCGTGGTATTGGCTTGTGTGTGAGCCATTTATGGGTGTACACTCCAATTGTTCTACCATTTCCCACCCGCCACTTTGAGCCTCTAAAAATTATATCCCTTGCTGCCAACAGGCTTTTCCAAACAAAGGAAGGATTGCTCCCTACATTCGCCATCATGAAGGAGCTGTTTGGAAAATATCGAGCCTTATAGACCTTGTAAAATAGTGAGTCTGTGTCATGGATTAGTCTCCATGCTTGCTTGGAAAGCATTGCCAAATTAAAAGAATGGAGGTCACGAAAACCCATTCCCCCTTCTTTTTTTTGTGTGCAAAGTTTCTTCCAATTTATCCAGTGGATCTTTCTTTCTTCCTTTGTTTGTCCCCACCAATATTTTGCTAGCAAAGAGTTGATGCTATCACACGTGGATTTGGGCAATTTGAAAATGCTCATGGTATATGTCGGGATTGCTTGTGCCACCGTTTTAATTAGAACCTCTCGGCCAGCCTTTGAGATGAACTTCTCTTTCCACCCCATTACTCGTTTTGTAATCTTCTCTTGTAGGTCTTTGAAAGTGGACACTTTTGATTTTCCACTGACCATAGGCAAGCCAAGGTACTTGTCAGTTTGTGTCATTATTCTTCCCCCCAACAATTGCTGGATCAACATTCTAACTTCCGGCTTTGTATTCTTACTAAAAAACAAGGCCGTCTTTTGGCGGTTAATAGCTTGACCCGAGGCCGCTTCATATTGGCCAAGAATATGTAACAGCTGTTGGCATTCCCCTACTGTGGCTTTACAGAAGAGGAGGTTGTCATCGGCGAATAGGAGGTGAGAAATGCAAACCCCATGTTGACTTGACAAGATTCCCTGTAACACTCGGTTTTCAACAGCTTTCCTTAACAATGCTGATAGGCCCTCAGCACATAGGAGGAATAGGTATGGAGATAATGGGTCTCCTTGCCTAATACCCCTAGATTGAGTAATGAAGCCCCTTGGTTCACCGTTAATTATAACTGAATAAGTGGCAGTTGTGACAGTCTCCATGACTACTTGCACCCATCTATGGTCAAATCCCAGTTTGCACATAATATTCTGCAAAAAATTCCAATCCACTCGGTCATAGGCTTTGCTAATGTCAAGCTTGACCGCCATGTGCCCCACTTTGCCTCTTCTTCTATTTCTCATTCTGTGTAGTAGCTCATATGCAACTGTTATGTTGTCAGTAATAAGACGGTTTGGCACAAATGCACTCTGAGACTCAGAAACAACATTAGGCAAAATATATTTTAAACGATTTGCAATAACCTTAGAAATTATCCGCGAGACCACATTACTCAAACTAATAGGTCTATAGTCCGCTAAGTGTGTGGGGTCCTTCTTTTTTGGAATTAGGACAATATGTGTATGGTTCATTTTCTTCAGCATATGACCCGAGTGCAAGACTGATAAGACAGCTTCAGTGACATCATGACCTACAATATGCCAGTATTTCTGAAAGAAAAAGGGAGACATACCATCTGGTCCCGGTGCTTTTGATGGGTGCATTTGGAAAAGGGCAGTACGGACTTCATCAGGAGTGTACCGCTGGGTGAGTCTGTCATTCATTTGTGGGGTGACCCGTCTTTCAACAACTTGTACAATACCTTCAATATTGACTGTTGGGGTTGCTGCAAACAGGTCCTTGAAATAAGATTCGGCCACCCTGGCTATACCATCCTCCGTATTCCACCATCGACCCTCTCCATCGAATACACCATGGATATGGTTTTTGCGTCGACGTTGGCTAGCCCGATTATGAAAGTACTTCGTGTTCTTGTCGCCGGCAGGTAGCCAAATTGATCGAGACCGTTGTCGCCAGAATAGCTCATCCTGGTGAATCAAGTTGCTAATGTCAGCTTTCAGTTCTTTGATTGAGCTGATACAAGTGGCATTGTTTTGCAAGCAAAGTTCCTCAAGTAATTTTTGTTTTTCCTGCAATTGCATGTTAGAGGATCCAAAAACCTCACGGCCCCAATCAACTAGAGCAAACCTGCAGTTTTTAATTTTTTCGAACAGCCTCGCCATTGGGCTACCAGGGGTCACCCCGGCCTCCCAAGCCATTTGGATGACATGTACACAGTCGGGGTGAGTGGCCCATCTCTCTTCAAAACGCTGTGGTATTTTTTTCTTTTTGGCATGCCTTTGGGATTGTATTGTGATGAGGATTGGTATATGATCAGAATATGCTGCTTGTAGGTGAGCGACATGGCTATGGGGGAACTTATCTCTCCAAAGGGTCGTGGCGCATGCCCTATCCAATCTTTCCTGCACATAAGCATCCCCTACCCGACCGTTATTCCAAGTAAAGATATTACCTTGGAAGCCCAGGTCCGCCAACCCACAGTGTAGGAGTGTCGACCGAAAGTGCTGCATTGGGGCCAGTGGCTTTGGTAGTCGACCTTGCTTCTCTTCTGATTGAAGGATCTCGTTAAAGTCCCCAAAGCAAAGCCAGGGTGCTGAGTGCCTAGAGTGGAGATGTTTCAAGAGTTTCCATGAATCCTGCTTTCGTTGCTCCTCAGGCCATCCGTAAAAACCTGTCAATCTCCATGGGTTTGCTGGGTCATCCATAATAAGCGCATCAATATGATTTAGGGTAAAAGTTTGGACATGCAACTCAATTTCCTCCTTCCATAGTAAAGCCAAACCTCCACTACGACGAATGCTAGGTACCACAAACATACATCGATATGGTAAACCAGCTTGAATCTGTCTCATCTCTGATACAGACTGTTTTGTTTCCATAAGAAACAGGATTTTGGGAGCTTTTTCCCTCACAAGATGAGAGAGCACATCCACTGCACGTTGGTTCCCAAGCCCCCGGCAGTTCCAGCTCATGATTTTCATTGTTCTCGACGGGGCTGTCCAGCAGCCTCCACCGTTTTGATGATGATATTTTCTGGGTTACATTCCATGGCTTTACTTCTCTTCTCATTCTGTTTCAGTTCTTCTTCCAAAGGTAGGTTGTCTTCAGGCTTGTCTCTTTTCAAGTTGCGGCTAATAGTTTCTTTAGGGTCTGTGTGGGTTTGGGTTATTTTGTGGCGTGGTATTTTGTTTCGAGAGATTTTATTTTCAAAGGTACGTGGTTTGTGTTTCTTGCCCATGCACGGTGGGCTTTCACGTGGTTTGTTGATGTGAGTTTGGGGTGGGTCACGTGTTTGGATTAGATGAGTTGGGAGTGGGTCATATGGTTGGTTTAAGTGAGTTGGGAGTGGCTGGTTTACGTGGCTTTGGAGTGGGTCACGTGGTTGGTTTGAGTGGGTTGGGAGTGGCTCACGTGGCTGCTGGTTTGGCTGGCTTGGGAGTGGGTCACGTGGCTGGTTTAAGTGATTTGAGAGTGTGTCACGTGCTTGTTGATCATCATACTTAACTGGCACATTGATGAGGCTTGGGTCCAACGTATCGGCTGCCATAATTCTGGACCCATTAATCTCTGTTCCCATGATTTCAGTTCGCCCATAATCATCAGCATTGATGTGGTCAGTTTCCTAAATTTTCGCTCCAAGTAAATGCTCAGACGTTACAGCCGCAGTCATTGATTTCTTAATTGTCTGAGTAACCGACCTGTGGGAGTCATAAATGCTTTTAATGCCAGTGACGTTAGCAGTCGCCACGTGGGTTGTGGTTTGGCTCCTTGTTTGTTCATCACTCTCCGGCGCCGTTTGCTGCATCGATGGTCTGCTGGTTGTCCGATCCGATGCACTCCTCCGTACTCCAGCCTTCAACCATTCCCCATACGGTCTCGCCGTCTGCTGTGTGGGTCCTGGAGATGGACAGTCCTTCATCTCATGGCCGAATCTCCCACATTGGTAGCACATCCCCACCAAACGCTCGTACTTAAAGCCCACACGTACATGGTCACCCTCTGGGTTAGCAACCCATCCTCCTCGCCGAATCGGTTTCTCCAGTGGAAGCTCGACCCTGATCCTGATGAAGCGCGCTTGGTCGGATAGGAATGTTTTCTTGTCCACCTCTACTACTTGCCCCAAACCTTTACCGATCTCCCAGCCAGCCTCTTCGTTCATCAAGTCGAACGGTAGTCCCCACACCTGGACCCATATAGGAAGAACTGAAAAAATCACTGAGTTGGCTGTCATACCCCTTTCCCACCGTCGGAGGACCAGCAAAATGTTGTCGAAGCTCCATGGACCGTTGTTCAATACCCATGTCAGTTGGCTCTCAAGTTTGAATCTAAACTGAAACAGCCCCTCTCCCACGTCCACTATTCGCAAATCATTTCCTAGTTTCCACACCGTCCTTAGTAGTGCTTTTGCCGCCCTCTGGTTGTAGGGACGAGTAGTGAGAAAACGGCCTAATAAGGTGAGGGAACAGTCTTCAATAGTTTTCTCTCTTCTGGTGGACCGAATGTGCACCACTTCACCTTCTTCCTCTGTGAGTTGCATGTTTTGTAAACGGTCAATGAATTCTTGGTCCATGTTAAGTCTTTTGGAAGTCCACTGTGTATACACAGTGGAAAGGTAGACTCACCTGAGCGTGAGAGAAGAAGCTACGTAAGTATTTTGGAAGTCCACTGTGTGTACACAGTGGAAAGGAAGACTCACCTGAGCGTGAGAGAAAAAGCTCCTACGTAGAGGAGAAAAGAGAATAATCACTGTTTATAAAGAGATGGATTTGTGCGTGTTTTTATACATCTTTCATAATTGTATTATCACGAAACAGGTACAAGGAATTTAGATTGATACTATAAATTCCCAACGCATGGGTGTTTAATGTGTTATTAATTTCATCTTATTGGCTTCTACACATGACAGCAAAATTAAAAATAATTAGATTGTACACGTGTATAGTAAAATTGGACTCCAATTTCATATTCTAATTGAACAATTGAAATGATAATATATGATAATAACAACAATAGGAAAATTCAAATAAAATTTTGGATTAAATTGTAACAATCTGAATAAAAAATTCCAGTAGAAAGACATGGTGAAGTGATCCCCTCCAAGAAGGTGATCAAACTTGCTTAAATATAGAATAATAAATCTCTCTCCAGAAAATTTACATTGTTCATAACCTTTATCTTTACTGAAAATTTTAAAAACATAATGACTCACATCTGCCATCCAAACATCTACAGTCGGGCCCTCTACAATTTGCGTAAGATTCCATTGATCACTAAGTTCCTTTACAGCTTGCAAAAAGTATCATCCATCAATTTACATCAGTGCTTTCTTCATTGTTATAGGTGCCAAACTTGAACAAAAAGCCAAATATAAGGATAGTGAATTTTGGACATAATGTGCATCTAATCACATATTAGCAATTTATAACAAATAAAGATGCAAACTTTGTAAGTGAATAGTAAACAAAACTCAGTGTCAGAACCAAGAAGAAAGCACTTTAATCCGAAACTTAGTGCAAATGTAAAGATGCAAACTTTGTAAGCAATTTATAACAAAGATGCAAACTCTGGCTTTGCTATCTTTTTGGAAATTATGCAATGTACCCAAACTAAGTTCTTATCACCGATGTTAATCTCTTTGGTTTTCATGTTTGACTGCAAAATCAAGAAAAAACTTAATTAGTACAGTAACTCATTTGACCCGATACATAGAAGTGGTTTTAATGAGAATGAGCCCACATACATTTAACCACATGATGCAAAATTCAACTTCAATTTCAGATTCTAGACACATGGCACAAAATTAGAACTTTAATTTGGTGTGTACACATGGCACACAATTAGAGTTCTAATTTGGAATTCAATTTCACACTCTTTTTGCTTCACCTATTATTATATATTAGTCGTAAACCCGCGCATTGCGCGAGATAATTTTTTTTAGGGATTAAGTATATTTGGGGTAATAAGTAATAACACTCTCCCATTTTGTTTATATTAATAACAAAATATTTTAAATTTATTTAAGAATCTGTTTATAAATGTTTAACCATGGTTAGTAAAGACATTACTCATAACTTTAGAATTAAAATACAAATTTATAAAATACCAAAAGATTGGAAATGACAAATCTCTCCATAACTCATTGGGAAAAGAAAAGGGAAAAAGAAGAAGAAGCAAAAGACATTATTTAATATTTTGAAATACACCTTAATTTAAAATTTTAAAATAAGAGAATTTAATTTTAAAATTAAGGATAATTTTGGAACCTACCTTAAGCACAGACAATTTAGTACACAATATTTTAATATTAATTTAACAAAATTTGGTTAAACAAATGTAAAGGGTTAAAATACTTTTTCCTTTCAAGTTTGGAGTAGAGTGTCATTTCTTCAAAACTCAAGGAAGGGGAATGTAATTACCCCTATATTATTATTATTATTATTATTATTCTTGTTGTTGTTGTTGTTAATAATTGATTTTTCATTTTATTTTAAGTTAATAAAAGCCTTACATATACCTTTTTATTTATTTATAGAATATACTTTTTTTTAACCTTTACATATCTTTTTTTTAATGTGAATCTTTACATATACCTTAAGTAAACTCTATATATTCCACTTCTTTAGATGTGTAAAATCATAAACTACTACTTCATAATGATAGTAGCTAATTAGTTTTATCACTTTTTTTTTTTCATAATTTCATTTATAACGTTTTTTTTACTATTATCATATATTTACTGGCTAATGATTTTCATAACAGAGGTGTTAAATGAGATGTAACATTGTTTATTAGATTTTTAAATGTAATTGTGTATGAAAATTACACACACACACACATATATATATACACATACATACATATATATATATATATATATATATATATATAAAGTTAAATGAAATGTCCAAAAAGAGATTTTAAAATTTTCTAACTTTATTTCTTATGTAATTTCTATTATTACATGAGAACATCTCCTTTTAATTATGAATTAAAGTTTAATTGCTATGATTGTGTATAATTATTGATTATTGATTCAATCTTTTAAGTGAATGTAACAGTTGATTTTATTGCACTGTAAAGTTTTTAATGTTCTCCATATTAGTCATATTTATTTTTTATTTTGATTTCTCCTTACAACCTCTTTGTTTTCCAATTAATAGTTACTAATTGACATTTGATTTTTTTTTCTTTACCATCTCTCACTCTCTCTCTCTCTCTCTCCAAAGGCAACCTACTGTTTTCCAAATTTTGATTATGATTTTATTGCATCAAATATGCATTGTAGTTTTTTTTTTTTTTTTTTTTCATTTAATTTTGCTACCCTTAAGTTAGTATATCCATAACTATTAGTTTCTTTATATTAAATTTGGTTTGATATCCTCATTATTCTTTTTTTAATTTAGTGTTTCCCAATTGGCATTTGTTTTGTATTATATTTTTTCTTTGATGTATTGGGTTTGAGAATGAGTGTGTCCCTAGTATTACTCCACTTTATGATGACACTTTTATTTATTGAAATTAAGTATAATTTTTAATTTTTAATTTTTTAAATAAAAAGGAGAGAAAAATATAAATAATTTAATGATATGGAAGATGTGGGGAGATGAATAGTGATATTAAGGTACAAGATAGTGGGGAGATGAAAAGATAAAGGTAAGGAAAAAGCTTGGACAAAGTGTAAATGTAAAAAAAAAAAAAAAAAAAAAATTTAAGGATAATTTTATTATTTAAATAAAATATTCCATATTTAATTATTAAAAAAAAAAAAAGAGAGAAAATATAAATAATTTAATGGTGTAGAAGATGTGATTGAATTTAAATGTTGAACAACATAAGATGAGAAGAAAAAAAAAAGTAAAAATAAAATATATAACAATAAATACCAATAAAGAGAACAATTGCACATAAAAGATTTTTGTTCTTTCTTATAACTCAAATTAAGATTGATGGTTTTTTTTCTTTTTTTTTTTTTTAAATTATGTGTTTTAGGATTTTGTTTTTTCCCTTTTATAATTTTGATTGAATTTTGGTTTGGATTAATACTTAGTTGTTTTTGGAAATAGAAATTTGAATATGTCTACCAATTTTTTGACTTATAAATTATTATAAAATCTATTTTTTTTTTATTTCTTTAGTTTTATTTTAATTTTGGTTAAGTTAACACTGTAATTTTGTGATGATTTTTTATTATTATTATAATTTCCTTATTCCTTAAGAGATGAGTTGTATATTAAGCAAATGTAACACACTACAACAAAGTTAGAAGAATATGGTTCACCTTAAAAATTATTAATGAAATACACAAAAAATATTAAAATGATATATTTGTAGAGATAAAAAGATTTAAAAAAAATTGTAAAAATCTTTTTTTTTTTTTTTTTTGAAAAAAAGACAATGCTTGAAGTAATTGTTACTTTTTGTATATTACACTTCACTATATAATATTTATATTCCAATGCATCGTGTGAGCCTATGGCTAGTTTTTTATAAAAACTGAATAATTCTACAATTCTTCTATTGGGAATAAATTCTAATCTTAGGTTGCTAAATGCAAATGTAGTAGAAACATGGTGAGAGAGAATAATGGGTTGTGCTCATGGTTTGTGTAATAAGCATGTGATATGATTATGGGCTTCCTTTATAATAGGATCTTTTGTTACTCTTAGAGCAAACAAAATGACGCCATTATCCCCACCCAAAATGTTTTCCTATAATGACAAGCTTTATCTTTTAACCTCTAAGAAATGCAATGTAATGGCCAAAGGATATGCCCCTTTAATATATTGTCTCTAATCAAATAAACAAAGGCTCCTGTCCCCTTTAGGTACAAGTTTATATAGAATGCAATTGTTTACAATTTTTTCTTTTCTCTGTAAGAAAGAATCATCAACCTTAACAAACCAAAATAAAAAAGAACCATCAAAATTAATTAGAGTTATAAGAAAGAGCAAAAAAAGGGTAACATTTAACAATTAAAGAGAAAAAAAAAACAATTTAAAAAACAAATCTAAATGGCATTAACCAATGTGGAGTCTTAAAGAACTCTTGGTTTACCTAGAATATAATAGAGAAAATAAAAATGAGACTAATACTAATTCTAGGAAACATATATAGAGAAATAGAAATAAGGATGCTAATTAAAGAACATTGGTAATACCATCAATCCTGTTTGAAGCTTAATCATAGCTCCGCTAATTTGCTGACTTTCAACTTTTGGCTAGTATATATTTAGGCGTTCTCCAATGCCGTAAAATTCCTTATTGTCTAGCTTTACTTGAATTCCTACAAACTACCCAATTAAATTAAGTGAGAAAATGAGTATAATGATTCTAGTGTAGAGAAAAAATAATAATAATTCCAAAAGATTAGTAATTTAGCATAAATAGAAGAATGTATAAAAAATTCATCGAAAATTGAGATAGAAAGAGAGAGAGAACCTTTTTTTGAATTCCTGTAAACTACCCGATTAAATTAAGTGGGAAATGAGCATAATGATTCTAGTGTAGGAAAACAAAGAAGAAAAAAAAGAAAAGAAAGGATTCCCAAAGATTAGTAATTTGGCATAAATAGAAGAATATAAAAAATTTATAGAAAAATTGAGAGAGAGAGAGAGAGAGAGAGAGAGAGAACCTTTTTTATGAGAGAAAACCATGCATAGAATGGAATAGATAGTTACCAATTTATAGTAAGACAATGTGAATAAGAAGAGACAAAATAAAGGAAGATGAAGAGAAAGAAGAAGAATAATAGTTAAGTAGAGGGTAGTGGGGAGATGAAAAGAAGAAGAAGAATATTTATGTAGAGAGTAGTGGGGAGATGAAAAGATAAGGATGGAGAAAGGTTGGAAAAAGAGTAAATATTAAAATAAAATAAAAATTAAATGTTAAAAAAAATTATAAAAAAATTGGAAAGAAAATGATAATGAGGTGGACACTTATGTGGCTCAACTGGAGCGTAGCAACAATAAATGCTACGCTTCAGCTTTTAGTAATATATAGATGGGTAAGGATTTGAATAGGCAAGGATTTGTCTCCAACAAAAACTTATGCACGTGGACTTGACTAAATGAGATACTATGGCTTAATTTCATCAATTCAAATGGCATTGAATGTGGTCTTGCATATTAAGGTGATATAGTAATTCTTGGATTGATCAAGTGTTATTCGTTTCCTTTGCTGCATGATAATGTTTATTTCCTTTTATATCTAAACATGATAGCCGATGTATCTTCCTTGCATTGTTTCCAAATTTAATCTTGTGCCTGGAATAGCCAAATATTCCCATAAAGACCACCGCATACACTTGGTGCAATGGTCACTTCACAAGTATAAGTGCGTGTGGGGTGTGGGGGGCAAGGGGCATGGTTCAAGTCTCCAGGAGGGAGTTTCACATACATATACACTTATATTAGGCTAGAGTAGAAATTCTATCTTATATATCAAAAAATATCCCCAAAGAGCTTGGAAATAAATTATTGCATTTAATTGGGTGATCAATGGCTTGATTAAAATGTGATAGCATGATTTATTTTTCTTCCTTTTTTAATATGATTGACATGCGTTATAATTTCCTTGGACATTGGTCTTAAAGATTTGAATTCAAATTTAAAATTGATTGGTTTTTTCAAAAAAGAAAAAAGATTGGTCAATTTAAGGGAAGTCTTCAGACAGCACTTAAAAGATAAAATCTTCCCTAATCAATGAGAATTAGATATTTTGTCAACTATTTCAATGATGAGATTTTGAAAAGAAAGTGATCATAAATTCTTTTAATTCTAAAAGATTTTCTTTTGGAAATTAATTAGGAGGGGAATTTGGCAAGTAAAAAAAAGATGGTTGGACATTAAATTTTCACGTCTACATGCTTTGATAATTAAATGCTCACATGCGCACACACTTGGATGATGATATTTTTATGCTTGGATGCTTATATATTCATGCAATTGGATTCTTGTGCGCTCACATGCTTTGATGATCGCGCTTAAATGTTCAGGTGATTGGATAGTAAGATGAATGCATGCTTGGATGCTCACATGTTCATATGTTCACATGCTTGAATGCACACATGCTCACATGCTTCCATGCTCATTTGCTCACATCTTTCGATGTTTACATGCTTGCATGTTCACATGCTCATATATCTAGATGCTTCTATGTTTACATGCTTGGACATCTTGTGCTCACATGTTTGGATGTACGCATGCTTACATGTTCACATGCTCCTATGCTCACATGATTAGATGTGCATATGCTTATACATTCCTTTGACCTTCACAAGATTGATTGCCTTTCACATTATCCTTTTTTTGCCTTCTGTTTTATCTTGACTTGCATGACCTGTAGATGAACTTTAGGGCTTAGAGGCATCTGTGTGTTCACATAGGTTCATTAGGTAGATCTCATTGAACCATTATCTAGTAACGATATATGAAGGCTAGCTGCAACTGGGTAGGCTTGGGGTGCCTAACCTTTCCCCATCCTATATCTTAACTCCAAACTTAGTTTGGTAGGTAGACCTTCATGAGTCATGTTTTGGTTTGCGGACCTATAAACAGGTAGCAACTCCTCCGTCTCTTTTTAAGAGGCTCTGCGTACTCCTAAGCTTGCACTAACTTTAAGTCTAAAACTGCTTTTAGAGAGATTAAGTATCACGTACCCCGCCTTTGCAAGAAGGAATCGACATGTTGATGTGTCATAAATGAGGGTGACTAACATAGGTCGTGATTTGGTAGTTATATGAAGTTCATGGAGTAAATTGGCCAGAATAATAGTTCAAGGGGTTTCTTGACCACTACCTTAATTTTCAAGGGGGTGTTAGAGAATTTTTTTTCCATTGTATTTGTATATAGAATTGTATATTCTACCATTTAAATAACACAAGATGTGGCAATATTCTAATATAAAATTTTTTAAATATTAAAATATAATCGAAATTCAATTAAAAATATATATTAGAATAATGATGCATAAAAATCTCTTATAAAACTTTTTTTTTTTTTTTTGGGATGTTAGATCTATAAAACTTAAGTTGTAGAAAATTAAAAGGTCAACCAAATATGAAATGTCTTTGGTTTTATATGTATTATATATTATAGATTATAAATAAGTAACATTTCAATGTTCAGAATGACAATACATTGGCTTATGGCCTTGACAATACACTAGTGGCCACTTTAAGAAGCACAAAAATAATTAAAAATGCATGTCACTCATGGAAGAACTAAGGAGCTCGATTAATTGATAAGATATGATATGGTTTTCCAAATGTGATGTCAATTTTTTTTAAAGCACTAATCTACTAGAAAAAAAGTTGGTTGAATTACTAATTTAGTCGGAAGACTAAATTAGTAATTGATGGTGCAAGAAAAACACCAAGTCAATTACTCGTCCATGTGGCCGTCCATAGCAATGTACAAAGTGGAGAACTGGTACACTCGTCATTCCTTAACCGTCCTCTTACTTTCATCCTCCATTCACTCATCCAATGAAGGACGAACAAGCAATGAACCTCGTCCTTCCTTAATGATGGACGAGTGAGGTTCACCAAGAGTTACACTTCAACACTCTTCCAAGAGCCAAGAGTCATGTTGAAGAGTCATATTGTTTGAATCTCAACACAGGTCCCGATGAGGTAACTCCTATGACAGTTATGGAAGTTATCCTCTGAATCCTCCAAACTCTACGACGATAGGAGAAATAACTGATTTCTAACACTATATAAAGACCCTTCTACGCAGAGGTATGGAGACTTTTCTCTCTTTTGGAATTCTAGATAAAAAAATTGGTGAAGTCTTTGAAGTGCTCTTTTTTTTCTACTTCAGTCCACTAACTTTACCATCGGAGGATTAAAGACCGACTTCCACCGGTCTTCTTTGATTTTCTTTGGTTTTCCAGGACTCATTCTTCAATATCAACAGCATCCGAAGACTTTTCAGCCCACTGATTCCTAAGAACTTATTAGTAATTACAAATAAATTTGAAATTAAAGAGAGAACGCTAAAAATATTCTATCTTGAAAGGAAAAATTTGCAGGATTTTTCTCTCATTCATGAGTGATGATTAGAACGAAATGAATAAATCATAAAGGAGTGGAATCAAAATATAAAGAAATACTAAGATTTGAAAGGAAAGTGTTAATCAAATTCTAGCTCAATTAAATTTGATTAACACTTTGCATAAATATGGTAACAAATAAATTTAGAGTTGAAAGATATAATTTTTAATTTTTCCCATTTTTGAATAGTTAATAAAGGGAGTTGAATAGCCAACAGAAAATAGCAAGGTGGGATGACTGAAAAAATTAAATAAAAAAGGATACCTTAATTAAGGTATTAAGAGAGAGAGAGAGAGAGAGAGAGAGAGAGAGAGATTTGTATTTATTTATATAAATATTAGGTGGCAGACCCATATTTTTAGGAGTTTGATTAGAAGAATTACAATTAATGGTCATAAAATAAAATTTAAACTTGACATAATTAGGTGACGCCCATCATTTATAAGGTAGTTTTTTTTTTCTCTCTCCCTTTTGTAGTCATACCCATTATTTTAGCAGTTATTTCTTCTTTTAATTATGAATTATTTTTAGAAATATTTTAATTAAGAATTTAAGAGTCCAATCATTGTGTTTTTAAGTGAAATTTCATTTCCTTGTAAAGAGAGAACCTTCGTTGTAAAGTTAATGCACAACCTAGGTGGTTTCAACTTTTACTTATATATAACCTGTGGCGAATTTTTGAACACATAATCAAAGAGTGGGAGAATGTATGCTAGAAACTTTTTTGATGTACCAATTGTATTTTGTTTCTTATTGACCTTGCTCATTTCATGCTTGCTTATCTTGGAGCCAATGGCTTTAGCATCAAGCTCATCCCAAGATACTCTATTGATTCAATGCTCTTTCCAAGAAATCTAAGCCAGCTAGAAAAACACTTTAGAATTGCTAAGCTTTCTAAAGCTCGAGCTCTGCATTTCTAATCCATGGGTTTAGTAGATGCGATCAACTCAACAAAGCAAGGCATTGAAGCGCTACAACCTAAGATAGAGTATTCTTTGGGAAATTTTTATATAGCTCAAACGAACATTGGCACACCACCATACTCTGCATTATTGCTATTGGATACTGGTACCGATAATACATGGGTTCAAGCTGCTAAGTGCGCCATATGTTTCCCCTTAAAATATGAAGGTTTCGATTACCGTAAGTCTGAAACATACTATGCTGCAGCTTGTAAACATCCCCTTTGTGTTCCCAAAATATGTAAAAATAACGTGTGCCTTTATGAGTCCGTATATATAAATGGATTTAGTTCCACTAAGGGTATTCTTTCGATTGACACATTCACATTCCCTTCCAATGAGGAATCTGTAAGCTTCCCAGATTTAGTTTGTGGCATGGGCTATGAAAATCAAAATATTAAATTTAGTCGAAAAATGGGAGGTGAGAATGTAATAGCAGGTATTTTGGGTATGGGATCAGGAAGACGATCAATCCTAAGCCAACTACAGTCGGTGACCAACCTACGTTTCTCATATTGCCTTCCTTCATGGAACAATGAAGCGGGAACCTACACATATTTACGTTTTGGCAATGATGCACAAATTAGTGGAAATACTCAAACAATGGTACAATCAACACCAATGTTACCCAATATAAATAGATACTATGTGACAGCGTTGAGTATTTTCATGAATGAAGTGCTGCTTCCAATAGATGTACCTGTGTTTCAATTGAGAGCTGATCGTACTAATGGATTTGTTATTGATTCAGGAAGTGGAGAAACTTTTCTTGTTCCGAAAGCATATAACGTTATCAAAGAAGAGATGATTAATACTTCTTGGCATATAACTGGCATCCCATGGAGATATCAGACCTAGTACCATATGACCTTTGTTATAATGTCATACCAAGTGGAGATAAAAAATTACCAACATTAAAAATTCGTTTTATTGGAGCAGGCCTTGATCTGGATTCTAAACGAATCTTCGAAGTAATTGACAATATGCTGTGCATGATTATCATGCCTATTAATGAACGAGGACCAAGTCTTCTAGGGGCGTTTCAACAAGTAGATTATCGATTCTTGTTTGATGTTAAAGCCTCTTTATTGTCGTTTGTCCCTGAGAAATGTCAAGTTAATTAGAAGGAAAAAAATAAATTGAATAAAAAAACTCAGGAAAATTTAATATACATAGTAATTTCATTTTTCTTTGTAAGGGGTGGGGCTATTATTGTAAGTGTCAAATTTTTAGCATTGTTATTAATTTCTTTTCATTCTGGCCGGAACGACTGGAATATCTTATACCGGCATGCAATTCGATACGGTAATACCACTTGTTCCACCTCGAGTCAAATTCCGGCCAATTTTGGGGTGTTCTGGCCATTCTGGTTAATTTTGGCCGCTATTAGATTTTGGCTTTTAAAAAAAAGAAACAAAAACACTTTACAAACCCATCAATCTAAGGTCACCACCACGTCTGGTTGCCGTTTTCCTGAATGAACCCAACCCTCTTCTTCTTCTCCGTTTTGTATCCACCGGTGAGTGGTGTTTACTTTTTTATTTTATGTTGTCCTCTAGAGTCTAGCTTTGTTGTCCTCTTTTATTTGATTTCAAGTTTCAACTCTCATTTGCTTCCTCTAGTGTGAGCCACGTGATTATCTTTGGAAATGACAAAAAAAAAAAAAAAAAAAAAATCCACAACAAGTGTCAGACCTATTAATTTTATTTCCTCTCAATAAGTTTTTATTTTTATTTTCCCTATTATCTAGGTACATTGGTACATGTTAATTTTATTTATTCTAACAAAAGATGTATTATTATTTATATCGCTTTTTAAAGGGTTTCTCCTGTTTGGAATCCTCAATTTTGAATATATCTTACGCACATTTGATACATTTTTTTTCCTAAAAACTAGCAAACACTAAACTAGCAGTTTGCTCTATTTCAAATCCTAAATTTTAGTTTCTTAAAAATTCCTTCTTGTGTAATATTACTAAAAGGAAGGATTTTAATCTAGGTTTCTTGTATGATCCCAAAAGACATTTTAAGATTCATTTGAAAGCATCTACTTATCCCAAAAAAAAGAGGATTCATTTGAAAGCATCACAACTGTACGTGCGCACCTAATAGATGGTAATCTTGTGCAGAAGGGAGGTTTGACCTTGGCTTGGACTGAGAGTGGTTGATCTTAACGAGATGATCATTGCACAAATTAAAGTAAGAGATAACACATTTCCAAATGTCAATAAGGGTGTTCTTGTACCCAGGGGCGTAGCCAGGAATTTGTACATGGGGGGGTCGACCACTTGTGCATGGAGGTGTTGACCTACATGGACCCACCACTTTTTCCTCACCACTCACAACTCGCTGCATGGTGAGTTGTGACAAAAATTGTGTAAGTTTTTGTAGTTCTAGCATTTTTCAATAACTTAAGCCCAACCCTATTTTCTTGTCTATCTCCCTCCTACTACACACTTTGACTCAAATGACTGCTAGGTTTCTTTAACGGCTTCTAGGGTTGGATTGGAAGTCTTTGATTCCAAGTTGGAGTTGAGTTGTAAAGTGTGGAAGATTAGAAATAGGTAACAAGTAAGAGAGAGAGAGAGAGAGAGAGAGTAGTTTTGATATACAACCTAAGTAGTTTGAGTCTTTTTTTCTTCTTGGGTACTAATTCTGCAATTGGCTAATTATGACATTGTCAACATTCAACAAACATATTAATTTCATCATTTCTCAATACTCAATTAAGTTAGAGACATCTAAAAAAAAAGTAGCACAAAAATATAATCCAATGCGCAAATGAATGGTGAGGAAGAATTCAACGGAGAAAAGGAGCCTGAGATAAGAGGAAGTAATATTGTGAGACAACGCCTAATTACCTATAAGCTTGCCATTAATAAAAACACGCAACACATCACACATGCTATCAATTGTTAGTGTTGGTTTAACTTCCTTTTCCTCCCATAGGTGTCCTAATTTCTGAATTGCTTACATCTTTTTTCTTAAAGAATGCATCAATTGTTTTTCGATTGCTCATAATTCTTTTAGCTTTAAAAATATGACTCAAAAATTAACCTGAAAAGAACTTTAAAAAATAAAATTTTAATTAGAAATTTTTACTTAGTTATATGAATGTTATTCATACTTAAGAAAAAACAAAATTTTCACTATAATTTAAACAATCAACCCATTTTTAATACGACGTTAATTAATAATAACCCCTCAAACAAAAACAAAAATTAAACACACAAGTATTGATACACAGCATAAACCAAACAATTTAACAACACCCACAGCCACATTCACAGCAACATGATATCTAACTAATCAAAAATAGGTAATAAATCAAAAAAATTTTACCTTAGAAACTTTGTCTTCACAAAGTGCAAAGATGGGTCACCCAGGTGGCAATGCCTATTGCCACTGCCTCCAAAAGATCTTCCCTTCAAGACTCATCACAAACAATCTCCCCATGCGTTCAATCACGTATTGCTCTAAAAATCTATGAAAATATAAAGAGCATGTGAATATTTAGGTGTAGATAGTTGAGAAAATAAAAAAAAGACACTAAAAAGATATGAATCATGAATGTCTAATGCTTAAGAAAGAGAAGAAAACTCACCAGGCGGTCACCAAGTTCCAAAACTAAAACTGAATCAGTTGATGAAGAAAGAAAAAATTGGTCAGATTTTTTTTTTTTTTTTTTTTTGGGATTGTGAGGGCAGAACAAAGGACTGGAGTGTTTGGGGCTAGTAGGCAATGGTACCAATGCTGAAACTGTATCAAAGAAGACAAAACAATCAAGATCCAAAACTAAAGCTGAATCAGCTAATGAAGAAAGAAAAAATTGGTCAAAATTTTTTTTTTCTTCGGACTGTGAGGATAGAACAGAGGATTGGAGTTTTGGGGGCTGGTAGGCTGTTGTATCAATGCTAAAAGTGTATCAAAGAAGCCAAAATAAAAGAATAAAAAGTAAAAAGGGCAAGGGATTCCGTGGGTCAGCGTGGGCTTTTTGAGATGAAGGGAAAGTGTATTTTTGTTGATATTTGGATTTAAGAGTATTTAAATGTTGGACTTATGAGTATTTCCGTGGGCTAGTAGGTTTTTGTTTTATTTGAAGTTACCTAAAACTAAAGCTGGGGCTGGGAGTGGGTTGGGAGAATAGGTGGGAAATGAGTAGGGGGGCCGACTGTCTAATGTTGGGGAGGCCCATTTATTTTTTCTTCATAGTCTAATGGATTTTTTTTTTTTTTTTTGCAGGGGCCACGGCCCCCCCAAGCCACTATATGGCTTCGCCCCAGCTCATATCTATGGTATGTCCTCTAATTATTTCCTCCCCCAATCTTATTTTATAAAACAAAATGAAAAAAAGTATCTTATGAGACGGTTTCATGAAACCTCCCTCTCATAACATGTGTGGGTCCCATATGCTATGAGAGGTGGTCCCACAAGATACCATTTTGTATTATAATGTACTTGGCCATGTTTTATGAAGGGTTATATGTTATACTTGAAAATATATCTAAGATCACAATAATTTGTTCTTTTTGGGTGATGCATGTTTTATTAATTTCTATACTTATTTGCAAACTTACTCTTTAGATTCTTATCTCAATGGAGTTTTGCTGGTTACATGTAGGGTTTACAATCACTGGTTTCTAGAGACTGGGATGGATATGGTGAACTGCTTCCCCTCCCCCCACCCCCTCTTTCATAGATACTAACCTTGTCTGTCACAGTAGGATGGGAAAAATGGTATTGGGTCTGTGACCAAATATTTTTACTTTGCTTTGTTTTGACAGTGGTTTAAGTTAGATTTAGGGTCTGGATGGGGCCTGACTTTTGAGGGTAGTATGCTGTGCTTTCTAGTAAACCCTACTCTGATAAAAAGACTAGAGGCTCAAAAGGAACTGCATATTTATTTTGCTGTGGTTGGTCTTTTGTTTGCATGAACTGATATTTTAACAGAGATTTTAGTTAATGTCAATCAAATACAGATTAGGATTTGGGTTGGGTTTATCTGGTGGAGTGGGTGGCTTCCCACTAAAGCAGTGTTGGGCAAAATATATTTTTGATGTTTCCATTTAAAATTAAATCTGTAATAGTGGGCCTTGACGTGTGTGTTGATTCTATATTATTTAGGAATTCTGTTCCCTTCTGCCATATTAACAAATGGAAGGAATTTGCACTAATTCCATGCTGGGAAATAGAATTTGTGGTATCCTAAGGATTTCTTGATTATACGACGTTGTTGATAATAATCAAGACAAAAAGGCATCTTCTCATTTTTGATGGTTTCTGATTATTTTATTAGGTGACTCGTAGCTCCCCTGCTGATCGTGCTGGATTTTGTCCTGGCGATGTTGTGAATGAATTTGATGGGAAACCTATTGAAAGCATCGAGGAGGTATTTGGGACCTTAATTGATGTCAGTAGGGGGAAATTATGCATTTTGCTATGAGAAGTAAAAAACATTAAAAAATTTAATGGCTGGAATTTGAGGAGTTCGTGATTAATGGATATATAACCTTAATCTTAGATTGTTGTGCGTTTTCCTTTGGGCAGGAATTCTGCTGGCAGGAATTCTGGTCCTGAGGGCCTCATAATGGATTTATGACTGAATGTGTTGATTGTCAGAATATTTTAAGTCTGATGAGAAACTAAAGGATATCGAAAGAGAATATAACTTAAACTTCAGAAAAAAGGAAGGGAGAATATAACATGATACATGTGGTGTGCAAAAATTTCCAATTTAATTGAGTTTGTGTTCAGAAAACTCATGCTTTTGCCTAATTGAGTTTGGTGAATGCTATTTTTATGATTATGATTCTGACGGTCTCTATGATTTGTGAATTGTGGCAAATTATTGAAATAATGGGAGACAGAGTTGGAGTACCCAAGAAAGTGGCTGTGAAAAGAGCTAAGGATAATTTGGTCACTTTGACAATAATTCCAGAGGAATTCAAATCAGTTAACGTATCATTTATGTGGAAGATTTGGGATTACTTAGCTAACCGGTACTGTATTGCAAAAACCCAACTGTAATAAATTGCCATTAGTGGATATGACGCAATTATCACAATTCATTTATTATAGAATATCAACCCGAAAGTCCTATTCTTCAGTGCAGTCTTTCAAATTCTTTGCCAATGGGATTATCTAAAATTGCAGCACATACTGACATCAAAAGAGATTCTTCGTTTTTGTTCATATCTCTTGAAGCCAGGAAAACAAAGAGCACTTCAAGTATTTTAACTGGAAACTAACCAAAATCCTGGAAAAAAAAATTCCCAATATCAATATAGCTAGGAAGTAATCATTCGATGCCAGGAGGAGGTAAGTTGATGAGAATACAAAGGCGAGTTCCTTCAAACATTATCCGCTGTTTGCCAATCTTCTCAAACAGCTCATATGCATGCATTGATGTTTTTCCCTGCTCTCCGTTGCTTCCAGCTGATGCTCACTCTTAGCCGCTGCACAAAATTCTCCGAAGTCCATTTTTTTTTGGTATTGAATAAAACTAATATGAAACAAAAATGAGTACACAATCAGCTGCCACTTTGATCATTATATTTTCTCACGAAGTAAAATTTTAAAAAAATTCAATTAGTTACAACAAACAAATATGATTTTTTATAGCATGATTGTGTTGGAATACTCTAGGGCCCGTGAATTCTTCATTGAATTGGAGGAGTTTTTTTGTCACACCTTGCTAGATCCACTAATCTATATAACCTCTAACGTTAAAGTGTAATGTTTATTGTTGCTATCTCCCTGTTAAGCCATATTAGTGTAGCATTTCGGTCAATTACGGTCCAATTTAGTCCATTTTTGTCTAGTTTGGTCTATTTGGTTAACTTTGATTCATTCAGTCCACATTGGCTCATTCAGTCCTGTCTAATTCAGTCAATTTCCATCCACCATGGTCCATTTGGTCTACTTTGGTTTATTTTAATACACTTTGGTCCATTCAGTCCAATTCAGTTTGGTCTATTTTAGTCAATTTTGGATTAATTGGGCCTTAACTTGATTGTTTTTGTAGGGTTTTTTTTTTTTTTTTTTTTTTTTTTTTTTCAATTTTTTGTCTCAAAAATTTATTTATATTTAGGCCAAACTTTTTAGTTTTAGGAAAAAAAATGCAAAGAAAATAAAAATTAGAAATTAGAGATATGAGTCTTAAAAAAGCAAAAAAATGAAAAATATTCACAAGATTACCTTAAAATTAAATTTTCACTAATATAGGTTTTATACTTATATTTGGAAAGAAAAAAAAAAAATGCTACAATTCTAAACTTATATAACATGAATAAGTCCTACTTTCTGTGGGCTTCAAGACCTCTCTATAGGCCATGAATATGAGTAAGTCCTACTTTCTCCCTCTTGCCTAATGGGCTTTTTCCTTCACTAGTGCATCATTCATGGGCCTTTATGTGTCAACCCTGCACATCTTTTATCCTCCATGGGAACTTCGCACCTCATCGTTGTTTAGCACCATTGGCAATAATACTCATTTGTTAGGCCTTTTCCAAGATCGTTTGTGTGGGCTTTATGGGCTTGCTTGGTGTAATATACCGTCCCCGCTCTAATTGCGAAAGGGACCTACCATGCTCCATTTACGAAAAGGCTTCAAGTACACATACCCTGTTCTTGCTCCAACTGCGAAAGGAATCTCGATAACCTTGCCACCTTTGCCCCATACCACCATGGGCTCTGATCCCGCTTGTTGGGGATATAAACACCTTGAGGAGCTTTCTTGAGTAATTAATATAGCATATAGAGACATACTTTAACCCAAAATGCCTAAGCCCAATTGGAATGTGCTCAATTATGTTATATTAACTACTCATTCTTCTAATCTTTATTCAATGTGAGACTTTATTCACACGTGTATACCCAACAATCTCCCCCTCATGTGCGAGTCTCTGTCTCTCTATGAGTTTCAAAATCTCTCTGTGGGTCATGAATAAGTCCTACTCGCTTCCTCTTGCCTAACGGGCTTTTTCCTTCACTAGTGTATCATCCATGGGCCTTCATGTGTCAACCCCGCACATCTTTTATCCTTCATGGGAACTTCGCACCTCATCGTTGTCTAGTACCATTGGCAATAATACTTCTTTATTAGGCCTTTTCTAAGATCGTTTGTGTGGGTTTTATGGGCTTGCTTGGTATTATCCTCCCCAGGAACCTCGCACCTCATCGTTGTCTAGCACAATTGACAATAATACTCATTTGTTGGGCCTTTTCTAAGATCGTTTGTGTCGGCTTTATGGGCTTGCTTGGTGTAATATACCGTTCTCGCTCTAATTGCAAAAGGGACCCACCCTACTCCATTTGTGAAAGGGTTTCAAGTGCACACACTCCATTCCCGCTCCAACTGCAAAAGGAACCTCGATAACCTTGCCACCATTGCCTTACACCACCATGGGCTTTGATATCACTTGTTAGGGAGATAAACACCTTGGGAAGTTTCCTTGAGTAATTAATATAACATATAAAAACATACTTTAACCCAAAAGGTCTAAGCCGAATGGATATGTGCTCAATTATGTTATATTAACTACTCATTCTTCTAATCTTTATTCAATGTGGGATTTTACTCACACGTGTACACCCAACATCCTCCACCATCTCGACCGCCTCAATCTATTCCATTGGGGAAACATGCAGCTCCATTACCAAAACTGAAGCCATTCCACTGGGACAAGGTAAAAGCTGCCCCAAATCAACCTATGGTGTGGGATACGCTGCCACATTCATTTAAGTAAGTTGCTTTACATTACGTTCTTAACAATGTTAGGATACTAAAAATTTTACTACATTAATCTTACAAACTCATGTGTCACTAATCACAAAAAAAAAAAAAAAAAAAAAAAAAACTATTTATTTTATGTTGTTGAAGTAGCACAAATCACAATAATTGTCACGTCATTTTGTAAGCCCTTTGTAGTAAAATTGGTGATAGCTTTAGAATTTTTCATACGTTTCTTTGGCTACAATATATTTCTTCTCTTTATGTGTAATTGAACATATTATGAATCCCTAAATAGGTTGGATGAGGAAATGACTGAATCACTTTTTGGAGACAATTTAAAAACTCTTTATATATAATTGAACATATTATGAATCACGAAACAGGTTAGATGAGGAAATGATTGAATCACTTTTTGGAGACAATTTAAAAAACTCAATGAAGAGTGATGAAGAAAAGAAGAAGACTCCTCCAAGCAAGCATGTCTTTGAGCCAAAGAGACTACAAAACATAAGTATACTGTCAAAAGCCTTGAATGTGACTGTTGAGGAAGTGTGTAAAGCACTAATACAAGGTATAACTTAGCTTTAAACCATAAGCAATTGTGATTGAGTGCCTATTTTTCCACATTGTGAGAAAGAAGTTGTGAGGAGCATGGAATAACAATAAATGTGAACTAAAACACAGTTATTATATATGTTGGAGTATGTGTGTTTCAAACACTTAATGTATGTTTGTGTCCTACATTGGTTAGGAATGAATCTTGTTATGAGTTTATAAGGCTTTGCACATCTTAGGTGGTAAGTTGGATCACAATGGGCTAGGTGTTGGCTTGGGCTTGGGTTTGTTACATCATTCTTGGGCCTCACCTTTTCCCTTCCTTTTCATTTCAGCCCATTTTGGTTTTGCCTGTTGGGCATTAATTCAGCAGCCCGCTGGGGCATTTATTGTGCTGCCCGTTAGCTGCACAGTAACCATTGGGAGTAGCTCTTAGTTAGCTTATTAAACCCTACAACACACACTATTCATTCATCTTTTTTTTCTCATCTTCTCCAACCGTATGCCTCTGTTTTCCTCTTTTTTTCTGCACAGAAAAATTTCTTTGCTGCACAGAAAATTTTTTGCTTCAAATTGTTAAGAAAAGGAAAGGCAAGTAAGGTTGTTCCTAGTTTTTCTTGCTTGAGTGTGTGATCAACTTGAAGAAAATACTATAGTCTAATCTTGGGGGTTGTTCGGCCAAGAGAGCCATTCACATCGAGTTCTAATCTGGGTGGCACGAATCAACCTTTAAAGACAACGCATTTTGTGTGATTCTATAGTTTGTGAGATTTTTCTAACTTTATCTATTTATTTTTGTCATTGCTAATTTTTTTAGGGTTTGTATTGTTGAATCAAAACTTGTTTATTTAGATATATTCCAACAATATATGCCCCATAAATTATTTTAAGAGGTGAATTTTAAGCAATTCATTTATGTTAGAATTGGACTTTCAAGTTCTAGTGTCAATTTTTTAAGATTTTTGGTCAAGACAATAATGAAGAATGATGGCTCCTGTCCTGTACTTCCAGCAAATGGATTATAGATTGCAAATTACTAAAATGGTTCTCATCACTTTTAGAACATGATCCTCTCTAAAAGTTAAGGTTTTCCAATATATGGAGAGAGGCCATTTCAAGATCAGGATTTTATTTCTTGTATAACCGTGTGTAGACGTCATTTTCTATAGACCTTTGAATTTGTAATGTTTAATCTGAACCATGAAATTGATCCTTTCCAAATGGAAATGATCATTCCATACTTTTGAGGAGAGAGAATATATCTCCAACAAACAATTCATGGTGTTATATCAAGTACAAGTGCAGACATACTCATGCCATCACCAGATTACAATTTTTATCAAATGGTGGGAAGAAGGGAAAGGTTTGGGTTTGCAACAATTGGAGGCATTGGTGAAGATGGTACCTACCAAGGAAGAAGAGGCTAAGCTCTCTAGCTATGAAGGAGACATTAATGAACTGGAGTCTGTAGAGAAGTTTTTCAAAGAAATTCTTGAAATACCATTTGCCTTTCTACGAGTTGAAGCCATGCTTTACAGAGAAACTTTTGAAGATGAGGTGGTTCAGTTCAAGAAATCTTTTTCAATGCTAGAGGTAACCATCAATTATAAACATATCAGTTTTGATCAAAACCAACATTTCTAATATAATGATCACTTTGACTCTTATTTATGTTGTTACTAGGAGGCCTGCAAGGGACTCAGATCAAGCAGGCTTTTCTTAAAGTTACTTGAAGTCGTGCTCAAAACAGGCAATCGTATGAATGTTGGAACTAGTAGAGGAGGTGCTAGAGCATTTAAGCTTGATACCCTCCTAAAACTTGCTCATGTGAAAGGCACTGATGGGAAAACTACCTTACTCCACTTTGTTGTTCAAAAAATACTCCTGTCTGAGGGAATTAGAGCTTCAGATAGCATCATGGGGGTTGAACAGAGTGAAGAAGATTACAAAAGAATGGGCCTTGATTGTGTTTCTGGTCTAAGTACAGAATTGTTGGGAAAAAATCCCAATCCCCTCAATGTCTATGTGTGAATTAAAATATATAACTACTAAACAATAGCAATATTTATGGAAACAAAAAATTTCAGCAAGCACCACAAAAACACAACCACATAAGAACACCAAATCTTACATTGAAAACCCTCCAGTGTAGAGGGAAAAACCACGAGGCAGCTCCGAAAAATATCCACTATGAAATAGAGATTATAACTATCAAGTTTATACTAAACTTGAGTCTACAATAAATTGGATATACAACAAATAAATCTCAAGGAGTAAATACAATCTCGCCATAAAGCCAGTAACAAAATCTTCCTCTGAGTACTCCAACTCTCTATGGCTGTAGCACTCAAAAACTCCATGAGAACTCCACCAATTTATCTTTCTTGTGTGTAACTTGAGTAAAGAAAAATGTCTCTTCTTATTTTTTCACTCTCTCACACTCTCACTGTGTTTCTCTTTATCTTTTCGGACTGCACCTCCTGAAGCTCTCACTTGTTTTTTTCTCACAATGGCCGAATGGCTCTCTTGCTTCAGCTCTTCCTCACAGTGTGAGCAAACATGAAGACAACCCACTTCAGATATTTGTCATTGTGAGAGAATTTCTGGGCATTTTAGATCATGTTTGCAAAGAGCTTAGAAGCTCTTAAGCTTTACACTGTCCCAATTCTCTGGTACCATTCTGGTAGGTCAAATTGCTTGGTGTGTTTAAAAGATATAGCTCATCACCAATCAGTTTGTAAGTTTATTTATTAATTTATTCATGTGGAGCTTTAAACCATGTAGTTTAATTGCTTGCATACTCTAAACAATTGATCCGGGGTTGTTGGGTTGAGTAGAGTAAAGTAGATTGAAATCTTATTTGGGGATATTTAATAACAAGTAATAGCATATTCAATCAGCTAAATGCAGATCTAAATTAGAAATTAACACATGTTACTGCTTGGAAAGAAAAACCAGACTGTAACAATCATTATCCTAATCAGTAATGTCAACTAGACAAATCCTTCTATTCTAGTACTTAATCTTACCTAAGACAAATTTATTTTGTTTCCATATAGGGTTAGTGACTTGTCAAGGACATGTCTGAATAAAAAGAATGTCCAAGAAGATTCAACCAAAAAATCTATGTATACGGCACAACACAATGCTTATTTTTACTTTTAGTAGATAATTTTCGCCACTTTGTGTACTGATCCACCATATTTTCACAACAAACACTCGTATCAAAATTAGGACCTTACCTATTGCAGAAATTTCTTTCTCTAGGCAAGAATTACACGGTTAAATGTTTCAAAAGCCAATTTCCAACCTTCTCCCCAATGTGAACATTCTGAAGTTTTTTTAGAAAGCTTGACATTCTGTTACAACTTACAACATTTTTACTTCTATTTGGAATGGACTCATAAGCATCCTCATTTGATACACCAAATTGTTTTCGAATTTGCTATGAAAGCTTTAAAAAATACTTCAATATATGAATAGTAGACTATTTCTCCTTATACGCCTAAGTACTAATCTTGACCTCTTTTTCCAGGTGCTAGTTATTGTCCAACCATTCGAGAGCTTCTTTCAATCTTCTCCTTATCGTCCAAATCAATCTTATCTGCCAACTTGTCCTTGTCTCCAATGGTGCTCCTCATGTTGTAGATGTACGTCTCCAAATCTTGTTCCTGGCATCAATTCTCTCCTTCACCTTCTTATACTCTTCTGCAAACTGCTCAGCCTCCTCAGCATCCTCTCAATTTGGGTGTTTGCTTAACAGAAAAGGATTGAATCTTAAAGGAGCTGTATGAACCTTTCAAAATCCTGGACTGCATGATCCTTCAAAAATCAATTCAAATCTCAAGGATTAGAGCAGTCCCAACCTATTTCCTCCAGGTATCATGTTAATGAGTAAGGAAAAGAACCTACTACGATGTCTCAAATGCCATGTTTTATGCCACTATACATAAAAACACTCCTGATTAATTTTGGTTTCTCCAAGATCAATTATTTATACTTTTTTTTTTTTCGATAGGTAAGAAAGAAAATATTATTGAAAAAGGAATAGTAGGAAAAATACACAGGGTTCATGATAGTGGACAAAGAGCAAAAAAAAAAAAAAAAAAAAAAACAACAACAACAATCATTAAACTTTTCTAAGAGACAAAAGAAAATCTATAAGTGCAGGACAATCCAAGAGTCCCCAACACTGAGACCAATCAAAGAGGGTTTGTTGGCATAAATCTAACAACTAAGCCAAAGATTTTCAAGTATCCTCAAAAGTATGCTGATTACATTCAATCCAAATAGTCCGCATTAGACAAACTGGAACCAAATTCCAATTATTAGAATTATGTTTCCCAAGCCAATGATACTAACAAAATAATAAATCTGCAACTAAACCTAGCATGTCCCAATCAATCCCAAACTATACAGTTATTTATTATTTTATATTTCAATTCATCCTTTTATAATTAAATGCATAACACATAATCCATTTGAAATTGAGTGCATTTCTAAACTCTATATTTCATGCTATGCATTTAATCAATGAAGCTACCGAACGACCATTCAAGAAAGCATAGAGATTTCTGCACTAAAATCTCCTAAAAATCTAACAAAACATGGTAGAAGCCCTAAGCAAAAAGAAATAATTTAAGATTTTTTTTTTTTGAAATGATCTAAGAATCAGCGAGTGTGACTTTTGAATTTGTTCATGCACCTAATCAATAAATAAACCACATATATCACTTGACCAACTTGATTTTGAGATACTTTATGTGCAGTGATGATTAGAATGATAACAAGGGTAGTTAACAGAGATGAGAGGAGATTGGTATCCAGTTAGTGGATATGTGCCTAAGCAATTGAATCAGAATTTGCCATTTGAAACTGACGAGAATACAAAGGCAAGTCCCTTAAAACATAATCAGCTTGTTGACATCCTTCTCAAACAGGTCATAGTCATGCCTTGCATGTTGTTCCCAGCTCTCCATTCCTTCCAGCTAATGCACCCTTATGTCAGCCGCACAAAATTCCTCAAAATCCAAATTTCTATGTTGAATAGAAACTAATATACATACACATATAGACAATCAGCTGCCACTCTTATCATCATATATTCTTGGGAAGTAAAATTTTCAAATAAGGTAATCAGTTACAATAAATAGAAATATGAATTTTGACGGCAGTATCATGGTGGCATAATCTAGGGCCTGTGAATCCTTCATTGAATTGGGGGAATTCCTCATCATACCTTGTGAATATAAGAAAACAAAAACATCTGTCCATCTTAAAGTTCTACGAAGAGATGAATCTACTAATGCTAGCCTTAATAGTGTGAATTATCCTGCAGATAAGCCAACTGAGCTACCATTACTTTCTTTTTGAACAAGTAACTCTGGAATGCAGCCAACCATTGATCACTGGAATAGAAATTGTCATTACAAACAAATCAGACTTAAATATAAACACGAGTATATGACGGCCTTTTTATCACTTACTGTAGCTTCACATCGTTACGTTTGGTAATAAAAATTATTTCAGCTTCCAAAGGATCAATTATCATAGAAATTTTTTACTTATAATTGAATCATTTACCACCAATAGTAAAGTCTGCTATTGGCCAAGGACCAAAAATATTTCTTTTAAAATTGTTCTTTCTTTCCATATGCTGGATGCAGTTAAGTAGTTAACAGAGCCTGCTAACTTGAGAATAAGGCAGATAGAAAGGAAAAAAAAGAATTTTGCATGCATGTCTATCTCATTGTAGAAGACTAGCAGTAGGAAAATTCATTGGAATTAGAATGTTGTATATTTATAATACGATTATTGACATAAATAAATGATTTAGAATGGGAGAAACATAGTGGAAACTATACAAACTATACAACACACAAGAATCACAATTAGCTTCTGTTGGTTAGCCCAAAAAAAAAAACAATTAGCTTCTGTTATATTTTTGGGCAGCCCATCCAAAAGACTCAAAAGAATACTAAGTCAGGAAACATATAAAAATTTGGATCCACAAAGTCAGCCCATAGACTTGGTCCCCATGGTTTCGAATTAGCACTTGAAAATTTGTTAGGCCCACAAATACTCAAGCGAACAGCCCATGAGCTTGGTCTATGTGGCTGACCAAATAAACATTTTTGAGCAATTTAAGCTGGGCCCACAGATTCAACTCCAAAGGCCGTTAACGTGGCCCACATTTTAATGGAATCAACCAATTCATTTTCATTTTGGCATTAGGCTTCAGAGACAACAAAAGCATTTCCAGTCTGTGAAATTAAAGACTTTGCTTTGTCCTCTTGCCCCAGACCTACTGAAAGTCATAACGTGGCCCACAGTAGATATACTGCTAAAGATATTCTGAAAAACCATCTCACATTTTTCACCATTTTGTAGAAAAGAAACATTAAGCAAAGGGATTACAGGGCCATCCAAATCAAAGAAACAAGGACTGAAACAATATTAAAACCACATCAAAATAAAACTTTAACATTTTAATGCTCACTATAATTTACATAAAAGATATATTTCAAAATTTGGATAGGTAAATATAAATAGTCTCAAACATCCATATGAACTTTGCTTTTCAGGCCCAGTGAGTACAAAAACTGAATCACTAAAACATTTTAATTATACAAAGTTAAAGAAGAAAACAGAAGCTTTTCTCTGATGCTCTAGTTAATCAATGGAGACTGATTTCAAATTTTGAGAGCAATATGGCAATGCCAAAAACGCATCTTTTGCTGAGTTCTGAATGACTTCTTCTAGAGGATATTGTTATGAGAAAGCTTTGGTGTCCAGTTCTCCCTTGCCAAATTATTTCCTCAATGTAACAATATTTTTCTACTGGTGGCACTTGATCCTAGCAATAGCAGATATCAAAATAAGACAATAGTAGAAACTAGAAACCAAAGGAACTTGATTTCAATAGAAATGAACTAATGCCTCATATTTCCTTATAACCATTTGTTTCTTGCTTGACTGCTAGCCATTTTTATCTAATTTGTTACCAACAAGCATTCAGTTCAAAAACCTTTTTTTATTATTAAAATGAATTCCTGGACCAGCACCTACAAAATTCCAAATTTAAATGATTATTATAGATCTCAAACAAAGGCTGGACTATACCTCTATGTCTTTATGGTATGTTAAGCACCATAATAATTCCAAACCACATCAAAGATGAAAGGATATTCATGTTATGTAAGTTCAAAACCATTTTCCAATTTCCATACAAGGCTTTGATGATGTCTTAAATTTAAAGATCCATCATAATAGAACAACCAAAATTTTGTCCAGGACTACAGCAACTCAGTATATGAAACATAAATTTGGTAATAATCCATTTATTATTCCTAGTATGTTGAATGAACAACCTATGTCTTTGTATACAAATATGCATCCAGATTTTTCTTGAATATACAAAAAGCCAAAGCGACAGAAAATATAAAATTTTACTTTACAACCGGTTATACAATAACTCACCTACTGGATAAACATTTTTCTTAATAGTTATCGTGAATAAGAAATTTCAAAAAATATAGGCTTTATGAATATTGTTATTTTCATAGATAAAAGAATTATAGAGAAAATGTATAAAACTGAATTCTAATAGGCAATCTATTTCACTAGCAAAGCAACTTTAGGGAGGAAAGTGTGAAGTTACTACCTTTCAATAGTCTGATATGAACGAAATACTGATGCACCAGAAGATATTGATAGAACATCCCATGTAGCTATTGTCTAGTTGCCCTAAAGCTGAAGATATCCACAAAAAGGTACTGGTAGAAGATGAAACTTGTTACATTCGTAGCATCTTGCATGCAAATTGAATATTTCTTGTATTAAACAAAATCTGCCAATGGAGAAAGAACAAAAAGGATTCTTAATCTAACCTTTAGGAAGATTGTTACAATATAAGGATTGAGAGAAGTGAGTCAATTTTTTCCTTGTAGATGCATAAGTAGTACCAGATTTTTTTTTCCTGAAGAAACACTGCTCTTTACTGATTTAGAATTCTGACCTTGTATCATTTCTGCATACAGAATCAAATCATTGAGAAACTTAACCAAATTCAAACAAAAAAAAACAAGAGAAATTTGGGTATTTTCTTAACAGAAAAGGATTGAATCTTAAAGGAGTTGTATGAACCTTTCAAAAACTTGGACTGTATGATCCTTCAAAAATCAATTCAAATCTCAAAGATTAAAGCAGTCCCAACCTATTTCCACCTGGCATCCTGTTAAAGAGTAAGGAAAAGAACATACTATGAAGTTTCCAATGCCATGTTATAAGGTGTTTTATAGAAAAAAAAACTCATTAATTTTGGTATCTACAATTCCAGTTATTTAAAAGTATATATTTCAATTCATACATTTTATATAATTATATGCATACTGTATAATCCATCTAAAATCGAGTGCTTTTCTAAACTCTATTTTTCAAGCTGTTTTTTAATCCAATGAAGCTACAGAACAATCATTCAAGAAAGTTGATACAAATCAAGCAAAAGATGGTAGAAACTTATACAAAATATATATATATATATAAATAATAATAATTTATCAACGAATTACCTAATTACTTTTTAAATGATCTCACAACACATTGTTACTCCAATATCAGCAAGTGAGACTTTCCGATCTGTTTAAGTACCTAAATCAACAAACATACCAGGTATATCACTTTACCAACTTGATTTTCAGATACTTTATGTGCAGTGATGATTAGAAATTTAAGGAGGGCAGTTGACAGAGATGAGAGGAGGATTTTTTCCATTTAGGAATATAATAGAATTGAGAAGTTGAAGTTCTGCATAAATTAGTATAGGCAGATGGAGTTTGTCAATGTGTGGGATTGTTGAAGTGTGACACTGCAAGATAGATTTAAAGAAGATAACCCCTTCTTTTGGTTTTTGTCGAATTTGTTTTTTGAGTGTATGACTGACAAGATCCTATGAATTAGAATGCAGATACCAATAATTTGAAAATAATTTATGTTTAAATGTATACCTATTGTTAAAGATTTATCTTCAGAGTTCAGACATTAAAAAGCAAATGAAAAATAGAAACAAATATATATGCTTAAGGGAATGGTAATATTTAAACTATATGGTTAACACTTCGACAATACAGGAGAGTTGTGTACTTTAACAATTAATTTCTGATTAAAATACCATTTGTGTGGCAGATTTGGGACTATGCTTAACTAGCTGAAGACTCATGATACACAAAGGGACTATTTTTTTTTTTAAAGAAAGACACAAATTTGCCCCCAAAAAAAAAAAAATTAGTGCAACAAGCCAATTTTACCATCTTGCGATTAGTGGATATGACCATGGTTTTAAAAACCGAACCGGTCATCAAACCGTTTTTTTAAAAATTTCCGGTTCAACTCCGGTTTTTGACTGGTTTTATGGGTTTTAACCAGACCGGATTGGCTCCCAGTTCCCGGTGACTGGCCGGTCCGGTCTGGTATTTAAAACAGTGGGTATGACACATTATCACAATTTATGTATTATACTGACATAGTGACATCACAAAAGATCCTTCATTTTTGTTCATAATACTTGGAGCCAGGAAAACTAAAAGAGTTTCTAAGTATCCCAATTGGAGACTAACCCAAAATCCTAGCAAAAGAATTTCCAAAAACCATTATATCAACCAAATCATCCAATTGGAGACTAACCCAAAATCCTAGCAAAAGAATTTCCAAAAACCATTATATCAACCAAATCATCATGAGATGCCGTGAGGAATACATAACCATAGAACCATTATTAGTTAATAGTGAATACGTGCCTAAAAAATTGAATCAAAACTTGCCATTTGAAACTAACAAGAATACGAAGGCAAGTTCCTTCAAACATAATTGGCTTGTTGACATCCACCTCAAACAGCTCATAGGCATGCCTTGCATGTTGTTCCCAGCTCTCCATTCCTTCCAGCTGATGCAAACTTAGGGCAGCCGCACAAAATTCTTCAAAATCCAATTTTCTGTATTGAATAGAACTAATTCACATACACAAGTAGACAATCCGCTTCCACTCTTATCATTATTTTTTTGGGAAAAATTTTCAGTGACAACAAACGGAAATGTGATTTTTGACAGCATTACCATGGTTTGCGTAATCTAGGGCCTATGAATCCTTCATCAAATAAGGGGAATTCCTTATCGCACCCTGAGAAGACAGGAAATTTCAAAAGGTTTTATGAATATTGTTATTTTCTTAGGCATCAAATAGGCAATCCGTTTCACAGTTTTTACTAGCAAAACAAATATAAGGAGGAAAAATTGAAGTGATTACCTATGTGTAATCACTTCAATTTTGTATTGATTGCCTAGGTAGTGGTAGAACATCCCAAGTAGCAGTTGCCTAAAACTGAAGCTATCCTCAAAAAGATTTGTATTTTTATTAACTAAATCTGCCAATGGAAAGAACTAAGATAAGGATTCCTAATCCTGACTTATATGAAAGCTATTACAAGATAAGGATTGACATAATTAAGGGCTTGTTTGGTTGTGTTGTTTAAACAACAATTTTCGTTGTTTAAACAACACAACACTTATTTCCACAACATTTTTTCACCTACACTTATTTTCACAACACTTAAATAACGTTACTAAGCAGGCCTTAAGACTCAAGTTTTTACTTGTAGATGTATAAGTAGTACCAGCCATTTTTGATGAAAAACCAACTCTAGCTGGTTTATAATTCCAACCTTGTCTCACATCTGCATACAGAATCAAATAATTGAGGACCTTAACTGAAATTAAACAAAAGAAAACAGGAGAAAGTTAGGTATTTGATTAACACAAAAGGACTAATCTTGAAGGAGACGTATGATTATGAACCTTTAGAAATAATGGATTGTATGATCCTTCAAAACTCAATTCCAATCTCAAGGATAAATGAGCATTGTTGGAGCAGTTCCCACCTTTTCCACCAAGCATCAATCTGACAAGTAAGGAGAAGAAAATACTAGAAAGTTTTTAACGCTATGTTTTATGCTGGCTTACAGAAAAAACACAGTGGTTTATTTGTTTGAATCACTTGCATTTTGGCCTCCGATTTCAAAAATAAATCATTCAAAAAACTTTTTTTTTTTTTAATTTCAACTAACCAAACATGTTTTTTATTTCAAAAATACAAGAAAACTGTTTTTTCTTTATATTCCCAAAAAACAAGTTTTTGAAAATAAAAAACAAAAACTATTACCAAACATAACCTTTAGTATTTCACTTCATTCATTTTTTTTGGGTAACAAAACGCATAAAGTAGAATCTATCCAAAATCTAGCGCATTTTTACGCTCTAAATTTCAAGCTGTGCTTTTAATCCAATATCACTACACAAGTAACACAACAATAATTCAAGAAAGCATAGAGATCTCTGTGTTAAAATATCTTAAAATTTGAGCAAAACATGGCATGGTAGAAACTTATACATAAAAATGAATTTCAGCAACCAAATACTGGTACTAGATTAGTTATCTAAGTTGATCTTCGACAACATCCGTAGCATCTTGCGTGCAAATTTTGGATTTGTATTTTCATTAACTAAATCTGCCGATGGAAAGAAAACAAGATAAGGATTCTTAATTAATCTGACTTTTATGAAAGCTATTACAAATTTATGCACCTAAATCAATAAACCAAGTATATCACCTTAACAACTTATTTATGACATACAAAAGAAATTATTTGGATGAAGAAGCAAAAGATAGGTTTATGTACAACACTTTCAGGAAAAATTTTATAAAGAAGAAAATAAAGGAAAAAGAAGGTACCAACCCACCTAGTTGTTGACTATTTGCACAATTGCAGAGCCCAAAAGTTTTTAAACAAGCAAAAGTACAATTGGGACTTTTTCGATGATTCAATTGCTTTTGCATATGAGCAGTGGTACCAGTAGCATGCTTCTTTTCCTGTTGGGTTTAATTACTTATATATAAATGCAAATGTATTTTAGTAGAAAGACCCAAAGAAAAGAAAGAATTGGGAGTAATCATACCTGAAAATTTGAAGAATTGGGTTCAACCACATGAGCAATTTTAGGCAATCCTCCAATGATTCCTTTGCTCCCTTTCAGTTGTTTGTATAGCGCTTTGAAAATCAAAGACGAAAGAAAATCCATGTTATGTAAGTGCAAAACCACTTTTTATACAAAGCTCTTATGATATCTCAACTTTTGATATCCATCTTAACGGAATATTTGTGCAGGACAATAGCTACACAGTCTATGAAACATAAGATTGGTATTAATCCATTTATTCTTCCTAGTTTGTTGAATCAACGAATTATGCTTTTAATCCATCAACCTGATGGCTTTGTTTACAAACTAATATGCACCCACATTTTTATAGAATATGCATTTTATTTTTATTTGTAGTTACTTATCCAAAAAAAAAAAAAAAAAAAATTATAGAATATACAAAAAACCAAACATATAGAAAATATAAATCAACTTCACAAACTGTTAATATTACAAAGTCACCTATTTAACCTGGAAAATATTTTGTTTTCTCAATAGTTGTTGTAACTAAGAATTTCAAACATAGGCTTTATGAATATTGTTATTTGCGTAGGTAGAAGAGAGTTAGAGAAGTAATCCATCATATTGACTCTCATAGGCAACATATTTTACAGTTTTCACTAGCAAAAAATATATAGGAAGGAAAAAGTGAAGCGATTACCCTTGTAAAATTCTGAATGAACAAAAAAAACTGATACTCCATAGGGTAGGCGTAGAACATCCCAAGTAGCAACTATCAATTGCCTAAAACTGAAGCTATCCTCGAAAAGGTATTGGTAGAAGATGAAACTAACATCCATAGTACCTTCCATGCAAATTTTGGATTTGCATTTTCATTAACTAAATCTGCCAATGGAAAGAAAACAAGATAAGGATTCTTAATTAATCTGACTTTTACGAAAGCTATTACAAATTTACAATGTAAGGATTGAGATAATTAAGACTCAATGTTTTGCTTGTAGGTGCAAAAGTAGTACCAGCCTTTTTCGAAGAAACAACAACTCTAGATGATTTAGAATTCTGACCTTGTCTTATATCTAGATATAGAATAAAATTATTGAGAACCTCAACTGAATTTAAACAAAAGAAAACAAGGAAAGTTGGGTATTTGATTAACACAAAAGGATTGAATCTTAAAGGAGATGTATGAACCTTTGGAAATAGTGGAGTGTATGATCCTTCAAAAATTAATTCAAATCTCAAGGATAATTGAGCAGTATTAGAGTAGTCCACATCTATTTCCACCTGGCATGAAGCTGTCAAGTAAGGAGAATAAAATACTAGAAAGTTTCCAACACTATGTTTTATGATGGTTTATAGAAAAAAACTCCGATTTTTTTTGCTTGAATTCACTTGGGTTTCGGTTTTCCCAATTCCAAAGAATAATTATTTTAAAATTTAATATTTCAGTTAAAGTGGAATCCATCAGAAATCTAGTGCACTTCTAAGCTGAAAATTTCAAGCCGTGCTTTTAATCCAATCATGATACACAACTATAATTCAAGAAAGCATAGAGATTTATGTGTTGAAATATCTTAAAATTTGAGCAAAATATAACATGGTAGAAGCTTATACATAAAAATGAATTTCAACATCTAAATACCTGTTTAGCTATACAAGTTGATCTTCCCGAATAATATCAATCCAATATCAGCAAGTGAGACTTTCCAATCTTTTTATGCACCTAAATAAATAAACAAAAATCAAGTATATCACCTTAACAACATATATTTTGAGATACAATAGAAATTACTTGGGTTTATATATCTGCCTTAATTTCTTCTTTTCCCCTACTGGTACGGCAAGAGGTCATTATCTCAAATGACAAATTTTGTGAGAGAAGAAAACAAAAGAAAAAGAAGATACTCACCTCCTAGGGGTTGACTTTTTCGCACAATTGCAGTGCCCAAAAGTTCTAAAACAAAAAAAAAAGTACAACATTGGGAGTTTTTCTATGATTTAATTGCTTTTGCATATGAAAGCAGTGGTACCCATGGCATCCACACCCTTCCTGATGTGTTTAATTAATCCTTATACTTCATAGTTCACATAGCCAAAAAAAAAAATCTGACATGTGAAATAAATGCAAATGTTTTTGGACATACCAAGAATTGGGTTCATCAGTGAGCAATTTTAGGCAATTGTCTCATGTTTCCTTGGCATCCTTTTAGTTTTTTGTACAGTGCTTTGAATAAATCTGCATATTAAATTGCAAATAAATTGGAAGAAGATAAAGAAGTTGGCACAAAAAGAAAAGAAATAGTACAAGTTGCAGTTCTTACCCGAAGAAGCTGAAGGATATTAGTTGCCGAACAAGAATTTAATTCTTACTAATCTCGATATTGAAAATGTGGGACATGAGCAATCTCGCCAATTCCCTTCTGGTATCTTTCTTTCAAGTGGGGACACTTATTGATTATCAGGGTTTTTAAAGAGGAGAGCCGATGCATTCCTGATGGAAGTGATGTCAGATTGGGCAAATTGGAAATTTCAAGATTCTGAAGTGCAGTAAGGTTGCCAATCCCTTCGGGGAGTGATACCAGACAGGGCAAATCGTAAATTCCAAGATTCTGAAGTGCAGTAAGGTTGCCAATCCCTTCGGGGAGTGATACCAGACAGGGCAAATTGCAAATTTCAAGCTTCTGAAGTGCAGTAAGGTTGCCAATCCCTTCGGGGAGTGATACCAGACAGGGCAAATTGTAAATTCTAAGACTCTGAAGTGCAGTAAGGTTGCCAATCCCTTCGGGGAGTGATACCAGACAGGGCAAATTGGAAATTTCAAGACTCTGAAGTGCAGTAAGGTTGCCAATCCCTTCGGGGAGTGATACCAGACAGGGTAAATCGGAAATTTCAAGATTCTGAAGTGCAGTAAGGTTGCCAATCCCTTCGGGGAGTGATACCGTAATTTGAGGGCTGACACCAACAGATTGTGTGTCTTCATCACAGAATAGATCAACCTCCTTGCACTTTCTAATGAGCAGCGTCTTGAGGGAGGTGAGATGTTGCATAAATAGAGACAGAGATAGAGACTTTAGTCTATTGCATCCCTCTATCCGTAGCTCCTCGAGAGAAGCCAGGTTTTGCAACCACTGCTCTGGCAGAAACTCTATGTCCTCAATCCAAGACAAAGATAGAATCTTTAATTTGGAGAGAGGAGGGGAGGAGTTCGAAGCAGAGGGAACCGAAGAGATTGCTGTCATATTCATTGTTTGTTGCAATGGATTGCAACTGGAAACTGTCAGTCGTAGCGGTTCTTCAAGATTTGGAAACAACGGCATGCAAGTCAGGTTTTTGCAAGCACTAATTTGCAACTGTAAAAGACGAGGAAAAGAAGGCAATGATACATGCGGCTGGTATTGTTGACTTGATGTTGCCACACCCACTGTATCCCTCCTCCACCATCCCTTTAGATTAGGGCAAGAATCTAGCTTGAGTGACTCTAGGGATGGGAAAAATGTTGATGAAGCAGAGATCTCTTCAGTGATTTCCCGGTCTGATATGTATTCCAGACGAGGCATATCTCGTAGAGATAGATTTCGGAGATTTGGGAGTTGATACATTGGCGATAGATGTTGGCACATCGAATTTGATATTTCTAATTTCACAAGACCAGTCAGCGAAGGAAGCCAACTCGGAAATCTCACACCCCGGTAACTTTCCACATTCAACATTTTTAAATTCTGGTGCGGCCAGAGACCTTCCATTAAATTTTCATCTTCACAAACACCTGCGACATTGGGTATAACACCCCATTTTAATTCCAATATTCTAAGATGCTGCTTGTCCTTCAAATTCGCAGCCTTGGCTTTAGAGGCGGCATCTTTCACCCGTACCTTAATTTTAATACTCAGTCCTCCTCTCAAGTTATTTAGCTTGTTCAATTCCGGAAGACCAGCGCAAGTAAGTTCCTCGTTTACAATAAACAACGGTAATACTTGAAGAGAAGTCAACTGCCCTAATCCAGGTGGCATGTGAGTCAAACTGTCACAACCTTCTATCTCAAGATTCCGGAGGTTGAACAAGTTTTGAATGTTTCCCGGTAGTTCTTTAAGCTTTGCACAATAACTGAGGTTTAATGTTTGCAAATTCAACAATCTAGTAATAGAACTGGGGAGAACTTCAAATCTATTCCAAGAAAGATCAAGGTACTTCAAATATGTCAACTTTTCTATAGAATTTGGCACCGTCGTAATATTTGAGCCTTGTAGATCTAATGCACGCAACCATCTTAAACTAGAAAAAAGTATTTCAAGAGGTGAATTTTGACAACTTGATTCTTCCTCACCTAGATCAGTTCTTAAAATGAGCGTGCGTATCTTCTTTGCTTTGAATATGGAGCTTAAATCCTTCTTAAGAACTCTGTGATATGCAGTTGATAGGTGACGAACATTCTCATTGACATTTTTTATATTTGAATCAATATATGTGCACTCAACTCTTGAGATTGATTGTGCAAGATCATGGATTAAATCATGCATTTTAAAACTAATTATATTCCCAAAATCATCTTCTTTAGCTTCTTGGAAGAAAGACCTCCAAAGCAGATCCATACAGTACTCATTAGCAACATCCTCCATATGTAGCTTTTCATTTGATGACTGGATAAATCCTTGTGCTATCCATAGATTTATCAACGTCAACTTTGAAATCTCATAATCTTTAGGAAACAATGAACAATAAGCGAAACAACACTTTAAATGTGATGGGAGATAATCATAACTCAATTTTAGAATTGGTAAAATGCCACTATTATTTCCTTCTTGAGTTACATTTGTAAGTTCTTTATTCTTGATATATAGCCATTCATCCTCTGTCTTTTTGAAGTATAATATTCTCCCAATAGCCTTTATAACAAGAGGCACTCCATAACATTTTTGTACAATATCATTTCCAATTTCTTCAAGATTAGGATTAATCATCTCTTGCCCTCTTTTAAATGCCATTTGCTTAAATAAAGACCAAGATTGGTTTTTTGAAAGGCCTTCTAGATAATACGGTGAGACTGTGCTAGTAATCTCTGCAACCAATTTAGTCCGTGTTGTTATCACCACCTTACTTCCCTTTGAGCCACCTATCAAAAGTCTTTTCAAGTTACACCACTTTTCCGCATCCTCATTCCACACATCATCCAACACAAGTAAATACTTCTTTTGGTTGAGTGTTTCACGAAGTTTATTTTGTACTTGCTCCATGTCAAGGTTTTCATGTTTCAAACCAATTGCACATCCAATTATCTTTTCAGCAATTGTTTTTACATCAAAGACATCAGAGACACACACCCACATGTGCAACTCAAAATAATTCTTCACTTTCTCATCGTTGTATACATATTGAGCAAGTGTGGTCTTCCCCAGCCCTCCAATCCCCACTATGGATATAAACGAAACATTCTCTTGCACATCATAGTCCAATAATAGATCTATAATGGCTTTCTTATCCTCTTCTCTCCCAATAACTTCTTCTTCACATACAAATGAGTAAGTTTGATCCCTCTCCCTAGTCACAACCCTTGTTTCTGATGGATGTACTACAAACTGAAACTTATTCATATCATTTGCTATTGCATCAAATCTCTCCCCCATCGATGTTATTTTTTTAGCCATAGCATCACGAAAAGCAAGTTGGTTTGAACTCGAAAAGAAAGTAGTAAGAGAAGTACGTACCCTCTTTGCCATTTGATCACCACCCATCACCCTTTGACGCGTATCTTCAGTGTAGAATTCGGTCAGCAAGTCATCCGCCTCATAGACTGCATCTCTGAGCTTCTTAATCCAGTGCTTGACTCGATGGTTCTTGACCTGCTGCTCCTCAGCATCCAGAAGTACAGCTTGAACAGCGGAAACAGTATCCTTCAATTTTTCGAACTCATCTTCGACACCCCACATGGATCCAATCTCTGCGAAAACCATAGAGCCCAAATTTTCAATGATCGTCTGCGCAACGCCATACAGGATTGCTTCGGCCATTTCTTCTTGGTAAGCGAAAGAAAACAGTGAAAGATAGATTAGATCACAAGAGAGCAGAAAGCAGTAGTGGTTGAAGTCGAAATGCCAAATGTGTGAGAAGAAAATAAAAGGTTTGAAGTTGCTTAGGTTCACCAATATTCATAAAAGGGACCCCACTACAAAGCTTAATAATGATTCTACGGACTCCTACCTTAGAAAAAGCTTCACCATTCAACTCCGCGTGAACGTGGTAGGCTCACTTTTTCCTTCTTGTCATTTTGTTCGAGTTCTTTTTACTTTTCTTTCTGTGTATTTTTTTTTTTTTTAAATTGTTGAAATTGACTCTGATAGCATCTCCACCGTAAGTTGTGTTATTCTATTTAAAAATTAATTGATTAGGAAGAAGACACATTTTTTTAACATCATATTTCATAAGTTTATTTTTAGAGTAATTGAAAGGGTCAAATTATGGTTTTCATAGTTTTAAAAATTATTTGACGACACTAATTAGTTTTTTTTTTTAATAAGAATAATAATTTTTTTTTTTGAGAAACAAAAAGAATAATATTGGATATATAATTATATTGAATATCTATATATTTTTTTACTTCTATTTACTTTTCTAATTTTTACTGTAATTACAAAAGAAATATTTTCAATAATTAATAGTGTCAAAATTCAAAGACTAGACGTTGCAACAAAATAAAATATGATTTTATAATGATATTTTTAATTTTATACATAAAATGGAAAATTACAGAATTAATTATAGATGATTGTAGCAATTTAAATTAATGTTTAGTTACATTTTAATAGATCGATCACAAATGATTGGGTAGAAATATGTTAAGAAACAATTATTTTTATATATTCTTTTAATAGAAACAGTGATTGAGTAGAAATATGTTAAATTATTGTTTAGTTATATTCATTCCCTGTTTTTTCGAAGCAATTCTTAAGTACGTGAGAAAAGGTATAACGTATAAAAGTTTGAAGTTGCTCCGAAAGAAGGTTGGGCTTTACTAAAGATGAAAAAGGGCCCCCCACTGATCAATAATGATTCCACTTGAGAAAAAGCTTCACAGCTGCAATAATTTGACTCCGCGTGAAGACTATAAAGAACATGCGCACACTTTCAGCGACATATGCATGTGAAATTTTGACATGAAGTTTTATTTTTTCCATTGTCTTTTCTTGGTTTTGTTTTTTACTTAAAAAAAAAAAATCTGGAATGGGAGGGGGTTCTGTGTTGCTAAGAAAATTCATTGGTTGGGAAGAATGAAATTCGACTTGAATCCTATAATCTGATATGTAATTTCCGGCAATCTCATAAATAATTCACATAGGTTCAAAAATCAATCCAATCAGGATATGTTTAGAAAGGAATGAGGTGATATAGAGATGCAACCTTTTCTCATAATGAAAAATTGCAGAAAATCATGCTCCTGATGATGTAACCATACGCTACCATACTTTCTAATCACTGAATCATCATTAGTTAATTGTGGATGCCTACCTAAGAAAATGGCATCAAAATTTTCATTTGAAAGTTCCTTTATAATAATCAGTTTTGTTCCCATTTCTCTCAAACAGCTTATAGGTCATGCCTTGAATGTTGTTCCCAATTCTCCATTTCCTTCCATCAGATGACATATGGCCGCCACACAAAATTGTTCAGAATCCAATATTCTGTATCGAATAGAACTAATATGCAACATACACAAGTAGACAATCAGCAGCAACTCTTATCATTATAGTGTTATTTTTGGAAGTAAATTTTTAGTAAGGCAATCAATTTTAACAAACAGAGATACAAATTTTGACAGTATTACCATGTTGGCATAATCTAGGTCCTGTGAATCATTCATTGCATTGTTAGAGTTCTTTATCACAGCCTGATGCTAGATCTTCATCTACCACTATTAATAATGGCTCGAGAGTATTAAAATAAGAGAAGACAAGATTAGAAAAACATCTGACCATCTTAAAGGTTTGTATTAAAGAGGTGAAATCACTCATGCTAGGTCTTAATAGTATGAATTGTTCCTGCAGATACACTAACTGAGCTACAATTAATGTCATTGCAAAATACGATCACGATGGCACAAAATCATATGTTTACTCCTCCCATTATATCCAATGTTACAAATCAAGGATATTGTATAAACAAATAATAACTCTTTTCACGGCTCTAATAAAGTTAAGTACTAGAATTTAATGACAGATTCTAGATGATTTCTACTCAATTTTACTTTCTTCTCTTACCTATTAAAAAAATCTTCGATCTCTTAAATTTATTCTATTTTGCTAGGAATTCTCAAGAGATTTTTTTTTTCTTCATTTTCTTTTTTAAACAAATTGAATGAGAATTAAGGGGTCTATACTGCTCAGAAAATTAATTGGTTGGGCCTATCAATCAAATAATACTTACTTTCTATATGTTGGCAAGCTCATTCTAGGTTAATCTTGATAAATCATCATGAAACAAGAAACTCATCCACTCAAAAGATATTAGAAGAGAGATTGAGAATGACAAGCAAAAAAGAAGAGAGTTTAAGAAGGGAAAATCAAACCATGAGAAAAGTGCTGGGAATCTTTTTTAGAATATGCTAAAATCCTATGATTCTTATAAGGTTCCTATCATCTGACATACAATTTCTTGTGACCTAATTAAAAAAATTGCATTGCTTTAAGTCAATGCAATCAAAATATGTTGGAAACGAATAATTTGAATATCAGTGATTTGAACCTTTTGTTTCTAGAATTTGAAATATAAGAATAAAGGAAGAAACATAACAATATACAACACTATTAGGAATTAGGATTGCAAATGATGTAACATCGTGCTAACATTTGTACAAGGTATGAGGAGCTAAAGTAAACCTAAGTAACTTGATGAAATATTATTCCAATCAACACTGAAAATTGCTATTTTGCCGATTTTCAAATAAATAGATAAATAAATAAACCTATTGCCTAATTAAGGAGAGAACTTTCGGTGAAAAATCTCAAGTCAAATACTCATCAGCTCAGCTAAATGGGAAAAAAGGAAATAGAAAAGAGTGAGGAAATTCATTCCTTTTTCACTTCCGTTTTCTTTTTTTCTCTGTCCTCTCTAAATAAATAGTGAAAATAGACTTAAAACTTGGAATGTTGTCATATGGATTATATCTCACAGACCGTTAAAAAGAGCTAGAAGAACTACTCCATACAACTTGATCAAAACCCAACCAAAAGAAAACCAATCCAAATGCTGACCTCCACAATCACATGCTTAAAACAATCAATACTGTCAGATCAGTGAAGATTAGCATTTAAAAGCTTGTTACACTGATGGGCCAAATAGAATGAAGATACAGATATCTAAGCCGTGAAAATAGTATATGATACAAATCAGATTTATGTATCAGCTTCCACATCACTCAGTTTATTTTTTGCTAACAAAGGTTGATCGTAAAACACCCAAAGGTGAAAAAGACTAGAATAGAAGTAATTCTGGAATGCTGCCTAGACATGGCAAAACGGGTCAGAATTTTTTGACCCGACCCGACCCGACCCGAAAAATACCCGACCCGAACCCGATTTTTTGACCCGAAGCAAAAACGGGTTGACCCGTGACCCGACCCGTGTTTTTTGCGGGTCAACCCGACCCGACCCGCGACCCGACCCGAACCCGAACCATTTTTTTAAAACTTTTTTTTTTTGGTAAAAAAAATAGTAAAACTAAGACAATATTGATTTAATTGTTTATTGTGAACTTTAAGGAAACAATTGATACATTTACATAACTATATGCAAATTAATTGAAAGATTAATGGTTGAACATTCTGTAATGAGTGAATAATTTTAGATATCAAATAGTAAAGTACATGCCAAGATAATCTGGTTACAGTAGAGTTAAAAACATAGATTTAAAATTGTAGACATGTAAGAAATATTCACAAGTGTGAAAATAGTGAAGCTAAAATATCAAATTAACATAAATTATGAATACTTAGACCTATTTTTTAATAATTTATGTCCAAAATAAACAGTTTTTCAAAATAAATTATGATATATTCTAGAGTGTGTGTTGCTTAACAATAATATGATATTCATAAAAGAGACCATGTATGAATAAGTAAGCAATCAAATTTTAAAGTATATCTCAAATTGAAATAGAGTGTCAACCACAACTGATAATAGATTATAAAATTAATTTTCAAGATTGTAAATTTCTTATATATTTTTATTCTTTATCAAATGAGTTATCCAATAAGTCATTTGTAATTTTGTTTTATATTTGGAATGTTGATATTATGCAGAAATAAAACTTGTGTATTTGTTTTACTTATCTTTGTGTTATTTTGTTTTAGATAGTAATGTTAGGATTTGTATAATTTTAAAATTGTTGAATAAGTATTAATAAGTTTAATTGAGTTCATTCTTGATATAAGTGGTGAATTCAAAATAATGCATTTTACATTAAGTAATTTATTGCATAACTTTCCAAATGACATATACATGTTGTTTTCTATATAAAAATTAAATAATAAAAAAATTCATGTGAAAAATACGGGTCAACCCGACCCGACCCGACCCGCAACCCGATTGACCCGAACCCGATTTTGACCCGCTTAAAGTGACCCGTTTTTGACCCGTGACCCGTTTGACCCGTAACCCGATTGACCCGACCCGAACCCGACCCGACCCGCCCGTTTTGCCATGTCTAATGCTGCCTGCCTACCATTGGCATTGATCAACTAGAATAGAAGTTGTTGCTACGAATCAGATTTCGATAAAACTAATAGGAGTGACTTTGCTTTGTTCCTTATTGTTGCTTCAAACAATCACCTATGGCAAAAAAAATTATTTCAATTCCCAAGAATCATTGTAAGGATTTAATTTTGCTTATAATTGAATTATTTACCTCCAATAGCAAAATTTGCTAATGGCCAAGGACTAAGAAATTTTCTTCTAAAATCTTTATGTTCTTCCCTTATGTTGGATACATTGAGTGGCCAACAGAGCCTCATTAATTGTTTAGATGATATGGACAAATTCTGTAATCAAATAGTTTTGTCAAATGTTATGAAGCCTAGGTTTGTCAAGATGAAATTGATAAATAGAGCAACTTAAGGTAACAACCAGTTAAGTTACAATATTTTTGGTTATTTTAGTTATAGTTTAGGTTAGTAGAACTGTCTAATCATCTCTTTTATGATATTAAGTTGAGTAACATCAATAAAAAGAAAGATACAAATGTATTTATTATACTATAAAAATAAGAGATGCTTATCCCTAGGGCTGTCCATGGGTCGGGTGGATCGGGTTTTTGCCCAATCCGCAACCGACCCGTACAAGATCAGGTGGGTGGTTTTTCAACCCGCAAGCAATCTGTAGCAGTAACGGATTCGTCGGTTCGGGTTGTCGGCGGGTGGTGGTCGCTTTCAGGTGTACCTGATTATCACTGGAATGCTTCAAAATGCGGCGAGATCTCGCCAGATTCGACGAGATCTTGCTAGATCCATCTAAGATCCGGTGAGATCCTGTTGGATTCAGCGAGATTTCTAGAAAATCGTGATAAGAAATCACTAGTTCGGCCAGATCTAGTGTTTATTGTGCCTAAAATCGACGGATTTAAGTGAAAAAGTTGCCAAAATCTGGAAAAAGTGGCCGGAATCTAGAAAAAAATGGTCGGAATTTGGAAAAAATTTTGAATTTTGAATGGACTTCGATTTGGGTCAGGTTTCACGGGTTTTGAAATTAAAAACCGACAACCGACCCGCTAGGGTCGAGTTAGTGAGGTCGGAGCCCGCGTTCGAATGCTGGAGTCGTCGAATCCGGTGGCGGTGAGTCGGACAGGTTGGGCGGGTGACTGGTTTCCATGAACACCCCTACTTATCCCTATAGTGAAGGTACCGTAAATTCCATTGGAAAAGTTAATCCGTTAAGGGTATTTTGGGCAGCAAATTAAATAAGTCCCAAGGCCCAAAAACCCATTTAAACCTCTAGCCCATCAAATGACTCACAAGAATACTAAGCAAGAAAATATGTTAAATTTGGATCTACAAAGACAGCCCATAGACTAGGTCCGCAAGTCTCATCGAACTAGCACTTGAAAACTGGTTAGGCCCACAAATGCTCAGGCCAACAGCCCATCATGAGTTTGGTCTATGTAGCTGACCCAAAAAACATTTGGGAGCAAAGCTGGGCCCACCAAATCAATCCCAAAGGCCATAATGTGGCCCAAAGTTTGGTGAAATCAACCCTAGAAATTAAAGAGTTGTCTTTGTCCACACCAGACCTATTGAACTAATGCCTCACATTTCTTTATAAACCATTCGTCTCTTGCTTGATTGCTAGCCATTGTTATATGATTTTATAGATATCAAACAAAGGCTGGATTCTTCCTTTATGGCTTCTTGGTATATTAAGCACCTTAATAATTCATGACTAACAGACAGAAAAGGTTCCCTTTCAAAAAAAAAAAAAAAAAACAGACAGAAAAGGTTTGAAGCTTTTAAAAATTGTATGAAGCTTTTATATTTCAATTCATTCGTTTTTAAATATTAAATGCATAGTGTATAAACCCAGCAAAAAAAATGCATAGTGTATAATCCATCTTAAATTGAGTGCATTTCTAAACTCTATATTTCAAGTTGTACTTTTAATCCAATGAAGCTATAGAACAATCATTTGAGAAAAGCAGTGATATTTTTTGCATTAAAGTTTCCTACAAATCGAACAAAAAATGATAGAAGCTTATTGTAGGGGCTCCGTTTTTGGAAGGGCACCCCCGACAATACATTTGTAGAGAGTGGGACGAAGGGCTTGGCTCCGGCCGGCTTCTCGCCAGTCCTCCTCGACGTTTTCCTTAGTTTTTCTTCATTTGGGGTTGCTCCTCGGCAGGCGTCCGAGGAGGCCCCCCTTTCACGAGGGGGGCTCTTTGCCTTATATACTCCCTTTGGTTTGATCCTGACCTTACAGCTGTTGGCCATCCAGGCTACTGCTCCAGGGCTTGTCCCATCAGACAGGTTCTTCACCATACTGTGGGTTGCGGCTTCCAAGGTTGCACTGTTCAGGGGTCTTGTCCTCATTAATGTAGCCTGGAGGGTCAGGCAGATACATTAAGTGTGGATGTGACCACCTATTCTGGGTTTGCCCCCTACCCAGAATTAGACTAGGTATGCCGAGGAAGGGTGTGTCCTCGGCATGGGTCCGAAAAGGGCTGAAAACCCTTTAGGCGACTATCTGGGACAATTGTCCTCCTCGGCTTGGGCCTTGGGCCAGCCTAAAGGTGGGCCGGGGGCTCTGGGCCCACGGGCCCCACAATAGCCCCTCAAAACCCTGCTGCACGTTCCCTCGGACGGGGAGGAAGGTTTTGAAAACCACGGCCCTCATGTTCCGGAAGGCCTTCGGCTGGCTGGTCTTTCCCCGAGTGGCTGGATCGACACTCAGACTCTTCAGTAAGTAGTCAGTTTCTCCACAGGACTGGGTCTTGGGACCATGCAGCACCTTGGCTCTGTCATAAATGGCTTGGCTAGCTCTCCATAGACTTGGGTCCGAGGACCGTGCAAGACCTAGGTACAGTTGCTGCCTTCAAAGTAAGTAGCTAGCTCCCCATAGGCTTGGGTCCGAGGACCATGCAAGACCTAGGTACAGTTACTGCCGTCAAAGTAAGTAGCTAGCTCCCCATAGGCTTGGGTCCGAGGACCATGCAAGACCTAAGTACAGTTGCTGCCGTCAAAGTAAGTGGCTAGCTCCCCATAGGCTTGGGTCCGAGGACTATGCAAGACCTAGGTACAGTTGCTGCCGTCAAAGTAAGTGGCCAGCTCCCTATAGGCTTGAGTCCGTAGACCATGTAAGACCTAGGTACAGTTCCTACCTTCAGAGTAATTGTCTAGCTCCCCATAGGCTTGGGTCCGAGAACCATGCAAGACCTAGGTATAATTGCTGCCTTCATGGTAAGTGGCTAGCTCCCCGTAGGCTTGGGTCCGAGGACCATGCAAGACCTAGGTACAGTTGCTGCCGTCAGAGTAAGTGGCTAGCTCCCCGTAGGCTTGGGTCCGAGGACCATGTAAGACCTAGGTACAATTGCTGCCTTCATGGTAAGTGGCTAGCTCCCCGTAGGCTTGAGTCCGTAGACCATGCAAGACCTAGGTACAGTTGCTGCCTTCATAGTAAGTGGCTAGCTCTCCGTAGGCTTGGGTCCGAGGACCATGTAAGACCTAGGTACAGTTGCTGCCGTCAGAGTAAGTGGCTAGCTCCCCGTAGGCTTGGGTCCGAGGACCATGCAAGACCTAGGTACAATTGCTGCCTTCATGGTAAATGGCTAGCTCCTCGTAAGCTTGAGTCCATAGGCCATGCAAGACCTAGGTACAGTTGCTGCCTTCATGGTAAATGGCTAGCTCCCTGTAGGCTTGAGTCCGTAGACCATGCAAGACCTAGGTACAGTTGCTGCCTTCATGGTAAGTGGCTAGCTCCCCGTAATCTTGGGTCCGAGGACCATGCAAGACCTAGGTACAGTTGCTGCCGTCAGAGTAAGTGGCTAGCTCCTCGTAGGCTTGGGTCCGAGGACCATGCAAGACCTAGGTACAATTGCTGCCTTCAATAGGAGTTCGTCCTCGGATCCGAGAGCTTTGCTTTTAGTGTGAAGATGTTCACGGGTCGTTCTCTGGGAGCTGTTTTTCCTCAGGTCGGATTGTGACCTCATTCGTGAAGTTGATCTCACCTCTAGTTCGTGTTCCCCATCTTTTTAGTTTACGAGGCGTCGCTTGGCCTTCCGCGCTCCGCGTTTGACGCTTCGGTGCACGTAACGCGCCTTCATTAATGCCCTCGTGAATTAACACGAATCAGGCGGTTGGCAATCCCCTTGGAATTGGGTGAGAATTAATTCCCTTTGACAATCCTCCCTTCGAATTCTGCATGGCCCAACTCCCACCAGTTTTCGCCTTCCATAAAAGGCGTTCTGGGGAGAATGTTTCTCCTCATTCCATGAATCTTCCACCACAACCCGAAGCACATACTTTCACCTCCCTGAACCCCTTTGACATCACCGCTAGGATTGTAACCAAAGTTGGGGGATATGGGGTTAAGGGCCGCCGTGGCCGCAGCCCCTACTGGGCTTCCGGCGCGGCAGAGTTTAGGCATAACACTGGCAGGGCCTTGTACGGCGGCCAGGAGGGACGTCGTTGAAGTACCTAACGTCTCTCCCCAGAGCGCACCTCTGACGAAGGAGACACGCGAACTCTCGTCATGGCTGGTGTCCAAGTATTGCCGTCTCCGACAGCCAATGCTCGTGCAGTTTGGAGAGGGTCGAGAAAGCATCACGGAGGAGGGTGTTCCGAGGCCCCTGCGTCGGCTCCTCGCTTTGTTCAAGCTTCGGTTTCGAGGCGAGCCAGCCCCCAGCCCCCCTTCCTGTGCTTTTATTGTCCAGTTCTCCCATTCTTTGGATGCTAGTAAAAGCACGGGTTGACACTTCCCTCATTCCTGATATTAATTCTTTGCGAGCCTCTTGCCCAGCTAGTTCTAGAATCGGTCTGCCTGGGCCTCTGATTGTAGGATTAGTTTGTAGGATTTTTTGTAAAACATGCCTGTCTGAGCCTCTGATTGTATTTGTAATCTTTTTGTGAAATAATAAAGAACTCTTCTTTTTACTTGTTGTTGAGTCTTCTTTTTCTACTGCAATTTTTTTTTTTTTTTGCATCGCCAACTTTTGCGTAGTAACTACTTTAGAACGACCGCCGGTTGCGCCGGCCAGCGCACTAACCCTTCCCACAGACGGCGCCAATTGTAAGGGCTCCGTTTTTGGAAGGACACCCCCGACAATACATTTGTAGAGAGTGGGACGAAGGGCTTGGCTCCAGCCGGCTTCTCGCCAGTCCTCCTCGACGTTTTCCTTAGTTTTTCTTAATTTGGGGTTGCTCCTCGGCAGGCGTCCGAGGAGGCCCCCCTTTCACGAGGGGGGCTCTTTGCCTTATATACTTCCTTTGGTTTGATCCTGGCCTTACAGCTATTGGCCATCCAGGCTACTGCTCCAGGGCTTGTCCCATCAGACAAGTTCTTCACCATACTGTGGGTTGCGGCCTCTAAGGTTGCACTGTTCAGGGGTCTTGTCCTCATTAATGTAGCCTGGAGGGTCAGGCAGATACATTAAGTGTGGATGTGACCACCTATTCTGGGTTTGAACCCTACCCAGAATTAGACTAGGTATGCTGAGGAAGGGTGTGTCCTCGGCATGGGTCCGAAAAGGGCTGAAAACCCTTTAGGCGACTATCTGGGACAATTGTCCTCCTCGGCTTGGGCCTTGGGCCAGCCTAAAGGTAGGCCGGGGATTCCGGGCCCACGGGCCCCACACTTATACATTAAAAAAAAAAATTATTTAAGTAATGAGTATCTAATTACTTTTTTGAAATGATTTAACAACACAGTGTCATTCCAATATCAGCAAGTGTGACTTTCTAATCTGCTAAAGTGTTGTCAGTGGGTGAGATTGTTGAAGTGTAGCACAACAAGACATTGATTTACGTTGAATTTGTAGTATGACTAACCGAATACTATAAAATTAGAATGCAGATATAACAATAATATGAAAATAATTAATGTTTAAACTTGGGTACCTATCATTGAACATTTAACTTTAGAAATTTAAAAGCAACTGAAAAATATAAACAAAACACATTTAATCGAATGGTAATATGTTAAGCTATATGCTTAACACTAGAATAATGCAGGGAGAGAGACGTGTATTTTAACAATTAATTTTTTAATTAAATACCATTTATGTGGCAGATTTGGGACTATGCTTAACTAGCTGAAGATCCACGCTACGCAAGGAATTAGGAAAATTTTCAAATAAGGTAATCAGTTACAGCAAACAGAAATGTGATTTTTGTCTGCATTACCATGGTTTCATAATCTAGGGCCTGTGAATCCTTCATTGAATTGAAAGGAATTCCTTATCACATCATGCAAACCTTAAAGGGGACTAGCATAGCACTAGGCACAATCATACATATATATATAAAGTCAAAGCCCATACATTTGGCTTATTGAGAAGCTCTGGTTGAAAGTCATTTCCAGTTGTGAAATTAGAGAGTTGGCTTTGTCCAAGACCAGACCTATTGAAATTCAAAATCGGCCAGTAGGTGTACTGCTGAAGATATTATGAAAAACCATTTCACCATTTTGTAGAAAAGAAACTATAAGCAAAGGGATTCCAGGGCCATCCAAAACAAAGAACCAAGGACTGAAGCAACATTAAAACCACATCAAACTACTAACTTTAAAATTTAGCGTTCACCATAATTTACTTAAATGTTACATTTCAAAATTTGGATGGGTGAACATAAATATTCTCAAACATCCATATGAACTTTGATTTCCAGACCCAATGAGTAGTGAATAGTGAGTACAAAAACTGAATCACTTAAGATTTTAATTATACAAAATTAAGTAGTCTGATCAACAGAATATGCCTCTGTGGGGAAAAGAAGAAAAATGAAGCTTTTCTCCAATGCTCTAGTAAATCAATGTTGACCAATTCCAAATTCTGACAGCAATAAGGAAATGTCACCTTCTATTTGAACCCAAAAGATCATATTTTGCCTGAGTCTTAAATAATTTCTTCTAGGGAAGATCGTTGCAAGAAAGCCTTGGTGTGAAGTTCTTCCTTGTCATATTATTTTCTTAATGTAACAATATTATCTACTTACGGCACTTTGAATCCTAGCAATAGCAGATATCAAAATAAGAAATTAGTAGAAACCAAAAGAACTTGATTTCATTGCTTGACCGCTAGCCATTGTTAATTTATTAGTTACCAACAAGCATTTAATTTTTTATTTTTTTTTTAATTTATCATTAAAATGAATTCGTGGACCAGAGGTACCCTACAAAATTCCAAATTTATGTGATTTTTATAGATGTCAAACAAAAGCTGGATTATACTTCAAGACTACATCAAAGATGAAAGGAAATCCATGTTATGTAAGTTCAAAACATTTCAACCAAGGCTTTAATGAAGTCTTAACTCTAAAGATCCATCTTAATGGAACATCCACAATTTTGTCCAGGACTAAAGCTACTCAATATCTGAAACATAAAATTGTAATAATCCATTTATTCTTCCTAGTATGTTGAAACAACAACCTATGCTTTTGATCCGTCAACCTTATCGCTTTGTTTACAAATATGCATCCATAGTTTTCTGGAATATACAAAAAGCCAAAGCTACTAAAAATTTAAATTTACTTTATGAATATTGTTATTGTCATGGGTAAAAGAATTATAGAGAAAATGCATCAAACTGATTCTCATCTGCAATCTGTTTCAATAGCAAAGCAATTATAGGGAGGAAAGTGTGAAGTTACTAACTTTCAATATTCTGATATGAACGAAAAACTAATGCATCAAAAGATACTGGTAGAACATTCCAAGTAGCAGTTGGCCAGTTGCCCTAAAGCTGAAGATATCCTCAAAAAGGCACTGGTAGAAGACGAAACTTGTGACATTCTTAGAATCTTGCATGCAAATTGAATATTTCTTGTATTAAACAAAATCTGCCAATGGAGAGATAACAAAAAGGATTCTTAATCTGATTTTTAGGAAGGTGATAAGAATGCAAAATGTCATATTTTTCTCCCTTAATGTTTAGTCTTTTATATTTATTTGGTGCCTAAATGTACTCATTATTCTTATATTTTGATTTAGGATGCAAATGGAGGCATTAAGTGCAAAACGTAGCTAATTGGGCGATTCTGGACAGCTTTGACATCGCTTTGTAATCTGGGCATAACTCTCTCATCTGAGCTCCGATTAAGATGATTCAAGGTTGAAATCGGGCTTGAAGTTGCTGCACTTGCACTGTTGACGTTCTAGAATGTTCCTTTGCCTGCAATTCTAATACGCGGATCTAATGTGATTTATTTTTGGAAGCCTCCAAATCTGATGCACGAAATTTTCAGCTGAAAAACACCACTTTCCTAGTTATATTAGGACTTTGTTTTATTTTTAATATTTTTTCTTAATTAGTCAGATTTGGATATTATTATTTAGAATATTTTTAGGAGATTTTGTAGGCTTGGGTAATAGGGAATTAACGTGTAAAAGGGAGAGGAGAAATTAGAATTGGACAGACATGCCTCTCTTTCCCCTCTTCTCTAATTTTCTCCTTCAAGTTTTTTGTCATGGCCTTGCGTGGTTAAAACTTTTATACTTGGTCGAAGGAAACTGAAGCCTTGGAATCAATAAAACTGTGAGATCTAATTTTTTTTTTTTTTTATTGTTCAATTTATGCTTTGAATATCGGATGTTCTTCTGTGCCTATTTTCATGATTGTCTCGTTTAATTACTAGATATCAAATCAGTAATTGTTTGATCTTTCTAATTTGTGAAGCAACCAAGATTTAATGATTTGCTGCGTTAGAAATTATTAGATCTTAGGAAGAATGCTCGACTAAATTAAATGCAACCGCTTGTGTTTGTATTGTTTAACTTCATCGATCTCTCTAGTTCTTAAGGCTGCTACTAGATTAAATCTTTAGCGCTTGTCTTGGGTTGTTTAGTAGTTAGGGTTAATTAGATCGCTTGTTTTCTAATTAACTGCAACTAAGGAGAGATAGGAAAATAGTTCCAACGGTGAATATTCAAAGTGTGAATTTATATATACTTACATCGATGATTAGTTGTAAAATTCTGATGGTGGATGTTGACTTGGACCAAGGTTTGTTTTCTTGATTGATTTCGATACTTTAATTTGAATTGTTCCTTAGTTGTTTTTTTTTCTTAAAATTGTTTTCATTATACTCAACCCCCCCCCCCCCCCCTCCTTGTTCACGTAACATAAAACTAGGCTAGATACTCTCTGTGGGAATGATCCTTACTCGTACTATTACATATATTTTTAGGAGTATAGGTTTTATTTTTGGTTGCCTGCAACAGCACACCAGAAGGCTATTACAACATAAGGATTGCAGGAAGTAAGACTCAATTTTTTTTTTCCTTGTAGATGCAAAATTAGTACATTTTTTTTTTTTTGAAGAAAACTCCGCTCTTGTCTGTTTAGAATTTTGACCTTGTCTCATATCTGCATACAGAATCAAATCACTGAGAAACTTAACCAAATTTAGACAAAATAATACAAGAGAAACTTGGGTACTTGCTTAACAGAAAAGGATTGAATCTTAAACGAGTTGTGTGAACCTTTCAAAATCCTAGACTGTATGATCCTTCAAAAATCAATTCAAATCTCAAGGATTAGAGCAGTCCCAACCTATTTCCACTTGGCATCATGTTAAAGAGTTAGGGAAAGAACATACTGCAAAATTTCCAATTCCATGTTTTACGCCACTTTACAAAAAGATACTCCTGATTAATTTTGGTATCTCCAATTCCAGTTATTTAAAATTTTATATATTAATTCATCCATTTTTAATAATTGGCCAAATCACATTCATCTCCCTTGAGATTTGAGAAATTGACACTTCCCCTAGAACCTGAAGGGAAAAAACATTTTCCCCCTTACCATTTATTTGACCAAACTCTGTTAAATTAAAGTTAAAAATATTGTATCTTAATTTGCCATTCGGTTAAGGGTAGATTTTCAAAATTACTCTCCACTCATCATTAAAAGTTTTACTAAACCCAAAATTAATTACCATCCATGTTTATCTCATAAATTTAATTTGGTGCAAAGCATTGGTGAGTGGTGCAATTAAAAAATTCAAGAATCTACAAACTTAAATAATATCAATCGTTAAGGTGCGACTAAAAGCGACTAAGCAAGACATTTTATAATATGCTCTTTTTACTAATTATGGTTAAACTTTGGTTAAAAAAAAACTATTAAAATTTAGAATATTTTGTTACTAATATTAATGAAAAGGGGGGGGGGGGGGTTCAATTTTTTCAAACCTCAAAAGAGAGGAGTGTTTTTTCTTTTCAAGTTTGGGGGTGAGTGTCATTCTCCCAAACTTCAAGGGAGGGGAGTGTAATTTGCCCTTAATAATTAAATGCATAGTGCATAATCCATATGAAATTGAATGCATTTCTAAACTCTCAAGCTGTGTTTTTAATCAATGAAGCTAAAGAATGATTTAAGAAAATGTATAGATTTCTGCATTAAAATATCCTAAAAATCTAACAAAACTTGGTAGAAACCCTATGCAAAAGGAAATAATTAAGCAACCAAATACCTGATTACTTTTTGAAATAATCTAAGAATATAATGTTACTCCAATATTAGCAAGTGTGACTTTTGAATTTGTTCATGCACCTAATCAATAAACAAACCAAGTATATCACTTTACCAACTTGATTTTGAGATACTTTATGTGCTGTGATGATTAGAATTATAACGAGGGTAGTTAACAGGGATGAGAGGAGGTTGGCTTCCAGTTAGGGAAGAAAATAGGGTTGAGAATTTGAAGTACTACGACAATTAGTATAGGCAGATGGAGTTTGTCAATGGGTGGGATTGTTTAAGAGTAGCATAGCAGGACAGAGTTAAAAAACACAAACCCTTCTTTTGGTGGAGTTTACATTGAATTTATAGTATGAGTGTATGACTGACTGGATACTACTACTTTGAATGCAGATGACAATAATATGAAAACATTAATGTTTAAATGTGCACATATCATTAAACTTTATCTTCAGACATTAAAATGTAACTGAAATCAATATTCCATTTGAAACTGACGATAATACAAAGGTGAGTTCCTTCAAACATAATTGGCTTGTTGACATCCTTCTCAAACAGCTCATAGGCATGCCTTGCATGTTGTTCCCGGCACCATTCCTTCCAGCTAATGCAAACTTAATGCAGCCGCACAAAATTCTTCAAAATCCAATTTTCTGTATTGAATAGAACTAATTCACATACACAAGTCACAATCAGCTTCCACTCTTATCATTATATATTTTGGGAAAATTTTCAGTGACAACAAATAGAAATGTGATTTTGACAGCATTACCATGGTTTTCAAAATCTAGGGCCTATGAATCCTTCATCGAATTGGGTTAATACCTTATCGCACCCTGTGAAGACAAGAAATTCAAAAGGCTTTATGAATATTGTTATTTTCTACGGTAGAAGAGAGTTAAAGAGAAAAATGCATCAAATTGACTCTCATTGGCAACCCATTTCTCAGTTTTCACACAAAACAAATATAAGACTCAAGTTTTGAAGTGATTATCTTTGTAATATTTTGATTTATAAAAAACCTAATGCTCCATTAGGTAGTGGTAGAACATCCCAAGTAGTTGTTGCCTAAATCTGAAGCTATCCTCAAAAAGAAATGTATTTTGATTAACTAAATCTGCCAATGGAAAGAAAACAAGATAAGGATTCTTAGTTCTGACTTTTATGAAAGCTATTACAAGATAAGGATTGAGATAATTAAGACTCTAGTTTTTGCTTGTAGATGCATAAGTAGTACCAACCTTTTTTGAAGAAAAACCAACTTTAGGTGGTTCAGAATTCCGACCTTGTCTCACATCTGCATTCATAATCAAATAATTGAGGACCTTAACTGAATTTTTAAAAAAAGAAAAAAAGAAGAAAGTTGGGTATTTGATTAGCACAAAAGGATTGAATCTTGAAGAAGATGTATGAGTATGAACCTTTAGAAATAGTGGAGTATATGATCCTTCAAAAATCAATTCCAATCTCAAGGATAATTGAGCATTGTTTGAGCAGTTCCCACCTTTTCCACCTAGCATCAAGCTGACAAGGAGAAGAAAATACTAGAAAAAAACTCCTGATTATTTTCTTGAATTACTTGGGTTTTGGTCTCTCCAATTTCAAAGAATAAATCCTTCAAAATTTAGTATTTCACGTTTTCTTTTTTTTCTTTTTTTGTGGTAATTAAATGCATAAAGTGGAGTCTATCTGAAATCCAGTGCATTTCTACACTCTAAATTTCAAGCTGTGCATCTAATCCAATCACACTACACAAGTAACACAACAATAATTCAAGAAAGCATAGAGATGTGTGTGTTAAAATATCTTAAAATTTGAGCCAAACATGGCATGGTAGAAGCTTATACATAAAAATTAATTTCAGTTACTAAATACTGGTACTGGATTAGTTATCTTAGTTGACCTTCAACAACAATATCACTCCAATATCAGAACTTTTCAATCTGTTTATGCACCTAAATCAATAAGCCAAGTCTATCACCCTAACATTTTATTTATGAAATAAAATAGAAATTATTTGGATGAAAAAGCAAAAGATAGGTTTATGTACAACACTTTCAGGACAAATTTTATGAGAAAAGAAAATAAAGGAAAAAGAAGGTACCAACCCACCTAATTGTTGACTATTTGCACAATTGCAGAGCCTAAAATTTTTTAAACAAGCAAAAGTATAACATTGAGACTTTTTCTATGATTCAATTGCGTTTGCATATGAGAGCAGTGGTACTAGTGGCACGCCCCCTCTCCTGTTGGGTTTAATTCCTTACATATAAATGCAAATGTCTTTCAGTAAAAAGACCCAAAGAAAAGAAAGAATTGGGACTACTCATACCTGAAAATTTGAATAATTGGGTTCATCCACGTGAGCAATTTTGGGCAATTCTCCCGTGATTCCTTTGCACCCTTTCAGTTGTTTGTATAGTGCTTTGAAAATATCCACAAATTAAATTGGCCACAAACATCAATATCGAAGGCAAAGAAGTCGACATAAAAAGGAAAAAAAGTTGTATTTTTTATTGCATAGAAAGTACAAGTAGATTTGTAGTACCTACCCAAAGAAGCAGAAGCATATTGGTTGCTGAACAAGAATTTAATCCTTAAATTGAAAATATGAGAACATGTGGGACATGAGCAATCCAATCCTTGCTAATTCTGTCCTGGTATCTTTCTTTCAAGTGGGGACAGTCAATGATTGTCAGGTTTGTAAAGAGGAGAAGTGGCTCATTTCTTTGGGAAGTGATATCAGATTGGAGCATTCATAAATTTCAAGGTTTTGAAGCTATGAAAGATTGCCGATCCCTTCGGAAAGTGATATCAGAGTGGGCATCTGTGAATTTCAAGCCTTTGAAGTGATGTAAAGTAATCAAGCAGAGAACTTTTGAAATTATGAGGCTTTGCAGAGTGATAACACTAACACATTGTGTGCCACCATCACTGAACAGAGCAATCTCCTTGCAGCCCCTAATCTCTAGCGACTTTGGAAATGAGATGTTGTACAGATAAAGACATGGACAGGGATTTTAGTTTACGGCATTTCTGAATCCATAGATTGATGTTCAGTTTTTCCTGGCCAAATCATTTCCCCAATGCAACAATATTTCTTTCTAGGGGCACTCCAAATTTCCTAGAAATAACTGATATCCCAAATAAGAAATTAGTATAAAACATGGAACTTGGTTATAATAGAATTGCACTAAGGCTCACATTTCTTTATAGCTATATGTTTTTTCATTGACTGCTATCTATTTGTTATTTTATTTGTTAGCATTAAGCATTCAACTGAATTATTTTTGTTTGTTAAAAATGAATTCCTAGACTTAGCACATACAAGATTCCAATTTATATGTTTTTTTTTTTTAATAGATGTCAAACAAAGGCTGGATTATAACTTTACGCCTTTATGATAAGTTAAGCCGCCCTAAGAATTCAAGACTAAATCAAAGATGAAAGGAAATTCATGTTATGTAACTGCAAAACCACTTTCTATACAAAGCTCTTACGATGTCTCAACTTTTGATATCCATCTTAACAGAATATTTGTGCAGGACAACAGCTACTCAGCCTATGAATCATAAGATTGGTAATAATCCATTTATTCTTCCAAGTTTGTTGAGTCAATGAATTATGCTTTTAATCCATCAACCTGATGGCTTTGTTTACAAACTAATATGCATCCATATTTTTATAGAATATACAAAAATCCAAAGGTACAGAAAATATAAATTAACTTCACAACCTGTTAATATTATAAGTCACCTGTTTAACCTGGATAAAATATTTTTTTCTAAATAGTTGTTGTATTTAAGAAATTCAAACATAGACTTTATGAATATTGTTATTTGCATAGGTAGAAGAGAATAATAGAAGTAATGCATCATTTTGACTCTCATAGGCAACACATTTTACAGTTTTCACTAGCAAAACAAATATGGGAAGGAAAAAGTGAAGTGATTACCCTTGCAATATTCTGATATGAACAAAAAAACTGATTCTCCATGAGGGTGGGTGTAGAACATCCCAAGTAGTAGTGGCCTAAAATTGAAGCTATCCTCAAAAAGGTATTGGTAGAAGATGAAACAAACATCCATAGCATCTTGCGTGCAAATTGAGGATTTGTATTTTGATCAACTAAACCTGCCAACGAAAGAAAAAAAAAACAAGATAAGGATTGAGATAATTAAGACTCAATGTTTTGCTTGTAGATGCAAAAGTAGTACCAGCTTGTTTCAAAGAAACACTGACTCTAGCTGATTTAGAATTCTGACCTTGTCTCATATCTGGATACAGAATCAAATTGTTGAGAACCTTAACTGAATTTAAACAAAAGAAAACAAGAGAAAGTTGGATATTTGATTAACACAAAAGGATTGACTCTCAAAGGATATGTACAAACCTATAGAAATATGCAAAGAGTCCACACCTATTTGCTTGAATTGATTTTTGAAGTAATGTCAGAGTGGGGAGAAGAAAATACTAGAACTTTCCATCACTAAATTTTGTGCTGGTTTACAGAAAAACACTGACTTTTTCCTTGACTTCACTTGCGTTTTGGTTTCTCCATTTCCAAAGAATAATTTATTCAAAATTTAATGTTTCAGTTAAAGTGGAATACATCTAAAATCTAGTGCATTTCTAAGCTCTAAATTTCAAGTTGTGCTTTTAATCCAATCATGCTACACAACAATAATTCAAGAAAGCATATAGATTCATGTGTTAAAATATCTTAAAATTTGAGCAAAACGTGGCATGATCATGCAAAAAAATGAATTTCATCATCTAAATACCTGTTTGCTTATATCCAAGTTGATTTTCCCCAACAATGTTACTCCAATATCAGCAAGTGGGACTTTCCAATCTCTTTATGCACCTAAATCAATAAACAAATCAAATATATCACCTTAATAACTTGTTTTTGAGATGCAATAGAAATTACTTGGGTTTATGTATCAGCCTTAATTTCTTCTTTTCCCCTACTGGTATGGCAAGAGGTCATATCTCAAATAAAAAAATTTACGAGAGAAGAAAACAAAAGAAAAAAAAAAAAAAAAGGTATTCACCTCCTAGTTTTTGGCTTTTCTATGATTCGAGAGCAGTGGTACCTGTGGCATCCACACCCTGGTGGGTTTAATTAATTCCTTATACTTCACAGTTCACACCATTTCAGTTGTTTGTATAGTGCTTTGAAAAAAATCTGCATATTGAAGCAGATAAAGAAGTAAGCACAAAAAAAGAAAAGAAAAAAACGTTTTTTGGTTGCATAGAAAATACAAGTTGTAGTACCTACCCAAAGAACCAGAAGGATAGAGACAGAGATAGAAATTTTAGTCTATCGCATCCCCTTATCTCTAGCTCCTCAAGAGAAGCCAGGTTTTGCAACCACTTCTCTAGCAGAAATTCTTTGTCCTTAATACAAAACAAAGATAGAAACTTTAATTTGGGGAGAGGAAGGGGGGAGTTCGAAGAAGAGGGAACCGAAGAGGTTACTGTCATATTCATTGGCATCGCCATTGACTGTTGCAATGGCTTGCAGCTGGAATTTGACAGTTGTAGCGGTTCTTCAAGATATGGAAACAACGGCATGCAAGTCAGGTTTTTGCAATTCCAGATTTCCAACTTTAAAAGACGAGGAAAGGAAGGCAATGATACATGCTGCTGGTATTGATGACTTGATGTTGCCACACCCACTGTATCCCTCCTCCACCATCCCTTTAGATTAGGGCAATTCAACAACATGAGGGACTCTAGGGACGGGAAAAATGTTGTTGAAGCAGAGATCTCTTCAGTGATTTCGCGGTCTAATATGTATTCCAAACCATGCATATCTTTAAGATATAGATTTCGGAGATACAGGAGTTGATACATTGGCGATAGATGTTGGCACATGGATTCTGATATTTCTAATGCCACAAGACCAGTCACCAAAGGAAGCCAACTTGGAAATCTCACGCTCTGGTACCTTTTTACATACAACATTTTTAAATTCTGGTGCGGACGAAAGCATTCCATTAAATTTTCATCTTCACGAATACCTTAGACATCGTTACCTAGCGAATCCCATTTTAATTTCAATTTTCTAAGATGTTGCTTGTCCTTCAAATTTGCAGCCTTGGCTTCCGACGTGGCATCCTTCAACCGTGCTAAAATTTTAATACATAATTCTCCTCTCAAGTTATGCTTGTTCAATTCTGGAAGACTACTGCAGGTAAGTTCCTTGTTCACAATGAACAACGATAATCTTGAAGAGAAGTCAACTGCCCTAATCCTGTTGGAATGTGATTCAACCTGTCACAACTCTCTAAGTCAAGATTCCTGAGGTTGAACAACATTTGAATGTTTCTCGGTAGTTCTTTAAGCTGAAAACAATAACTGAGGTTTAATGTTTGCAAATTCAACAATCTAACAATAGAACTAGGGAGAACTTCAAAGGCATTGTTGGAAAGATCAAGGTACTTTAAATACATCAACTTGTCTATAGAATTTGGCACCATCATACTAATATATAAACCATATAGGTCTAATGCACGCAACCATCTAAAACTAGAAAGAATCATTTCAAGATTTGATTTTTGACAAGCTAATTTTTCTTCATCTGAAATTATATCGAAATTCACAATTGAAGTCATCGAAATAAATGTGCGTATTTTCTTTGCTTTGAATAAGAAGCTTAAATCCTTCTCAAGTAGACTGAGAGATGCAATTGATAGGCAGCGAACATTTTCTATATTTGAATCAATATATGTGCACTCAACTCTTGAGACTGATTGTGCAAGATCATGGATTAAATCATGCATTTTAAAACTAATTATATTCCCAAAACTATCTTCACTAACTTCTTGGAAGAAGGACCTCCAAATTAAGTCCATACAGTACTCCTTAGCAACATCCTCTATAAGTAACTTTTCATTTGATGATTGGATAAATCCTTGTGCTATCCATAGATTTATCAATGTCAACTTTGAAATCTCATAATCTTTAGGAAACGATAAACAATAAGTAAAACAACACTTTAAATGTGATGGGAGATAATCGTAACTCAATTTTAGAATCAGTAAAATATCACTATTATTTTCTTCTTGAGTTACATTTGTAAGTTCCTTATTCTTTATATATAACCATTCATCATTTGTCTTTTTGAAGTATAATATTCTCCCTATCACCTTTATAGCAAGAGGAACTCCTTAACATTTTTGTACAATATCCATTCCAATTTCTTCAAGATTAGGATTAATCATCTCTTGCCCTTTTTTAAATGCTATTTGCTTAAATAAAGACCAAGATTGGTTTTTTGAGAGGCCTTGCAAATAATAAGGTGAGATTGTGCTAGTAATCTCTGCAACTCATTTAGTGTCCATTTGGATACAACTTATTGTTGCTGAAAGTGGCTGAAAGCTGATTGTTGCTGAAAACATTATAGCAAAATAATTTTTAAATGTGTGAATAGTACTGTAGGACTCATTTTTAATATTTTTTAATGTGTGAACAGCAACACGAGCACTGTTCATGCACAGTAATTTTTGTCCCACAAAGTCAACAAAAGCTGGCAAAAAAAAAAAAAAAAAAAAGAGAAAACGCAGGGCAGAAACGCAACTCCACTATTAGCACTATCCAAACGCAAGCTTAGTCTGTGTAGTTATCACTACCTTACTTCCCTTTGAGCCACCCATCAAAAGTCTTTTTAAGTTACTCCATCTATACCCATCCTCATTCCACACATCATCCAATACAAGTAAGTACTTTTTTTGGTCAAGTTTTTCACGAAGTTCATTTTTCACATGCTCCATTCCAAGGTTTTTAGGTTTCGAACGAGTTGCACATTCAAATATTTTTTCAACAATTTTTTTCACGTCAAAAACATCAGAAACACACACCCACATGCGCAACTCAAAATAATTCTTCACTTTCTCATCATTGTATACATATTGAGCTAGTGTGGTCTTCCCCAGCCCTCCAATTCCCACTATAGATATAAACGAGACATTCGCTTGCACATCGAAGTCCAATAATAGATCTATGATGGCTTTTTTATCCTCTTCTCTTCCAATAACTTCTTCTTCACATACAAAAGAGTAAGTTTGGTCCCTCTCCCTCACAACCCTTTTTTGTAAAGGATGTATTACCATCTGGAACTTATTCATATCATTTGCTATTGCATCAAATCTCTCCCTCATTGATGTTAATTTTTTAGCCATATCATGACGAAAAGCAAGTTGGTTTGAACTCGAAAAGAAAGTAGTAAAAGAAGTACGTACCCTCTTTGCCATTTGATCACCACCCATCACCCTTTGACGCATATATATTTTCAGTGTAGAATTCGGTCAGCAAGTCATCCGCATCATAGACTGCGTCCCTGAGCCTCATGAGCCAGCGATTGACTCGATGGTTCTTGACTTGCTGCTCCTCAGCATCAATAAGTACAGCTTGAACAGCGGAAACTGGATACTTCAATTTTTCGAACTCATCTTTGACACCCCACATGGATCCAATCTCTTCGAAAGCCAAAGAGCCCAAATTTTCAATGATCGTCTGTGCGACGCCAAACAGTATTGCTTCGGCCATTTCTTCTTGGTGAATGAAAGAAAACACTGAAAGATAGAGATTAGATTACAATTTACAAGAGAGCAGAAAGCAGTAGTTGAACTGGTTTTTGGATGGAAAGCAGTGATTGAAGTTGAAATGCTAAAAAGTAGTTCAACTGGTCTAAATAAAATAAGGATTGATTCCGCGTAACAAATAAAATAATCACTCCGTGTGTTGACTAACAGTTTGAAGCAACTCCGAAGGAAGAGTTGGCCGGCCAAAGCCTCAAATATTATAAGGGATGATTCCACTTGACAAAAAGTTGGGACAAAGGCAAAAAAACAAAGAGCAATAATAAAAAAACCAAGCAGGCGTTAAGTTTTCATAAATTCATTTCACTTAGTTTTGGGAAATAATATTTGTATCTTGTAATTGTACTACTATTCGTTGGAGTTAACGCCTTTTTCTTTTCTTCCTAGAGAAAAGAACACATGCACATATCAGTTCGTTGAAGATGAGTTACGTGACAGAAGGAGCTGCTGGGTTTATCTCTTTCAAAAAGTTTGGATGCCCAGTCCAATGCAAAAGAGCTGCCCATTCGGCTAAGAAATGGGCTTGTAAATAATGCAGTTTAGTTCTACCAAGTCTACCAAAAAAAAACATATATATTTTTTTACTTTCAAATTTGTTTTGTATGACATCATGATATTTGTGGGAGTACTTTCGTGTCAGCCCCCAATCGGGTATTGTTCGCTTTGGGATGGACAAGGATTGACCTACATCCCACTCACACGAATTTGCTCAATCCCACATCAAGGAGAGACGCCTCCCACCCTTGCCTTATAAGCCTTTGGCCTAAAGAAGAGTGTACCGTAGTGTGTGTAATCCTTTTTGTGGGAGGACTTTCATTTCAGCCCCCAATTAGGTATTGTTCGCTTTGGGATGGGCAAGGATCGACCTACGTCCCACCCGCACGAATTTGCTCAATCCCACATCGGGGAGAAACACCTCCCACCATTGCCTTATAAGCCTTTGGCCTAAAGAAGGGTGTACCATAGTGTGTGTGATTACACACACTATGATACACCCTACACCTTTTTGTGGGAGGGTTTTCGTCTCGGCCCCCAATCAGATATTGTTCGCTTTGGGATGGGCAAGGATCAACCTACATCCCACCTGCACGAATTTGCTCAATTCCATATCGAGGAGAAACGCCTCCCACCCTTGCCTTATAAGCCTTTGACCTAAGGAAGGGTGTACCATAGTGTGTGTGGGATGCGTCTCTCCTCGATGTGGGATTGAGCAAATTCGTGCGGGTGGGACGTAGGTCGATCCTTGCCCATCCCAAAATGAACAATACCTGATTGGGGGTCGAGACAAAAGTCCTCCCACAATTATTATTATTATTATTATTAAAAGGATATGAGAAGTTAATATGTTCTCTGAATTCTCTAAACCACCCATAATCTTTAGCTAACATTATTTCAAAAAAATAAATAAGTGAGGGTGTAAAAGTGTTGATGGCCATTTTTTTTGGAAGTCAGAAAGAAGTCTAATGGCACGGGCAAAGAGAAATTGGATTGAAAACTATTAAGTCCAAGCGGTAGGAATAATGGGTCATAGGTCCATAAAACAAGTAAATGGGCTTTGAGGAAGCAAATGGGCTCAAAAGAGCCCGGAAAAAGAGAAATAACAAACAACAATCCCATGGGCAATATATGAGGTAGAAAAATGAGAATGGGCTGCGACAGGCCCAAAGCATTGTAAGCAAAGAAAGTAAGGGGTCAGTGGCAAGCCCACAAACCCCAAGGATGAGAATAAGATGATTGGGTCAGGGAAGCTCAATGAAGTTAGTAAAAACCCATGGGAACACAAAGTTAGGAAAAGGGCCAAGGAAGCCCAAGAAAAAGCAAATGGGCCGAGGATGCCCAAAGAAAAAAACAAAGGGACACAGAAGCCCATAAGTAAGAAAGCCCATGACTAGCAAAAATAATGACTCTATCCCTGAGAGTTATGCGGATGTGAGAGAAAGAAACGGAGAAAGAAGTCTTTGTGGCAGACAGATGCGAAGACTTAGAGGGACTTGATGAACGGAGAGAAGAAGCCCAAGAGCGCAGCTGCAGATATAGAAAAAAGATGATTGAGGCCTACGGCAAGATGACTAAAGAGAGAATATTCCTAGAAGGACAACTTGTTCTAAAAGTGGCATACTATGTTAGAAGAGGCCTGGCAGGACCATCCAAGTTTGCACCAAAGTGGGAAGGACCCCTTGTAATAAGGGAGGCACATCCAAGTGGGTATTACCGTTTGACTCAGATGGATGGCAGAGATCTGATGGACTCTATCAATGGGAAATGACTGAAACATTATTATGCCTAAGGATAAAAGTTATGTGGTTATCTTTTGCTGTTAAAGAAATTTTTTTTTTGTTTTTTTTGTTTTCATGTTTCCTTTACTTTTTTCCTTCTTTTGTTCAAGTGATTATGTCACAAGATAAGATTGTAACGTGCTTTTATGAGTATGCAATGAAAAAGTGCGAAGTATTGGCATTCTATGTCATAAGTAATATCAAAAGTAGTAGCATAGCATCATAGTTACAAACCCAACTGTGGTAAACTCGCCAAATAAGTACTACAGAAAGACATAAAGTGTACTAGATAAGGCAAAAAGAGAAGGGAAACAACAAAAAAAGGGAGAAATTGCATCATCATAAACGAAGTCTGGAAATGAGGGGTTGATCTCCAAAATGGCTGCACCCACCAATACTAGAAAGAAGGCACTCACGACGACCCTCCAAGTCTGCCACCTCTTTCTTCAGAATCTCAATCTGTGAATCAATGGCATCAACGGCAGGCTGAACCTTCTTCATGAAAAGGGCTCGGGCAACCTCACGGAGGTGATCCAGAACAAACTCTTCAGCAAAACCCACACTGATAAGCTCTTGAACTGCAGCTCTCCACTGTAAGATCCTCTCGGTAGAAATGGTATCAACAAAGTTGTGCTCAATATCATTTAGCACACTCCCCAACATCTTCAGGAAGTGCTCTCTGGCAAAATGGCCGAAACGAAATCCTTGCATAAAGTCACCATGGCTACTGTAGACTAACACCAAGTGAGAAGCACAATCCTCAAGAACCCTGAAGCCATGAAAGTCTACATAGGGGGGTTGGAGCCCTAGAAATCTGCAGGATCAAGTTCATTGATTTCAAGCTGATCAAAGCGTGCAAAAAAGGCTGCAGCCTCACTCACAGGGTTCGGGACGGTGGCAGAATTGCTGCCCACCTCAAACTGAGAAGGGTAGTGGGAAGTGGACCTGTCAAGGGAGCATAAAAAGAGAAATAAGAAACCATGACTTAGAAGGGACAAAATCACAAGGAAGAAATAAAGAAGGAGATAAGGAAAAGAAACTCACCTGGATCGGTGACAATGGGGGCTGTAGGAGGGACAGAAACAGGTACAAAAGGTATGGCAGAAACAAGTATGGCAAAAGCAGGTGCAGAAGGTGCGGCAGGAATAGGTGTGGTGGATGTGACAGGAGGAGCAACTGGGGGCGTCCCTACGCCTGCTGCAATCCCTAGTCCCTCAAAGGTCTCTGTGAGAAAGAAGATGGGCGTACTAATAAACAGAGACCACAACAAAATGCATATGTGTAAAAAAGGTGTAACAAGAGAGAAAGAAGAATGAACTTAGCTAAAAAAAAAAAAAAAGGAAAAGGGCATATACCCATGAATTCGGCCTCGGGTGGAGCACTCTTCTCTTTGTCAGAGTAAAAAATTCTCTTCTTCAAGATAGGCTCATCGTTAGGATCCTCAAGGACGTCCTCAGACTCCTCAGAGGACAAATTCGAATTAGGCCCATGGATAGTAGAGACAGGAATGGAAGGAGTGACCACCAAAAAAGAACCATCTTTCACAGCCTGGGATAGAGCTGCGAAGGGGTCACTGGTGGAAATGACAAGGGGCTTGACAGGGGTAGCCTCGGGCTGAGTAGCAACAGAAGGGGTGACACCCTTTTCAGGAGTAGATGTCTCGGTAGGAACAGGGGTGACCTCACTAACCTTCCCAGTATGAGTACCCTTGTCTATGGGTACCGGCCCAGTGGGAGAGGTAGGAGCCTCAGCAGGAGCACTATGTGCAGCGACAGAAGGGGTGGGTGTTGCAAATACTTCGTCAGCCCCATCAAAGAAGCCTTCCATGGGAGTGCCCATGGAGGCAGAAAGCTCCTCGACTGTGGGACGATATATGGAAAGGGGCTCGGGTTGATCCTGGAAGATAAAAGAAAAATATATATAATAAAGAATAAAGGAACCCACGATTGAGTAAGACAAGCAAAGGCACGTGGCAAATGAAATACGTGTAAAAAAAGGAGAAAAAGGAGAGAAGGGAGATGTACCTCGAATTCAGGCTCATCAAGCAGAATGGGATGGGTGACTGACGTATCCTCCTTGTGCTTGGACTGCAAGAGGAGAACAAGAGACAACGTTGAAGAAAGAAGTCAGTTAGCATATCATGGTTTAGCCATAGGGAAGTCAAAGTCAGACACAAAGGACAAAGCAAAATTAAACATGACGTACTCTCTGCTCAGCAGCAAACGTAGGGTGAGGGGTTGTCTTTCTCTTACTACCCCGCGTCCTGTTGGAAAGGGGAGCACCCGTCGTTGGCTGTGGAGTAGCAGACTTGGGCTTGCTTGCGGACTTGAGCTTGGCAAGACCCTTCTTGACTGGCACAGGAACATTTGTTACTTTAACTTTCTTCTCCCAACCTGGAGGATAATCACCAGTGTGCTAGTACCATCCTTTTTTCTCCTTATCCCACTCGAAGATGGCAGACCAGCTCTATTTCCTGGCATATGTTAAAATGGACTTGGAAGGCAGGAGCAACCGAGGATTAGGTGAGATGACCATACTGAGCCCATTAGAAGGAATAAGGGAGAAACCGCGACTACCTGCCAACTCTTGTTCAAACAAAGTCATCACTGCCTGCCAATAGTCATGCATGGCAATACATAGACCCTCCCTCAGCGAGCCAGGAACTGTAATTGCACTAAAACGCTGTCTCCAAAATTCGAAGGCGGTGTGCGGCAGAAAAAGTCGCACCGAAGTAGGGGACTCTATAAGATAGGAAAGGTCATCAAGAATATCCTGATCCAGCCCAAATTGCCTTCTTACCCGGTTGGCAGGATAATGAATAAACCTGATGCCTTCGTCAGCCAAGTAAGGCAACCATCCGGCATTGGTGGCCGCCAAATAAGTGATCCCTACCTCATCAAAACCGGCCAGAGGATTGGTGGTCCCAACAATATCAACAAACGAACTCATTGCAGAATCTATACACGTATAACCCGTACCCAAGCTTCTGTAAGCTCTCCAACTAAAATCAGTACCACTATCAAAAGACTCGACAACAGAATAACCAATAGGCTTCAAATCAGACCAACGAAAAGTCAGCGAGAAATCGGACTTAAACCTATCGCAGAAATCAGTAATCACTCTCGAACATGATTGGTATTTCTCTTTAGCAAAGCGAACAGGCCTACATTTTGCCAAGTGCTTGGCACAACGCTCAAATAACAACTGCTGCAAGATGGTGCTGTGAACAGAGGAAGTGACGATGTGGCAGGAGCCCGCCTGACTCTCATCACTTCGCAGGATATCTAGTTGGACATACAAATGTCCCAAGAACATAGGGGCCAGCGGTAGACTCACCCGGCAGATATTTTGATAGCCAAACAGAAATACAAAGTCTTTATAGCATAATGGGGGTGGGAGCCAAAAACAAATTTGCAAAGCCAAAATGCAACAAAAGCCACACGGCGGGCGGTCGTGGAGAATTTGGAAAAACTAACCCAATACGATAATTTGGCATTTTCGGACATCCTTTTCCTCAACTCAGCCTCAATGACTTCTTCCTCTGGAGAAAGTTCTATGGTGGCAGGATCAACATCGCCAAGGATTGGCAAGAGTAATTGGTTGGCCATATCTTCAAGGGTCACGGTGAGTTTGCCGTAGGAGAAGAAGAATGTATGGGTGGTGGCACACCACCGGCGGACCAAGTGACGATGGTTGTAGAGGTATCGAAAATTGGTTAGGCTTCGGGATAAGATGACGGCCTTCAGAACACCGGCCTGTTGTAACAGACCCATGAAACTCGTATCGGATAACTCGCTGTCAACCCACACCCTCCAACCCAAGGCGGTGCTCGACCCAAATTCGAAATGGATAGGCACAGGGAGTGAAAAGCCTTGGCGAATGACTAGATCGAGGATGGAGGAGGCCAACGGGGCCCAAGAAATACTGGGGTTTCGCGGGCAAAGAGCGAGCCACACACGGCCCGGCGACAGTGGCATGTAGTCACCAGGAATTTTGGGGAAATGAGGATGGACATCATACTAAGGCTCAATTAGAGGGGCGCACTCCTTATCTGGGTCGCGCCGTGCCTCTTCCTCATCGGAGTGGTTCGACTTGGAGTACACGACCTCCTCGCCTATCTCCTCTACAGCAGGAGGATCGGAAACGGCTTCTTTCCCTTTACGACGGGAAGAGCCTTGACTTTTTGCCGGCGCCATAGTGTGAGGGCTTGATCGGAGTAAAGTGGGTATGAGTGTTTGAAGAGAGGAAAACGGTGGAGGAAGGGAAACAAATAGAGTATTTTGGAAAAGAAGGAGTTTGCATTTGGATTGCAAAGGGACTCTCTTTTTAAATACCGGGGTCATTAATACCGATATGAAGGAAGGCGATGGGTTAGCCATCAAGAAGAGAATGAAATTAATGAAGCGGCGGTTATGTCTTAACATAACTGTCATTCTGGGAAATTCGAAGAGACAACACTGTTCGCGGTAGGAAAAGGAAAATATATAAACTTGTGTATATGAGATGGGGTCCACTGTTCAAAAAAGCCCGCGAAGGAAAAGAAGGAAGAGAGGCAGAAAGGACATAAAAGTCTTTTATTCACATATGAACCGCAAGAACATTTCATATATTTAGGGGACTAAATGTTGATGGCCATTTTTTTTTGGAAGTTAGAAAAAAGCCCACTGGCACAGGCAAAGAGAAATTAGATAGAAAAGCATTAAGCCTAAGCGGCAGGAATAATGGGTCACAGGTCCATAAAACAAGTAAATGGGCCTTGAGGAAGCAAATGGGCTCAAAAGAGCCCGGAAAGAGAGAAATAACAAACAACAATCCCATGGGCAGTATATGAGGTAGAAAAGTGAGAATGGGCCGCGACAAACCTAAAGCATTGTAAGCAAAGAAAGTAAGGGGTCAGTGGCAAGCCCATAAACCCCAAGGATGAGAATAAGATCATTGGGCCGGGGAAGCCCAATGAAGTTAGTAAAAGCCCACGGGAACACAAAGTTAGGAAAAGGGCCAAGGAAGCCCAAGAAAAGCAAACGGGTCGAGGATACCTAAAGAAAAAAACAAATGGACACAGGAACCCATAAGTAAGAAAGCCTATGGCCATGCTAGGCCACTGGGAAAAGAATAAACAGCAGGCCTAAAAAGGCCTAGCAGGATTAAGCCATTACGGTAGGAATAACAGGGTGACGTGGTAGGACATCATGGCAATCAAGGGATAGGCTGGAAGAAACATAAACCCCAATATCCAATAAAGCCCAGCCCCTTTGAGGAGTGGGAAACTAAAAAGGTAGCTCACATAAAAGGTCAATAACGAATGGCAGACTGTGCAGCAAGCCTCCAGACCACAGCGGATGCATGAGTAGTAGGCAAATTCTGGACACATATGGAAAGCAGGCACGCGCAAGGCCCAGGCCTTACCAGCCTGTACCCAGCCAATATGGGACATGGTAAGGTTATGAGTCAGAGGTAAGAGGGCATAGTTTAGTGGTGAGGAGAGGGGAAAAACCTATTCGAGGTTCCTGCTCAAGCTCTTTTAGGGGATACGTCCTGCTGGGATGACATACCTCCCAAAAGAGGTATGACTGAGTTGGAACTACTAGGTGCATGCCATGAGGGATAGAGAGAGAAAGCACATCAGCACCGTGGCAGGAAGAGGTGTCACAGCAAACTAACGGACAAAATAGTTGTCTTTGTCTGGTAATGGGGAATGGCACGCAGACAGAACAGTGAAGGTCGGCAAGTACACCCAGACTAGACAAAGGTGGTTAAGGGGTAGAATAGTAAAACCCGGTCACAATAGGCACTATAAAGAGAGGCCTTTGTCGTGTACAGAAGAGAGGAGGAAAAAACGATTTTTCATGGAGGGAGAGGAAAAACAACACATAGAAACCACGGTGATAAAACCACCAAGGAAAGACTAAGAAAGAAAAACAACAAAGGGGGAGGAAAGAAAGAAAAGATAAAAGAGAGAAACTAAAAGAAAGAAAAATCAGAGAGTTAGTTCGGCAGGCATGCACCAATAGGTCGACCCCTCTCTCCCTCTCAAATCCCTGCTCTCTTCTATGAGTAAAAGGATTCTCCTGTGCATTAAACATTCAGGTCCGTTTCCCTCAAATCTATTAATTTCTGCGGCAGGACTTTTTCCTGGGAGACTAATTCCGTTGAAAGGAGGCGTTCTTCCCTCTTTGGTTTTGCTCCTGCGGACTAAACTTGACTTGGTTTCTTTATCTTTTGATTAACCTATATTACCATTTGTTCCTTTTACTTTATTTGTAAAAGTCATTGCTATTACCGTGATTATGTTTCGCGAATAGGCATTATTTGGTCATTTTCTATTAAATAGCCATCCAGTCATTTTCTATTAAGTAGCTAGAATACTCTATTTTATTTATCATATCTGTCTACCACAAGCTCCTCTGAAACAGCTTTGTTTGCCGTAAGCACACTCCTAGTAGACGATGCATAGTTTGTGCATACGCCGATCCAAATTGAGTTGCAATTGGACCGGTCTCAACTCCCGTGCTCAAAATACTTGGGCCTATTTCCGCAGGAGGCAGCCTAGCCCAATTCAACAAAAAACGCCCCTACAAAAAGTCATTCATAAAATTAGTGTAAAATTAAAATACAAAATTCACCTTATTTTCCTAAAATTTAGCCCACCTCTTCAAAATTTAAATCTCTATATATTAAGGGGAAATGAAAAGTTAGTTACCTAGTCTTTATACATGGTTGTTGATATGGCTAACAGAATCGTAATAACAATAAATGCTACACTTCAACTTTTAAATATATATAAATACAAATTGGTAATGTAATTTGAAATTCAGTAGAAAATAAGAAGTTGCGTTTGAATTGAACCAAAAGTATTATAGTGTTTATGTTAAATCTCCTAAGGCTGAAATTCAATCAGGAGTACTAAATTCAAAATCATTTTAGCCTTGTTTAAACTAAGAAGCTCTAATAAATTTTTTTTTGAGAGGGTAAGAAGCTCTAATAAGGTTGAAAAAAAAAATGCGCTTGGAGAAATTAGCCCAGGCACTTGATGATATTTTTCAAGTCTCTGATGGAATTTAGCTTTAAGACTGAATACTTGAAAGCCCATACATTTGAACCCAGGTTACATTGAGAAGCTCTCCTTGAAGTTTGAAGCCCGGTTCAGTTTATAGATTTTGTTTTTTCTTTTTGGTATTCATAGCCCAATCAGCTTGTGAAAATGACTAAATGAGATTACAAAAACATCTAACCATCATAAAGTTCTGCATAGAGATGCATCCACTGATGCTAGGCCTTAATAGTGTAAATTGTTTTCACAGACTGAGCTACAGTGAATGTCTTTGTGAATAACCAATTCTAAAATGCAGCCTACAGTTGGTCTCCTGTAATTGAAGTTGTCATTACAAATCAGACTTAAATAAAATCATGACAAGTTTTTTTATCCCTTATTGCTGCTTCACTTCATCATCAATTGTACTAGCAAAGCCTGCTATTGTCCAAGGGCCAAGAATCTTTTTTTCTAAAATATTTATTTTCTTATGTTGGATACAGTTCAGTGGTTAACAGAGCCTGCAAACATGAGAATGAGGCAAAAGTTAAGACATAAGAGAGAATGATTTAGAATACAGATATTGACATAAGTAAATGATTTAGACACTGCATATTTATAATACAAGTATCAACATAAGTAAATGATTTAGAATGGGAGGAATACAGTGGAAACAGGAAACTATACAAAGTTCAGATGTAGGGACAAACTATAACTCAAAAGAGAGGAAAACAATGTCAAATTCTCAAACTTGAATAATAGAGGCAGGATGGAAGGTGATACCTTCCTCCCTCTCCCATTGAACATAAAAAGAAAATGAATACAGACAAAGATGCCGTATAGTTACTTCCAAAGGGGCACAATGCAGAAGGTGATACCTTCCTCCCTCTCCCATCGAACAACATGCATTGCTAGGGAAAGAATTAAGACTTAAACTTCTTTCTTCCCATAGCAGCTTGCCAATTTGAAGCACCTTTTTCTTTGACTCTTACTGATTTTAGAGTAATTATAAAAACTGCAACTTGATACCAAAATTCTTTAATTGTCAATTTGCCAAAACTAATGTGTTTTTAGATCTTGAAATCCACAAGAAGCAAAATTTGGTGCAGATAAGAGACACAATTGTCTTTCTATCATTTTTTTAACATGAATTAGCAATAACTTTGGACTTGTAAATGATCCACTAAAAAAATTGGGCTTCCGAGTTTCAACAACATCTTTGTCATTTTATGTGGGCACATTATCCAGGCATTTTGCTTCAGAGACTGAATACTAGTGAAACAAAAGCAAGTTCAGGTTGTGAAACTAAAGAGTTGGTTTTGTCCTAATTCAGAACTACTGAAATCCATAATCAGCCATTTGGTCTACTGCCAGAGATCTTGCAATAAATCATTTCGAGGACATATGTCTTAATATTGTCTTCACATTTTCTAGAAAAGAAATGGAAGGTCAGAATTTTCAATTTAATCTTCTTAAACTATATTTCAAAATTCAGATGGGCTAACATAAATATTCTCAAACGTCTATATCATATGTACTTTAATTTCCAGAGCTTGAGTGCAAAAACTGAAAGATTTCAACTCTATAATATTAAGCAGTCTCAATGTCTCATCAAGGGAACATGCCTGTGTGGGAAAAAAACAGAAAACTGAAGATTTTCTCCAATGCTCTAGTACATTAATGAAGACAGATTTCAATTTTTGAAGGAATATGGAAAGTTCACCACTTCTAGAGAATATTCTTATAAAAAAGCCTTATTTTTAAGTTCTTTTCTGCCAAAATTTTACCTTAATGCAAGAAGATTTTCTTCTAGGGGCATTCCCTAGAAATAACAGATATCAAAATAAGAAATTACTGTATTACAAGGAACTAGATTTCAATAGAATTGCACTAAGGCCTCACATTTCTTTATAAACATTTGTTTACTCCTTAACTGTTATCTATTGTTATTTTATTTGTTACCATATTCAACTTAATTATTTTTTTTATCAGAAAAATGAATTCCTGGACTGAGCGCATACAAGATTCCAATTTATATGATTTTAATAGATTTCAAACAGAGGCTGGATTATAACTTTATGCCTTTATGTTAAGTTAAGCAGCCCTAAGCATTCAAGACTACATCAAAGATGAAAGAAAATCCATGCTATGTAAGTGCAAAGCAAGGCTCTGCTCTTATGGTGTCTCAACTTTTGAGATCCATATTAACGGAATATTTGTCCAGGACAACATCTATTCACTCTATGGAACATAAAATTGGTCATAATCCATTTACTGTTGCTAATATGTTGAATCAACGACTTATGCTAATAATCCATCAACCTGATGGCTTTGTTTACAAACTAATATGCATCCATATCTTTCTGGAATATACTAAAAGCCAAAGCAATGAATATATAAATTAACTTTAAAACCTGTTATGTAATAAGTTGCCTATCTAACCTGGACTAATATTTTTCTCAACGATGGCTGTGAATAAGAAATTTCAAACCTATGTAGGCTTTATAAATATTATTATTTTCATTGGTAAAAGAATTATCTAGAAACAAAATGTGTCAAACTGAATCTCATAGGCAATCTGTTTCACTCGTAAAGCAACTATAGGGAGGAAAAGGTGAGGTGATTACCCTTGCAACATTCTTATATGAACAAAAAAGTTGATGGTCCACTTAGGTGGTAGAACTTCTGAAGTAGAAAATGAAACTGACATTCGTAGCATCTTGCGTGCAAATTGAGGATTTGTATTTTGATTAACTGCATCTGCCAATGGAAAGAAAACAAGATAAGGATTCTTAATTTGACTTTTACGAAAGCTATTACAAGATAAGGATAGAGATAATAAAGACTTAAATATTTGCTTGTAGATGCATAAGTAATACCAGCCTTTTTCGAAGAAACACCAATTCTAGCTGGTTTAGAATTCTGACCACCTCTCGTATCTGCATACAGAATCAAATAATTGAGAACCTTAACTGAATTTTTAAACAAAAGAAAACAAGAGAAAGTTGGGTATTTGATTAACGAAAAAAGATTGAATATTGAAGGAGATGTATGAACCTTTACAAATAGTGGAGTGTATGATCCTTCAAAAATCTTCCAATCTCAAGGATAATTGAGCAGTGTTGGAGCAGTCCCCACCTATTTCCACCTAGCAGCATGCTGACAATTGAGGAGAAGGAAATACTAGAAAGTTTTTAACACTATGTTTCATGCCAATTTACAGAAAAACACACTTGATTATTTTTTTGAATTCACTTGGGTTTTAGTCTCTCCAATTCCAAAGAATACATCGTTCAAAATTTAACATTTATCAAAACTACACTGAATTACATCACATGCTACAATTACAATAACTAATCTCCAAACAACCCATAACAAACTCACTTAACTGCTCGAAAGGCCTTCAGTTACACCAGAACTAACCCCACATGCTGATCTAATTGAGTTAGCCTTTACTGCACTAAGACTGCTGCTGCATGAGGCACTTTGTGTTTGCATTGCATGAGATGTTGCACATGCTGTAAGCACTGTCATTGCAGGCTGCTGAGCTTGCATTATTGGGCAGTTAGATGCCTCACTCTTAACACTTCAGGCTTCCTGGTTGTTGTCACAACCTTATGAGCACCAATGAGTATCCTTCGTATCACCAGAATTGTCAAAAAGTTCTTTAAGTGGAATGAAAACTCTGTTATCCCCTACTAAGATTCGATTCTATCGGAGTTGAATGATGAGAACCAAATGGTTCTTATGAATTTTGCCTCTGGGAAATTCAATGCGGGATTGACACCAAAGTATTCTCCAACCAGGGTTTGTTGCTTTGGGGGCGAATTGCCTATGATGAAGACTACAATGCATATGCTTTTTTTGTTGAAAACATGCATGAATTTGAGGCCTCCCAATCTGCCATATATGTAACATCAATGTCAAAAGGATGATAATACATACTTGCTGTGCAATGATGATAAAAATTGTAAGGAGAGCTAACTGAGATGAGAGGAGGAAGGGATTCAGATTTTTTTTTGGTTAGGAATTAAAATAGAGTTCAGAAATTTAATATCTTCATAAATGAGCATGGCCAGATGGAGTTTGTCAAGAAGTGCAATGGTGAAAGTGTAGAGGCGATATGACACTGATTAGGGGGTGTGACACAAATCAGTGCAACATAATTATCACAATTTTATGTATTACAAGAACTGGATTTACAATATCAACTTTTTTTTTGATAGGTAACAAAAAATATTATTAATAATAAAAAGCCAACCTGGGTACATTGGGGATTTACTATAGGGCACAAATCAGGAACCAAAATTACAACGATCAAGTAAAACAGGATGGACAAGACAAGAAGAATGAGACAAAGCCATTAAGCCACCCTCCAATTAAGGAGAGTGCTAAAAAAAAAGACTTGTATAAGCTTGTATTCCTCTTCTTCAGTATATGCTTTTTAAATTCTTGTAATTCAATTGCAGTACATACCTGACATCAGAAAATATACTCTTGGTTTCTGTTAATATCATCATATGACTTGAAGACAAGAAAAACTAATTGTCAATTTGCCAAGACTAGTGTCTTTCAATCTTGAAATCCACAAGAAACAAGATATAAACAGATGTGAGAGACAATTGTCTTTCTATCACTTTTATATGAATTAGCAATAGCTTTAGACTTGTAAATGATCACCTAAATACGTTGGGATTCTGACAACATCTTTGTCATTTTAAGTGGCATCTTATCCAGGCATTTTGCTTCAGAGATTGAATACCAGTGAAACAAAAGCAATTCAGGTTGGGAAACTAAAGAGTTGGCCTTGACCTAACTCAGAACTACTGAAATCCACAACCAGCCATTAGGTGTACTGCCAGAGATCTTGCAACAAAATCATTCCATTGACATGTCTTAATATTGACTTCACATTTTCTAGAAAAGAAACAGAGGGAAAAGGGACTACACGGGATCTAAAACAAAGAAACAGGACTCGAGCAACACTAAAACCACATCACATAGAACTTTACCAGAATTTTCACCTTAACTTTCATAAGATATATTTCAAAATTCAGATGGACTAACATAAATATTCTCAAACATCTCTTTCATATGAACTTTGATTTTCAGATCCAGTGAGTGCAAAAACTTAGATATTTCAACTATATAATATTAGGCAGTCAGATCAACAGAGCGTACCTTTGTGGGAAAAGAAAAACTGAAGCTTTTCTCTGATGCTCTAGTAATTAGTGGTGACTGATTTCAAATACTGAAGGAATAAGGAAATGTCACCTTCTATTTGTACAGAATAATGCATCTTTTTCTAAATTCTGAAAAACCTCTTCAAGAGAAAATTGTAATGAGAAAGCATTGGCGTTCAGTTCTTCCTTGCCAAACTATTTTCCCAAAGCAAGTGGCACTCTGAATTTCCTAGAAATAGCAGATTTAAAAAATAAGACATTAGTATAAAACCAGGAACTTGGTTTCAATAGAATTACACCAAGACCTCACATTTCTTTATTCCTTGACTGCTATCTATTGTTATTTTATTTGTTACCATCAAGCATTCAACTAATTTTTTTTTTTCAGTAAAAATGAATTCCTGGACTTAGCACATACAATATTCCAATTTATATGATTTTTACAGATGCCAAACAAAGGCTGGATTGCAACTTTATGGCTTTATGGTTAGTTAAGCAGCCTTAATAATTTAAGACTACATCAAAGACAAAAGGAAATCCATGTTATGTAAGTGCAAAACTGCTTTCTAAACAAGTTTCTTATGATGTCTCAACTTTTGATATCCATTTTAACGGAATATTTGTGCAGAAACCTAACTTTGGTATTAATCAAAGTATTCTTCCTAGTTTGTTGAATCAACAACTTATGCTTTTAATCCATCAACCTGATGGCTTTGTTTACAAACTAATATGCCTGCATAATTTAATACTATATACAAAAAACCAAAGGTATATAAAATAAAAATTTAACCTTACAATGTGTTAATATTATATGTCCACCTGTTTAATCTGGAAAAAATGTTTTTGCTCAATAGTTGTTCTGAATAAGAAATAACAAACATAGGATTATGAATATTGTTATTTTTGTAGGTGGAAGGGAGTTATAGAGAAAAAGTGCATCAATATAGGGAGGAAAAAGTGAAGTGATTGTAATGTTCTGATATGAACAAAAAAATATGCTCCATTAAACTAACACCGTAGAACATCCCAAGTAGCACTTGTCTAAAACTGAAGCTATCCTCAAAAAGGTATTGGTAGAAGATTAAACTAACACCGTATTATCTTGCGTGAAAATAGAGGATTTGTATTTTGATTATTTAAATCTGACTTTTACAAAAGCTATTGCAAGATAAGGATTGAGATAATTAAGACCCAATATTTTTGCTTGTAGATGAATAAGTAGTACCAGATTTTTTTGAAGGAGCACCAACTCTAGCTGGTTCAGAATTCTGACCTTGTCTCATATCTGCAAACAGAATCAAATAATTGAGAACCTTAATTGAATTTAAAGAAAAGAAAAGAGAAAGTTTGTTATTTGATTAACACAAAAGGATTGAATCTTAAAGGAGATGTATGAACTTTTTGAACTGGGATTTTAGAGTCTATGAAGAACTGGGATTACCCATACCTGAGAATTTGAAGAATTGGATCGTCCACGTAAGCAATTGTAGGCCATCCTTTCATGTTTCCTCGGCCACCTTTCAGTTGTTTTAATTCTGCTTTGAAAAAATCTGCATTGCAAATAAATTGGCCAAGACATCAATATTGAAGAAGATAAAAGAAGTCTGCACAAATTGAAAAAAAAAAAGTTCTTTTTTTTATTGCATAGAAAGTACAAGTACATTTGTATCACCTGCCCAAAGAAGCCGAAGCAGATTAGTTGCTGATTTGAAAATATGGGACATGAGCAATTTTACGCCAATCCTCGCCTCTGTTTAGGTATCTCTCAACTTCAAGGTCTTGAAGTGATGTAAGGTTACCAATCCACACTGGTAAAGTAATCAAGCACAGAACATCTGAAATTTTGAGAGTTTGCAAAGAGGTAACACTAACAAATCGTATCTCATCATCACTGAACAGATCAACCTCCTCGCAGCCCCTAATTTCCAGCAACTTGAGGGAGGTGAGGTGTTGTATGGATCGAGACAGAGGCAGAGATTTTAGTCCAGCACATGCCTCAATTGTTAGATTCTCGAGAGAAGCCAGGTTTTGCAACCACTGCTCTGCCAGAAACTCTAGGTCCTGAATCTCAATCAAATACAGAGACTTTAATTTGGAGAGAGAAGGGGAGGGGTATGAAGAAAAGGAATGCGAAGAGGTTGCTGTCATATTCATTGGCATTGCCATTGTTTGTTGCAATGGCTTGCTGCTGGCATATGTCAGTTGTGATTTTTCAAGATATGGAAACAGCGGCATGCAAGTCAGGTTTCTGCAACCCCAGATTTCCAACCTAGAAAGACGAGGAAAGTAAGGCAACGATACATGCTGCAGATGTTGATGACTTGATGTTGATGTTGATGTTGATGCCATTGTTGGCACATCCATAACATCCCTCCTCCACCATCCCTTTAGATTAGGACATTCCGACAGTTCGAGTGACTCTAGGGACCGGAAAAATGCTTTTGAAGAAGAGATCTCATCTGAGATTTCCCGGTTTGATATGTGTTTTAGATTAGGCATATATTTAAGAGACAGATCTCGGAGATACGGAAGTTTATACATTGGTGGTAGATGATTGCACTTTGATTCCAATATTTCTAATTCAACAAGATTTGTCAATGAAGCAAGCCAACTAGGAAATCTCACACCCTTGTACCATTCCACGTACAAATTTTTTAAATTTGGGTGTGGCCGAAGGCCTTTCATTAAATTTTCATCATTACGAACATCTTCGACATCCTTACCCTTCTTAGCCTTCTGCCTATCCCATCGTAATTTCAACCTTCTAAGATGTTGCTTATCCTTCAAATTCGCAGCCTTGGCTTCTGAGGCAGCATTTTTCACCCGCGCCAGATTAATTATGATACATAGTTCTCCTCTCAAGTTATTTAGCTTGTTCAATTCGGCTAGACTACCACAATGCTTGGAGAAGAAATTAGCTCTGGGTTTCTTGTTCATAATGAGTAGTTCCGCTAGACCACTACGATACTTGGAGAAGAAATCAGCTTCAGGTTCCTGGTTCATAATAAATAACGGTAATACTTGAAGGGAAGTCAATTGCCCTAATCCAGGTGGCATGTGAGTCAAACTATGACAACCATTTATCTCAAGACACCTGAGGTTGACCAATTTTTGAATGTTTTCAGGTAGTTCTTTAAGCCGAGAACAATCACTAAGGTTTAATATTTGCAAATTAAGCAATCTAATAATAGAACCAGGGAGAACTTCAATTTTATTCTTGGAAAGATCAAGGTACTTTAAATAAACCAACTTGTCTATAGAATGTGGCAACGCAACAATACTTAAGCCATGTAGGTCTAATGCACGCAAGCCTCCAAAACTAGAAAAAAGTATTTTGAGAGTTGATTTTTGACGAGCTAATTCTTCCTTGCCTTCTTCATAGAGATTCTTATCTAGATCTATCCAGGAAATGAATGTCAATATAAATGTGCGTACCTTCTTTGCTTTGAATAACAAGCTTAAATTCTTCTCAAAAACTTTTTCAAATGCAATTGATAGATGACGAACATTTTCATTGACATTTTCTGCATTGGAATCAATAAGTGTGCACTCAATATTTGAGATTGATTGTGCCAAATCATGGATTAAATCATGCATTTTAAAACTAACAATATTTCCAAAACGATCTTCACTAGCCTTTTGGAAGAAAGACCTCCAAAGTAGATCCATAAAGTACTCATTAGCAACATCCTCCAGCCTTAGCTTTTCGTTTGATGCTTGGATAAATCCTTGTGCTATCCACAATTGTATCAATGTTAACTTTGAAATCTCATGATCTTTAGGAAACAATGAACAATAAGCAAAACAACACTTTAAATGTAAAGGGAGATGATTGTAACTTAATTTTAGAATTGATAAGATACCAGTATCATTTTCCCCTTGAGTTACATCTAAAAGTTCTTTATCCTTGATATATGACCATTCATCCTCTGTCTCTTTGAAGTATAATATTCTACCTATCGTTTTGATAGCAAGAGGCACTCCACAACATTTTTGTACAATGTCCATTCCAATTGCTTTAAGTTTGAGATCAATGGTCTCTTGCCCTTTTTTAAATGCCATTTGCTTCAACAAAGACCAAGATTTATTTTCTGATAGGCCTTCTAGAAAAATTGGTGAGACTGTGCTAGTGATCTCGGCAACCAATTTAATCCGTGTAGTTATCACCACCTTACTTCCCTTCAAGCCACCCAACAAAAGTTTGTTCAAGTTACACCAACTTTCCACGTTTTCATTCCACACATCATCCAAAAAAAGTAAGTACTTCTTTTGGTTGAGTATTTCACGAAGTTTAATTTGCAGTTGATCCATTTCAAGGTTTTTAGGTTTTCTCCCTGTCGCACATCCAATTATCTTTTCAGCAATTGTTTTCACGTCAAAGACATCAGAGACATACACCCACGTATGCAACTCAAAATATGTCTTCACTTTCTCATCATTGTATACATATTGAGCAAGGGTGGTTTTTCCTATACCTCCGATTCCCACTATGGATATGAATGAGACATTCTCTTCAACATCATAGTTCAATAATAAATCTATAAGGTTCTTCTTATCCTCTTCCCTCCCGATGACCTCTTCTTCACTTATAAAAGAGTGAGTTTGTTCTCTCTCCCTAGTCACAGCCCTCACCTGTAAAGGAACTTCTACAAGCTGGAAATTGTTCCTATTATTTGCTATTGCATCAAGTCTTTCCCTAATGGCTTTTAATTTGTGAGCCATCTCAAGACGAAAAACAAGTTGGTTTGAACTTGAAAAGAAAGTACGAACCTTATTTGCCATTTCATCACCACCCATCACCCTTCTCCGCAAATCTTGAGTGGAGAAATCGGTCAGCAAGTCATCTGCATCATAAACTGCGACTCTGAGTTTCATGAGCCAGTCCTTGACTTGATGGTTCTTGTCCTGCAACTCATCTGCGTCCTGAAACACAGCTTGAACAGTGGATACCGTGTTCTTCAATTTCTCAAGGTCATCTTTGACACCCCAAATGGATCCGATCTCTTTGAAAGTTGTGGAGCCCAATAATTCAATGATCTTTCGTGCAACACCAAAAGGGATTGCTTCGGCCATTTCTTCTTGGTCAGTGAAAGAAAAAACAGGAAGATAGATTACAAGGAAGCTGAAGGCTGTAGTTAAATTTTGGGATGGAAAGCCGTAGTTAAATTTGAAATTAGGATGGAGCAGGAATAGTTTGAAGTTGTTCCGAAGCAAGATTTTAGAGAAATAAAATGAGGGCTGATTCCATTGACAAACAAAACAGGACAAACAGAACATTGGGAGGGTATTCTTTTTCTTATTATATTATTATACGGATATAAGGACAATTGTTAATAAATTAGTTTTAGGAAGTTTTAATATAACTAAAATGTAAAAAGGGTTAAAAAATTTAGTTATTTTTCTTCTTTTCAAATAAAATATTTTTAAAAATGGTTTCTACAATAATGCTTTTATGACATCCGTCAATTTTTACCTATTATTATTAGACACACTTCGGGCAACAAATCATGTGCTTGTGAAATCACTTAAATGTGTTAGTTTGGTAAATTCATTTCACTTAGTTTTGGGTGGCAACTTTTGTATCTTGTAATTTTTGTTTGGGTATGTACATTGTTCATGGTCTTGGCAAGTGGGCGTTGCAAAATGATTTTGTTGGCAGAGTAGCATCTGTCATACCCTCTTCAAGCCCCTCATATATCAGTTCACTCTACATGAGTTACGTTGGTCACTTCTTTTCAATTTGTTTATATATAAAATGGTTATCCCCTTTTGTGATATTGAGTGGAGCAAAATCTTTGTGTTATTTCGTTTGTTTTGATGGTAAATCTTGTATGAAAATAGTTTTTCGTTTTTTAGATGTTTGGTAGCATAAAAAAAATGAGTCAAAGTGGAAACAGTATCCTTCAATTTTTCAAACTCATCTTCGACACCCCACATGGATCCAATCTTTTCAAAAGCCAAAGAGCCCAAATTTTCAATGATAGTCTGCGCAACGCCAAGTGGGATTGCAATTGCTTCGGCCATTTCTTCTTGGTAAGTGAAAGAAAACCCTCAAAGATATATTAGAGCACAAGAGAGCAGAAAGCAGTAGTGGTTGAAGTTGAAATGCCAAATGTGTGAGAAGAAAATAAAAGGTTTGAAATTGCTCAGGTTCACAAATATGGGATAGGCTCCCCTCCCGTTCAAATTTCTCACATTTCCTCTTGTTTTTATCCAGATGCAAGACACTTGTTAAAAAAAAAAAGTCCAAAGGCACAAAACAAACCACTTAAAAAAAACCCAATTTATTATTCTCTCAGCAACCAACCTCCCTTGTCAAAGACTGCAAACATTTCGTAAATAAACTGGGTTTCAATAATTTTACGGTGGACAAACCCTTAAAACACACCCAGCATACAAACCCATTATTTTGTGTCTCTTGCCATTATCGTTTTCATTCATTAGTTTTTTCTTTCTTTTTTTTTCCCAATTTCCATAAATTTCATAACTACCACCTAATTTCATCCCATACTCTTTTAGTCTGTTCGTATTAATTTAGTACAAACCCAAAAATAAAGCAATTGAAGGTAAAGACAACGTGAGTTACAAAGGCAAACCAAGTGAACACAACAAAATGATTTTAAAGTTGAAGAAAACACAATTGAAGTTTATGAAATGGGAAATGAAAAGGAGTAAATTATCTGAGGAAGCGAATCTTGAGAAATCCGAGGTCTTTTCGGCAATGTCCTAAAAATTACAAACTAATCTTTGGCAGTAGACGGCAACGGTCTTGGCGTATTTCCGGCCATGGGTCTGCCCCTAGAAGTTGCTGGTGGTCCGGTGGGTTTGCTAAAGAGTAGTTGGAAGGGGGTTAAATTATGGTTCTCAACGGTTTTAAGAATTATTTAATGACACTAATTTTTTTTTAATAAGAATAATATTGGATATATAATTATATTGAATATCTATATATTTTTTAACTTCTATTAACATTTTTAATTTTTACTGTAATTAAAAAACAAATATTTTCAATAATTAATAGTGTCAAAATTCAAAGACTGTAACAAAATAAAATATGATTTTATAATGATATTTTTAATTTTATACATAAAATGGAAAATTACAGAATTAATTATAGATGATTGTAGCAATTTAAATTATTGTTTAGTTATATTTTAATAGATCACAAATGATTGAGTAGTAATATGTAACAATTATTTTATATGTATTCTTTTGCTTATATTTTGTCAATATTAAATAGATGCTAGTTTTATTATATATATATATATATATATATTAACTTAACTTTTTAATTTTAGTATATTTTTTTTTTTGTTTATTTTTAGTTTGGGCCCCTAATAAATAACAATCCTGGTTTCATTCCTGCATTAACAAAAAAAAAAAAAAAATGAATGAGCAAAATTGCACATTACCCTTAAACTTCCATCTTGTTACACTAAAAAGCCAAGTTTTTAGTGCCTTGAATATATCACTGCCAGTAAGATGTGTGAGACACTTTCTCTTTCCCATTGGTGCTCTTTCTTCAAGCTAAGACCCAATTCTTCTCGTTAATCTGCTGATGAAACTTTGGTCCAAGTTTTGGATACAGTGTTTACTTCTCACATAGGTCTATGATAGTGTGTTTCTGATTTATTGGTTTTATGGGTTATTTTGGTACTCCCATTCTTGAAATTTCAACATTTTGGTATGTACAACTTCATAATTAATCATGTTTGTGAGGCTCAAACAATGGAATAGAACATGTGCTTGAAAATATTTGTTGCTTTCAAAAATGCATTTGCTGATATTTAAGTTTGTCTACTATATTCCTTATCATCCTAAAGAGAATAGTGGGTAGATTAAGTGATAACCATTCAAATTTGAAACCTTGACAATATATTAAGAGAAGTAGCTTCATAAGTACTTGAGAGAAGGTATCAGTTTGAAGTTGCTCCGAGAGAAGGTTGGGCTGTACCAAAGTTGAAAAAGGGCCCCCCACTGATCAATAATGATTACACTTGAGAAAAAAGCTTCACAGCTGCAATAATTTCAGCTACATATGCATGTGAAATGTTGACAAAGTTTTATTTTTCCATTGTCTTTTCTTAGTTTTGTTTTTTTTTTTTTTACTTTAAAAAAAAAAAAAAAAAATCTGGAATGGAAGGGGGTCTGTGTAGCTAAGAAAATTCATTGGTTGGGAAGAATGAAATTCGATTTGAATCCTATAATCTGATATGTAATTTCCTGCAATCTCATAAATAATCCACACAGGTTCAAAAATCAATCCAATCAGGATATGTTTGGAAACGAATGAGTTGATGATATAGAGATTCAACCTTTTCTCATAATGAAACATTTAGAATTGCAGAGAATCATGCTGCAGATGATGTAACCATATGCTACCATACTTTATAATCACTTAATCATCTTCAGTTAATTGTGGATGCCTACCTAAGAAATGGCATCAAAATTTGCATTTGAAAGTGATGAGAATATCAAGGCATGTTCCTCTATAATAATCAGTTTTGCTCCCATTTCTCTCAAACAGCTTATAGGCCATGCCTTGAATGTTGTTCCCAATTCTCCATTTCATTCCATCAGATGACTTATGGCTGCCACACGAAATTGTTCAAAATCCAATATTCTGTATTGAATAGAACTAATATGCAACATACACAAGTAGAAAATCAGCAGCCACTATTAAAATAAGAGAAGACAAGATTAGAAAACATCTGATCATCTTAAAGGTTTGCAAAGAGGTGAAATCACTCATGCTAGGCCATAATAGTGTGAATTGTTCCTGCAGACTAACTGAGCTACAATTAATGTCTTTGCAAAATCCTATCACGATGGCACAAAATCACATGTTTACTCCTCCCATTATATCCAACTAGTAAGTTGCCCGTGCGATGCACGGATAATTTTGTAATATTTTATGTAAGATGGTTTTGGATAATATTGTGTGTATATATATTATAAAGAAAAAAGATAATATTGTGTGTGTATATATATTATAAAGAAAAAGTAAACTAAATTAGAGTAAAGAAACATATACATTTTAAGGTATTAAAAATTAGTTTAGTAGTTTTATTGCATATTTGTACCCTTCTTAAGGTACGATTTTTTATTTATTTATTTATTTTTAAATCATGAAACCAAAAATAAATGCAAAAGAGTAACGGGACCATGAAAATCAACAAATTTGTGTTGTGTTCACATATTTCATACCATGAAATGAAAGTTTGTCCAACTCTCTGATCGTCTTCCACTTATTGTAGTGTGACATTATGACATGGTTTGCACAAATGTGTATGCATGTGTCTTATAGATGATTTAAAATTGAACCATGGTAGAATATGGCTTTACATTGTGCACCAAATACTCTCTCTACTTATATACCCAAAACAAACACTATCCAACCAAATTACCCACCCCTAATTTTAAAAAGAAAAAGGAAAAAAAAAAAAAAAAAACTCGTAAGGGTTTCAGTGTCTTGATTGTAGTGGGTAGCTTGTATAACAAAGGAGGTGTCCCCTTAGCAACACAATAGCATAAGTATTGTGAAAATTTATATGTTACAAATTATAGATACCAAGGTCAATATGAAGGATGGTTCGCAACTTATTTACAGAACACAGACATGGCAGTAGGTACAGGCATATAACAGAGTAGAGGTGCAACCATATGATGCCACTTTTTTTTTTTTTTTTTTTTTTTTGAGAACCCATATGATGCCACTTTAATTGTGCATTCACCAAATGAAGGTAGTTCTAAGAATGTTGATTTTTTGTGTTGTATGCTTGTATGCAGTAGAGGTGCGTTCAATGAGTTCAAAGCAAAGCTAAGCCAATCAAAATTAAGGTCGAAGTTGAAAAGAGAAATTAACAAAACAAAAAAACAAAGGTGAAAATTTGAGTTATAGTTATTATAGAATAACTGCTAAAGCTTATAAAAGCGGAGAATGGTAGATTGCTCGTCAGTGCAGCGATATCCTCATGAAGAATATACCAACCTCTTTACATTTAAAAGCGGAGGTTCATCTGGATACTTCTCTGTGTGTGAGAAAATCAAAGCTAGCTCAACTGCAACCGCGTTTTATATAAAAATCCACAACATTTTTGTGTCTCTCTATCTTTCTTCAAGGCCTTATCTGGTTAGTTATTACTATTAGTCCTTAATTATTATTTTTTTCTTTTTTTAAAATACTAAAATGGTGGGTGTGCTAAAAGACATGAAGAATAGAGAAAGGTGTGGTGTAAATTTAGTAAATTAATGAGACATTAATAAGCTAACAGTAAAATAAGTTAATATGAACTTTTGGGTAACAGTAAAAAAACTTAATGAAAGAGGTAAAAAAAAAAATGTTAAATGCAAAATTAGAGCGTTACTTGGTAAGACCTCATGCACTCCCACATGAGATCTCTGTTATATATATATATATATATTGATGATTATTCCTTTATAACTCCTAATCACTAATCAGCATGAGTCTAAAAAAACTTTGTGATAGGACTTTATCAAACGTACAAAATGAGCATACATTTTTTTTTATCTTTTTTTTATTTTTATTTTTTAAAAGGATATTGCTATTGTGTTCATCCTTATAAAAATTTAAGCACAGATTAAATTTTCATTATTTTTGACAATTTTTCTTTGATTCCTATATAATTTATATATTGTGTTGGTTTAAATGAATTTTTTCTCAAACTTTCAAAGGATGAACTTTAGATAAGATGTTCAACTTTTATACGCCAAGCATTGACTCTAAATCTTGTTCATGGAACAAATCAAGATAAGAAATTAAGAATATGGTCCATTTTGGTTGGCTTGATTTGTCTAGACATCAATTTTCTCTCTTGCCAAAAGTCCGACTTTTAGGCAGAAGTTTCCTTGATAATTACTTGTATACAAAATTCCAAGATCATTAAATTGGAATAGGTCCCTTATTGACCTAACCAATTGGAATAGGATGAAATTTCTTTCCATCCACACTAAACATTGTGTACACTCCAAATTTTTTCTACATCTCATAATGATATGTTGTGGAAAGGTGTCATCCAAGTCCAACATGATTGAGAGTTGTAGTTGAGACTATGGCCCAAAAGCTTTACTATTCAATACATTTTTTTTATCTTTTTTTTTTTTAAAAGGATATTGCTATTGTGTTCATCCTTATAAGAATTTAAGCACAGATTAAATTTTCATTATTTTTGACAATTTTTCTTTGATTCCTTTATAATTTATATATTGTGTTGGTTTAAATGAATTTTTTCTCAAACTTTCAAAGGATGAACTCTAGATAAGATGTTCAACTTTTATACGCCAAGCATTGACTGTAAATCTTGTTCATGGAACAAATCAAGATAAAAAATTAAGAATATGGTCCATTTTGGTTGGCTTGATTTGTCTAGACATCAATTTTCTCTCTTGCCAAAAGTCCGACTTTTAGGCAGAAATTTCCTTGATAATTACTTGTATACAAAATTCCAAGATCATTAAATTGAAATAGGTCCCTTATTGACCTAACCAATTGGAATAGGATGAAATTTCTTTCCATCCACACTAAACATTGTGTACACTCCAAATTTTTTTTGCATCTCATAATGATATGTTGTGGAAAGGTGTCATCCAAGTCCAACATGATTGAGAGTTGTAGTTGAGACTATGGCCCAAAAGCTTTACTATTCAATACTTTGCGAGAAAAATTAAACACTCATTTGATGTAATAGGAGACTATGGAATTTGATATTGTATACACTGTGATTTGTTCTTGATGTTGTGAAATTGCTGTAGGTACTAAAAACTATAGGTTGATTAGTTGGCAAGTCATGTTCTTTAATCGTAAAAAGTCTACGATGGAAAACTTTTATGTTCCTACAATAAATGTTTTGGAGAGAAAATTGTTAGCTCTCTCATCACATTGGGACCCCCCTTATTTATACAAAGGAAAAAGGGTCCAATATTCCCGAGTATGACTTAGTTACATAGAATTTTTGTGCAATTGTGCCTACATTTCTTTTAAAAATTTAATTATAATTTTAAACTCTAATTTGGTGATTTTTATACGATTTTTGTGGTTTGATTTTTGATTTAGTAAAAACATATTAGCCAAAAGAAACAAAGGTAGAGCTATTAAAGAAATCTATACTTTCAGATTAGCAATTACCGATGGCCAATGCTGCATTGTCATTTGTGATTGTGGAATGAATAAGTGGTATGTTGTTTGGGCAAGTAATGGAGGCCAAGCAATTAACCATATTAAAAGGGATTAGCAACTTTTTTCTTTCTCCTTTGCCATTTATGGTATGTATATGCCTTTTTCACATATGCTCAAGTGAAGTACCCATTAGGATTTCCCTTAATTTTGATAAACATATTAAATTTTTTTTAAAGGAAGTTCTATATTTATTGAATGAGATATATATATATATATATATATGTGTAGCTAAATTGGCACCTCCCCATACACAAAGTGTCTAGGGTTTAAGGGAGAAAATGTTCAAATTGTGGGAGTCAAGGAGAAAAGGTTTAAGTTGCGGGGTTAGCATAGATACTGTAATTATTTCTAAAAAAAAAAAAGATATATATATATATATATATATATATATATGTATATGTATATGTATATATTGTTTTCCTTGAGCTAAAGCAGTTGCGATGGATGTGTGGAGTGGATGGTTTTTTTTTTTTAGTCCTTGAGTATTTTGGGTTGTTTCAAATGAGTAATGGCTTCTCTTAGGACCTAAAATTTTTGGTTTGTTGATTTTGCAATCTATAACTTGATTCTTCTTTACCTAATAAAGTTTGGAATTTTTTGTAAGTAGTTTTTTTCTTCAAGAAAATGAATAGAAATCTACCTTCATGTTCATGCTTATGTTAATGTTCATATTTGTAAACCTAAATCATATTTAAGCCCCTAATTTTAAAAAGAAAAAGGAAAAAAAAAAAAAAAAAAACCCATAGGGGTTTCAGTGTCTCGATGGTAGTAGGTGGCCTGTATAACAAAGGTGGTGACCCCTTAGATTCCTCTTTCTATCTCTTTCAATGTTTTGTCAATGTTAGATTTTTTATTTTGGTAATGTATAGTGAAATAGTGCGTTTTATATAACAATCCACAACATTTTTGTGTCTCTCTATCTTCCTTCAAGGCCTTATTTGGTTAGTTATTATTATTAGTCCTTAATTATTATTTTTATTCTTTTTTTAAAATACTAAAATGGTGGGTGTGCTAAAAGACACGAAGAATAGAAAAAGGTGTGGTGTAAGTTTAGTAAATTAATGAGACATTAATAAGCTAATAGTAAAATAATTAAGTTAATATGAACTTTTGGATAACAGAAAAAACATTTAATGAAAGAGGTAAAAAGAAAAAAATGCACAAAGCAAAATTAGAGTGCCACTTGGCAGGACCTCATGCACTCCCGCATATGGTCTCTGCTTTTATATATATATTGATGTAACAGATCGAGGATATTGTATAAACAAATAATAACTCTATTCACGGCTTAAGTATTAGAATTTAATGAAAAATTAGTCGCTAACTCATGCTATGCGCAGGAAAGTTTGCAAATTTTATTTTAATATATTATACATGTTTGTTTTCTTTATTAAGTACTAATAAATAAATAAAAATGTCAATTAATTTCATATTAACATGATATAATATTATATATGTTATCTCTAGAGTATATATGAACAAATAAATCAACGTTAATAAGGGTTATTTCATAGGTTCATATAATAATTTCCACATTAGGCCAAATTGGCCATATACCATGAATTTTCGAAGTATTTTGCACGAAGACACTGTTTCGGAAATTATTAGGAATCTACCACTTTTTTAAGTACTCGAGTTTGGTGAACTCGAGTACTACATTTTCCACTCCACCGTGGCACAATGACGTGGCAAGAGTTTAAAATATTTTGCTTAGTACTCGAGCATAGTGAGCTCGAGTACTATATTACTGAAGTACTCGAGCATAGTGAGCTCGAGTACTGTTCTGCCTTAACAAATTTAAAAAAAAAAACAGCTGGGTCATCTCAGTTACTTACTCTTTCAGTCACTCTCACCTATCACTTTCCCAATATCCCTCTCAATCTCGCTCTCACTTTCTCAATCTCCCTCTGAATCTCGCTCTGTCCCTCTCGCTCTCACTTTCTCAATCTCCCTCTCAATCTCGCTGTCAATCTCTCTCTCCGTCTCGCTCTCGCGTGCTGGCTATCTCGCTCTCGCTCTGTTCTTCGGCACCACAAGCTGTTCTTCTTTCTCTATTTCTCACGGCAACACAGGTTCATCACTCTAACCTTTCTCTGCTTCGTTGCCCTCTCTATTTCTGGTAAATCTGAATCCATATAGGCTCTGGGATGTGGGTTTCATTTGATATATATATATATAATTTTTTTTTTGTGGGTTTGCTTGAAGTGTCATTTGATTTATTGTGGGTTTTTTTGGGGTTTTGTTCATTTGTTTGTGCATTTTGTTTCATAGTTTTTTACAATAATTTGTTTTGGGTTTGCTGTTATTTTCTATTTCTGTTATCTTTTTGTGGGTTTGTAATGCAAATGATGTGTTTGATGAAATGCTTGTATGAACTATCTATGAAATGCTTCTATGAAATGCTTTGTGGACTCGTTGAATTTGGGTTAGGATAACATTTGCCGGTCTCATTTGGCACATTTAGCTTGTTTTATCAGTTTAGGATCTTAGGGTTGGGAGTTTGGGAGTTTAGCAATCTTTCAATGAATTGCAAACTTTTATAAAGCCTATTCTATAAGATAAAGATTGATAAATTTTACCCAATAGAGTAGGTAACCAGTTAACCCCAGATCAAAAAAAAAAAAACAAAGACTCATTCCTCACTAGTTACTGCATTTCCTACTCATTGCATTACCAATAATTGGTCCCAAAGCTTGAGAAGAACATTAATTAAAGCATATTAATATAGTATATATGCATTGCTTTCACTCCCCCACATCAAATTAGACCATATCAAATATGAAACAATAATACAAAAAACAAAAAACAAAAATTCTTGTATATATTCTCCAATTTCTTCATTTTGCCAACAAAAATTGCTTCCATAATCACTAAAAAAAAAACACAAAAAATGAAGAGAAAAATATTTATAATCTGCTTTGAGATTGACAGTCTGCTTTGAGATTGACAGTCTATTTTTATTTTTTTGAATTTCTGGATTGGGTTTTGGGGTATTTGTCGTTAGATCATAGAAAATGATCATCTTATAAATTGATTGTAGTTGATGCAATTAGGAAGGAGAAAGGGTTTGTAATCACATTTAGTTACAAAATCCTCATATGCCTTAGAAAGTCATTAGATAAGGCAAACAGAGATGACTTTTGTTTGGGCTAATGCATATGCAATGCGGGACGGACTCACTACCTATGCTTTATAGAATGTGTCTAGATGAGGATGTATCCTCTTAACTCAGTAGAACTGTAGAAAAGATTGAAGCCAACTCTATAAACCAAACCCATGTTTGGTGGAATTTACCCCAAAGATCTTTATGATCTGTTTATTGTATTTGAAAATCTTAATTTATTTTGCAGCTAAATTATATATGTACAAAATTTTAAAGATTCACAATAATAATTTTACACAATTAATTTTTAAAACAAAATAAGCTAAATAAAAAAAATTAAAAAAATCATCCAAAGACAACCTTAAATATTGAAGGAGTGAAATTAAGTTATGTACAAATTGTTATTGGTACTAGGAGTAGGAATACTCTTAGAGCTCTTTGTTAATTTGGTGATATGGCCATATGGGATAAGCGTTTGGGGCTACTTTAATTGGAATACAATTTATGTATTACTTCTTAAAGTCTTATTCAAAAAACATAATACTTGTAAAAGAAGTTCTAAATTTTTGTTTCCTCAAGGGGGTATATATATATATATATATATATATATATACCTCTAAACAAAATAAAAGCTAGAATGGAAAAAAATAACAATACAATAACATTATACTGATACTTGTATTTATTTATTAATTTGACTGATATGGTGCAGTGTGAATTTTCATGTATTTATGTATTTGAAGTGAATTTTCCCCTGACTGTTGTTGTAACCGAATGCCAGATATGAACGTACAAGAAGCGGGACCCTCGATACGGACTGTCTTGACGAGGCAGCCTATGCATCGTTCAAGTTTGCTTTGGAATGCTCCTTTAGAAGGCGAGGTATGCACTTGTCCAAAATTGTAGTCAATATATGTAGTAGAAGAGTTTTGGCATTGAAGAAACATAATTAATACTAAGTTGCTTTGTTTGTAGGAAGTGCCAGGTGTACTGACTTGTCGTCACCGAGATAAAGGTCTGCTTGAAGATGGTGCAGTTTTAGATCCACGGATTGCAGCTTATATCACAGCTGCAGGGTTAGATGGGCTTCTTCGGGTCCCACATATGGACCTTGACCATGCATTGATCACGGCGTTGGTGGAGAGATGGCGGCCGGAGACGCACTCATTCCACTTGCCCCACGGTGAGATGACCATCACGCTACAAGACATGGAGGTTATAATGGAGGTACCTGTAGATGGCTTGCCGGTGGTGGGATATACTGATTTGGAGGATTGGGGCCACTTCTGCTACCAAATGCTAGGACATAGCCCGCCGGGAAGAGATGTTGGTGATAAACGCAAGAACGTTGGAGTGATAGAAGGGCCGAGGGTAAAAGCCAAATGGCTTGAGGAACGGTTTAGCAACCCTCTCCCAGCTGATGCCACTGAGGTGCTTGTTCAGCAGTATGCTCGATTTTATATACTAGGGTTGTTGGGTGGTACATTGTTTATGGATAAGTCAGGCGAACGGGTCTCAATTATGTACTTGCAATTTTTCAATCCAATCAGCAATGGAAAGAAGTATAGTTGGGGTAGTGCAGCACTAAGTTGGTTATATAGACATCTCTGTAATGCATCAAAGAAGACATCGAAGCAGATTGGCGGTGCACTGCTCTTGGTACAGTTGTGGGCGTGGGCGAGGTTTCCACATATATGTCCTGTGATGAGGCATCCACCCCAGGCATTGCACCTAGGTCCACTTGCTATCAGGTATGTACGATCGTAGATAGTTATTGTTTTCATTTCCGCATTAAGATATTAATTGAGAAGCTTGGGAAATGTAAAACTACTTGGTGATAAGATATTAATTGAGAAAGCAATTATAATAATTTAATGGGAAATTCTTTAGGATAACTATAGGAAATTCTTTGATGGGAAATTCTTTTGGGATAACTGTAGCTTCAATTTTTGTTATTGTTTTGCATTTCCTCATTAAGTTTTTATGCATGAGAATTATGTAAGTAACTAACATGGCTTTTATGTCTCTATTGTTTGTTAGATGGAAAGGGGCTAAGATAACAACCGAACATCCTTTGCACGTCTTACGCGCCTATCGTGTGTCGCTTGCTTCACTACGGCCAAATCAGGTATCGTGCCTTACAATTTTGCTTTGGCATGAATAATTTGCTCTTGGAATGAATAAGCATTTTTTTTTTTTTTAAATTTCAGAATGCTCATGTTACATTTATTGTTCACATTCGTTACACATTTTTTCTAATTATATTATTAATATGTTTGTTTGCATTGGTTGGATCATTGTAGATTGTGTGGGAGCCATACATAAATTATTTGCGTGCCCTTCCCGCATATTGTACAGCAGGCCAACACATATGGAGGTCTATCGTGCCACTCATCCATTTTTGGGTGGTTGAAGGTCATCACCCCTGAACGTGTTATCCGACAGTTTGGGATGAAGCAAGACATACCACCAGATGTCGATACTTCAATAGACCTTCACAAGATAACTCTCCAGGGCAAGCACCAAAAAGACTGGGCCCAAGAACATGCCACGCATATTGCTAAATGGGCTGCGCATGCCACAATTGCCAATGCACCGCCCTTTCATGGGGAGATGAGCTACAATGATGAGTATATGGTGTGGTATCGTCCCCGTACTGTCCGCCATATAACAAAAGAGACCTCGTACTGGGACACTTTGGTAAGTTTACGAAGACACTGTTTTAGCTTCTTAATGTACCTTGCTTCACATAGTTTATATCAACCTACTAACACTACTCTTGTATATTTGTGCAAGGTTGAATCACAATTGAAGATTATGGCGAAGTGCGAACCAAGTTCTGAGATCTACACCGACTGTATTAATGCCTTGCAATCTGTTGAAGAGATTGGTCGGTTGACCTTGGACGATGCACGCAATGTGGGCAACACAAGTGAACCGGTTGTAGGGCGTGGTCGACAAGCAAGTGGACGTCAAGGGCGTGGAGGCCGTCAATCTAGTCAGCGTCCCACATCTACTCATCCTCCCACACCTGTGCCCACATCTAGTCGGCGTCCCACATCTGGTCAGCGTCACACACCCGTGCCCACATCTACTCAGCGTCCCACATCTGGTCGGCGTCACAGACCCATGCATGACCACACCATGGAGGAAGCAAGTCAGACAGCAGATGACATGTGCTTGGACACTGGTTATGACATGGGCTCCATGGCACACGATGATGCGGGTCCATCCCATATGTGCCCACCCACATCCCCTACTACATCCCCGTTGCCCACCACCCGTACGTCTCCCCCACTGACTACCGGCATTGCCCCCGCAGATGTACATGGTAGAGATGAGATGAGATTCATGCCCACTCCTGGGCTACCCACCCCTGGTGTTGTCCCCTCTGAGTTTGTGCATACTGAGTTCATCCAGACACCGATACCCACCCCCCCACCAGAGGCTTCACACATTGAGGGTCGACCACAAAGGCCGAAACGGACACGGACACATCCTCCAGACTGTGGGACTGGACATGGTACTATAGTTCGATTCAATACCGATTACATTTATATCTCTTTATAATTAAATGATTTGCATATTAGTATTTGCTTTTGTTTTTTCCAGGCAAGGTGAGACCAGTGAAGGAACCAGTGAGGAGAAGAAAACGGGGATGATTCAAGAATGGCCAAGAATCAATGCTGCTTTGGTAGTTCTAATTGCTGATTTCCGTATGAGTTTTCTTAACCTCATTATACTATCAATGCTGCTTTGATGCTGGGTTGTTCGCTTTTTGTTCAATTTCATAGCCGTTGTTTGGTTCCTGAGAAACTAGTAAGAAAAAGTTATGGATATTAAATTTGGAGATTTAATAAATAGAAGAGTTGTTTTGGACTAAGTTCACTAGCTTTTGTTATTATTATGATTCTTTTTTTGATTTATGACATATCATCTTCATAGAAGTGAGGGAATAGATTGGTGTTAAACGTGAATCGAAATGTGCCAATTTCATTGGCTGCATCATAAGTAATTGTTTATTTAATTATTTTGTGAGTATATGGATCTTGCGGATGATCCAAGAGTGATTTTTATTACCTTATGGATGATTTTGATAATGGGTCATAGCTTTTCATTCAATTTCATAGGCCATTGTTTGGTTACAATGAGAATGAAGGAAAAATATATGAAAATCAAAGTTGGAATCTTATGCTTTAAGTTGTTTTAGTTCCCTAAATATGGGAAATGTCTCGCTTTAACTAAACCAAAGAATTGTTTTTTTTACTCTGTGAGTATATGGACTTTGTGGAGGATCCAAAAACGCTTTTGAGGACCATGGAGGTGAATCAAATTGGAAAAAAGAAGTCTTTGTTCTACCAAGCATCTGCTCTTTACTATGAGAAGATCAAGAAATTTGAGGAGGCTGAGAAGATGTACCATTTGGGTGTGCAGAAGTAAGTGCTCTACAATTTGAAAACTTGTTTATTTGGGTGTTTAAATGTCTCCAAGAAATGGAATTATTAGCAGTCTCAATGTAAATTATAAAGTTTATATTAGCAGTCTCTATTTTACATATGCTTGAATTCTCATTATGTATAGGTTAGGGCTCTAAATGTTTTATGTGTTTTTTTTTTGTTTTTTTTTTTTTTTTTTGATGCTGGAACATTTCCCATATGTTTTGGACAATACGGTATAGGAAAATCCTCTAAGAGCATAGAGTAAATATGTGAGACTATGAATGCCAAATTGCAATTTAGAGGCCTTTCAACCAGTCATTATATTAAAAAAAAAAAAAAAAAAAAAAAAAGACAAAAAAGATGACATATTTGTGGATGAATCTGTTTTGAAGTGTATCTCAATTCTCCCAGACTTGGTTTGTGAGGGGTAGCAAATACCATGTTTCAAAGTGTAGTGGATTCTTGTGCTGAAAAGTGACATTTATGATTACTGAAATTGTGACCTTAACTTGTAATTGATTAATTCTTCTGCTGCTAGAATCTTTGAACTATGTACTTCCTAGTTCCACTACATCATAGATAAAATAGCTACTCCTCTGTTTTAACGCATTGATAAAATAGCAACTACAGGGAGATAGAAAAATACAGTCTTTTTTGAACCCCTGAAAAGTCAAAACGTTTACAAAACAAAGCAACAAATACCCAGTTCAAAATATTCAATTTCGTTTTTCGTTGAATTCCTCTTTACTGTCTGCATCATATGGGTTGATGAGATGCTTGCTGCCACTTCCAGTGGCCCTGTAATTGTAGATTGAAAACTTATATGGGGCAATACACTTTCTATTGGACACTAACATGCTTTCTGTCTTATTCTCGGCAGTCTAAGGTTTCCTCTGTTTAAGCAATCTTAAATGTATTGACCATCATAGGTTCTTGGAGGAAAGGCTCGAAGAAAGAAGTTGCTGTCACCAAAGGGTATGGATGTACACCCAATGATGGTAGTTGTGAAAGGTGCAGCCTTTGATATATTGCAGGTGTAGTTTAATCTTAGCTTTAAATGCTGTTTTATTTTATTTTATTTTTAAAGAAAATTTAAGATTTCTGATCATATTAAGTTTTTGGATGTCCAACACTAGTCATCAACTAGATGAAAAACATACTTGTCAACACTTTTGTGCTTGTCAGAATAACTTTTTCTACATTTTTTAGGCAGCCTGTGGCTGTCCTGCATCTTTAAGGCCTGGCCGCTGGTTAGTTGAGTTTCAGTGGTACTGGATCTGTTGGTATTGAAGCGATTAGCCGAGGCTGTTCTGAGGTACAATTAATAACTACAGGCGTCGTCTAGCGCAGCAGTCGCTGGATCGGCTGATTCTGCAGCTCCCAGAAGAAATTCCAAGAAACCCAAATGTAATTTCTTCTCAAAAGACTTGATTTTTATGGTTTTTTTTGGTGTGGAGTTTTGGTTCCATCCATGAGTACCCACTTGCTAATTTGTTCAGTTTTCACATGTGTTTTGCTTGTTTTCTTTGTATTTTGAGATTTTGAGTTGTTACTCATAGTGCCAAAATCTAAAAATTTTGACTTTTTTTTATTCTTTTGGTTACTGTTCATGAATTTCTGATTGTCATGCTTTGTGGTTTTTTTTTCATGTTCTGTGTGAAGCTTCTGATTGTATTGTAAAGCTGAGTTTTTTACTTTTGGCTAATCTGTGTGCATCTGAGAGTTTGGTTTTTGTTAGATTAACAATAATCTGTTATAGATTTGGTGTTTAATTTTGTACTTGATATGTAACTTGTTAATTTTGCAGCTAAAGTGAAATGAATGAAAATTTGAGTAGGATGACAATTGTTTGGCTTTATTGGGTATAGTCATGTGGCTTGATTAACATAACCTTCCAGTCCACCAGCCAGAAGGTCCACAGCTGCCGGTCCCATAGCTGATGCAAGGCTTAATTGGTCCCATTTCACAAGCTGGACATGAAGAGATGATTGATTAACCATCTAAGAGTATTTAGAGAAATCAAAGTAGGAGTGCCTATAGAAAGAGGCCAGGGTACGAGTGAATGAGGTAGCTTTTACCTTGTTGATTTCATGGGGTTTTTGTATTTGTGAAGCCCTTTTGTTTGTGCGTGTATGTGTGCTTATGCATGCGTGGCGTGTTTGCATATGTAGTGAAGCTGTCCACAGTTTTCCCTTTTACCCTTTGTATGATCCAATACAACACAAATCAGCTAAAAGTTGACTTTTCTTTAGAAGCTCCAATTATGTTAGCAACTTGTTTGCAAATTGTATGCAACTTCATGGGATTTTAAATGGACTAAAGCAGATTGCCTTTACAAAATTTTCAGATTCTAGGTTTACTCAGCAAGAACTTCCAGCATGCAAACCAATTCTCACACCAAGATGGGTAAGCTTTATAATTGCTCATTTTTAGTTTCTCCCCGGTGACGTTCTCAGTATTCAAGGAAAAAATAATTAATCTCTATCTCCATCTGCAGGTGATTTCAGCATTCTTGCTTGTTAGTGTTGTCTTTATTCCCATTGGAGTTGCTTTCTTGTTTGCTTCCAGAGATGTATGTTCAACCATGACCCAAATGTTTGCAGTTTACTTCTAGTTCCACCTATAGTTGATTTGGAATCTCTATCTTTCTACCAGGTTGTTGAAATTGTTGACCGGTATGAAACTGACTGCATACCGCCGGAGAATAGAACTAATATGGTCAATTACATACAGACCTCTAAAGATAATTCGTGCAACCGAACTATAACAGTAAGCCTCTGGATTCAATTCTCATCTATGTTATTATTGTTTGTTATTAGAGGGATATTTCTACAGTAGTAATCAATTGCTGTAGTAGCTGTAGCAGTGTAGTTAAAGCACAAAGCCAAAAGGCGGCCTTAAGGCATCAAGTCATTGCATCTTCCGAGGCATGAGGTGCTAAAAATGTGTTTTCCCGAGATGTGTACCTAATGAACTAAAATTATATGAGTGGCAAACCTGATTGCTGATGAGTTTGTATATATATTTTTTCTCATTTTCTTGTTTGTTACATCAAATGGTTTTCCTCCTATATAAAAATCCTTAAACTTAGCATCCTTAATGGCATATATTGATGAGTTTGGATTCTTTCTATTTTAAGTCAATTTCTGGCCCATTCCCAAACTTCCCAATGAAAAATTAAAGTGTTAGCTCATAGAGAGAATTAAAAAAGTGACCCCTTCTTCAAGCAACAGCCCATAAAGCAAATAAAGAAATCCCAAAGCCGTAGTCTTCTTCTTTCCCAAGCTCTCTCTCTCTCTCTCTCTCGTTTTACAATCATGAAACCCTAATTATGTTTGTAAGTTTCTTTGTATCTCTCAATGTTAATTTGTATCATGTATTCAATCAGAAACCCTAAATCACTCTGTAAGCCTAAATTGTAGATATATCAGTGAGACTAACTTCACTTTGTGTTTTCTCTTTGATGCCTCAGATTTTCGAGTACAATGGATCGGCTCTCATTGCCATGGTGGGGAAGAACTGCTTCGCCATAGCCAGCGATCGAAGACTTGGAGTTCAGCTACAAACAATCGCCATCGATTTTGGTTGAATGTTGATTATCTACGTTAATCTGTCCTTTCTATTGTTGTAATTATTGAATTATTAAGGGTGCTCGATGGAATCTTTGTATTTAATTTTGCTATCGTGTCACTAGCAATTCGTTGTGCCATGTCATGCAAATTAATTTGTATATATATACTTTTTTAGCTATTTTAATTTATCAGTTTATGGAAAAAGCTCTTTCCTTTTTTTTTTTTTTTTTTTTTAATTTGTAGAAAAATGTCCTTTGAACAACAGGAAAAAAAAATGGCTTATAAACTCTCATATTCTCTCAGTCTGACTTGAGATTGAACCAAAGACTTTCAGGATATTTGGCATTCACCACCACTTTTCTCAGTGGACAACCTTTTTAAAGCAAGTGGGCACACCATACCCGAGTCCACTGGGCTCGGGTACTTCAAATAGTACTCGAGCTCACAGGGCTCGGGTACCTAGTGCAACACTGGGCCTTTTTTACACCGAGCCGTACTCGAGTCTACTGGACTCAGGTACTTATAAAAGTACTCGAGTTCACTGGACACGAGTACAAACTGCCAGTTTTGGGCCAGTGGGCTGGTGCAGTACTCGAGCTCACTGGGCTCGGGTACTTCAGACAGTACTCGAGCTCAGTGGGCTCGGGTACTTTGAGGATTTTTTTGAAAATATGTTGGACTTACACCGAGCCGTACTCGAGCCCAGTGGACTCGGGTACTTCAGACAGTACTCGAGCTTAGTGGGCTCGGGTACGTTGGACGCATTTTTTTTTAAATTTGGACTTTCCAGACCGATCCGTACTCGAGTCCAGTGGGCTCGGGTACTTTAAAAAGTACTCGAGCTCACTGGACTCGGGTACCACGCAAGCATAATTTTTTTTGGCAGGCCCAGCACACAGTACTCGACCTCAATGGGCTCGGATACTTCAAACAGTACTCGAGCTCAGTGGGCTCGAGTACCAAGCACTTATTACAAACCTACTACAAATGTACTTAAACTGGCGCGGCAACTACCGTGTTGAATGGACAATGAATGGTACTCGAATTTGTAGAGCTCGAGTACTTCTTAACTTTAAATACCCGCTCTTTGTTTCAGCTATTTTCAGTTCCTGGGAGGACCTGGTTTCTGCTGGTTTCTGTCTTCACTGTCCAAGTCTAGTGTGATGAGTCAGAACGGGTGAAAGCAAATGCAAAATCTCTGTGCGGTCTCCATCCAAGACAAACAATTATTCTTTGGGTCCTGCCTGTCAGTAGATAGAGGTAATATAAATGGTTTTTCGTTTGTGTTTACATGTGGTCATAATATTGTGTTTACATGTGGGTTATATGAGGTTGTGTTTACATGAGGTGGAATTCGTGTAATGAGTTTTTTGCAATTTGAAGGGCTCTGTACAAAAACAACTGATTACATATGGAAATATATATATATATATGGAAAATAAATATAAATATTACAAATGGAAAATATATATAGTATATATATGGAAAATATATATAAATATTACAAATGGAAAATATATATAAATATATATATACATATGGTTATATGAGATTGTGTTTACATGAGGTGGAATTCATGTAATTCTTTTTTTGCAATTTTAAGGTCCGTGTATATTACATATGGAAAACAAAATATACACACACACATATATATATATATACATATTAAATATGGAAAATATATATATATATATATATATATATGTAACTTTGTTGTCAAAACAAATTGAGCACAAATATAAAAGAATGAAGCTTGATCATGATAGCAAATAGAGAGCATGCATAAGATTATTTTGTAAGTTACACACATACACGTAGTGGGGTAAACGTAATACACGTAGTGAGTCTGAATATAAATTGTTTTTATCATATGCCAAATTTATGTATGTGGTTATAGATGATGACAACTTTTATATTGTTAATAACAGGTTGGTGATGGATTTTCACTTTTTCTATGTGTACTATGATGGAGAGATGTATTATCATGAGTTGCATGGGTTGTCATACCAAGGCTCCAACCAAAAGCAAAAATGTGTGAAGATGAAGCGTGGGATAGGCCTTATGAACGTGAAACGAAGAATATTGAAGGCGATGGGGTTAGACCAGTCTAGGCATAACATTTCCATCGTGTATCGAGCACCTCAACTGGTTGTAGGCACCTAGGTTGTCTACAATTCACTACAGTTATCGAGTGGCGCCGAAGTGAAGATGATGTGGGCAGTTGTTGAACAAATGGTGGTGAAAGGATTCGTTGCTTCAGAGCTCTATGTCACTGTTGAGCCCACCATAGTGGAGGTTGGAGAGGGTTCACAACATATTGTTTTGGATGGAAGTGAACCATGGCAGACATTTGCCGGTGTGAACTCAACTGAGGAGGAGGAAGGGCCCCCACACGTGCATCAAGGAGAGCATTTATCTCATGATGAGTTGCATGGGGGCACATCCGAAAATGAAGATCATTACGTACTTGGTGATGATGCAACCCATATTGATGTTACTAGGGATGACTTCGAAGAGTTCCTAGATACCATGGGTGAACATGAGGATGTTGATCATATTGAAGATGTGGTTGTAGAAGAGAATAGAGACACATGCCCCGGTCCCGATCCTACGCCGGAATGGTTCACGAAAAACACTTGGGATAATATGTTTGATCCATCACCGGTTATGCAAGCGGAAGTATCAAGTTGGACGCCTGGGGAGCAGCCACTGAAAGGGATGGTATTCGCCACTAAATTGGCAGTGCGAAATGCGTTGACCTGGTACGCATTGCGAGAGAATTTTAGCTTCACAACAGAGCATTCAGACTTAGAGAGGCTTATGGTGAGTTGTGAGGATGATTCATGTCCATGGTCAGTCCGTGCAATTTGTTGCAAGGGAGACAATGTCTGGAAGATCGCAAAATGCAAGGGCCCCCACACGTGCGACAAAATTCAGAATGCTCATGATGGTCGGATGATTGATTCGGCGTTCCTAGCATACGTACTTGAGCGCTATATATGAGAAGACCCTGCATATAAAATAAAGAACTTACGCCACGTTGTTTTGGCAGACTTAAAACACGAAGTATCTCATTACAAGGTATTCTTTAACTTGCATTTTTTTTTCAATACAATGTAGAGACATTAGTCTTCTGTGAAGTTTTATGCATGATATTTTTTTCCAAAACCCGTGAATACTTTATATTATAAAAATTGAAATTGAAAAAGAAAAAAAAAAGAGGAATAAAGATAAAGAAATATTATCTTCATCTTATAGCCTTACAAGTCTTGATTTGTTTTCTTCAACTATAATTACTTGTATTCATTTCTAACTTAATCATCATAATTTACATACAAGGTATGGGATGCCAAACAAAAGGCTGTTGCAGCTATATACGGGAATTTTAAGGAGTCTTATGCAGAGTTGCCGCGTTTTTTGGCAGGACTTACTGATGCAAGTCCAGGTACACAGTATAAGTTAATAGTGGACGATAATTATGAAAGGGGAACCTGTACATTCAATTCTGTATTTTGGGCGTTTCGACCATGTATTGTTGGGTTCAAGCAGTGTAGGCCTGTGATTAGCATTGATGCAACCCACCTCTATGGAAAATATAAAGGGAAATTGATGATTGCAATGGCAACAGATGCTAATAATAGGATTTATCCACTAGCCTTCGCCGTTGTCGAGAGCGAGAGCACAGATACTTGGGGTTGGTTCTTGGCTTGTATAAGAACATATGTAACCGACCGAAGACACCTGTGTGTCATATCTGACAGACACCCTGGGATACAAGCTATCTTCAGAGACACTAATCGAGATGTCTCCCTGCGGCCTCCCATGACAGAACATCGTTATTGCCTTCGTCATCTATGCAGTAATGTCAATACTAGATGGAAAAATGAAACTTTAAAGAATCTAGTATGGAGGGCAGCAAGTGCTACCCAGGAGCGAAAGTTCAATGCCACTTTCGATTCAATTGAGAATGTCAACCGGGATGCGCATCGATATCTAAAGGATGTGCCCAAAGAAAAATGGGCTCTAACTTTTGACAACGGTTACCTTTATGGGGCGATGACTACAAACGTGTCCGAGTGTTTCAATGGTGTTCTAAAGGGTGCTCGTAGCCTGCCTATTACGGCAATGGTGAAATACACATGGTTCAAACTAAATGCTTATTTTGATGATCGTCACAATAAGAGCATAGCGCAGTTGAAATCGGGTCAAAGATGGACTAAATATGCCTTGGATATCTTCATGAGAAATAAGGCCAAGGCGGAGAATCACAGGGTGACAAGATTGAGTGCGCAACAACAATCATATCAAGTAGATACATCGCATAATCCAGGGACTGCTGGACATGGGGATCACACACATGGAGTTAATCTGTTGCAAAGAACTTGCACATGTCAGAAATGGAAACTGTACAAGATACCGTGTTCACATGTCATTGCAGTTTGTATTAGGTATCGACATGATGCAGAGCAGTACATTGACCCATGCTATAGCGTGGACGCACTATTCCGGAGCTATGCTCCTGTTTTCCCTGTGTTGAAAGATAGACTATCATGGCCGGATCCTACAGAAACTCGAAAGGTCCTCCCTAACCCTCGATTAATCCGAGAGAAAGGTCGCCCTGTCTCAACATGAATTAGGAATGAGATGGACGAGGGCGGGAGACGGCCGAGAACCACACCATGGAAGGAGGGGGGGAGGAAGGTGCAATGCGGGTTGTGTGACCAAGAGGGCCATAACTGAAGAACATGCCCTAAGCGGAACGAGGTACCGACGAGTGGTGGTCTCACGGACTAGGTACGCTAAGTTTGAACCATGGCATCCTTTTAAACCCTAAAATTTTACCATTTTCTTAATGCTCATCATAAAAGTTCTAACTTCGGACTTGTTCTTAAACATTGCTATGAATCAAAGGAATTGCCTAAAGAATCACAATTGCACGCTTTAGTTCCTCCTAAATGTCTTTGATTGCACTAGTTCAAAACTTCAAATTATTATGCTTATGATGATGATGACTTTCTCTTTATATTTAAATTGTTGAACTTGTGCATTATTTTACTTAAATGCCAATTAGCTTACAAAGCTTCTCTACTCCCAACAATTCTATCACCAATAAGAAAGATGATTTTTTTTTTTCCTTACTTCAACATTGTTTGGAAATAAGATTGTGTTAGCAAGGATTTTAACTTAGAATATAAACGTGTAAATTTTTATTAGTTTGTAATTGGTAAGCTGTATTGTTTTCACATAATTTGGTAACTTGTGATTGAGAAAAAAAATACATGGTAGCATGGCAATGACTAAGAAGTTCATTGGTAGCATAGGGGGCAATGACATCCATGTTATAGAAAATGAAGATCATCTTCATAACAAGAAATCTTCTCTTCGATCCATTTTAATTGTTCAGCCTTTAGGTTCCAAAATTTATATTGATAGAAAGTTTCAATCTATCAACTCAAATTTTGTATTGATGGAAAGTTTCAGTCTATTAACTCACCAGCTATTGTCAATTATAACTCACAAGCTATTGTAAATTATAAAGTCTATGTTACATATGCTTGAATTCTAAAGTTTATAAAGTTTACATTGAGACTGCTAATATAAACTTTATATTCACATTGAGACTGCTAATATAAAGTCTTGTGTCAATGTGCCTATGTCAAAAATTTACTAAATATCATGAAATAGCAACTGAAAATAAAGATGATTTGCCCATGTAGTTATTTGCTAGGCTCATATGCTCTTATTGTCACAAGATGCTCTCTGGTGGTAATCAAGATTTCATCTTGGTATTCTTTTTTTATCAGATGTCTCTACAAGTCACTTACTTTTTTCCCCTGATGAATGCACAGAGGTTCAAATAGTTGCCCAGTTTGGTGTAGTTTTTCTTCTTTTTGCACTGGGCTTGGAGTTCTCCATAACGAAGGTTAAATTCTGTTCTTTGGCCTGCTTCATTTTCTTTCTCTTTTAGTGAAATTATGATTCAAACTCTATAACTGTGTCATTGTAGCTTCGCATTGTTCGAGCAGTTGCTGTTCTAGGGGTCTTGCTACGTATTTTCTTATTTACGTGCCTGTGTGGCATACTAATATCGGTATGTCTACAAATTCTAACAGAAAATTCACAAAAGTTTGCCCATTTCTACTTGTAAAAACTACTTGTACCTGATTATGGATGGAAATGGACGACAAGTTTACTGAGGATTCTTGTATGATATCAACTTCATCTCAAGTCCATTGAAGAGTTATTTTGCTCTTCAGTTACATTTCGTGTGTTATATTTTGTAATTATTTTCTTAAGCTTCGGCTTGGAACGATTGGAAATGGATGACAGCTTAACAAGTTCATAAAATTTTCTATTTGGCTTGGAGGGATGTTAAGTTCTAAAACAAATAGAACTGTTTTGAAAAAAAATAATTATACAAATTAACACTGGAATTAAGTGAAAATGCCTAAGTACTACCACCTCTGACTTCTCAAGGTTACCATACAAGTTGGGTGCTGAATGAGTTATGATGCTGGTGATTTTATAACCAACCTTTCCATATATCACCCATTTTGATCACATGTAAGTATTAAAAAACCTTAGGCATGTCATAAACTAATATAATATAACAATGAAGGGAGGTGTAGGGGGAAGAAAATCAACCAATTGGGAAACCATTTGGGTCATTGTATTATGTTTCTAATGATTTGAGTTAGATGGCTAACCAAAACCACATAAAAAAACATATTCTTTCATTGTTTTTTTATTGAGAGAGAGAGAGAGAGAGAGCATGTGCTTTTAGCCAAGTGGACCTACCAGTGAATTTAGCTAAGGGCAGCCACAATCCCAGAACTGGACGTAAAGATTGCATTTTCCAGAAAATGGCAAACAGAATAATACCCGAGTTTGGTGAACTCGAGTACTGAACACAGTACTCAAGTTTCACAGACTCGAGTATTACGTTGAACAGTACTCGAGCTTTCTGAGCTCGAGTACCGTTTGGAATTTTTAAATCCCACACGCCATGTCAGCCAGGCCACGGTGGAGATATAAAACACAGTACTCGAGTTCACCAAACTCGAGTACTAAAAAAGGTGGTAGATTGCTGTTTATTTCCGAAACAGTGTCTTTGTGCAAAAAATTTCGAAAATTCATGGTATATGGCCAATTTGGCCTCCACATTAAATTGCAATAATATAACACACTGAGGTTCCATAACACACTGAGACTTGGGCGTCTACGGGAGAATTTTATTTGGTATGGACTAAAGAAATATTTTGGAGAGAACAAATTTGCTCCTCTCTTCTTCTTTTATGGGAGTAGCTTCTCAGTGTGTTATGGAACCTCAAAGGTATGGACTAAAGAAATATTTTGGAGAGAACAAATTTGCTCCTCTCTTCTTCTTTTATGGGAGTAGCTTCTCAGTGTGTTATGGAACCTCAAACGCGCGTCCTGTGTTCGTATCCATCAACAGAGTAATTGGCTGACCAAAAAAAGCTAACAAAGGGATAAAATCAAATAATTTTAAGGATAGAAGTGTAAACCACACAGAACAAACAAACCAATCCAGCTGATAAATTTGAGAGAAAAAATTAAGGGTCTGATTGGTAAGCATTTTTAAACACGTATTTTCAGTTTTTAAATAATATTATATATATTTTTATATATTTTTTACTCACATATATATAAAAAATACAAATAATATTACTCAAGCTCCTATAATGAACGGTCCTAACTCATGTGCATATGAATAAACAAATAAACATGCAAGAACAAAAAGGCAAGACACTTGATTCTTATACTCTCGGCAAGATTGAAGAAGCATCTAGGATTAGTAGACGAAAAGACAGAAATACCCCCATACGATTTTACCCTACCCACAGAGTTGAGAATTAAAAAAACTAAAAAGCCCCCCATTTTTTATGTAGCTTAACAAGTAAAGTTACAAGCAAAAAAGTAATGTCTATCAATAGAGTAGGTGACTGACAAAAAGGGGTTGAGAAGAAAAAGACCAAAAAGCCTCTCACTTTTTATGTAGCTAACAACTAAAGTTACAAATAAAAATGTAATTTCCATCAATAGAGTATTTTTTTTTTTTTATCATATCCATCGATAGAGTAAGTGGCTGTCAAAAAGGCTAAGAAGGATATAAACAAAAAAACAAGAAACAATAACCTTATCATTGAGCTGGATGTATTGAGAATTGTTATGCTTATGAATAATGAGGTTGAAAATATCATGATGGAACCATTGCTATTTGATTGCAGAGCCTCTTGAAGCAAATTCTAAATAAGCACGTGATTCATTTCTACCGTGAAACTAATCAATGTGTTGATATTTTGACCAAGCTAGGAGCACAATCCTTTACTCATTTTGTTGTTTTTTGTAACCCAAAGCCTGTGGTGGAGATTTTATTAGCTTTTGATAAAGTTAGTATGTTTTGTAATAAACTTATAAATTCTTAGTTTAATGTTATATCTTGATTTACCCAAAAATAATAATAATAATAAAGAAAGAGGAAAAAGGTGCTTTCGGTGTAAAATAAAAAAAAAAAAAAAATGCTGAAACAATAAACAAATAGCACACAAGGTGCTCGACAAAAGCACAATTCACCTTGTGCATTCGCTCTTTTTAATATAGGTAGTAGATATCAATTGGTTTCATAAACGAGGTTGTATTATTTTTTTTTTCTTTTATTAAAAAAAGAAGAAAAACGAATAAGTCATAAACGAGGCTGTACTTTCAAAGACAAATTTCTGATACATAATTAAGAAGCCAATCATATGCTAAGTTGCCAAGCAGTTATTATATGTTAATTACTATAAAGTAGTAACTAAAAATAAGTCGTTATCTTATTTTTACCACTTATACGCTTCTTATGAAAAATATAAACAAAATACATTTAATCGAATGGTAATATGTTAAGCTATATGCTTAACACTATAATAATGCAGGGAGAGAGACACGTACTTTAACAATTAATTTTTTAATTAAAATATCATTTATGTGGCAGATTTGGGACTATGCTTAACTAGCTGAAGACCCATGCTACGGAAGGAATTAGGAAAATTTTCAAATAAGGTAATCAGTTACAGCAAACAGAAATGTGATTTTTGACTGCATTACCATGGTTTCATAATCTAGGGCCTGCGAATCCTTCATTGAATTGAAAGGAATTCCTTATCACATCATGCTAGCCTCAAAGGGGACTAGCACTAGGCACAATCATATATATATATATATATATATATAGTCAAAGCCCATATTTTTGGCTTATTGAGAAGCTCTGCTTGAAAGTCATTCCAGTTGTGAAATTAGAGAGTTGGCTTTGTCCAAGACCAGACCTATTGAAATTCAAAATTGGCCAGTAGGTGTACTTCTGTAGATGTTATGAAAAACCATTTCACATTTTTCACCATTTTGTAGAAAAGAAACTATAAGCAAAGAGATTATTACAGGGCCATCCAAAACAAAAAACCAAGGACTGAAGCAACATTAAAACCACATCAAAATACAAACTTTAAAATTTAGCGTTCACCATAATTTACTTAAAAGTTACATTTCAAAATTTGGATGGGTGAACATAAATATTCTCAAACATCCATATGAACTTTGATTTCCAGACCCAATGAGTAGTGAATAATGAGTACAAAACTGAATCACTTAAGGTTTTAATTATACAAAATTAAGTAGTCTGATCAATGGAATGTCTCTGTGGGGAATAGAAGAAAAATGAAGCTTTTCTCCAATGCTCTAGTAAATCAATGTTGACCAATTCCAAATTCTGACAGCATTATGGAAACGTCACCTTCTATTTGAACCCAAAAGGGTATCTTTTGCCAAGTCATGAATAACTTCTCCTGGAGAAGATCGTTGCAAGAAAGCCTTGGTGTGAAGTTCTTCCTTGTCAAATTATTTCCTTAAAGTAACAATATTTTCTACCTACGGCACTTTGAATCCTAGCAATAGCAGATATCAAAATAAGAAATTAGAAGAAACCAAAAGAACTTGATTTTATTGCTTGACTGCTAGCCATTGTTATTTTATTAGTTACCAACAAGCATTCAATTTTTTAAAAAAAAATTTATCATTAGAATGAATTTGTGGACCATACCCTACAAAATTCCAAATTCATGTGATTTTTATAGATGTCAAACAAAATCTAGATTATACTTCAAGACTGCATCAAAGATGAAAGGAAATCCTTGTTATGTAAGTTCAAAACATTTCAACCAAGGCTTTAATGAAGTCTTAACTCTAAAGATCCATCTTAATGTACCATCCACAATTTTGTCCAAGACTAAAGCTACCCAATATATGAAACATAAAATTGGTAATAATCCATTTACTCTTTCTAGTATGTTGAATCAACAACCTATGCTTTTGTTCCATCAACCTTATCATTTTGTTTACAAATATGCATCCATAGTTTTCTGGAATATACAAAAAGCCAAAGCTACAGAAAATATAAATTTACTTTACAACCTGTTATATAATAAGTCACCTATTTAATCTGGATAAATATTTTTCTAAAAAGTCGTTGTGAATAAGAAATTCCAAACATATATAGGCTTTATGAATATTGTTATTTTCATAGGTAAAAAAATTATAGAGAAAATGCGTCAAGCTGATTCTCATAGGCAATCTGTTTCAATAGCAAAGCAACTATAGGGAGGAAAGGGTGAAGTTACTACCTTTGAATATTCTGATACGAACGAAATACAAATGCACCAAAAGATACTGGTAGAACATCCCAAGTAGCAGTTGGCCAGTTGCCCTAAAGCTGAAGATATCCTCAAAAAGGCACTGGTAGAAGATGAAACTTGCAACATTCGTAGCATATTGCATGCAAATTGAATGCTTCATGTATTAAACAAAATCTGCCAATGGAGAGACAACAAAAAGGATTCTTAATCTGATTTTTAGGAAGGCTATAACAATATAAGGATTGATAGAAGTAAGACTCAAATTTTTTCTTGTAGATGCAAAGTAGTACCATTTTTTTTTGTGAAGAAAACTCTGCTCTTATCTGGTTTAGAATTCTGATCTTGTCTCATATCTGCATACAGAATCAAATCATTGAGAGATTTAAGCAAATTTGAACAAAAGAGAACAAGAGAAACGTGGGTATTAATTTGCTTAACAGAAAAGGATTGAATCTTAAACGAGTTGTGTGAACCTTTCAAAATCCTGGACTGTATGATCCTTCAAAAATCAATTCAAATCTCAAGAATTAGAGCAGTCCCAACCTATTTCCACCTGGCATCATGTTAAAGAGTAAGGGAAAGAACATACCACAAAGTTTCCAATTTCATGTTTTAAGCTACTTTACAAAAAGAAACTCCTGATTATTTTTGGTTTCTCCAATTCCAGTTATTTTAAATTTAATACTTCAATTCATCCATTTTTGATAATTAAATACATAATGCGTAATCCATCTCGAAATTGAGTGCATTTCTAAACTCTATATTTCAAGCTGTACTTTTAGTCAATGAAGCTAAAGAACGACCATTTAAGAAAGCTTAGAGATTTTTGCATTAAAAATCTCCTACAAATCTAACAAAACTTGGTAGAAGCCCAAAAAAATAGAGCTAATTTACGCAACAAAATACCTGATTACTTTTTGAAATAATTTAAGAACACGGTGTTACTCCAATATCAGAAAGTGTGACATTTGAATTTGTTCATGCACCTAATCAATAAACAAACCAAGTATATCACTTTACCAACTTGATTTTGAGATACTTTATGTGCCATGATGATTAGAATTATAATGAGGGTAGTTAACAGAGATGAGAGGAGGTTGGCTTCCAGTTAGGGAAGAAAATAGGGTTGAGAATTTGAAGTTCTACGATAATTAGTATAGGCAGATGGAGTTTGTCAATTGGTGGGATTGTTTAAGAGTAGCACAACAGGACAGAGTTAAAGAAGACAAACCCTTCTTTTGGTGGAGTTTACATTGAATTTGTAGTATGAGTGTATGACTGAGTGGATACTACGACTTTGAATGCAGATAACAATAATATGAAAACATTAATATTTAAACATGCACATATCATTAAAATTTATCTTCAGACATTAAAAAACAATAGAAATCAATTTGCCATTTGAAATTGACGAGAATACAAAGGCAAGTTCCTTCAAACATAATTGGCTTGTTGACATCCTTCTAAAACAGCTCATAGTAGGGGTGGCAAAATTGGACACAACTCGTGAACCCGACACGACACAATACGAAATTAATAGGTTATGGGTTGAGACTTAATGGATTAGTGTTATATTCGGGTTGACACGACTAATCCGTTTAATAAATGAGTTAGGTTAATGTCCGTCACATGAAACCTATTTAACATGTTTGACCCGTTTAATTAAATTACATTTTACCAATATACCCTTCAAACCCTAGGTATATAAAGTTATAAACTTCTTAGTTGTTGTGATTTATTTTCTTTTACATATTATGATTAATAATTTATGATATTGAGATATACTTTAGTTTTAAATGATTATTTGTGATGCAGTTACTCGTTAGTTCTGAATTTTACATTAAAAATATTTATTTGTTTGGTTTTTCATAATTCATATCAATTTGGTTAATGCTAAAGTTAGTTTAGTTTTTTTTTTTTTTTTTTTTTTTTTTTTTAAATTATAAAATCTGATAAATAGGTCGACACGACTAACTCGTTTAATAAATGGGTTGTGTTAGAGTTGAAGAATTCTGACCCATTTAATAAACATGTCGGGTTAGGGTTGACCTATATAATCGAATACTAATGAGTCGACACGACACGAACCCGACATATAAACACGAATTGCCACCCCTAGCTCATAGGTATGCCTTGCACGTTGTTCCCAGCACTCCATTCCTTCCAGCTGATGCAAACTTAAGGCAGCCACACAAAATTCTTCAAAATTCAATTTTCTGTATTGAATTGAACTAATTCAAATACACAAATCAACAATCAGCTTCTACTCTTATCCTTATATGTTTTGGGAAAACTTTTCAGTGACAACAAACAGAAATGTGATTTTTGACAGCATTACCACAGTTTGCATAATCTAGGGCCGGTGAATCCTTCATCAAATTGGGGGAATTCCTTATCACACCCTGTGAGGAGAAGAAATTCAAAAGGCTTTTTGAATATTGTAATTTTCTTAGGTAGAAGAGAGTTAAAGAGAAAAATGCATCAAATTGACTCTCATAGGCAACCAATTCCACAGTTTTCACACAAAACAAATATAAGGACGAAAAGTTGAAGTGATTACCTTTGTAATATTCTGATTTATAAAAAACCTGATGCTCCATTAGGTAGTGGTAGAACATCCCAAGTAGCAGTTGCCTAAAAGTGAAGCTATCCTCAAAAAGATTTGTATTTTGATTAACTAAATCTGCCAAAGGAAAGAAATCAAGATAAGGATTCTTAATCCTGACTTTTATGAATGCTATTAAAAGATAAGGACTTTAACTGAATTTAAACAAAAGAAAAGAGGAGAAAGTTGGGTATTTGATTAACACAAAAGGATTTAATTTTGAAGGAGATGTATGAATATGAACCTTTAGAAATGATGGAGTGTATGATTCTTCAAAAATCAATTCCAATCTCAAGGATAATTGAGCATTGTTGGAGCAGTTCTCACCTTTTAATGCAATGTTTTATACTGGTTTACAGAAAAATACTCCTGATTATTTGTTTGACTCACTTGGGTTTTGATCTCTCCAATTTCAAAGAATAAATCATTCAAAATTTAGTATTTCATGTCATCCTTTTTTATGTGGTAATTAAATGCATAAAGTGGAATCTATCTGAAATCTAGTGCATTTCTACACTAACTTTCAAGATGTGCTTTTAATCCTATCACACAACACAAGTTTCACAACAATAATTCAAGAAAGCATAGAAATATTTGTGTTATCTTAAAATTTGAGCAAAACATGGCATAGTAGAAGCTTATACATAAAAATGAATTTCAGCAACTAAATACTGGTACCGGATTAGTTATCTAAGTTGATCTTCGACAACAATATCAGCACTTTTCAATCTGTTTATGCATCTAAATCAATAAGCCAAGTATATCACCTTAAAAACTTATTTATAAGATACAATAGAAATTATTTGGATGAAGAAGCAAAAGATAGGTTTATGTACAACACTTTCAGGATAAATTTTATGAGAGAAGAAAATAAAGGAAAAAGAAGGTACGAACCCACCTATTTGTTGACTATTCACACAATTGCAGAGCCCAAAAGTTTTTTAAACCAGCAAAAGCACAACATTGGGATTTTTCTATGATTCAATTGCTTTTTCATGTGAGAGCAGTGGTACCAGTGGCATGCCCCCTTTCCTGTTGGGTTTAATTCCTTATATATAAATGCAAATGTCTTTCAGTAGAAAGACCCAAAGAAAAGAAAGAATTGGGACTACTCATACCAGAAAATTTGAAAAATTAGGTTCATCCACTTGAGCAATTTTAGGCAATCCTCCCATGATTCCTTTGCTCCCTTTCAGTTGTTTGAATAGTGCTTTGAAAATACCTGCAAATTAAAATTGGCCACAAAAATCAATATCAAACACAATGAAGTCGGCATTAAAGGTAAAAAAAAGGTTGTATTTTTTATTGCAAAGAAAGTACAAGTAGAGTTGTAGTACCTACCCAAAGAAGCGGGTGCATTTTGGTTGCTGAACAAGAATTTAATCCTTCAAATTGAAAATCTGTGAACATGTGGGACATGAGCAATCCAATCCTTGCTAATTCTCTCCTGGTATCTTTCTTTCAAGTGGGGACAGTCAAAGATTGTCAGGTTTGTAAAGAGGAGAGGCGACTCATTTCTTCAGGAAGTGTTATCATATTGTGTCATTCATAAATTTGAAGGTTTTGAAGCTATGTAAGGTTGCCAATCCCTTCGGAAAGTGATATCTAAGTGCGGTATTTGTGAATTTCAAGCCTTTGAAGTGATGTAAAGTAATCAAGTGGGGAACTTTTGAAATTATGAGGGTTTGCAGAGTGGTAGCACTAACACATTGTGCGCCATCATCACTGAACAGATCAATCTCCTTGCAGTCCCTAATCTCCAGCAACTTAAGGGAGGTGACATGTTGTATGGATAGAGACATAGACAAGGATTTTAGTTTCCGGCATTTCTGAATCCATAGATTATGGAGAGAAGCCAGGTTATGAGAAAGCATTGGTGTTCAGTTTTTCCTTACCTAGTTATTTCCCCAATGCAACAATATTTTCTTCTAGGGGCACTCCAAATTGCCTAGAAATAACAGATATCAAAAATAAGAAATTAGTATAAAACAAGGAACTTGGTTACAATAGAATTGCATTAAGGGCTCACATTTCTTTATAACTATATGTTTTTTCCTTGACTGTTATCGATTTGTTACCATTAGGTATTCAACTTAATTATTTTTTCTTGGTAAAAATGAATTCCTGGACTTAGCACATACAGGATTCCAATTTATATATATATATATATATATATTTATAAATGTCAAACAAAGGCTAGGATATAACTTTATGCCTTTATGGTAAATTAAGCAGCACTAAGGATTCAAGACTACATCAAAGATGAATGGAAATTCATGTTTTGTAAGTGCAAAACCACTTTCTATACAAAGTTCTTATGATGTCACAACTTTTGATATCCATCTTAATGGAATATATGTGCAGGACAACGAATTATGCTTTTAATCCATCAACCTGATGGCCTTGTTTACAAACTAATATGCACCCACATTTTTATAGAATATACAAAAATCCAAAGGTACAGAAAATATAAATCAACTTCACAACATGTTAATATTATAAGTCACTTGTTTAACCTAGATAAAATATTTTTTTCTCAATAGTTTTGTAATTAAGAAATTCAAACACAGGCTTTATGAATATTGAAATTTGCATAGGTAGAAGAGAGTTATAGAAGTAATGCATCATATTGACTCTCATAGGCAACATAGTTTACAGTTTTCACTAGCAAAACAAATATAGGAAGGAAAAAGTGAAGTGATTACCCTTGTAATATTCTGATATGAACAAAAAAAATGATGCTCCATAGGGTAGGCGTAGAACATCCCAAGTAGCAACTAGCAATTGCCTAACACTGAAGCTATCCTCAAAAAGGTATTGGTAGAAGCTGAAACTAACATCAGTAGCATCTTGCATGCAAATTGATGATTTGTATTTTGATTAACTAAATCTGCCAATGGAAAGAAAACAAGATAAGGATTCTTAATATGACTTTTACGAAAGCTATTACAAATTTACAAGATAAGGCTTGAGATAATTAAGACTCAAAAATTATTGAGAACCTTAACTGAATTTAAACAAAAGAAAACAAGAGAAAGTTGGGTATTTTATTAACACAAAAGGATTGAATCTTAAAGGAGATGTATGAACCTTTAGAAACAATGGAGTGTATGATCCTTCAAAAATCAATTCAAATCTCATGGATAATTGAGTAGTATTGGAGTAGTCCACACCTATTTCCACCTGGCATGAAGCTGTCAAGTAAGGAAAATAAAATAGTAGAAAGTTTCCAACTCTATGCTTTATGCTGGTTTTTTTTACAGAAAAACACTCAGATTTTTTTGCTTGAAGTCATTTGGGTTTCAGTTTCCCCAATTCCAAAGAATAATTTATTCAAAATTAAATATTTCAGTTAAAGTGGAATCCATCAGAAATCTAGTGCATTTCTAAGCTCAAAATTTCAAGCTGTGCTTTTAATCCAATCATGCTACACAACTATAATTCAAGAAACATTGAGATTTATGTGTTAAAATATCTTAAAATTTGAGCAAAAAATAGATTGGTACTAGCTTATACATAAAAATGAATTTTAGCATCTAAATAGCTGTTTAGCTATACAAGTTGATCTTCCCGAACAATGTCAATCCAATATCAGCAAGTGGGACTTTCCAATCTTTTTATGCACCTAAATCAATTAAAAAGAAAAAAAAAATCAAGTATATCACCTTAACAACATATATTTTGAGATACAATAGAAATTACTTGGGTCTGTATATCTACCTTAATTTCTTCTTTTCCCCTACTGGTATGGCAAGAGGTCATTATCTCAAATGACAAATTTTGGGCTCATCTGTGAGCAATTTTAGGCAACCATCCGTCCCATGTTTCCTTGGCAATTGTACAGTGCTTTGAATAAATCTGCTTATGAAATTACATATAAATTGGAAGAAGATAAAGAAGTTGGCACAAAAAGAAAAGAAATAGTACAAGTTGTAGTTCTTACCCGAAGAAGACGAAGGATATTGGTTGCCGAACAAGAATTTAGTTCTTAATAAGAATTAAGATATTGAAAATCTGGGACATGAGCAATCTCGCCAATTCCCTTCTGGTATCTTTTTTTCAAGTGGGGACAGTTAACGATTATCAGCGTTTGTAAAGAGGAGAGCAGATGCATTCCTGATGGAAGTGATGTCAGATTGGGGCATGAACGGACTTCAAATCTTTTGAGTGATGTGAGACTTCCAATCCCTTCGGGGAGTGATATCAGATTGGGCAAATTGAAAATGTTAAGTTTCTGAAGTGCAGTAAGGTTGCCAATCCCTTCGGGGAGTGATCTGAGATTGGGGCAAAAGAAAATTTGAAGGTTTTCAAGTACCGTAAGGTTGCCAATCTCTTCAGAAAGTGATATGAGATTGTGGCATTCCTCAATTTGAAGATGTGATGTAAGGTTGCCTATCCACAATGGTAGAGTAACCAAGCGGGGAACATTTGAAATTGTGAGGCATTGCAGAGGGCTGACACCAACAGATTGTGCGTTTTCATCGCTGAACAGATCAAGCTCCTTGCAGTCGCTAATATACAGCGTCTTGAGGGAGGTGAGATGTTGCATGGATAGAGATAGAGATAGAGAGTTTAGTCTATCGCATCCTTCTATCTGTAGCTCCTCGAGAGAAGCCAGGTTTTGCAACCACTGCTCTGGCAGAGACTCTATGTCCTGAATCTCAGACAAATGTAGAAACTTTAATTTGGAGAGAGGAGGGGAGGAGTTCGAAGCAGAGGGAACCGAAGAGATTGCTGTCATATTCATTGTTTGTTGCAATGGATTGCAACTGGATTCTGTCAGTCGTAGCGGTTCTTGAAGATTTGGAAACAATGGCATGCAAGTCAGGTTTTTGCAAAAACGAATTTCCAACTGTAAAAGACGAGGAAAAGAAGGCAATGATACATGCGGCTGGTATTGATGACTTGATGTTGCCACACCCACTGTATCCCTCCTCCACCATCCCTTTAGATTAGGGCAATCAACAAGTTTGAGTGACTCTAGGGATGGGAAAAATATTGATGAAGCAGAGATCTCTTCAGTGATTTTCTGGTCTGATATGTATTCCAAATTAGGCATATCTTCTAGAGATAGATTTCGGAGATTTGGGAGTTGATGCATTGGCGATAGATGTTGGCACATCGATTTTGATATTTCTAATATCACAAGACCAGTCAGCGAAGGAAGCCAACTTGGAAATCTCACACCCTGGTACCCTTCCACATTCAACATTTTTAAATTCTGGTGTGGCCGGAGGCCTTCCATTAAATTTTCATCTTCACAAACACCTGCGACATCGTTACCCAGCTCATCATCCCATATTAATTCCAACTTTCTAAGATGCTGCTTGTCCTTCAAATTTGCAGCCTTGGCTTTAGAGGCGGCATCTTTCAACCGTACCTTAATTGTAATACTTAGTTCTCCTCTCAAGTTATTTAGCTTGTTCAATACCGGAAGACCAGTGCAAGTAAGTTCCTTGTTTACAATAAAGTTATTTAGCTCGTTCAATATCGGAAGACCAGCACAAGTAAGTTCCTTGTTTACAATAAACAACGGTAATCCTTGAAGAGAAGTCAACTGCCCTAATCCAGGTGGCATGTGAGTCAAATTGTAACAACCTTTTACCTCAAGAGTCCGGAGGTTGAACAAGTTTTGAATGTTTCCCGGTAGTTCTTTAAGACCACAACAATAATTGAGGTTTAATGTTTGCAAATTCAACAATCTAGTAATAGAACTAGGGAGAACTTTAATGTTATTCCAAGAAAGATCAAGGTATTTTAAATATGTCAAATTTTCTATAGAATTTGGCACCGTCATAATATTTAAGTCATGTAGGTCTAATGCACGCAAGCATCTTAGACTAGAAAAAAGTATTTCAAGAGTTGATTCTTTACAACTTGATTCTTTCTCACTTAGATCAGTTGTTAAAATGAATGTGCGTATCTTCTTTGCTTTGAATGATGAGAATAAATCCTTCTTAAGCATATTGTGAGATACAGTTGATAGGTGACGAACATTCTCATTGACATTTTCTATGTTTGAATCAATATATGTGCACTCAACTCTTGAGATCGATTGTGCAAGATCATGGATTAAATCATGCATTTTAAAACTAATTATATTCCCACAACTATCTTCTCTAGCTTCTTGGAAGAAGGACCTCCAAAGTAGATCCATACAATACTCATTAGCAATATCCTCCGTATGTAGTTTTTCATTTGATGACTGGATAAATCCTTGTGCTATCCATAGATTTATTAATGTCAACTTTGAAATCTCACAATCTTTAGGAAATAATGAACAATAAGCAAAACAACACTTTAAATGTGATGGGAGATGATCATAACTCAATTTTAGAATCGGTAAAATACCACTATTATTTTCTTCTTGAATTACATTTGTAAGTTCTCTATCCTTCATATATAACCATTTATCCTCTGTCTCTTTAAAGTATAATATTCTTCCTATCGCCTTTATAGCAAGAGGCACTCCGCAACATTTTCGTACAATTTCCATTCCAATTGCTTCAAGGTTAGGTTTAATCATCTCTTCCCCATTTTTAAATGCCATTTGCTTAAATAAATACCAAGACTGCTCTTCTGACAAGCCCTGTAGATAGTACGGTGAGATTGTGCTAGTAATCTCTGCAATCAATTTCGTCCGTGTAGTTATCACCACTTTACTTCCCTTTGAGCCACTCATCAAAATTCTTTTCAACTTACACCACCTTTCCTCATCCTCATTCCACACATCATCCAACACAAGTAAGTACTTCTTTTGGTTGAGTTTTTCACGAAGTTTATTTTGCAAATTATCCATTTCAAGGTTTTTGGGTTTCTTACCAGTGGCAGATTCAATTATCTTTTCAGTTATTTTTTTCACATCAAAGATATCAGAGACACACACCCACATCTTCAAGTCAAAATAACCAAATACTCTCTTGTCATTGTATACATACTGAGCAAGAGTGGTCTTCCCCATCCCTCCAATTCCCACTATAGATAGGAAAGAGACATTCTCTTCCACTTTAGAGTCCAATAGTAGATTTATGAGGATCTCCTTATCATCTTTTCTCCCAAAAACTTCTTCTTCATGTACAAGTGAGTAAGTTTGGTCCCTCTCCCAAGACACAGTCTCTGAAGGACCTTGTTCTACCAACTGGAAATTGATCCTATCTTTTGCTATTGCATCAAATCTCTCCCTCATCACTTTTATTTTTTTAGCCATCTTACGTCTAAGACGAAAAGCAAGTTTGAAAGTACGTACCTTCTTTGCCATTTTCCCCATCGCCCTTCGCCGCAGATCTTCAGTTTCGAAATCGGCCAGCAAGTCATCCGCATCATAAGCTGCGTCTCTGAGCTTTGTGAGCCAGTCCCTGAGTTGATGGTTCATGTCCTGCTTCTCCTCTGCGTCTTTAAGCACAGCTTCAATAGTGGAAAGAGTACCCTTCAATTTTTGGAACTCATCTTTGACAGCCCAGATGGATCCAATCCCTTCGAAAGCATTAGAGCCCAACATTTCGCCGATCTTCTTTGCAATACCAGTCAGGATTTGTCCGGCCGCTGCTACAGCCACTGCTTCAGCCATCTCTTATTGTCTTCTCTGTAAAAACTAAAAAGCTAGAGGGAGCAAGTTGAAGTAGTTGAAATGCCAAATGTGAGAGAAGGAATAAGGTTTGAAGTTGCTCAGGTTTAAAAGTTTACATTAAAGGGGACCCCACTGCTCAATAATGCATTCCGCCTGAGAAAAAGCTTCACCAGTAAACTCCGCCCGAAAGATTAAAGAACATTTTTTGTTTCGAGAAGCGAAGACTAAAGAATATGGTCGGTTAACTAACCCTTTTTTTTTTTTTTCTTTTTTTTTTTTTTTTAATTCAATCATGAGTAGGTATAAAATATTTTTTTACGCCCCAATAGTACCATGCCACATCAGCTTTCTGTACAATAATAGAGCTGACGCACAATGCACAAAATCACCATTTCCCACTAAGCGTACAATACCTCTAAATTAAAAAATCAGTTTTTTTTTTTTTTTTTTTTTTTTTATATTATTTATAAGTCTCATTATATTTTTTTAGTATTATTTATAAGTCTTGCTATATTATTTCAGCTAATTTTTACTTTTATTTACAGCACTTTTAACAAAAAATTGTAATTTCAGCAAAATAAGTGGATCTCAAACAGACCAATATAATCATAAAATTAAAACATAAACTCAGCGCGTCGGCAAAACAGTTCCTCAAATTTTAATTTTCCATTTAATTCCCCTGATTCCCAATTCTCTTCTCAAGATTAAACTGTTTACTCTTATGCCAGGAATATCTTTATTCTTATTTGTATTTATAGAATTAGAAAAATTTTAAAAATTAAAAAATGTCAATGAAATTAGACACTTGTACACTAACAATACTCAATTTTTTTTTTATAAGTGTGTAAAAATGTGCCTCTACATGACTCACCGTCACACTCTTACCAATCATAGTTCACCACATGGCGAGTTGTGGCACAATGTTGTGACAATTTATATGTTCCTAGCATTATTTATTTAATAATAAGAAAAAAAAAGGTTAGTTAACCTACCATGTTCTTTAGTCTTTCTTTTCTCTAAAAAAAAAAATTCTTTTATCTTTCACGCGGAGTTTAAATTCAATTGGGACTTGGTATAAAATATTTTGGCCAAAATGCAAAACTCACCCTCTAAGTTTCACCACCTTTTATTTAAGTTCTCTAAGTTTGAGTTTTGTCATTTCAGGCCTCTAAGTTTTATTTATTCTCAATCAAGTCCTCTGTTAACAATCTATTAGTTGTTGTTGTTATCTACAGTAAAGCCATGCCATTTTGTCAATTTTTTTAATTTTTAATTTTAGTTTATTATTTTAAGAAAACGTTAATTTTGATAAATTTAAATTTATTTTTTTTTTAAAAACCCAGAAATTAGATTAAGAAACGATAAACAACATTGAAGAACAAGATTAAATCCCTACTTGATACTGAGAGATTGAGAGGGAGAAAGAGGGGGAAAGAGAGAGAAAGAGAGATTGCACAACTACAACATATAATGAGAGCCAAAACTCGATCTGTACGAACATATTGGCACTAAAACTTGATTTGTAAAAATAGGCGACAATTGAGATCATCCTACGTGGCGGTATTTTACGTTCGATGCCTAAGCTTCTTATAGCTGGTGCACCGATTCCAGCTCCGACAAGGTCTCTAAGGTTGAAGTTCCCAACCCAAAGTCTCGCAAAAACACAGGCATATCAGCAAGTTGAACAAACCGTACCCAACTGATCTTGACCTCTGCCTAACTCAGGCCAAAGTATCGGTTTACAAACCGGAGATCTAGCAGCCGAGAACTCCGTCAATGAATTTCAAGGAATCGGTGACAATCTTCAAGAGTGATTTTGCATTTCGAGTAGAGTACGATGTAATATTCCTGTTTTTTAAGGGAGGGAGTTTATGATATCCAGAATTGAATTCCGGTGAGATTTTGTGGTATCTCCCATTCTCTTTCTCAATCTCTCGATATTAGGCTGGGGTATTGGGTAGGGATTCAATTTTGTTCTTCAATGATGTTCGTCGTTTCTTAGTATAATTTCTGGGGTTTTTTTTTTTTAATTTTTTAAATTAACATTTTCTTAAAATAATAAATTAAAATTAAATTTTTTTAAAAATGACAAAATGGCGTTTTTAATGTAGATAACATCAACATTTAACATATTGTTAAGAGAGGACTTGATTGAGAATAAATGAAACTTAGAGGATTGAAATGACAAAACTCAAACTTAGAGGACTGAAATGAAAAGTGATGAAATTTAGAGGATGAGTTTTGCATTTTGGCCAAATATTTTTTTACACTATCCAATAGGATTGTATATGCCCTGTCATTTTTTTACAAATATTTTTTTAAACTTTTTTTTTTCTTCTCTGGATATACACCACTATTAGTTTTTTTAAAACATTTTTTTCACTCCCCTTGTGTGTATTAAAATACTTAGTATTAAAAAAAAAAAAAAAAAAAACCTATTTTTTCTTCTCATATATTGTTGAAAGTAGTTCAACTGGTCTAAATAAAATAAGGATTGATTCCGCGTAACAAATAAAATAATCACTCCGCGTGAAGACTAGCAGTTTGAAGCTGCTCCGAAGGAAGAGTTGGTCGGCCAAAGCCTCAAATATTATATTATAAGGGATGATTCCACTTGACAAAAAGCTGAGACAAAAGGCAAAAGACAAAGTGCAATAATAAAAAACTAAACACGCATGCATTAATATTTGTATCTTGTAAATTTTGTTTGGGTATGTACTAGTATATATGTATAGAATCGAATAGAGCTCTCTCTTCCATGCCCTTCAACTTGTTTGATGCTCTAACAGCTGATAATTGTATTACTATTCCTTGGACATGGAGTTAATGCATTTTTCTTCCTAGAGAAAAGAACACATACACATATCAGTTCGTTGAAGATGAGTTACGTGACAGAAGGAGCTTGCTGGGTCCATCTCTCTTTCAAAAACCTTGGATTACCATAGAAGGCAGACAAAAGTTGGGCACCGGCTCAGTCCAATGCAAAAGAATTGCCCATTGGGCTAAGAAATGGGCTTGTAGATTAGCTAAATCCCACCTTAAAATACTAGCGTGGGTTGCACGTGTAAGGCACATGCTGGCCCTTTAGTGATAAAATTAATATAGATTTTTTTTTTTTGAAGAAGTATGAAGTCATGTACTTAAATTTAAAATAGCTATTTGAACATTTATGTACTATGACAATTTCTTAGAACTTATTTACTAAATGTAATAACTACTCACCAAAAAATGCTACAAATAATGATAATGAATGTCATCATCTTTCTATAATATTTAAATTTTCGCAATGAATGATAATAAATGCTACAATTTTTTTGAAGATCTTCATTAAATTAAATATTTGCAATCATCTACAATGAAGATTTTGTTATTCATATTTCATTTTTTATTATCTTATTTTATGAGTCTAACTACGATGTTTAGCTTACTTATTTTTAATGAATACCCATTTAAAAAGGAAAATAAATTAAAAAAAGAACAAAATAACAAAAGACGTATGTCATCAAAGTTTCTATTAGATAAAATTATAAGTGTAAAAAATTTAAACCTAATAAATTAGTATTCTCTAGGTAACAAATAGAACACCATATATCATCATTCTAACTTTCCAAGCATGACTACCAGTCTACCACATAAAATTCAAAATACACAAAGAAATTTTTTGGGACATTAAAATTTAGTAGGAGTATATTAGACATTGCACAATGAAATATTTTAGGAATTATAAGATTTGGTTAGGGTTTAACTAAGAGAGAAACAATAGGGGTATATGCTCATTTACAAAATATAAATGATGAAATTATTCAACTTTAGTTTAAGGGGGGAATGCAACTACCCCAAACATAAAGGAGGAAAGTGTTACTTCGTCAATTTGTGTGTGTGTAATATGTGTGTGTGTGTGTGTGTGTGTGTTTTTTTTTTTTATTTAAAAAAAAAAAACTTGAAACAATGTGTAAAAAAAAATCAACCTAAAAAAATTATGCAATAAACAATGAATTTTAGTTCAACAAATTGAATAAACCAAAAAAGAAGTCTAGAAACACAACAAAAAGTCACGATATTTTTACAATACCTTTATTTTTAGCTATGGTGGGTCCTAGTCTGATATTTTATTATTTTATTTTAGAGTAATGTTACATCCACAATATTTTCATAATAAATCTTAGGTGGTAAATTGCTACTGGTTTTAAATTGGACTAACCACTTTTAACCGTGCATTTAAAGATAAAATAAAAAGCCAACTGAAGAAAATTGTGCCTAAAACAATGAGTTTTGGCTTACTAAATTTGACTAAATAAAAAAAGAAGCCTAGGAACATAATAAAATGTCACACAAAAAAGAAGTTTAGGAATATAACAAAATGTCACAACATTTTCGTAATATTTTTTATTTCTAGCTGTGGTAGGTCCCAGTTTAATATTTTATTATTTAATTTTTACGTCCACAATATTTTCACAACAAATATTAGGTAAAAAAATTATTACTTGTTTTAAAATTATGCATTAAAAAAAAAAAAAACAATACAAGAAAATTGTGCATGAAACATACAATGAATTTTGGCTCACCCAATTTGACTATATATACTAAAAAAGAAGTCTAAGAATACAACAAAATATTAAAATATTTTCACAATACTTTTACTTTTAGGATCCGAATAGATATATTTTTATTTATTTGAAAGAAATGCTACATTCATAACATTTTTAGAACAAATTATAAATGACAAGTTGTTATCGGTTTTAAATTGAACCCACTACTGATATCACTTTTTCATCCTTCAAAAATACCTTGCCACATAAAATTTGTTACAAAATTATTGTGAACATGTTGTGCACAAAGCATTTCTTTTTATTTTATTTTTTTATTTTGATCTATAAGGAATTGAGATCTCGTGATTGTGAAAATATTGTGACAAGAAGAAGATATTATAACATTTTCATAATACATTTATTTTTAGTTGTGATTAGTCTTAGTCTCTTATTTTATTATTTTATTTTGACCTTTAAAAAATTGACATCTCAATAATGATGACAATATTGTAAAAATTTGTTGCGTCAGTGTAATTGTGTATGCACATATAATATTTAAAAGTACAAGCAAAACCAGGGTATTGTGAAAAAAGAAAGGGCCAATGAGCAGTGCAAATTGTGAATAATTGTGAAAATATTGTAAGAATTTGTTAAGTCAGTGTAACTATACATACACATATAAATATTTAAAAGAAAAGACAAAAACAGCACAACCAAAACTGGCGTATTGTGGTTTGTGGAAAAAAAAAAAAAAAAAGCCTAATGAAAAATGTTGTGAAAGTGTTACGAAAAATGTTGTGGATATAACACTTCTTTTTCATAAAACCTTTAGTTTTAGTTGTGGATGATTCTAGTATGATATTTTATTTTAACTTGTAAGGAATTAACATATTAACAATTGCAAAAATATTTTGACAATTTATTGTGTTAACTAACAGGTTTATATAAATAAATAAAATAAAAGAAAAAGAATGGACAGGGTGATAGTATGCCGAAAAAAAAAAAAAGCAGAGAAAAAAGAAAAGAAAAGAAAAGAAAGCAGCGAAAAAAAAAAGAAAAAAAGAAAGAAAAAGAAAGCAGCAACAATGCAGAGGTTGAAACCAAAGCACCATAGCTATAGTGCCAATTGAACAAACCAAATTGGCACTGTAGCAACTGTTCAAAACTTGTTAAAAAAAAAAAAGGTAAAAAAGAAGAAGAAGATAAAGTGACTCAATAAACTAAATGTGTATTGTAGGGGCATTGGTGCTTTTTATATAGCTAATAGAAATTATCCTTATTTATGATATTGAGTTAACCAAAATCAATGAACTTAAGGTGAACTAAAAAAAATGCTTATGGACATGAGTAAAGCGGTTAGGTATCGTAAAACCCAATAAAAAAATTGAATTAAAAGGGTTACTTGGAAATTTCAAAGATTAAAAACCCTAAAAACTGTTGCTTGATTGTGTTTGATTCCTAATTAATAGTTACTCCCTCCGTCTCACTTTTTTTGTCTTCTTTGAAAAGTCAAACTTTTTAAGGGAACATCATTTATTGTCTTGTATATCATTTAAAAATGTATAAGTTTACAAAACTACCCTTAAAAAAATTTATCAAAAAATTGAATTAGTAAATTAATAGGGGTATAATAGGAACATTAGTAAATTAATGACTTTTATTTTTAGAAACAGTACAATATTTTGGGACATCTCAAAATGGAATAGAGGACAATAAAAGTGGGACGGAGGGAGTATTATATTGTTTGATTGTCTTTTCCTTCTATGTAAGCCATAAGGAATTTTCGGACTCCATATATACTCTTTCTCCCTATTTTCAATAATTCCTCATTATGAATGTTTTAGAATTTATGTTCATAAAGATGGCATAAAGAAAATGTTCATAATAGATGGTATAATGTATAAATGTTTTTTTATATAAAATAATGTAAATATTAATTTTGAACAGACGATTGTTTTAGCTACAAAATTTAATTATATCTATACTACTAATAACAAGATTTTCTATTTGGGTTTCATCATTTTGTATACTAAAATATCCTTACTCAAATTTTTAAACTCTCTAAAATACACATATTTTTAGTTAAATAATTTTAAATTTAAAAATACAAACGGTTTGAAAGAGTAATTTACTTTTTTTTAATTCCTAAATTTTAGGTTTTTTTTTTCCTCCTTTATCATGTACAAATAACTAATTTTTTTTTTTTTTAAAATCACCTAGGGAAAAATCCTAAGAATTAGGGCATTATCTCTATCTTATTAAACAACATTAAGACAATAAACTCAAAAAAAAAAAAGAAAAAAAAAAAAAAGAGACTCATTGCACGTGTAAAACATGTGTGATGAAGCTAGTATATAATAGGATGCCAGGCTTTTTTCTTTTTCTTTTTCTTTTTCTAAGAAAGAAATAGGATGCTAAGCTAGACTCACAAAAAAGTATAAATATAAATTATAAATAGTCATTTTTGGAAATTTGACTAAAATATGATTGCATTCTACTGTTTCATCATGTTGTCATCTTATCACCAAATAGTAAGGGAGTCAATTTCGTACCGGAGGCTGTACCGGTTTGGCCAGTGGAACGATATATTTCAGTACCGGTCAATACCGGTATACCGTTTCGGGTTTACCGCTATTTTATAAATTTAATATATATATATATATATATAATATTTTAAAAAAAATAATAACATTCTAAAATTTAAAATTTATTATAAAAATATTATAAATATAATATTTTTGTTTTTGTTTTGGTACACGTGTATCAATTTTCAATTGCCATCATCTGCCAACAAGTTGTTAATCACCTCCACTCATCCCCTTTTACTTTTGCAATTTATCTTTCTTTATTTTTACCTTGATTTTATCTCCTCCACATGTTTACCTCTACTGATGAGTCTTATCTCATTTCAAATTTCAAAAAGCAAGTCTTCTCCTTACCTTTGGTCAGTTATCACGTGGGCACTCAAAAGAAAACTCAAAATCTTTGAGAAATAGTGAGACATAAAAAAATGAAGAAGAAGAACATCAGAGCAACACAGACGTTGCAGAGAACACGAAGAAAAATGGATAGCTAAGCAGAAAAGAGACCGAGATACGTGAAAGATGCATCAAATCATGAAATTTTGTTGAGAAATTATCTCAGGTGAGTGAAAAATTTCAAAGAAAGCTGCGTTTTTGTTTCGGGCCGGTATTCATTTTCCGGCTGAAATCTGGTATTTTGGCCGGTACAGCCGGAACGCTTCCGGTAACGCCGGTATTTAAACCGGTACGGAATGAGGACGTTTCTATACCGTTCCAGGCACCGGTAAGAAAAATTTTGGCCGTACCGGCCAGTACGGTACGAAACTGACTACATTGCCAAATAGATGAATAGTTATAGTTATTTTATTCTAGTTTATTGTATTCCTTTGAAATACTCGTATAATTATCAATACAGTGTCTAATAATGTGAGTTATAGTCAATTTAGAAAGTCTTTGATGGTTGAATAAGAGATCTAAGATTCAATCACTGCTTACACCAAAAACTGATTGGTGTCTTGGTCTGATAATAAAAAACTATGATTGGTGTCTTAGTCCAATAATAAAAAACTATTTTCAAAAGTAGATGCCATAGATTAAAACTTTCTCAAAAAATAAAACGTGCCTAATAATAATATGTCTAGTAATTATGATCTATTTTCAAGAGTGGACGCCACTAGTAATAATGGTTATGATCTATTTTCAAGAGCGGACGCCGTGAAATTTTCAATAGCGGACGCAATAGATTAAAATCCTCTCAAAAGAAAAGAAAAAAAAAAGTGCCTAATAATATTATGCCTAGCAATAATGGTTATGATTCTATATTCTTGTCTTAGAAGTGCTTCTTTAGTTTGAGTGTCAACATGATACACAAATTATAAGATGAAGCAATTTGTCCTCTATCACTATCACGCTAGTTATGATCAATACAAAACCTATCTGGCAACTTCCAAATACTATATAATATGGGTGCTTCCAATTTTATTTTATTTTAGTCCTTGAATTTTAATATGTATCCAATTTGGTAACTTTATCTACTTCTGTTAAGTCTCGATGTTAATTTTAACAATTTTTATTTTCCAAAACAATGTTGATCTGATGAAATTAACGGTAAGGATCGAATGGAGAGACTACATTAGAAACAAAGAAAGTTAAAAAAAAAAATTTATTATTATTATTAAAAATATATCAAAGTCAGAGGTTTTAATTTTAATTTAGCACATTATTTTTGAAATTTTATTATTAAAAATTTTGTTGGGATAATTTATTACAATGAACAATGTCATTGCAATAACTTATGGCTAGAAATGAACTAGCGTTATATGATGTCAAAGAATTGCGATAACTTTAATTATTTCTAATATGATGTCTAAGAATTCGGAAGAAAACTTTTTTCTACTATTATCTAACAAATTAGTATGTAACTCATGCTTACACACGGGAATGATGAATTCTAGTTGTGTTGTTGATGTTAACATGAGTTATTAAACATATATGACATAGTTTGACCAAGACATTTGAAAGTATTAAAATAGTTTTTCCTTACAATTTTCAAGATATTAGTTACACCAATTTTCTCATTACATTGTTATTATATATATGATTTTGAAAATTACTATTGAATATTACATATACAATACCAATTCATAATTATTGTCTGCGAAATTCTACTCAATACAATACAAAATAAAACAATAAACTGGTTAAATAGTATCTCATAAATGGAAAAGGTATGTGGAATTATTCAGCACAATTACAGTTTATTTCGTTCAATATCTTCAAGACACAACAATTCTCGGTTAAGTCTGCAAGCCGCATTGCTCTCAAACTGAAATCTGGAGATTGGGCAGAACACTCTTCAGCTCGACAACATGGTGCAACATGGGGAAGAATTTGGAAGTTAAATGTCCCCCCAAAGGTGCGGAACTTCATATGGAGAGCATGTAGCAACTGCCTGCCTACGAGGAACAACCTAAGTCGAAGGAAAGTTCGAATTGAGGCAACATGCGATATCTGTCGACAGGAACCGGAAACAACATCACATGTGCTCTGGGCTTGCCCATTTGCACGGGATGTGTGGGCTTTGATGAGCGGCCGAGTGCAGAAATGCAGCAATGAGGTGGACGATTTCTTCCTGCTATTCAAAAAAATGCAGACACTGTTGGAAGCAGATGCTCTGGACAGGTGGGCAGCAACGGCTTGGAGCATTTGGAATGCCAGAAATAAATACTATTTTGGTCATGTTCAGCTTCAGCCAAGGGTCATCATGGAGAGAGCAAATAGCGTGTTAACAGAATCCAAAAATTGTATGGCAGCACAGCAAATAGATAGTTGATATAGGAGTACATTAGTGCCTTTTCCATCGGGGTCATGACAGTTGTTGTAGTCATTATCCCCCTAAATTTTCTATCATTCTTTCGAAAAAAAAAAAAAAAAAAAAATCTGAATAAAAACGGTATAAAAAATATGCTCATTGGTCTGGTAAAAAAAAACAACAGTAAAAATCTAAACAATTTAATTTGTATGCAAAACTAACAAAAGCAAAGTTCAATTTTGATTCTAATTGAATTTTCTCTTAACTTTAACACACACACACACACACACATATATTATATAGTCATGGTATATTACATAAATGACTTATAAATTTGAATTGTTTTTAATTATATGATTAGGTTTTTTATGATTTATTTATATTGGACTCTTCATTTTTTAGACTAAATTAACTCATTTAGCACAAAAATTAAAAAATTTAGATTAGATGGGACACGTGACACAAAATTAAACTCTAATTGAAATCCAATGTTTACATTGAATTAACTCACTTGGCACAAAATTTTAAAATTTAGATTAGATGAGACACGTAACGCTAAATTAGACTCTAATTGAATTCCGATTTGAAATCTAATTGGATTTTCTCTCAGTTTTACCTGTTATTATATACTAACATGTAACCTGTGTTTACACATGGGAATGTTCAATTATAGTGGTACTATTAATGTTAAGCTTGGATTATTAAATATATAGAACATTAGTTTGACCAAGACTTTTATATTTTGGAGTAATTATGTTCTATAATACAATGTCAAATAAATAAGGAAAAATGTACATTTGTGAAAGTTTTAATGATCATTTGATTTTGTTATCTCAAATAATAATAATAATAATAATACATTTGAAGGTATTAACATGGCTTTTCTTGCAATTTTGATAATATTGTTTTCATTATTGTGATACATATTTAAAACACCACTCGCTAATTAGTTAAAAATGAACATTTAACAAATACCATATAAAAATAAAAGTAAGGAACTTATTAACCTATTGCACAATATATATTAAATGTTAATGAAAAAAAGTTGTTTTTTATTCTATTTCATTAATCGGTTGTACATCTACAAACTATATTTAATTGGTGAAATATTACTGAAACTAAATATAAATTACCCTTAAAAACCAAATCTTTTTGAACTTTTAACAAATATCACAAATTATTATCCCCCTTTTCCTCCTCAACAATTACTAGTTTTTTTATTTTTTATTTTTTTTAATTTTAAAGAAGGATTGCCCTTAAAATAAATTTCATTAGCTAATCATTAATGAAATTCAAACTATGTAATTTAAAATCAACCAAATATTACCAAAAATAAAAGAAAAAGATAAACCATTTTAGTGATCACCCTCATTCCCTGATATCACCATTTACAACATCATTAACAACATAAGATCCCTTTATCAACAATAATCGATCAATAAAATTATTTGGGGCCTATTTGGTTAGCTAAAAAAGGCACTGTTTTTTGTTATCATTTTTAGTTTTTAGTGGGTCCCACTACTAAAAAATTGATTTGGTTTTAGTATTTGTATTCAGTTTTCATTTTCAATATCCTAAAAGTTTGGTTCTCAAAAAAAAAAAAAAAAAAAATCCTAAAAGTTTGATTTGAATACAAAAAATGAATATAATTTTTTAGCATTTTCTTTTTCAATGAATACGAATACAATGGCATATTCGTAAATATTGTAAAAACACAATTTTTTTTTTAGTAATGTGATGTGTGTGTGTGTGAGAAAAGTTACTTTTTTTGAAATAGAAAATAATGACCAAACTCAAGTATGATGTATTTTATACCCAAATTATGTATTCAAAACAACATACCAAATAATACTAAATATGAAAATAAATGCTTTTTCCTATATTCAAATTCATGATTTGAATTTAGAATAAAGAAAATAAAAAGTGGATATACCACTTTTTGAAACCAAATAGGCCCTTGGCTCCTAAGATAGGTTTATATTTGCAAAGAACCGTAAATGGGAAAGTATATATTTTTATTTTCCTTTGTGTTTTAGCAAGCAAGCAAGCAAATAAAATGCAATTGAAACTGAAAGTTCAAAAAGTGTTGAAAACACTATGAATGTTTAGACTCCCAAATACAAAATACCAATTCAAGCTTATTATCAAACAATTAATGTGCGAAACATGAACATAAGCCAAACACAGAATTGATAAACAATCTAAGCCAATTATAATCACATCCATAGCAGAAAATAAAAGACAAAGATAAGGGAAGAGAGATGCAAACACAAGGACAACACGCGATGTGTTATCGAAGAGGAAACCGAAGCCCTCGGCGTAAAACCTTTCCACCGCCCTCCAAGCAGTCAATAATCCACTAGAAAATGTAGTTGGGATACATGAACAGCAATAGACCCTCCAAGCCTAATTTATCCAAGTACCTAAGCCCTTCAAGCTTCTTGCTCCAACGAGGTTGCGCCGAACCTTTTTCTTCTCCAGCTTATCGGATTCTGCTATAGCCCATAGCATTAACCAATAACCATTGGTCCCTTCCAAATTGCTTCCCTTAGCACCAAAAGAACCTTCTCACAGACTTGGGTATGGTGAAAAAAGGATTTGGTCAAGAACCTCTCAAGGATGTATCAATGGAGAGGAAGATAATAAAGGAATTTGAAGAGTCTTTTAGTGAAGATTGGGGATGAGAAAATCTTGTTTTTCTCTAGGGTTTCTCTCTCAAAATTCTCTCTGGAAGCTCTTTACATTTCGTGGGTATAAGGGTCTATATATAGTGGTATGTGTTTGGAATATGAAGAGACAGTTTTTCCTAAACAGGGCAAGTTGGTGACTTGGCCTCGCGACTGGTCTAAGTCACGAGTTCAAGTCGTGAGCTAACGGCCTGGCCAGCTTGGAACTTTTATCCTATAGTGCGACAGTTGGCGTGACCCTTCACCTCCCCGCATGCTTCTCACGTGTGCAACAGTTGGCGGCTTGCAAGTCGCGAGTCAGCCGCGAGTCCTTGCTTCTTTGCACATTGTTGAGCAATTCTTCACACTCTCTCACACACTACTCTTACATGAATCTCACCTAAATACAGAGTTACTAATTGCTAAATTACAAGCAAATTGGCACGGAATAAAGCCAACAAGATGGTTGATAAAATTCAACCTTACAATCTCCCTCTTTGGCTATTTCGTGACAAAACCCTATAACAAACTCTAGACTTAATGTGTGAGTTGGGAACAGTTGGAAAACTCACTCACACCTATCTCTAGAATCTGTGTAGCTCTTGAACAATAAGAACAAGTAACTCCTGGAACACAATAACACAATAAGTTCATTGTATGCAGAAAACTTGTAATGCGTATGGAACAAGCACAATGCGATCAAGTAAAATGGAATATAGCAATAGACCATGGCAAGACCTAAACATGCAATCACTCCATACAAGCGATCACAATGCTCATTCACACTTGGAATGAACATCCAAACATTCAAGTTAATAAACACAAGGCAAATTACTTGAATGACCAACACTTAACCAATGCACAGTACATGAAGTATATGCATCTAAGAATAAAATCCTACAAGGGCACAAGAGTGAAAGTACTTAAAGAAAAAATGCATAACATTTAGCAGCAAGTACTTAAAACCTTAAAAGCTTACAAAAGCAACAGGTACAAACATAAACAAGAACCTTAAAAACCTACAGAAGTAACAGGTACAAAGTATAAAGTACTTCCCTTATCATATCACTCCCCTTATCATGAATCATAAGAGCTGTGATGAACTTAGAACATATATACCTGTAACCTGAAATACTTGCACTAAACACATTAGACCTTCAAGGTAAAGCAAGTAATAAACGGACAAGTATAATGTAATAAGTAAATTGCGATCAAGTAAATATGATGTGAAATATGTGAGCAAATTGACCAAACACCAAACACCAAAACAAAGTTTTCTTATTAGCTCAATGTATTCTCCCCCTTGGTATATGCATCTTCCCTATGGAATATCTCTCCCCTTACAAATGTGCACGAGAAATAGAATTTTTCCTCCTAAAAATGTGCACAAGGGTCATATAGAAATGACAAAAACTCTCCGATATACTCTCTAGAGTATACTCTCCCCCTTTTTGTCAGAAATAGACAAAGGATCAAGAAGAAACGAGGGCAAGAGATGAAGATAAGAACAATGATTATGATGCATAAGGGGTGCAAGATGAATGAGAAAATGAAACTAAAATCTAAGACATGATATGCTAGGATGAAGAAACAATGTATGAACCAATGCATGACAAGGGTAGCAAGGTGTGTTCAAGAGGTAGCAAAGTGCAATGCATGACCAATGCATGGAAAATGCACATGTGGGGCAAGGTGTGTTAAATACACAACCAATGAACTAAACATGTTCCTAATGAGGAAACATGAGAAACCCCAAAGTTTGATACTCATCGGAGTCCATACAGGCGAGAAAATGCCTAAGAGGCATTTTATCAAACACCTAGCGTGCACACTATGAATTACAATGTAAAACAATGCATGAACATCATGAAATCCACCCTTAATACATGATCTTTTTGCCGTAAGGGGCCAACATCCAAAGCAAATCATTAAAAGAAACCAATCCCATACAAAAATTTGACCAAAAAATAAGTTTTCCCAACCCCTATGATGAGAATCCCAACCAAGAGCACAAAACTCACCAAAACATAATCCAAAGATCCAAAACAAAGAAAAGAGTTTCAAATTACCTTAGAGATGTTAATGGAGTGAAAAACCATTCAAATTGATTGGGTTTTGATGAAAAAATAGTGAGAGGGGTTTATGAAAGGATAGGAGAGGTTTAAAAACAGGTTTCCCGCGAAAAGCCCTTTAAAAAGCTATTTCTGAGTGTTCGGCGACTGGACGAGTCGCGAATGAGTCGCCAGTGAACCGCGAAACCATTTTGTGTGAACTCGCGACTGGGCAAGTTGCCAAAACGAGTCGCCAAAACTCGCAACTTGGTTTGGCGGGTTGCAAGTCGCCAAAATGAATTGCCAAAAATTTCTGACACTTGTTTTTCAACCTAGAACATGTTTAAACACTGAAAAACAATGTAAGCACTAAGCATGAACATAAAGAGTGATAAAAATCACTTCCAAAAACATATAAAATGATCAAAAATATTTTTGGATTGATCCATATAAAGATGAGTACACACACATCACATTTAAACAAGTACAATACAAATAAATTAGTAATTAGTAATTACAAATAAATTTGAAATTAAAGAGAGAACGCTAAAAATATTCTATCTTGAAAGGAAAAATTTGCAGGATTTTTCTCTCATTCATGAGTGATGATTAGAACGAAATGAATAAATCATAAAGGAGTGGAATCAAAATATAAAGAAATACTAAGATTTGAAAGGAAAGTGTTAATCAAATTCTATCTCAATTAAATTTGATTAACACTTTGCATAAATATGGTAACAAATAAATTTAGAGCTGAAAGATGTAATTTTTAATTTTTCCCATTTTTGAATAGTTAATAAAGGGAGTTGAATAGCCAACAGAAAATAGCAAGGTGGGATGACTGAAAAAATTAAGGGAAATGCTAACGAGTGTCTTAATGATAACAAATAAATTTAGAGCTGAAAGATGTAATTTTTAATTTTTCCCATTTTTGAATAGTTAATAAAGGGCGTTGAATAGCCAACAGGAAATAGCAAGGTGGGATGACTGAAAAAATTAAGGGAAATGCTAACGAGTGCCTTAAGGGCACTCGTTAATAATCCATTTAAAAAAAGTTTTTATGGGAAATGAAAAAAAAGTAATTAATATTTTGATAGCTTTTTTCATTCCCTATAAAAGTGGTATCAAAATTTTCTTAAAATGAATTATTAACGAATGCCCTTAGGGCACTCATTAGCATGACCCAAAAATTAAATAAAAAAGGATACATTAATTAAGGTATTAAGAGAGAGAGAGAGAGAGAGAGATTTGTATTTATTTATATAAATATTAGGTGGCAGACCCAAATTTTTAGGAGTTTGATTAGAAGAATTACAATTAATGGTCATAAAATAAAATTTAAACTTGACATAATTAGGTGACGCCCATCATTTATAAGGTAGTTTTTTTTCTCTCTCTCCCTTTAGTAGTCATACCCATTATTTTAGCAGTTATTTCTTCTTTTAATTATGAATTATTTTTAGAAATATTTTAATTAAGAATTTAAGAGTCCAATCATTGTGTTTTTAAATAAAATTTCATTTCCTTGTAAAGAGAGAACCTTCGTTGTAAAGTTAATGCACAACCTAAGTGGTTTCAACTTTTACTTATATATAACCTGTGGCGTATTTTTTAACACATATGAAAGAGTGGGAGAATGTATGCTAGAAACTTTTTTGATGTACCAATTGTATTTTGTTTCTTATTGACCTTGCTCATTTTCATGCTTGCTTATCTTGGAGCCAATGGCTTTAGCATCTAGCTCATCCCAAGATACTCTATTGATTCAATGCTCTTTCCAAAAAATCTAAGCCTACTAGAAAAACACTTAAAGAATTGCTAAGCTTTCTAAAGCTCGAGCTCTGCATTTCGAATCCATGGGTTTTCTAGATGCGATCAACTCAACAAAGCAAGGCATTGAAGCGCTACAACCTAAGATAGAGTATTCTTTGGGAAATTTTTATATAGCTCAAACGAACATTGGCACACCACCATACTCTGCATTATTGCTATTGGATACTGGTACCGATAATACATGGGTTCAAGCTGCTAAGTGCGCCATATGTTTCCCCTTAAAATATGAAGGTTTCGATTACCGTAAGTCTGAAACATACTATGCTGCAGCTTGTAAACATCCCCTTTGTGTTCCCAAAATATGTAAAAATAACGTGTGCCTTTATGAGTCCGTATATATTAATGGATTTAGTTCCACTAAGTGTATTCTTTCGATTGACACATTCACATTCCCTTCCAATGAGGAATCTGTAAGCTTCCCAGATTTAGTTTTTGGTATGGGCTATGAAAATCAAAATATTAAATTTAGTTGAAAAAATGGGACGTGAGAATGTAATAGCAGGAATTTTGGGTATGGGATCAGGAAGACGATCAATCGTAAGCCAACTACAGTCGGTGACCAACCTACGTTTCTCATATTGCCTTCCTTCATGGAACAATGAAGCGGGAACCTACACATGTTTACGTTTTGGCAATGATGCACAAATTAGTGGAAATACTCAAACAATGGTACAATCAACACCAATGTTACCCAATATAAATAGATACTATGCGACAGCGTTGAGTATTTTCATGAATGAAGTGCTGCTTCCAATAGATGTACCTGTGTTTCAATTGAGAGCTGATCGTACTAATGGATTTGTTATTGATTCAGGAAGTGGAGCAACTTTTCTTGTTCCGAAAGCATATAACGTTATCAAAGAAGAGATGATTAATACTTCTTGGCATATAACTGGCATCCCATGGAGATATCAGACCTAGTACCATATGACCTTTGTTATAATGTCATACCAAGTGGAGATAAAAAATTACCAACATTAAAAATTCGTTTTATTGGAGCAGGCCTTGATCTGGATTCTAAACGAATCTTCGAAGTAATTGACAATATGCTGTGTATGATTATCATGCCTATTAATGAACGAGGACCAAGTCTTCTAGGGGCGTTTCAACAAGTAGATTATCGATTCTTGTTTGATGTTAAAGCCTCTTTATTGTCGTTTGTCCCTGACAAATGTCAAGTTAATTAGAAGGAAAAAAATAAATTGAATAAAAAAATTCAGGAAAATTTAATATACATAGAACTTTCATTTTTCTTTGTAAGGGGTGGGGCTATTATTGTAAGTGTCAAATTTTTAGCATTGTTATTAATTTCTTTTCATTCTGGCCGGAACGACTGGAATATCTTATACCGGCATGCAATTCGATACGGTAATACCACTTGTTCCACCTCGAGTCAAATTCCGGCCAATTTTGGGGTGTTCTGGCCATTCTAGTTAATTTCGGCCACTATTAGATTTTGGCTTTTAAAAAAAAGAAACAAAAACACTTTACAAACCCATCAATCTAAGGTCACCACCACGTCTGGTTGCTGTTTTCCTGAATGAACCCAACCCTCTTCTTCTTCTCCGTTTTGTATCCACCGGTGAGTGGTGTTTACTTTTTTATTTTATGTTGTCCTCTAGAGTCTAGCTTTGTTGTCCTCTTTTATTTGATTTCAAGTTTGAACTTTCATTTGCTTCCTCTAGTGTGAGCCACGTGATTATCTTTGGAAATGACAAAAAAAAAAAAAAAAAATCCACGACAAGTGTCAGACCTATTAATTTTATTTCCTCTCAATAAGTTTTTATTTTTATTTTCCCTATTATCTAGGTACAATGGTATATGTTAATTTTATTTATTCTAACAAAAGAGGTATTATTATTTATATCGCTATTTAAGGGGTTTCTCCTGTTTAGAATCCTCAATTTTGAATATATCTTACGCACATTTGCTACATTTTTTTTCCTAAAAACTAGCAAACACTAAACCAGTAGTTTGCTCTATTTCAAATCCTAAATTTTAGTTTCTTAAAAATTCCTTCTTGTGTAATACTACTAAAAGGAAGGATTTTAATCTAGGTTTCTTGTATGATCCCAAAAGACATTTTAAGATTCATTTGAAAGCATCTACTTATCCCAAAAAAAAAGAGGATTCATTTGAAAGCATCACAACTGTATGTGCGCACCTAATAGATAGTAATCTTGTGCAGAAGGGAGGTTCGACCTTGGCTTGGACTGAGAGTGGTTGATCTTAATGAGATGATCATTGCACAAATTAAAGTAAGAGATAACACATTTCCAAATGTCAATAAGGGTGTTCTTGTACCCAGGGGCGTAGCCAGGAATTTGTACATGGGGGGGCCGACCACTTGTGCATGGAGGTGTTGACCTACATGGACCCACCACTTTTTCCTCACCACTCACAACTCGCCGCTTGGTGAGTTGTGGAAAAAATTGTGTAAGTTTTTGTAGTTCTAGCATTTTTCAATAACTTAAGCCCAACCCTATTTTCTTGTCTATCTCCCTCCTACTACACACCTTGACTCAAATGATTGCTAGGTTTCTTTAACGGCTTCTAGGGTTGGATTGGAAGTCTTTGATACCAAGTTGGAGTTGAGTTGTAAAGTGTGGAAGATTAGAAATAGGTGACAAGTAAGAGAGAGAGAGAGAGAGAGAGAGAGAGAGAGAGAGAGAGAGAGAGAGTAGTTTTGATATACAACCTAAGCAGTTTGAGTTTTTTTTTCTTCTTGGGTACTAATTTTGCAATTGGCTAATTATGACATTGTCAACATTCAACAAACATATTAATTTCATCATTTTTCAATACTCAATTAAGTTAGAGACATCTAAAAAAAAAAGTTGCACAAAAATATAATCCAATGCGCAAATGAATGGTGAGGAAGAATTCAACGGAGAAAAGGAGCCTGAGATAAGAGGAAGTAATATTGTGAGACAACGCCTAATTACCTATAAGCTTGCCATTAATGAAAACACGCAACACATCACGCATGCTATCAATTGTCAGTGTTGGTCTAACTTCCTTTTCCTCCCATAGGTGTCCTAATTTCTGAATTGCTTACATCTTTTTTATTAAAGAATGCATCAATTGTTTTTCGATTGCTCATAATTCTTTTAGCTTTAAGAATATGACTCAAAAATTAACCTGAAAAGAACTTTAAAAAATAAAATTTTAATTAGAAATTTTTACTTAGTTATATGAATGTTATTCATACTCAAGAAAAAACAAAATTTTTACTATAATTTAAACAATCAACCCATTTTTAATACTACTTTAATTAATAATAACCCCTCAAACAAAAACAAAAATTAAACACACAAGTATTGATACACAACATAAACTAAACAATTTAACAACACCCACAGCCACATCCACAACAACATGATATCTAACTAATCATAAATAGGTAATAAATCAAAACAATTTTACCTTAGAAACTTTGTCTTCACAAAGTGCAAAGATGGGTCACCTAGGTGGCAATGCCTATTGCCTCTGCCTCCAAAAGATCTTCCCTTCAAGACTCATCACAAAAAATCTCCCCATGCGTTCAATCACGTATTTCTCTAAAAATCTATGAAAATATAAAGAGCATGTGAATATTTAGGTGTAGATAGTTGAGAAAATAAAAAAAAGACACTAAAAAGATATGAATCATGAATGTCTAATGCTTAAGAAAGAGAAGAAAACTCACCAGGCGATCACCAAGTTCCAAAACTAAAGCTGAATCAGTTGATGAAGAAAGAAAAAATTGGTCAGATTTTTTTTTTTTTTTTTTTTTTTTTGTGAGGACATAACAAAGGACTGGAGTATTTGGGGCTAGTCGGCAGTGGTACCAATGCTGAAATTGTATCAAAGAAGACAAAACAATCAAGTTCCAAAACTAAAGCTGAATTAGCTAATGAAGAAAGAAAAAATTGGTCAAATTTTTTTTTTCTTCAGACTGTGAGGACAGAACAGAGGATTGGAGTTTTGGGGGCTGGTAGGCTATTGTACCAATGCTGAAAGTGTATCAAAGAAGCCAAAATAAAAGAATAAAAAGTAAAAAGGGCAAGGGATTCCATGGGTCAGCGTGGGCTTTTTGAGATGAAGGGAAAGTGTATTTTTGTTGATATTTGGATTTAAGAGTATTTAAATGTTGGACTTATGAGTATTTCCGTGGGCTAGCAGGTTTTTGTTTTATTTGGAGTTACCTAAAACTAAAGCTGGGGCTGGGAGTGGGCTGGGAGAATAGGTGAGAAATGAGTAGGGGGGCTGGTTGTCTAATATTGGGGAGGCCTATTTATTTTTTCTTCATAGTCTAATGGGATTTTTTTTTTTTTTTTTTTTTTTTTTGCAGGGGCCATGGCCCCCCCAAGCCACTATGTGGCTTCGCCCCAGCTCGTACCTATGGTATGTCCTCTAATTGTTTCCTCCCCCAATCTTATTTTATAAAACAAAATGAAAAAAAGTATCTTATGAGACGGTTTCATGAAACCTCCCTCTCATAACATGTGTGGGTCCCATATGCTATGAGAGGTGGTCCCACAAGATACCATTTTGTATTATAATGTACTTGGCCATGTTTTATGAAGGGTTATATGTTATACTTGAAAATATATCTAAGATCACAATAATTTGTTCTTTTTGGGTGATGCATGTTTTATTAATTTCTATACTTATTTGCAAACTTACTCTTTAGATTCTTATCTCAATGGAGTTTTGCTGGTTACATGTAGGGTTTACAATCACTGGTTTCTAGAGACTGGGATGGATATGGTGAACTGCTTCCCCTCCCCCCACCCCCTCTTTCATAGATACTAACCTTGTCTGTCACAGTAGGATGGGAAAAATGGTATTGGGTCTGTGACCAAATATTTTTACTTACTTTGCTTTGTTTTGACAGTGGTTTAGGTTAGATTTAGGGTCTGGATGGGGCTTGACTTTTGAGGGTAGTATGCTGTGCTTTCTAGTAAACCCTACTCTGATAAAAAGACTAGAGGCTCAAAAGGAACTGCATATTTATTTTGCTGTGGTTGGTCTTTTGTTTGCATGAATTGATATTTTAACAGTGGTTTTAGTTAATGTCAATCAGATCCAGATTAGGATTTGGGTTAGGTTTATCTGGTGGAGTGGGTGGCTTCCCATTAAAGCAGTGTTAGGCAAAATATATTTTTGATGTTTCCATTTAAAATTAAATCTGTAATAGTGGGCCTTGACGTGTGTGTTGATTTTATATTATTTAGGAATTCTGTTCCCTTCTGCCATATTAACAAATGGAAGGAATATGCACTAATTCCATGCTGGGAAATAGAATTTGTGGTATCCTAAGGATTTCTTGATTATATGACGTTGTTGATAATAATCAAGAAAAAAAGGCATCTTCTCATTTTTGATGGTTTCTGATTATTTTATTAGGTGACTCGTAAATCCCTTGCTGATTGTGCTGGATTTTGTCCTGGCGATGTTGTGAATGAATTTGATGGGAAACCTGTTGAAAGCATCGAGGAGGTATTTGGGACCTTAATTGATGTCAGTAGGGGGAAATTATGCATTTTGCCATGAGAAGTAAAAAACATTAAAATATTTAATGGCTGGAATTTGAGGAGTTCGTGATTAATGGATATATAACCTTAATCTTAGATTGTTGTGCCTTTTCCTTTGATTAAACCACAGTTTAGTGACTGCTGGCAGGAATTCTGGTCCTGAGGGCCTCATAATGGATTTATGACTGAATGTGTTGATTGTCAGAATATTTTAAGTCTGATGAGAAACTAAAGGATATCGAAAGAGAATATAACTTAAACTTCAGAAAAAAGGAAGGGAGAATATAACATGATACATGTGGTGTGCAAAAATTTCCAATTTAATTGAGTTTGTGTTTAGAAAACTCATGCTTTTGCCTAATTGAGTTTGTTGAATGCTATTTTTATGATTATGATTCTGACGGTCTATATGATTTGTGAATTGTGGCAAATTATTGAAATAATGGGAGACAGAGTTGGAGTAACCAAGAAAGTGGCTGTGAAAAGAGCTAAGGATAATTTGGCCACTTTGACAATAATTCCAGAGGAATTCAAATCAGTTAACGTATCATTTATGTGGAAGATTTGGGATTACTTAGCTAACCGGTACTGTATTGCAAAAACCCAACTGTAATAAATTGCCATTAGTGGATATGACGCAATTATCACAATTCATGTATTATAAAAATATGGTATTTACAATATCAACCCGAAAGTCCTATTCTTCAGTGCAGTCTTTCAAATTCTTTGCCAATGGGACTATCTAAAATTGCAGCACATACTGACGTCAAAAGAGATTCTTCGTTTTTGTTCATATCTCTTGAAGCCAGGAAAACAAAGAGCACTTCAAGTATTTTAACTGGAAACTAACCAAAATCCTGGAAAAAAAAAAATTCCCAATATCAATATAGCTAGGAAGTAATCATTCGATGCCAGGAGGAGGTAAGTTGATGAGAATACAAAGGCGAGTTCCTTCAAACATTATCCGCTGTTTGCCAATCTTCTCAAACAGCTCATATGCATGCACTAATGTTTTTCCCTGCTCTCCGTTGCTTCTAGCTGATGCTCACTCAAGCTGCCGCACAAAATTCTCCGAAGTCCATTTTTTTTGGTATTGAATAAAACTAATATGAAACAAAAATGAGTACACAATCAGCTGCCACTTTGATCATTATATTTTCTCACGAAGTAAAATTTTAAAAAAATTCAATTAGTTACAACAAACAAATATGATTTTTTATAGCATGATTGTGTTGGAATACTCTAGGGCCCGTGAATTCTTCATTGAATTGGAGGAGTTTTTTGTCACACCTTGCTAGATCCACTAATCTATATAAACTCTAACGTTAAAGTGTAATGTTTATTGTTGCTATCTCCCTGTTAAGCCATATTAGTGTAGCATTTCCGTCAATTATGGTCCAATTCAATCCATTTTTGTCTACTTTGGTCTATTTGGTTAACTTCGATTCATTCAGTCCACTTTGGTGTATTCAGTCCACATTGGCTCATTCAGTCCTGTCTAATTTGGTCAATTTCCATCCACCATGGTCCATTTGGTCTACTTTGGTTTATTTTAATACACTTTGGTCCATTCAGTCCAATTTAGTTTGGTCTATTTTAGTCAATTTTGGATTAATTGGGCCTTAACTTGATTGTTTCTGTAGGGGTTTTTTTTTTTTTTTTTTTTTTTTTTTTTTTTTTTTTCTTCTCAAAAATTTATTTATATTTAGGCCAAACTTTTTAGTTTTTTGGAAAAAAAAATGCAAAGAAAATAAACATTAGAAATTAGAGATATGAGTCTTAAAAAAGCAAAAAAATGAAAAATATTCACAAGATTACCTTAAAATTAAATTTTCACTAATATAGGTTTTATACTTATATTTGGAAAGAAAAAAAAAATGCTACAATTCTAAACTTATATAACATGAATAAGTCCTACTTTCTGTGGGCTTTAAGACGTCTTTGTGGGCCATGAATATGAGTAAGTCCTACTTTCTCCCTCTTGCCTAATGGGCTTTTTCCTTCACTAGTGCATCATTCATGGGCCTTCATGTGTCAACCCCGCACATCTTTTATCCTCCATGGGAACCTCGCATCTCATCGTTGTCTAGCACCATTGGCAATAATACTCATTTGTTAGGCCTTTTCCAAGATCGTTTGTGTGGGCTTTATGGGCTTGCTTGGTGTAATATACCGTCCCCGCTCTAATTGCAAAAGGGACCCACCATGCTCCATTTACGAAAGGGCTTCAAGTACACATACCCTATTCCTGCTCCAACTGCGAAAGGAACCTCGATAACCTTGCCACCTTTGCCCCATACCACCATGGGCTCTGATACCACTTGTTGGGGATATAAACACCTTGGGGAGCTTTCTTGAGTAATTAATATAGCATATAGAGACATACTTTAACCCAAAATGCCTAAGCCTAATTGGAATGTGCTCAATTATGTTATATTAACTACTCATTCTTCTAATCTTTATTCAATGTGGAACTTTATTCACACGTGTATATCCAACAATCTCCCCCTCATGTGTGAGTCTCTGCCTCTCTATGAGTTTCAAAATCTCTCTGTGGGCCATGAATAAGTCCTGCTCGCTCCCTCTTGCCTAATGGGCTTTTTCCTTCACTAGTGCATCATCCATGGGCCTTCATGTGTCAACCTCGCACATCTTTTATCCTCCATGGGAACCTCGCACCTCATCGTTGTCTAGCACCATTGGCAATAATACTCCTTTGTTAGGCCTTTTCTAAGATCGTTTGTGTGGGCTTTATGGGCTTGCTTAGTTTTATCCTCCATAGGAACCTCACACCTCATCGTTGTCTAGCACCATTGACAATAATACTCATTTGTTGGGCCTTTTCTAAGATCGTTTGTGTCGGCTTTATGGGCTTGCTTGGTGTAATATGCCGTTCTTGCTCTAATTGCAAAAGGGACCCGCCCTACTCCATTTGTGAAAGGGTTTCAAGTACACATACTCCATTCCTGCTCCAACTGCGAAAGGAACCTCGATAACCTTGCCACCTTTGCCCCACACCACCATGGGTTTTGATATCACTTGTTAGGGAGATAAACACTTTGGGAAGTTTCCTTGAGTAATTAATATAACATATAAAAACATACTTTAACCCAAAAGGTCTAAGCCGAATGGATATGTGCTCAATTATGTTATATTAACTACTCATTTTTCTAATTTTTATTCAATGTGGGATTTCATTCACACGTGTACACCCAACATCGTCCACCATCTCGACCGCCTCAATCTATTCCATTGGGAAACATGCAGCTCCATTACCAAAACTGAAGCCATTCCACTGGGACAAGGTAAAAGCTGCCCCAAATCAACCTATGGTGTGGGATATGCTGCCACATTCATTTAAGTAAGTTGCTTTACATTACGTTCTTAACAATGTTAGGATACTAAAAATTTTACTACATTAATCTTACAAACTCATGTGTCACCAATTACAAAAAAAAAAAAAAAAAAAAAAAAAAAAAAAAAAAAAATTATTTTATGTTGTTGAAGTAGCACAAATCACAATAATTGTCACGTCATTTTGTAAGCCCTTTGTAGTAAAATTGGTGATAGCTTTAGAATTTTTCATACGTTTCTTTGGCTACAATATATTTCTTCTCTTTATGTGTAATTGAACATATTATGAATCCCTAAATAGGTTGGATGAGGAAATGATTGAATCACTTTTTGGAGACAATTTAAAAACTCTTTATATATAATTGAACATATTATGAATCATGAAACAGGTTAGATGAGGAAATGATTGAATCACTTTTTGGAGACAATTTAAAAAACTCAATGAAGAGTGATGAAGAAAAGAAGAAGACTCCTCCAAGCAAGTATGTCTTTGAGCCAAACAGACTACAAAACATAAGTACACTGTCAAAAGCCTTGAATGTGACTGTTGAGGAAGTGTGTAAAGCACTAATACAAGGTATAACTTAGCTTTAAACCATAAGCAATTGTGATTGAGTGCCTATTTTTCCACATTGTGAGGAGCATGGAATAACAATAAATGTGAACTAAAACACAGTTATTATATATGTTGGAGTATGTGTGTTTCAAACACTTAATGTATGTTTATGTCCTACATTGGTTAGGAATGAATCTTGTTATGAGTTTATAAGGCTTTGCACATCTTAAGTGGTAAGTTGGATCACAATGGGCTAGGTGTTGGTTTGGGCTTGGGTTTGTTACATCATTCTTGGGCCTCACCTTTTCCCTTCCTTTTCATTTCAGCCCATTTTGGTTTTGCCTGTTGGGCATTAATTCAGCAGCTCGTTGGGGCATTTATTGTGCTGCCCGTTGGCTGCATAGTAACCATTGGGAGCAGCTCTTAGTTAGCTTATTAAACCCTACAACACACACTATTCATTCATCTTTTTTTTCTCATCTTCTCCAACCGAATGCCTCTGTTTTCCTCTTTTTTTTTGCACAGAAAAATTTCTTTGCTGCACAGAAATTTTTTTGCTTCAAATTGTTAAGAAAAGGAAAGGCAAGTAAGGTTGTTCCTAGTTCTTCTTGCTTGAGTGTGTGATCAACTTGAAGAAAATACTATAGTCTAATCTTGGGGGGTTGTTCGGCCAAGAGAGCCATTCACATCGAGTTCTAATCTGGGTGGCACGAATCAACCTTTAAAGACAACGCATTTTGCGTGATTCTATAGTTTGTGAGATTTTTCTAACTCTATCTATTTATTTTTGTCATTGCTAATTTTTTTAGGGTTTGTATTGTTGAATCAAAACTTGTTTATTTAGATATATTCCAACAATATATGCCCCATAAATTATTTTGAGAGGTGAATTTTAAGCAATTCATTTATGTTAGAATTGGACTTTCAAGTTCCAGTGTCAATTTTTTAAGATTTTTGGTCAAGACAATAATGAAGAATGATGGCTCCTGTCCTGTAGTCCTGTACTTCCAGCAATTGGATTATAGATTGCAAATTACTAAATGGTTCTCATCACTTTTAGAACATGATCCTCTCTAAAAGTTAAGGTTTTCCAATATATGGAGAGAGGCCATTTCAAGATCAGGAATTTATTTCTTGTATTACCGTGTGTAGACGTCATTTTCTATAGACCTTTGAATTTGTAATGTTTAATATAAACCATGAAATTGATCCTTTCCAAATGGAAATGATCATTCCATACTTTTGAGGAGAGAGAATATATCTCCAACAAACAATTCATGGTGTTATATCAAGTACAAGTGCAGACATACTCATGCCATCACCAGATTACAATTTTTATCAAATGGTGGGAAGAAGGGAAAGGTTTGGGTTTGCAACAATTGGAGGCATTGGTGAAGATGGTACCTACCAAGGAAGAAGAGGCTAAGCTCTCTAGCTATGAAGGAGACATTAATGAACTGGAGTCTGTAGAGAAGTTTTTCAAAGAAATTCTTGAAATACCATTTGCCTTTCTACGAGTTGAAGCCATGCTTTACAGAGAAACTTTTGAAGATGAGGTGGTTCAGTTCAAGAAATCTTTTTCAATGCTAGAGGTAACCATCAATTATAAACATATAAGTTTTGATCAAAACCAACATTTCTAATATAATGATCACTTTGACCCTTATTTATGTTGTTACTAGAAGGCCTGCAAGGAACTCAGATCAAGCAGGCTTTTCTTAAAGTTACTTGAAGCCGTGCTCAAAACAGGCAATCTTATGAATGTTGGAACTAGTAGAGGAGGTGCTAGAGCATTTAAGCTTGATACCCTCCTAAAACTTGCTCATGTGAAAGGCACTGATGGGAAAACTACCTTACTCCACTTTGTTGTTCAAGAAATATTCCTGTCTGAGGGAATTAGAGCTTCAGATAGCATCATGGGGGTTGAACAGAGTGAAGAAGATTACAAAAGAATGGGCCTTGATCGTGTTTCTAGTCTAAGTACAGAATTGTTGGGGAAAAATCCTAATCCCCTCAATGTCTATGTGTGAATTAAAATATATAACTACTAAACAATAGCAATATTATGGAAACAAAAAATTTCAGCAAGCACCATAAAAACACAACCACATAAGAATACCAAATCTTACGTTGAAAACCCTCCGGTGTAAAGGGAAAAACCATGGGGCAGCTTTGAAAAATATCCACTATGAAATAGAGATTATAACTATCAAGTTTATGCTAAACTTGAGTCTACAATAAATTGGATATACAACAAATAAATCTCAAGGAGTAAATACAATCTCGCCATAAAGCCAGTAACAAAATCTTCCTCTGAGTACTCCAACTCTCCATGGCTGTAACACTCAAAAACTCCATGAGAACTCCACCAATTTATCTTTCTTGTGTGTAACTTGAGTAAAGAAAAATGTCTCTTTTTATTTTTTCACTCTCTCACACTCTCACTGTGTTTCTCTTTATCTTTTCGGACTGCACCTCCTGAAGCTCTCACTTGTTTTTTTCTCACAATGGCCGAATGACTCTCTTGCTTCAGCTCTTCCTCACAGTGTGAGCAAACATGAAGACAACCCACTTCAGATATTTGTCATTGTGAGAGAATTTCTGGGCATTTTAGATCATGTTTGCAAAGAGCTTAGAAGCTCTTAAGCTTTACACTGTCCCAATTCTCTGGTACCATTCTGGTAGGTCAAATTGCTTGGTGTGTTTAAAAGATATAGCTCATCACCAATCAGTTTGTAAGTTTATTTATTAATTTATTGATGTGGAGCTTTAAACCATGTAGATTAATTGCTTGCATACTCTAAACAATTGATCCGGGGTTGTTGGGTTGAGTAGAGTAGAGTAGACTGAAATCTTATTTGGGGATATTTAATAACAAGTAATAGCATATTCAATCAGCTAAATGCAGATCTAAATAAGAAATTAACACATGTTAGTGCTTGGAAAGAAAAACCAGACTGTAACAATCATTATCCTAATCAGTAATGTCAACTAGACAAATCCTTCTATTCTAGTACTTAATCTTACCTAAGACAAATTTATTTTGTTTCCATATAGGGTTAGTGACTTGTCAAGGACATGTCTGAATAAAAAGAATGTCCAAGAAGATTCAACCAAAAAATCTATGTATACGGCACAACACAATGTTTATTTTTACTTTTAGTAGATAATTTTCGCCACTTTGTGTACTGATCCACCATATTTTCACAACAAACACTCGTATCAAAATTAGGACCTTACCTGTTGCAGAAATTTCTTTCGCTAGGCAAGAATTACACACGGTTAAATGTTTCAAAAGCCAATTTCCAACCTTCTCCCCATGTGAACATTCTGAAGTTTTTTTAGAAAGCTTGACATTCTGTTACAACTTACAACATATTTACTTCTATTTGGAATGGACTCATAAGCATCCTCATTTGATACACCAAATTGTTTTCGAATTTGCTATGAAAGCTTTAAAAAATACTTCAATATATGAATAGTAGACTATTTCTCCTTATACGCCTTAGTACTAATCTTGACCTCTTTTTCCAGGTGCTAGTTATTGTCCAACCATTCGAGAGCTTCTTTCAATCTTCTCCTTATCGTCCAAATCAATCTTATCTGCCAACTTGTCCTTGTCTCCAATGGTGCTCCTCATGTTGTAGATGTACGTCTCCAAATCTTGTTCCTGGCATCAATTCTCTCCTTCACCTTCTTATACTCTTCTGCAAACTGCTCAGCATCCTCTCAATTTGGGTGTTTGCTTAACAGAAAAGGATTGAATCTTAAAGGAGCTGTTTGAACCTTTCAAAATCCTGGACTGCATGATCCTTCAAAAATCAATTCAAATCTCAAGGATTAGAGCAGTCCCAACCTATTTTCTCCAGGTATCATGTTAATGAGTAAGGAAAAGAACCTACTACGATGTTTCAAATGCCATGTTTTATGCCACTATACATAAAAACACTCCTGATTAATTTTGGTTTCTCCAAGACCAATTATTTATACATTTTTTTTTCGATAGGTAAGAAAGAAAATATTATTGAAAAAGGAATAGTAGGAAAAATACACAGGGTTCATGATAGGGTTCATGATAGTGGACAAAGAGCAAAAAAAAAAAAAAAAAAAAAAAAAAAAACAACAATCATTAAACTTTTCTAAGAGACAAAAGAAAATCTATAAGTGTAGAACAATCCAAGAGTCCCCAACACTAAGACCAATCAAAGAGGGTTTGTTGGCATAAATCTAACAACTAAGCCAGAGATTTCCAAATATCCTCAAAAGAATGCTAATTACATTCAATCCAAATAGTCCACATTAGACAAACTGGAACCAAATTCCAATTATTAGAATTATGTTTCCCAAGCCAATGATACTAACAAAATAATAAATCTGCAACTAAACCTAGCATGTCCCAATCAATCCCAAACTATACAGTTATTTATTATTTTATATTTCAATTCATCCTTTTATAATTAAATGCATAACACATAATCCATTTGAAATTGAGTGCATTTCTAAACTCTATATTTCATGCTATGCTTTTAATCAATGAAGCTACCGAACGACCATTCAAGAAAGCATAGAGATTTCTGCACTAAAATCTCCTACAAATCTAACAAAACATGGTAGAAGCCCTAAGCAAAAAGAAATAATTTCAGCTTCCAAAGGATATAATAGAAATTTTTTACTTATAATTAAATCATTTACCACCAATAGTAAAGTCTGCTATTGGCCAAGGACCAAAAATATTTCTTTTAGAATTGTTCTTTCTTTCCATATGCTGGATGCAGTTAAGTAGTTAACAGAGCCTGCTAACTTGAGAATAAGGCAGATAGAAAATAATCAGATGGTAGCCCCCACCTATTTCCACCTAGCAGCATGCTGACAAGTGAGGAGAAGGAAATACTAGAAAGTTTTTAACACTATGTTTCATGCCAGTTTACAGAAAAACACACCTGATTATTTTTTTGAATTCACTTGGGTTTTAGTCTCTCCAATTCCAAAGAATACATCGTTCAAAATTTAATATTGATCAAAACTACACTGAATTACATCACTTGCTACAATTACAATAACTAATCTCCAAACAACCCATAACAAACTCACTTAACTGCTCTAAAGGCCTTTGGTTACTCCAGAACTAACCCCGCATGCTGATCTAATTGAGTTAGCCTTTACTGCACTAAGACTGCTGCTGCATGAGGCACTTTGTGTTTGCATTGCATGAGATGTTGCACATGCTGTTAGCACTGTCATTGCAGGCTGCTGAGCTTGCATTATTGGGCAGTTAGTTGCCTCACTCTTAACACTTCAGGCTTCCTGGTTGTTGTCACAACCTTATGAGCACCAATGAGTATCCTTCGTGTCACCAGAATTGTCAAAAAGTTCTTTAAGTGAATGAAAACTCTGTTATCCCCTCCTAAGATTCGATTCTATCGGAGTTGAATGATGAGCACCAAATGGTTCTTATGAATTTTGCCTCTGGGAAATTCAATGTGGGATTGACACCAAAGTATTCTCCAACCAGGGTTTGTTGCTTTGAGGACGAATTGCCTATGATGAAGACAACAATGCATATGCGTTTTTTGTTGAAAACATGCATGAATTTGAGGCCTCCCAATCTGCCATATATGTAACATCAATGTCAAAAGGATGATAATACATACTTGCGGTGCAATGATGATAAAAATTGTAAGGAGAGCTAACTGAGATGAGAGGAGGAAGGGATTCAGAATTTTTTTTTTTTTTTTGGTTAGGAATTAAAATAGAGTTCAGAAATTTAATATCTTCATAAATGAGTATGGCCAGATTGAGTTTGTCAAGAAGTGATATGGTGAAAGTGTAGAGGTGATATGACACTGATTAGGGAGTGTGACACAAATCAGTGCAACATAATTATCACAATTTTATGTATTAAAGGAACTGTATTTACAATATCAACTTTTTTTTTTGATAAGTAACAAAAAATATTATTAATAAGAAAAAGCCAACCTAGGTAAATTGGGGATTTACTATGGGGGCACAAAACAGGAACCAAAATTACAACAATCAAGTAAAACAGGATGGACAAGACAAGAAGAATGAGACAAAGCCACCCTCCAATTAAGGAGAGTGCTAAAAGAAAAAGACTTTTAAGTATAAGCTTGTATTCCTCTTCTTCAAATTCTTGTAATTCAATTGCAGTACATACCCGACATCAGAAAATATACTCTCGGTTTCTGTTAATATCATCATATGACTTGAAGACAAGAAAAACTAATTGTCAATTTACCAAGACTAGTGTCTTTCAATCTTGAAATCCATAAGAAACAAAATATAAACAGATATGAGAGACAATTGTCTTTCTATCACTTTTATATGAATTATCAATAGCTTTAGACTTGTAAATGATCACCTAAATACGTTGGGATTCTGACAACATCTTTGTCATTTTAAGTGGCATCTTATCCAGGCATTTTGCATCAGAGATTGAATACCAGTGAAACAAAAGCAATTCAGGTTGGGAAACTAAAGAGTTGGCTTTGACCTAACTCAGAACTACTGAAATCCACAACCAGCCATTAGATGTACTGCCAGAGATCTTGCAACAAAATCATTCCATTGACATGTCTTAATATTGACTTCACATTTTCTAGAAAAGAAACAGAGGGAAAAGGGACTAAACAGGGATCTAAAACAAAGAAACAGGACTCGAGCAACACTAAAACCACATCACATAGAACTTTACCAGAATTTTCACCTTAACTTTCATAAGATATATTTCAAATTCAGATGGACTAACATAAATATTCTCAAACATCTCTTTCATATGAACTTCGATTTTCAGATCCAGTGAGTGCAAAAACTTAGATATTTCAACTATATAATATTAGGCAGTCAGATCAACGGAGCGTACCTTTGTGGGAAAAGAAAAACTGAAGCTTTTCTCTGATGCTCTAGTAATTAGTGGTGACTGATTTCAAATACTGAAGGAGTAAGGAAATGTCACCTTCTATCTGTACAGAATAATGTATTTTTTCTAAATTTTGAAAAACCTCTTCAAGAGAAAATTGTAACGAGAAAGCATTGGCGTTCAGTTCTTCCTTGCCAAACTATTTTCCCAAAGCAAATGGCACTCTGAAATTCCTAGAAATAGCAGATATAAAAAATAAAACATTAGTACAAAACCGGGAACTTGATTTCAATAGAATTGCACCAAGACCTCACATTTCTTTATTCCTTGACTGCTATCTATTGTTATTTTATTTGTTACCATCAAGCATTCAACTTAATTATTTTTTGTTCAGTAAAAATGAATTCCTGAACTTAGCACATACAATATTCCAATACATATGATTTTTATAGATGTCAAACAAAGGCTGGATTGCAACTTTATGGCTTTATGGTAAGTTAAGCAGCCTTAATAATTTTAGACTACATCAAAGACAAAAGGAAATCCGTGTTATGTAAGTGCAAAACTGATTTCTAAACAAGTTTCTTATGATGTCTCAACTTTTGATTTCCATCTTAATGGAATATTTGTGCAGAAACCTAACTTTGGTATTAATCAAAGTATTCTTCCTAGTTTGTTGAATCAACAACTTATGCTTTTAATCCATCAACCTGATGGCTTTGTTTACAAACTAATATGCATGCATAATTTAATACTATATACAAAAAACCAAAGGTTTATAAAATAAAAATTTAACTTTACAATGTGTTAATATTATATGTCCACCTGTTTAATCTGGAAAAAATATTTTTGCTCAATAGTTGTTCTGAATAAGAAATAACAAACATAGGATTATGAATATTGTTATTTTTGTAGGTAGAAGGGAGTTATAGAGAAAAAGTGCATCAATATAGGGAGGAAAAAGTGAAGTGATTGTAATGTTCTGATATGAACAAAAAAATATGCTCCATTAAACTAACACCGTAGAACATCCCAAGTAGCACTTGTCTAAAACTGAAGCTATCCTCAAAAAGGTATCGGTAGACGATTAAACTAACAACATATTATCTTGCATGAAAATAGAGGATTTGCATTTTGATTATTTAAATCTAACTTTTACAAAAGCTATTGCAAGATAAGGATTGAGATAATTAAGGCTGTGTTTGTTTGCCGGAAAATATTTTCCGGAAAATAGATATTTTCCGAAAATGGTATTTTCGGGAAAGGAAAATATTTTCTGAGTGTTTGGCTGCATTATGAAAAATTTTCTAGAAAATATTTTCGTGTGTTTGGTGGTATACTGAAAATGCTATTTTCCTACACTTTCTCACATTTTCTTTGCCATTTTCTCAGTTCCCAAACAAATTTTATAATAGAAATTTCAACGTATAAACTTCAAAAAACAAAAATCACAACAACTCCATTCGATCAAATCCACATTCGGTCAAACTGAGAGAGCGAGGACGAGATAGTGATCAAAAATGGATGGAAAGGGAGAGATCGGTCATGGGCGATAAGATCGGTCATGGGAAACGACAAGATCGAGCTGAGGCGAGATCGAGCGGCCAGATCGAGCGGCGCGGTGTGATCGGCGCGGTGCTGCGATCGACGGACTGGAGCTCGGGGTTCGCAGGCGACGTCGAAGAGCGTGATGCGATCTCGGTGGGGTGCGATCGGTCTGGGTGGATCGATCTTCGGTGGGGTGCGATCGGTCTCGGTCTGGGTCGACGGTCGACGGTCGAAGGTCTGGGTCTGGGTCGAAGATCGGTGGGTCGTGGGTCGACGTCGAGTGTAGGAGGGTCGTGGGTCTTCGTGGGTCGACGGCGAGTGGCGGTGGGTTGCCGGAGTTAGGCTCTGGGTTCGTGGCTCTCTCTGCTTCCTCGCTCTGGGTTCGTGGCTCTCTCTGCTTCCTCGCTCTCTCTCTCTCTCTCATTTTCCGGAAGTAAATTGAAGGTAAAATGAGAACGGAAATGATTTTCCGTAAACAGAGGGTATTTTTGAGGGTCAACGGAAATGATTTTCCGTTTGACCGAATTTTCCTTTACACCCAAACAGCCTATTTTACGGAAAATGCTTTCCTGAAATTGTTTTCACTCAAAACAAACGGACCCTAAGACTCAATATTTTTGCTTGTAGATGAATAAGTAGTACCAGATTTTTTTGCAGGAGCACCAACTCTAGCTGGTTCAGAATTCTGACCTTGTCTCATATCTGCAAACAGAATCAAATAATTGAGAACCTTAATTGAATTTAAAGAAAAGAAAAGAGAAAGTTTGTTATTTGATTAACACAAAAGGATTGAATCTTAAAGGAGATGTATGAACTTTTTGAACTGGGATTTTAGAGTCTATGAAGAACTGGGATTACCCATACTTGAGAATTTGAAGAATTGGATCGTCCACGTAAGCAATTGTAGGCCATCCTTTCATGTTTCCTCGGCCACCTTTCAGTTGTTTTAATTCTGCTTTGAAAAAATCTGCATTGCAAATAAATTGGCCAAGACATCAATATTGAAGAAGATAAAAGAAGTCTGCACAAATTGAAAAAAAAAGTTCTTTTTTTTATTGCATAGAAAGTACAAGTACATTTGTATCACCTGCCCAAAGAAGCCGAAGCAGATTAGTTGCTGATTTGAAAATATGGGACATGAGCAATTTTACGCCAATCCTCGCCTCTGTTTAGGTATCTTTCTTTTAAGCGGGGACAAACAATGATTATCAGGGATCGTAAAGAGGAGAGATTGCCGATCCCTTCGGGAAGTGATATCAGGTTGGGACATCTCTCAACTTCAAGGTCTTGAAGTGATGTAAGGTTACCAATCCACACTGGTAAAGTAATCAAGCACAGAACATCTGAAATTTTGAGAGTTTGCAAAGAGGTAACACTAACAAATCGTATCTCATCATCACTGAACAGATCAACCTCCTCGCAGCCCCTAATTTCCAGCAACTTGAGGGAGGTGAGGTGTTGTATGGATCGAGACAGAGGCAGAGATTTTAGTCCAGCACATGCCTCAATTGTTAGATTCTCGAGAGAAGCCAGGTTTTGCAACCACTGCTCTGCCAGAAACTCTAGGTCCTGAATCTCAATCAAATACAGAGACTTTAATTTGGAGAGAGAAGGGGAGGGGCATGAAGAAAAGGAATGCGAAGAGGTTGCTGTCATGTTCAGTGCCATTGCCATTGTTTGTTGCAATGGCTTGCTGCTGGCATATGTCAGTTGTGATTTTTCAAGATATGGAAACAGCGGCATGCAAGTCAGGTTTTTGCAACCCCAGATTTCCAACCTAGAAAGACGAGGAAAGTAAGGCAACGATACATGCTGCAGATGTTGATGTTGATGCCATTGTTGGCACATCCATAATATCCTTCCTTCTCCACCATCCCTTTAGATTAGGACATTCCGACAGTTCGAGTGACTCTAGGGACCGGAAAAATGCTGTTGAAGAAGAGATCTCATCTGAGATTTCCCGGTTTGATATGTGTTTTAGTTTAGGCATATATTTAAGAGATAGATCTCGGAGATACGGGAGTTTATACATTGGTGGTAGATGATTGCACTTTGAATTCGATATTTCTAATTCAATAAGATTTGTCAATGAAGCAAGCCAACTAGGAAATCTCACACCCTTGTACCATTCCACGTACAAATTTTTTAAATTTGGGCGTGGCCGAAGGCCTTTCATTAAATTTTCATCATTACGAGCATCTTCGACATCCTTACCCTTCTTAGCCTTCTGCCTATCCCATCGTAATTTCAACCTTCTAAGATGTTGCTTATCCTTCAAATTCGCAGCCTTGGCTTCTGAGGCAGCATTTTTCACCCGCGCCAGATTAATTATGATACATAGTTCTCCTCTAAAGTTATTTAGCCTTGTTCAATTCGGCTAGACTACCACAACGCTTGGAGAAGAAATTAGCTCTAGGTTTCTCGTTCATAATGAGTACTTCCGCTAGACCACTACAATACTTGGAGAAGAAATCAGCTTCAGGTTCCTGGTTCATAATAAATAACGGTAATACTTGAAGGGAAGTTAATTGCCCTAATCCAGGTGGCATGTGAGTCAAACTATGACAGCCATTTATCTCAAGACACCTGAGGTTGGCCAATTTTTGAATGTTTTCAGGTAGTTCTTTAAGCCAAATACAATCACTAAGGTTTAATATTTGCAAATTAAGCAATCTAATAATAGAACCAGGGAGAACTTCAATTTTATTCTTGGAAAGATCAAGATACTTTAAATAAACCAACTTGTCTATAGAATGTGGCAATGCAACAAAACTTAAGCCATGTAGGTCTAATGCACGCAAGCCTCCAAAACTAGAAAAAAGTATTTTGAGAGTTAATTTTTGATGAGCTAATTCTTCCTCGCCTTGAGCTTCATAGAGAGTCTTATGAAGTATTTTGAAAGTTAAAATTTGAAAAGCAAATTCTTCCTTGCCTAGATCTTCATAGAGATTCCTATTTAGATCTATCCAGGAAGTGAATGTCAATATAAATGTGCGTACCTTCTTTGCTTTGAATAACAAGCTTAAATTCTTCTCAAAAACTTTTTCAAATGGAATTGATAGATGACGAACATTTTTATTGACATTTTTTGCATTGGAATCAACAAGTGTGCACTCAATGTTTGAGACTGATTGTGCCAAATCATGGATTAAATCATGCATTTTAAAACTAACATATTTCCAAAACGATCTTCTCTAGCCTTTTGGAAGAAAGACCTCCAAAGTAGATCCATAAAGTACTCATTAGCAACATCCTCCAGCCTTAGCTTTTCGTTTGATGATTGGATAAATCCTTGTGCTATCCACAGTTGTATCAATGTTAACTTTGCTGCTGATGGACTGAGTTTTGCTGTACCAGTTGATTCGGTCGTTAAAATTATACAGCATTTTAAGAAAAGTGGGTATGTTCTTATATTTTTGCATGGGATTACTTATTTTAAGCATAAAATCGGATACTTAGTTGGAAATTTAGTTTGTATAGTGTGCACGTGGAATAATTCATTAATTGTCAGATTTTAAATCTTGAGTGAGCACGCTTGCAAAAGTTTGTTTGATGAAATATTGTCCACATTATATCAAACCCTTCATTTTCTCGTTGTGTGTCAAGATATTTCCAATTTATACATTTGGATTAAGTTTTGCCAATGTCCTATGGATCAATGGCACCTTCACCTTCCTTAAGTTTGGTATGGGTGGGTTTGGGGGTTTGTGTTTCCTTTGTGTGTGAGTAAATTTCTGAAGGAAAAAAAGGAAGAAGAAAAAGTATGGATTAAGTTGCATTGAAATAATCAGTACATACCTGTAGCTTCCAATTGATGAGTAAATGACAGACAACTCTGATTCTTCCTTCCCCCAATCAATAGGAGTTGCTTGTGCTTAAAATTTCATAGATGCTTCTGTCTTTTTTTTTGATAAGCAATAAGGATGTATATTAAAAGAACCTACCTCATGTAGAAAGTCATAAGGCCGGAAAAAGATTACAGAAAAATAAGATAAAAAAAGAAAGAAAAGATACTAATTATACAGGAGAGAGCTAAGGAACATAGGGAGAGAATCACTAGAGGTGAATCCCCAAGCCCTAGACCAGTCAAAAAAGGAGCCATTGAATGAAACCAATAGCTGGTCATCGAAACTTTCCATATCCTCAATTGTCCTCCAATTTCGTTCCCTCCAAAGACACCACATTAAGCACAACAGAGCTAAATTTCAGATGTTAGACAAATGCTTTCCAAGCCAATTCCACCAACCAAAGAGAGTATCTGCAACCGATCTTGGCAAAATCCATAAAATCCCAAAAAAACTACCTCATGCTTTCATAGATGCCTCTGTCACAAGAGGTATTGATGAAATTATAATACATGACAATCTCTCTCTCTCTCTCTCTCTCTCTCTCTCTCTCTCTCTCTCTCTCTCTCTCTCTCTCTCTCTCTCTCTCTCTCTCTCTCTCTCTCTCTCTTTGTGGTTATTAGAGCATTGGCCTATGAGATACATATTGTTAGGCTTAAACCCCCTTTAAGGTTTTATTCTAGGCTTCTTTTCATGTTGTTTATTCACCTACTTTGCCAAAGTGCACCAGCTGAAATGACACTTCCTCACAAAAATGAGTAGAAGGGGAGGTAGTGGTTTCAAAATACTTTTTTTGGTTTTTATGTAAATAAAAAATTGTGGTTTCAAAATGTATGGGTGCACAAAAGGAAGGATTTTATTCGAGGTTTCTTGTATGATCCCAACAGACTTTTTAAGATTCATTTGAAAGCAACTACTTATCCCAAAAAAAAAAAAAAAAGGATTCATTTGAAAGCATCACAACTGTATGAGCACACGTAATAGATGGTAATCTTCTGTAGAAGGGTGGTTCGACCTTGGCTTGGACTGAAAATGGTTGATCTTAACGAGATGATCATTACACAGCTTAAAGAAAGAGATAACACATTTCCAAATGTCAATAAGGGTGTTCTTGTACCTATGGCATGTCCTCTAATTGTATCCTCCCTTAATCTTATTTTATAAAACAAAATGGAAAATGTATCTTATGAGACGGTCTCATGAAACCTCCTTCTCACAGCATGTGTGGGTCCCATTTGCTATGAGAGGGTGGTCCCATGAGATACCCTTCCATATTATAATGCACTAGGCCATGTTTTATGAAGGGTTATATGTTATACTTGAAAATATATCTAAGAACACAATAATTTGTTCTTTACTTATTTGCAAACTTACTCCTCAGATTCTTATCTCAATGGATTTTTGCTTGCTACATGTCGGGTTTACAATCACTGGTTTGTAGAAACTAGGATGGATATAGTGAACTACATCCCCTCCCCCCACCCCCTCTTTCATAGATATTAACCTTGTCTGTCACACTGGGATGGGAAAAATGGTATTGGGTCTTTAACCAAATATTTTTATTGACTTTGCTTTGTTTTGACAGAGGCTTAGGTTAGGTTTAGGGTCTGGATGGGGCCTGACTTTTGAGGGTAGTATGCTGTGCTTTCTAGTGAACCTTACTCTGATCAAAAGACTAGAGGCTCAAAAGGAACTACATATTTATTTTGCTGTGGTTGGTCTTTTGTTTGCATGAACTGATATTTTAACAGTGATTTTAGTTAATGTCAATCGGATCCAAGTTAGGATTTGGGTTAGGTTTATCTGGAGGAGTGGGTGGCTTCCCACTAAAGCAATGTTGGGCAAAATATATTTTTGATGTTTCCATCTAAAATTAAATTTGTAATAGTGTGCCTTGACGTGTGAGTTGATTTTATATTATTTAGGAATTCTGTTCCCTTCTGCCATATTAACAAATGGAAGGAATATGCACTAATTCCATGCTGGGAAATAGAATTTGTGGTCTCCTAAGGATTTCCTGATGATATGATGTTGATAAAAATCAAGAAAAAAGGCATCTTCTCATTTTTGATGGTTTTCTGATTGTTTTACTAGGTGACTCCTGGATCCCCTGTTGATTGTGCTGGATTTCGTCCTGGCGATGTTGTGATTGAATTTGATGGGAATCCTGTTGAAAGCATCAAGGAGGTATTTGGGACCTTAATGGATGACAGTAGGTGGAAATTATGCATTTTGCAAAAAAAACACTAAAATATTTAATGGCTGGAATTTGAGCAATTCATGATTAATGGAGAAATAACCTTAATCTTAGACTGTTATGCATTTTCCTTTGATTAAACCACAATTTAGTGGTTGCTGGTAGGAATTTTGGTCCTGAGGGGCTCATAATGGATTTATGACTGAATGTGTTGATTGTCAGAATGTTTTAAGTTTGTGATGAAAAACTAAAGGATATCGAAAAAGAATATAACTTACCTTCCAAACAAAAGGAAGGGAGAATATAACTTGATACATGTGGTGTGCTAAAATTTCCAATTTAATTGAGTTTGGGTTGAGAAAACTCATGCTTTTGCCTAATTGAGTTTGTTGCTTACTATTTTTATGATTATGATTCTGATGGTCTATATGATTTGTTAATTGTGGTAGATTATTGAAATAATGGGGGACAGAGTTGGAGTACCCATGAAAGTGGCTGTGAAAAGAGCTAAGGATAATTTGGTCACTTTGATGGTAATTCCAGAGGAATCCAAAACAGATATGTGACAGACAACAACTCTCCTGTTCAAGACATATTCATTAGTTAGATCTTTTGTATTACCAGTACATTAGCAGGAGAGTTTCATAATTTAATCTTTAGAGCATTCTCGTAAGCTCTCTAAAAAAAAAAAAAAGGTCATTTTGACACATCAAAAACCTATTTTACCATTTTAACACATCATTTTACAACATACCATTTATCAGATGTTCTATTATTTTATTCTAAACATTAAAATAATATACACAACACGTTAAAATATCATAAAAAAAAAAAATTCAAACGGTAATATATACTACACCCCCCCCCCCCACACCACCACCACCACCACCACTGTCCATAGTAGCCCAACCTTACAACCACCACAATCCACCACTATTGACAACCATAACCAAAACCCAAAATCAATCAACCAACCTACTACCACCGACCACCATAGCTAAAATCCAAAATCAACCAAACCACCAAAATCAGCATAACACCACCACCACTGCCCATAGCACACCACTACCACTGCCCATCCAAGCCCACCCATCAAACCACAGCAAAAAAAAAAAAAAAAAACACCATAGCCAAGACCCACAACCCACAACCCATTCAAACCCAAGCCTCAAACGTCGATTCAACAAACCCATGCCCACAACAGCAAAACCCAAACCCACGGCGAGCAAAGCCCACCATCCATGGCGAGAAAATCTCACCCATGACACACGGCAAGCAACAGTGGCGAGCCTGGGCGGTCTGTCTCTCGGCGTGGTGAGATTGGCGTGGCGAGATCAACGATGGCGAGATCGGCGTGGCTAGACAGTGATGAGAATGCCAGACGGAGAGAGAGAGAGATGGGTGAGATGGGAGAGAGACATCTGATAGGAGGAGAGAAAAAAAATGAATTAAATAAGCCAAACAGTGTTTGGCATTTCTGTTCGTATGCTCTAAAAAATGAGAGCGTACTGTAGCATATTTCATAATTTTGAAATATTTAGCACACCTGATGAGGGTTTGTTTTTGTGTTTGGTGTGCCAACTGTGCCAAATATTTGGCATTTGGCACATTTGAGAGAACTGATGAGAATGCTCTTAGGTTTCTTTTTTTAAAACTTATTACTTATAATTTTTTTTTTAATCTTTAGGTTTCTAGTTTTCGTTCTCTTTTTAGCTTATTCCTTTAGGTTTCGTTTAGGAGTTCATAAAAGAATGAAATGGAATGATAAAAAAGGAAGGGAAAGGAATGAAGCAGAATGTATTTAAGTAAGAGAAATGAATATAGTAGAATTAAGTGACATTATTTGGATGTTTTAAAATAAATGAATGGAAATGAATGAAAATGAATGGAATGTAAGTAATTTTGTTTGAGAGTAACATAGAGGGAAATGAATGGATTCATTTTATGACAATATTACTATTAGATTTCTATTTTAAATTAAAGGATTGAATATATAGGGGTATTTTGAGAGTTTTAGTAAAAAATTCATTAAATTTAATTCTATTCATCTCGAATTCCTTCCAATTTCAGGGAAATGAAATTTTGAAATTTTAAGGAAATAAAAAAGAATGAGTGTTCTTTTTTACTCATTTCATTCTCTCTCGCTTAAATTCTCAAATAAGGGAGTAAACTTTTTATTCTCTCCATTAGAACTCCCAAACAAGGAAAGAGAAGAATATTATAAAATTATTCGTTTTATTCCTTTCCATTCCATTCATTCCTCTCAAATTATTCTAAAATTTATGCTAGTGGTAAATACATTCTTTATCAATCACTTTTCTCAGACCCTGCAAATGTGGGAGCTTTGTGCTCGGAGTACGACTTGTTCTTTCTTGTATTTTCCTTATAGTGATCTTAGCACTGGCACCAACGTGTAAGGAATTTAATCTAATTGCAAATGCACATGCACATATGTGCACACTTATCAGATCTTACGTTTTTGAAGAATAAACTTGACCCAACCTGACCAATTTTCTTCTCTCATTCTTAATTAACGTACCATTTATGTGGAAGATTTGGGACTGCTTAGCTAGCCGGCACTGTATTAATTTAAAAAAGACACAAATTAGCCAAAATAAAAAATCAGTGCAATAACCCAACTTTAATAAATTGCCATTAGTGGATATGACGCAATTATCACAATTCATGTATTATAAAAAATATGGTATTTACAATATCAACCCGAAAGTCCTGTGCAAGTCTTTCAAATTCTTTGCCAATGGCATTATCTGAAATTGCAGCACATACTGACGTTAAAAGAGATTCTTTGTTTTTGTTCATATCTCTTGAAGCCAGGAAAACTATAAGCACTTCCAAGTATTTTAACTGGAAACTAACCTAATCCCGGAAAAAAAAATTTCCCAATATCAATATAGCAACGAAGTAATCATGAGATGACATAGGTACACAATCAGCTGCCACTCTTATCATTATATTTTCTCACGAAGTAACATTTTCAAAAAAGGAAATTAGTTACAACAAACAAATATGATTTTTTTATTACATTACCATGTTGGAATTCTCTAGGGCCCATGAATTCTTCATTGAATTGGTGGAGTTTTTTGTCACACCTTGCTAGATCCACTAATCTATATAACATCTAACGTTGAAGTGTAATGTTTATTGTTGTTATTCTCCTATTAAGCAATATTAGTGTAGCATCTCAGTCAATTATGGTCCAATTCAGTCCATTTTTGTCTACTTTGGTTCATTCGGTTAACTTCGATTTATTTAGTTCACTTTTGTGTATTTTGGTCCACATTGACTCATTCGGTCTATTTCAGTCTAATTTGGTCAATTTCCATCCACCATGGTCCATTTGGTCTACTTTGGTTCATTTTGATCCACTTAGGTTCATTTAGTCCAATTCTTTTTGTTCTATTTTAGTCAATTTTGGATTAATTGGGCCTTAACTTGATTATTTTTGTTGGTTTTTTTTTTTTTTTTTTTTTTTTTTTTTTTTTCAATTTTGGGCTAAAAAATTTATACATATTTAGGCCTAACTCTTAAGTTTTAGCAAAAAAAAAAAATGCAAAGAAAATAAACATTAGAAATTAGAGATATGAGCCTTAAAAAAGTAAAAAAATGAAAAATATTCACAAGATTACCTTAAAATTAAAGTTTCACTAATATAGGTATTATACTTATATTTGGAAAGAAAAAAAAAAATGCTACAATTCTAAACTTATATAACATTTTAAACTTAATATAGCATGTTATGTGTTCCATGCAATGTGGGTGTACTTTAATATATATATATATATATATATATATTCTTGGATATGTTCAAATTAGTCAATAAATTATGGTATATTTAAAAAACTAAAGAAATTTATTAACATCTTCTTTAATTATATAAAAATATTATAATTATGTAAAATTAAATCTTTTTATGAATTATGTGTGTTTGTGTGTGTGTGTGAATATATATATATATATATATATATGTAGGGACTCCATTTGTGAAGGACCCCCAACAATACATTTCTTAGAGTGGGACAAAGGGCTAAACGCTATCCGGCTTACCACGGGTCCTCGGGAACCTTTTCCCCTTAGTCCCAGTTCTTCTTGGCTTGAGGTTGCTCCTCGGCCTCCGTCCGAGGAGGCCCCCCTTTCCCAAGAGGGGCTCCTCGCATTATATATCCCCCTCGGTTCATCCTGGCCTTACAACTGTCGATCATCCAGGCCATCGCCTGAGAACCTGTCCCATCAGCCACGTTCCCACTCCTGCTGTGGGTTGCAGCACCCAAGGTTGAGCTGTTTAGGAGTCTTCTTCACATAAATGCAGCTAGGAGGTTTGGTGGGATGAATTAAGTGCAGATGTGACCACCTGTTCTGGGTTTGTCCCTCACCTGGAACTAGACTAGGTATGCCGAGGAAAGGGGGGGTGTCCTCGGCATGGATCTAATTAGGGCTACAAATCCATAGACAACAGCCTGGGACAATTGTCCCTCCTCAGCATGGATCTTGGGCCAGCCTGAAGGTGGGCCAAAGCATCTAGGCCCACGGGCCCCACAATAGCCCCTCAAAATCCTGCTGCACGTTCCCTCGGACGGGGAGGAGGGTTTTGATATCCACGGCCCCCATATTCCGGAGGGCCTTCCGCTAGCTGGTTCTTCCCCAAATAGTTAGTTTGACGCTTCAATTATTCGGTAAGTGGTTAGTTTTCCAGGGGTTTGAGTCCGAGGACTATGCAATGCCTCGGTTCTGCCTAACGCTTCTGTTCTTCTGTAAGCATCTAGTTTCCCCATAGGTTTGGGTCTTTGGACCATGCAATACCTTGGTTCTATCTAGTGCCCAGGTATGATTGCGTGGTTAGTTTCCCCATAGGCTTGAGTCCGAGGACCATGCAAGGTCTTGGTTTTGTCTAACGCTTCTGTTCTTCTGTAAGCATCTAGTTTCCCCATAGGTTTGGGTCTTTGGACCATGCAATACCTTGGTTCTATCTAGTGGCCAGGTATGATTGCGTCGTTAGTTTCCCCATAGGCTTGAGTCCGAGGACCATGCAAGGCCTTGGTTCTGTCTAACGCTTCTGTTCTTCTGTAAGCATCTAGTTTCCCCATAGGTTTGGGTCTTTGGACCATGCAATACCTTGGTTCTGTCTAGTGCCCAAGTATGATTGCATGGTTAGTTTCCCCATAGGCTTGAGTCCGAGGACCATGTAAGGCCTTGGTTCTGTCTAACGTTTCTGTTCTTCTGTAAGCATCTAGTTTCCCCATAGGTTTAGGTCTTTGGACCATGCAATACCTTGGTTCTGTCTAGTGCCCAAGTATGATTGCGTGGTTAGTTTCCCCATAGGCTTGAGTCCGAGGACCATGCAAGGCCGTAGTTCTGTCTAACGCTTCTGTTCTTCTGTAAGCATCTAGTTTCCCCATAGGTTTGGGTTTTTGGACCATACAATACCTTGGTTTTGTCTAGTGCCTAGGTATGATTGCGTGGTTAGTTTACCCATAGGCTTGAGTCCGAGGACCATGCAAGGCCTTGGTTTTGTCTAACGCTTCTGTTCTTAAAGCGGTTAGGAGTTCATCCTCGGATCATTTACTGGGAGTGGTTTTTCCTCAGGTTGGACTATTGGCTCTATGTCGCTCTGGGCAGAGGTGGTTTGGACCCTGATCTTACGTGCTGCCTGGACCTCGCCTTCAATTACGAGGCATCACTTGACCTTTCGCGCTCCGCTCTTGATGTTTCGATGCACGAGGCACGCCCTCATTAATGTCCTCGTGAATTGATAAGAATCCAGTGGCCCGTGGTCCCTTGGGATTTGGCCAGAATTAATTCCGCTGGTAATCCCTCCTTCGAACTCTGTGTGGCTCAACTCCCACCGGTTTTCGCCTTCTATATAAGGCGTTCTGGGGGAAATGTTTCTCCTCATTTCATGGACCTTCCACCACAACCAGTAATACATCCTTTCACCTCCTTGAGCCCCTTTAACAACACCGCCAGGACTGTGACCAAAGTTGGGAGATATGGGGTCAACGGCCGCCGTGGCCGCAGCCCCCATTGGGCTTCCGGCGCGGCAGAGTCTAGGCGTAACACTGGCAGTACCATACGCAGTGGCTAGGAGGGATATCGTTGAAGTACCTAACGTCTCTCCCCGGAGCGCACCTCCGACGGAGGAGACACGCGAACTCACGTCACGGCTGGTGCCCGAGTGTTGCCGTCTCCGACGGCCAACTCTCGTGAGGATTGGAGAGGATCAAGGAAACGTCATGGGGGAGGGCGTCCCAGAGCCCCTACATCTGCTCCTCACTTTGTTCAAGCTTCCGCCTTGAAGTGGGCCAGCCTCAGCCCCCCTCCCGCCCTCTTATTGTCAAGTTCTCCCATTCTCTTGACGCCAATAAGAGCACGGGTTGACACTTCCCCCTCCCCTTAGCTAGTTCTAGAATCGGTCCGCCTGGGCCTCTGATTGTAGGATTAGCTCGTAAAAATGCTTGTAAAACAAGCCTGCCTGAGTCTCTGATTGTACTTTGTAATCTTCTTTCTATGAAATAATATCAAACTCCTTCTTTTTTTTTTTCTTCGCTGTTGAATCTTCTATTTTGCTGCAACTGTCTCTTTTTTTTTTTTTTTTTTTTTTTTGCGAAGTGGCCACTTAGAACGATCACCGGTTGCGCCGGCTAGCGCACTAACCCTCCCCACAGACGGCACCAATTGTAGGGACTCCATTTGTGAAGGACCCCCAACAATACATTTCTTAGAGAGTGGGATGAAGGGCTAAATGCTAGCCAGCTTACCACGGGTCCTTGGGAACCTTTTCCCCTTAGTCCCAGTTCTTCTTGGCTTGAGGTTGCTCCTCGGCCTCCGTCCGAGGAGGCCCCCCTTTCCCAAGAGGGGCTCCTTGCACTATATATCCCCCTCGGTTCATCCTGGCCTTACAACTGTCGATCATCCAGGCCACTGCCTGAGAACCTGTCCCATCAGCCACGTTCCCACTCCTGCTGTGGGTTGCAGTACCCAAGGTTGCGCTGTTCAGGAGTCTTCTCCACATAAATGCAGTTAGGAGGTTTGGTGGGATGAATTAAGTGCGGATGTGACCACCTGTTCTGGATTTGTCCCTCACTTGGAACTAGACTAGGTATGCCGAGGAAAGGGGGGGGGTGTCCTCGGCATGGATCCAAATAGGGCTACAAATCCATAGACAACAGCCTGGGACAATTGTCCCTTCTCGGCATGGATCTTGGGCTAGCCTGAAGGTGGGCCGAGGCATCCAGGCCCACGGGCCCCACAATATATATATTGTTGTTGAATGTAAAATGTATTATATGTTCCATTATCTAAAACTTATAAAAATAGAACAAGCTTTTAAAAAATTCAAATTTTACATTATATTTTTATAAAATAATTATTATATTATATTTTTTCATGCATCGCATGAGTTTGTGACTGATTTATCTAATATCTAAAAAATAACATGTGACATTTATTATTACTATTCTCATGTTAAGACACATCAGCATAATATTTCGATCCACTTTAATCCATTCGGTCCACTTTAGTCAATTTCAGTCCATTTCAGTGTACTTACTTAAGTATGAGAAAAGACATGTTTGGATTGAAAGTAATTGTTTTAAATCCAAATTTATTGAAAAATATAAATCTCAAACTCATTCTAAATTCTATTAAATTTTAGTAATTTAATCTCAAAATTTTTCAACATATATTTAATGAATCCAAACTTATTTCAAACACATATATTTATTTATTTTATTTTGCTTAAAAAGTAACAACTTAACATTACTTATTGTTATTCTCCCCCCCCCCCACACACACACACACACACAAAAAAAAAAACATTACTTATTGTTAAGTTCTAAATCACAATTAGATCATATTCAAACCTTCGAGCCAATATATTTAGTCTTGAGACCTAACATATATTGAGTAATATTAATCTATAAATACTTGTTGAACATTCTTTGATTATGAGCCACATCGGGCTAGCATTTCAACCTATTTGGTCAGTTTAGTACATTTTGGTCCATTCTCTCTATTTGAGTGCCTTTACTTAAAATAATGATTTTTTGGCCATGTGTTTGTTAGAATTACTTGGTGCTCCAAATTGTATCACTTTTTTGCGTAATATTTGTTTGATGGAAGTTCAGCTGTGTTCCTTTTTCTAATGATTGTGCAAGAAAGGATTAAGCCTATTGTGTGTTTGGCACAATCAGTTTTGAATGAACATATATAGGTTGTACATATATCTTATTGCTTAGCCATATATATTGCTTTCTGAAACTAACCAATATCAATATAGCAACGAAGTAATCATGAGATGCCAGGAGGAGGTAAGCTGATGAGAATACAAAGGCAAGTTCCTTCAAACATGATCCGCTGTTTGCCATTCTTCTCAAACAGCTCATATGCATGCATTGATGTTTTTCCACTTAATAATGCTTCATACAAATATATTTGCTTGTGGTTATTTTTTTAACTATATTTGTGCATATACAGGAGATTATGTGGTAACATGTAATGTTGTTTTTTACAATTATTCCAATTGAACCATGCAATTTATTTAACTGTGAACAAGTTAAACATCATTCTTTCCATAATATATGTATATTAATGATGATTAATTTGGTTTAACTCCTGTAATAGCAACTTAAATTAATTTTATTTTGGCTTAATGTTTGGCCAAACATTGGCTAAGCTTGGCCCAACCTTATCTTAAATTTTAAATCCCAAATTAGTTAAGAAGCAATCCCGTTAGCTATATCTCCAGCCGTTGGATCAGCTTCTTATATCCCAGGAAAACAGCCTTACATCAGTAATTGGCCGTTACATTATATTCACTCCAACCCAGAATCTCTCAGCTGTCAGATCTATACAGACCCATCCGTCATTTTGAAATCTCAAAGGACCATTTAGTCAATCCAAACACCCTTCAGCGCACCCCATCAGTCATTTTATCAATTAAAAACAATCTCATTGGACAAAACCAAAATCACTCGGATTGCCAGCGTGGCACAACCCCACCTCATCAACTCCGCGCCAAAATTACTATCATATTTTTTGTGTTTTACTATCATATTATAATTCAAGTAAATCCTACATGTTTTAACAGGGGTTTTGAATCAAACAGAACTGCTCTTTCTTTTGTAGTCTTCTGCTTTCATCGAAGCTATGTCCAATTTTCTGGTTCTCTTCTTCTGTTTCTATCTTCTCATTTTTATTTCCGAACCACATTTCATTAATATTCTCACATTCCCAATTTTCATTTATTTTTTATGTAATTTTTTCGGAAACAATTTTGTGGCAGAGAAAGCTCTCAGTTTCGAATAGAAACTCTCTCCTTCGCATCATAGCAATCGCTTCTGCCGGGTCGGGTCTTCTGTATACCAATAGCAACTCAAATTCTAGTAAGCTTCTAATTTTTTTTTTTTTCTTTTGCCACTTCTTTACTTTTTTTTTGGGGGTATAATTGAGAAATTTTAAAGCTTAAATTTTGATTTTTTCTTTGTGGGTCTTTCTTGAAATAGAAAACTGAGAATTGGGTTTTATTTAGTATGTTCTTAAATCAAACAGACCACAACAATTCCAATTGGTTCTTTATTTTAAAAAAAAATCTTATATGCTTTTGTTATGATAAATTTTAGGAGCAAATGTAGCTAAAGAACGACAACTCTGAGGCGGTTGGAGGCGACCCCAAACCATGTTGCAATTGTTTGAGGAGAGACACAATTGCAAATGCTGCTGCTAGGGTTGGTCCTGCTGTAGTCAATCCTTGGGTTCCACTGGGTATATATTTTGGGTGGTTGTATATGTTTGAGATTTAGTTAATTTGTTTAAAAATAGGATCTAACAGTTGTTTGTGATCTTTGTGTTTGATAGGGTTAGGGTTAGGTTTCTATGGCATTACTAATGAGAGTATAGGGTCAGGAACTATAATTGATCAGGATGGTACAATTTTAACATGCGCACATGTTGTGGTTGATTTTAAAGGCAATAGGGCTTCAGTCAAAGAAAAGGTTAGTGTCTTTGGCGCTTTGTATGTCTTGTCTCCCTTAATAACTTGTAATAATGATTTTTTCTAGTAGTTTTAGTTCAGCATTCAGCGATGCAAATGGTTGAGAGTTGAAATCTGATGGATAAGTAGATGTGTGGATAGTGCATGCATTGATTGTTTGTCTTTGCCTATGTTATCCCTGAGTGTTGTGCAAAACATAAGTAGGAAAAAAGTTAAGTTTTGAACTTTCAGTACGATGCATGCTGTTGCATTATCAGTTTCTTTATATATTGGACTCATCATTTCTCTGTTTATTTAAGTTGTTTAGAATTTTAAGGTATCATTGAATAGTTTTAGTACTGAGGTATACACCTCATATTGATGTCTGAACAATTGTTGCAGGTTGGTGTGACTTTGCAAGATGGTCGGACATTTGAAGGTACAGTAGTAAATGCCGGTTCACATTCTGATATTACAATTGTAAAGATACACTCAAAAACCCCGCTTCCGACTGCAACACTTGGCTCTTCCAGTAAGCTTCGTCCTGGGGACTGGGTTGTTGCTATGGGATGTCCATTTTCTCTTCAGAATACTGTCACAGTTGGTATTCTAAGGTATTCAGAATAAATACACATTAAAAAATTTCTATGTACTTTTATCTATTATATATGTGTTTATGTGTGTCTGTAGCTTACATGGTTTTAAAAGAGAGTCTTCCTGTCAAAAATTCTTGGACCATTTACAGATTTGTGGTAGTACGTGTTGTCAGCACTCAAGTGACCTCGTGTCATGTACTTCATTTCGGTATAATATGATAGATCTCATGCTGGGGCTTAGATTAATGAAACTATAAATTACTGATTCTTAATGCCTTCTCTCATATTGTTCCCTCTGGATGTAGTGGTGTTAACCGTAAAAGCAGTGACATTCACCTGGTGGAGTACACAGAGAGTATTTACAGACGGATTGTGCAACTAATGGGGTAAGACTGTGTGTGCATACACACACGTGTCTTTAGAGGGTTTAAAGTTGAGATGGTTGAAGTTGTTTTCATTTAAATTTATGACCCTAAGGGGATGCACGATCAGTTAGGGATCATGCCTCATAAAATGAATATATATATATATATATATATATGTATGTATGTATAGTCTTGGAGGCTTTGTTACATACTTGACATTGATTTTTTCTACTTAATATGGCATAGGGAAATTCTGAGGTCCCCCTTGTCGATGTTGATGGAGAAATTATTGGTGTAAATAGTATGAGAGTGCTTGCTGCTAATGGAGTGAGTTTTGCTGTACCGGTTGATTTGGTCTCTAAAATTATACAGCATTTCAAGAAAAGTTGGTATGTTCTTATATTTTTGCATGGGACTACTTATTTTAAGCATAAAATCAGATACTTAGTTGGAAATTAGTTTGTAGTGTTAACATGGAATAATTCATTTACTGTCAGATTTTATATCTTGAGTGAGCGTGCTTGCAAAAGTTTGTTTGATGATATTGTCCACATTATACCAAACCCTTCATTTTCTTATTGTGTGTCAAGATATTTCCAATTTATACATTTGGATTAAGTTTTGCCAATGTCCTATGGATCTGTGGCACCTTCACCTCCCTTAAATTTCGTATGGGTGGGGTTGGGGGTTTGTGTTTCCTTTGTGTGTGAGTAAATTTCTGAAGGAAAAAAATGAAGAAGAAAAAATGTGGATTAAGTTGCATTGAAATACTCAGTACATACCTGTAGCTCCCAATTGATGAGTAAACGACAGACAACTCTGATTCTTCCCCTAATCAAGAGAAGCTACTTGTGCTTAAAATTTCATAGATGCTTCTGTCACAAGAGGTATTGATGAAATTTCTATACATGACAATCTCTCTCTCTCTCTCTCTTTGTGGTTATTAGAGCATTGGCCTATGAGCTACATATTGGTAGGCTTAAACCCCCTTTAAGGTTTTATTCTAGGCTTCTTCTCATGTTGTTTATTCACCTACTTTGCCAAAGTGCACCAGCTAAAATGACACTTCCTCACAAAAATGAGTGGAGGGGGAGGTTGTGGTTTCAAAATACTTTTTTTGGTTTTTAGGTAAATAAAAAATTGTGGTTTCAAAATGTATGGGTGCACAAAAGGAAGGATTTTATTCTAGGTTTCTTGTATGATCCCAAAAGACTTTTTAAGATTCATTTGAAAGCATCTACTTATCCCAAAAAAAAAAGGATTCATTTGAAAGCATCACAACTGTATGAGTGCACGTAATAGATGGTAATCTTGTGTAGAAGGGTGGTTCGACCTTGGCTTGGACTGAGACTGGTTGACCTTAACGAGATGATCATTGCACAACTTAAAGTAAGAGATAACACATTTCCAAATGTCAATAAGGGTGTCCTCGTACCTATGGTATGTCCTCTAATTGTTTCCTCCCCCAATCTTATTTTATAAAACAAAATGAAAAAAGTATCTTATGAGACGGTCTCATGAAACCTCCCTCTCACAACATGTGTGGGTCCCATATGCTATGAGAGGGTGGTCCCATATGACTCGTAGATCCCCTGCTGATCGTGCTGGATTTCGTCCTGGTGATGTTGTGATTGAATTTGATGGGAAACCTGTTGAAAGCATTGAGGAGGTATTTGGGACCTTAATGGATGTCAGTAGGTGGAAATTATGCATTTTGCAATGAGTAGTAAAAAACACTAAAATATTTAATGGCTGGAATTTGAGCAGTTCGTGATTAATGGAGAAATAACCTTAATCTTAGATTGTTATGCGATTTCCTTTGATTAAACCACAGTTTAGTGACTGCTGGCAGGAATTCTAGTCCTGAGGGCCCTGTAATGGATTTATGACTGAATGTGTTGATTGTCAGAATATTTTAAGTCTGTGATGAGAAACTAAAGTATATCAAAAGAGAATATAACTTACCTTCCGAAAAAAGGAAGGGAGAATATAACATGATACATGTGGTGTGCAAAAATTTCCAATTTAATTGAGTTTGGGTTCAGAATACTCATGCTTTTGCCTAATTGAGTTTGTTGCTTACTATTTTTTATGATTATGATTCTGATGGTCTATATGATTTGTGAATTGTGGCAGATTTTTGAAATAATGGGAGACAAAGCTGGAGTACCCGTGAAAGTGGCTGTGAAAAGAGCTTAGGATAATTTGGTCACTTTGACAGTAATTCCAGAGGAATTCAAATCAGATCGCATACCATTTATGTGGAAGATTTGGGACTACTTAGCTAGCCGACACTGTATTGCAATAACCCAACTGTAATAAATTGCCATTAGTGGATATGACACAATTATCACAATTCATGTATTATAAAAATATAGTATTTACAATATCAACCCGAAAGTCCTGTGCAGGTCTTTCAAATTCTTTGCCAATGGCATTATCTGAAATTGCAGCACATACTGACATCAAAAGAGATTCTTCATTTTTGTTCATATCTCTTGAAGCCAGGAAAACTAAAAGCACTTCAAGTATTTTAATTGGAAACTAACCAAAATCCTGGAAAAAAAAAATTCCCAATATCAATATAGCAACGAAGTAATCATGAGATGCCAGGAGGAGGTAAGCTGATGAGAATACAAAGGCGAGTTCCTTCAAACATAATCCGTTGTTTGCCATTCGTCTCAAACAGCTCATATGCGTTCATTGATGTTTTTCCCTGCTCTCCATTGCTTCCAGCTGATGCTCTCACTTGGCCGCCGCACAAAATTCTTCAAAGTCCATTTTTTTTTGGTATTGAATAAAACTAATATGAAACAAACATAAGTACACAATCAGCTGGCACTCTTATCATTATATTTTCTCACGAAGTAACATTTTCAAAAAAGGCAATTAGTTACAACAAACAAATATGATTTTTTATAGCATGATAGTGTTGGAATACTGCCCATGAATTCTTCATTGAATTGGAAGAGTTTTTTGTCACACATTGCTAGATCCACTAATCTATATAACCTCTAACGTTAAAGTGTAATATTTATTGTTGCTATCTACTTGTTAAGCCATATTAGTGTAGCATTTCTGTTAATTATGGTCCAATTCAGTCCATTTTTGTCTACTTTGGTCCATTCGGTTAACTTTGATTCATTTAGTCCACTTTAGTGTATTTCGGTCCACATTGACTCATTCGGTCTATTTCAGTCTAATTCGGTCAATTTTCGTTCACCATGGTCCTTTTAGTCTACTTTGGTTTATTTTAGTCAATTTTGAATTAATAGGGCCTTAACTTGATTTTTTTTTTTTTTTTTTCCAATTTAGGGCTCAAAAATCTATTTATAATTAGGCCAAACTCTTTAGTTTTAGGGGAAAAAAAATGCAAAGAAAATAAACATTAGAAATTAAAGATATGAGACTTAAAAAAGCAAAAAAAATGAAAAATATTCACAAAATTACCTTAAAATTAAAGTTTCACTAATATTGGTATTATACTTATATTTGGACAGAAAAAAAAAATGCTACAATTCTAAACTTATGTAGGGACACGATATGAGGCCTTGGCCCAAAAGAGGTCGGGACAATGGTCCAATCTTCCCTTTACAATGAATTTGTAAAGGATGGGTCCAAGAGCTAGTTTTGTTTTAGCAGGGTTATCAACGGTTGGTATGGTTTTGCTAAGAGTTCACGTGGAGACATTGCATGCATGCCTGAAGATATATCAGATCCGAGGAGAATGTGCTTTTCATATATATATATATATATATATATATATTCAGATTAATGTTTTACAAAGAGCTCCCCCCTTTATAGAGACTTTCTTATTATATATATAGCCTTTCACAACCAATCTTTACCTTACACTTGTCAACGATCTACTTGGCCACTTTAGCACCCGTCCCATCAGCCGCCTTTTCTGGCCTTTTTGTGAGTTACGGTGATCAAGGTGGCACTGTTTAGGGGTCCTCTCCACATAAATGCGGCCAGAAAAACAGCTGCAGTGCATTTAATGCGGAGGTGACAACCTTCCCCTTAGATGCTTTGCTACTGCTCTCTCACCGCGAATCTGGGAGGAGCATTCCTGATTCTGATGCTTTGGTACTGGTCCCTTCTTTCATTTGAACACGTGTCCGGCTCGCCCTTACTATGTCCAAGGAGTCATTACTCCTCGAACTGTCACACATTTCTTCAAATCCCAACTTAAATGTGGGCCGGGCTTTCTTATGAGTATCTGTTTCCATTGGATGGGCCGAGCTCCTCGGACGGGACTAAAGGCCAAGTACGCTTGCTATGCGTGCAACCGGGAACCGACTTGAAAGAACTTCTCTGGGTCATCATCGATGACAACCTTCGTCAGGTCTTCACATACTGCTTCCTCGGCTGGCCCCCTGGTATTCAGCACCGAGGGCTTTGATTGCTATAAATCCTCCTTGTCATGAGCCGAGGGCTCAAGCTTGTGCTGGATTACCGCCACCAAGCACTGCCTGGACAATTTTTGGTCTCCCAGAATCTCTTTGGCCTGTCCTCCGGACGGATATTTGACTTTTTGATGCAGAGTAGAGGAGACATCCCCTAGTGTGTGTAGCCAAGGCCTAGCCACGATGGTGGTGTAGGGCAAATACGCATCCACCAGGATAAAATCTACCTCAACCGTTTCCGGTCCGGTCTGCACGGGTAACCTGATTTGGCCCATCGGGATGACCACCTTCCCATCGAAACTCACCAAAGGAGAGTTGTATGGCGTTAGGTCCTCGAGCTTTTAGTTCAATCCCCTATAAAGGTCGGGATACATTATCTGGATACATTATCTCGGCACAGCTGCCTTGGTCTACCATTACCCTCTTGACATCGTACCCCCTGATTCTGAGGGTGACCACCAAAGCATCATCATGAGGCTGGATGGTCCCGACTTTATCTTCGTCCGAGAAGCCCAACACTGGTTGAATTTCCCCTCTTGCCCTCTTCGGCTCTTGGTTAACATCCTCGGCTGGTAGTCGGGTTACGGACATCACTCTGGATGGGCAAGACCCAGTTCTTCCTGGTGCGGCGAAGATAACATTTATCATGCCCAATGGGGGTCTGGAGGAATCATCTCTACGAGCCACAGTGTCCGCCTGTCTCTCTCGACTATCGGAATGGTGCAAAAATTGCTTCAGCTTACCCTCATGGACGAGCTGGTCCAGGTGACCCCACAGACTCTTACAATCGTCGGTGGTATGTCCATGGTCCAGATGGTATTGGCAATAGACGTTGTGGTTGCGTCTTTCAGGGTTTCCGACCATTTTGTTTGGTTGTTTGAAGAAGGGCTCATTCTTGATCTTCTCCAGGATTTGGTGCACCGGCTTTTGGAACACGGCGTTAACTGCCTGGAGGTTTACTGGTGCTGACTGTCCAACCTGATCTCGTCGCGGCCTGTTGATGCTGTATCGATCCGACTTGAAATCCCTCTTCTTTTGAAGGATAACCTTCTCCTTCCCTTTTTCTTGCAACTGATCTTCCTCCACTCTTATGTATTTATCAATTTTGTCCATTAGTTGGCGCACATTGGTAATAGGCTTACCGGTTAGAGATTTCCTCAAGCCATGATCAGTTGGGAGGTCGAGCTTAAAGGAGCTGATGGCCACCCCGTCACAGTTATCCTCCATCTCATTGAACATCTCCCAATACCTGTTTGAGTACGTTTTCAAAGACTTACCCTCTCGTATGCTTAAGGATAACTAGGAAGCCAAAGATCGCAGAGTCCTACGACATGTTATGAAGCGGGAACATAATAACTGGGTGAGCTCGTGGAAGGAGCTTATCGAATCTACCTTGAGGTTATTAAACCACCTCATCGCGACCGGTTCCAAGCTGGATGGAAAAATCTTGCACATCAGGGCTTCATCCCTGGAATGGACTACCATCCTCTGGTTAAAGTGGCTCACGTGCTCCACAGGGTCCGTTTTACCATTATAGATGGTGAACGTCGGCTGGTTGAAATGCCTAGGGAGTCTTGCTTCTTCAATGTTATGCGTGAAAGGGGACCTAGAGATTTGGCTCAAGGCCTTACTCATGGCATCACTTCCTACACCTCAACGTGACGGGCTCCGATTCCGCCGTTGACGATGACTCTCTTTTTCGTAGGAGAAAGTTTCATTGGGTGGAGTTCGAGATCCTCGCCTGTAATCAACGTCTTTTTCGTCATCAGAGGAAGAATACGAATCCGGTGAGGGCCGCTTTCTCTTCGCATGGCGTAACTCTCTTTTCAACCGGTCAATCTCTAGTTGCATGTTCTTCCTGTCTTTTGCATGGGAAGTGTGATTCTCTTCTCAAGGGTGATTCCTGTCAGGGCACGCGATGTGGACGCTTTCTTCGTGGTCACCTCTTTGCTCGAGGTTAAGGAATGGATCACCGTGTTCGGAGCCCCTTGACTCAGCTTGTCGTGGACTTTGTTCCACCATAGCTAACCGTTATACTTGCTATCACACAAGCTCTTCCCACAGACGGCGCCAATTGTAGGGACACGATATGAGGCCCTGGCCTAAAAGAGGTCGGGACAATGGTCCAATCTTCCCTTTACAATGAATTTGTAGAGGATGGGTCCAAGAGCTAGTTCTGTTTTAGCAGGGTTATCAATGGCTGGTATGGTTTTGCTAAGAGTTCACGTGGGGACACTACATGCATGCCTGGAGATATATCAGATCCGAGGAGAATGTTCTTTTCATATATATATATTCAGATTAATGTTTTACAAAGAGCTCCCCCCTTTACAGAGACTTTCTTATTATATATATAGCCTTTCACAACCAATATTTACCCTACACTTGTCAACGATCTACTTGGCCACTTCAACACCCGTCCCATTAGCCGCCTTTTTTGGCCTTTTTGTGAGTTACGATGATCAAGGTGGCACTATTTAGGGGTCCTCTCCACATAAATGCGGCCAGAAAAGCAATTGCAGTGCATTTAATGCGGAGGTGACAACCTTCCCCTTAGATGCTTTGCTGCTGCTCTCTCACCGCGAATCCAGGAGGAGCATTCCTGATTCCAACGCTCTGGTATTGGTCCCTTCTTTCATTTGAACACGTGTCCGGCTCGCCCCTACTACGTTCGAGGAGTCATTACTCCTCGGACCGTCACACATTTCTTCAAATCCCAACTTAAATGTGGGCCGGGCTTTCTTATGAGTATCTGTTTCCATTGGATGGGTTGAGCTCCTCGGACGGGACTAAAGGCCAAGTACGCGGGCTCGGGCCCATGTCCCCACAACTTGTATAACATTTTAAACTTAATGTAATATGATATGTGTTCCATGCAATGTGGGTGTACTTTAATATATATATATATATATATATATATATATATATTCTTGGATATATATGTTCAAATAAGTCAGTAAATTGTGGTATATATAAAAGAAAAAGGAAATTTATTAACATCTTCTTTATTTATATAAAAAATATTATAATTATGTAAAATTGAATCTTTTTATGAATTATGAGTGTGTGTGTATATATATACACACTCCACACCCCACAAGCACTTATCCTTGTGGAATAACTATCGGGAAAGCATAAGATTCTGCCAAGTGATGCATTGTATGACATTCTTTTCATTTGGTCTTTCACCTCATCTAAATTTAGCATTTATGTCAAACTATTAAGAGCATTCCCATCAAGGTGAGTAAAATTTTTAGCATATAGCACCTCAAAACCCAAAATTTTAGCTTTTAACAACTCATTTTACAATACACCCAACATCAAACATTCTATATTTTTTACCATTTCATCTAAATATTCTTTTATTATTATTATTTCTTTTAAATAAGGCCATGAGTCAATGCTTAGTATTTGTAGGAAAATGTGTAAACCCGACCTTAAAAAAAAAAAAGAGCCTCTTTGCACTGCATGCATGTGATGAGGCTAGTTTGTTTTATTATTGTCTTGTGTTCTTTTTATTTGTTGTTTTTTTTTTTTATATAGCCTATGATATTTTGTTCTTGAGTGTTAACATGTTGTTTACGTGTGCTTCATTTCTATTTTCTATGCATGACACAAACCTGGGAATCGGGTTGGAACCCCAGATGTGTACGCTAGCATAATGCTGCGTACACATTTCTGGGCAAACCCCATATTCTATTTTTATTTTATTTTTTGTTTATTTACTTTTTTATTTATTTTTTATATGGTTTAATTTGCTATTTGTATGTATATATCTCCTTGTTTGGTTTCTTTTCTTTTTAGTTAATAAATACAAAAAATGCAATTTCATTTCAAATAAGTGGCATACAATTTCATTTTGATTTGATTAGGATTAGTCAGGGCTTTTGATTAAGTTTTCCCAGCACGTTCCTTGAATTTGTTGATGTACACTAGTTTAGAATTTATTGCGTGTGAGATATTACATATTTTGATGCTTTGACTATTTCCTCCTGAAGTGTCTTTTTACTCTTTTATAATCAAATGGGTAAGGATTTGTATAGGCAAGGATTTGTTTCCAGCTAAAACTTATGCACGTGGACTTGACTAAACGAGATACTATGGCTTAATTTCATCAATTCAAATGGCATTGAATGTGGTCTTGCATATTAAGGTGATATAGTAATTCTTGGATTGATCAAGTGTTATTAGTTTCCTTTGCAGCATGATAATGTTTATTTCCTTTTATATCTAAACATGACAGCCAATGTATCTTCCCTTGCATTGTTTCCTAATTTAATCTTGTGCCTGGACATGCATAGCTAAATATCCTCAATTCCTCATGGAGTTTGGAAATAAATTATTGCATTTAATTGGGTAATCAATGAAGATTAAAATGTGATTGCATGATTTATTTTTCTTCCTTTTTTAATAGAGAAATGATATGTCTACAATATTTTTATAACATTTTTACAATAAATTCTAAGTGGCAGGTTGTTACTGGTTGTTATTATTGGGGCAAAAAAGTAATCTTAGTGTTAGTTTCAAATTTAAACTAATAACAACTAACCACCTGTGATTTGTTATAAAAATATTGTAAAATTGTTGTAGACGAAGTATCTCTCTTTTTAATATGATTGACATACATTATAATTTCCTTGGACATTGGTCTTGAAGATTTGAATTCGAATTTAAAATTGATTGGTTTTTTCAAAAATAAAATAAAATTGATTGGTCAATTTAAGGGAAGTCTTCAGATAGCACTTAAAAGATAAAATCTTTCCTAATCAATGAGAATTAAATCTTTTGTCAACTATTTCAATGATGAGATTTTGAAAAGAAAGTGATCATAAATTCTTTTAATTCTAAAAGATTTTCTTTTGGAAATTAATTGATTTTAAATTAGAAAGGGAATTTGGCAAGTAAAAAAAGATGGTTGGACATTAAATTTTCACATGTCTATATGCTTTGATGATTAAATGCTCACATGCGCACACACTTGGATGATGATACATTTATGCTTGGATGCTTACATGCTCGGACGTTCACATGCTTTGATGATTACGCTTAAATGCTTAGGTGATTGGATAGTAAGATGTATGCGTGCTTGGATGCTCACATGTTCATGTGTTCACATGCTCACATGCTTCCATGCTCATCTGGTCACATCTTTGGATGTTTACATGCTTGCATGTTCACATGCTCACATATCTAGAAGCTTCTATGTTTACATGCTTGGAAATCTTGTACTCACATGTTTGGATGTATGCATGCTTACATGTTCACATGCTCCTATGCTCACATGATTAGATGTGTAAATGCTTATACATTCCTTTGACCTTCAGAAGATTGATTGCCTTTCACATTATCCTTTTTCTGCCTTTTGTTTTATCTTGACTCGCATGACCTGTAGACGAACTTTAGGACTTAGAGGCATCCGTGTGTTCACATAGGTTCATTAGGTAGATCTCATTCGACCATTATCCAGTAACGATATATGAAGGCAAGCTACAGTTGGGTAGGCTTGGGGTGTCTAACATTTTCCCATTCTATATCCTAACTCCAGACTTAGTTTGGTAGGTAGACCTTCATGAGTCATGTTTTGGTTCTCGGACCTATAAACAAGTAGCAACTCTTCCGTCTCTTTTTAAGAGGCTTTGCGTACTCCTAAGCTTGGGCTAACTTTAAGTCTAAAACCGCTTTTAAGGAGATTAAGTATCGCGTACCCCTCCTTTGCAAGAAAGAACCGACATACTGATGTGTCATAAATGAGGGTGACTAACATAGATCGTGATTTGGTAGTTATATGAAGTTCTTGGAGTAAATTGGCCAAAGTAATAGTTCAAGGGGTGTTTGGATAACTACCTTAATGTTCAAGGGGGTGTTAGAGAATTTTTTCCATTGTATTTGTATATGGAATTGTATATTCTACCATTTAAATAACACACGATGTGGAAATATTCTAATATAAAATTTTTAAATATTAAATATAATCTAAATTCAATTAAAAATATATTAGAATAATGATGCATAAAATTCTTAGATCGATAAAACTTAAGTTGTACAAAATTAAGATTTGTCTTTATATATATATATATATATATATTAGGTGGCAGACCCATATTTTTAGGAGTTTGATTAGAAGAATTACAATTAATGGTCATAAAATAAAATTTAAACTTGACATAATTAGCTGACGCCCATAATTTTTAAGGTAGTTTTTTTTTTCTCTCTCCCTTTAGCAGTCATTAACCGATTATTTTAGCAGTTGTTTCTTCTTTTAATTATGAATTATTTTTAGAAATATTTTAATTAAGAATTTAGGAGTCCAATCATTGTGTTTTTAAATAAAATTTCATTTCCTCATAAAGAGAGAACCTTCGATGATGTAAAGTTAATGCACAACCTAAGCGGTTTCAACTTTCACTTATATATAAGCTGTGGTGTATTTTTGAACAAATAATCAAAGAGTGGGAGAATGTATGATAGAAACGTTTTTGATGTACCAATTGTATTTTGTTTCTTATTGACCTTGCTCATTTTCATGCTTACTTATCTTGGAGCCAATGGCTTTAGCATCAAGCTCATCCCAAGATACTCTATTGATTCAATGCTCTTTCCAAAAAATCTAAGCCTACTAGAAAAACACTTTAGAATCGCTTAAGCTTTCTAAAGCTCGAGCTCTGCATTTCGAATCCATGGGTTTTCTAGATGCGATCAACTCAACAAAGCAAGGCATTGAAGCGCTACAACCTAAGATAGAGTATTCTTTGGGAAATTTTTATATATATATAGCTCAAATGAACATTGGCACAACACCATACTCTGCATTATTGCTATTGGATATTGGTACCGATAATACATGGGTTCAAGCTGCTAAGTGCGCCATATGTTTCCCCTTAAAATATGAAGGTTTCGATTACCGTAAGTCTGAAACATACTATGCTGCAGCTTGTAAACATCCCCTTCGTGTTCCCAAAATATGTAAAAATAACATGTGCCTCTATGAGTCCGTATATATTAATGGATTTAGTTCCACTAAGGGTATTCTTTCGATTGACACATTCACATTCCTTTCCAATGAGGAATCTGTAAGCTTCCCAGATTTAGTTTTTGGTATGGGCTATGAAAATCAAAATATTAAATTTAGTTGAAAAAATGGGACGTGAGAATGTAATAGCAGGAATTTTGGGTATGGGATCAGTAAGACGATCGATCCTAAGCCAACCACAGTCGGTGACCAACCTACGTTTCTCATATTGCCTTCCTTCATGGAACAATGAAGCGGGAACCTACACATATTTACGTTTTGGCGATGATGCACAAATTAGTGGAAATACTAAAACAATGGTACAATCAACACCAATGTTACCTAATGTAAATAGATACTATGTGACAGCTAGCGTTGAGTATTTTCATGAATGAAGTGCTGCTTCCAATAGATGTAACTGTGTTTCAATTGAGAGCTGATCGTACTAATGGATTTGTTATTGATTCAGGAAGTGGAGCAACTTTTCTTGTTCCGAAAGCATATAACGTTATCAAAGAAGAGATGATTAAATACTTCTTGGCATATAACTGGCATCCCATGGAGATATCAGACCTAGTACCATATGACCTTTGTTATAATGTCATACCAAGTGGAGATAAAAAATTACCAGCATTAAAAATTCGTTTTATTGGAGCAGGCCTTGATCTGGATTCTAAACGAATCTTCGAAGTAATTGACAATATGCTGTGCATGATTATCATGCCTATTAATGAACGAGGACCAAGTCTTCTAGGGGCGTTTCAACAAGTAGATTATCGATTCTTGTTTGATGTTAAAGCCTCTTTATTGTCGTTTGTCCCTGAGAAATGTCAAGTTAATTAGAAGGAAAAAAATAAATTGAATAAAATAACTCAGGAAAATTTAATATACATAGTAATTTCATTTTTCTTTGTAAGGGGTGGGGCTATTATTGTAAGTGTCAAATTTTTAGCATTGTTATTAATTTCTTTTCATTCTGGCCGGAATGACTAGAATATCTTATACCGGCATGCAATTCGATACGGTAATACCACTTGTTCCACCTCGAGTCAAATTCCGGCCAATTTTGGGGTGTTTTGGCCATTCTGGTTAATTTCGGCCGCTATTAGATTTTGGCTTTTAAAAAAAAGAAACAAAAACACTTTACAAACCCATCAATCTAAGGTCACCACCACGACTGGTTGCCGTTTTCCTGAATGAACCCAACCCTCTTCTTCTTCTCCGTTTTGTATCCACCGGTGAGTGGTGTTTACTTTTTTATTCTATGTTGTCCTCTAGAGTCTAGCTTTGTTGTCCTCTTTTATTTGCTTTCAAGTTTCAACTGGTGAGCCACGTGATTATCTTTGGAAATGACAAAAAAGAAAAAAAAAAATCCACAACAAGTGTTAGACCTATTAATTTTATTTCCTCTCAATAAGTTTTTATTTTTATTTTCCCTATTATCTAGGTACAATGGTATATGTTAATTTTATTTATTCTAACAAAAGAGGTATTATTATTTATGTTGCTATTTAAGGGGTTTCTCCTGTTTGGAATCCTCAATTTTGAATATATCTTACGCATACTTGATACATTTTTTTTCCTAAAAACTAGCAAACACTAAACCAGCAGTTTGCTCTATTTCAAATCCTAAATTTTAGTTTCTTAAAAATTCCTTCTTGTGTAATATTACTAAAAGGAAGGATTTTAATCTAGGTTTCTTGTATGATCCCAAAAGACATTTTAAGATTCATTTGAAAGCATCTACTTATCCCAAAAAAAAGAGGATTCATTTGAAAGCATCACAACTGTATGTGCGCACCTAATAGATGGCAATCTTGTGCAGAAGGGAGGTTCGACCTTGGCTTGGACTGAGAGTGGTTGATCTTAACGAGATGATCATTGCACAAATTAAAGTAAGAGATAACACATTTCCAAATGTCAATAAGGGTGTTCTTGTACCCAGGGGCGTAGCCAGGAATTTGTACATGGGGGGCTGACCACTTGTGCATGGAGGTGTTGACCTACATGGACCCATCACTTTTTCCTCACCACTCACAACTCGCTGCATGGTGAGTTGTGGCAAAAATTGTGTAAGTTTTTGTAGTTCTAGCATTTTTCAATAACTTAAGCCCAACCCTATTTTCTTGTCTATCTCCCTCCTACTACACACTTTGACTCAAATGACTGCTAGGTTTCTTTAATGGCTTCTAGGGTTGAATTGGAAGTCTTTGATACCAAGTTGGAGTTGAGTTGTAAAGTGTGGAAGATTAGAAATAGGTGACAAGTAAGAGAGAGAGAGAGAGCGAGTAGTATTGATATACAACCTAAGCAGTTTGAGTCTTTTTTTCTTCTTGGGTACTAATTCTGCAATTGGCTAATTATGACATTGTCAACATTCAACAAACATATTAATGTCATCATTTCTCAATACTCAATTAAGTTAGAGACATCTAAAAAAAAAAGTAGCACAAAAATATAATCCAATGCGCAAATGAATGGTGAGGAAGAATTCAACGGAGAAAAGGAGCCTGAGATAAGAGGAAGTAATATTGTGAGACAACGCCTAATTACCTATAAGCTTGCCATTAATGAAAACACGTAACACATCACGCATGCTATTAATTGTCAGTGTTGGTCTAACTTCCTTTTCCTTCCATAGGTGTCCTAATTTCTGAATTGCTTACATCTTTTTTCTTAAAGAATGCATCAATTGTTTTTCAATTGCTCATAATTCTTTTAGCTTTAAGAATATGACTCAAAAATTAACCTGAAAAGAACTTTAAAAAATAAAATTTTAATTAGAAATTTTTACTTAGTTATATGAATGTTATTCATACTCAAGAAAAAACAAAATTTTCACTATAATTTAAACAATCAACCCATTTTTAATACGACTTTAATTAATAATAACCCCTCAAACAAAAATAAAAATTAAACACACAAGTGTTGATACACAACATAAACCAAACAATTTAACAATACCCACAGCCACATCCACAGCAACATGATATCTAACTAATCAAAAATAGGTAATAAATCAAAACAATTTTACCTTAGAAACTTTGTCTTCACAAAGTGCCAACATGGGTCACCCAGGTGGCAATGCCTATTGCCTCTGCCTCCAAAAGATCTTCCCTTTAAGACTCATCAAAAACAATCTCCCCATGCGTTCAATCACGTATTTCTCTAAAAATCAATGAAAATATAAAGAGTATGTGAATATTTAGGTGTAGATAGTTGAGAAAAAAAAAAAAAAAAAGACACTAAAAAGATATGAATCATGAATGTCTAATGCTTAAGAAAGAGAAGAAAACTCACCAGGTAGTCACTAAGTTCCAAAACTAAAGCTGAATCAGTTGATGAAGAAAGAAAAAATTGGTCAGATTTTTTTTTTTTTTTTTTGGGATTGTGAGGACAGAACAAAGGACTAGAGTGTTTGGGGCTAATAGGCAGTGGTACCAATGCTGAAACTGTATCAAAGAAGACAAAACAATCAAAATCCAAAACTAAAGCTGAATCAACTAATGAAGAAAGAAAAAATTGGTCAAAATTTTTTTTCTTCGGACTGTGAGGACAAAACAGAGGATTGGAGTTTTGGGGGCTAGTAGGCTGTTGTACCAATGCTGAAAGTGTATCAAAGAAGCCAAAATAAAAGAATAAAAAGTAAAAAGGGCAAAGGATTCCGTGGGCCAGCGTGGGCTTTTTGAGATGAAGGGAAAGTGTATTTTTGTTGATATTTGGATTTAAGAGTATTTAAATGTTGGACTTATGAGTATTTCCGTGGGCTAGCAGGTTTTTGTTTTATTTGGAGTTACCTAAAACTAAAGCTAGGGCTGGGAGTGGACTGGGAGAATAGGTGAGAAATGAGTAGGGGGGCCGGTTGTCTAATGTTGGGGAGGCCCATTTATTTTTTCTTCATAGTCTAATGGATTTTTTTTTTTTTTTTTGCAAGGGCCATGGCCCCCCCAAGCCACTATATGGCTTCGCCCCAGCTCGTACCTATGGTATGTCCTCTAATTGTTTCCTCCCCCAATCTTATTTTATAAAACAAAATGAAAAAAAGTATCTTATGAGACGATTTCATGAAACCTCCCTCTCATAACATGTGTGGGTCCCATATGCTATGAGAGGTGGTCCCACAAGATACCATTTTGTATTATAATGTACTTGGCCATGTTTTATGAAGGGCTATATGTTATACTTGAAAATATATCTAAGATCACAATAATTTGTTCTTTTTGGGTGATGCATGTTTTATTAATTTCTATACTTATTTGCAAACTTACTCTTTAGATTCTTATCTCAATGGAGTTTTGCTGGTTACATGTAGGGTTTACAATCACTGGTTTCTAGAGACTGGGATGGATATGGTGAACTGCTTCCCCTCCCCCCACCCCCTCTTTCATAGATACTAACCTTGTCTGTCACAGTAGGATGAGAAAAATGGTATTGGGTCTGTGACCAAATATTTTTACTTACTTTGCTTTGTTTTGACAGTGGTTTATGTTAGATTTAGGGTCTGGATGGGGCCTGACTTTTGAGGGTAGTATTTTAGTTAATGTCAATCAGATCCAGATTAGGATTTGGGTTGGGTTTATCTGGTGGAGTGGGTGGCTTCCCACTAAAGCAGTGTTAGGCAAAATATATTTTTGATGTTTCCATTTAAAATTAAATCTGTAATAGTGGGCCTTGACGTGTGTGTTGATTTTATATTATTTAGGAATTCTGTTCCCTTCTGCCATATTAACAAATGGAAGGAATATGCACTAATTCCATGCTGGGAAATAGAATTTGTGGTATCCTAAGGATTTCCTGATTATTTGACTTTGTTGATAATAATCAAGAAAAAAAGGCATCTTCTCATGTTTGATGGTTTCTGATTATTTTACTAGGGGACTCGTAGATCCCCTGCTGATCGTGCTGATTTTTTCCTGGCGATGTTGTGAATGAATTTGATGGGAAACCTGTTGAAAGCATCGAGGAGGTATTTGGGACCTTAATTGATGTCAGTAGGGAAAAATCATGCATTTTGCTATGAGAAGTAAAAAACATTAAAATATTTAATGGCTGGAATTTGAGGAGTTCGTGATTAATGGATATATAACCTTAATCTTAGATTGTTGTGCATTTTCCTTTGATTAAACCACAGTTTAGTGACTGCTGGCAGGAATTTTGGTCCTGAGGGCCTCATAATGGATTTATGACTGAATGTGTTGATTGTCAGAATATTTTAAGTCTGATGAGAAACTAAAGGATATCGAAAGAGAATATAACTTAACTTCAGAAGAAAGGAAGGGAGAATATAACATGATACATGTGGTGTGCAAAAATTTCCAATTTAATTGAGTTTGTGTTCAGAAAACTCATGCTTTTGCCTAATTGAGTTTGTTGAATGCTATTTTTATGATTATGATTCTGACGGTCTATATGATTTGTGAATTGTGGCAAATTATTGAAATAATGGGAGACAGAGTTGGAGTACCCAAGAAAGTGGTTGTGAAAAGAGCTAAGGATAATTTGGTCACTTTGACAATAATTCCAGAGGAATTCAAATCAGTTAACGTATCATTTATGTGGAAGATTTGGGATTACTTAGTTAATCGGTACTGTATTGCAAAAACCCAACTGTAATAAATTGCCATTAGTGGATATGACGCAATTATCACAATTCATGTATTATAAAAATTCATGTATTATAAAAATATGGTATTTACAATATCAACCCGAAAGTCCTATTCTTTAGTGCAGTCTTTCAAATTCTTTGCCAATGGGATTATCTAAAATTGCAACACATACTGACATCAAAAGAGATTCTTCGTTTTTGTTCATATCTCTTGAAGCCAGGAAAACAAAGAGCACTTCAAGTATTTTAACTGGAAACTAACCAAAATCCTGGAAAAAAAAATCCCAATATCAATATAGCTAGGAAGTAATCATTCGATGCCAGGAGGAGGTAAGTTGATGAGAATACAAAGGCGAGTTCCTTCAAACATTATCCGCTGTTTGCCAATCTTCTCAAACAGCTCATATGCATGCATTGATGTTTTTCCCTGCTCTCCGTTGCTTCCAACTGATGCTCACTCTTAGCCGCCGCACAAAATTCTCCGAAGTCCATTTTTTTTGGTATTGAATAAAACTAATATGAAACAAAAATGAGTACACAATCAGCTGCCACTCTGATCATTATATTTTCTCACGAAGTAAAATTTTTAAAAAATTCAATTAGTTACAACAAACAAATATGATTTTTTATAGCATGATTGTGTTGGAATACTCTAGGGCCCGTGAATTCTTCATTGAATTGGAGGAGTTTTTTGTCACACCTTGCTAGATCCACTAATCTATATAACCTCTAACGTTAAAGTGTAATGTTTATTGTTGCTATCTCCCTGTTAAGCCATATTAGTGTAGCATTTCGGTCAATTATGGTCTAATTCAGTCCATTTTTTTCTACTTTGGTCTATTTGGTTAACTTCGATTCATTCAGTCCACTTCGGTGTATTCAGTCCACATTGGCTCATTCAGTCCTATCTAATTCGGTCAATTTCCATCCACCATGGTCCATTTGGTCTACTTTGGTTTATTTTAATACACTTTGGTCCATTCAGTCCAATTCAATTTGGTCTATTTTAGTCAATTTTGGATTAATTGGGCCTTAACTTGATTGTTTTTGTAGGGTTTTTTTTTTTTTTTGCAATTTTTTGTCTCAAAAATTTATTTATATTTAGGCCAAACTTTTTAGTTTTAGGAAAAAAAAAATGCAAAGAAAATAAACATTAGAAATTAGAGATATGAGTCTTAAAAAAGCAAAAAAATGAAAAATATTCACAAGATTACCTTAAAATTAAATTTTCATTAATATAGGTTTTATACTTATATTTGGAAAGAAAAGAAAATGCTACAATTCTAAACTTATATAACATGAATAAGTCCTACTTTCTGTGGGCTTCAAGACCTCTTTGTGGGCCATGAATATGAGTAAGTCCTACTTTCTCCCTCTTGCCTAATGGGCTTTTTCCTTCATTAGTGCATCATTCATGGGCCTTCATGTGTCAACCCCGCACATCTTTTATCCTCCATGGGAACCTCGCACCTCATCGTTGTCTAGCACCATTGGCAATAATACTCATTTGTTAGGCCTTTTCCGAGATCGTTTGTGTGGGCTTTATGGGCTTGCTTGGTGTAATATACCGTCCCCGCTCTAATTGCGAAAGGGACCCACCATGCTCCATTTACGAAAGGGCTTCAAGTACACATACCCTGTTCCTGCTCCAACTGTGAAAGGAACGTCGATAACCTTGCCACCTTTGCCCCATACCACCATGGGCTCTGATACCATTTGTTGGGGATATAAACACCTTGGGGAGCTTTCTTGAGTAATTAATATAGCATATAGAGACATACTTTAACCCAAAATGCCTAAGCCCAATTGGAATGTGCTTAATTATGTTATATTAACTACTCATTCTTCTGATCTTTATTCAATGTGAGACTTTATTCACACGTATACACCCAACAATCTCCCCCTCATGTGTGAGTCTCTGCCTCTCTATGAGTTTCAAAATCTCTTTGTGGGCTATAAATAAGTCCTACTCGCTCCCTCTTGCCTAATGGGCTTTTTCCTTCACTAGTGCATCATCCATGGGCCTTCATGTGTCAACCCCGCACATCTTTTATCCTCCATGGGAACCTCGCACCTCATCGTTGTCTAGCACCATTGGTAATAATACTCCTTTGTTAGGCATTTTCTAAGATCGTTTGTGTGGGCTTTATGGGCTTGCTTGGTTTTATCCTTCATAGGAACCTCGCACCTCATCGTTGTTTAGCACCATTGACAATAATACTCATTTGTTGGACCTTTTCTAAGATCGTTTGTGTCGGCTTTATGGGCTTGCTTGGTGTAATATACCGTTCTCGCTCTAACTACGAAAAGGACCCGCCCTACTCCATTTGTGAAAGGGTTTCAAGTACACAGACTCCATTCCCGCTCCAACTGCAAAAGGAACCTCGATAACCTTGCCACCTTTACCCCACACCACCATGGGCTTTGATATCACTTGTTAGGGAGATAAACACCTTGGAAAGCTTCTTTGAGTAATTAATATAACATATAAAAACATACTTTAACCCAAAAGGTTTAAGCTGAATGGATATGTGCTCAATTATATTATATTAACTACTCATTCTTCTAATCTTTATTCAATGTGGGATTTTACTTACACGTGTACACCTAACATCCTCCACCATCTCGACCGCCTCAATCTATTCCATTGGGGAAACATGCAGCTCCATTACCAAAATTGAAGCCATTCCATTGGGACAAGGTAAAAGCTGCCCCAAATCAACCTATGGTGTGGGATATGCTGCCACATTCATTTAAGTAAGTTGCTTTACATTACGTTCTTAACAATGTTAGGATACTAAAAATTTTACTACATTAATCTTACAAACTCATGTGTCACCAATCACCAAAAAAAAAAAACTATTTATTTTATGTTGTTGAAGTAGCACAAATCACAATAATTGTCACGTCATTTTGTAAGCCCTTTGTAGTAAAATTGGTGATAGCTTTAGAATTTTTCATACGTTTCTTTGGCTACAATATATTTCTTCTCTTTATGTGTAATTGAACATATTATGAATCCCTAAATAGGTTGGATGAGGAAATGATTGAATCACTTTTTGGAGACAATTTAAAAACTCTTTATATATAATTGAACATATTATGAATCACGAAACAGGTTAGATGAGGAAATGATTGAATCACTTTTTGGAGACAATTTAAAAAACTCAATGAAGAGTGATGAAGAAAAGAAGAAGACTCCTCCAAGCAAGCATGTCTTTGAGCCAAAGAGACTACAAAACATAAGTATACTGTCAAAAGCATTGAATGTGACTGTTGAGGAAGTGTGTAAAGCACTAATACAAGGTATAACTTAGCTTTAAACCATAAGCAATTGTGATTGAGTGCCTATTTTTCCACATTGTGAGAAAGAAGTTGTGAGGAGCATGGAATAACAATAAATGTGAACTAAAACACAGTTATTATATATGTTGGAGTATGTGTGTTTCAAACACTTAATGTATGTTTGTGTCTTACATTGGTTAGGAATGAATCTTGTTATGAGTTTATAAGGCTTTGCACATCTTAGGTGGTAAGTTGGATCACAATGGGCTAGGTGTTGGCTTGGGCTTGGGTTTGTTACATCATTATTGGGCCTCACCTTTTCCCTTCCTTTTCATTTCAGCCCATTTTGGTTTTGCCCGTTGGGCATTAATTCAGCAACCCGTTGGGGCATTTATTGTGCTGCCCGTTGGCTGCACAATAACCATTGGGAGCAGCTCTTAGTTAGCTTATTAAACCCTGACACTATTCATTCATCTTTTTTTTTTCTCATCTTCTCCAACCATATGCCTCTGTTTTCCTCTTTTTTTCTGCACAGACAGAAAAATTTTTGTTTCAAATTGTTAAGAAAAGGAAAGGCATTCTTAGTTCTTCTTGCTTGAGTGTGTGATCAACTTGAAGAAAATACTATAGTCTAATCTTGGGGGTTGTTCGGCCAAGAGTGCCATTCACATCGAGTTCTAATCTGGGTGGCACAAATCAACCTTTAAAGACAACGCATTTTGCGTGATTCTATAGTTTGTGAGATTTTTCTAACTTTATCTATTTATTTTTGTCATTGCTAATTTTTTTAGGGTTTGTATTGTTGAATCAAAACTTGTTTATTTAGATATATTCCAACAATATATGCCCCATAAATTATTTTGAGAGGTGAATTTTAAGCAATTCATTTATGTTAGAATTGGACTTTCAAGTTCCAGTGTCAATTTTTTAAGATTTTTGGTCAAGACAATAATGAAGAATGATGGCTCCTGTCTTGTAGTCCTGTACTTCCAGCAAATGGATTATAGATTGCAAATTACTAAAATGGTTCTCATCACTTTTAGAACATGATCCTCTCTAAAAGTTAAGGTTTTCCAATATATGGAGAGAGGCCATTTCAAGATCAGGATTTTATTTCTTGTATAACCGTGTGTAGACGTCATTTTCTATAGACCTTTGAATTTGTAATGTTTAATCTAAACCATGAAATTGATCCTTTCCAAATGGAAATGATCATTCCATACTTTTGAGGAGAGAGAATATATCTCCAACAAACAATTCATGGTGTTATATCAAGTACAAGTGCAGACATACTCATGCCATCACCAGATTACAATTTTTATCAAATGGTGGGAAGAAGGGAAAGGTTTGGGTTTGCAACAATTGGGGGCATTGGTGAAGATGGTACCTACCAAGGAAGAAGAGGCTAAGCTCTCTAGCTATGAAGGAGACATTAATGAACTGGAGTCTGTAGAGAAGTTTTTCAAAGAAATTCTTGAAATACCATTTGCCTTTCTACGAGTTGAAGCCATGCTTTACAGAGAAACTTTTGAAGATGAGGTGGTTCAGTTCAAGAAATCTTTTTCAATGCTAGAGGTAACCATCAATTATAAACATATCAGTTTTGATCAAAACCAACATTTCTAATATAATGATCACTTTGACTCTTATTTATGTTGTTACTAGGAGGCCTGCAAGGAACTCAGATCAAGCAGGCTTTTCTTAAAGTTACTTGAAGCCGTGCTCAAAACAGGCAATCGTATGAATGTTGGAACTAGTAGAGGAGGTGCTAGAGCATTTAAGCTTGATACCCTCCTAAAACTTGCTCATGTGAAAGGCACTGATGGGAAAACTACCTTACTCCACTTTGTTGTTCAAGAAATACTCCTGTCTGAGGGAATTAGAGCTTCAGATAGCATCATGGGGGTTGAACAGAGTGAAGAAGATTACAAAAGAATGGGCCTTGATTGTGTTTCTGGTCTAAGTACAGAATTGTTGGGGAAAAATCCCAATCCCCTCAATGTCTGTGTGTGAATTAAAATATATAACTACTAAACAATAGCAATATTATGGAAACAAAAAATTTCAGCAAGCACCACAAAAACTCAACCACATAAGAACACTAAATCTTACGTTGAAAACCCTCCGGTGTAGAGGGAAAAACCACGGGGTAGCTCTGAAAAATATCTACTATGAAATAGAGATTATAACTATCAAGTTTATGCTAAACTTGAGTCTACAATAAATTGGATAGACAACAAATAAATTTCAAGGAGTAAATACAATCTCGCCATAAAGCCAGTAACAAAATCTTCCTCTGAGTACTCCAACTCTCCATGGCTGTAGCACTCGAAAACTCCATGAGAACTCCACCAATTTATCTTTCTTGTGTGTAACTTGAGTAAAGAAAAATGTCTCTTTTTATTTTTTCACTCTCTCACACTCTCACTGTGTTTCTCTTTATCTTTTCGGACTGCACCTCCTGAAGCTCTCACTTGTTTTTTTCTCACAATGGCCGAATGGCTCTCTTGCTTCAGCTCTTCCTCACAGTGTGAGCAAACATGAAGACAACCCACTTCAGATATTTGTCATTGTGAGAGAATTTCTGGGCATTTTAGATCATGTTTGCAAAGAGCTTAGAAGCTCTTAAGCTTTACACTGTCCCAATTCTCTGGTACCATTCTGGTAGGTCAAATTGCTTGGTGTGTTTAAAAGATATAGCTCATCACCAATCAATTTGTAAGTTTATTTATTAATTTATTGATGTGGAGCTTTAAACCATGTAGATTAATTGCTTGCATACTCTAAACAATTGATCCGGGGTTGTTGGGTTGAGTAGAGTAGAGTAGACTGAAATCTTATTTGGGGATATTTAATAACAAGTAATAGCATATTCAATCAGCTAAATGCAGATCTAAATTAGAAATTAACACATGTTACTGCTTGGAAAGAAAAACCAGACTGTAACAATCATTATCCTAGTCAGTAATGTCAACTAGACAAATCCTTCTATTCTAGTACTTAATCTTACCTAAGACAAATTTATTTTGTTTCCATATAGGGTTAGTGACTTGTCAAGGACATGTCTGAATAAAAAGAATGTCCAAGAAGATTCAACCAAAAAATCTATGTATACGGCACAACACAATGTTTATTTTTACTTTTAGTAGATAATTTTCGCCACTTTGTGTACTGATCCACCATATTTTCACAACAAACACTCGTATCAAAATTAGGACCTTACCTATTGCAGAAATTTCTTTCGCTAGGCAAGAATTACACACGGTTAAATGTTTCAAAAGCCAATTTCCAACCTTCTCCCCAATGTGAACATTCTAAGTTTTTTTAGAAAGCTTGACATTCTGTTACAACTTACAACATATTTACTTCTATTTGGAATGGACTCATAAGCATCCTCATTTGATACACCAAATTGTTTTCGAATTTGCTATGAAAGCTTTAAAAAATACTTCAATATATGAATAGTAGACTATTTCTCCTTATACGCCTAAGTACTAATCTTGACCTCTTTTTCCAGGTGCTAGTTATTGTGCAACCATTCGAGAGCTTCTTTCAATCTTCTCCTTATCGTCCAAATCAATCTTATCTGCCAACTTGTCCTTGTCTCCAATGGTGCTCCTCATGTTGTAGATGTACGTCTCCAAATCTTGTTCCTGGCATCAATTCTCTCCTTCACCTTCTTATACTCTTCTGCAAACTGCTCAGCCTCCTCAGCATCCTCTCAATTTGGGTGTTTGCTTAACAGAAAAGGATTGAATCTTAAAGGAGCTGTATGAACCTTTCAAAATCCTGGACTGCATGATCCTTCAAAAATCAATTCAAATCTCAAGGATTAGAGCAGTCCCAACCTATTTCCTCCAGGTATCATGTTAATGAGTAAGGAAAAGAACCTACTACGATGTTTCAAATGCCATGTTTTATGCCACTATACATAAAAACACTCCTGATTAATTTTGGTTTCTCCAAGACCAATTATTTATACTTTTTTTTTTCGATAGGTAAGAAAGAAAATATTATTGAAAAAGGAATAGTAGGAAAAATACACAGGGTTCATGATAGTGGACAAAGAGCAAAAAAAAAAAAAAACAATCATTAAACTTTTCTAAGAGACAAAAGAAAATCTATAAGTGCAGAACAATCCAAGAGTCCCCAACACTAAGACCAATCAAAGAGGGTTTGTTGGCATAAATCTAACAATTAAGCCAGATATTTTCAAGTATCCTCAAAAGAATGTTGTTTACATTCAATCCAAATAGTCCACATTAGACAAACTGGAACCAAATTCCAATTATTAGAATTATGTTTCCCAAGCCAATGATACTAACAAAATAATAAATCTGCAACTAAACCTAGCATGTCCCAATCAATCCCAAACTATACAGTTATTTATTATTTTATATTTCAATTCATCCTTTTATAATTAAATGCATAACACATAATCCATTTGAAATTGAGTGCATTTCTAAACTCTATATTTCATGCTATGCTTTTAATCAATGAAGCTACCGAACGACCATTCAAGAAAGCATAGAGATTTCTGCACTAAAATCTCCTACAAATCTAACAAAACATGGTAGAAGCCCTAAGCAAAAAGAAATAATTTAAGAATTTTTTTTTTGAAATGATCTAAGAATCAGCAAGTGTGACTTTTGAATTTGTTCATGCACCTAATCAATAAATAAACCACATATATCACTTGACCAACTTGATTTTGAGATACTTTATGTGCAGTGATGATTAGAATGATAACAAGGGTAGTTAACAGAGATGAGAGGAGATTGGTATCCAGTTAGTGGATATGTGCCTAAGCAATTGAATCAGAATTTGCCATTTGAAACTGACGAGAATACAAAGGCAAGTCCCTTAAAACATAATCAGCTTGTTGACATCCTTCTCAAACAGGTCATAGTCATGCGTTGCATGTTGTTCCCAGCTCTCCATTCCTTCCAGCTAATGCACCCTTATGTCAGCCGCACAAAATTCCTCAAAATCCAAATTTCTATGTTGAATAGAAACTAATATACATACACAGATAGACAATCAGCTGCCACTCTTATCATCATATATTTTTGGGAAGTAAAATTTTCAAATAAGGTAATCAGTTACAATAAATAGAAATATGAATTTTGACGGCAGTATCATGGTGGCATAATCTAGGGCCTGTGAATCCTTCATTGAATTGGGGGAATTCCTCATCATACCTTGTGAATATAAGAATACAAAAACATCTGTCCGTCTTAAAGTTCTACGCAGAGATGAATCTACTAATGCTAGCCTTAATAGTGTGAATTATCCTGCAGATAAGCCAACTGAGCTACCATTAATTTCTTTTTGAACAAGTAACTTTGGAATGCAGCCAACCATTGATCACTGGAATAGAAATTGTCATTACAAACAAATCAGACTTAAATATAAACACGAGTATATGACGGGCTTTTTATCACTTACTGTAGCTTCACATCGTTACGTTTGGTAATAAAAATTATTTCAGCTTCCAAAGGATCAATTATAATAGAAATTTTTTACTTATAATTAAATCATTTACCACCAATAGTAAAGTCTGCTATTGGCCAAGGACCAAAAATATTTCTTTTAAAATTGTTCTTTCTTTCCATATGCTGGATGCAGTTAAGTAGTTAACAGAGCCTGCTAACTTGAGAATAAGGCAGATAGAAAGGAAAAAAAGGAATTTTGCATGCATGTCTATCTCATTGTAGAAGACTAGCAGTAGGAAAATTCATTGGAATTAGAATGTTGTATATTTATAATACGATTATTGACATAAATAAATGATTTAGAATGGGAGAAACATAGTGGAAACTATACAAACTATACAACACACAAGAATCACAATTAGCTTCTGTTGGTTAGCCCAAAAAAAAACAATTAGCTTCTGTTATATTTTTGGGCAGCCCATCCAAAAGACTCATAAGACTACTAAGTCAGGAAACATATAAAAATTTGGATCCACAAAGTCAGCCCATAGACTTGGTCCCCATGGTTTCGAATTAGCACTTGAAAATTTGTTAGGCCCACAAATACTCAAGCGAACAGCCCATGAGTTTGGTCTATGTGGCTGACCAAATAAACATTTTTGAGCAATTTAAGCTGGGCCCACAGATTCAACTCCAAAGGCCGTTAACGTGGCCCACAGTTTAATGGAATCAACCAATTCATTTTCATTTTGGCATTAGGCGTCAGAGACAACAAAAGCATTTCCAGTCTGTGAAATTAAAGACTTTGCTTTGTCCTCTTGCCCCAGACTTACTGAAAGTCATAACGTGGCCCACAGTAGATGTACTGCTAAAGATATTCTGAAAAACCATCTCACATTTTTCACCATTTTGTAGAAAAGAAACATTAAGCAAAGGGATTACAGGGCCATCCAAATCAAAGAAACAAGGACTGAAACAATATTAAAACCACATCAAAATAAAACTTTAACATTTTAATGCTCACTATAATTTACATAAAAGATACATTTCAAAATTTGGATAGGTGAATATAAATAGTCTCAAACATCCATATGAACTTTGCTTTTCAGGCCCAGTGAGTACAAAAACTGAATCACTAAAACATTTTAATTATACAAAGTTAAAGAAGAAAACAGAAGCTTTTCTCTGATGCTCTAGTTAATCAATGGAGACTGATTTCAAATTTTGAGAGCAATATGGCAATGCCAAAAACGCATCTTTTGCTGAGTTCTGAATGACTTCTTCTAGAGGATATTGTTATGAGAAAGCTTTGGTGTCCAGTTCTCCCTTGCCAAATTATTTCCTCAATATAACAATATTTTTCTACTGGGGGCACTTGATCCTAGCAATAGCAGATATCAAAATAAGACAATAGTAGAAACTAGAAACCAAAGGAACTTGATTTCAATAGAAATGAACTAATGCCTCATATTTCCTTATAACCATTTGTTTCTTGCTTGACTGCTAGCCATTTTTATCTAATTTGTTACCAACAAGCATTCAGTTCAAAAACCCTTTTTTATTATTAAAATGAATTCCTGGACCAGCACCTACAAAATTCCAAATTTAAATGATTATTATAGATCTCAAACAAAGGCTGGATTATTCCTCTATGTCTTTATGGTATGTTAAGCACCATAATAATTCCAAACCACATCAAAGATGAAAGGAAATTCATGTTATGTAAGTTCAAAACCATTTTCCAATTTCCATACAAGGCTTTGATGATGTCTTAAATTTAAAGATCCATCATAATAGAACAACCAAAATTTTGTCCAGGACTACAGCAACTCAGTATATGAAACATAAATTTGGTAATAATCCATTTATTATTCCTAGTATGTTGAATGAACAACCTATGTCTTTGTATACAAACATGCATCCAGATTTTTCTTGAATATACAAAAAGCCAAAGCGACAGAAAATATAAAATTTTACTTTACAACCGGTTATACAATAACTCACCTACTGGATAAACATTTTTCTTAATAGTTATCGTGAATAAGAAATTTCAAAAAATATAGGCTTTATGAATATTGTTATTTTCATAGATAAAAGAATTATAGAGAAAATGTATCAAACTGAATTCTAATAGGCAATCTATTTCACTAGCAAAGCAACTTTAGGGAGGAAAGTGTGAAGTTACTACCTTTCAATAGTCTGATATGAACGAAATACTGATGCACCAGAAGATATTGATAGAACATCCCATGTAGCAATTGTCTAGTTGCCCTAAAGCTGAAGATATCCACAAAAAGGTACTGGTAGAAGATGAAACTTGTTACATTCGTAGCATCTTGCATGCAGATTGAATATTTCTTGTATTAAACAAAATCTGCCAATGGAGAAAGAACAAAAAGGATTCTTAATCTAACCTTTAGGAAGATTGTTACAATATAAGGATTGAGAGAAGTGAGTCAATTTTTTCCTTGTAGATGCATAAATAGTACCAGATTTTTTTTTCCTGAAGAAACACTGCTCTTTACTGATTTAGAATTCTGACCTTGTATCATTTCTGCATACAGAATCAAATCATTGAGAAACTTAACCAAATTCAAACAAAAGAAAACAAGAGAAATTTGGGTATTTTCTTAACAGAAAAGGATTGAATCTTAAAGGAGTTGTATGAACCTTTCAAAATCTTGGACTGTATGATCCTTCAAAAATCAATTCAAATCTCAAAGATTAAAGCAGTCCCAACCTATTTCCACCTGGCATCCTGTTAAAGAGTAAGGAAAAGAACATACTATGAAGTTTCCAATGCCATGTTATAAGGTGTTTTATAGAAAAAAACTCATTAATTTTGGTATCTACAATTCCAGTTATTTAAAAGTCTATATTTCAATTCATACATTTTATATAATTATATGCATACTGTATAATCCATCTAAAATCGAGTGCTTTTCTAAACTCTATTTTTCAAGCTGTTTTTTAATCCAATGAAGCTACAGAACAATCATTCAAGAAAGTTGATACAAATCAAGCAAAAGATGGTAGAAACTTATACAATATATATATATATATAAATAATAATTTATCAACGAATTACCTAATTACTTTTTAAATGATCTCACAACACATTGTTACTCCAATATCAGCAAGTGAGACTTTCCGATCTGTTTAAGTACCTAAATCAACAAACATACCAGGTATATCACTTTACCAACTTGATTTTCAGATACTTTATGTGCAGTGATGATTAGAAATTCAAGGAGGGCAGTTGACTGAGATGAGAGGAGGATTTTTTCCATTTAGGAATATAATAGAATTGAGAAGTTGAAGTTCTGCATAAATTAGTATAGGCAGATGGAGTTTGTCAATGTGTGGGATTGTTGAAGTGTGACACTGCAAGATAGATTTAAAGAAGATAACCCCTTCTTTTGGTTTCTGTCGAATTTGTTTTTCGAGTGTATGACTGACAAGATCCTATGAATTAGAATGCAGATACCAATAATTTGAAAATAATTTATGTTTAAATGTATACCTATTGTTAAAGATTTATCTTCAGAGTTCAGACATTAAAAAGCAAATGAAAAATAGAAACAAATATATATGCTTATGGGAATGGTAATATTTAAACTATATGGTTAACACTTCGACAATACAGGAGAGTTGTGTACTTTAACAATTAATTTCTGATTAAAATACCATTTGTGTGGCAGATTTGGGACTATGCTTAACTAGCTGAAGACTCATGATACACAAAGGGACTATTTTTTTTTTTTTTTTAAAAGGACACAAATTTGCCCCCCAAAAAAAAAAAATTAGTGCAACAAGCCAATTTTACCATCTTGCGATTAGTGGGTATGACCATGGTTTTAAAAACCAAACCGGTCATCAAACCGTTTTTTTAAAAATTTCTGGTTCAACTCCGGTTTTTGACTGGCTTTATGGGTTTTAACCAGACCGGACTGGCTCCCAGTTCCCGATTGAACCGGCCGGACCGGCCGGTCCGGTCTGGTATTTAAAACAGTGGGTATGACACATTATCACAATTTATGTATTATACTGACATAGTGACATCACAAAAGATCCTTCATTTTTGTTCATAATACTTGGAGCCAGGAAAACTAAAAGAGTTTCTAAGTATCCCAACTGGAGACTAACCCAAAATCCTAGCAAAAGAATTTCCAAAAACCATTATATCAACCAAATCATCATGAGATGCCGTGAGGAATACATAACCATAGAACCATTATTAGTTAATAGTGAATACGTGCCTAAAAAATTGAATCAAAACTTGCCATTTGAAACTGACAAGAATACGAAGGCAAGTTCCTTCAAACATAATTGGCTTGTTGACATCCACCTCAAACAGCTCATAGGCATGCCTTGCATGTTGTTCCCAGCTCTCCATTCCTTCCAGCTGATGCAAACTTAGGGCAGCCGCACAAAATTCTTCAAAATCCAATTTTCTGTATTGAATAGAACTAATTCACATACACAAGTAGACAATCCACTTCCACTCTTATCATTATTTTTTTGGGAAAAATTTTCAGTGACAACAAACGGAAATGTGATTTTTGACAGCATTACCATGGTTTGTGTAATCTAGGGCCTATGAATCCTTCATCAAATAAGGGGAATTCCTTATCGCACCCTGAGAAGACAGGAAATTTCAAAAGGTTTTATGAATATTGTTATTTTCTTAGGCATCAAATAGGCAATCCGTTTCACAGTTTTTACTAGCAAAACAAATATAAGGAGGAAAAATTGAAGTGATTAACTATGTGATATTCTGATTTTAATAAAAAAACCTGATAAGGAGGAAAAATTGAATTGATTGCCTAGGTAGTGGTAGAACATCCCAAGTAGCAGTTGCCTAAAACTGAAGCTATCCTCAAAAAGATTTGTATTTTTATTAACTAAATCTGCCAATGGAAAGAACTAAGATAAGGATTCCTAATCCTGACTTATATGAAAGCTATTACAAGATAAGGATTGACATAATTAAGGGCTTGTTTGGTTGTGTTGTTTAAACAACAATTTTCGTTGTTTAAACAACACAACACTTATTTCCACAACATTTTTTCACTCACATTTATTTTCACAACACTTAAATAACGTTACCAAGCGGGCCTTAAGACTCAAGTTTTTACTTGTAGATGTATAAGTAGTACCAGCCATTTTTGATGAAAAACCAACTCTAGCTGGTTTATAATTCCAACCTTGTCTCACATCTGCATACAGAATCAAATAATTGAGGACCTTAACTGAAATTAAACAAAAGAAAACAGGAGAAAGTTAGGTATTTGATTAACACAAAAGGACTAATCTTGAAGGAGACGTATGATTATGAACCTTTAGAAATAATGGATTGTATGATCCTTCAAAACTCAATTCCAATCTCAAGGATAAATGAGCATTGTTGGAGCAGTTCCCACCTTTTCCACCAAGCATCAAGCTGACAAGTAAGGAGAAGAAAATACTAGAAAGTTTTTAACGCTATGTTTTATGCTGGCTTACAGAAAAAACACAGTGGTTTATTTGTTTGAATCACTTGCATTTTGGCCTCCGATTTCAAAAATAAATCATTCAAAAAACTTTTTTTTTTTTTTTTTAATTTCAACTAACCAAACATGTTTTTTATTTCAAAAATACAAGAAAACTGTTTTTTCTTTATATTCCCAAAAAACAAGTTTTTGAAAATAAAAAACAAAAACTATTACCAAACATAACCTTTAGTATTTCACTTCATTCATTTTTTTTGGGTAACAAAACGCATAAAGTAGAATCTATCCAAAATCTAGCGCATTTTTACGCTCTAAATTTCAAGCTGTGCTTTTAATCCAATATCACTACACAAGTAACACAACAATAATTCAAGAAAGCATAGAGATCTCTGTGTTAAAATATCTTAAAATTTGAGCAAAACATGGCATGGTAGAAACTTATACATAAAAATGAATTTCAGCGACCAAATACTGGCACTAGATTAGTTATCTAAGTTGATCTTTGACAACATCCGTAGCATCTTGCGTGCAAATTTTGGATTTGTATTTTCATTAACTAAATCTGCCAATGGAAAGAAAACAAGATAAGGATTCTTAATTAATCTGACTTTTATGAAAGCTATTACAAATTTATGCACCTAAATCAATAAACCAAGCATATCACCTTAACAACTTATTTATGACATACAAAAGAAATTATTTGGATGAAGAAGCAAAAGATAGGTTTATGTACAACACTTTCAGGAAAAATTTTATAAAGAAGAAAATAAAGGAAAAAGAAGGTACCAACCCACCTAGTTGTTGTCTATTTGCACAATTGCAGAGCCCAAAAGTTTTTAAACAAGCAAAAGTACAATTGGGACTTTTTCGATGATTCAATTGCTTTTGCATATGAGCAGTGGTACCAGTAGCATGCTTCTTTTCCTGTTGGGTTTAATTAATTATATATAAATGCAAATGTATTTTAGTAGAAAGACCCAAAGAAAAGAAAGAATTGGGAGTAATCATACCTGAAAATTTGAAGAATTGGGTTCACCCACATGAGCAATTTTAGGCAATCCTCCAATGATTCCTTTGCTCCCTTTCAGTTGTTTGTATAGCGCTTTGAAAATCAAAGACGAAAGAAAATCCATGTTATGTAAGTGCAAAACCACTTTCTATACAAAGCTCTTATGATATCTCAACTTTTGATATCCATCTTAACGGAATATTTGTGCAGGACAATAGCTACACAGTCTATGAAACATAAGATTGGTATTAATCCATTTATTCTTCCTAGTTTGTTGAATCAACGAATTATGCTTTTAATCCATCAACCTGATGGCTTTGTTTACAAACTAATATGCACCCATATTTTTATAGAATATGCATTTTATTTTTATTTGTAGTTACTTATCAAAAAAAAAAAAAAATTTATAGAATATACAAAAAACCAAACATATAGAAAATATAAATCAACTTCACAACCTGTTAATATTATAAAGTCACCTATTTAACCTGGAAAATATTTTGTTTTCTCAATAGTTGTTGAAACTAAGAAATTCAAACATAGGCTTTATGAATATTGTTATTTGCGTAGGTAGAAGAGAGTTATAGAAGTAATCCATCATATTGACTCTCATAGGCAACATATTTTACAGTTTTCACTAGCAAAAAATATATAGGAAGGAAAAAGTGAAGCGATTACCCTTGTAAAATTCTGAATGAACAAAAAAAACTGATACTCCATAGGGTAGGCGTAGAACATCCCAAGTAGCAACTAGCAATTGCCTAAAACTGAAGCTATCCTCAAAAAGGTATTGGTAGAAGATGAAACTAACATCCATAGTACCTTGCATGCAAATTTTGGATTTGTATTTTCATTAACTAAATCTGCCAATGGAAAGAAAACAAGATAAGGATTCTTAATTAATCTGACTTTTACGAAAGCTATTACAAATTTACATTGTAAGGATTGAGATAATTAAGACTCAATGTTTTGCTTGTAGGTGCAAAAGTAGTACCAGCCTTTTTCGAAGAAACAACAACTCTAGCTGATTTAGAATTCTGACCTTGTCTCATATCTAGATACAGAATAAAATTATTGAGAACCTCAACTGAATTTAAACAAAAGAAAACAAGGAAAGTTGGGTATTTGATTAACACAAAAGGATTGAATCTTAAAGGAGATGTATGAACCTTTGGAAATAGTGGAGTGTATGATCCTTCAAAAATTAATTCAAATCTCAAGGATAATTGAGCAGTATTAGAGTAGTCCACATCTATTTCCACCTGGCATGAAGCTGTCAAGTAAGGAGAATAAAATACTAGAAAGTTTCCAACACTATGTTTTATGATGGTTTATAGAAAAACACTCCGATTTTTTTTTGCTTGAATTCAATTGGGTTTCGGTTTTCCCAATTCCAAAGAATAATTATTTTAAAATTTAATATTTCAGTTAAAGTGGAATCCATCAGAAATCTAGTGCACTTCTAAGCTGAAAATTTCAAGCCGTGCTTTTAATCCAATCATGATACACAACTATAATTCAAGAAAGCATACAGATTTATATGTCAAAATATCTTAAAATTTGAGCAAAATATAACATGGTAGAAGCTTATACATAAAAATGAATTTCAACATCTAAATACCTGTTTAGCTATACAAGTTGATCTTCCCGAATAATATCAATCCAATATCAGCAAGTGAGACTTTCCAATCTTTTTATGCACCTAAATAAATAAACAAAAATCAAGTATATCACCTTAACAACATATATTTTGAGATACAATAGAAATTACTTGGGTTTATATATCTGCCTTAATTTCTTCTTTTCCCCTACTGGTACGGCAAGAGGTCATTATCTCAAATGACAAATTTTGTGAGAGAAGAAAACAAAAGAAAAAGAAGATACTCACCTCCTAGGTGTTGACTTTTCGCACAATTGCAGTGCCCAAAAGTTAAAAAAAAAAAAAAGAGTACAACATTGGGAGTTTTTCTATGATTTAATTGCTTTTGCATATGAGAGCAGTGGTACCCATGGCATCCACACCCTTCCTGATGTGTTTAATTAATCCTTATACTTCATAGTTCACATAGCCAAAAAAAAATCTGACATATGAAATAAATGCAAATGTTTTTGGACATACCAAGAATTGGGTTCATCAGTGAGCAATTTTAGGCAATTGTCTCATGTTTCCTTGGCATCCTTTTAGTTTTTTGTACAGTGCTTTGAATAAATCTGCATATTAAATTGCAAATAAATTGGAAGAAGATAAAGAAGTTGGCACAAAAAGAAAAGAAATAGTACAAGTTGTAGTTCTTACCCGAAGAAGCTGAAGGATATTAGTTGCCGAACAAGAATTTAATTCTTACAAGTTGTATCTTTCTTTCAAGTGGGGACACTTATAGATTATCAGGGTTTGTAAAGAGGAGAGCCGATGCATTCCTGATGGAAGTGATATCAGACAGGGCAAATTGTAAATTTCAAGATTCTGAAGTGCAGTAAGGTTGCCAATCCCTTCGGGGAGTGATATCAGACAGGGCAAATTGTAAATTCCAAGATACTGAAGTGCAGTAAGGTTGCCAATCCCTTCGGGGAGTGATACCAGACAGGGCAAATTGGAAATTTCAAGATTCTGAAGTGCAGTAAGGTTGCCAATCCCTTCGGGGAGTGATACCAGACAGGGCAAATCGGAAATTCCAAGATTCTGAAGTACCGTAATTTGAGGGCTGACACCAACAGATTGTGTGTCTTCATCACAGAATAGATCAACCTCCTTGCACTCTCTAATGAGCAGCGTCTTGAGGGAGGTGAGATGTTGCATAAATAGAGACAGAGATAGAGACTTTAGTCTATTGCATCCCTCTATCCGTAGCTCCTCGAGAGAAGCCAGGTTTTGCAACCACTGCTCTGGCAGAAACTCTATGTCCTCAATCCAAGACAAAGATAGAATCTTTAATTTGGAGAGAGGAGGGGAGGAGTTCGAAGCAGAGGGAACCGAAGAGATTGCTGTCATATTCATTGTTTGTTGCAATGGATTGCAACTGGAAAATGTCAGTTGTAGCAGCTCTTCAAGATTTGGAAACAACGGCATGCAAGTCAGGTTTTTGCAAGCACTAATTTGCAACTGTAAAAGACGAGGAAAAGAAGGCAATGATACATGCGGCTGGTATTGTTGACTTGATGTTGCCACACCCACCGTATCCCTCCTCCACCATCCCTTTAGATTAGGGCAAGAATCTAGCTTGAGTGACTCTAGGGATGGGAAAAATGCTGATGAAGCAGAGATCTCTTCAGTGATTTCCCGGTCTGATATGTATTCCAGACGAGGCATATCTCGTAGAGATAGATTTCGGAGATTTGGGAGGTGATACATTGGCAATGGATGTTGGCACATCGAGTTTGATATTTCTAATATCACAAGACCAGTCAGCGAAGGAAGCCAACTCGGAAATCTCACACCCTGGTACCCTTTCACATTCAACATTTTTAAATTCTGGTGTGGCCAGAGACCTTCCATTAAATTTTCATCTTCACAAACACCTGCGACATCGTTACCCACCTCATCATCCCATATTAATTTCAATTTTCTAAGATGCTGCTTGTCCTTCAAATTCGCAGCCTTGGCTTTAGAGGCGGCATCTTTCACCCGTACCTTAATTTTAATACTCAGTTCTCCTCTCAAGTTATTTAGCTTGTTCAATTCCGGAAGACCAGCGCAAGTAAGTTCCTCGTTTACAATAAACAACAGTAATTCTCGAAGAGAAGTCAATTGCCCTAATCCGGGTGGCATGTGAGTCAAACTGTCACAATCTTTTAAATCAAGATTCCAGAGGTTGAACAAATCTTGAATGTTTCCCGGTAGTTCTTTAAGCTTTTTACAATAACTGAGGTTTAATGTTTGCAAATTCAACAATCTAGTAATAGAACTGGGGAGAACTTCAAAACTATTCCAAGAAAGATCAAGGTACTTCAAATATGTCAACTTTTCTATAGAATTTGGCACCGTCGTAATATTTGAGCCTTGTAGATCTAATGCACGCAACCATCTTAAACTAGAAAAAAGTATTTCAAGAGGTGAATTTTGACAACTTGATTCTTCCTCACCTAGATCAGTTCTTAAAATGAGCGTGCGTATCTTCTTTGCTTTGAATATGGAGCTTAAATCCTTCTTAAGAACTCTGTGATATGCAGTTGATAGGTGACGAACATTCTCATTGACATTTTTTATATTTGAATCAATATATGTGCACTCAACTCTTGAGATTGATTGTGCAAGATCATGGATTAAATCATGCATTTTAAAACTAATTATATTCCCAAAATCATCTTCTTTAGCTTCTTGGAAGAAAGACCTCCAAAGTAGATCCATACAGTACTCATTAGCAACATCCTCCATTTGTAGCTTTTCATTTGATAACTGGATAAATCCTTGTGCTATCCATAGATTTATCAATGTCAACTTTGAAATCTTATAATCTTTAGGAAACAATGAACAATAAGCGAAACAACACTTTAAATGTGATGGGAGATAATCATAACTCAATTTTAGAATTGGTAAAATGTCACTATTATTTCCTACTTGAGTTACATTTGTAAGTTCTTTATTCTTGATATATAGCCATTCATCCTCTGTCTTTTTGAAGTATAATATTCTCCCAATAGCCTTTATAACAAGAGGCACTCCATAACATTTTTGTACAATATCCTTTCCAATTTCTTCAAGATTAGGATTAATCATCTCTTGCCCTCTTTTAAATGCCATTTGCTTAAATAAAGACCAAGCTTGGTTTTTTGAAAGGCCTTCTAAATAATACGGTGAGACTGTGCTAGTAATCTCTGCAACCAAGTTAGTCCGTGTTGTTATCACCACCTTACTTCCCTTTGAGCCACCTATCAAAAGTCTTTTCAAGTTACACCACTTTTCCGCATCCTCATTCCACACATCATCCAACACAAGTAAATACTTCTTTTGGTTGAGTGTTTCACGAAGTTTATTTTGTACTTGCTCCATGTCAAGGTTTTCATGTTTCAAACCAATTGCACATCCAATTATCTTTTCAGCAATTGTTTTTACATCAAAGACATCAGAGACACACACCCACATGTGCAACTCAAAATAATTCTTCACTTTCTCATCGTTGTATACATATTGAGCAAGTGTGGTCTTCCCCAGCCCTCCAATCCCCACTATGGATATAAACGAAACATTCTCTTGCACATCATAGTCCAATAATAGATCTATAATGGCTTTCTTATCCTCTTCTCTCCCAATAACTTCTTCTTCACATACAAATGAGTAAGTTTGATCCCTCTCCCTAGTCACAACCCTTGTTTCTGATGGATGTACTACAAACTGAAACTTATTCATATCATTTGCTATTGCATCAAATCTCTCCCCCATCGATGTTATTTTTTTAGCCATAGCATCACGAAAAGCAGGTTGGTTTGAACTCGAAAAGAAAGTAGTAAGAGAAGTACGTACCCTCTTTGCCATTTGATCACCACCCATCACCCTTTGACGCGTATCTTCAGTGTAGAATTCGGTCAGCAAGTCATCCGCATCATAGACTGCATCTCTGAGCTTCTTAATCCAGTGCTTGACTCGATGGTTCTTGACCTGCTGCTCCTCAGCATCCAGAAGTACAGCTTGAACAGCGGAAACAGTATCCTTCAATTTTTCGAACTCATCTTCGACACCCCACATGGATCCAATCTCTGCGAAAACCATAGAGCCCAAATTTTCAATGATCGTCTGCGCAACGCCATACAGGATTGCTTCGGCCATTTCTTCTTGGTAAGCGAAAGAAAACACTGAAAGATAGATTAGATCACAAGAGAGCAGAAAGCAGTAGTGGTTGAAGTTGAAATGCCAAATGTGTGAGAAGAAAATAAAAGGTTTGAAGTTGCTCCGGTTCACCAATATTCATAAAAGGGACCCCACTACAAAGCTTAATAATGATTCTACGGACTTCTACCTTAGAAAAAGCTTCACCATTCAACTCCGCGTGAACGTGGTAGGGTCACTTTTTCCTTCTTGTCATTTTGTTCGAGTTCTTTTTACTTTTCTTTCTGTGTATTTTTTTAAAAAAAATTGTTGAAATTGACTCTGATAGCATCTCCACCGTAAGTTGTGTTATTCTATTTAAAAATTAATTGATTAGGAAGAAGACACATTTTTTTAACATCATATTTCATAAGTTTATTTTTAGAGTAATTGAAAGGGTCAAATTATGGTTTTCATAGTTTTAAAAATTATTTGACGACACTAATTAGTTTTTTTTTTTTAATAAGAATAATAATTTTTTTTTTTTGAGAAACAATAAGAATAATATTGGATATATAATTATATTGAATATCTATATATTTTTTTACTTCTATTTACTTTTCTAATTTTTACTGTAATTACAAAAGAAATATTTTCAATAATTAATAGTGTCAAAATTCAAAGACTAGACGTTGCAACAAAATAAAATATGATTTTATAATGATATTTTTAATTTTATACATAAAATGGAAAATTACAGAATTAATTATAGATGATTGTAGCAATTTAAATTATTGTTTAGTTACATTTTAATAGATCGATCACAAATGATTGGGTAGAAATATGTTAAGAAACAATTATTTTTATATATTCTTTTAATAGAAACAGTGATTGAGTTGAAATATGTTAAATTATTGTTTAGTTATATTCATTCCCTGTTTTTTCGAAGCAATTCTTAAGTACGTGAGAAAAGGTATAACGTATAAAAGTTTGAAGTTGCTCCGAAAGAAGGTTGGGCTTTACTAAAGATGAAAAAGGGCCCCCCACTGATCAATAATGATTCCACTTGAGAAAAAAGCTTCACAGCTGCAATAATTTCACTCCGCGTGAAGACTATAAAGAATATGTCCACACTTTCAGTTTCAGCGACACATGCATGTGAAATGTCGACATAAAGTTTTATTTTTTCCATTGTCTTTTCTTGGTTTTGTTTTTTACTTAAAAAAAAAATCTGGAAGGTAAGGGGGTCTGTGTTGCTAAGAAAATTCATTGGTTGGGAAGAATGAAATTCGACTTGAATCCTATAATCTGATATGTAATTTCCTGCAATCTCATAAATAATCCACACAAGTTCAAAATCAATCCAATCAGGATATGTTTGGAAAGGAGTGAGGTGATGATATAGAGATTCAGCCTTTTCTCATAATGAAACATTTAGAATTGCAGAAAATCATGCGGTAGATGATGTAACTATATGCTACCATACTTTATAATCACTGAATCATCTTTAGTTAATTGTGGATGCCTACCTAAGAAATGGCATCAAAATTTTCATTTGAAAGTGATGAGAGTATCAAGGCATGTTCCTCTATAATAATCAGTTTTGTTCTCATTTCTCTCAAACAGCTTATAGGCCATGCCTTGAATGTTGTTCCCAATTCTCCATTTCCTTCCATCAGATGACTTATGGCCGCCACACAAAATTGTTCAAAATCCAATATTCTATATCGAATAGAACTAATATGCAACATACACAAGTAGACAATCAGCAGCCACTATTATCATTATAGTGTTATTTTAGGAAATAAATTTTTATTAAGGCAATCAGTTTTAACAAACAGGGATACAAATTTTGACAGTATTACCGTGTTGGCATAATCTAAGTCCTGTGAATCATTCATTGCATTGTTAGAGTTCTTTATCACAGCCTGCTGCTAGATCTACCACTACTACTAATGGCCCAAGAGTATTAAAATAAGAGAAGACAAGATTAGAAAAACATCTGACCTTCTTAAAGGTTTGTAACAAAGAGGTGAAATCACTCATGCTAGGCCTTAATAATGTGAATTGTTCCTGCAGAGACACTAACTGAGCTACAATTAATATCTTTGTAAAAGGCTTCACCAGAAAGAACACCCTTTTTTATCAAGAAATTTTATTTTGTATATTGCAGTCACTTGATTTTTGATACCTCCACCCTTCACCTTCCATTGCGCATATATCTAGCCCAATATCTGATTCAATTCATATTAATCCATTAATCGCCACAATTAAAAAGAAAAAAAAATAGTCTCTCTCTTTTTCAATGTGAGATTAAATATTTTCATTAATTCCACATCTTCCATATTCATTCTCACATTTTTACATTTATGTTGTAATATTTATTTATTTTAATTAATTAATATTAAAATGTTCCAACATAATTTAATAACAAATTTGAGATGATTTCTACTCAATTTTACTTTCTTCTCTTACCTATTTAAAAAAACTTCGATTTCTTAAATTTATTCTATTTTGCTAGAAATTCTCAAGAGATTTTTTTTCTTCATTATCTTTTTTAAAAACAAACTAAATGGGAATTAAGAGGTCTATACTACTTAGAAAATTAATTGGCTGGGATGAAAAAAATTTGGTTGGGCCTACCAATCAAATAATACTTACTTTCTATATGTTGGCAAGCTTATTCTAGGTTAATCTTGATAAATCATGATGAAACAAGAAACTCATTCACTCAAAAGATATTAGAAGAGAGATTGAGAATGACAAGCAAAAGAGAAGAGAGTTTAAGAAGGGAAAATCAAACCATGAGAAAAGTGATGGGAATCTTATTTAGAATATGCTAAAATCCTATGATCTCCTATCATCTGATATATAATTTCTTGTGACCTAATTAAAAAAATTGCATTGCTTTAAGTCAATGCAGTCAAACTATGTTGGAAAAGAATAGTGTGAATATCAGAGGTTTGAACCTTTTGTTTCCAGAATTTGAAATATAAGAATATATTTTAAGAATAAAGGAAGAAACATAACAATATACAACACGCTTAGGAATTAAGATTGCAAATGATCACATTGCAAATGATGTAACGTTGTGCTAACATTTGTACAGGGTATGAGGAGCTAAAGTAAACCTAAGTAACTTGATGAAATAATATTCCAATCAACACTAAGAATTGCTATTTTGCCGTTCTATTTTCAAATAAATAGATAAATAAATAAATAAATAAATCTATTGCCTAGTGAAGGAGAGAACTTTCGGTGAAAAGTTTCAAGTCAAATACTCATCAGCTCAATTAAATGAAAAAAAAAAAATTTTTTTTTGAGGGAATTCATTCCTTTTTCATTTTCAATTTTTTTTTTCTCCGTTCTCTCTAAATGGATTATATCTCACAACCATTAAAAAGAGCTGGAAGAATCGCTCCATACAAGAATAATATTTTTAATAAGAATAATATAGGATATATAGTTATATTGAATACCTATATATATATATATATATATATATATTTTTTTTTTTTACTTCTATTTAATTTTATAATTTTTACTGTAATTACAAAAAAAAAATATTTTCAGTAATTAATAGTGTCAAAAATCAAAGACTAGACATTGCAAAAAAATAAAATATGATTTTATAATGAATTTTTTAATTTTATACATAAAATGGAAAATTACGGAATTAATTATAGATGATTATAGCAATTTCCATTTTAATAGATCACAAATGATTGAGTAGAAATATGTTAAGAAACAATCATTATATATATATATATATATATATTCTTATGCTTATATTTTGTCAATATATATATATTTTTTGATAGGTATTTTGTCAATATTAAATAGATGCTAGTTTTATTTATTATTTATATTAACTTAATTTTTTAATTTTAGTGTTTATTATTATTATTATTATTTTTTTGAAAGGCATTATTTTTATTTATTTTTATTTTTTTTATTATTATTTTTTTTTAGTTTGGGCTCCTAAGAAATAACAATCCAGATATCGTTCCTGCATTAACAAATAAAGAGAATGAGCAAAATTGCACATTAACCTTAAACTTCCATGTTGTTACACTAAGACCTGCCAATTTGATACATTATAAGCCATGTTTTTAGTGCCTTGAATATATTACTGCCAGTAAGATGTGTGAGATTCTTTTTCTTTCCCATTTGGTGCTCTTTCTTCAAGCTAAGACCCAATTCTTCTCGTTAATCTGCTGATAAAACTTTGGTCCAAGTTTTGGATACAGTGTTTACTTCTCAAATAGGTCTATGATAGTGTGTTTCTGATTTATTATTTTTATGGGTTATTTTGGTACTCCCATTCTCGAAATTTTAAAAATTTGCTATGTTCAACTTCATAATTAATCATGTTTGCGAGGCTAAAACAATGGAATAGAACATATCCTTGAAAATATTTGTTGCTTTCAAAAATGCATTTGCTGATATTTAAGTTTTTTTTACTATATTCCTTATCATCCTAAAGAGAATAGTGGGCAGATTAAGTGATAACCATTCAAATTTGAAACCTTGACAATAGATTAAGAGAAGTAGCTTCATTCCTTGTTCTTTTCGAAGCAATTCTTAAGTACGTGAGAGAAGGTATAAGTTTGAAGTTGCTCCGATAGAAGGTTGGACTGTACCAAAGTTGAAAAAGGGCCCCCCACCCCCACTGATCAATAATGATTCCACTTGAGAAAAAGCTTCACAGCTGGAATAATTTGACTCCGCGTGAAGACTATAAAGAACATGCCCACACTTTCAGCGACATATGCATGTGAAATTTTGACATGAAGTTTTATTTTTTCCATTGTCTTTTCTTGGTTTTGTTTTTTACTTAAAAAAAAAAAAAAAAAAAAACTGGAATGGGAGGGGGTTCTGTGTTGCTAAGAAAATTCATTGGTTGGGAAGAATGAAATTCGACTTGAATCCTATAATCTGATATGTAATTTCCGGCAATCTCATAAATAATTCACATAGGTTCAAAAATCAATCCAATCAGGATATGTTTAGAAAGGAATGAGGTGATATAGAGATGCAACCTTTTCTCATAATGAAAAATTGCAGAAAATCATGCTCCAGATGATGTAACCATACGCTACCATACTTTCTAATCACTGAATCATCATTAGTTAATTGTGGATGCCTACCTAAGAAAATGGCATCAAAATTTTCATTTGAAAGTTCCTTTATAATAATCAGTTTTGTTCCCATTTCTCTCAAACAGCTTATAGGTCATGCCTTGAATGTTGTTCCCAATTCTCCATTTCCTTCCATCAGATGACATATGGCCGCCACACAAAATTGTTCAGAATCCAATATTCTGTATCGAATAGAACTAATATGCAACATACACAAGTAGACAATCAGCAGCAACTCTTATCATTATAGTGTTATTTTTGGAAGTAAATTTTTAGTAAGGCAATCAATTTTAACAAACAGAGATACAAATTTTGACAGTATTACCATGTTGGCATAATCTAGGTCCTGTGAATCATTCATTGCATTGTTAGAGTTCTTTATCACAGCCTGATGCTAGATCTTCATCTACCACTATTAATAATGGCTCGAGAGTATTAAAATAAGAGAAGACAAGATTAGAAAAACATACCATCTTAAAGGTTTGTATTAAAGAGGTGAAATCACTCATGCTAGGTCTTAATAGTGTGAATTGTTCCTGCAGATACACTAACTGAGCTACAATTAATGTCATTGCAAAATACGATCACGATGGCACAAAATCATATGTTTACTCCTCCCATTATATCCAATGTTACAAATCAAGGATATTGTATAAACAAATAATAACTCTTTTCACGGCTCTAATAAAGTTAAGTACTAGAATTTAATGACAGATTCTAGATGATTTCTACTCAATTTTACTTTCTTCTCTTACCTATTAAAAAAAATCTTCAATCTCTTAAATTTATTCTATTTTGCTAGGAATTCTCAAGAGATTTTTTTTTCTTCATTATCTTTTTTAAACAAATTGAATGAGAATTAAGGGGTCTATACTGCTCAGAAAATTAATTGGTTGGGCCTATCAATCAAATAATACTTACTTTCTATATGTTGGCAAGCTAATTCTAGGTTAATCTTGATAAATCATCATGAAACAAGAAACTCATCCACTCAAAAGATATTAGAAGAGAGATTGAGAATGACAAGCAAAAAAGAAGAGAGTTTAAGAAGGGAAAATCAAACCATGAGAAAAGTGCTGGGAATCTTTTTTAGAATATGCTAAAATCCTATGATTCTTATAAGGTTCCTATCATCTGATATACAATTTCTTGTGACCTAATTAAAAAAATTGCATTGCTTTAAGTCAATGCAATCAAAATATGTTGGAAACGAATAATTTGAATATCCGTGATTTGAATCTTTTGTTTCTAGAATTTGAAATATAAGAATAAAGGAAGAAACATAACAATATACGACACTATTAGGAATTAGGATTGCAAATGATGTAACATCGTGCTAACATTTGTACAAGGTATGAGGAGCTAAAGTAAACCTAAGTAACTTGATGAAATATTATTCCAATCAACACTGAGAATTGCTATTTTGCCGATTTTCAAATAAATAGATAAATAAATAAACCTATTGCCTAATTAAGGAGAGAACTTTCGGGGAAAAATCTCAAGTCAAATACTCATCAGCTCAGCTAAATGGGAAAAAAGGAAATAGAAAAGAGTGAGGAAATTCATTCCTTTCTCACTTCCGTTTTCTTTTTTTTCTCTGTCCTCTCTAAATAAATAGTGAAAATAGACTTAAAACTTGGAATGTTGTCATATGGATTATATCTCACAGACCGTTAAAAAGAGCTAGAAGAACTACTCCATACAACTTGATCAAAACCCAACCAAAAGAAAACCAATCCAAATGCTGACCTCCACAATCACATGCTTAAAACAATCAATACTGTCAGATCAGTGAAGATTAGCATTTAAAAGCTTGTTACACTGATGGGCCAAATAGAATGAAGATACAGATATCTAAGCCGTGAAAATAGTATATGATACAAATCAGATTTATGTATCAGCTTCCACATCACTCAGTTTATTTTTTGCTAACAAAGGTTGATCGTAAAACACCCAAAGGTGAAAAAGACTAGAATAGAAGTAATTCTGGAATGCTGCCTGCCTACCATTGGCATTGATCAACTAGAATAGAAGTTGTTGCTACGAATCAGATTTCGATAAAACTACTAGGAGTGACTTTGCTTTGTTCCTTATTGTTGCTTCAAACAATCACCTATGGCAAAAAAAAATTATTTCAATTCCCAAGAATCATTGTAAGGATTTAATTTTGCTTATAATTGAATTATTTACCTCCAATAGCAAAATTTGCTAATGGCCAAGGACTAAGAAATTTTCTTCTAAAATCTTTATGTTCTTCCCTTATGTTGGATACATTGAGTGGCTAACAGAGCCTCATTAATTGTTTAGATGATATGGACAAATTCTGTAATCAAATAGTTTTGTCAAATGTTATGAAGCCTAGGTTTGTCAAGATGAAATTGATAAATAGAGCAACTTAAGGTAACATCCAGTTAAGTTACAATATTTTTGGTTATTTTAGTTATAGTTTAGGTTAGTAGAACTGTCTAATCATCTCTTTTATGATATTAAGTTGAGTAACATCAATAAAAAGAAAGATACAAATGTATTTATTATACTATAAAAATAAGAGATGCTTATCCCTAGGGCTGTCCATGGGTCGGGTGGATCGGGTTTTTGCCCAACCCGCAACCGACCCATACAAGATCGGGTGGGTGGTTTTTCAACCCGCAAGCAATCTGTAGCAGTAACGGATTCGTCGGTTCGGGTTGTCGGCGGGTGGTGGTCGCTTTCAGGTGTACCTGATTATCACCGAAATGCTTCAAAATGTGGTGAGATCTTGCCAGATTCGGCGAGATCTTGCTAGATCCATCCAAAATTCGGTGAGATCCTGTTGGATTCAGCGAGATTTCTAGCAAATCGTGATAAGAAATCACTAGTTCAGCCAGATCCGGTGTTTATTGTGCCTAAAATCGACGGATTTAAGTGAAAAAGTGGCCAAAATCTGGAAAAAAGTGGCCGGAATCTAGAAAAAAATGGTTGGAATTTGGAAAATTTTTTGAATTTTGAATGGACTTCGATTTGGGTCAGGTTTCACGAGTTTTGAAATTAAAAACCGACAACCGACCCGCTGGGGTCGAGTTAATGAGGTCGGAGCGCGCGTTTGAATGCCCAAGTCGTCGGATCCGGTGGCGGTGAGTCGGACAGGTTGGGCGGGTGACTGGTTTCCATGAACACCCCTACTTATCCCTATAGTGAAGGTACCGTAAAATCCATTGGAAAAGTTAATCCGTTAAGGGTATTTTGGGCAGCAAATTAAGTAAGTCCCAAGGCCCAAAAACCCATTTAAACCTCTAGCCCATCAAATGACTCACAAGAATACTAAGCAAGAAAATATGTTAAATTTGGATCTACAAAGACAGCCCATAGACTAGGTCCGCAAGTCTCATTGAACTAGCACTTGAAAACTGGTTAGGCCCACAAATGCTCAGGCCAACAGCCCATCATAAGTTTGGTCTATGTAGCTGACCCAAAAAACATTTGGGAGCAAAGCTGGGCCCACCAAATCAATCCCAAAGGCCATAATGTGGCCCAAAGTTTGGTGAAATCAACCCTAGAAATTAAAGAGTTGTCTTTGTCCGACACCAGACCTATTGAACTAATGCCTCACATTTCTTTATATCCATTCGTCTCTTGCTTGACTGCTAGCCATTGTTATATGATTTTATAGATATCAAACAAAGGCTGGATTCTTCCTTTATGGCTTCTTGGTATATTAAGCACCTTAATAATTCATGACTAACAGACAGAAAAGGTTCCCTTTCAAAAAAAAAAAAAACAGACAGAAAAGGTTTGAAGCTTTTAAAAATTGTATGAAGCTTTTATATTTCAATTCATCCGTTTTTAAATATTAAATGCATAGTGTATAAACCCAGCAAAAAAAATGCATAGTGTATAATCCATCTTAAATTGAGTGCATTTCTAAACTCTATATTTCAAGTTGTACTTTTAATCCAATGAAGCTATAGAACAATCATTTGAGAAAAGCAGTGATATTTTTTGCATTAAAGTTTCCTACAAATCGAACAAAAAATGATAGAAGCTTATACATTAAAAAAAAAATTTATTTAAGTAATGAGTACCTGATTACTTTTTTGAAATGATTTAACAACACAGTGTCATTCCAATATCAGCAAGTGTGACTTTCTAATCTGCTAAAGTGTTGTCAATGGGTGAGATTGTTGAAGTGTAGCACAACAAGACATTGATTTACGTTGAATTTGTAGTATGACTAACCGGATACTATAAAATTAGAATGCAGATATAACAATAATATGAAAATAATTAATGTTTAAACTTGGGTACCTATCATTGAACATTTAACTTTGGAAATTTAAAAGCAACTGAAAAATATAAACAAAACACATTTAATCGAATGGTAATATGTTAAGCTATATGCTTAACACTAGAATAATGCAGGGAGAGAGACGTGTATTTTAACAATTAATTTTTTAATTAAATACCATTTATGTGGCAGATTTGGGACTATGCTTAACTAGCTGAAGATCCACGCTACGCAAGGAATTAGGAAAATTTTCAAATAAGGTAATCAGTTACAGCAAACAGAAATGTGATTTTTGTCTGCATTACCATGGTTTCATAATCTAGGGCCTGTGAATCCTTCATTGAATTGAAAGGAATTCCTTATCACATCATGCAAACCTTAAAGGGGACTAGCATAGCACTAGGCACTATCATATATATATAAAGTCAAAGCCCATACATTTGGCTTATTGAGAAGCTCTGGTTGAAAGTCATTTCCAGTTGTGAAATTAGAGAGTTGGCTTTGTCCAAGACCAGACCTATTGAAATTCAAAATCGGCCAGTAGGTGTGCTGAAGATATTATGAAAAACCATTTCACCATTTTGTAGAAAAGAAACTATAAGCAAAGGGATTCCAGGGCCATCCAAAACAAAGAACCAAGGACTGAAGCAACATTAAAACCACATCAAACTACTAACTTTAAAATTTAGCGTTCACCATAATTTACTTAAATGTTACATTTCAAAATTTGGATGGGTGAACATAAATATTCTCAAACATCCATATGAACTTTGATTTCCAGACCCAATGAGTAGTGAATAGTGAGTACAAAAACTGAATCACTTAAGATTTTAATTATACAAAATTAAGTAGTCTGATCAACAGAATATGCCTCTGTGGGGAAAAGAAGAAAAATGAAGCTTTTCTCCAATGCTCTAGTAAATCAATGTTGACCAATTCCAAATTCTGACAGCAATAAGGAAATGTCATCTTCTATTTGAACCCAAAAGATCATATTTTGCCTGAGTCTTAAATAATTTCTTCCAGAGAAGATCGTTGCAAGAAAGCCTTGGTGTGAAGTTCTTCCTTGTCATATTATTTTCTTAATGTAACAATATTATCTACTTACGGCACTTTGAATCCTAGCAATAGCAGATATCAAAATAAGAAATTAGTAGAAACCAAAAGAACTTGATTTCATTGCTTGACCGCTAGCCATTGTTAATTTATTAGTTACCAACAAGCATTTAATTTTTTATTTTTTTTTAATTTATCATTAAAATGAATTCGTGGACCAGAGGTACCCTACAAAATTCCAAATTTATGTGATTTTTATAGATGTCAAACAAAAGCTGGATTATACTTCAAAACTACATCAAAGATGAAAGGAATCCATGTTATGTAAGTTCAAAACATTTCAACCAAGGCTTTAATGAAGTCTTAACTCTAAAGATCCATCTTAATGGAACATCCACAATTTTGTCCAGGACTAAAGCTACTCAATATATGAAACATAAAATTGTAATAATCCATTTATTCTTCCTAGTATGTTGAATCAACAACCTATGCTTTTGATCCGTCAACCTTATCGCTTTGTTTACAAATATGCATCCATAGTTTTCTGGAATATACAAAAAGCCAAAGCTACTAAAAATTTAAATTTACTTTATGAATATTGTTATTGTCATGGGTAAAAGAATTAAAGAGAAAATGAATCAAACTGATTCTCATCTGCAATCTGTTTCAATAGCAAAGCAATTATAGGGAGGAAAGTGTGAAGTTACTAACTTTCAATATTCTGATATGAACGAAAAACTAATTCATCAAAAGATACTGGTAGAACATTCCAAGTAGCAGTTGGCCAGTTGCCCTAAAGCTGAAGATATCCTCAAAAAGGCACTGGTAGAAGACGAAACTTGTGACATTCTTAGAATCTTGCATGCAAATTGAATATTTCTTGTATTAAACAAAATCTGCCAATGGAGAGATAACAAAATGGATTCTTAATCTGATTTTTAGGAGGTGATAAGAATGCAAAATGTCATATTTTTCTTCCTTAATGTTTAGTCTTTTATATTTATTTGGTGCCTAAATGTACTCATTATTCTTATATTTTGATTTAGGATGCAAATAGAGGCATTAAGTGCAAAACGTAGTTAATGGGCGATTCTGGACAGCTTTGACATCGCTTCGTAATCTGGGCATAATTCTCTCATCTGAGCTCTGATTAAAATGATTCAAGGTCGAAATCGGGCTTGAAGTTGCTGCACTTGCACTGTTGATGTTCTGGAATGTTCCTTTACCTGCAATTCTAATATGCGGATCTAATGCGATTTATTTTTGGAAGCCTCCAAATCTGATGCACGAAATTTTCAGCTGAGAAACACCACTTTTCTAGTAATATTAGGACTTTATTTTATTTTTAATATTTTTCCTTAATTAGTCAGATTTGGATATTATTATTTAAAATATTGTTAGGAGATTTTGTAGGCTTGGGAAATGGGGAATTAACGTGTAAAAGGGAGAGGAGGAATTAGAATTGGACAGACATGCCTCTCTCTCCCCTCTTCTCTAATTTTCTCCTTCGAGTTTTCTGTCATGGCCTTGCGTGGTTAAAACTTTTATACTTGGTCGAAGGAAACTGAAGCCTTGGAATCAATAAAACTGTGAGATCTAATTTTTTTTTTTTTTATTGTTCAATTTATGCTTTGAATATCAGATGTTCTTCTGTGCCTATTTTCATGATTGTCTCATTTAATTACTAGGAGGCCTACTAGTTGATTATTCATTTCATTCTACTGTTAGGCTAGATATCAAATCAGTAATTGTTTGATCTTTCTAATTTGCGAAGCAACCAAGATTTAATGATTTGCTGCGTTAGAAATTATTAGATCTTAGGAAGAATGCTCGACTAAATTAAATGCAACCGCTTGTGTTTGTATTGTTTAACTTCATCGATCTCTCTAGTTCTGGCTGCTACTAGATTAAATCTTTAGCGCTTGTCTTGGGTTGTTTAGTAGTTAGGGTTAATTAGATCGTTTGTTTTCTAATTAACTGCAATTAAGGAGAGATAGGAAAATAGTTTCGACGATAAATATTCAAAGTGTGAATTGATATATACTTACATCGATGATTAGTTGTAAAATTCTGATGGTGGATGTTGAATTGGACCAAGGTTTGTTCTCTTGATTGATTTCGATTATTTAATTTGAATTGTTCCTTAGTTGTTTTTTTTTCTTAAAATTGTTTTCATTATACTCAACCCCCCCCCCCCCCTCCTTGTTCACGTAGCATAAAACTAGGCTAGATACTCTCTGTAGGAATGATCCTTACTCGTACTACTACATATATTTTTAGGAGTATAGGTTTTATTTTTGGTTGCCTGCAACAGCACACCAGAAGGCTATTACAACATAAGGATTGCGGGAAGTAAGACTCAATTTTTTTTTTCCTTGCAGATGCAAAATTAGTACTTTTTTTTTTGAAGAAAACTCCGCTCTTGTCTGTTTAGAATTTTGACCTTGTCTCATATCTGCATACAGAATCAAATCACTGAGAAACTTAACCAAATTTAGACAAAAGAATACAAGAGAAACTTGGGTACTTGCTTAACAGAAAAGGATTGAATCTTAAACGAGTTGTGTGAACCTTTCAAAATCCTAGACTGTATGATCCTTCAAAAATCAATTCAAATCTCAAGGATTAGAGCAGTCCCAACCTATTTCCACCTGGCATCATGTTAAAGAGTTAGGGAAAGAACATACTGCAAAATTTCCAATTCCATGTTTTACGCCACTTTACAAAAAGATACTCCTGATTAATTTTGGTATCTCCAATTCCAGTTACTTAAAATTTTATATATTAATTCATCCATTTTTAATAATTGGACAAATCACATTCATCTCTTTTGAGATTTGAGAAATTGACACTTCCCCTAGAACCTGAAGGGAAAAAACATTTTCCCCCTTACCATTTATTTGACCAAACTCTGTTAAATTAAAGTTAAAAATATTGTATCTTAATTTGCCATTTGGTTAAGGGTAGATTTTCAAAATTACTCTCCACTCATCGTTAAAAGTTTTACTAAACCCAAAATTAATTACCATCCATGTTTATCTCATAAATTTAATTTGGTGCAAAGCATTGGTGAGAGGTGCAATTAAAAAATTCAAGAATCTACAAACTTAAATAATATCAATCGTTAAGGTGCGACTAAAAGCGACTAAGCAAGACATTTTATAATATGCTCTTTTTACTAACTATGGTTAAACTTTGGTTAAAAAAAACTATTAAAATTTAGAATATTTTGTTACTAATATTAATGAAGGGGGGGGGGGGGGTGGGGTTCAATTTTTTCAAACCTCAAAAGAGAGGAGTGTTTTTTCTTTTCAAGTTTGGGGGTGAGTGTCATTCCCCCAAACTTCAAGGGAGGGGAGTGTAATTTGCCCTTAATAATTAAATGCATAGTGCATAATCCATATGAAATTGAATGCATTTCTAAACTCTCAAGCTGTGTTTTTAATCAATGAAGCTAAAGAATGATTTAAGAAAATGTATAGATTTCTGCATTAAAATATCCTAAAAATCTAACAAAACTTGGTAGAAACCCTATGCAAAAGGAAATAATTAAGCAACCAAATACCTGATTACTTTTTGAAATAATCTAAGAATATAATGTTACTCCAATATTAGCAAGTGTGACTTTTGAATTTGTTCATGCACCTAATCAATAAACAAACCAAGTATATCACTTTACCAACTTGATTTTGAGATACTTTATGTGCAGTGATGATTAGAATTATAACGAGGGTAGTTAACAGGGATGAGAGGAGGTTGGCTTCCAGTTAGGGAAGAAAATAGAGTTGAGAATTTGAAGTACTACGACAATTAGTATAGGCAGATGGATTTTGTCAATGGGTGGGATTGTTTAAGAGTAGCATAGCAGGACAGAGTTAAAAAACACAAACCCTTCTTTTGGTGGAGTTTACATTGAATTTATAGTATGAGTGTATGACTGACTGGATACTACGACTTTGAATGCAGATGACAATAATATGAAAACATTAATGTTTAAATGTGCACATATCATTAAACTTTATCTTCAGACATTAAAATGCAACTGAAATCAATATTCCATTTGAAACTGACGATAATACAAAGGCGAGTTCCTTCAAACATAATTGGCTTGTTGACATCCTTCTCAAACAGCTCATAGGCATGCCTTGCATGTTGTTCCCGGCACCATTCCTTCCAGCTAATGCAAACTTAATGCAGCCGCACAAAATTCTTCAAAATCCAATTTTCTGTATTGAATAGAACTAATTCACATACACAAGTCACAATCAGCTTCCACTCTTATCATTATATATTTTTGGAAAATTTTCAGTGACAACAAATAGAAATGTGATTTTGACAGCAATACCATGGTTTTCAAAATCTAGGGCCTATGAATCCTTCATCGAATTGGGTTAATACCTTATCGCTCCCTGTGAAGACAAGAAATTCAAAAGGCTTTATGAATATTGTTATTTTCTAAGGTAGAAGAGAGTTAAAGAGAAAAATGCATCAAATTGACTCTCATTGGCAACCCATTTCTCAGTTTTCACACAAAACAAATATAAGACTCAAGTTTTGAAGTGATTAGCTTTGTAATATTTTGATTTATAAAAAACCTAATGCTCCATTAGGTAGTGGTAGAACATCCCAAGTAGTAGTTGCCTAAATCTGAAGCTATCCTCAAAAAGAAATGTATTTTGATTAACTAAATCTGCCAATGGAAAGAAAACAAGATAAGGATTCTTAGTTCTGACTTTTATGAAAGCTATTACAAGATAAGGATTGAGATAATTAAGACTCTAGTTTTTGCTTGTAGATGCATAAGTAGTACCAACCTTTTTTGAAGAAAAACCAACTGTAGGTGGTTCAGAATTCCGACCTTGTCTCACATCTGCATTCATAATCAAATAATTGAGGACCTTAACTGAATTTTTAAAAAAAGAAAAAAAGAAGAAAGTTGGGTATTTGATTAACACAAAAGGATTGAATCTTGAAGAAGATGTATGAGTATGAACCTTTAGAAATAGTGGAATATATGATCCTTCAAAAATCAATTCCAATCTCAAGGATAATTGAGCATTGTTTGAGCAGTTCCCACCTTTTACACCTAGCATCAAGCTGACAAGGAGAAGAAAATACTAGAAAAAAACTCCTGATTATTTTCTTGAATTACTTGGGTTTTGGTCTCTCCAATTTCAAAGAATAAATCCTTCAAAATTTAGCATTTCACGTTTTCTTTTTTTTCTTTTTTTCTTTTTTTGTGGTAATTAAATGCATAAAGTGGAGTCTATCTGAAATCCAGTGCATTTCTACACTCTAAATTTCAAGCTGTGCATCTAATCCAATCACACTACACAAGTAACACAACAATAATTCAAGAAAGCATAGAGATGTGTGTGTTAAAATATCTTAAAATTTGAGCCAAACATGGCATGGTAGAAGCTTATACATAAAAATTAATTTCAGTTACTAAATACTGGTACTGGATTAGTTATCTTAGTTGACCTTCAACAACAATATCACTCCAATATCAGAACTTTTCAATCTGTTTATGCACCTAAATCAATAAGCCAAGTCTATCACCCTAACATTTTATTTATGAAATAAAATAGAAATTATTTGGATGAAAAAGCAAAAGATAGGTTTATGTACAACACTTTCAGGACAAATTTTATGAGAAAAGAAAATAAAGGAAAAAGAAGGTACCAACCCACCTAATTGTTGACTATTTGCACAATTGCAGAGCCTAAAATTTTTTAAACAAGCAAAAGTATAACATTGAGACTTTTTCTATGATTCAATTGCGTTTGCATATGAGAGCAGTGGTACTAGTGGCACGCCCCCTCTCCTGTTAGGTTTAATTCCTTACATATAAATGCAAATGTCTTTCAGTAAAAAGACCCAAAGAAAAGAAAGAATTGGGACTACTCATACCTGAAAATTTGAATAATTGGGTTCATCCACGTGAGCAATTTTGGGCAATTCTCCCGTGATTCCTTTGCACACTTTCAGTTGTTTGTATAGTGCTTTGAAAATATCCACAAATTAAATTGGCCACAAACATCAATATCGAAGGCAGAGAAGTCGACATAAAAAGGAAAAAAAGTTGTATTTTTTATTGCATAGAAAGTACAAGTAGATTTGTAGTACCTACCCAAAGAAGCAGAAGCATATTGGTTGCTGAACAAGAATATAATCCTTAAATTGAAAATATGAGAACATGTGGGACATGAGCAATCCAATCCTTGCTAATTCTGTCCTGGTATCTTTCTTTCAAGTGGGGACAGTCAATGATTGTCAGGTTTGTAAAGAGGAGAAGCGGCTCATTTCTTTGGGAAGTGATATCAGATTGGAGCATTCATAAATTTCAAGGTTTTGAAGCTATGAAAGATTGCCGATCCCTTCGGAAAGTGATATCAGAGTGGGCATTTGTGAATTTCAAGCCTTTGAAGTGATGTAAAGTAATCAAGCAGAGAACTTTTGAAATTATGAGGCTTTGCAGAGTGATAACACTAACACATTGTGTGCCACCATCACTGAACGGAGCAATCTCCTTGCAGCCCCTAATCTCTAGCGACTTTGGAAATGAGATGTTGTACAGATAAAGACATGGACAGGGATTTTAGTTTACGGCATTTCTGAATCCATAGATTGGTGTTCAGTTTTTCCTGGCCAAATCATTTCCTCAATGCAACAATATTTCTTTCTAGGGGCACTCCAAATTTCCTAGAAATAACTGATATCCCAAATAAGAAATTAGTATAAAACATGGAACTTGGTTATAATAGAATTGCACTAAGGCTCACATTTCTTTATAGCTATATTTTTCTTCATTGACTGCTATCTATTTGTTATTTTATTTGTTAGCATTAAGCATTCAACTGAATTATTTTTGTTTGTTAAAAATGAATTCCTAGACTTAGCACATACAAGATTCCAATTTATATGTTTTTTTTTTTTTTTTATAGATGTCAAACAAAGGCTGGATTATAACTTTACGCCTTTATGATAAGTTAAGCCGCCCTAAGAATTCAAGACTAAATCAAAGATGAAAGGAAATTCATGTTATGTGACTGCAAAACCACTTTCTATACAAAGCTCTTATGATGTCTCAACTTTTGATATCCATCTTAACAGAATATTTGTGCAGGACAACAGCTACTCAGCCTATGAATCATAAGATTGGTAATAATCCATTTATTCTTCCAAGTTTGTTGAGTCAACGAATTATGCTTTTAATCCATCAACCTGATGGCTTTGTTTACAAACTAATATGCATCCATATTTTTATAGAATATACAAAAATCCAAAGGTACAGAAAATATAAATTAACTTCACAACCTGTTAATATTATAAGTCACCTGTCTAACCTGGATAAAATATTTTTTTTCTAAATAGTTGTTGTATTTAAGAAATTCAAACATAGACTTTATGAATATTGTTATTTGCATAGGTAGAAGAGAATAATAGAAGTAATGCATCATTTTGAATCTCACAGGCAACACATTTTACAGTTTTCACTAGCAAAACAAATATAGGAAGGAAAAAGTGAAGTGATTGGGTAGGTGTAGAACATCCCAAGTAGTAGTTGCCTAAAATTGAAGCTATCCTCAAAAAAGGTATTGGTAGAAGATGAAACTAACATCCATAGCATCTTGCGTGCAAATTGAGGATTTGTATTTTGATCAACTAAACCTGCCAACGAAAGAAAAAAAAAAAACAAGATAAGGATTGAGATAATTAAGACTCAATGTTTTGCTTGTAGATGCAAAAGTAGTACCAGCTTGTTTCAAAGAAACACTGACTCTAGCTGATTTAGAATTCTGACCTTGTCTCATATCTGGATACAGAATCAAATTGTTGAGAACCTTAACTGAATTTAAACAAAAGAAAACAAGAGAAAGTTGGATATTTGATTAACACAAAAGGATTGACTCTCAAAGGATATGTACAAACCTATAGAAATATGCAAAGAGTCCACACCTATTTGCTTGAATTGATTTTTGAAGTGATGTCAGATTGGGGAGAAGAAAATACTAGAACTTTCCATCACTAAATTTTGTGCTGGTTTACAGAAAAACACTGACTTTTTCCTTGAATTCACTTGCGTTTTGGTTTCTCCATTTCCAAAGAATAATTTATTCAAAATTTAATGTTTCAGTTAAAGTGGAATACATCTGAAATCTAGTGCATTTCTAAGCTCTAAATTTCAAGCTGTGCTTTTAATCCAATCACACTACACAACAATAATTCAAGAAAGCATATAGATTCATGTGTTAAAATATCTTAAAATTTGAGCAAAGAGTTGATTTTCCCCAACAATGTTACTCCAATAACAACATGAGTGACTCTAGGGACGGGAAAAATGTTGTTGAAACAGAGATCTCTTCAGTGATTTCCCGGTCTGATATGTATTCCAAACCATGCATATCTTTAAGATATAGATTTCGGAGATACGGGAGTTGATACATTGGCGATAGATGTTGGCACATGGATTCTGATATTTCTAATGCCACAAGACCAGTCACCAAAGGAAGCCAACTTGGAAATCTCACGCTCTGGTATCTTTTTACATACAACATTTTTAAATTCTGGTGCAGACGAAAGCATTCCATTAAATTTTCATCTTCACGAATACCTTTGACATCGTTACCTAGCGAATCCCATTTTAATTTCAATTTTCTAAGATGTTGCTTGTCCTTCAAATTTGCAGCCTTGGCTTCCGACGTGGCATCTTTCAACCGTGCCAAAATTTTAATACTTAATTCTCCTCTCAAGTTATGCTTGTTCAATTCTGGAAGACCACTTTCTCAAAAAAAAAAAATTTCTGGAAGACCACTGCAGGTAAGTTCCTTGTTCACAATGAACAACGATAATACTTGAAGAGAAGTCAACTGCCCTAATCCTGTTGGAATGTGAGTCAACCTGTCACAACCCTCTAAGTCAAGATTCCTGAGGTTGAACAACATTTGAATGTTTCTTGGTAGTTCTTTAAGCTGATAACAATAAATGAGGTTTAATGTTTGCAAATTCAACATTAATCTAACAATAGAACTAGGGAGAACTTCAAAGGCATTGTTGGAAAGATCGAGGTACTTTAAATACATCAACTTGTCTATAGAATTTGGCACCATCATACTAATGTACAAGCCATGTAGGTCTAATGCACGCAACCATCTAAAACTAGAAAAAATCATTTCAAGATTTGATTTTTGACAAGCTAATTTTTCTTCATCTGAAATTATATCGAAATTCACAATTGAAGTCATCGAAATAAATGTGCATATTTTCTTTGCTTTGAACAAGAAGCTTAAATCCTTCTCAAGTAGACTGAGAGATGCAATTGATAGGTGGCGAACATTTTCTTTGACATTTTCTATATTTGAATCAATATATGTGCACTCAACTCTTGAGATTGATTGTGCAAGATCATGGATTAAATCATGCATTTTAAAACTAATTATATTCTCAAAACTATCTTCACTAGCTTCTTGGAAGAAGGACCTCCAAAGTAAGTCCATACAGTACTCATTAGCAACATCTTCCATAAGTAACTTTTCGTTTGATGATTGGATAAATCCTAGTGCTGTCCATAGATTTATCAATGTCAACTTTGAAATCTCATAATCTTTAGGAAACGATGAACAACAAGCGAAACGACACTTTAAATGTGATAGGAGATAATCATAACTCAATTTTAGAATCAGTAAAATATCACTATTATTTCCTTCTTGAGTTACATTTGTAAGTTCTTCATTATTTATATATAACCATTCATCCTCTGTCTTTTTGAAGTATAATATTCTCCCTATCACCTTTATAGCAAGAGGAACTCCTTAACATTTTTGTACAATATCCATTCCAATTTCTTCAAGATTAGGATTAATCATCTCTTGCCCTTTTTTAAATGCTATTTGCTTAATAAGGACCAAGATTGGTTTTTTGAGAGGCCTTGCAAATAATAAGGTGAGATTGTGCTAGTAATCTCTACAACCCATTTAGTCTGTGTAGTTATCACTACCTTACTTCCCTTTGAGCCACCTATCAAAAGTCTTTTTAAGTTACACCATCTATCCCCATCCTCATTCCACATACACTACAAAAAAATGGGTTTCTAGCCGCGTTTCAAAAACGCGGCTATATATCATCCAATACAATTAAGTACTTTTTTTGGTCAAGTTTTACACGAAGTTCATTTTTCACATGCTCCATTCCAAGGTTTTTAGGTTTCGAACGAGTTGCACATTCAATTATTTTTTCAACAATTTTTTTCACATCAAAAACATCAGAAACACACACCCACATGCGCAACTCAAAATAATTCTTCACTTTCTCATCATTGTATACATATTGAGCCAGAGTGGTCTTCCCCAGCCCTCCAATTCCCACTATAGATATAAACGAGACATTCTCTTGCACATCGAAGTCCAATAATAGATCTATGATGGCTTTCTTCACATACAAAAGAGTAAGTTTGGTCCCTCTCCCTCACAACCCTTTTTTGTAAAGGATGTATTACCATCTGGAACTGATTCATATCATTTGTTATTGCATCAAATCTCTCCCTCATTGATGTTAATTTTTTAGCCATATCATGACAGAAAGCAAGTTGGTTTGAACTCAAAAAGAAGGTAGTAAAAGAAGTACGTACCCTCTTTGCCATTTGATCACCACCCATCACCCTTTGACGCATATATATCTTCAGTGTAGAATTCGGTCAGCAAGTCATCCGCATCATAGACTGCGTCCCTGAGCCTCATGAGCCAGTGCTTGACTCGATGGTTCTTGACTTGCTGCTCCTCAGCATCAAGAAGTACAGCTTGAACAGCGGAAACTGTATCCTTCAATTTTTCAATGATCGTCTGTGCGACGCAAAACAGTGCTTCGGCCATTTCTTCTTGGTGAGTGAAAGAAAACACTGAAAGAAAGAGATTAGATTACAATTTACAAGAGAGCAGAAAGCAGTAGTTGAACTGGTTTTTGGATGGAAAGCAGTGATTGAAGTTGAAATGCTAAAAAGTAGTTCAACTGGTCTAAATAAAATTAAGGATTGATTCCGCGTAACAAATAAAATAATCACTCCGTGTGTTGACTAACACTTTGAAGCAACTCCGAAGGAAGAGTTGGCCGGCCAAAGCCTCAAATATTATAAGGGATGATTCCACTTGACAAAATGATGGGACAAAGGCAAAAAAACAAAGAGCAATAATAAAAAAACCAAACAGGCGTTAAGTTTTCGTAAATTCATTTCACTTAGTTTTGGGAAATAATATTTGTATCTTGTAATTGTACTACTATTCGTTGGAGTTAACGCATTTTTCTTTTCTTCCTAGAGAAGAACACACGCACATAACAGTTCGTTGAAGATGAGTTACGTGACAGAAGAAGCTGCTGGGTTTATCTCTTTCAAAAAGTTTGGATGCCCAGTCCAATGCAAAAGAGCTGCCCATTCGGCTAAGAAATGGGCTTGTAAATAATGTAGTTTAGTTTTACCAAGTCCACCAAAAAAACATATATATTTTTTTACTTTCAAATTTGTTTTGTATGACATCATGCTATTTGTGAGAGGACTTTCATCTCAGCCCCCAATCAGGTATTGTTCGCTTTGGGATGGGCAAGGATTGACCTACGACCCACTTGCACGAATTTGCTCAATCCTACATCGGGAAAAGACGCCTCCCACCCTTGCCTTATAAGCCTTTGGCCTAAGGAAAGGCGTACCATAGTGTGTGTGATCCTTTTTGTGGGATGACTTTTGTCTCGGCCCCCAATCAGGTATTGTTCGCTTTGAGATGGGCAAGGATCGACCTACATCCCACTCGCACGAATTTACTTAATCCTACATCAGGGAGAGACGCCTCCTACCCCTGCCTTATAAGCCTTTGGCCTAAGGAATGGTATATCATAATGTGTGTGGGAGGCGTCTCTCCCAAATGTGGGATTGAGCAAATTCGTGCGGGTGGGACATAGGTCGATCCTTGCCCATCCCAAAGCGAACAATACCTGATTAGGGGCCGAGACGAAAGTCCTCCCACAATTATTATTATTATTATTATTATTATTATTATTATTATCTCTATGTATTAATAGGATCTGAGAAGTTAATATGTTCTTTGAATTCTCTAAACCACCCATAATCTTTAGCTAACATTATTTCAAAAAAATAAATAAGTGAGGGTACAAAAGTCATTCATAAAATTAGTGTAAAATTAAAATACAAAATTCATCTCATTTTCCTAAAATTTAGCCCACCTCTTCAAAATTTAAATCTCTATATATTAAGGGGAAATGAAAAGTTAGTTACCTAGTCTTTATACATGGTTGTTGATATGGCTAACAGAATTGTAATAACAATAAATGTTCCGCTTCAACTTTTAAATATACTAGCTGCAAACCCGCACATTGCACGGGAAAATTTGACATCACAATTTTTTTTTTTTTTTTTTTTTTTTTTTTTTTGTGGTGAAGTTAAAAATGACAATAGTACTTAAGATTTTTTTTTTAATGAAAAAAAATGGGTAGAGGGGGCGACCTGAGTTGGACTTGAGACTTATAAGTAATAGTCGCAAATTCATCTCAAAATAATGTGATTACATTGTAATATGGAGTAGTATATAATCTATAGGTAAAGAAGTCTATCTCTCTCTCTCTCTCTCTCTCTCTCTCTCTCTCTCTACATATATATATATATATATATATATATATTTTGATAAACATATGTGTGTGTGTATATATTTCCAAGGAAATATGTTGCAATTTGCTTTCAATCTATATATTACTAAAAGTTGAAGCGTAGCGTTTAATGCTTCCACTCTCACGTTGCACCACATCAGCTGCCACGTCATTTTTTTTTTTTTTTTATAAATATAATTTGTCTTACAATTTTTAATTTTTTTTTACAATTTTCAGCCTTATAAATGCAGCACACTACTTATTTATTTACTTCCACTATCATCTTATAATAAATCTTCCACTATCACCTTATAATAAATCTATATATTACTAAAAACTAAAGCGTAGCGTTTAATGCTTCTACTCTCACGTTGCGCCACATCAGTTGCCACATCCTTTTTTTTTTTTTTTTTTTTTATAAATATAATTTGTCTTACAATTTTAAATTTCTTTTTTTACAATTTTCAGCCTCATAAATGCAATCCACTACTTATTTATTTATTTCTACTATCACCTTATAATAAATCTTCCACTATCATCTTATAATAAATACAGCCCACTACTTACTTATTTACTTCTACTATCACCCTATAATAAATTTGTATAATTAATCCAGCCCACCTCTTATTTATTTAATTTCACTATCAAGCCCAATCCAAACCCTTTTCAGTTCAGCTTTAAAGTTTTGTGTGAGCCTTTTCAACTTAAAGGAAGGAAAAAATAAAAATAAAAAAAATAAACAAACAAACGATGAAGCCTTTCAAGCTTTAGGATTTTTTTTTTTCCAATTTTTCTATAATTGTTTTTAACATTTATTTTTTTAATATTACACTTCTCCAACCTTTCCTCTCCCTTACCATTTCATCTCCCCACTACTTCTTTAATCTTTCTTCCTCCCTTACCTTTTCATCTCCCCACTACCCTCTACATTAATATCATTCTTCCTCTTTCACTTCATCTTCCTTTATTTTTTTCTCTTCTTATTCATACACTCTTACTATAAATTTGTCACTATCTTTTCTATTCTATGCATAGTTTTCCCTCACAAAAAAAAAAAAAAAAAAAAAAAGGTTCCCTCTCTCTCTCACTCTCTAAATTTTTTGGTGTATTTTTTTTTCTCGCATCTCTACTTTAGGTTGATAATTTTTTATATTCTTTAAAACTCTATTTTGGGTTAGTGTGATTTAGTGTTTTTTTTTTAATTTTTTATTCTCTTTTATTGTTAAATGTTATCCTATTGCGTTCTAAAGAATTAAATATAGCATATAAAAATATAATATTATTCTATTACATAGCATGATTTGGATAATTAGCTATTTATTCTGTTACATAGCATGATTTTTTATAGTGCTCAATTAGATGCTAAACTATGGGACTTTACTAATTTTTGTTTATTTTCTAATCCTTTGTAGTGGGCAAAGTACTCTATAATGCCATTTATTTAAAGAAAAACAAAGGTTAGTCAAACAAAAATAATCGGATAGGTGACAAATTTTAACTTTTGCAATTTTATTTTAATTATTATTATTTTATAAAAATGCATGTATAGAAATTTAATTCTTAGATTTTGCTAATAATTGTTTATTTGATAATATGTTTTGGGTGGCTGAAATTATAATTTCTACAAAGAAAATAACCTAAATAGATTATCAAAAACAAAATTTTATCCTAATATTGGTTCAATTAATCATTGTTAAGTTTTATTAATTTTTTTAAGTTTAAGTTTTTTTGGTGTTTTGGATTGTTTCTTTATTACATTTATGATTGTTCCTATAATAAATAAAAATATAATTACGGAATACATTACTCATTATTAGATTAGTTTAAATTGTTAAAAAAAAAATTTAATAAATTTATAGTGCTCAATTAGATGTTAAACTATGAGACTTTACTAATTTTTGTTTATTTTCTAATCCTTTGTAGTGGGCAAAGTACTCTATAATGTCATTTATTTAAAGAAAAACAAAGGTTAGCCAAACAAAAATAATCGGATAGGTGAGAAATTTTAACTTTTGCAATTTTATTTTAATTATTATTATTTTATAACAATGCATGTATAGAAATTTAATTCTTAGATTTTGCTAATAATTGTTTATTTGATAATATGTTTTGGGTGGCTGAAATTATAATTTCTACAAAGAAAATAACCTTAATAGATTATCAAAAACAAAATTTTATCCTAATATTGGTTCAATTAATCATTGTTAAGTTTTATTAATTTTTTTAAGTTTAAGTTTTTTTGGTGTTTTGGATTGTTTCTATATTACATTTATGATTGTTCCTATAATAAATAAAAATATAATTACAAAATATTACTCATTATTAGATTAGTTTAAATTGTAAAAAAAAAAATTTAATAAAACCACCATAAAAATAATTATTACGCGCAATGCGCGAGTTCGCGGCTAGTTATTATAAATGGCAAGATATTTTGTAACATGTTATAATATAACAATATATGCATCAAAACCCAACACAATTAAAAAAAAAAAATAGAGAATGTATAATTTTGATTAGAACATTGAAATGAATCTTGATTATTTCATATGGAAGCTAACATTATTTTTCATTTTTTGAGAAGTAAATGAGCAATTTATACAAACTTTGTTTATTAAACCAAGCTATAACAATTTATATTTTGATATTCACTAAACTCATATGAGCATGAAAATCAACTATTTTATAGAATCTTTTCTTCGCAATTTAATGAACCTGAAAAACAGAGGAATCTAAATGTGTAGTAAATCTTAGTCAATCAATAAATAACACAAAAGGGGTAGGAGAAAGCAAAATTAGTATGATAGAATTGTTTATACATGCTCATAATTGTGTTTTAATACCATGGAACTAGTTCATTTCGTTGAGCTATTCACTGATTTATACATTTAATACTCTTGTTCTCTATGACTGTATCTAGTTTGATCTCTTCCAGTTCTAGCTGTACGGCTTTAGCCCAAATCATAGCATATAAACCAATGATCATGCAAAATGAACCTAGCAAGATGAGGCCAAACACAATTTCTAAATTTTAACAAATCAGCCAAGAAAATAGTAAGAGAAGAAAACAAAAGAAAACTTCGAAGAAGAGTATACTTGTTTGTGGAGCACCAAGCCTAAACCAAAAAAAAAAAAAAAGTTTAATATATCCAATTCATATTGTGTTGTCCAATATGATAATAGTTGTTAAATACATTCTAGCAAGAAGGAAGAGAGAAAGATATTGAATGATAAACTATCATGTGTCAACGATCAATGAAATAAATTATAAATTACACCGCAAGAGTATTGCATTGTTGATTGTAGAATTGCCAATGAAATCATATATATATATATATATGAGTAATTGAGGGTTGACAACTAATTTGTAAACCAACTGACAAACAAACTCCTCATTACAGTTTAGCCTGCAACCAATTAAGGGTTGAGGACTAATTTGTATATGAGTTTTGACATTTGACATGATTTATATCTATTTATAAATAAATAAAAACCCACAGATTGAAAAATAAAAATCTTTAAAAGTATTAATTTCTAGAAAATTTCAACATTAGAATGTAGCCTAAAACCAAGAATGCCCAATTCAAACATAAATTAGAAGGTGTGGGAATGAGCACGTCAAATATTCCAAACAATTTTATTTCCAATATTCAAACCCAATGTCTAGGATATTTATGAGATCATCATCAAATAGTTTATGACAGTTTATCTATGCTATAATCCCAGCATTTGTTCAAGCTTGTAATCTAACATAGGTGCAAAAATGCCAAGTAACACCAGTTGCTCTAAGAGGCCTTTTGTCGAACACCTAGTAGATATAACCAAGAAATAGAGCTTTGTTACTCTATAGGTGTTGTAATAGAGGGAAGCACAATTTCTAGTAAATAAAAAATATTTAGAATAATGGAATCTACAAATTAGAAACATATTGATTCCTCCTATTTGCTATTAACCCTTCATGGTGCTACCTGAATACACAAAAGAAGATACAAAAATTCCATTGATCTGAATGCTCAATGAAACAGAGTGGTTTTGCTTCTGCTATACTTAAAATACTTATTTCCATGAGGAGAGAAGCCCATTGTTCACCAGATTTGGGGTATAGATTTCAACAAACATAGATAGAGTCCTTGGAAGCATGACAGCACATGAAAAGTGGGGTAAACAATGACCAGCCGAAAATTAGGGGGAAAAAATGGTAGATGGAAGAGTTGGTATTCCCAAAGTAGGTCTACAATTTTTTTTTTTTTTAAAATTTGAAATCATTATCACATTATGTTATATGTAAGGTTTAACTTTTAACTTTTTAACTTTTTTTTTTTCATCAAAGCTGTGTAGGAGAGGAATTTATTGAGGGATCGTTGCAGAAAAGTTTTGAGGAATCTAAGGTTGTAATTGCAGATCTTGTCCAACTCTCACAGTCTCACTATTCTGCTCTATAGTTGTTGTCCAACAAACTTCAGTTTGGCAAGAAAATTGTGGGGAAAATAATGAAATAAGCCAATATAAGTGCACCAACCAATCATAAAAATGGATTTTCAATTCCAAATTTTCAATAAATGATAAGCTATTTCCAAGTCCAATCAAAGATAAGTTGCAAAACAACAGGCTTTGAACATTTACATTCCAAGTTATTTCCAATTGGACAGTGGACAAGCCAGAAGGTACAATTTCACCACAACTAATTGGGTATTAATCCCACCTATAACCAATTTCATATATTAAAACCTCCCTTAAGCATAAAAATAAGACACAGAAAAGAAAAATGGTAAAAGAGAAAGTATAAAAATAAAAGAACCTAGGAAAAGTCCTACTATGGCTTTGTGCCAACTTGCAAATGAAAATGCAAAGGTATAAACACTATGTTGGGCATTTTTCTTAAAGGTTCTGTCAGTCTGAAAATACAATGTAAAAGACAATGTCTTGGATGAAAGTTTGTGGCAAGATACAATGTTTTGGATGAAAGTTGACCCACAACTCTCTGATTTGCCAAAACACACTCCACTAAACCCATGAATTAGAAGAACAGCGTAGAGATTGAGATAAGACTTAAAGAGTTCATATCCGTATCAATTTTCCTGGGCTTCTCTCTCTCTCTCTCAATTAATCAATTATATCTGTGTCAAAGCCCAAATTCTCGGACCAATAATAAAGATTCGATTTTGAATGTGTGTTTGTCTTCCTTATAATCTCAGAAACTGAGTTGTGTGTTCAAAACTGAGCAGCAAACCACTACTACCAATCCATATAAATCAAAAGACAATCTATTGGCAGTATTTCTGCAGCTTCTATCAGTCTTAAACCAAAAGACGGAGCACCAATTAAAAAACACAGCAACCATAACAATCATCCACACCATAGCATGAAAGAGGTCGCAACAAAATGAAAAAAGGGAAACAAAAAACATCAACCAAAAGAATGGAGCACAAAAAGAACTGGGATTTAGAGATACCTCAATTGAATCAGCCAGGTTCTGTCAGTATTTATATACTTTGAGGAGAGGAAGACAGGAAGGAAGGAACTCAGATAAGCGGCCGTTATTGTGAAACCGTAGAGCAGGAAGGTGGGGAGATTTTCAAGATTTCAAATGGTATCAATTCCTTCCCTTCACGGTTTCAGACTCTATGGTTATCCATGAAACAATATGTAATGTAGAACAGAAAGGGCAAAGGTGGATGATTGTCCTCACGCTGTGCTTCTCGCATAAAACCCTTCAAGGTTCCACGGTTTCAAAATTTTCCTTTATGTTGAAAAGACCTTGGGCTGGGTTTTATGGTGGAAGTAAATAGATAAAGGGTGCGCTAGGATTTATTATTGAGATTTATTATAGGCCTGGGATTTATTATGCATATTTATTATTATTCTGAAATTTGTAAAAATTATTTTAAAATTGTAGGAAATTTTTTTAAAAAAAAGGATTGGAATGACATGGCTGCTGACGTGGCGCAACGTGAGTGCAGCAACATTAAACTCTACGCTTCAGCTTTTAGTAATATATAGATACAGATATATAAATATAAATTGGTAATGTAATTTAATTGGTAATGTAATTTGAAATTCAGTAGAAAATCAGAAGTTGCGTTTGAATTGAACCAAAAGTATTATATTGTTTATGTTAAATCTCCTAAGGCTGAAATTCAATTAGGAGTACTAAATTCAAAATCATTTTAGCCTTGTTTAAACTAAGAAGCTCTAATAATTTTTTTTTTTTTTTTTTTTTTGAGAGGGTAAGAAGCTCTAATAAGATTGAAAAAAAAAAAAAAAGCGCTTGGAGAAATTAGCCCGGGCACTTGATGATATTTTTCAACTCTCTGATGGAATTTAGCTTTAAGACTGAATAATTGAAAGCCCATACATTTGAACCCAGGTTACATTGAGAAGCTCTCCTTGAAGTTTAAAGCCCGGTTCAGTTTATATATTTTGTTTTTTTTTTTTGTTTGGTATTCATAGCCCAATCATCTTGTGAAAATGAGATTAAAAAACATCTAACCATCATAAAGTTCTGCATAGAGATGAATCCAATGATGCTAGGCCTTAATAGTGTAAATTGTTCTCACAGACTGAGCTACAGTGAATGTCTTCGTGAATAACCAATTCTAAAATGCAGCCCACAGTTGGTCTTCTGTAATTGAAGTTGTCATTACAAATCAGACTTAAAAAAAATCATGACGAGTTTTTTTATCCCTTATTGCTGCTTCACTTCATCATCAATTGTACTAGCAAAGCCTGCTATTGTCCAAGGGCCAAGAATCTTTTTTTCTAAAATATTTATTTTCTTATGTTGGATACAGTTCAGTGGTTATCAGAGCCTGCAAACATGAGAATGAGGCAGAAGTTAAGACATAAGAGAGAAAATGATTCAGAATACAGATATTGACATAAGTAAATGATTTAGACAATGCATATTTATAATACAAGTATCAACATAAATCGGCTACCCAAAATTGCAAACAGAGAGTGAGGCATGAGAGAGAGGGGATGAACGAATAGTGAGAGAGAAAAATCAAAGAGAGAGTGATCAATCTTACCGTTGATGGCCAAAATCAATTTAAGCAAAAAAAAAAAAAAAAAAATTGAAGAGAGAAGAGAGAAGAGAGGAATAATAGAGTCAAAGAGGAGAGAAATAAAGAGAAAAGAAGAAACTGTGTGAATTGAGGAAGAAAGAAAGAAAGAAAAGAAGAATGGTCGTGGATTTTTCTTTTGAGGAACTCAAGTTTCTAAGACTTGAGTTCCATGTGAATTTTTTTCCACCTCAGCTTTGCCACCTCATGGAACTCAAGGATTTGAGACTTAAGTTTCTTCAATGAACTTAAGTCTAAGAGATTCGAGATGTTAGTTTCCTAAATAATTTGGAAACTATGCTAACTAACGAAATTGTTAGCATTTTGGTATTAAATTGCAAAAAAAAAAAAAAAAAAAAAAAAAAACCCTCACGAAAGAGTATAAATATAAATTATAAATAAGACTAGTATTTTAGGAACTTTGAATAAAATATAATTTTCTACCATTTTATCCTGTTGTCAACTTGTCACCAAATAGATGAATGGTTATAGTAATTTTATTCTAGTCTATTGAATTCTTTTGTAATCTACTAATACTCATATAATTATCGTTATAATTATAGTGTATCAAATGTGCCTAATAATGTTATGCCCGCTAATAGTTCTTTTGATTCTATGTTCTTGTCTTAGAAGTGCTTTTTTAGTTTGAGAGTCAGCATGATACATAAAATATAAATGAAACCATTTGTCATCTATAACTATCACGCTAGATATGATTGACACAAGATCTGATTGGAAAGTCTCAAATACTATAGGGTTCGTTTGGATATCGCTTATTTTGCTGAAAATTGAAAACACTATAGCAAAATAATTTTTAAATGTATGAGTAGTACCATGAGATCCATTTTTAATGAAAAAGTTGTTAAAAAAAGAGGTTTGTGGGTCCTGTAAATAGTGCACGGGACCCACATGTTTGGGTTGAAATGCGCTTTTCCACAAAAAAAAAAAGAAAAAGAAAAAAGAAGAAGAAGGAAACGTAGACTTGGATACTGTGTGAAATGCAGTATCCAAATGCTCACTATATAATATGGATGTTTTGGCTAAATTATAAACAACACCTTCTTATTCAATTTTTTTTTTTAATTTCATTTTAGTCCTTTAATTTTAATACATATTCAATTTAGTAACTTTATCTACTTCTATCCAATCTTGACGTTAATTTTAATAATTTTTATTTTCCAAAACGATGTTGTTTCTGATGAAACGAACAGTAAGGATTGAGTGGAAAGACTAAATATTAAAAAAAAAATTGATAGAAAATATGTCTAATTCAAAGGGTATAATTTTAATTTAGCCTATTATTTTTGAAATTTTATCATTAAATTTTTTTTCTACACTATTACAACATTATTATTATTATTATTATTATTATTATTATTATTATTATTATTATCATCTCTATGTATTAATAGGATATGGGAAGTTAATATGTTCTCTGAATTCTCTAAACCACCCATAATCTTTAGCTAACATTATTTCAAAAAAAATATAAGTGAGGGTATAAAAGTCATTCAAAAAAATTAGTGTAAAATAAAAATACAATTTCACCTCATTTTCCTAAAATTTAGCTCAACTCTTCAAAATTTAAATCTCTATATATTAAGGGGAAATGAAAAGTTAGTTACCTAGTCTTTATACATGGTTGTTGATATGGCTAACAGAATCGAAATAACAATAAATGCTACGCTTCAACTTTTAAATATATATAAATACAAATTGGTAATGTAATTTGAAATTCAGTAGAAAATCAGAAGTTGCATTTGAATTGAACCAAAAGTATCATATTGTTTATGTTAAATCTCCGAAGGCTAAAATTCAATCAGGAGTATTAAATTCAAAATCATTTTAGCCTTGTTTAAACTTTTTTTGAGATGGTAAGAAGTTCTAATAATATTGAAAAAAAATGCGCTTGGAGAAATTAGCCCGGGCACTTGATGATTCAACTGTGTGATGGAATTTAGCTTTAAGACTGAATACTTGAAAGCCCATACATTTGAACCCAGGTTACATTGAGAAGCTCTCCTTGAAGTTTAAAGCCCGGTTCAGTTTATAGATTTTGTTTTATTTTTTTTTTCTTTGGTATTCATAGCCCAATCAGCTTGTGAAAATGAGATTACAAAAACATCTAACCATCATAAAGTTCTGCATAGAGATGAATCCACTGATGCTAGGCCTTAATAGTGTAAATTGCTCTCACAGACTGAGCTACAGTGAATGTCTTTGTGAATAACCAATTCTAAAATGCAGCCTACCGATGGTCTCCTGTAATTGAAGTTGTCATTACAAATCAGACTTAATTAAAATCATGACGAGTTTTTTTATCCCTTATTGCTGCTTCACTTCATCATCAATTGTACTAGCAAAGCCTGCTATTGTCCAAGGGCCAAGAATCTTTTTTTCTAAAATATTTATTTTCTTATGTTGGATACAGTTCAGTGGTTAACAGAGCCTGCAAACATGAGAATGAGGCAGAAGTTAAGACATAAGAGAGAAAATGATTCAGAATACAGATATTGACATAAGTAAATGATTTAGACAATGCATATTTATAATACAAGTATCAACATAAGTAAATGATTTAGAATGGGAGGAATACAGTAGAAACAGGAGACTATACAAAGTTCAGATGTAGGGACAAACTATTGGTTTGTTTGGAAGTTTAGAGAGGGAGGAGAGTAGAGGGGAATAGAGGGAAGGGGAGTAGTGGGGAGGAGAGTAGAGGAGAATGATTCACCTCCACCTTATTTGGATGTTTTTAAAATTAGTAAGGGGGAGGGAGTAATTAGCCCTTCCCCTTGTGTAATTTTGTTAATATAATAAGGGTAAATTAGGTAATTTACTTGGTCAATAGTTTATGTACTCTACTCCCCCTTCAAATCTCTCCAATTTGGGAGAATTAAAATTGGGGGGCTAGAGGGAGTCCAAACCCCTCCAAACTCCTCCAAACCCCTCCTCCTTATTCTTTAAAAAACTTCCAAACAAGGTAATTGCATTACTCTCTCTCTCTCTACTCTACTCCCCCTCATTTTTTAGACATTTAAACATGCCATATAACTCAAAAGAGAGGAAGACAATGTCAAATTCTCAAACTTGAATAATGGAGGCAGGATGGAAGGTGATACCTTCCTCCCTCTCCCATTGAACATAAAAAGAAAATGAATACAGACAAAGATGCCGTATAGTTACTTCCAAAGGGGCACAATGCAGAAGGTGATACCTTCCTTCCTCTCCCATCAAACAACACGCAATGCTAGGGAAAGAATTAAGACTTAAACTTCTTTCTTCCCATAGCAGCTTTCCAATTTGAAGCACCTTTTTCTTTGACTCTTACTGATGTTAGAGTAATTATAAAAACTGCAACTTGATACCAAAATTCTTTAATTGTCAATTTGCCAAAACTAATGTGTTTTTAAATCTTGAAATCCACAAGAAGCAAAATTTGGTGCAGATAAGAGACACAATTGTCTTTCTATCATTTTTTTAACATGAATTAGCAATAACTTTGGACTTGTAAATGATCCACTAAAAAAATTGGGCTTCAGAGTTTCAACAACATCTTTATCATTTTATGTGGGCACATTATCCTGGCATTTTGCTTCAGAGACTGAATACTAGTGAAACAAAAGCAAGTTCAGGTTGTGAAACTAAAGAGTTGGTTTTGTCCTAATTCAGAACTACTGAAATCCATAATCAGCCATTTGGTCTACTGCCAGAGATCTTGCAAAAAATCATTTCAAGGACATATGTCTTAATATTGTCTTCACATTTTCTAGAAAAGAAATGGAAGGTCAGAATTTTCAATTTAATCTTCTTAAACTATATTTCAAAATTCAGAAGGGCTAACATAAATATTCTCAAACATCTATATCATATTTACTTTAATTTCCAGAGCTTGAGTACAAAAACTGAAAGATTTCAACTCTATAATATTAAGCAGTCTCAATGTCTTATCAAGGGGACATGCCTGTGTGGGAAAAAAAACCAAAAAACTGAAGATTTTCTCCAATGCTCTAGTACATTAATGAAGACAGATTTCAAATTTTGAAGGAATATAGAAAGTTCACCACTTCTAGAGAATATTCTTATAAGAAAGCCTTATTTTTAATTTCTTCTCTGCCAAAATTTTACCTTAATGCAGGAAGATTTTCTTCTAGGCGCATTCCCTAGAAATAACAGATATAAAAATAAGAAATTACTGTATTACAAGGAACTAGATTTCAATAGAATTGCCCTAAGGCCTCACATTTCTTTATAAACATTTTTTTACTCCATAACTGTTATCTATTGTTATTTTATTTGTTACCATCTTCAACTTAATTATTTTTTTTATCAGAAAAATGAATTCCTGGACTGAGCACATACAAGATTCCAATTTATATGATTTTAATAGATTTCAAACAAAGGCTGGATTATAACTTTATGCCTTTATGTTAAGTTAAGCAGCCCTAAGCATTCAAGATTACATCAAAGATGAAAGAAAATCCATGCTATGTAAGTGCAAAGCAAGGCTCTGCTCTTATGGTGTCTCAACTTTTGAGATCCATATTAACGGAATATTTGTCCAGGACAACAGCTATTCACTCTATGGAACATAAAATTGGCCATAATCCATTTACTGTTGCTAATATGTTGAATCAACTACTTATGCTGATAATCCATCAACCTGATGGCTTTGTTTACAAACTAATACGCACCCATATCTTTCTGGAATATGCTAAAAGCCAAAGCTATGAATATATAAATTAACTTTAAAACATGTTATGTAATAAGTTGCCTATCTAACCTGGACAAATATTTTTCTCAACGATGGCTGTGAATAAGAAATTTCAAACCTATATAGGCTTTATAAATATTATTATTTTCGTTGATAAAAGAATTATCTACAAACAAAATGTGTCAAACTGAATCTCGTAGGCAATCTGTTTCACTCATAAAGCCACTATAGGGAGGAAAAGGTGAGGTGATTACCCTCGCAACATTCTTATATGAACAAAAAAATTGATGGTCCACTTAGGTGGTAGAACTTCTGAAGTAGAAGATGAAACTGACATTCGTAGCATCTTGTGTGCAAATTGTGGATTTGTATTTTGATTAACTGCATCTGCCAATGGAAAGAAAACAAGCTAAGGATTCTTAATCTGAATTTTATGAAAGCTGTTTGATGCGAGAGACACAAGAAGATTATTATTTAGTATTATTTATGTTTGCAAGCCCATTGTATTTTTATGTTTTAGGTCTATTAGTTTATTGGGCTTTTAGTTATTGGGCTTTTAGTATTTTAATTTAAAAGTAAGGTTATTTTTGTAATAAGGCAATTAGGGTTTTCTAGCCAATTAGCAAGGTTATTTTTGTAATAAGGCAATTAGGGTTTCCTAGCCAATTAGAACTAGGGTTTAGCAATCCTATATAAACAACCTATTGTACTCCTTGAGGAGTTAGTTGATATTTTGATGAATGAAAAAAATGGCCGTTTGGTCTTTCTTTGGTCTGGTGCTAACTCCTAGTGGTTTCCCCGCTTGGTGCTGACTCCAAGCAAGGCCTAGGTGCTGACTCCTAGGTCATATCCCTTTATTTTTCTATTGTTTAGCTTTTGTTCTGATTGTCCAGCGTCATATTTGGTATCAGAGCAAACACTGATCCGTCGAAGCATCACCGCAGGAAAGAGCCAGAAAATCTCACCCATTGAAAAAAAAAAAAAAAATCCCAAATTTTGAAGCCAAACCCACAATCAAGCCTCCAAATCCCTTACAACCACAAAGAGAGAAGAGAGATACAAGCCCATCACTGCCGTTGCACCACACCACCACCGACAAACGTCCACAGTCAGATTTGCCCATTGTCACGCCGCCGTAATCTCATCATTCTGATATTGACCCACCAGCTGCTGAAACCAAACGCAAGCCAACAACCACCAGCCAAGACCCACAAATCAACCCTCAACCCGCAGCCCATCCACCACCAGCTGCAGACCCATCAACCACCGTCGCCGACGCCAACACCGCCACAAGACCCAGCCGCCGAGACCCACAGATTAGCACTTAGCTGCTGCCGACCCACCAGCCACCCGCTGCCGACACTAGCAACACACACATCAGCCTTCACCGCGGACAACATCATCACCACTCCTCCATGTACTGTGCTGCCGCTACCTTCCATGTCGTCGCCTACCACTGTTGCCGATCCCTAGCACCGCAAGCCCATCGTTGTTCTCTTTTAGTTTTTGTAGTTTTTCTTTTTGTCCGTGGCTTGAGTTCCTTCTAGAGTCTGTACTTTGATTTTCATTTAAGTCCGTGTGTTGTTACTTTTTCATCAAAAAAAAAAAAAAGAAGAGAAAAGAAAGGTCAAAAGGAAGGAAAAGAAGTAACGTGTTCTGCTGCCGACCCAGTGCATGTGTTGGGCCCTTAAGTTGCTTATCGCAGATCTATTTTGTGCAACCAGACCCACTTACTTGAGGAGCCAAGCCTCTGACTGTAGTGCAGCAAGTTGGCCACTGACAAGGAGAAAATCACAGTAGCTATTTGTTGAAGCATTATTTTAGAGAATCATGGTAATATCTGACGCGCCTTATTTTGATGGTGATGATACTTATCCCCGAGATTTTGTCAACTGGATAAATGGGATGGAGCAATTCTTTGAGCAAGCAAATTGGGCAGATAATAAAAAGGTTAGGTATGCCAAGTTGAAGTTAAGAGGTCACGCACAAAGGTTTTGGGAGAAGCTTGAATATTTCCGCTATGTGGATTATGAACCTGCCATCAGTGTGTGGGAAGATATGAAAGAAAAGTTTTGTGATGAGTATTTGTCACCATACTATCGAGCTAAGTATCTACCTCAATCTCAATCTTAGTGTGGTATTTTTCAAGTTGAAGCAGATACGATGAATTCTCATCATCATCATTCTATTTCATGTCCTCAACGCACTTTTGAATAATCTACCAAGGAAACTTCTACAAGGGAAGTAACAGAATTAACTTTAAAGCTCATGAAAGATATTCAGGACGGGATTGCTCAACACAAGAAGACTCAATCCAATTCAATTGGGAAACCAAGGACACTAGATCACAATGAACTTCTTGCTGCCCCAATAGAAGGCAACATTGATGATGATATCTTGGTCGTTGAGAATCCTCTAGCAACACCAAAGCCTAATGTTGACACAGACGTACATGCCTCGACAAGTGTTGCTTTAACATGCGTGCAAGGAAATGAGTCTATTGAAGAGCAGCAAGGTGAAGAGATGGTGCCTAAAGAGAGTATTATGTTAGGGGGTGCACATGATATGAAAGTTGAAGTTATTGAATGTGCTTCTGATCAACCCTCCACAGTCCTTGAAGATCTACATCTTGGTGAAGTCGAAGAGGTTAAAACTACAGTGCTTCCTATGGTTCATAAGGTTCAAGACGAGATTATACAAATTCCACACATTGATTTTGTTATTCCAACTGAGTTTGATGTGGTGGAATTCACGGTTTTTCTTTTCCCTGTGCTCCCTAAGGTGATTCCAGATTTGAAGCAAGTGTTACTTGTCAGCATCCTAATCCTTCAACACTTTAGAACTCGAGGTCGAGTTTTCTCCAACCAGAGGAGAATGATGCGGGAGACATAAGAAGATTATTATTTAGTATTATTTATGTTTGCAAGCCCATTGTACTTTTATGTTTTAGGTCTATTAGTTTATTGGGCTTTTAGTTATTGGGCTTTTAGTATTTTAATTTAAAAGTAAGGTTATTTTTGTAATAAGGCAATTAGGGTTTCCTAGCCAATTAGCAAGGTTATTTTTGTAATAAGGCAATTAGGGTTTCCTAGCCAATTAGAACTAGGGTTTAGCAATCCTATATAAACAACCTATTGTACTCCTTGAGGAGTTAGTTGATATTTTGATGAATGAAAAAAATGGCCGTTTGGTCTTTCTTTGGTCTGGTACTGACTCTAGGTCTACCCTAGGTGCTGACTCCTAGTGGTTTCCCCGCTTGGTGCTGACTCCAAGCAAGGCCTAGGTGTTGACTCCTAGGTTATATCCCTTTATTTTTCTATTGTTTAGCTTTTGTTCTGATTGTCCTGCGTCACTGTTACAAGATAAGGATAGAGATAATAAAGACTCAAATATTTGCTTGTAGATGCATAAGTAATACCAGCCTTTTTCAAAGAAACACCAACTCTAGCTGGTTTAGAATTCTGACCACCTCTCGTCTCTGCATACAGAATCAAATAATTGAGAACCTTAACTGAATTTTTAAACAAAAGAAAACAAGAGAAAGTTGGGTATTTGATTAACGCAAAAAGATTGAATATTGAAGGAGATGTATGAACCTTTACAAATAGTGGAGTGTATGATCCTTCAAAAATCTTCCAATCTCAAGGATAATTGAGCAGTGTTGGAGCAGTCCCCGCCTATTTCCACCTAGCAGCATGTTGACAAGTGAGGAGAAGGAAATACTAGAAAGTTTTTAACACAATGTTTCATGCCAGTTTCCAGAAAAACACACCTGATTATTTTTTTGAATTCACTTGGGTTTTAGTCTCTACAATTCCAAAGAATACATTGTTCAAAATTTAATATTGATCAAAACTACACTGAATTAAATCACATGCTATGATTACAATAACTAATCTCCAAATAACCCATAACAAACTCACTTAACTGCTCTAAAGGCCTTTGGTTACTCCAGAACTAACCGCACATGCTGATCTAATTGAGTTAGCCTTTACTGCACTAAGACTGCTGCTGCATGAGGCACTTTGTACATGTGTTTGCATTGCATGAGATGTTGCACATGCTGTTAGCACTGTCATTGCAGGCTGCTGAGCTTGCATTATTGGGCAGTTAGATGCCTCACTCTTAACACTTCAGGCTTCCTGGTTGTTGTCACAACCTTTTGAGCACCAATGAGTATCCTTCGTGTCACCAGAATTGTCAAAAGGTTCTTTTAAGTGGAACGAAAACTCTGTTATCCCCTCCTAAGATTCGATTCTATCGGAGTTGAATGATGAGCACCAAATGGTTCTTATGAATTTTGCCTCTGGGAAATTCAATGTGGGATTGACACCAAAGTATTCTCCAACCAGGGTTTGTTGCTTTGAGGGCGAATTGCCTATGATGAAGACAACAATGCATATGCGTTTTTTGTTGAAAACATGCATGAATTTGAGGCATCCCAATCTGCCATACATGTAACATCAATGTCAAAAGGATGATAATACATACTTGCAGTGCAATGGTGATAAAAATTGTAAGGAGAGCTAATTGAGATGAGAGGAGGAATGGATTCAGATTTTTTTTTTTTTTGGTTAGGAATTAAAATAGAGTTCAGAAATTTAATATCTTCATAAATGAGTATGGCCAGATGGAGTTTGTCAAGAAGTGCAATGGTGAAAGTGTAGAGGCGATATGACACTGATTAGGGAGTGTGACACAAATCAGTGCAACATAATTATCACAATTTTATGTATTACAAGAACTGTATTTACAATATCAACTTTTTTTTTTTTGATAAGTAACAAAAAATATTATTAATAATAAAAAGCCAACGTACATTGGGGATTTACTATGGGGGCACAAATCAGGAACCAAAATTACAACGATCAAGTAAAACAGGATGGACAAGACAAGAAGAATGAGACAAAGCCACCCTCCAATTAAGGAGAGAGCTAAAAAAAGAGACTTTTTAAGTATAAGCTTGTATTCCTCTTCTTCAGTATAAGCTTTTGAAATTCTTGTAATTCAATTGCAGTACATACCCGACATCAGAAAATATACTCTCAGTTTCTGTTAATATCATCATATGACTTGAAGACAAGAAAAACTAATTGTCAATTTGCCAAGACTAGTGTCTTTCAATCTTGAAATCCACAAGAAACAAAATATAAACAGATATGAGAGACAATTGTCTTTCTATCACTTTTATATGAATTAGCAATAGCTTTAGACTTGTAAATGATCACTTAAATACGTTGGGATTCTGACAACATCTTTGTCATTTTAAGTGGCATCTTATCCAGGCATTTTGCTTCAGAGATTGAATACCAGTGAAACAAAAGCAATTCAGGTTGGGAAACTAAAGAGTTGGCTTTGACCTAACTCAGAACTACTGAAATCCACAACCAGCCATTATGTGTACTGCCAGAGATCTTGCAAAAAAATCATTCCATTGACATGTCTTAATATTGACTTCACATTTTCTAGAAAAGAAACAGAGGGAAAAGGGACTAAACAGGGATCTAAAACAAAGAAACAGGACTCGAGCAACACTAAAACCACATCACATAGAACTTTACCAGAATTTTCACCCTAACTTTCATAAGATACATTTCAAAATTCAGATGGACTAACATAAATATTCTCAAACATCTCTTTCATATGAACTTCGATTTTCAGATCCAGTGAGTGCAAAAACTTAGATATTTCAACTATATACTATTAGGCAGTCAGATCAACGGAGTGTACCTTTGTGGGAAATGAAAAACTGAAGCTTTTCTCTGATGCTCTAGTAATTAGTGGTGACTGATTTCAAATACTGAAGGAATAAGGAAATGTCACCTTCTATCTGTACAGAATAATGCATCTTTTTCTAAATTTTGAAAAACCTCTTCAAGAGAAAATTGTAACGAGAAAGCATTGGCGTTCAGTTCTTCCTTGCCAAACTATTTTCCCAAAGCAAGTGGCACTCTGAAATTCCTAGAAATAGCAGATATAAAAAATAAAACATTAGTATAAAACCAGGAACTTGATTTCAATAGAATTGCACCAAGACCTCACATTTCTTTATTCCTTGACTGCTATCTATTGTTATTTTATTTGTTACCATCAAGCATTCAACTTAATTATTTTTTGTTCAGTAAAAATGAATTCCTGGACTTAGCACATACAATATTCCAATTTATATGATTTTTACAGATGTCAAACAAAGGCTGGATTGCAACTTTATGGCTTTATGGTAAGTTAAGCAGCCTTAATAATTTAAGACTACAGCAAAGCAAAAGGAAATCCATGTTATGTACGTGCAAAACTGCTTTCTAAACAAGTTTCTTATGATGTCTCAACTTTTGATGTCCATCTTAATGGAATATTTGTGCAGAAACCTAAGTTTGGTATTAATCAAAGTATTCTTCCTAGTTTGTTGAAACAACAACTTATGCTTTTAATCCATCAACCTGATGGCTTTGTTTACAAACTAATATGCATGCATAATTTAATATTATATACAAAAAACCAAAGGTATATAAAATATAAATTAACTTTACAATGTGTTAATATTATATGTCCACCTGTTTAATCTGGAAAAAAAATATTTTTGCTCAATAGTTGTTCTGAATAAGAAATAACAAACATAGGCTTTATGAATATTGATATTTTTGTAGGTAGAAGGGAGTTACAGAGAAAAAGTGCATCAATATAGGGAGGAAAAAGTGAAGTGATTGTAATGTTCTGATATGAACAAGAAAACATGCTCCATTAGGTTGTGGTAGAACATCCCAAGTAGCAGTTGTCTAAAACTGAAGCTATCCTCAAAAAGGTATTGGTAGAAGATTAAACTAACTTCGTATTATCTTGCGTGAAAATAGAGGATTTGTATTTTGATTATTTAAATCTGACTTTTACAAAAGCTATTGCAAGATAAGGATTGAGATAATTAAGACTCAATATTTTTGCTTGTAGATGAATAAGTAGTACCAGATTTTTTTGAAGGAGGACCAACTCTAGCTGGTCTAGAATTCTGACCTTGTCTCATATCTGCAAACAGAATCAAATAATTGAGAACCTTAATTGAATTTAAAGAAAAGAAAAGAGAAAGTTTGTTATTTGATTAACACAAAAGGATTGAATCTTAAAGGAGATGTATGAACCTTTTGAACTGGGATTTTAGAGTCTATGAAGAACTGGGATTACCCATACCTGAGAATTTGAAGAATTGGTTCGTCCACGTAAGCAATTGTAGGCCATCCTTTCATGTTTCCTCGGCCACCTTTCAGTTGTTTTAATTCTGCTTTGTAAAAATCTGCATTGCAAATAAATTGGCCAAGACATCAATATTGAAGAAGATAAAAGAAGTCTGCACAAATTGAAAAAAAAAAGTTATTTTTTGATTGCATAGAAAGTACAAGTACATTTGTATCACCTGCCCAAAGAAGCTGAAGCATATTAGTTGCTGATTTGAAAATATAGGACATGAGCATTCTTACGCCAATCCTCGCCTCTGTTTAGGTATCTTTCTTTTAAGCGGGGACAACCAATGATTATCAGGGATCGTAAAGAGGAGAGATTGCCGATCCCTTTGGGAAGTGATATCAGGTTGGGACATCTCTCAATTTCAAGGTCTTGAAGTGATGTAAGGTTAGCAATCCACACTGGTAAAGTAATCAAGCACAGAACATCTGAAATTTTGAGAGTTTGCAAAGAGGTAACACTAATAAATCGTATCTCATCATCACTGAACAGATCAACCTCCTCGCAGCCCCTAATTTCCAGCGACTTGAGGGAGGTGAGGTGTTGTATGGATCGAGACAGAGGCAGAGATTTTAGTCCAGCACATGCCTCAATTGTTAGATTCTCGAGAGAAGCCAGGTTTTGCAACCACTGCTCTGCCAGAAACTCTAGGTCCTGAATCTCAATCAAATACAGAGACTTTAATTTGGAGAGAGAAGGGGAGGGGTATGAAGAAAAGGAATGCGAAGAGGTTGCTGTCATATTCATTGGCATTGCCATTGTTTGTTGCAATGGCTTGCTGCTGGCATATGTCAGTTGTGATTTTTCAAGATATGGAAACAGCGGCATGCAAGTCAGGTTTCTGCAACCCCAGATTTCCAACCTAGAAAGTCGAGGCCTCCAAAACTAGAAAAAAGTATTTTGAGAGTTGATTTTTGGCGAGCTAATTCTTCCTTGCCTAGATCTTCATAGAGATTCTTATTTAGATCTATCCAGGAAGTGAATGTCAATATAAATGTGCGTACCTTCTTTGCTTTGAATAACAAGCTTAAATTCTTCTCAAAAACTTTTTCAAATGGAATTGATAGATGACGAACATTTTTATTGACATTTTCTGCATTGGAATCAACAAGTGTGCACTCAATGTTTGAGATTGATTGTGCCAAATCATGGATTAAATCATGCATTTTAAAACTAACAATATTTCCAAAACGATCTTCACTAGCCTTTTGGAAGAAAGACCTCCAAAGTAGATCCATAAAGTACTCATTAGCAACATCCTCCAGCCTTAGCTTTTTGTTTGATGATTGGATAAATCCTTGTGCTATGCACAGTTGTATCAATGTTAACTTTGAAATCTCATGATTTTTAGGAAGCAATGAACAATAAGCAAAACAACACTTTAAATGTAAAGGGAGATAATTGTAACTTAATTTTAGAATTGATAAGTTACCACTATCATTTTCCCCTTGACTTACATCTAAAAGTTCTTTATCCTTGATATATGACCATTCATCCTCTGTCTCTTTGAAGTATAATATTCTACCTATCGTTTTGATAGCAAGAGGCACTCCACAACATTTTTGTACAATGTCCATTCCAATTGCTTTAAGTTTGAGATCAATGGTCTCTTGCTTTTTAAATGCCATTTGCTTCAACAAAGACCAAGATTTATTTTCTGATAGGCCTTCTAGAAAAATTGGTGAGACTGTGCTAGTGATCTCGGCAACCAATTTAATCCATGTAGTTATCACCACCTTACTTCCCTTCAAGCCACCCATCAAAAGTTTTTTCAAGTTACACCAACTTTCCACGTTTTCATTCCACACATCATCCAAAAAAAGTAAGTACTTCTTTTGGTTGAGTATTTCACGAAGTTTAATTTGCAGTTGATCCATTTCAAGGGTTTTAGGTTTTCTCCCTGTCGCACATCCAATTATCTTTTCAACAATTGTTTTCACGTCAAAGACATCAGAGACATACACCCACATATGCAACTCAAAATATGTCTTCACTTTCTCATCATTGTATACATATTGAGCAAGGGTGGTTTTTCCTATACCTCCGATTCCCACTATGGATATGAATGAGACATTCTCTTCAACATCATATTTCAATAATAAATCTTTAAGGTTCTTCTTATCCTCTTCCCTCCCGATGACCTCTTCTTCACTTATAAAAGAGTGAGTTTGTTCTCTCTCCCTAGTCACAGCCCTCACCTGTAAAGGAACTTCTACAAAGCTGGAAATTATTCCTATTATTTGCTATTGCTTCAAGTCTTTCCCTAATGGCTTTTAATTTGTGAGCCATCTTAAGACGAAAAACAAGTTGGTTTGAACTTGAAAAGAAAGTACGAACCTTATTTGCCATTTCATCACCACCCATCACCCTTCTCCGCAAATCTTGAGTGGAGAAATCGGTCAGCAAATCATCTACATTATAAACTGCGTCTCTGAGTTTCATGAGCCAGTCCTTGACTTGATGGTTCTTGTCCAGCAACTCATCTGCATCCTAAAACACAGCTTGAATAGTGGATACCGTGTTCTTCAATTTCTCAAGGTCATCTTTGACACCCCAAATGGATCCATCTTTTTGAAAGTTGTGGAGCCCAATAATTCAATGATCTGTCGTGCAACACCAAAAGGGATTGCTTCGGCCATTTCTTCTTGGTCAGTGAAAGAAAACACAGGAAGATAGATTTTGAAAGTTCAAATAGTGTATAAAACACTATGAATGTTTAGACCCCCAATTACAAAAATATCAATTCAAGTTTAATGTCGAATAATATATGTGTGGAAAATGAATATAAGTTAATAACAGAATTGATAAACAATCTAAACCAATTAAAGTCACATCCACAACAAAATTTAAATGGCAAAGATTAAGGGAAGAGAGATACAAACATAAGGACAACACAACGATGTGTTATCGAAGAGGAAACTGAAGCCCTTGGCGTAAAACCTCTCTGCCGCCCTCCAATCGGTCAATAATCCACTAGAAAATGCAGTTGGGATACATGAACAACAATAGACCCTCCAAGCCTAATCTACCTAGTGTACCTAAGCCCTCCAAACTTCTTGCTCTAATGAGGTTACGCTGAACCTTTGTCTTTTCTAGCTTACCGGATTCTGCTATAGCCTATAGCATCAACCAATAACCATTGGTCCCTTCCTAACTACTTCCCAAGCACCAAATAGCCTTCTCATAGATATGGGTATGGTGAGAAAAAGATTTAGGTAATAAACCTCTCAAGGATGTAACAATGGAGAGAGTGAGAGTAGAGGAATTTGAAGAGTCTCTATGTAAAGATTGTGGATGAGTCAATCTTGTTTTTCTTTAGGGTTTCTCTCTCAAAATTCTTTCTAGAAACTCTCTACATTTCGTGGGTATAAGGGTCTATATATATTGGTGTGTGTTTGAAATGCGAAGAGTCATTTTTTCAAAACAGAGCTGGCTGGCGACTTAGCCTTGCAACTTGACTGAGTCGCGAGTTCAAGCCGCGAGCTAACTGAATGGCCAGTCTGGATTTTTTTGTCTTGTAGTGCTACAACTGGCATGACGATTCAGCTTCTCTGCACGCTTCACTCGTGTGCATCTTTTGACGACTTGCTAGTTGCAAGCTACCCGCGAGATCCAGTCACGAGTCCCTGCTTCACTGCACAATCTTGAGCATTTCTTCATACTCTGTTACACACTACCCTTACATGATTCCCACCTAAATACAGGGTTTCTAAATGCTGAATTACAAGCAAATTTGGCACGAAATAAAGCCAACAGAATGGTTGATTAAATTCAACCTTACAATCTCCCCCTTTGGTTATTCCGTAACAAAACCCTACAACAAACTCTAGACTTAGTGCGTGAGTTGGGAACAGTTGATCAAAACTCACTCACACCTAACTCTAGAATCTGTGAAAATCTTGAACCATAAGAACAAGTCTCTCTTGAAACACAATAACACAGTATGATCATTGTATGCAGAAAACTTGTAATGCATATGGAGCAAGCACAATGCGATCAAGCAAGATAAAAATAAGTAATAAATCATGGCTTGACCAAAAACAAATAATCATTATAAAAAGTGACCACAATGCTCATTCACACATGGAATAAACATCTAGGCATGCAAGCTAATAACCTCAATGCAGAGTATCATTTGCATGTCCAACGCTCAACCAATGCAACAATACTAAGTAATTGCATTAAGGATATAAGATCCAACAAAGGGCACAAGAGTGATGTACTTAAAGAAAACGCATGACATTTAACAGCAAGTACTAAAGCTCCAAAGCATGGGTACAAACCCTAAAAGCTTACAAAAGCAAAGTTACAAAGATCTGAAAAACATCATATATATAATACCAATGTACCAAGAGCTTTCAAAAGTAAACAGATCCATGAGTTTAAAACAAAACATTAACCATAGTGTAGCATGTATCAAACCCATAATAAAAGCAAAACATTATCCAAAACATAATATTAAACACATAAACCCATAATAAAGTTTTTTTATGGCCATTTCCCCCTCAAACTGGCACTCCCCCTCAAGAGCTACCCCAAAAATCTCCCCCTTTTTGACCAGAATGGCCAAAGGGTCACTACTGAGTGGAGAAGCTATCAAACTTTGCTGAGAGGATGTTCATCTGATCTTGAAATGCAGCTAGCCTGTTAGATTGTTCATTTTGGATATCTCTGAGCCGATCAATCCTCTCAAGGATGATCTGGAATGCATCTAGAGGTACATCTGATGAGGATGAAGCACTGCTCCTCTTGCCACGGCCTCTTGAAATTTCTATACATGACAATCTCTCTCTCTTTGTGGTTATTAGAGCATTGGCCTATGAGCTACATATTGGTAGGCTTAAACCCCCTTTAAGGTTTTATTTTAGGCTTCTTCTCATGTTGTTTATTCACCTATTTTGTGAAAGAGCACTAGCTGAAATGACACTTCCTCACAAAAATGAGTGGAGGGGGGAGGTTGTTGGTTTCAAAATACTTTTTTTGGGTTTTAGGTAAATAAAAAATTGTGGTTTCAAAATGTATGGGTGCATAAAAGGAAGGATTTTATTCTAGGTTTATTGTATGATCCCAAAAGACGCTTTAAAATTCATTTGAAAGCATCTACTTATCCCAAAAAAAAAAAAAAAAAAGATTCATTTGAAAGCATCACAACTATATGAGCGCACGTAATAGATGGTATTTTTGTGCAAAAGGGTGGTTCAACCTTGGCTTGGACTGAGAGTGGTTGATCTTGACGAGATGATGATTGTACAACTTAAAGGAAATGATATCACATTTCCAAATGTCAATAAGGGTGTTCTCGTACCTATGGTATGTCCTTTAATTGTTTCCACCCCCAATCTTATTTTATAAAGCAAAATGAAAAAAGCATCTTATGAAACGGTCTCATGAAACCTCCCTCTCACAACATGTGTGGGTCCCATATGCTATGAGAGGGTGGTCCCATGAGATACCCTTTTGTATTATAATGTACTTGGCCATGTTTTATGAAGGGTTATATGTTATACTCGAAAATATATCTAAGATCATAATAATTTGTTCTTTTTGGGTGATGCATGTTTTATTAATTTCTATACTTATTTGCAAAGTTACTCTTTAGATTCTTATCTCAATGGAGTTTTGCGGGCTACATGTAGGGTTTACAATCACTGGCTTGTAGAAACTGGGATGGACATAGTGAACTGCTTCCCCTCCCCCCACCCCCTCTTTCATAGATATTAACCTTGTCTGTCACACTAGGATGGGAAAAATGGTATTGGGTCTGTGACCAAATATTTTTACTGACTTTGCTTTATTTTGACAAAGGCTTAGGTTAGATTTAGGATCTGGATGGGGCCTGACTTTTGAGGGTAGCATGCTGTGCTTTCTAGTGAACCCTACTCTGATCAAAATACTAGAGGCTCAAAAGGAGCTACATATTTATTTTGCCGTGGTTGGTCTTTTGTTTGCATGAACTGATATTTTAACAGTGATTTTAGTTAATGTCAATCAGATCCAAGTTAAGATTTGGGTTGGGTTTATCTAGTGGAGTGGGTGGCTTCCCACTAAAGCAGTGTTGGGTAAAATATATTTTTGATGTTTCCATTTAAAATTAATAGTGGGCCTTGATTTGTGTGTTGATTTTATATTATTTAGGAATTCTGTTCCCTTCTACCATATTAACAAATGGAAGGAATATGCACTAATTCCACGCTGGGAAATAGAATTTGTGGTATCCTAAGGATTTCCTGATGATATGACGTTGTTGATAATAATCAAGAAAAAAGGCATCTTCTCATTTCTGGTGGTTTCTGATTATTTTACTAGGTGACTCGTAGATCCCCTGCTGATCGTGTTGGATTTCGTCCTGACAATGTTGTGATTGAATTTGATGGGAAACCTGTTGAAAGCATCGAGGAGGTATTTGGGACCTTAATTGATGTCAGTAGGTGGAAATTATGCATTTTGCAATGAGAAGTAAAAAACACTAAAATATTTAATGGCTGGAATTTGAGCAGTTCGTGATTAATGGATATATAGCCTTAATCTTAGATTGTTGTGCATTTTCCTTTTATTAAACCACAGTTTAGTGACTGTTGGTAGGAATTTTGGTCCTGAGGGCCTCATAATGGATTTATGACTGAATGTGTTGATTGTCAGAATATTTTAGGTCTGTGATGAGAAACTAAAGGATATCGAAAGAGAATATAACTTACCTTCCAAAAAAAGGGAGAATATAACATGATACATGTGGTGTGCAAAAATTTCCAATTTAATTGAGTTTCGGTTCAGAAAACTCATGCTTTTGCCTAATTGAGTTTGTTGCTTACTATTTTAATGATTATGATTCTGATGGTCTACATGATTTGTGAATTGTGGCAGATTATTGAAATAATGGGGGACAGAGTTGGAGTACCCATGAAAGTGGCTGTGAAAAGAGCTAAGGATAATTTGGTCACTTTGACGGTAATTCCAGAGGAATTCAAATCAGATAACGTATCATTTATGTGGAAGATTTGGGACTACTTAGATAACTGGCGCTATATTGCAAAAACCCAACTGTAATAAACCCGAAATTCGTATTCTTCAGTGCAAGTCTTTCAAATTCTTTGCCAATGGCATTATCTGAAATTGCAGCACATATTGACATCAAAAGAAATTCCCAATATCAATATAGCAATGAAGTAATCATGAGATGCCAGGAGGAGGTAAGCTGATGAGAATACAAAGGCGAGTTCCTTCAAACATGATCCGCTGTTTGCCATTCTTCTCAAACAGCTCATATGCATGCATTGATGTTTTTCCCTGCTCTCCATTGCTTCCAACTGATGCTCACTCTTGGCCGCGGCTCAAAATTCTTTGAAGTCCATTTTTTTGGTATTGAATAAAACTAATATGAAACAAACATAAGTACACAATCAGCTGCCACTCTTATCATTATATTTTCTCACGAAGTAAAATTTCAAAAAAGGCAATTAGTTACAACAAACAAATATGATTTTTTATAGCCTGATTGTGTTGGAATACTCTAGGGCCCATGAATTCTTCATTGAATTGGAGGAGTTTTTTGTCACACTTTGCTAGATCTACTAATCTATATAACCTCTAACGTGAAAGTGTAATGTTTATTGTTGCTATCTTCTTGTTAAGCCATATTAGTGTAGCATTTCGGTCAATTATGGTCCAATTCAGTCCATTTCGGTCTACTTTGGTCCATTCGGTTAACTTCGATTCATTTAGTCCACTTTGGTGTATTTCGGTCCACATTGACTCATTCGGTCTATTTCAGTAAAATTTGGTCAATTTCTATCCACCATGGTCCATTTGGTCTACTTTGGTTCATTTTGATCCACTTAGGTCCATTCAATCTAATTCAGTTTGGTCTATTTTAGTCAATTTTGGATTAATTGGGACTTAACTTGATAGTTTTTGTAGGTTTTTTTTTTTTTTTTCCAATTTTGGGCTCAAAAATTTATTTATATTTAGGCCAAACTCTTTAGTTTTAGGAAAAAAAAAAAAAAGCAAAGAAAATAAATATTAGAAATTAGAGATATGAGCCTTAAAAAAACAAAAAAAATGAAAAATATTCACAAGATTACCTTAAAAGAAAAAAAAAAATGCTACAATTCTAAACTTATATAACATTTTTAACTTAATGTACTTTTAGTCCCTACATTTTGGCTTTTTTTTTTTTTTTTTTTTTTTTTTTTTCATTTTGGTCCCTACATTTTAATTTTACCACTTTTAGTCTCTAAACCAATTAACGCGTGTTATTTTCGTACTTTCCGTCAGTCAACCGACAGAAATAGCTGAGGTGGCAACCGGATGAATTAAAATATTATAAAAATGCCACATCAATATCTAATTTTTTTTAAATAATTTGTCAATTTTAACTAAATAAAAAAAGAAAAAACAAGATTAAAAACAATAAAATCAAATGCCTATGAACACAAGAACACAAACCCAGAAAATCAAACCCAAGAACACGAATTCAAAATTAAACCTATTGAATCAACTTCCTTTCCCACTTAAAATCAAATCAATAATGCAATAAAATTTAAGAAGAGAACAAAGACCAATGCTGAAAGACCCATACTGAAAACCCATAAGTATTTCTCGTTCTTCCCCAAATATTCATACCCAAAATCATAAAATCAAAGAAAACCCAGAAATCTCAAGCACTCAAAAACCCAAAAACTCAAACAAAACCCAGTTTATTTCAAAGATATTATAAAAGGAAAGTTTAGTATATTATATATTAATCTTATCTCATCTTCCAACGTCAACGTCATTGAACTCACTCTCTCCCTTCAATCTTCATCCGTCCCTTTTACAAGGGTCAATGGGGTGTTCACTACTACTTGCGAATTGCGATCCCATCTTAGATGTGGTGGTACAAAGAATATTGTGACCCTTGTTCACAATTACAACACAACAGAAGCAATAGCAGTAGCCGATCCAGGCCTAGAAAACCCAAATCTACCCAGAAAACCACCACCACAAACCCACCAACCACACCACCGTCGACCACCATCACATTATAACCCAGCAACCCAAATCAGCTAAAAGTCACGAACCTAGCCAAAACTAGATCCACGGTAGCCCACGGCCTGACCCACCAAGCCCACGACAGCCCACCACCGCTACCCACCACCAACATCAAGAGTAGGGGCCATTGAAGACGAAGGAATCAACCTCGGATCTACCCAGAATGACTTGAACAATCGCCGGTCCACTTGTTGGCGATGGAAGTACCATTAAGGCACTCAATGGAGAGGACCATTAGAGAAAAAGAAATAAGAGAAAGCCAAGAGAGGAGTTTGACCTGAGAGGGAGAGGGAGAGAGAGATCTAGGAAAATGAAAATGAGTTTGGCATTGTGTTTGAGTTTAGTGTTTATTGATGATTTTGTGTTTAGTTGACAAGAAAATTTAAGAAAAATTGAGAAAGTTACTACAAGTTTTTTTTCTTAATCTTTAAATCTTAATTCAGGTGAATTTTGATTTTTAATTCCGTATTGATTTTTTTTATTAAGTTAAAATTAATAAATTAATTTTTTAAATTTATATGTTGATGTGCCATGGCTGACATGGCATTTTTATAATATTTTAATTCCTCCGACTGCCACCTCAACTATTTCTGTCGGTTAACTGACGGAAAGGAAAAAAATAACACACGTTAATTGGTTTAGGGACTAAAAGTGGTAAAATTAAAATGTAGGGACCAAAATGGAAAAAAAAAAAAGCCAAAATGTAGGGATTAAAAGTGCATTTACGCCTATAAGGGCACAGTTTGCAGCCCAAGCCCAATATGTATGGGATTGTGGGTTAATGAGCCCAGCACAATAAATTTGTAGAAAGTGGGTCGAAGAACTAGACCCTAGTGAATCTAACAACAGCTAGGATGAGTTTGAAAGACAATCATGCAAGAACAAAGTACATAAGGTTAGGTGAACGTATTGCCGAGGAGGCAAATGTTTGTATAGACCAATGAAACTGATTACAAGTGTGGTTCTGGTTGTTACAGTGTTCTTTCTCTATTTTTTCGATCCCCCACCCTTTCAGGAGTTTCTCACATTATATACCTCCTTCCTGGTAATCCTAGCCCTCCACTTGTCAATCATCCAACCCACTACTCGAGTACCCATCCCATCAGATACCCTTTTTGGTTCTCCGTGAGTTGCGGTGATCAAGGCGACACTATTCAGGAGTCTTCTCCACATAAATGGGGACAGAAAAGTAGCTGCAGTACATTTAATGCGATGGTGATAGCTTTCTTCAGATATTCCTAAATTCCCGTTGCTCTTTATAGGCGTATGATGTCCGTCCTTATTGCTGGAGCTTCCTAGAAGATCACCTTGATCATGGGGATACTGATTTGGGTCACGTTTGTCATATCCGAGGAGGTGTTACTCCTCGGATCACCTTCCATTTGTTCTTGACTTGTGAAACTTTCAAATTGGAGTTCCAGAGGATTATTTATCCCTTCTCGGATCATCCTATGTCCTCGGACCAAGCCCAAGGCCCAATATGTGACTTTGGGCCTTTATCCCTACAATGCCTATATATATATATATATATATATATTCTTGGATATGTTCAAATGAGTTAATAAATTATGGTATATTTAAATAAAAAAAATTATTAACATCTTCTTTATTTATATAAAAAATATTATAATTATGTAAAATTAAATCTTTTTATGAATTATGTGTATTTGTGTGTGTATATATATATTGTTGTGTATTGTTGTTGAATGCAAAATGCACTACATGTTCCATTATCTAAAACTTATAAAAATAGAACATACTTTTAAATTCAAATTTTACATTATATTCTTATAAAATAATTATTATATTATATTTTTTCATGCATCGCATGAGTTTGTGACTAGTTTATATAATATCTAAAAAATAAAATGTGACATTTATTATTACTACTCTCATGTTGAGACACATTAGTATTGTATTTCGATCCCCTTTAATCCATTCGGTCAATTTTGGTCCACTTTGGTCAATTTCAGTATACTTACTTAAGAATGGGAAAAGACATGTTTGGGTTGAAAGTAACTATCTTAAATCCAAATTTATTAAAAAATATAGATCTCAAACTCTTTCCAAATTCTATTAAATTTTAGTAATTTAATCTCAAAATTTTTCAACATATATTTAATGAATCTAAACTTATTTCAAACACATCTATTTATTTATTTTATTTTGCTTAAAAAGTAACAACTTAACATTACTTATTGTTATTTTCAAAAAAAAAAAAAAAAAAAAAAAAAAAAAAAAAAAAAAAGAACATTACTTATTGTTAAGTTCTAAATCACAATTAGATCATATTCAAACCTTCGAGCCAATATATTTAGTCTTGAGACCTAACATATATTGAGTAATATTAATCTATAAATACTTGTTGAACATTCTTTGATTATGAGCCACATCGGGCTAGCATTTCAACCCATTTAGTCAGTTTAGTACACTTTGGTCCATTCTATCTATTTGAGTGCCCTTACTTAAAATAGTGATTTTTTGGCCATGTGTTTGTTAGAATTACTTGGTGCTCCAAATTGTATCACTTTTTTGCGTAATATTTGTTTGATGGAAGTTCAGCTGTTTTCCTTTTTCTAATGATTGTGCAAGAAAGGATTAAGCCTATTGTGTGTTTGGCACAATCAGTTTTGAATGAACATATATAGGTTGTACATGTATCTTATTGCTTAGCCATATATATTGCTTTCTGTAACTAACCAGGCCCACTGACTTGAACTCAACTCTTTGCACGCATCACTCTAAACAATATCACTTAAGGGGATGAGACTGGTTTTCGCATACACCATGAAAGATTAACCTTAATACAGAATTTAACTTGAAACAATGCCATGCTTGAAAGCCTTGAATTTTACGTAGAGGTAGAATGCTTGGGCACGTAGACTAGACTCACTCAAGAATTAAAGAGAATGGATGCGAATACATTAATTTGAGTTCATTCTTCATACTTGCAAATTTCTGTTTCGAGTTTCTCTATTGAAATTCTAACACTCAAATTTTTCTACACTTCTTCTGGTGCAAGAAACCCCAAACTCTTAAAAGATGTAAAACCTCCATCTAATACCAAATTATGCCCATTAACATACTTGGCATCATCAGAAACAAGATAGAGCACAATAGTAGCTACATCACTGGGTTCACAACTAATTTTTACAATGGCTCAAGAGGATTAAAATAAGAGAATATAAGATTAGAAAAACATCTGACATAGGGAATTGCAAACTTGAGTGGTTCTTTTCATATGCGGGATAACAGTTGAGTGATTAATAGAGCCTGCAAACTTGAGAACGAGGTTGAGAGGACGGAAATTTTTGAGTTTTGCATGCATAGCTATTGCTGATATCCATTTTCGCAATACATTTTTCTACAAGCCTCATTCATGTATTGTATTATATTATATTCTTTTAAGTATGGCCCAAGCCCATGTAACATATTGGAGGAAATTAAGGAAGTGTGGTTTGGAGAGTATGGGTTAGTTTCTTTTGGATCTTTTGGATGAGCCCAGCCCATGTGTGTTACCAAGTGGGCAAAGGACACTAGTAGCATCTTAGGCTCATGGAGGAAGTCTTGTACTTGAAATTTCCGCCCCAAAAAAGCTTTTATACTTTGGCTAACTGTGGCCCAAAGTTTCTGCCCTAACCCATTTTTCACATTAAAAATAGTTGGCTCTCATTGGCCAACTCCAATTGCTAGCCCTTACTTATGTGAGCCTCCCAAGAGTTTGAAACAACTAAAAATGAGAAGCCAATGGGGGTTTAGTCAAAATTTTCTCAAATTATGCATAAAGCAGTCTAACTCTTTTACCCTACTAAAGCAAATATGAACCAAACATCAACTTAGCACCTTGGAGGTCCATAATGTCATCTTTTAGCCTAAAAACCAGTCATTAAGGACACCTAAAGGCTGCTATAAAACTCTCTCTCTAGCTCAAAATAGAATTAACTACGTTTTATCCTCATAGTTGAAACTTTAGAGCAAAAGTCCATTCAACCAGCTAACATTCTCATGATTCTGAAGTCAAGAGCTACAAATATGGGTATAGGGGAACCTTTCCTCTCTTCTTCACAACCTCTCTCAATTTCATATTTTCGCTGATGGTGAGTCGAAGTTTTTGACCTGTGTTGTTTTTATGCATTTTTTTAACATTTTGGTTATTGATATTTTGATTTCTCTCTTGTTAAAGCACCATTAGCTTTTATTTACTAAATATTTGAATTTTGGGCTTGATACTCTCCACAAATAATCAATTTTAAATGCTTTGATATACTTGTGTTAACTTAACCTTGTTTTACGTTTGTACTTGAAGCATAATAGGTTGTTAGTTTTCTTTTTTTTTGTTTATTTTATGTTTTGTGTTTCCAGGCTGAGTTTCTTGGTATGTGTAGGTATGCATGCTTCATGCATGCATATGCCTACAAACGGGATTCACATGCATACCCTATGTATGTGCACGTACACTCGTGCCCAAAAACCTAGATTATCTTTTCTTTTCTTTTTTTCTTTTTTTTATACTTGTTTTCTTTCATATGTTTAGCCTTGGTTTGGTATGTTTTTCCCATGTTTGAGTCCTGAAATTAGTAGTTCAACATGTTTTGTATTAGATGAATGATTAGGGTTTATATCTTTTTGGATACCATGAACATGAATATGCATTGATGCATAGGTGTTGTGATACAGTAAGATAAGTGAGGTAAGTCATACATTGACCACATGCACATGCATTTGAGTGTTTGAACATGAGTTATTTAAATATTAATAATATGCTTGGTTGAATGTCATTAGGATTTAGTTAATGTTTATGTTTAGTTTTATCTTATTGATGTTATTTCCATGTGATATGTTTACTGCCCTTAGAGAATTTGAATTTTGTTGTAATAGATGAATGCTAGATTTGGGGATGATATGCCATGTTGTTTGCTTTAGATGCATGTTAAAGTTTGTGTGAGTTTAGAATATCATATTAGAAGACCCTTTGATGGGATTAGGATTTGGAACACAATAAGTGGAGGCCAACCTACAGGTTGGGTAGAGTTTGGTGCTTAACACCTTCTCATCCCTATACCTAAACTTTGGACACGTGCTCTGGTAAGATTAGTTCTTCCACAAGGGCAATATATACTAGATCCCTAGACCTAATCTAGGTGGCAACTCCATCTACACCATTTGTCATGGTTCACTCTAGGCTAAGGCGTACTTCCCACGTAAAGACCCAAAACTTGTTGTGGACGCTTACGCCCACAACAAGCGGCATGCCTATGCCATTAGTTTGCTCCCCCATTGTACTCATTGTTTAGAAGAAGTGTGAATAGGTGGGGCTCGGGTATTGACCAAAACTACTGGATTGTCTCTATAGTCTTTCGGCATTACCGCCCATGGCAATGCCGAAAGAGGGAAATTGTAGACATCCCATTTTGTTCCAACCTATACCCTAGCCCCTGATCCCAATGACGAGAAATCAAATCACTACCAAAATTATCAGCACCATGTGTGGAGCCTAATGACTTAATAGAGCCCAAAATGTGATTCAAGAAACCAAGCCTAAGCCCAAAATCTATTTTCAAGCCCAATACCCATTTTAAAGCCTAATTTCCAAAGGGCTTACAAAATGTGCGTACGCTAGGTATATGATGCATATGAACCCAATCTACGGCATACACACCTTTTGCTTAGAAGCCTAAAATTACTCATTTCCTTTTTGGTGGGATTTTTTGGTCAATCAGTTTGAACAATTGATTGACTAAAATGTCCAACCAAATTCTAGCTTCCATTAAGCCTATAAATACCTCCAATTTCCACCACCAAAAGGATTCTACTATTCACCCATAGCGAAAGCTATGTAAAAATTACTCCAAAATACTTATATTCTTAAGTTTCTTTATCAGACCCAAAAAAGAACTTTAATCCAAGTTGTTGATTCACACATAAAGCTACGGTAGCTGATTCCAACCAAGGGATCGATCAATCTACATCCCTGTAAGGTATTAAAGAGGTGAGATATATGTCTTTCCCATAACCATATCTCATTCTTTGTTTTTCTATTTATCTATACTACTATTTAAGAGATTTCTCTTGTTTGGAGCTTTCATTTTAGATGCCTAATATACCCTTAAATTCACTTATATAGAAAGCTTAAATAATATGGTTAGACATGTAAAATTGCTAATTTAAAAACTCCTAAATTTTAGCTAAATTAAAAATAAATAAATAAAAGTTTTCCTCTATCTTAGGTTCGTCTCTCTCTCTCAAAGATATTTCCTTATCCATATTCCTTAAAATTAGGCACTTCCACCTCTCCTTATTCCTTCTAAACAAATTAAATCCTTCCTCCTATTTAATCTTTATATATATATATATATATGGGGGGGGGGGGGGGGGTTGAAAGCCCACCCTTACGTATTGGGCCTAAGGCCCTATTTGAAGATTACTATGTGTCCGAAGAGAGGGAAATGTTTGAGAAGGAGCCCATGTGGAAGAAACATATCTGGGAGTGAATGAGGAGTGTAGTCCGAAGAGATCACCGTTGGTCCGAAGAGGTCATCATCCTCGGATACAAAGTGCCTTGGTCAAGCAGACACATGGGAGGTTCAAGTAAATCTTTCTAATGATTTTGATGATAAAGGTAGGCTTCAGGCACGTATAGAGATGATAGGAACGGAAAAATATCTAGAAGACAAGCTGCAACCACCACATTAAATGCATTGCAGCTGCTTTTTTGGCCGCATTAATGTGAAGAAGACCCTAAACAGTATAATCTCAGCTACCATCACTCACAGAGAGCTAAAGAAGATACTTGATGGGACATGTACTCAAGTGGGTGCTCAGATGAAGAACAAGTGGACGATGGAGATGATAGAAGAGGGTGTTATATAAAGAGAAGAGGCCTTTGATACTAGGGGATCGAAGGAAAAAGAGAGAGAAGGAGAGAACAACTTTACTGTAGCTTTAAGAGTTGTAATCACCTTTCATTCAATAATACATCTCTTCGAACACACACTTGTTCAATTATCCTAGCATGATTTCATGTTAATTCATCCTTAAATACCATAGTTGATTGCTGTTTAGTTCATAACCAGCCTAGCTCTTTCACCCATTCTCTACAAATTTATTGTTTTGGGTTCATTGGGCTGATAGTCCAAATCTTCTAGGCTTGGGCCACAAAAATTGACTCTACAATATATATATATATATATATATATATATAAAACCTCTCTTTTTCTCTCTCAAATGAAGGACCTACAAGGTAATTCTCTTAGTGCTGTTTATTTTTTTATTGCTTATTTGATTTTGATTTATTTGTTATAGAAATTGTAAGAAAAGAATTTTAAATAATAAACATTGTATAATAACTATTTTTAGGGTTATTGGACCAATTGAAGATGTTGTATATTTGCTTTTATGGTAGCAAAAGTAAAGAACTTAGGACCAAATGAGATTAAAGTCAGACATGAAAAAGATTCAAAAGATTGCACTGTTTTCTTACCCTATTTGCTTTCTTTTCTTTTCTTTTTCCCATTTTTTTTGCCTTTCAATTCTACTTAAAAGTTATTATTTGTTGGATATGAGTGAGTTACATGTGTGAATAGATTTTTTTTTTCCAATTTTTTTGCATTCTTTTTGTTATTTTGTAACTCTGAACTATAAAATTTCGGGATAAAAAGTCTAATTATTTACTTTATTGTAATGCAATAGGTTTGTCCATGATGATAGGTTCCTGAATGTAAGGACATGGAAATAGAAGAGATAAAGTAGGATGAAATTATTGTGAAAAACAAGGCCATGAGTCAATGCTTAGTATTTGTAGGAAAATGCATCTGTAAACCTGACCTAAAAAAAAAAATAAGAGCCTCTTTGCATGCACGTAGCACGTGTGATGAAGCTAGTTTGTTTTATAATTGTCTTGTGTTCTTTTTATTTGTTGTTGTTGTTGTTAGTTTTATATATATATATATATATATATATAGCGTGTGATATTTTGTTCTTGAGTGATAACATGTTGTTTATATGTGCTTCATTTCTATTTTCTATGCATGACACAAACCTAGGAATCGGGTTGGAACCCTAGATGCGTACGCTAGCATAATGGTGCGTACACATTTCTGGGCAAAGGGTATTCTATTTTTATTTTATTTTTTGTTTATTTACTTTTTTATTTTACTAATGTTGTATATATATATATTTTTTATTTCTTCTTAATGTGGTTTAATTTGCTATTTGTATGTATATATCTCCTTGTTTGGTTTCTTTTCTTTTTAGTTAATAAATACAAAAAATGCAATTTCATTTAAAATAAGTGGCTTACAATTTCATTTTAGTCAGGGCTTTTGATTAAGTTTTCTCCGGCACGTTACTTGAATTCGTTGATGTACATTAGTTTAGAATTTATTGCGTGTGAGATATTGCATATTTTGATGCTTTGACTATTTCCTCCTGAAGTGTCTTTTATAATAAAATGGGTAAGGATTTGAATAGGCAAGGATTTGTTTCCAACTAAAACTTATGCACGTGGACTTGACTAAATGAGATACTATGGCTTAATTTCATCAATTCAAATGGCATTGAATGTGGTCTTGCATATTAAGGTGATATAGTAATTCTTGGATTGATCAAGTGTTATTCGTTTCCTTTGCTGCATGATAATGTTTATTTCCTTTTATATCTAAACATGACAGCCGATGTATCTTCCCTGGCATTGTTTCCTAATTTAATCTTGTGCCTGGACATGCATAGCCAAATATTCCCATAGAGACCACCGCACACACTTGGTGCGATGGTCACTCCACAAATATAAGTGTTTGTGGGGTGTGGGGGGCAAGGAGCAGGGTTCAAGTCTCTAGGAAGGAGCTTCACACACATATACACTTATATTAGGTTAGAATAGAAATTTTATCTTATATATCAAAAAATATCCCCATAGAGTTTGGAAATAAATTATTGCATTTAATTGGGTGATCAATGGCTTGATTAAAATGTGATTGCATGATTTATTTTTCTTCCTTTTTTAATATGATTGACATGCGTTATAATTTCCTTGGACATTGGTCTTGAAGATTTGAATTCAAATTTAAAATTGATTGGTTTTTTCAAAAAAGAAAAAAGATTGGTCAATTTAAGGGATGTCTTCAGATAGCACTTAAAAGATAAAATCTTTCCTAATCAATGAGAATTAGATATTTTGTCAACTATTTCAATGATGAGATTTTGAAAAGAAAGTGATCATAAATTCTTTTAATTCTAAAAGATTTTCTTTTGGAAATTAATTAGGAAGGGAATTTGGCAAGTAAAAAAAGATGGTTGGACATTAAATTTTCACATGTCTACATGCTTTGATGATTAAATGCTCACATGCTCACACACTTGGATGATGATATTTTTATGCTTGGATGCTTACATGTTCATGCAATTGGACGCTTGTGCGCTCACATGCTTTGCTGATCGCGCTTAAATGTTCAGGTGATTGGATAGTAAGATGAATGCGTGCTTGGATGCTCACATGTTCATAAGTTCACATGCTTGAATGCACACATGCTCACATGCTTCCATGCTCATTTGCTCACATCTTTGGATGTTTACATGCTTGCATGTTCACATGCTCATATATCTAGATTGTTAGGACATATATGTTTTAACTTGTTTAAGGACATATATGTTTTAACTTGTTTAAGAACATATGTCACTTAATTATGTAAATTGGCTAATCCTTTGACAAAACGCACTCTGCTTGTAATTGGGTAGTTCTAGGTGTTTTTAATACTTCAAGAAACAATGTTTCAAGGTCAAGTGTTGAAGTCATCAAGTCTGTCCAAGAGAAAGCAAGTTGAAGTGCAGAATTTTTAAAGCTTGACACTTCTCAATAGCTACCTCGACACCTGCTATCTGTCGAGATTTAAAAAGTCATATTTCCAATCTGATTTTCTTGGGATCCGTGAATATGTTTTTGGGCTTTCTTTTCTTCTAACCCTAAACATATAATAGGATTATTTTAAGAGCCGTTTTGAGTGACACAAGTTGCATATTCATTAAGCAATCTCTGTTTAAGCAAATTGTGATCAACAGACGAAGTTCTTAACCTAGTTCATCTTTCATCAAGAAGTTGCTGTGTATTTGCACCATAGGGTTTTGTAACCAAGCATCTTCCTGCTATTCATCAGAAAGGATGATCTGAAGAACTTTGCAGCCAACCATTCTTCCTCAGTTGGTGTTCTGAAGTCGCGTACTTGGATCCGCGCATTGGTTAGTCACGTACTTGGGAGCCATGCATCAAAGGTGGAGATTGTCACTACAGATCAAGTCCAATTGGGTATTGGGGTAAGGGTTCAACTGTAGGTTGGTAAGGTACTTGGGATTCCTTTACTTGTAACCGCTTGATTTGATAATAGTAGAGTTTCGGGAGTGGTGACTTGAAAATCACCCGGTGGGGTTTTTGCCATTAGGGTTTTCCCCATTCGTAAACAAATCACCGTGTTATTTATTTTCTGCTGCTTATTTAGTTGATTGGTGATTTGTTTGTGCTTCCATAAAATTGCATGATTAATTGATTAATTAATTACTTGGCTAAACTAATTAATTAGGGTTAATCACAAGGGGTTATTCAGATTGTGACCTATCATAGATGCTTCTATGTTTACATGCTTGGACATCTTGTGCTCACATGTTTGGATGTATGCATGCTTACATGTTCACGTGCTCCTATGCTCACATGATTAGATGTGTATATGCTTATACATTCCTTTGACCTTCACAAGATTGATTGTCTTTCACATTATCCTTTTTCTACCTTCTATTTCATCTTGACTTGCATGACCTGTAGACGAGCTTTAGGGCTTAGAGGCATCTGTGTGTTCACATAGGTTCATTAGGTAGATCTCATTCAACCATTATTCAGTAACAATATATGAAGGCTAGCTACAGTTGGGCAGGCTTGGGGTGCCTAACCTTTCCCCATCCTATATCTTAACTCCAAACTTAGTTTGGTAGGTAGACCTTCATGAGTCATGTTTTGGTTCCTGGACCTATAAACAGGTAGCAACTCCTCCGTCTCTTTTTAAGAGGCTTTGCGTACTCCTAAGCTTGCCCTATATCTTAACTCCAAACTTAGTTTGGTAGGTAGACCTTCATGAGTCATGTTTTGGTTCCTGGACCTATAAACAGGTAGCAACTCCTCCGTCTCTTTTTAAGAGGCTTTGCGTACTCCTAACCTTGCACTAACTTTAAGTCTAAAACCACTTTTAGAGAGATTAAGTATTGCGTACCCCGCCTTTGCAAGAAGGAACCAACATGTTGATGTGTCATAAATGAGGGTGACTAACAGAGGTCGTGATTTGGTAGTTATATGAAGTTCGTGGAGTAAATTGGCCAAAATAATAGTTCAAGGGGTTTCTTGACCACTACCTTAATGTTCAGGGGGGTGTTAGAGAAATTTTTTTTTCCATTGTATTTGTATATGGAATTGTATATTCTACCATTTAAATAACACACGATGTGGCAATATTCTAATATAAATTTTTTTAAATATTAAATATAATCGAAATTCAATTAAAAATATATATTAGAATAATGATGCATAAAATTCTTAGATCTATAAAATTTTTTATTTTTTTTTTTGGGATGTTAGATCTATAAAACTTAAGTTGTACAAAATTAAAAGGTCAACCAAATATGAATTGTCTTTGGTTTTATATGTATTATATATTATAGATTATAAATAAGTAACATTTCAATGTTCAGAATGACAATACATTGGCTTATGGCCTTGACAATACACTAGTGGCCACTTTAAGAAGCACATAAACAATTAAAAATGCATGTCACTCATGGAAGAACTAAGGAGCTCGATTAATTGATAAGATATGATATGGTTTTCCAAATGTGATGTCAATTTTTTTTAAAGCACTAATCTACTAGAAAAAAAGTTGGTTGAATTACTAATTTAGTCGGAAGACTAAATTAGTAATTTCAAATAAATTTGAAATTAAAGAGAGAACGCTAAAAATATTCTATCTTGAAAGGAAAAATTTGCAGGATTTTTCTCTCATTCATGAGTGATGATTAGAACGAAATGAATAAATCATAAAGGAGTGGAATCAAAATATAAAGAAATACTAAGATTTGAAAGGAAAGTGTTAATCAAATTCTATCTCAATTAAATTTGATTAACACTTTGCATAAATATGGTAACAAATAAATTTAGAGTTGAAAGATATAATTTTTAATTTTTCCCATTTTTGAATAGTTAATAAAGGGAGTTGAATAGCCAACAGAAAATAGCAAGGTGGGATGACTGAAAAAATTAAATAAAAAAGGATACCGTAATTAAGGTATTAAGAGAGAGAGAGAGAGATTTGTATTTATTTATATAAATATTAGGTGGCAGACCCATATTTTTAGGAGTTTGATTAGAAGAATTACAATTAATGGTCATAAAATAAAATTTAAACTTGACATAATTAGGTGACGCCCATCATTTATAAGGTAGTTTTTTTTTTTTTTTTAGAAATATTTTAATTAAGAATTTAAGAGTCCAATCATGGTGTTTTTAAATAAAATATCATTTCCTTGTAAAGAGAGAACCTTCGTTGTAAAGTTAATGCACAACCTAAGTGGTTTCAACTTTTACTTATACATAACCTGTGGCGTATTTTTGAACACATAATCAAAGAGTGGGAGAATGTATGCTAGAAACTTTTTTGATGTACCAATTGTATTTTGTTTCTTATTGACCTCGGTCATTTTCATGCTTACTTATCTTGGAGCCAATGGCTTTAGCATCAAGCTCATCCCAAGATACTCTATTGATTCAATGCTCTTTCCAAAAAATCTAAGCCTGCTAGAAAAACACTTTAGAATTGCTAAGCTTTCTAAAGCTCGAGCTCTGCATTTCGAATCCAGGGGTTTTGTAGATGCGATCAACTCAACAAAGCAAGGCATTGAAGCGCTACAACATAAGATAGAGTATTCTTTGGGAAATTTTTATATATATAGCTCAAATGAACATTGGCACACCACCATACTCTGCATTATTGCTATTGGATACTGGTACCGGTAAAACATGGGTTCAAGCTGCCAAGTGCGCCATATGTTTCCCCTTAAAATATGAAGGTTTCGATTACCGTAAGTCTGAAACATACTATGCTGCAGCTTGTAAACATCCCCTTTGTGTTCCCAAAATATGTAAAAATAACATGTGCCTCTATGAGTCCGTATATATTAATGGATTTAGTTCCACTAAGGGTATTCTTTCAATTGACACATTCACATTCCCTTCCAATGAGGAATCTGTAAGCTTCCCAGATTTAGTTTTTGGTATGGGCTATGAAAATCAAAATATTAAATTTAGTCGAAAAATGGGACGTGAGAATGTAATAGCAGGAATTTTGGGTATGGGATCAGGAAGACAATCAATCCTAAGCCAAATATAGTCGGTGACCAACCTACGTTTCTCATATTGCCTTCCTTCATGGAACAATGAAACGGGAACCTACACATATTTCCGTTTTGGCGATGATGCACAAATTAGTGGAAATACTCAAACAATGGTACAATCAACACCAATGTTACCCAATGTAAATGGATACTATGTGACAGAGTTGAGTATTTTCATGAATGAAGTGCTGCTTCCAATAGATCAGAGATGAACTCAGTATTGCCGAAATATAAAGAAACAAAAATCATCCAAATAAGAATTCATATACGCTCTGTTTGTTTCTAGGTAAAATATTTACAAATGTAAAATATTTTCAGTAAAATATTTTCATATTACAGTGTTTGATTGTTAACATGAAAATTCAGTGAAAATTATTTTTCAATTGTATGCTTCACTGTAAAATAAATTTTCTTTTCGTACTTCTCAAAATTCAACTGGTGCACAGATCTTCAACATAAAAAACTGGTGCACAAACCTGTGCAGTGTGCACAGACCTTCAACAAAGAGAAATTGGTGCACAGACCCACCCCCAAAAAAAAAAAAAAACTCCACATCGGAAGGAAAAACAACCACCAACCATTCAAAAAACAGCCACCAACAAACAAACCACCACTGACCACTCAAATGACAACCACCATCAACCAAAAATCCAGATCAGAAAAACCCAAAAAACAAAAAAACAAAAAAACAAATCGGAAAAACCAGCCAAAAGACAACCACCATCAACCAAGAAAAACCTTCACGAACTCAGATTGAAAACCCAAGAAAGAAAGAACATAATCTGAAAATCTAAGCCCAGCGGAGGCAAGATCGGGTAGTCACCAAAAACTTAAGATCGTCGTCAGATCCAAGGCGGTGCAAGAGAGAAGAGAAGAAGGATTTGTGCAGACATGATGAGGTTGGTAGTGCCAATGATGGCGGTTGGGGTCAGTCAGTGGGTGGGCAACGGTATGAGATGGGTGGAGATGAGAGGGTTGTGGCCTTGTGACTTGTGAGTGAGAGAGCTGAGACATGGAGAGAGGAAGAACTGAGAAAGTTAAGAGAGCAGAAGCTGATAAAGTGTCGGGTGTGAGAAAGGATAAGAAATTGTAAAATGTTTTACCGACTTTTCAAGTGTAAAATATTTTACCCTTTTTGTTTTTGATTTTTCGTTTGACCGAAAATATTTTACATTTGATTAATTATTTTATTGTTAAATAAAATACGGTAAAATGTGAAAATATTTTTTTGAAAATATTTTACATCAAAACAAATAAAGTGATAATATCAAAATATTATAAATACTCAAAATAGTTGTTTCTAAATACATTAAGATGCAATCATTTATTAATAAAGACAAACAAAAACAAAATAATGTCTTTTTTTAATATTAGGCTGGCTAGTTTTTTTTTTTTTTTTGAAGTTAGAGCATCCACATTGATGGTGCTAAAAATTTTAGATTTTAGCATTTCAAATAATTAATTTATTTATTTTACCATCCCACTTTACAATACACCAAATATTAAATTGTGGGGCCACGAAGAGTTGGCAATCCCGGCCCACTTTGAATCAGGCCCAAAGGCCCCTGCCGAGGATCACCTGGTATCCGAGGACGTGCCTTAGGTCCGAGGACAGGGCGCGATGGTCTTGTAGTCCAAGAAGACAATCCGAGGATGGTCACGTCCTCGGAAACCCGAAGTGAGGAAGTACGCAAGCTGCAGTCCATCAAGGGGAATCTCCCAGGGAATCCAAGGGGCATATGGCAGGTGCCGAGCACCGGACATGGAAGCATGGTGGAGGAGCAAGTTCCCAACGAACTGTCACTTCCACATTAAATGCCCTCAACTAATGTCCTGGCCGCATTAATGAGGATAGGACCTCTGAACAGCGCCACCTTGGGCGCCGCAACCCACAGAGAGATGGGAATGCAGCTGATAGGACAGGCACTCAAGTGGAGACCGGATTGATCGACAGATGTAGGGCTAAGATCACCTGAGAGAGGGATATATAATGTAAGAAGTCCCCCCTAAGAGGGGGACAGAGGGGGAGAACCAGGGAGAAATATACTGTAACAGTGCATTTCCTTTGGAAGACTGTAAAACTTGTTCGAATAAGATAAGAACAACTGCTACCTCCATAATACATCCGAGAAACCCTGTTGTGTCCCCTCAGCCCGTATTAGGACTATCACAGCCCACGAATAACCATGCATGGCCGTTGCGCCCTTCACTAGGGCCTAGCTCTTGAGCCCACTCTCTACAAATTCATTGTCGGGGTCCTACCTCCGAAAAAGGAGCCCCTACATAAATGTTCTATTTTTTTTTATAACTTCATTTAAAATAATATAAATAATTCATTAAAATAATAAAAGAAGTGAGAGAATTTGAATTTTTTAATTGAAGGAATAAATATAACCTTAATAAAATATTTTATTTTATTTTTAACAACTTGCTACAGTTAACTAATATTTATACCAGTTTACTGTAGTTACAAAAAATTTAGCTTTAACTTCTCCAATAACACAAAATTTTTTAGTTCTTTGATGATAAAATAATTTTTTTTTTTTTTTTTTGCTAAAATACAACCATCATTGTAAATATTTTTATTGTTTTTGTTAAGTTTTTTAGTTGAATAGTTGCTATTTGGGTGAAGCTAATTAGGTTTATTGTGAAAAAAAAGGGCCTAAAGTTTTGGCAGGGTTCTAACTATAAAAATGAAAAATTTTATAACTTAAAAAAAATAAAATAAAAAATAAAAAATTGGACCCTGGGGGGGGGCCCAGGCCCCCTTGGGCCCCCACCTGGGTCCGTCCCATTATAGATGTAACTGTGTTTCAATTGAGAGCTGATCGTACCAACGGGCAATGGATTTGTTATTGATTCAGGAAGTGGAGCAACTTTTCTTGTTCCGAAAGCATATAACGTTATCAAAGAAGAGATGATTAAATACTTCTTGACATATAACTGGCATCCCATGGAGATATCAGACCTAGTACCATATGACCTTTGTTATAATGTCATACCAAGTGGAGATCAAAAATTACCAACAATAAAAATTCGTTTTATTGGAGCAGACCTTGATTAGATTGTAAACGAATCTTCGAAGTAATTGACAATATGTTGTGCATGATTATCATGCCTATTAATGAACGAGGACCAAGTCTTCTAGGGGCGTTTCAACAAATAGATTATCGATTCTTGTTCGATGATAAAGCCTCTTTATTGTTGTTTGTCCCTGAGAAATGTCAATTTAATTAGAAGGAAAAAAAATTAAATTGAATAAAAAAAACTCAAGAAAGTTTAATATACATTGTAATTTCATTTTTCTTTGTAAGGGGTGGGGCTAATATTGTAAGTATCAAATTTTTAACAATGTTATTAATTTCGTTTCATTCCGATCGGAATATCTTGTCCTGGCATGCAATTTGGTACAGTAATACCACTTGTTCCACCTTGAGTCAAATTCCGGCCAATTTTGGGGCATTCCAGCCATTCTGGTCAATTTCAGCCACTATCAGATTTTGGCTTTAAAAAAAAGAAAGAAAAACACTTTACAAACCCATCAGTCTTAGGTCACCACCATGTTTGGTAGTCGTTTTCCTGAATGAACAAAACCCTCTTCTTCTTCTCCGTTTTGTATCCACCGATGAGTGGTGTTTACTTTTTTATTTTAGGCAAAAATGCAAAATTGACTCTCTAACTTATACTGTTTTTTATTTCAGTCCTCTAATTTTCAGTTTTGTCAATTCAGTCATCTAACTTTCAATTTTTGTCAATTCAAGGCTTTGTTATAAGTTAGTTAGTGTTGCCGCTATATATGCTTGAAATGACGCCGTTATGCTCTTTTTTTTTTTTTCTTTTTTTCTTTTTAATTCGGAATTAAAAGAAAAAAAAAAAAAAAACATTAAGGGGAACGACGAGCCTTCCCCTGAATCAAAATAAAGAAATCACCCCACACCTAAATCCCTAACTTAGAGTAATTGGGGAAACGATTTGAGAGAGAGACTGAGTCCGTTTGAGAGAGAAATTGAGTCGGACTGAGAGAGAGAGAGAGAGACCGAGTAGGAAACTGAATGGGTTTGATTCGATTTGACTGTTTGAGGCTGATTAGCAGAGATATTATGAATCGGTTTGATTGAATCAGTGATTGAGTTATGATGAAGAATGATTTGCAAAGGTTGAGGTTGAGATATTTAGACTAAGAATCCCTATATTGACTGAATCGGTGATGGAGTTCTGAATCGGTGATGGATGTTCTTCGTAGCTCCAGCTCCAGCAAGTTTTGGGTGAGTGATGAAAATCCCCTCTCTCTCTCTCTCAAATCTGACTCAGTCTCTCTTCCTTTTCCCCAGATTCTCTACATTAGGGATTTGGGTCTCTCAAAGTTTCTCTGTTTTGATTTACATTAGGGATTTGTTTTGTTTCTTTGTTTTGTTTTGATTTCAGGGGAAGGGGACCCCTTATTTATTTATTTATTTATTTTTCTTTTTCAGATTTTTCTTATTTTCTTTTAATTCCAAATTTATTAAATAAAAAAAAAAAAGTAAAACAGCTTCCTTTTGAGCATATCTAACGGCAGCATGAACTGACTTGTAATGAGCCTTGAATTGACAAAAATTAAAAGATAAAGGAATGACTTGACAAAACTGAAAGTTAGATGATTGAAATAAAAAACAGTGAAAGTTAAAGGGTCAATTTTGCATTTTTGCCTTTATTTTATGTTGTCCTCTAGAGTCTAGCTTTGTTGTCCTCTTTTATTTGATTTCAAGTTTCAACTTTCATTTGCTTCCTCTAGTGTGAGCCACGTGATTATCTTTGGAAATGACAAAGGAAAGTAAAAAAAAAAAAAAAAATCCACAATAATTGTCAGACCTATTAATTTTATTTCCTCTCAATAAGTTTTTATTTTTATTTTCCCAATTATCTAGGTACAATGGTACGTGTTAATTTTATTTATTCTAAAAAAAAGAGGTATTATTATTTATTATTGCTATTTAAGAGGCTTCTCCTGTTTGGAATCTTCAATTTTGAATATATTTTACGCACGTTTGATATATTTTTTCTTAAAAATTAGCAAACACTAAACCAACAGTTTACTCCATTTCAAATCATAAATTTTAGTTTCTTAACAATTCATTCATGTGTAACCTTACTAATAATAAATAAATTCAAATTGAAAAATTACATTAAATTCAAAAAAAAAAAAAAAAAGCCTCATTGCACATGCGGAGCACGCGTGATGAAGATAGTTGTTGTTGTTGTTATTATTATTATTATTTAGTTTTAATCCCATATATTAATTAAAATATTAAAAAAAAATTTGCGCATGCTGCCAATAAGTGCTTTGACTTTCACATTTATTGTATTTTTTTTTTTTTGGAGGAAATATTGTATTGTTTACTATTATCCAAAATATGATTTTTATTTGTAGAGAAATTATAAATATATAAAATTGTGATTTATAACTATATTTTATGTTGGCTTTATTCCATGACAAAAAATATTGTAATTGCTTTAATTTTGTTCATTGTATTTTGTGGGATTTTATTGTATTGGGTTTACTATTAAGTTTGTAAAGAATCGAGTATAAAATGAAGAATCAGTGTAGTTTCATGATTGGCTCGCGAGAAGGATTCTTGCAAAAAGGGCACGTGAGAAGCACATGTTGAAAGCTGAAGAGTCATGCCAGCCTGGCGGATTTTGCGAGTGTCTTGCGGGTAAGGCATTCTCGTGAGATGCTCATGAAACTCTTTGCTTGGAGAATTTTAAGTGTGACTTTCTTAATTTTCACCCATATTATATATACCCTTATCATCCATAAAAGTATGAGAGGCAATTCAGAGAGCAAAACTCTAGATAGGTTTTTTACAACACACACACCCATTTTTTTAGAGAGAGAACTATTCATTCTTAGTGAGAAATCATTCTAGCCTCTTTTCCTTCCCTCTCCCATTGTCATACTTTGAGAGAAGATTTGTATCCAAACACAACCCACACATTTTTAGACTGTAGAGAGTGTTTTGAAACTTGGGAAGCTTTAGAGATTTTCCAAAAGAAGCCGATGAGGCTTAGCGGATGCAATCGAGCATATTGTGGGATTCAGAAAGTTAGAGAAGACATGACTCTAAGAAGTCTGTTGGTAGCAGGATCTTTAAGAGCTCAAGTACATTGGGTAGACTAGGTTTGGAGTGTCTTCTATTATTCGTGTACTCCAACTTTATTCTCCAGTAGATCGATTTACCACTTGGAGGGCGGCAGAGAGGTTTTTCGCCGAATTCTTCGGTTTCCTCTTCGATAACACGTCTTGGTGTTATCTTGTGGTTCCATCTCTTTTCCCTTACTCTTGTGCTTTACTTTTATTGTTTGTTATTCATGTTTATGCACTAAAGTAGTTATCGGTTTATTACACTTCATTTACTTTTGTTCCACACTTAGATAAGTTAGAATAAAAGTAATCTAGCCGTAGTTTTTAATTGGGGGTCTAAACAAGCTCTGGTGAAATATATTTTTAATCCCACTTTAACATGAATTTTATTTGTAGAAAAATTATAAATAAAAATATTTTTTTATTCCCACTTTAACATGAATTTTCTATGTTAAAGGTGAAAGATAAAAACTCTGTTAACCCGGGTCGTCTTAAAACCATCAAAGCACGTTTTTCATTTATTACTTGCAAGTAGAATTTAGTCTAAATGGAGTTTAACCCTCCAACATCCAACATATATGAGAGAAAGAAAGAGTGAAATTACCAGTGAATGGTGATTCCATATTTTCCCATGATTATATACATTAACATAAATAGTATCCCCTTTGTGAACTAGAATGGTTGGCCCAGATAAATTGTCTTTTACACAGTCTTTGTGCTGCATAGTCTTCTATAATTTGTCTCCTTCAGCTTCCATCCCAAATCGCAGGATGGGAAAAAAATGAAGAAGTTTAGAAGATGTGCTAATATCAATGAATATCAATCATAAAACTCTATCTTGAACTCTTTAAATGTCACATAGGTTTTGACTTTTGAGCATGAAAATCTTATATTCGTTTGAAATGAAAAGTATAAAAAAATCAACCCATTTTTAAAGTTAATTGAATGAGTAGTGCTGCAGATATTATAAATTTTACTATATTGAGTTTATAAATTTTTTTTTCACTAAATATAAAAGGACAATTTAAATATTCATTTATAAAATAATTTTTTTAATAAATTTTTCTAACTCAACTCATTAGAGAACAATGAGAGAAATGTGCCTTTACTTTGTGATCTTCTTGAAGTGTTCACAGTGTAAGTAGCGTGCCCAAGTGGATTTTCACCACAACACCATTAAGACAACTAGCCGATATTCCTTGTGTTGCACGGGGCATTTTGATAAATTTTGTAAAAAATTATTTACAACCCACTGATTTCATGAATTCTATTATTGTTAGCTATAGTTAATTTATGAAATTTTCTAGTAAAACTAAATTCAAACTAAATACACGGGGTAAAATTCCTCTAATTCATGCAACCAACAAATGTCACTAGATCAAAGTTCACATTGTCACCTACAAACCTAGTGGTTCCTATGTGTATTTCTTGTATGATTTATGCTTTATATATATATATATATATTCTACAGTGTTAATTTCTACGTTTCTTATGCCACTAAAATTTCTATCTCCACTGTATCAACACCTACAATTTTTATGTCAATGAAAGCAACTTTTCCTTTAGTTTCAGAATTGATATGAGAGATAAAATTATGGCCCATTAACATTTTAATTGAAGAAAAGTTTGATTTTCTGAGATCGTAATTATAATAGGGTGAAAATTGAAAGAAGGACATCTTAATCAATTAGATATAAAAAAAATGCTAGAATTTCATGATACAACAACATAAATAATAATGTCATAGTGACGCAACAATATCACAATTTAACCTCCAAATTTTAATTGAACTAAAAGTAGCCAAAACACCAAAAATACTACAAATCCTTACCAAGTACATGCATCATATGGAAAACCAAAAATCTAAATCAACACATAATATGAAAAAAAACCAGTCTAAACACATTACAATGCTACATTAGTAAAAACGTATACATAAAATTTTTTAAAAATATTTAAGAGGACCATAATATTTTGGAAATTAACATACTTCTCAAAAAGGGAACCAAAGATATTGTGAGAGAAATTATGAAAGTTTATATTGCATCAAAAAATTAACTATAGCTAAATTAGGCTAAAGTAGAAATTCTATCTTGCATCAAAAAATTAATACATTGAAATAAGTGCATTTTTTATTACTTCATAGTTTGACATAAATACTAAATTTAGATGATTTGAAAGTCCAAATGAAAATAATGTCATACAATGTATCACTTGGCAAAACCTCATGCTTTCTTGATGGTCACTCCACAAGGATAAGTGCTTGTGGGGAGTGGGAGCAAGGGCTGGGGTTTAAGTTTTCAGGAGAGAGTTTCACACACATTTACACTTAGATTAAGTTAGAATAGAATTTCTATTTGTATCAAAAAATAAAATAAAATCACTTTTAAGTGCCAAAATACACATAAGAAAAATGAGTGTATATATAGACTATAGTGTGCCTTGTCATCTTCCAATTTAATGTGTAGTTTATGTGTAATAAACAATAATGCAACCCTAATTTTATTAGTTTATTTTCAAGAGAAAATAGGCAAATGCCCCTTTCAAAAAAAAAAAAAAAATCCAGCATTTTGCCTATTTTTCCAAACTAATTAGGGAAATGTCTATCTTTTGAAACTCAATTTTCTCAAAATTGAGTTATAAAATAAAAAATAAAAAATAAAAAAAAATTGGAGCCCTATAGTGGCGTTTTAAGGAGTCTATAGTAACGTTTTAAGGACCTATAATGACGTTTTGTAACTTAATCTCCATGAAGTTAAGTTACATGCAATTTTTTTTTTTTTTATGTATAACTCGATTTCATGGAGATCGAGTTACAAAACACTACTATTGGTCCTTAAAACGTAATTATAGGCTCCTTGAAAATGCCACTATAGAGCTTAACTCGATTTTGAGAAAATTGATTTTCAAAAGAGATGCATTTTCCTAATTAGTTTAAGAAAGAAGTCAAAATTCTGGATTGTTTTTTTAAAAAATGCAATGGCCAATTGTTTTCCTTTATTTTCATAATTACCTTTTGGGACGTTGAGTTACACTCTCGATTTCAGTTTGTTTCTAATCACAGCTTTCACGTTACCTTAAAATAAGTAGCCCCATCTGTTTTTTAGTCAATATGGCTTAGAAAAATAAAGGTTTGTTAGATCCCACCAACATAGCTCGAGATAAATAGAGAAAGGATTTAAATTTTTTTTTTTTTGGGAAGCTATCTTTGCCAATCTAGTAGAGATTTTGACTGTGTAATCAACAAGTAATGTTAGAATATTGATTAAATTTACTATTTAAGTTTAGCTTAAGTTTTTGGTATTAAGCTAGAAAGATTCTCAACTTTACAAGTGATGTGGAATAGACCGCCATTGCATTTCTGAACTTTTAAGTGCGCGCCTGAAATTGTGCAAGACAAACAGTCTTTTGGACAACGAAGTCGAAATTGCATGAAATTTGATAGGCTGAAGGGAAACAGTCTTCTGAGCAATAGTAATTGTCTTGCCATGAAGTACCCCTAACTTTGGCGAATTCTTCCGTTTAGTCTTAAAAACAGTGATTTTGTTATTTATAGTAATTTTTGTTTTCATAATAACTTTTCGTTCAAAAGTCAAAATAAGGTTCTGCTTGTTTTGGGACGACTCTTAAGGTCAGTAGTCTAAGATTTTGTGGACAAAATTGCTAAATGCCTTTTTTGGGCAAACTAAGCAGCGTTTTGTCATATTTTTCAAACTAATTAGGGAAATGCCTATCTTTTGAAAATTGATTTTCTCAAAATCAAGTTAGGCCCTATAGCGGCGTTTTTAAGGAGCCTATAGTGATGTTTTTAGGATCTATAGTGGCGTTTTGTAACTCGATTTATATGAAATCAAGTTATAGGTAAAAAAAATTAAAAAAAAATTGCCTATAACTTGATTTAATGGAAGTTGAGTTACAAAATGTTACTATAGGTCCTGAAAACATCACTATAGGCTCCTTAAAAACACCGTTATATGGCCTAACTTGATTTTGAGAAAATTGATTTTCAAAAGGGGGGCATTTCCCTAATTAGTTTAAGAAAGGGGGCAAAACGCTGCTTAGTTTGGGAGAAAAGGGCATTTAGCAATTTTGTCCAAGATTTTGTATTTAACTCAATTTTACCATTTTTGGTAAATTTTGGTATTTTGCCACCTAATCTTGTAATAAGTGCGAATTAGGGTTTCAAACGTTTCCTAATTGTCCTAGGATTTTACTTTTTCAATATTTATATGTTTTGTAGCTTTCAAAGGCAAATCAAATTATTATCAATATTATATATACGTTTTGTCAATTTCTTTCTCTGGTGGATTCTAGTTTATTACCTTATGGATTCAAGGAACTCCTTGTAAATTCGAGGTTTACTATCAGAAACTAACAATTTAGTTTTTGTCCATCAAAGAGAACATCATGTATGCTTTCTTTAAGCTTCTGCAACATCAACAAGTCTACATCTTTCTTAAAAAAAACATAGAAAATCCACGTATTGAACCTATTTATTAAGGGAGTGTCTCGACCTACACATAATAGGAGTGTTCAAATATGTTATAGGATTAAATATATGATTTCCTTAATCATTTAAGATTTTGAAATTTCCAAACATGACACATTTTAAAAAAACGGGTCAATTAACTCCATATTCATACATGTTACGTGAACATCAAAATCTCAAATGGGTAGAGCAATGAAAACATGACAACTTAAAGAATAGGCAGAACTTGTACTGTATGTGCCTGTTTAATTTACCAATTAGATAGCAACCGTTGATACGATATGTTAACTTTAATTTGGTTTAACATTGGTGTTTCGTTGAGCTATTACTGTATAGACAAGGATCTTTTATATATATATACATATATATATAGATACATAGGCATTCAACATTATATTTGGTTCCTCTAGGTATGCATCCTGTTCTCTTTTATATATATAGATAGATACATAGGCTGGATTATAACTTTATGCATTGACAGTAAGTTAAGTAGCCTCTGAGAAATTAAGACCATGCTCCTAGGCATGCGCATAAACTGTTTAGCCCGTCATGGGTGAAGGCTCCTGGATCACCAAGCCACTGATTATAGTAGGTGACGTTAGTTGCAACTGGCTAGAGACAGGTGCAAAAGGATTTTTTTTTAAATGATCCCTACATTATAAAAAAAGATAAGGAAAAAAAAAAAAAAAATTCAATGCAACATCAGATGAAAGGAAATCCAAATGGAATATTCGCGCAGGAACACAGCTACTTAGTCTATGAAATATAAGATTGGTAATAAGCCATGTATTCTTCCTAGTTTGTTAAATCAACAACTTATACTTGTAATCCATCAACCTGATGGCTTTGTTGCCAAACTAATATGCATCCTTATAGAATATACAAAAAGCCAAATGTACAGAAAATATAAATTAACTTTACAACTGGTTAATATTTAAGTCACCTGTTCAACCTTGATAAAATATTCTTCTCATTGGTTTTTGTGAATAAGAAATTTCAAACATAGGGTTTATGAATATTGTTATTATTTTAGGAAGCAGAGAGTAATAGAGAAAAGAACACCAAATTGACTCTCTCATAGGCAACCTATTTCACAGTTCTCACTTGCAAAACATACATAAGGAGGAAAAAGTGAAGTGAATTACCCTTGTAATATTCTGATATGAACAAAAAAACTGATGCTCCATTAGGTAGGTAGTGGTAGAACATCCCAAATAGCAATTTCCTAAAACTGAAGCTATCCTCATGAAACTAACATTCATAGAATCTTGCGTGCAAATTGAGGACTTGTATTTTGATAAACTAAATCTGCCAATGGAAAGAAAACAAAATAAGGATTCTCAATCAGACTTTTGCGAAAAGCTATAAGGAAATAGGGACTGAGATAATTCAGACTCTTTTTTTTTGCTTGTAGATGCATAAGTAGTACCAACTTGTTTTGATGAAACGCCACCTCTAGCCAGTTTAGAAGTATGACCTTGTCTTGTATCTGCACACAATCAAATAATTGAGAACCGTAACTGAGTTTAACCAAGGAAAACAAGAAAAAGCTGGATATTTGATTAACAGAAAATGATTGAATCTTAAAGGAGATGTATGAACCTATAGAAATAGTGGAGAGTATGTTGCTTCAAAAATCAATTCAATCACCGCATATCTTTGGTGCGATGATCATTCCACCAATATAAGTGCTTGTGGAGTGTGGAGATTAAATGCATAAATCAATCTGAAATTTAGTTCATTTCTAAGCTCTAAATTTCAAACTGTGCTTTTAACCCAATCATGCTACAGAACAATAATTCAAAAAAGCATACAGATTTCTGTGTTAAAATATCTTAAAATTTGAGGAAAACATGGCAAGGTAGAAGCTTATACATAAAAATGAATTTCAGCAACTAAATACCTGATTAGTTATCCAAGTTATCTTCCACAATGTCACCCCAATATCAGCAAATGGGACTTTCCAATCTGTTTAGGCACCTAAATCAATGAACAAACCAAAGGGTATCACCTTAACAACTTGTTTTTGAGATAAAATAATTTTTTTTTTTTTTTTAGGTTTATGTATTTTTCTTAATTTCTTCCTTTCAACTCCCGGTATGGCAAGAAGTCATAGCTTGAAAGACAAATTTTACAAGAGAAAAGAAAATAAAAGAAGAAGCAGGTACTCACCACTTCTAGCATAAAAAGAAAAAAAAAAGAAAAAAAAAAGAAAGCAAATTGCAATTTGATACAGAAACTTTGTGCTGTTACAAATACACTCAAGTCAGAGTGTGTTTCGGAAGTGATGAAACCCACAGTTTATTAGAGTTTTTAACTTATTTTTTCTACTATTTATAGATTTTATTGTACTTTTTGGTACCATTTATAAGTTTCACTATACTATTCAGCTAGCTTTTAACTTTTTTTTTTTTTTCACAGTACTTTTAATAAAAAAATTTTAATTTCAGCTAAATAAATTATTCCTAAACAGATACTTAGTCTATTTATTAACAAAGATAATATGAGCCACTTGAATCTAAACTTTTGGCCCTCGAAAGCCATGTTTTTAGTGCCATGATCAGACGACATCAAACCAAGCACTATGTTGATGCTATGTTCACAACTCACAAGAATCACAATTAGCTTCCGTAATATTTTTGGGCAGCCCATCCAAAAGACTCATAAGAATACTAAGTCAGTAAACCTATAAAAATTTGGATCCACAAAGTCAGCCCATAGACTTGGTCCCCATGGCTTCGAATTAGCACTTGAAAATTTGTTAGGCCCACAAATACTCAAGCAAACAGCCCATGAGTTTGGAGTTTGGTCTATCTGGTTGACCAAATAAATATTTTGGAGCAATTTAAGCTGGGCCCACAGATTCAACTCCAAAGGCCATTAACGTGGCCCACAATTTAATGAAATCCACCAAAGCCCATTGACATTGGAAACGAGATAAACATGTGCATTTAAAGGAATCAACCAATTCATTTTCAAAAAAAAAAAAACCAATTCATTTTCATTTTGGCATTTGGCTTCACAATATGGTTGTCAAATTTCTGATCTGGATCTTATGATTTTATGATCTTACTTGCCTAAAATGATTTGGATCTTTCAAGGATCTTTGCGATTGTTCAGTATCTTGCGATTTTAACGATTCCAAACAATCCTTGTTTTTTATAATTTTCTTTAACTTGACAAAAGGCATAGTTGGACCAAAATGAAAAATAATATCTCAATAGACTGAGTTTTGCTATTTTAATATAGAGAGATAGAGTGTCAATTAGATCTAAATGAAAAATAACATCCTGATAGAATGTCACGTTTTGAAGTTTTTAGCCTCTTTAAATGATGTTTATGAATGTACACCAAATAGATGCAAATTATGAATGAATATATAATTTATATGATTACCAAATACCAAATAAACAAAAGCATTTCCAGTTTGTGAAATTAAAGAGTTTGCTTTGTCCTCGTACCCCAGACCTATTGAAAGTCTTAACGTGGCCCACGGTAGATGTACTGCTAAAGAAATTCTGAAAAACCATTTCACATTTTTCACCATTTTGTAGAACAGAAACATTAAGCAAAGGGATTATAGGGCCGTCCAATCAAAGAAATAAGGACTGAAGCAACATTAAAACCACAACAAAATACAACTTTAACATTTTAATGTTCACCATAATTTACTTAAAAGATAAATTTCAAAATTTGGATAGGTGAATATAAATGGTCTCAAACATCCATATTAACTTTGATTTTCAGACCCAGTGAGTAGCGAGTACAAAAACTGAATCACTAAGATTTTAATTATACAAAGTTATTGAAGCTTTTCTCCGATGCTCTAGTTATTAATGTAGACTGATTTCAAATTCTGAGAGCAATATGGAAATGCCAAAAACGCATCTTTTGCTGAGTTCTGAATGACTTCTTCTATAGAATATTGTTATGAGAAAGCTTTGGTGTGCAGTTCTTCCTTGCCAAATTATTTCCTCAATGTAACAATATTTTTCTACTAGGGGCACTTGATCCTAGCAATAGCAGATATCAACATAAGACATTAGTAGAAGCCAAAGGAACTTGATTTCAATAGAATTGAACTAATGCCTCATATTTCTTTATAACCATTTGTTTCTTGCTTGACTGCTAGCCATTGTTATTTCATTTGTTACCAACAAGCATTCAATTCAAAAACCTTTTTTATTATTAAAATGAATTCCTGGACCAGAACCTACAAAATTCCAAATTTATATGATTTTTATAGATCTCAAACAAAGGCTGGATTATACCTCTATGTCCTTATGGTATGTTAAGCGGCATAATAATTCCAAGACCACATCAAAGATGAAAGGAAATTCATGTTATGTAAGTTCAAAACCACTTTCCAATTTCCATACAAGGCTTTAATGATATCTTAATTCTAAAGATCCATCATAATAAAACAACCAAAATTTTGTCCAGGACTACAGATACTCAGTATATGAAACATAAAATTGGTATTAATCCATTTATTATTCCTAGTATGTTGAATGAACAACCTATGTTTTTGTATACAAATATGCATCCATATTTTTCTTGAATTAATATACAAAAAGCCAAAGCGACAAAAGATATAATTTTACTTTAAAAACTGTTATACAATAACTCACCTATTGGATAAACATTTTTCTTAATAGTTAGAATAAGAAATTCCAAAAATATATAGGCTTTCTGAATATTGTTATTTTCATAGATAAAAGAATTATAGAGAAAATGTATCAAACTGAATTCTCATAGGCAATCTATTTCACTAGCAAAGCAACTTTAGGGAGGAAAGTGTGAAGTCACTACCTTTCAATATTCTGATATGAACGAAATACTGATGCACGTCCAGTTGCCCTAAAGCTGAAGATATCCTCAAAAAGGTACTGGTAGATGATGACTCTTGTTACATTCATAGCATCTTGCATGCAAATTGAATATTTCTTGTACTAAACAAAATCTGCCAATGGAGAAAGAACAAAAACGATTCTTAATCTGACCTTTAGGAAGACTGTTACAATATAAGGATTGAGAATATAAATCAATTTTTTCCTTGTAGATGCATAAGTAGTACCAGATTTTTTTTTTCCCAAAGAAACACCGCTTTTGTCTGATTTAGAATTCTGACCTTGTCTCATTTCTGCATACAGAAACAAATCATTGAGAAACTTCACCAAATTCAAACAAAAGAAAACAAGAGAAATTTGGGTATTTTCTTAACAGAAAAGGATTGAATCTTAAAGGAGTTGTATGAACCTTTCCAAATCCTGGACTGTATGATCCTTCAAAAATCAATTCAAATATCAAGGATTAGAGCAGTCCCAACTTGTAAGAACTCAATTTGGATTGGACCCAAAATATGAATGGGTTTTCAGTCCAACAAGCCCAAACAATAAATTTGTAGAGAATGGATCGAAGGTTTAGGCGCTGGTCGGCGTTTCCCAAGCATGAACGCTTTCCTTTTATATATAAAAAGAAAATACTTATAACTATTTACAATCGGGAAATGCTCCTCGGCCCATGGCCCAGGAGCCCTTTTTCTTCTGCCTTTTTCTTTCCCCCCCCCCCCTTTCTTTACTTTACTCGCTCTTCTTATATAGTCTTCATCGTCCTATTTCGTTCTTCCATCTATTGATCATTCATTCGCCTTTCTTCTGATTGCCCATCCCATCAGAGGTCTTATCAGCACTCAAGAGGTTCACTCTGATCAACGTTGCCCTGCTAAGGGATTATATCACCATTAATGCGGTTAGAGGGGTTAGGTGAATGCATTAAGTGTGAAGGTGACAGCTTGCCCTGGGCTTGTCCCTTCCAAAAATTATCCTTGGCATACTGAGGACGAAGAGGTCCTCAGCGTGGATCCGAAAAAGAGGCTTTCCCCAATTCAGCCTCGGATGGTCAGTCTTCCTTGGTGTGGGCCTTGGGCCTACTATACGATGGGCTGAGGCTATCAAGCCCATGGGCCCCACAATAGCCCCTCAAAACCCTGCTGCACGTTTCTTCGGATGGGGAGGAGGGTTTTGATATCCACGGGCCCTCTAGACAAATCGCCCCCCTTCGGTCCGTGATAATGCTAGCGACTTTTCGACTGCCCGATGTGCGTTTTTGGCATTTCAAGACTTAATGTGTGCCCACATTAAATTTTGGCGGCACCACGTCTCTCACTTTCAACGGTGTGATGGTAATTGTTCGGTGGAGATTTCCTGCTTTTATGGGCAGGCGGTTACATTTGGGGAACCTAAGGGGGAGTATAAGTACCTGTTTGAACCGCCCAGTTTTCTCATTTTCGCGCTTACAACCATTGATGCATATGATTTGAATCCGGTTCAACTTGCACACAACCTGAAAAGAATCATCATATTTTTGTAAGTCTTCTTCTTCCGGTGACTCCAAATTTTTCTTGATTCTATTCTTTCTTTTCTTCTTCTAGAATCTTTAGTCGTCCTTAGGGGATGGGTAAGTTTAAGAAGCTGGTTGAGTTCAACGAGATGATGAACAAGTTCATTGTTGACTATGGAATACCCAATAATGTGAGTTTGAAGTACTGTGAAGAAGAGGAGTGGTACCTATTTACTTTATTCGAACTTTGTTGCTTAGTACCCTTCCTTTTCTTTACGGAGTTACTTGTTTTTATTGGCAGGTTATCCAGACTCTTTTTAGGTTGGATGAGGAGGTCGATGGCCAAAGCAATGCCTTAGCACAAGGGCGTGACAAATTCTTGAAAGCTACCAGTACCTTCAAGAAATCTGAGGCCGACCTGAAAAAGGCGACCGAGGATCTGGAGGAGATGACAAGGGCCAGGGACACTGCTGCCTCCGACCTGGCCGCGGCTAGGAAGCAAGCTAAGGACCAAGCCAATCGCTTGCAAGACGTTGAGGGTCAGCTACAGACTGCCAAAGAAGACAATGTCTACCTGAAGAAAAAGTTGACTGAGGCAATTCATGAGAAAGGTATTGCCGAGTATGCTAGGGACGAGGCTGTGAGAGCCAAAGATGAGGCGGTATTTGCAAAGATAGACGCTAAGCGCTCTGTAGAACAGGCAGAGGAGGAGGCCTTCGCAGATGGGGTGGCTAAAACTGAAGCCACCCTTCGGGCACAATTTCCTGCAGTGTGCAGGCATTACTGTTCTCAGACCTGGTATGAAGCCCTCAACCAAGCAGGGGTTGATGCCTCATCCGACTTTAGGAGGGAGGACAGGGTATATTACCCTATTACAATTCGTGAGACTGCCCCTGATGCTCTTGAGGAGGGGTCCTCATTACCAGCAACTGAGAGTCACAATAAGACCGCCGAAGATATATCTGACGCTGACCAACCCCCCGAGGAAGTTGAACCCCCGAGAACGTTGGGGGGAGTTAGAACTGAGGGTCAGGAAATACCACAAGACGTGGCGAGGCCTCTTGCGGATCCTTCGAGACAAGGCCTTTAGGTCTTGGTTAAAGCCTTTTGATCTGCTTGTCGAATTAATTTGCCTACTGAGTCGAGGAGACTGGTGTATGACATAAGATAATTTTGTTTACTTTCTCTTTCATTTCATTCTATTTCTTCCCTCGGTAGCATTGTAAGGAGACTGTATATTTTCTGTTTGAACTGAATGCTCAATACCTTGCTTCCATCTATGGATATTTTCTTTTACTTGCTTTTCTCTATTATTCTGCTCAATACTTGTATTCTATTCAGGAGTTAGTCTCATGAGACCACCTGTTATCCTTCAAATATAAATCTAAGGACCGTATTATAGCTTGAATCTAGGTAACACTCTGATTTTTCTACAGATAGTTATTTTCTCCAAAGGTTCAAGTCCTTTGGACCATGCAATACCTTGGTTCTATCTAGTACCCAGATATAATGGTGTGAATAATTTTACCATAGGCTCGGGTCCGAAGACCATCCAATGCCTTGGTTCTGTCTACCACTTCTATTTTTCTGTAAGTATCTAATTTCCCATAGGTTTGAGTCTGAGGACCATGCGATACTTTGGTTCTGTCTAGTAGCCAGATATAATGGTGTGAATAATTTTACCATAGGCTCGGGTCCGAAGACCATACAATGCCTTGGTTCTGTCTACCACTTCTATTTTTCTGTAAGTATCTAATTTCCCATAGGTTTGAGTCCGAGGACCATGCAATACCTTGGTTCTGTCTAGTACCCAGGTATAATGGTGTGAATAATTTTACCATAGGCTTGGGTCCGAGGACCATGCAATGCCTTGGTTCTGTCTACCACTTCTATTTTTCTGTAAATATCTAGTTTCCCCATAGGTTTGAGTCCAAGAACCATGCAATACCTTGATTCTGTCTAGTACCCAGGTATAATGGTGTGAATAGTTTTACCATAAGCTTGGGTCTGAGGACCATGCAATGTCTTGGTTCTGTCTACCACTTCTATCTTTCTGTAAGTATCTAGTTTCCCCATAGGTTTGAGTTCGAGGACCATGCAATACCTTGGTTCTGTCTAGTACCCAGGTATATTGGTGTGAATAGTTTTACCATAGACTTGGGTCTGAGGACCATGCAATGCCTTGGTTCTGTCTACCACTTCTATTTTTCTATAAGTATCTAGTTTCCCCATAGGTTTGAGTCCGAGGACCATGCAATACCTTGGTTCTGTCTAGTACCCAAGTATAATGGTGTGAATAGTTTTACCATAAGCTTGGGTCCGAGGACCATGCAATAACTTAGTTCTATCTACCACTTCTATTTTTCTATAAGTATCTAGTTTCTCCATAGGTTTGAGTCCGAGGACCATCAATACCTTGATTCTGTCTAGTACCCAGGTATAATGGTGTGAATAGTTTTACCATAGGCTTGGGTCCGAAGACCATGCAATACCTTGGTTCTGTCTACTACTTCTATTTTTCTGTAAGTATCTAGTTTCCCTATAGGTTTGAGTCTGAAGACCATGCAATACCTTGGTTCTGTCTAGTACTCAGGTATAATGGTGTGAATAGTTTTACCATAGGCTTGGGTCCGAGGACCATATAATGCCTTGATTCTGTCTACCACTTCCATTTTTCTGTAAGTATCTAGTTTCCCCATAAGTTTGAGTTCGAGGACCATGCAATACCTTGGTTCTGTCTAGTACCCAGGTATATTGGTGTGAATAGTTTTACCATAGGCTTGGGTCTGAGGAACATGCAATGCCTTGGTTCTGTCTACCACATCTATTTTTCTATATGTATCTAGTTTCCCCATAGGTTTTAGTCCGAGGACCACGCAATACCTTGGTTCTGTCTAGTACCCAAGTATAATGGTGTGAATAGTTTTACCATAAGCTTGGGTCCGAGGACCATGCAATACCTTAGTTCTATCTACTACTTCTATTTTTCTATAAGTATCTAGTTTCTCCATAGGTTTGAGTCCGAGGACCATCAATACCTTGATTCTGTCTAGTACCCAGGTATAATGGTGTGAATAGTTTTACCATTGGCTTTGGTCCGAAGACCATGTAATACCTTGGTTTTGTCTACCACTTCTATTTTTCTGTAAGTATCTAGTTTCCCCATAAGTTTGAGTCTGAGGACCATGCAATACCTTGGTTCTGTCTAGTACCCAGATATAATGGTGTGAATAGTTTTACCATAGGCTTGGGTCCGAGGACCATACAATGCCTTGGTTCTGTCTACCACTTCTATTTTTCTGTAAGTATCTAGTTTCCCCATAGGTTTGAGTTCGAGGACCATGCAATACCTTGGTTCTGTCTAGTACCCAGGTATATTGGTGTGAATAGTTTTACCATAGGCTTGGGTCTGAGGACCATGCAATGCCTTGGTTCTGTCTACCACTTCTATTTTTCTATAAGTATCTAGTTTCCCCATAGGTTTGAGTCCGAGGACCATGCAATACCTTGGTTCTGTCTAGTACCCAAGTATAATGGTGTGAATAGTTTTACCATAAGCTTGGGTCCGAGGACCATGCAATACCTTAGTTTTATCTACCACTTCTATTTTTCTATAAGTATCTAGTTTCTCCATAGGTTTGAGTCCGAGGACCATCAATACCTTGATTCTGTCTAGTACCCAGGTATAATGGTGTGAATAGTTTTACCATAGGCTTGGGTCCGAAGACCATGCAATACCTTGGTTCTGTCTACTACTTCTATTTTTCTGTAAGTATCTAGTTTCCCCATAGGTTTGAGTCTGAGGACCATGCAATACCTTGGTTCTGTCTAGTACTCAGGTATAATGGTGTGAATAGTTTTACCATAGGCTTGGGTCCGAGGACCATATAATGCCTTGATTCTGTCTACCACTTCCATTTTTCTGTAAGTATCTAGTTTCCCCATAGGTTTGAGTTCGAGGACCATGCAATACCTTGGTTCTGTCTAGTACCCAGGTATATTGGTGTGAATAGTTTTACCATAGGCTTGGGTCTGAGGACCATGCAATGCCTTGGTTCTGTCTACCACTTCTATTTTTCTATATGTATCTAGTTTCCCCATAGGTTTGAGTACGAGGACCATGCAATACCTTGGTTCTGTCTAGTACCCAAGTATAATGGTGTGAATAGTTTTACCATAAGCTTGGGTCCGAGGACCATTCAATACCTTAGTTCTATCTACTACTTCTATTTTTCTATAAGTATCTAGTTTCTCCATAGGTTTGAGTCCGAGGACCATCAATACCTTGATTCTGTCTAGTACCCAGGTATAATGGTGTGAATAGTTTTACCATTGGCTTGGGTCCGAAGACCATGTAATACCTTGGTTTTGTCTACCACTTCTATTTTTCTGTAAGTATCTAGTTTCCCCATAGGTTTGAGTCTGAGGACCATGCAATACCTTGGTTCTGTCTAGTACCCAGATATAATGGTGTGAATAGTTTTACCATAGGCTTGGGTCCGAGGACCATACAATGCCTTGGTTCTGTCTACCACTTCTATTTTTCTGTAAGTATCTAGTTTCCCCATAGGTTTGAGTTCGAGGACCATGCAATACCTTGGTTCTGTCTAGTACCCAGGTATATTGGTGTGAATAGTTTTACCATAGGCTTGGGTTTGAGGACCATGCAATGTCTTGGTTCTGTCTACCACTTCTATTTTTCTATAAGTATCTAGTTTCCCCATAGGTTTGAGTCCGAGGACCATGCAATACCTTGGTTCTGTCTAGTACCCAAGTATAATGGTGTGAATAGTTATACCATAAGCTTGGGTCCGAGGACCATGCAATACCTTAGTTCTATCTACCACTTCTATTTTTCTATAAGTATCTAGTTTCTCCATAGGTTTGAGTCCGAGGACCATCAATACCTTGATTCTGTCTAGTACCCAAGTATAATGGTGTGAATAGTTTTACCATAGGCTTGGGTCCGAAGACCATGCAATACCTTGGTTCTGTCTACCACTTCTATTTTTCTGTAAGTATCTAGTTTTCCCATAGGTTTGAGTCTGAGGACCATGCAATACCTTAGTTCTGTCTAGTACCCAGGTATAATGGTGTGAATAGTTTTACCATAGGTTTGGGTCCGAGGACCATACAATGCCTTGGTTCTGTTTACCACTTTTATTTTTCTGTAAGTATCTAGTTTCCCCATAGGTTTGAGTTTGAGGACCATGCAATACCTTGGTTCTGTCTAGTACCCAGGTATATTGGTGTGAATAGTTTTACCATAGGCTTGGGTCTGAGGACCATGCAATGCCTTGGTTCTGTCTACCACTTCTATTTTTCTATAAGTATCTAGTTTCCCCATAGGTTTGAGTCCGAGGACCATGCAATACATTGGTTCTGTCTAGTACCCAAGTATAATAGTGTGAATAGTTTTACCATAAGCTTGGGTCCGAGGACCATGCAATACCTTAGTTCTATCTACTACTTCTATTTTTCTATAAGTATCTAGTTTCTCCATAGGTTTGAGTCCGAGGACCATCAATACCTTGATTCTGTCTAGTACCCAGGTATAATGGTGTGAATAGTTTTACCATTGGCTTGGGTCCGAAGACCATGCAATACTTTGGTTCTGTCTACCACTTCTATTTTTCTGTAAGTATCTAGTTTCTCCATAGGTTTGAGTCTGAGGACCATGCAATACCTTGGTTCTGTCTAGTACCCAGGTATAATGGTGTGAATAGTTTTACCGTGGGCTTGGGTCCGAGGACCATACAATGCCTTGGTTCTGTCTACCACTTCTATTTTTCTCTAAGTATCTAGTTTCCCCATAGGTTTGAGTTCGAGGACCATGCAATACCTTGGTTCTGTCTAGTACCCAGGTATATTGGTGTGAATAGTTTTATCATAGGCTTGGGTCTGAGGACCATGCAATGCCTTGGTTCTGTCTACCACTTCTATTTTTCTATAAGTATCTAGTTTCCCCATAGGTTTGAGTCCGAGGACCATGCAATACCTTGGTTCTGTCTAGTACTCAAGTATAATGGTGTGAATAGTTTTACCATAAGCTTGGGTCCGAGGACCATGCAATACCTTAGTTCTATCTACTACTTCTATTTTTCTATAAGTATCTAGTTTCTCCATAGGTTTGTGTCCGAGGACCATCAATACCTTGATTCTGTCTAGTACCCAGGTATAATGGTGTGAATAGTTTTACCATAGGCTTGGGTCCGAAGACCATGCAATACCTTGGTTCTGTCTACCACTTCTATTTTTCTGTAAGTATCTAGTTTCCCCATAGGTTTGAGTCTGAGGACCATACAATACCTTAGTTCTGTCTAGTACCCAGGTATAATGGTGTGAATAGTTTTACCATAGGCTTGGGTCCGAGGACCATACAATGCCTTGGTTCTGTCTACCACTTCTATTTTTCTGTAAGGAGGGGTTTGTCTTCGGATTGCTTCACTGGAGACGACTCCTCTTCAGGTTAGGTTATGACCTTTACACGTGGCGTTTTGTCCTGCCTCTAGTCCAAGTCCTACCTTTTTCATTTACGAGGCGTCCTTCGGCGGTTCGTTTTCCGCGCTTGATATTTCTGTGCGCGAAACGCACCCTCATTAATGTCCTCGTAAATTAGCACACATTCAGCGGTCTATGGCCCCTTGGAATTTGATGGCTCCGTGATTTGCACTGTTGACAATTCTCCTTTCGAATTCTGCGCGAATTAATTCTCACCAACATTTGTCCCCTATATAAGACTCTTTGAGGGGAAGGTTTCTTCACATTCCATGAATTCCCAAACGCAAACAGAAAGAATACACACCCTCAACTTCCCAAGCCCCTTGAATAACCCTGCCGGAGTTGGTAGCTATGAGGCAACTTTGGACGGGTGTGAGGACATCCGTGCCAAAAGCCGTCATGGCCGCAGCCCCCACTAGGTTTCCGGCGCGGCAGAGTTTAGGCGAAACCCCGATGGTGCCATGCATGGTGGTCCGGAGGGATGTCATTGAAGTACCTAATATCTCTCTTCGGAGTGCACCCCCGACGGAGGAGATACGTGAATTCACGTCACTGCCGGTGCCCGAGCGTTGCCGTCTCCTGCGGCCAACGCTCGTGAGGGTTGGAGAGAATCAAAGGAACATCATGAGAAAGGGTGGCTGATGTGTCTGCATCTACCCCTCACTTTGTTCAAGCTTTGGTGCACCTGGCCCTCCCCGTCCCCTGCTTTTATTGTTAAGCTCTCCCATTCTCTTGATGCCATAAAAGCACGGGTTGACACTTCCCTCTAGCTAGTTTTAGGGCGGGTCCACCTGAGCCTCTGATTGTAATCTGTAACTTTCTTTTTTATGAAATACCTCTGATTGTAATCTGTAATTTTTTATGAAATAATATCAATCGTTCTCTTTTCGCTGTCAAATCTTCTTCTTCTTCTTCTTTTTTTTTTTTAGCAACTTACTGTAAAACGACCACCTAGAGCAATCGCCTGGTGCGCTGGTCAGCGCATTAATCCTTCTCACAAACGGCGCCAATTGTAAGGACTCAATTTGGATTAGACCCAGAATATGAATGAGTTTTCAGTCCAACAAGCCCAAACAATAAATTTGTAGAGAATAGATCGAAGGTTTAGGCGCTGGCCGTCGTTTCCCAAGCATGAACGCTTTCCTTTTATATATAAAAAGAAAATACTTATAACTATTTACAACCGGAGGATGCTCCTCGGCCCATGGCCGACAAGCCCTTTTTTTTCTGCCTTTTTCTTTTTTTCCCCCACCCCTTTCTTTACTTTACTCGTTCTTCTTATATAGTCTTCATCGTCCTATCTCGTTCTTTCATCTGTTGATCATCCATTCGCCTTTCTTCTGATTGCCCATCCCATCAGAGGTCTTATCAGCACTCAAGAGGTTCACTCTGATTAACGTTGCCCTGCTAAGGGGTTATATCACCATTAATGCGGCCAGAGGAGTTAAGTGAATGCATTAAGTGTGAAGGTGACAGCTTGCCCTAGGCTTGTCCCTTCTAAAAATTATCCTTGGCATGCCGAGGACGAAGAGGTCCTCGGCGTGGATCCGAAAAAGAGGCTTTCCCCAATTCAGTCTCGGATGGTCAGTCTTCCTCGGCGTGGGCCTTGGGCCTACTACACGATTAACTGAGGCTATCAGGCCTATGGGCCCCACACAACCTATTTCCACCTGGCATCATGTTAAAGAGTAAGGAAAAGAACATACTACAAAGTTTCCGATGCCATGTTATAAGGCGGTGTATAGAAAAAAAAAAACTCATTAATTTTGGTATCTACAATTCCAATTATTTAAAAGTATATTTTCAATTCATACATTTTATATAATTATATGCATACTGTGTAATCCATCTAAAATCGAGTGCTTTTCTAAACTCTATTTTTCAAGCTGTGCTTTTAATCCAATGAAGCTACAGAACAATCATTCAAGAAAGTTGATACAAATCAAGCAAAAGATGATAGAAACTTATACAAAAAATATATTTAAATAAATAAAAATAATAATAATTTATCAACGAATTACCTGATTACTTTTTAAATGATCTCACAACACAGTGTTACTCCAATATCAGCAAGTGAGACTTTCCAATCTGTTTAAGTACCTAAATCGATAAACATACCAAGTATATCACTTTACCAACTTGATTTTGAGATACTTTATGTGCAGTGATGATCAGAAATTTAAGGAGGGCAGTTGACAGAGATGAGAGGAGGCTTTTTTCCATTTAGGGAATATAATAGAATTGAGAAGTTGAAGTTCTGCATGCAGATGGAGTTTGTCAATGTGTGGGATTGTTGAAGTGTGACACTGCAGGATAGATTTAAAGAAGATAAAACCTTCTTTTGGTTTATGTTGAATTTTTTTTTTGAGTGTATGACCAATCAGATCCTATGAATTAGAATGCAGATACCAATAATTTGAAAATAATTTATGTTTAAATGCATACCTAGTGTTAAAGCTTTATCTTCAGAGTTCAGACATTAAAAAGCAAATGAAAAATAGAAACAAATATATGCTTAAGGGAATGGTAATATTTAAACTATATGGTTAACACTTCAACAATACAGGAGGGAGTTGTGTACCTTAACAGTTAATTTCTGATTAAAATACCATTTCTGTGGCAAATTTGGGACTATGCTTAACTAGCTGAAGACTCATGATACACAAAGGGACTATTTTTTTTTTAATTATAAAAAGATACAAATTCCCCCCCCCCCCCCCCCCCCAACCAAAAAAAAAAAAAAAAAATCAGTGCAACAAGCCAACTTTACCATCTTGCGATTGGTGTGTATGACACATTATCACAATTCATGTATTATACTGACATAGTGACATCACAAAAGATCCTTCGTTTTTGTTCATTTTACTTGGAGCTAGGAAAACTAAAAGTACTTCCAAGTATCTCAATTGGAGACTAACCCAAAATCCTAGCAAAAGAATTTCCAAAAACCATTATATCAACCAAGTCATCATGAGATGCCATGAGGAATACATAACCATAGAACCATTATTAGTTAATAGTGAATGCATACCTAAAAAATTGAATCAAAATTTGCCATTTGAAACTGACAAGAATACAAAGGCAAGTTCCTTTAAACATAATTGGCTTGTTGACATCCATCTCAAACAGCTCATAGGCATGCCTTGCATGTTCTCCATTTCTTCCAGCTGATGCAAACTTATGGCAGCCGCACAAAATTCTTCAAAATCCAATTTTCTGCATTGAATAGAACTAATTCACATACACAAGTCGACAATCAGCTTCCACTCTTATTATTTTTTTTGGGAAAAATTTTCAGTGACAACAAATAGAAATGTGATTTTTGACAGCATTACCATGGTTTGCATAAACTAGGGCTTGTGAATCCTTCATCAAATAAGGGGAATTCCTTATCACACCCTGAGAAGACAGGATATTCAAAAGGCTTTTGAATATTGTTATTTTCTTAGCTAGAAGAGAGTTAAAGAAAAAAATGCATCAAATTGACTCTCATAGGCAACCTATTTCACAGTTTTCACGCAAAGCAAATATAAGGAGGAAAAATTGAAATGATTACCTTTTTAATATTCTGATTTATAAAAAATCTGATGCTCCACTAGGTAGTGGTAGAACATCCCAAGTAGCAGTTGCCTAAAACTGAAGCTATCCTCAAAAGATTTGTATTTTGATTAACTAAATCTGCCAATGGAAAGAAAACAAGATAAGGATTCTTAATCCTGACTTTTATGAAAGCTATTACAAGATAAGGATTGAGATAATTAAGGCTCAAGTTTAGCTTGAAGATGCATAAGTAGTACCAGCCTTTTTCAAAGAAAAACCAACTCTAGCTGGTTCAGAATTCCAACCATATCTCACATCTGCATACAGAATCAAATAATTGAGGACCTTAACTTAATTAAAGAAAAGAGGAGAAAGTTGGGTATTCGATTAACACAAAAGGATTGAATCTTGAAGGAGATGTATGTTTATGAACCTTTAGAAATAGTGGAATGTATGATCCTGGAGCATTGTAGGAGCAGTTCCACCTTTTCCACCTAGCATCAAGCTGACAAAGAGAAGAAAGTACTGGAAAGTTTTTAACATTATGTTTTATGCCGGTTTACAGAAAAATACTCCTGATTATTTGTTTGAATCACTTGGGTTTTGGCCTCTCCAATTTCAACGAATAAATCATTCAAAATTTAGTATTTCACGTCACCCTTTGTTTTTTTTTTTTTTTTGGGTGGTAATTAAACGCATAATTTGGAATCTATCTGAAATCTAGTGCATTTCTACTCTAAATTTCAAGTTGTGCTTTTAATCCAATCACACTACACAAATAACACAACAATAATTCAAGAAAGCATAGCGATCTATGTGTCAAAATATCTTAAAATTTGAGCAAAACATGGCATGGTACAAGCTGATACATAAAAATAAATTTCAGCAACTAAATACTGGTACTGGATCAGTTATCTAAGTTGATCTTTGACAACAATATCACTCCAATATCAGCACTTTTCAATCTGTTTATGCACCTAAATCAATAAGCCAAGTATATCACCTTAACAACTTATTTATGAGAAATAGAAATTATTTCGATGAAGAAGCAAAAAATAGATTTATGTACAACACTTTCAGGACAAATTTTATGAGAGAAGAAAATAAAGGAAATAGAAGGTACCAACCCACCTAGTTGTTGACTATTCGCACAATTGCAGAGCCCAAAAGTTTTTAAACAAGAAAAAGTACAACAATGGGACTTTTTCTATGATTCAATTGCTTTTGAATATGAGAATAATGGTACCAGTGGCATGCCCTCTTTCCTATTGGCTTTAATTCCTTATATATAAATGCAAATGTCTTTCAGTAGAAAGACCCAAAGAAAAGAAAGAATTGGGATTACTCATATCAGAAAATTTGAGGAATTGGGTTCATCCATGTGAGCAATTTTAGGCAATCCTCCCATGATTCCTTTGCACCCTTTCGGTTGTTTGTATAGTGCTTTGAAAATATCTGCAAATAAAATTGCAATTAAATTGGCCGCAAACATCAATATCAAAGACAAAGAAGTCGGCATAAAAGAGGAAAAAATGTTGTATTTTTTATTGCATAGAAACTACAAGTAAAGTTGTAGTACCTACCCAAAGAAGCAGAAGCATATTGGTTGCTGAACAAGAATTTAATCCTTAATTCAAAAATATGTGAACATGTGGGACATGAGCAATCCAATCCTTGCCATTCTCTCCTGGTATCTTTCTTCCAAGTGGGGACAGTCAATGATTGTCACGTTTGTAAATGGGAGAGGCAACTCATTTCTTCAGTAAGTGATATCAGATTGGGGCATTCATAAATTTCAATATTTTCTTCTAGGGGCACTCCAAATTTCCTATAAATAACAGATATCAAAAATAAGAAATTAGTATAAAACAAGGAACTTGGTTACTATAGAATTGCACTAAGGGCTCACATTTCTTTCGAACTATATGTTTTTTCCTTGACTGCTATCTATTTGTTATTTTATTTGTTACCATTAAGCATTCAACTTAAATTTTTTTTTTTTTTTTTTTGGTGGTAAAAATGAATTCCTGGACTTAGGACATACAAGATTCCAATTTATATGCTTTTTTATAGATGTCAAACAAAGGCTGGATTATAACCTTGTGCCTTTATGGTAAGTGAAGCAGCCCTAAGGATTCAAGACTACATCAAAGATGAAAGGAAATTCATGAAATGTAAGTGCAAAACCACTTTCTATACAAAGCTCTTATGATGTCTCAACTTTTGATATCCATCTTAACAGAATATTTGTGCAGGACAACAGTTACTCAGTCTATGAAACATAAGATTCGTAAAAATCCCTTTATTCTTCCTAGGTTGTTGAATTAACGAATTATGCTTTTAAATCAAAGGTACAAGATTGGTAACTATGCTTTTGATGGCTTTGTTTACAAACTAATATGCACCCATATTTTTATAGAATATACAAAAATCCAAAGGTACAGAAAATATAAATCAACTTCACAACCTGTTAATATTATAAGTCACTGATCATTCTTACTTATCAAAAAAAAAAAAAAAAGTCACCTGTTTAGCCTGGATAAAATATTTTTTCTCAATAGTTGTTGTAACTAAGAAATTCAAACATAGGCTTTATGAATATTGTTATTTGTGTAGGTAGAAGAAAGTAATAGAAGTAATGCATCATGTTGTCTCTCATAGGCAACACATTTCAGTTTTCACTAGCAAAACAAATATAGGAAGTAAAAAGTGAAGTGATTACCCTTGTAATATTCTGATATGCACCAAAAAACTGATGCTCCATAGGGTAGGCATAGAACATCCCAAATAGCAACTAGCAATTGCCTAAAACTGAATCCTCAAAAAGGTAGTGGTAGAAGATGAAACTAATATCTGTAGCATTTTGCGTGCAAATTGAGGATTTGTATTTTCATTAACTAAATCTGCCAACGGAAAGAAAACAAGATAAGGATTGAGATAATTAAGACTCAATGTTTTGCTTGTAGATGCAAAAGTAGTACCCGCCTTTTTTGAAGAAACACCAACCCTAGCTGATTTAGAATTCTGACCTTGTCTCATATCTGGATACAAAATCAAATTATTGAGAACCTTAACTGAATTTAAACAAATGAAAACAAAAAAAAATTGGGTATTTGATTAACATAGAAGGATTAGATCTTAAAGGAGATGTATGAACCTTTAGAAATAGTGGAGTGTATGATCCTTCAAAAATTAATTCAAATCTCATGGATAATTGAGCAGTATTGGAGTAGTCCACACCTATTTACACCTAGCATGAAGGTGTCAAGTAAGAAGAATAAAATACTAGAAAGTTTCCAACACTATGTTTTATGCTGGTTTACAGAAAAACACTGATTTTTTTGCTTTATAATTCAAGAATAATTTATTCAAAATTTAATATTTCAATTAAAGTGGAATCCATCAGAAATCTAGTGCATTTCTAAGCTCAAAATTTCAAGCTGTGCTTTTAATCCAATCATGCTACACAACTATAATTCAAGAAAGCATAGAGATTTACGTGTTAAAATATCTTAAAATATGAGCAAAAAATAGCATGGTAGAAGCTTATACATAAAAATGAATTTCAGCACCTAAATACCTGTTTTTTTTTTTTTTGAGATATAGCACCTAAATACCTGTTTAGCTATACAAGATGATCTTCTCGAACAATATCAATCCAATATCAGCAAGTGGGACTTTACAATATTTTCATGCACCTAAATCAAAAAAAGAAAAAAAAAATCCAAGTATATCACCTTAACAACATATATTTTGAGATACAATAGAAATTACTTGGGCATATATATCTGCCTTAATTTCTTCTTTTCCCCTACTGGTATGGCAAGAGATCATTATCTCAAATGACAAATTTTGTGAGAGAAGAAAACAAAAGAAAAAGAAGGTACTCACCTCCTAGTTGTTGACTTTTCGCACAATTGCAGTGCCCAAAATTTTTTAAACAGAAAAAAGTACAACATTGGGACTTTTTCTATGATTGGATTGCTTTTGCATATGAGAGCAGTGGTACCCGTGGCATCCACACCCTTCCTGGTGTGTTTAATTAATCCTTATACTTCATAGTTCACATAGCCCAAAAAAAAATGGACATATGAAATAAATGCAAATGTTTTTGGACATACCAAGAATTGGGTTCATCAGTGAGCAATTTTAGGCAATCATCCCATGTTTCCTTGGCATCCTTACAGTTTTTTGTACAGTGCTTTGAATAAATCTGCACATTAAATTGCAAATAAATTGGAAGAAGATAAAGAAGTCGGCACAAAAAGAAAAGAAATAGTACAAGTTGTAGTTCTTACCCGAAGAAGCCGAAGGATATTAGTTGCCGAACAAGAATTTAATTCTTAATAATAATAATCACGATATTGAAAATCTGGGACACGAGCAATCTCGCCAATTCCCTTCTGGTATCTTTCTTTCAAATGGGGACAATCAATGATTATCAGGGTCTGTAAAGAGGAGAGCCGATGCATTCCTGATGGAAGTGATGTCAGATTGGGCAAATGGGAAATTTCAAGTTTCTGAAGTGCAGTAAGGTTGCCAATCCCATCGGGCAGTGATCCGAGAAAGGGGCATCCGCAAATTTTAAGTATTTGAAGTGCAGTAAGGTTGCCAATCCCTTCGGGAAGTGATTTGAGATTGGAGCAATAGAAAATTTCAAGTTTTTCAAGTGCCATAAGGTTGCCAATCTCTTCGGAAAGTAATATGAGATTGGGGCAATTCCGAATTAGAAGATGTGATGTAAGGTTGCCTATCCACAATGGTAGAGTAACCAAGCCGCGAACATATGAAATTGTGAGGCGTTGCAGAGGGTTGACACCAACAGATTGTGCGTCTTTATCGCTGAACAGATAAAACTCCTCGCACTTGCTAATAGACAGCGTCTTCAGGGAGGTGAGATGTTGCATAAATAGAGACAGAGATAGAGATTTTAGTCTATTGCATCCTTCTATCTCTAGCTCCTCGAGAGAAGCCAGGTTTTGCAACCACTGCTCTGGCAGAAACTCTATGTCCTGAATCCCAGACAAAGATAGAATCTTTAATTTGGAGAGAGGAGGGGTGGAGTTCGAAGCAGAGGGAACCGAAGAGATTGCTTTCATATTCATTGTTTGTTGCAATGGATTGTAACTAGAAAATGTCAATCGTAGCGCTTCTTCAAGATTTGGAAACAACGGCATGCAAGTCAGGTTATCGCAATACCAGATTTGCAACTTTAAAAGACAAGGAAAGGAAGGCAAAGATACATGCTGCTGGTATTGATGATTTGATGTTGCCACACCCACAGTATCCCTTCTCCACCATCCCTTCAGATTAGGGCAATTAAACAAGTTGAGTGACTCTAGGGATGGGAAAAATGTTGATGAAGCAGAGATCTCTTCAGTGATTTCCCGGTCTGATATGCATCCCAGACCATCCATATCTTCTAGAGATAGATTTCGGAGATTTGGGAGGTGATACATTGGCAATAGATGTTGGCACATCGATCTTGATAATTCTAATATCACAAGACCAGTCAGCGAAGGAATCCAACTCGGAAATCTCACACCCCGGTACCCTTTCACATACAACATTTTTAAATTCTGGTGTGGACAAAGGCCTTCCATTAAATTTTCATCTTCACAAACACCTGCGACATCGTTACCCAGCACATCCCATATTAATTCCAATTTTCTAAGATGCTGCTTGTCTTTCAAATTCGCAGCCTTGGCTTTAGAGGTGGCATCTTTTGCCCGTACCTTAATTGCAATGCTTAGTTCTCCTCTCAAGTTATTTAGCTTGTTCAATTCCGGAAGACCAGCGCAAGTAAGTTCCTTGTTTACAATAAACAACGGTAATACTTGAAGAGAAGTCAACTGCCCTAATCCTGGTGGCATGTGAGTCAAATTGTAACAACCTTTTAATTCAAGATTCCGGAGGTTGAACAAATTTTGAATGTTTCCCGGTAGTTCTTTAAGCTTATTACAATAACTGAGGTTTAATGTTTGCAAATTCAACAATCTAGTAATAGAACTAGGGAGAACTTTAATGTTATTACCGGAAAGATCAAGGTACTTTAAAAATGTCAACTTTTCTATAGAATTTGGCACCGTCATAATATTTGAGCCACGTAGGTCTAATGCACGCAAGCATCTTAAACTAGAAAAAAGTATTTCAAGAGTTGATTTTTGGCAACTTGATTCTTCCTCACCTAGATCTCTAGCTTGATACATTTTAAAAGCCATAAGATCAATTCTTAAAATGAACGTGCGTATTCTCTTTGCTTCGAGTAATGAGCTCAAATCCTTCTTAAGAACATTGTGAGATGCATTTGATAGGTGACGAACATTCTCATTGACATTTTCTATATTTGAATCAATATATGTGCACTCAACTCTTGAGATTGATTGTGCAAGATCATGGATTAAATCATGCATTTTAAAACTAATTATATTCCCAAAACTATCTTCTCTAGCTTCTTGGAAGAAGGACCTCCAAAGTAGGTCCTTACAGTACTCATTAGCAACATCCTCCATTTGTAGCTTTTCATTTGATGATTGGATAAATCCTTGTGCTATCCATAGATTTATCAATGTCAACTTTGAAATCTCACAATCCTTAGGAAACAATGAACAATAAGCGAAACAACACTTTAAATGTGATGGGAGATGATCGTAACTCAATTTTAGAATCGGTAAAATACCACTACTATTTTCTTCTTGAGTTACATTTGTAAGTTCTTTATCCTTGATATATAACCATTCATCCTCTGTCTTTTTGAAGTATAATATTCTCCCTATTGACTTTATAACAAGAGGCACTCCATAACATTTTTGTACAATATCCATACCAATTTCTTCAAGATTAGGATTAATCATCTCTTGCCCTTTTTTAAATGCCATTTGCTTAAATAAAGACCAAGATTGGTTTTTCGAGAGGCCTTGTAGATAATACGGGGAGATTGTGCTAATAATCTCTGCAACCAATTTAGTCCGTGTAGTTATCACCACCTTACTTCCCTTTGAGCCACCTATCAAAAGTCTTTTCAAGTTACACCACCTTTCTGCATCTTCATTCCATACATCATCCAACACTAGTAGGTACTTCTTTTGGTTGAGCGTTTTACGAAGTTCATTTTGTACTTGCTCCATGTCAAGGTTTTCAAGTTTCGAACCAATTGCACATCTAATTATCTTTTCAGCAATTGTTTTTACATCGAAGACATCAGAGACACACACCCACATGTGCAACTCAAAATAATTCTTCACTTTCTCATCATTGTATACATATTGAGCTAGTGAGGTCTTCCCCAGCCCTCCAATTCCCACTATAGACATGAATGAGACATTCTCTTCCATATCAAAGTTCAATAATAGATCTATGATGGCCTTCTTATCCTTTTCTCTGCCAATAACTTCTTCTTCACATACAAATGAGTAAGTTTGGTCCCTCTCCCTAGTCAAAACCCTGGTTTGTAAAGGATGTACTACCAACTGGAACTTATTCATATCATTTGCAATTGCATCAAATCCCTCCCTCACCGCTTTTATTTTGTTAGCCATATCATGACAAAAAGCAAGTTGGTTTGATGAACTCTTAAAGAAAGTAGTTAAAGAAGTACGTACCCTCTTCGCCGTTTCATCACCAGATTCACCACCCATCACCCTTTGACGCATATCTTCAGTGTAGAATTCAGTCAGCAAGTCATCCGCATCATAGACTGCATCTCTGAGCTTCTTAATCCAGTGCTTGACTCGATGGCTCTTGTCCTGCTGCTCCTCAGCATCCAGAAGTACAGCGTGAACAGCGGAAACAGTATCCTTCAAATTTTCAAACTCATCTTCGACACCCCACATGGATCCAATCTTTTCAAAAGCCAAAGAGCCCAAATTTTCAATGATCGTCTGCGCAACGCCAAGCGTGATTGCAATTGCTTCGGCCATTTCTTCTTGGTAAGTGAAAGAAAACAGTGAAAGATAGATTAGATCACAAGAGAGCAGAAAACAGTAGTGGTTGAAGTTGAAATGCCAAATGTGTGGGAAGGAATAAGAGGTTTGAAGTCGCTCAGGTTCACAAATTTTCATAAAAGGGACCCCACTACAAAGCTTAATAATGATTCTAACTGAGAAAAAGCTTCACCATTCAACTCCGCGTGAACGTGGTAGGGTCTCTTTTTCCTTGTCAATTTGTTCGAGTTCTTTTTACTTTTCTGTCTGTGTAAAATTTATTTTATTTTATTTATTATTTTTTTTTTTTTATGATTGTTGAAATTGACTCTGATAAGCTGTAACATTCTATATAAAAATCAATTGGTAATGAAAAAGATATACTTTTCTAATATTTTCAACAATTAATAGTGTCAAAATTCAAAAACTAGACATTGCAACAAAATAAAATATGATTTTATAATGATATTTTTAATTTTATACATAAAATGGAAAATTACAAAATTAATTATAGATGATGGTAACTGTAGGGATGAAGGGCCTAGATAAGGATATTGGGCCATGAGTTGCACTTGGGGACATTAAATAGCCCGAGGATGGACAAGTACTAGCGAAGGCGGATAGAGTATTGGGCCGAGGAAGAGATTAATTAGGTCATAATGAACATGTGACATTGTCCGAGGAGCAATCCCACCTCAGCCAACAGAGTGGAGGCCTAAAGTCCGACCACCCATCAAGTACTAGGAAGTAGGTAATCGTGCTTGGAAGGATAAGCATTAGAAAGAGATGAGTCAACAGAAAATTGAAAATTATCTAGGAAGAAAGTTGCTATCACCGCATAGAATGCTCTGTATTTAACCCCCTGGCCGCCTTAATGTGGAAGTGATACCTGAACAGTAACTTTCAACCTTACAGCTATCCATAAAGATTTCAGAAAGGTGCTGATCAAACAAGTATCAAGGAGATTGGCAATCTGACCTACACATGGAGGGTTGAGATGAAAGAAGTGAAGAGAATATAAAAGGGAAGAACTCCCCTACAGAAGGGGATCAGGAGAAAAAATTAGAGAAAAATCATTGTGTAACCAAGAACTGTAATTTTTGTATAAGTCTAAGAGAAATATATAAGAACATACATCTCTCGGATTTGACTGAGGAGAACTCTTCTTGTTCAAACTGTTTGTCTTGTTCATTCCAATACTAGCTAACCTATCGTGATCAACATCATCCTAACTCATTGAACGTTCAGTATCAAGCCCACTCTCTAATAAATTCATTGTTTTTGGCTCATTAGGCATTGTCCAAACCATTTGGGTTGTGGAGCAAAACGCGCCCTTACAGTAGCAATTTAAATTATTGTTTAGTTACATTTTAATAGATCACAAATGATTGAGTAGAAATATGTTAAGAAACAATTATTTTATATATATTATTTTGCTTATATTTTGTCAATATTAAATAGATGCTAGTTTTTTGTTTTTTATTTTTTATTTTTTATATAAACTTTTTTTTTAATTTTTTAGTTTTATTTTAATTTTTAAGTTTGGGCTCCTAATAAATAACAACCCCGGTTTCATTCCTGCATTAACAAATAAAAAGAATGACCAAATTGCACATTACCCTTAAACTTCCATGTTGTTACACTAACCTGCCAATTTGATACATTAAAAAGCCATGTTTTTAGTGCCTTGAATATATTACTGCCAGTAATATGTGTGAGACTCTTTTTCTTTCCCATTGGTGCTCTTTCTTCAAGTTAAGACCCAATTCTTCTCGTTAATCTGCTGATAAAACTTTGGTCCAAGTTTTTTCTTTTTTTTTTTTTGATAAGTTTGGTCCAAGTTTTTGATAGTGTGTTTCTGATTTATTATTTTTATGGGTTATTTTGGTACTCCCATTCTCGAAACTTTAAAATTTTGGTATGTACAACTTCATAATCAATCATGTTTGTGAGGCTCAAACAATGGAATAGTACATGTCCTTGAAAATATTTGTTGCTTTCAAAAGTGCATTTGCTGATATTTAAGTTTGTCTACTACATTCCTTATCATCCTAAAGAGAATAGTGGGCAGATTAAGTGATAACCATTCAAATTTGAAACCTTGACAATATATATGGTCCGTTTGGATACAGTTGAAAACTGAAAAACACTGTAACAAAATAATTTTTAAATGTATGAATAGTACCGTGAAACTCATTTTTAATGAAAAAGTTGTTAAAAGGTGAAATTTGTAGATCCATAAATAGTGCACAATATGCACTGTTTGTTTGGGAAAGTTGAAAAGTAAAAAAAAAAAAAAAAAAAAAAAAAAAAAAAGACGCAAACATGCGTCTAGGAAGCGCAAAACGCGCTTCCCAAACGCACACGTCCATTTGAATACAGCTGAAAATTGAAAATTAAAAACTGAAAAACACAGTAGTAAAATAATTTTTAATTGTGTGAATAGTATTGTGAGACCCATTTTTAATGAAAAAATTAATAAAAAATAAAATTTGTAGGTCTATAAATAATGCAGAGGGTGCACTATTCAAAAAAAAGTCAAAAAAGTCGGCTCAAAAAAAAAAAGAAACAAAAAAATTCTGAAACGCACACGAGTTTGCGCTTCCCAAATACACATGAAGCTTCATTCCTTGCGCTTCCCAAACGCACACGAGTTTGCGCTTCCCAAATACACATGAAGCTTCATTCCTTTGCGCTTCCCAAACGCACACGTAGCTTCATTCCTTGTTCTTTTCGAAGTAATTCTTAAGTACGTGATAGAACGTATAAGTTTGAAGTTGCTCCGAAAGAAGGTTGGGCTTGACCAAAGTTGAAAAATGGCCCCCCACTGATCAATAATGATTCCGCTTGAGAAAAAAGCTTCACAGCTGCAATAATTTGACTCCGCGTGAAGACTATAAAGAACTTGCCCACACTTTCAGCGACATATGCATGTGAAATGTTGACATCAAGTTTTATTTTTCCCGTTGTCTTTTCTTGGTTTTGTTTTTTACTTTAAAAACAAATCTGGAATGGGAGGTGGTTCTGCGTTGCTAAGAAAATTCATTGGTTGGGAAGAAAAAAATTCGACTTGAATCCTGTAATCTGATATGTAATTTCCTGCAATCTCATAAATAATCCACACAGGTACAAAATCAATCCAATCAGGATATGTTGGAAAGGAATGAGGTAATTACATAGCAATTTAAATTATTGCTTATCCGTATAGTGAAGGTACCGTAAAATCCATTGAAAAAGTTAATCCGTTAAGGGTATTTTGGGCAGCAAATTAAATAAGTCCCAAGGCCCAAAAACCCATTTATACCAGTAGCCCATCAAATGACTCACAAGAATACTAAGAAAGAAAAATATGTTAAATTTGGATCCACAAAGTCAGCCCATAGACTAGGTCCGCAAAGCTAATCGAACTAGCACTTGAAAACTGGTTAAGCCCACAAATGCTCTGGCCGAAAGCCCATCATGAGTTCAGTCTATGTAGCTGACCAAATAAACATTTAGGAGCAAAGCTGGGACCTCCAAATCAACCCTAAAGGCCATAATGAGGCCCACAAGTTTGGTGAAATCAACCCTTGAAATTAAAGAGTTGTCTTTGTCCTACACCAGACCTGTTGAACTAATGCCTCACATTTCTTTATAACCATTTGTCCCTTGCTTGACTGCTAGCCATTGTTATATGATTTTATAGATATCAAACAAAGGCTGGATTCTTCCTTTATGGCTTCTTGGTATATTAAGCACCTTAATAATTCATGACTAACAGACAGAAAAGGTTTGAAGCTTTTAACAGTAGTATGAACCATTAGAAAAGAACTACAAAGTTTCCAATGCCATGTTTTATGCTAGTTTACAGAAAAACACACCTAATTAATTTTGGTTTCTCCAATTCCAAATTATTTAAATTTTATATTTCAATTCATCCATTTTCAATATTAAATGCATAGTGTATAACCATCTTAAATTGAGTGCATTTTTAAACTCTATATTTCAAGCTGTGCTTTTAATCCAATGAAGCTATAGAACAATCATTTAAGAAAAGCACTGATATTTTTTGCATTAAAGTTTCCTACAAATCGAACAAAAAATGATAGAAGCTTATACATTAAAAAAAAAAAAAAAAATCGTTTAAGCAATGAATACCTGATTACTTTTTTGAAATCAATGAAATGATCTAACAACACAGTATCACTCCAATATCTGCTGAAAGTGTTGTCAATGGGTGGAATTGTTGAAGTGTAGCACAGCAAGACAGAGTTAAGAAAGACAGGCCCTTCTTTTGGTGGAGTTTACGTTGAATTTGTAGTATGACTGACCGGATACTATAAAAATAGAATGCAGATATAGCAATAATATGAAAATAATTAATGTTTAAACTTGGGTACCTATCATTAAACATCTAACCTTAGAAATTTAAAAGCAACTGAAAAATATAAACAAAATATATTTAATGGAAAGGTAATATGTAAGCGATATGCTTGACACTATAATAATGCAGGGAGAGAGACGTGTACTTTAACAATTAATTTCTTAATTAAAATACCATTTATGTGGCAGATTTGGGACTATGCTTAACTAGCTGAAGACCCATGCTACGCAAGGAATTAGGAAAATTTTCAAATAAGGTAATAAGTTACAGCAAACAGAAATGTGATTTTTGACTGCATTACCATGGTTGCATAATCTAGGGCCTGCGAATCCTTCGTTGAATTGAAAGGAATTCCTTATCACATCATGCTAGCCTTAAAGGGGACTAGCACTAGGCACACAATCATGTGTATATATATAGAACCAGCCAAGCGGTATATCAGAACAGTTTAAAGTATAAAACCAGCCAAATAGGTAGTAGCAACAAGTATATTAAACACAAAGCTGAAAGTAGTTATTATTGAAAATAGATAACAGTACTTACAGTTGTAGTAGTTACAAGATTTCAACAGTACAAGGCTTGAAACTAGTTCTAGTTACAAGATTTGTAGGGAAAAAGTGGTAGTAGTGGAAATTCTAGAGAGAAATTCTAAAGGAGAGAAGTAAGCCTAAAGAAAGTTCTGACTCTAGAGAATTTTGAGTTTAACATAAGGGACATCCCCCCTTGAATAGGCAGAAAAAGCGTAATGAACAATAATCATGAATAGTACCAGTGAACAGTAAAAAGTGAATAATAATTTTCCACTTTTTGACTCTAATCAGCATGAGAAAGAGCAGAGAGGAACTTCAGTTCAGACTTCATCATTTTGCATTTTATGCCAAAAGTAACATAAGGAATACAATAGTGTGATCTTTTACCAGGGGTAAACATTGTAGCATTTTGGCTGTTGTGCAGGCCAAACAAATAGGGGAATCAATCTTCCGCTAAATTAGGAGTGTCTTCTTCATCATGACCAAACCATTCCTGATTGTAGGGGTAGTAAGGGTTTTTTGTAACAGATGCTTTAGAGGACCATTCATCTTCTGAATCATCAGCAGCTTCTTTTTCCCTTGATATCATCTTGAGGAGGGCATATAGAGCATCAGGGTCCTTGAGAATTTCATCTAAAGGGGAACCCTTCTTTCTAGGCTTAGCAGAGGGTTTAACAGTTTTAGCAGATGTAGAAGCAGGTGCATTAGCTATTTGCACTGGGGTATTGATCTTAACCGCAAGTAAAGTATTTGGGGATGGGAATTCTTTGGTGACATTGTTAACAATTGCTTGTGTGTGAGGAAACTTATCCCACCACTTAACATACAGCCGGTGAGTGAGAACATCACCTTCCTTATCATATTGCCATTTCAAGATCCAAGGAACCTTATATTTTTTTAATGAAATGGAGCAAAGGAGGGAATTTAGCACCATAAGGATCAACTTTGGACACACTTGTAAAATATTGGAAAGAATCCTTCAATGGAACTAGGAATATTTCAGCAGCAGAGCCAAACTGGGTCCACCAGCGGATGAATCAGAGGGGCAAGTCAGAATTGAAATCCTTATCAAAATTAACAAACCATGAATGAGACATGTTTTCATTCTGATGAAGCATGAATCTGAACTAGGCAGTGAGATAATCATGATATGAATAAGGGACAAGGAAGGTTGGAAGCCTTCTTGTGGAGGCAAGGTTAGGGCCCCACATTTCTTCAGAAATAATATGATTCAGGAAAACACTGTGATAAGTAATTTTAGTAGTGTTGGTCTTATCAGTTATGGCTTTAATAGTGATTGATTTCTCATGGAGCAAAATATCAAAATAATATTGTACAATTTTCTCACTATGTTCAGGGATCCAATGAAACCTTGAGGGAAAGTAGCTGGTAGCAAGTGTAAAGGGATCGGTAATGGAAGCCCTATTTGACTCAATGGAAAACAGGTTTTGAAAACATTATTTTTTAACATACTGAGAAGCATTGGAAGCTTTGGGAAAAACAGTTTTAACAGGTTGGTTAACACTGGTTAAAGCATAAGGGTCATAGGATGAGGCTAAAACAGAAGAATAATTAGGCTTAAGAATGGTACCTAAGGGGGTGAAATGGTTAACAATCTCCAAAGGAGAAACAGGTTTTTTTTTAACAACTAGATTAGCAGTGGCAAGTGACTTGTCTTTCGACCGCTTACTTGCCATTGTGACACTGCAGAAATTCACGAGTAAAGAAATCAAGGATGGTATTTTGAGATCCTTTAATATGCTCAATATCAAAATCAAAACACTTAAAATAGCTTGTCATTTGGCAAAAATATGTTTTGAAACAATATTTTCAACATCTTTTTCAATAACATATTTGGCACTTTTGCAATCAATACGTAACAAAAAAATTTTGGTTTAATAAATCACTTTGAAACTTTGAAATACATAGTACTATAGATAAAATTTCCTTTTTAATAGTACTATAGTTTAACTGTGCAGTGTTCCAGATTCTAGAATAGAAGCGAACAATTTGTTCAGATAACTCCGGGGAAACTCTTTGTTTTAGAATATCACCATAACCAATGTCAGAGGCATCAATTTCAACAATTTTGAAAGTATGAACAAAAGGAATACCAAGACAGGGCAATGTCTTAACATGAGATTTGATTTGTTTAACAAGGGAAGTATGGACATTAGACCAAGGAAGAGGATTACTTTGTAATCGATCAAAAAAGGGTTTACATTGTTTCCTCATATCGTGGTAGAAATCAGCAACATAGTTCAAGGACCCAAGAAATCTCTGGAGTTGAGTTTTATCAGTGATAACATCAGGAAATTTATCAGCAAATTGAATGGCTCTATCTATAGGACGAATTTGTCCTTCAGAGATGTCATAGCCAAGGAAGCGAACTTTTGTTTGGAATAGTTTGATTTTCTTAGCAAATACAACAACACCATTTCTTTTGATAGTATCTAGAAACGAATATAAATGTTTCTAGTGTTCATCAATAGAGCTAGAGTAAACAAGAACATCATCAATATAAACAATGGGAAATGGCTGAAAGAATTGAAAATATCATTCATAATATTTTGGAATTCACTAGGAGCATTCTTAAGACCAAAAGGCATAACATTCCATTCATAATGTCCAAAAGGAGTGGTAAAAGCATTTTATATTTATCCTTCTCACTAATCAGGATTTGCCAGAACCCAGATTTCATGTCAAATTTGGAAAACACCACAACCTCACACAACCTATGAACCAAATCATTTTTGTTAGGTATAGGATACCTAATCCATTCCAAAACCTTATTCAAGGGCTTATAATTGATAACTGGGCGAGGGGTTCCTCTCTCAATCTCAGCATTTTTTTGAACATAGAAAGTAGCACAAGATCAGGTGGACTTGCTATTCCTAATGAGTTTCTTGTTAAGTAAATCATGGATTTCTTTTTTACAAAATTCAACAGTTTCGGCATTCATCTGAATAGGGCGAGCTTTAGTAGGAATGTTCTTTTCATCAAAATCTTTAGCATAAGGCAAATCAACAATTTGTTTTTTTCTATGCCAAAAAGCATTAGGAACATCAAAGCAAACATCAGCGATCAGAAGTTTTTGAAAATTATCAATTTTTTATTTCAGCAATTTATCAGAAAGCTGTTCAATAATTTTCTTGTATCTAACTTCTTGATTAAGGAAGTTAAGATGTTTAGTTTTAGCCTGAATCAAATTTAAAGCATCATCAGTATCAATTTCAAACTTTGAAGCAAATTTGAATTTTACTTTCTGTCTAAAAGGATTAGTAGTAATTCCATCATGTTCAACAAGAAAGGGATGCAAAGCATTTATAACTAGCAGACCAAGAATAACTTCATCAGTCATATTTTTAACAAGAACAGAAGAAATCTTGAAACAGACATTAATATGGCAAACATAAGCATTATTCAATTCATATTTAATCTTCATTTGAGTACCATTAGCAGAAACCAATCTTTCAATTGATTTTTCAAAATATTTGGAAGGGATTAATCCTTCCTGGATACAATTCATATCCACACTAGAATCAATCATAGCAATAATAGTGAAATGATAATCATGGGAAACAACAATCTTAACTTTTGTAAACCATTTTGGAGGAAGCATTTTGTTAACAAGATTAAGTAGAGAATTATCAACAATACCTTGATCAAAAAGAAGAGTCTGTTGACTGGATTCATCTCCATCTTTGTGCTCATCTTGTTCATTATCAAATTGATGTTTATCAAGATTATTATCAATTTTTAACAATAACAATTCTTATTTAAGATTATTGTTATCACTTTTAATGCTTTTAAATTCATTTTTTAATTCAATTATCTCTTGTTTAACAACAAAGATCATTAACAGTTAAATCTTTGGATTTCTTTTTATTGAATCATTCCGAAGTTTCTTCAAAGCTTATAATTGATTTTAATATTTTACCAGTTTCATCTTTTATTAAATTCTTCTTAAGCTTATTGAGATACTCTTGTTTTAATTCAAGATTCTTAATTTGGCTTATCAAAGTAATTAACAAACTTTCATTTTCTTCACTTTTAGTGAGAACATTAACAGTTTTAATAACATTGCAACAGGAATCTCTTCAACCAATTTTAACATTAGGTGAACCAGAAGATTTATTAGCAAATTGATAACAAGAATCAGATGAGGAAGAAAAATCCTCTTCTAAAGAATTGGACGAATTATTTGATTCAAGGATTCGGAATAAATCTTCTTGATCTTTATAATCAATATTTAATATGTTAAACTTATTTTTTAACTTACCAGGTTTTTGTTTACAGTCTTTACTGTAGTATTTAGGTTTACCACAATTAAAACATTTACCTTTACCTGATTTCTGTTTATCATATTTTTTAGAAACGTTTTTCTTTTTAGCATAAAAATCATTAGGTTTAGCAAAATTGGTTCTGTATTTTATATATTTTTTATGGTTATAATTTTTGTGACTTTTATCATGTTTTTTCCCTTTTTGCCTGGAAGGAGCAATAGGAGGCAAACCATATTGTTCATAGAAATTACCTATTTCATATTTAACTTTTCTTTTTGTAGGGGCCTTTTTTGTATTGTGCATTGGGCTGGGCTACCTCTTGCGGTAATGGGCTCGAATGTTTCTGAGTAAGGGAGTTGAGACTAGTCCAACTGTAACTCAACTTGTGCCGACTTGTGCACAAACTATGCCTCATCTGCCAGGAGTGTGCTTACTGCAGACAAAGCTGTTTCAGATGAGTTACGGCAGGCATTGCTGTTTAAGATGAGTTACGGCAGATAGATATAATAAGTAATCCCTACTTACAAAACATAATTGCAGTCATAACAATGTCTTTTACAAAGAAAGTAAATGAGAAAGAAGATAATATGAATTAATCAAGAATGGGCATAAAATCAAGTTTAAGTTTGGTCCGCAGAAGCAAAACCAAAGAGGGGAGAACGCCTCTTCTCAATGCAAATAATCTCCCAGGAAAAGATCCTGCCGTGCGGATTAATGGTTTTGAGGGAACCGGACCTGAATAGTTAATGCCCAAAAAAGGAATCCTTCTTATGTTTTGGAAAAGAGCAGGATTTAAAGAAGGAGAAAGGGAAATCGACCTACCAGTGCATGCCCATCATATTAACTTTCTTTGTTTTCTATTTTCTCTTATATTTTTCTTTCCCTTGTTTTTCCTTGTTTTCTTTTTTACTTTTTGATGCTCTCTGTTTTTTCGGTGATTTTTTCAATGCCCCTTTTAGGGCATGGCAAGGGTCTTCTTATAGGGCCTGCCATGACCAGATTTTACCATTTTACCCCTTAACCGCCTTTGTTTGGTCTAAGCGTACTTGCTGACCACCAAAAAATTTGTCTGTGTACCACTTACCCTCACCAAACAAAGGCAAGTTTGTTCGTTTATTAGTCTGTCGTGGCACCCTTTCCTACCACGGTGTAAATGCTTTCTCTTTCTTTTCATTATGGCATGCACCCAACGGTTCTCCCCCCTCAACCTTGCCTCTTTTGGGTGGTCTGTCATCCCAACAGGACGTACCTCCCAAAAGGGCTTAGGCAGGAGCCGTAGAATAGGTCTTTTTCTCTCCCCCCACCACCAAACTACACCCTCTTACCCCTTACCTCTGACCCATGACCCCACCACGTACCATATTGACTGGGTACAGGCTGGTGGTGCCTGGGCCTTGCGCGTGCTTCCCTTTCATATATGTCCAAAATCTGCCTGTTGCTCATGCGTTTGCCGCGGTCTGAAGCTTTGTGTGCACCTCTTCGTTCTTTTATGTGGGCTGTTTTATAATTCACTGTTCCCTTTAGGGGCTAGGCTTCATTTGATACTGAGTTTTACATTTCTCTTAGCCCATTTCTTGATTGCCATCATGTCTTGCCATACTATTCTGTTGTTCTTGCTGTAATGACTTGGTCCTGCTGGTCCTCTTTTAGACTTGCCGTTTACTTTCTTCCCTAAATGGCTTTGCATGGCCATGAGCTTTCTTACTTAGGGCCTTTTATGTCCCCTTGAACATCCTTGGCCCATTTACTTGTTTTGGGCTTCCTCAGCCCTTTTCCTAACTTTGTATTCTCATGGGCTTTTACTTACTTCATTGGGCTTCCCCGACCCAATTACTTCACACTCATCCTTAGGTTTGTGGGCTTGCCAACAATCCCTTACTCTCTTTGCTTACATTACTTTGAGCCTACCGCGGCCTATTCTTACTTTTTCACGTCATACACTACCCATGGGTTTGTTATTCTCTCTTTCCAGGCCTTTCAAGCCCACTTGCTTCCTCAAGACTCATTTATTTATTTTATGGACCTGTGACCTATTATTCCTACCGCTTGGGCTTAATGGTTTTATTCCATACTTGCCACTTCTATTTGCTGCCTGTGTTGCTGAGTAGGGCTTCCTTCCTTCTATTTGTATTTTACAAAAATGACCATCAACATTTAGCCCCCTGAACATATGGAGCATTCTTGCAGTTCATATGTGAATAAAAGACCTTCTTATCTTTTTCACTCTCCTTCCTTCTTTTCCTTCATGGGCTTTTTTAAACTATGGACTCCTTCTCATATATATGTATATTTCTTTTCCTGCCGTGAACAGTAGTGACTCTTCGAATTTCCCAAAATAGCAATTTCTTTAAGACATAACCACCGCCTCATTAATTTCATTCTTTTCTCAATAGCTGACCAGTCGCCTCCCTTCATGCCGGTATTAATAACTCAGGTATTTAAGAAGAGTGTCCCTTTTCAATGCAGACATAAACTCCTTCTATTCCAAAATATCCTACCTATTTTCCTTCCTTCACCGTTTTCTTCTTTTCGAACACCCATTCCCATTTTACTCCGATCAAGCCCCCACGCTATGGCACCGGTGAAAACTCAAGCCTCTTCCCGCCATAAAGGGAAAGAGGTCATTTTTGAACCTCCTACCGAACAAGAGATAGGTCGTGCACTTCAAATCGGACCACTCCGATGAGGAAGAGGCACAGCGTGACCCAGATAGTGAGTGCACCCCTCTGATCGATCCTTGGTATAATATCAGTCCTCACTTCCCTAAGATTCCTAGCGACTATGTGTCACCGCCGCCGAGCCGTGTGTGGCTCGCTTTTTGCTGGTAAAACCCCGATTTTTCTTATGCCCCGGTGTCTTTCTCCATCTCCGATCTAGTCATTTGTCAAGGGGTTGCGCACCCTGTGCCTATTCATTTCGAATTTGGGTCAGGTACTACCTCGGGTTGGAAAGAGTGGGTTGATAGCAAGTTATCTGATATGGGCTTTATAGGTTTGCTTCAGCGGGCTGGTGTTCTGAAGGCCGTCATCTTATGTTGAAGTCTATCCAATTTTCGAGACCTCTACAACCTTCGCCATTTGGTTCGCCGATGGTGCACCACTACCCATACGTTCTTATTTTCCTACGGCGAACTTACCGTTACTCTTGAGGACGTGGATAATCAGTTACTTTTGCCAATTCTCGGCGATGTTGATCCTGCCACCATAGAGCTTTCCCCAGAAGAAGCATCTATAAAAGTGGAGTTGAAGAAAAGGATGGCCAAAAATGCTAAGTTATCTTACTGGGTTAGTTCTTCTTTCAAATTTTCTGTTGTTGCCCGCTGTGCGACTTTCGTTACTTTTTGGCTTTGCAAGTTTGTCTTTGGGTCCCATCCCTATTATGCCATAAAACCTTTGTATTTTCATTTGGCCATAAAAATATCTGCCGGAGTGAGTCTGCTGCTGGCCCCTATGTACTTGGGGCATCTGTATGTTCAACTGGATATCCTGCGGAGTGACGAGAGTTAGGCTGGCTCCTGCCACATAGTCACTTCCTCTATACATAGCGCCATCCTACAGCATTTGTTATTCGAGCGTTATGCCCAATACTTGGCAAAGTGTAGGCCCGTCCGCTTTGCTAAAGAGAAGTACCATTCCTACCCACAGGTAATTACTGACTTCTACGGCAGATTTGAGTCTAATTTTCCCTTGGCTTTTTGTTGGTCTGGTTTGAAGCCTATTGATTATTCCGTTGTTAAGTCTTTTGACGAAGGTGTTGGTTTCTCCTGGAGAGCTTATAGACATTTGAGTTCTGGTTATACATGCGTTGATTCTGCAATGGGTTCGTTTGTTGATATTGTTGGTACTACCACCCCTTTAGCCAATTTTGATGAGACTAGTATCACCTATTTGGCAGCCACCAATGCTGGATGGTTGCCCTATTTGACAGATGAAGGTGTCAGGTTCGTCCATTATCCTGCCAACCGGGTAAGGAGGCAGTTTGGGTTGGATCAGGACATTCCTGATGACCTTTCCTTTCTCGCAAAGTCTCCTACTTCAGGGACCTTTTCTGCGACACACTACTTTTGATTTTTAGAGACAGTGTTTTAGTGCAGTCACAGTTCCTGGCTCGCTGAGGGGGGGCCTTTGCACTCCTGCTATGCACGGATATTGGCAGGCCGTAATAACCTCGTTTGAGCAAAAGTTTCTCTCGCATTCCTCCTGAGGGACTTAGTATGGTCGTCTCTCCCAATTCTCGGTTGCTCCTTCCTTCAAAGTCCGTGTTGGCATATACCAGGAAATAGAGCCAGTCTACCAGCTTTGAATGGGATAAGGAGAAGAAAGGATGGTATTGGCATACAGGTGATTACCCTCTAGGTTGGGAAAAGAAAGTTAAAGTGATAAATATTCCTACACCAGTCAAGAAAGGTTCTGCCAAACTCAAATCTGCCAGCAAGCCTAAGTCTACCACTCCTCAACCATCCATAGATGCTACTCCTGCCAGCAGAATACGAGGCAGTAAGAGAAAGACAACTCCCTATCCTGTGCTTGCCGCTCAGCGGAGAGTACATCACCTTAAAAAAACCTTTTCTTTTTGCTTTGTTCTTCAAGTACATAAATATACTTTTTTTCTTTTTGACTTTTCTTGTGGTTGAATCTGACATGTTTGCTGACTTCTGACTTTGCCTCTTGTCCCCCTTTTTCTTTGCAGTCTAAGCATAAGGAGGATACGTCAGCCACCCATCCCATTATGCTCGAGGAGCCTGAATTGGAGGTACATTTCCTCCCTCTTCTCCTCTTTTTTTTTCTTTTTTTATTTTATTTATTTGCACGTGTTCAATCTGCCATACGCTTTTGGTTACCTCATTCACCCAAAATGTTATTTTTTACCTTTATATCTTCTTCTTCTTGTCTTCTAGGATGAGCCTAAGCCTCTTTGCATATATCGCTCCACTGCCGAGGAGCTTTCTGCCCCCATGGGTACACCCATGGAGGGCTTTCTTGGTGGGGCTGAGTTTGCAACACCTGCCCCTTCTGTAGCTACACATGGAGTTTCTACTGAGGCTACTACCTCTCCCCCTAGACTAGTACCCATAGATGAGGGTACTCATACTGGGAAGGTTAGTGAGGTCACCCCTATTCCTACCGTGACACCCTCTGTTCAAAGGGGAGCCACCCCTCCTGCTGCTACTCAGATCGAGGCTACTCCTGTTACACCTCTTGTCATTTCCACCGGTGACCCCTTCGCTGCTCTTTCTCAGGCTGTGAAGGACGATTCCTCTTTGGTAGTTACTCCTTCCTCTATTCCTGTTTCTGCCACTCATGGGCCTGATGTTAATTTTTCCTCTAAGGAGTCTGAGGAAATTCTTAAGGATCCTGATGATGAGCTAGTCCTGGGGAGGAGGATTTCTGAATCCGAGGAAGAGGAGAGTGTTCCACCCGAGACAATGGGTATGTGCTTTCTTCCTTCCTTTCTCTTCTTTCTTTGTTAAGTTCACTCTTCTCCTCTTTTGGCTAAGTTCACTCTCCCCCCTTTTATTTACATGTCTATCTCTTTGTTTGCAGAGACCTTAAGGGGCTAGGAATTATAACAGACGTAGGGGTGTTTGTAGCAGCTACTCCTGCCGTGCCCACAGCACTCATTCCTGCCACATCCTTTGTACCAATTTCTGTCGTATTTACAGCATCTGTTTCTACCGTTCCTTCTGTGCCTGTCTCTGTTTTTCCCACAGCCCCCATTGTCGCTGGCTCTGGTAAACTTTCTTTTCCTTTTTTTTTTTTTCTTTCTTCACTTCTTCCCCGTGGATCTGTCTCCCTTTTTTTATTTTATTTTATCAAGGTTTCTCATTTCAAGCCTTGTGCCCTTTTGACAAGTCCACCTCCTCCGGTGTCTTCTCAGTTTGAAATGGGCAGTAGTTTCGCCACCATTCCAGATCCTGTGAGCGATGCTGCAGCCTTTTTTGCACGCTTTGACCAACCTGAAGTCAATGATCTTGGACCTGCGGATTTCTGGTGCTCTGAACCTCCTTATATAGATTTCCATGGCTTTAGAATCCCTGAGGATTGCACTTCTCAGTTGGTGACGATCTATAGCAACCGTGGGGACTTCATGTAGGGATTCCGACTTGGTCGCTCCACTAGAGAGCATTTCTTGAGAATGTTGGGAGTGTGCCGAACGATATTGAGTACAATTTTGTTAACACTATCTCCACCAAGAGGATCCTGCAATGGAAGGCTATGGTGCAAGAGCTTGTTAGTGTTGGTTTTGCTATGGAGTTTATCTTGGACCACTTTCGAGAGATTGTTCGGGCCATTTTCATGAGGAGAGTCCAGAATACTGTTGATGCTATTGACTCATACCTTGAAATTCTAAGAAAGGAAGTGGCAGACTTGGAGGGCCGTCGTGAGCACCTTTTTTCTAACATAGGCGGGTCCAGTCATTTTGGAAATCAGCCACTCATTTCTGGACTTCATTGATGATGATGCAGTTTCTTCTTTGTTTTGTTGTTTCCTTCACCTTATTACTCTATTTAGTACATTATATTTCCTACAGTACTTATTTGGGCTAGTTTGCCACAGTTTAGGTTTGTAACTTATGATGCTACACTTTGCTACTATTTTTACTTTTGCTATGACATATGATGATAATATTTCGTGCTTTTCATTGCATCCTCATGAAAGCAAGTTACAAAAATTTGTTTTGTGACATAGTCACTTGAAAGATTATAAAAAAAAAAAAGGGGTAAAAATGAAACATAAGAGATTTTTCAACAAAACAAAAGAAAGGGATAATCACATGACTTTTCTTCTTAGGCATAGTAGCATTTCAACCATTTCCTATTGATGGGATCCATTAAGTCTCTACCATCCATCTGAGTCAAATGGTAATATCCACTTGGATGTGCTTCTCTTATCACAAGGGGTCCTTCCCACTTTGGTGCAAACTTCGATGGTCCTGCCAGGCCTCTTCTAACATAGTCTGCCACTTTTTGAACAAGTTATCCTTTCACAAACACTCTTTCTTTAGTCATCCTGCCATAGGCCTCAGTTATCTTTTGTTTATATCTGCGACAGCGTTCCTGGGCTTTTTCTCTCTTTTCGTCAAGTCCTTCTAGATCTTCACACCTTTCTGCCGCAAAGACTTCTTCACCTTTCTTTTTTTCTTGCATCCGCATGACTCTCAGGAACGGGGTTATTTTCTCTGCTGGACTCACCACCTCAATTTCCTAGAACAAGGAAAAAGGTGAAAAGCCTATAGCTGACTTTGCTGAATTCCTATAAGCCCAAAGAGCGTCTGTAGGTGCATTGCCCATCCTCCCGTATACTCTTGGCTCATTTTACTGATAATTTTTATGAGAGTTTTGTTCGTTGCCTTTGCTTGCCCGTTTCCTTGAAGGTAATAAGATGATGACCGATGGTGCTTGACTTGGTAAAACTCTAACATCTTTCTTACATCACTGTTGACAAAAGGTGCGCCGTTTTCATTGATGATCCTGTGAGGAACTCCAAATCTTACAATTATGTTTTACTTATAAAATTTGCCACTGCTCCTCCTATGGTTTTACGAAATGGTATTGCCTCTGCCCACTTAGTAAAATATTCTGTAACCACTAGTATCCATATGTATCCACGTGATGGCGGATTCACCGGTCTAACCATGTCAAGCCCCCAAGTGTGGAAGGACCATGGTGTGACCATGCTATGTAAATTTTACGGATGAGTGTGAATCAAATTGGCTTGTACTTGGCAACTGTGGTATTTTTTCACAAATTTTGTTGTATCCTTTTTCATGGTAGGCCAGTAATAGCCCATTTGCAACGGGCATCTGTAAAGCCTTCTCTTTTCTTAGTGCTCCCCACACTCTCCTGAGTGTACTTCCCTCACCATTTCTCTTGCTTATTCAGGGCCCAGACACCTTAAGGGGTCCCCATCATACCCTTTTTTGGAAAGGACCATATTATGCAGAAAGTAGCGTGTTGCCATTCTCTTAAGCTTATATTTTTCACTGTGGTTTTGCTGCAAGGTGCTTTCTGTTAGGTACTGTATGAATGGACTTCTCCAGTCTTCACTGATGAATAGTGTAACTTTCCTCTCTGTCTGCTGCAAGTTGGCAGTTTCCACACTGAGTTTGGACCTGGTCTGCATCTTTACCCATGTTTGGCCAATAAAAGTCTGCCCTTTGAAGTCTGCGGTAAAGGTTGACCTCTGAACGGTTTTAAACCCCTTAAAACACAACCAGATTGGTTAGCCTAGATTAATTAGTCAAGTTGTTACTTAGTCAAATTATGCAATTCTAGGTTAAAGCAATCAAATAATCATATCAAGATATAAAGTAGCGAAAAATAAATGAACACAAGATATGATAACCCAAAAAACCACATGGTAAAAACCTGGGAAGGATTTGACCTAACTATCCTCAAGGTAAACCTGAATCCACTATGCGAAAAAATCGAAGTTCATGCAGAAGGACTACAAGCTCCCCGCTTGACTTCCTAATGCTACCCACCAGTAGAACTTACTGACACGACCACGTGCAAGCTCCGAATCCACAGACTCCTTCTTTCTTAGATTCTTCAATCAGCTACAAGCACCCCCGCTTGTTTATCTTTAAACTTCAATGGTAGCAACCAAGTTAATCATCAAGATGTTGATACTATCTCTAACTTGAAAACCCTAAACTTTGTGTAAAGGAAAGCTCCTCTAGATCTCACAAGAGATTTACACAAAACAGCAATGTATGAGCAACAATTCAACTGGAGCAACCCTCAAAAACATGGCTAGGGTTTAGTTTATATACCTAGGGTAAAAACATAAAACCCTAAACGTTAAACATAAAACCCTAAATGTTTAATGAAGTAGGGCTGAGTTGAAAATTCTGCAGAATAATCAACCTGTACAATTTTCGATCGATCGAGTCTATTCTTCGATCGATCGAGCCAGGCCGAAAGTCCCAAATACTTCTGCAGCCACTCGATTCCAACTTTACAATAATAAACCAACTTTGAGCAAGCCTAAACAAGACCAAATACATTGTTTTGATCATGGTTTGCCAACATTACAAATTAAAGTTCTAAATACATAAAATCCTAAGACCTTAGAACCTAACAACCTCCCCGCAGGATCCGCAAGTCTTGTCATATACTTCTTTCAACTTTCTCTAGGCCTCCTCTTGCCCCACACATCTGGACAAGACTCCACCCGGCATCCTGCAGTACAATTCTCCTCTCACCAAGGCGTAGTCTTTAAGTATTTTTAGCTCCACGACTTCTTCTTCCCCCATTAAAACTTCTTTTATGGAGATCTGCCAATCCCCTTCGTAGCGTTCTTTCTAGAACCTTTCTTTCAACATCTCAATTATGGATTCTTCTCTCTTGCTGAACTCTACTCTGGTGCTCCCCCCTTCAAACATTATTTGCGAACCTAGTGCAGCCAACACATCGGCAAACCGATTCTTGTTCCTTGGAGCATGTTCTATTTCAAAAATTAAAAACTTTTCTTCCATCTTTTGGGCCATTGCTCTGTACGGGGCTAGGCTGGGTTCTTTTAGGGAGAAACTCCCTTTGGTCTGGCAAACCGCTAAGTTCAAATCACCCAGTACTCTCAAATGCTTAACTCCCATTTCAAGGGCTGTGGCCAGCCCAGTTAAGTAGGCTTCGTATTCTGCCGTGTTGTTTGAACAAGGAAACTCCAACTTGAATGATAGTGCTATTGCTTTATCTTCGTCATGGTCCAAAACTACTCCCACTCCTCTAAACTGGACAGTAGAAAACCCATCAAACTTCATTACCCATTGTTCTCTGACCTCTTCTGCCATGGCTACTTCCCCCAGAACTTCATCTCCCAGCGGGAATTCTTCTTTGCCTGGAAACTGTGTCAATAAGTCTGCTATAGCTTGGCTTTTTACTGCCCTTGGCACCCCCATTCTCAAGTTGTACTATGACAATTGTAACAACTACTGGGATATCCTGCCAGAGAGGATTGGTTGCTGTAACAAAGCTTTGATAGCATGAGACTTGGTCATCAGCCATACTTCGTAGGTCAAGAAATAATGGCGTAACCTCTGTGAGGCATACATAAACATGCCATTTCTGCCCTTGAATAACGAGTTTCTGCATCTTTTAAGGCACGGCTGATGTAGTACACTGGTTGCTCGACGTCGCCTCCATCCTTTTGGGCAACTAATGCACCGATGGCATATAAATTGGTGGCCATGTAAAGTAGCAATGGCTTTTTGTGGATTGGGGCCTGCGCTGTAAGGAGGTTCATCATGATCTACTACAGCCTCTTGAAGGCTGTCTGTTGTGCTTCTCCCCATTCAAAATTTTGCCCTTTCCTGATCAACTTGGTGAAAGCCGAAGTGATTAATGCCAATCCAAGGATGAATCTTCGGATATACGAGACTTTCCCTAAGAAGCTTTTTAGTTCCCTTACCGTGGCTGGAGGTCTCATAGTTGCAATGGCCGTGACTTTGGCTGGGTCTACATCTATTCCCCTACTGTGAACCAAGAAACCTAGGAATTTCCCTAAGGATACTCCAAACGCGCATTTAAGAGGATTTATTCTCAATTTAAAGGCTCTGTATCTTTCGAATACTCTTCTCAACACACAGAAGTGCTCTTCCCTCCTTTTTGACTTAACTACTATGTCATCCACATAGTCTTCTAACTCTTGATGCATCATATTGTGAAATATGACCGTCATTGCTCGTTGATAAGTCGCACCTACGTTTTTTAACCCGAAGGGCATCACAGTGTAGTAGAAATTTCTCATGGGCGTTCTGAAAGCAGTTTTCTCCACATCTTTTAGTGCCATTCTGATTTGGTTGTACCCACTGAAACCATCCATGAATGAGAACATGGCATTTCTTGCCGCAGAATCTATCAGTAAATCCATACTTGGAAATGGAAACTTGTCTTTCGGGCACGCTTTGTTGAGATTTTTGAAATCTACACAACACCTTATCTGGCCATTCTTCTTCCTTACTGGTACTATATTGGATAGCCAGCGAGGGTGTTGAATAGGCTTGATGAATCCTGTGGCCAGCAATTTCTACAATTCTTTAACTATTTGCCCTTCTATTTTTGTGTGAAATATCCTGGTAGGCTGAGCCACTGGCTTGACCTGCAGGTCTACATTTAACGTATGTGCAACTAACCCAGGGTTTAGCCCTGGCATTTAGCCGTAGTCCCATGCGAATACGTCTCTAAATTCTCTCAATAATAGTACCAGTTCTGTTTTTTCTTTTTTTGTCAAACTTGCACTAATTGAGATGGGCCTCGTCCCTTGCGAAGCAAACCCCAGGTCAACTTCCTCCATTTCTTCTTCTGCCGTAACTTGTACCTCATTTTCTGCCGTAACTCCTTCGCTTTCCTCCTTACTACTTTCTGCCTCTGAACTTTCTTGAACTCCGCAACATGTCAAATTCTCGTGCTACTCTTCCTGGGTGGGACCCATCTGTGTTTCAATCGCGGGCCCCACGCACCTTCATAATTTGTATATGATCCTGCCATCAGGTCCTCGGATCCTGACACATTAGGGTATGTCATCCGATCCTGCGGTGGATGCTTCTTTCCTTTTCCTCTTTCTTGCCAATAATTCCCTTAGATCGGGTTCTGGGTCATCTTGGACGTCCTCCCACCTAGGCATGAAGGTACCTCGTGGCTTTGATACTAAACTTTCCCCAAATGGAGCCCATTAATCATAGAATATAGTTTCTACTAAATGGGCCTCTACCCGCTCGAATGATGAGGGGTTTGCGGCTATGCGTATCATCCTACCATTCAGCCTTCCTTTTACACACTGGTGATAGGTGGATGAAACCAATCGGTATTTGTGCAATCATGGCCTTCCCAAAAGCACATGATAGGATACTTCTGTTTTCACCACGTGGAACCAAGCTAAAAAAGCTATAGGGCCTAATTTCAACCATAGCTGAATATGGCCTGTGGTGTACTCGCCCCTTCCGTCGAACCTTGTCACTTCCATCGGGCACCCCTGAATCCTTCATTCTAAAATTCCTACTGCTTGTAAAATGCTTACCAGAATAAGATTCACAGAGGCACCTGTATCTACCAAGGCCCTCTTTATGGGGATTTGATTTATGGATGCCGTTAAGTATAGGGGTCTCTTATGATCAGGGTACCCCACCTCCATATCTTCATCACAAAAAGTGATTTCAGTTGACTCTTGTAAAAGAGCCCTGTCATCTGGGACTTTCGCCGACAGACATTCTACTCCTGCACCAGAGGCGATGCTCACCAAAGCCTCCATGGCTACCTTTCTCTCCTTTACTGTGAGTCCCAGTTGGTCGAACAAATTTTTGAACTTGGAACTCTGTTGTAGAGTGGTAATGGCTACTGCAGGAAGGGCTAGGTTTTCTTCTTCGTCTTATCCTGAGTCTACGCAGATTACCACCGCTGTTACACCTTTCCCTTTGTGGTTCGATAGTGGATTTCTTTGGACTTCGTACTAGGACAGTTCCAGAGTCCCTTTTTTGATCCTGCGGTGGACTAGTTTACAGAGCACCCAACATTCTGCGGTAGGATGTTGCATGTAATTATGTAAACGACAAAAACGTGGGTCCCTCTGTTCCTTCTCTATGGGCTCTCGAGCAACCTGATTAGGTTTGAAAACTCCATCTACTATCCACTTGTCTAGTTCCTTTGAAATGCATGGTATTGGTAGGGGAGTATCGTATTCTCTCCCCTCGGTCTTCCTTCTCCGCTCACCAGTAGACACTGTCATGGCTTGCGAAGCACTTCTTTACTGGGCAGTTTTTCTCGCCTTTTATAACAACTGTGCAAACTGGGAGATTTCCAAGTTCTCCAGGACTGCCCTGTACTCTCTGATCATATTCGTCATACACATCTCTACCAGTGTCCTTTCTTCGCAATGGTCATAGCAGTCAAGTGCTATGTCCCTGAATCTCTTGATGTACTCCATTAAGTCTTTGCCATTCCTCTGCTTAGTTGCTTGCAGAGTCGCAAGTGTTACTGTTTCTTCTCCATGAAAATATTTAGTACAAAATACGTCCATCATGTCATCCCATGTTGGGATAGATCCTGGCTTTAAGCCAATGTACCAAGTGTAAGCCAGGTCACTCAATGATTTAGAAAATTCTTGAAGACACAAGTCTTCGTCTACGGTGTAAGAGCCGAGTGTATCATGAACTTGCTCATGTACTCAACAACACTTCCCTTCCTGCTGTCATACTGCGCGAAGGCTCATGGCTCGTACCTCTCAGGATATGGTTTACTGAGCACCCTTAGTGGGTATGGAGGTCTTCGTGCGTAAAATCTCTCCTTAGGTGCTCTAGCTCTCTCTTGCTCTAGGAGAGCCGCTACTTCTGCCATAGTAATAAAACGTTAATCCGCATTCTGCGAGACACCTCCTATAGTGTCTCTTCCTTGTCTACTACATGTTCTGGATCATGCTGGCTTCCTTTTTCCTTTGTTCTGTCTGTTTTTAGCTGACGGATTTCTTCCATCATTTGTTGTTGCGAGTGCTGCAAAGCCTGCAACACCTCTACAAAGGTGTTGGCATTGTCTGCGGGGATTCTTGAAGGAGGCTGGGGTCCAGCCCCCATTCCGTTGGCACCCTTCACCTGGTTAGGCTGCTATTGGTGAGGCGTCGTTGGCCTAGACTCTGCTTGCGAGGGCATGGCACTCATATTTCGCGTTGTCTTGGACTTTGAAGGAATTTTTTTGTGAGGGCTCTTGTCCCTAATATGTTTCTCAACTCCCCAGTGGAGTCGCCAATTTAATGTAAGGGCCTTTTTTGTGTTATGCATTGGGCTGGACTACCTCTTGTGGTAATAGGCCCGAATGTTTCTGAGTAAGGGAGTTGAGACCAGTCCAACTGTAACTCAACTTAGGCCAGCTTGTGCACAAACTATGCCTTGTTTGCCAGGAGTATGCTTATGGCAAACAGAGCTATTTCAGATGAGTTACGATAGGCAGATATAATAATAACAACAGAACAGAGTACTCTGACTATTTAATGAAAAATGACCAAGTAATCCCTACTTACAAAACATAATTGCAATCATAACAATGTTTTTTACAAAGAAAGTAAAGGAGAAAGAAGATAATATGAATTAATCAAGAGTGGGCATAAAATCAAGTTTAAGTTTGGTTTGCATAAGCAAAAACAAAGAGGGGAGAATGCCTCATCTCAATGCAAATAATCTCCCAGGAAAAGATCCTGCCATGGGGATTAATGGCTTTGAGGGAATCGGACTTGAATGGTTAATGCCCAAAAAAGGAATCCTTCTTATGTTCTGGAAGAGAGCAGGATTTAAAGAGGGAGAGAGGGAAATCGACCTACCGGTGCATGCCCACCGTATTAACTTTCTTTGTTTTCTATTTTCTCTTATATTTTTCTTTCTTTTGTTTTTCCTTGTTTTCTTTTTTACTTTTTAACGCTCTCTGTTTTTTCAGTGATTTTTTCGATGCCCCTTTTAGGGCACAGCAAGGGTCTTCTTATAAGGCCTGTCGTGACCGAATTTTACCATTTTTCCCTTTAATCGCCTTTGTCTGTCTGGGCGTACTTGCTGACCACCAAAGAATTCATCTGTGTACCACTTACCCTCGCTAGACAAAGGCAGGTTTGTTTCATTTGTTAGTCCGCCGTAGCACCCTTTCCTGCCACGGTGTAAATGCTTTCTCTCTCTTTCCCTCATGGCATGCACCCAACGGTTCCCCTCTCAACCTTGCCTCTTTTGGGTGGTCTGTCATCCCAGCAGGACGTACCTCCCAAAAGGACTTAGGCAGGAGCCGCAGAATAGGTCTTTTGCCCTCCCCCCACCACCAAACCATACCCTCTTACCTCTTACCTCTGACCTATGACCCCACCACATCCTATATTGGCTGGGTACAGGCTGGTGGTGCTTGGGCCTTGCGCATGCTTCCCTTTCATGTATGTCCAAAATCTGCCTGCTGCTCATGCATTTGTTGCGGTCTGGAGCTTTGTTTGCACAGTCTGTCACACCTCTTCATTCTTTTATGTAGGCCGTTTTATAATTCACTGTTCCCTTTAGGGGCTGGGCTTCATTTGATACTGGGTTTTACATTTCTTTTAGCCCATTTCTTGATTGCCATCATGTCCTGCCATACTATTTGTTGTTCCTGCTATAATGACTTGGTCCTGCTGGTCCTCTTTTAGACCTGCCGTTTACTCTCTTCCCCAAATGGCTTTGCATGGCCATGGGCTTTCTTACTTAAAGGCTCCTGTGTCCCCTTGGGCATCCTTGGCCCATTTACTTATTTTGGGCTTCCTTGATCATTTTCCTAACTTTGTGTTCCTATGGGCTTTTACTTACTTCATTGGGCTTCCCTGGCCCAATTACTTCATACTCATCCTTGGGTTTGTGGGCCTACCAACAATCTCTACCCTCTTTACTTACGTTACTTTGAGCCTGCCGCGACCCATTCTTACTTTTTCGCATCATACACTACCCATGAGTTTGTTATTCTCTCTTTTCGGGCCTTTCGAGCTTACTTGCTTCTTCAAGGCCCATTTATTTATTTTATGGATTTGTGACCCATTATTCCTGCCACTTGGGCTTAATGGTTTTATTCCATGCTTGCCACTTCTATTTGCTGCCTGCGTTGCTAAGTTGGGCTTCCTTCCTTCTATTTGTGTTTTACAAAAATGACCCTCAACACTTTTATTCTTTAATTGGTATTTTAACAATTTTTAATCATTGAACATATTAATACCAAGCTTTTTAATAGTGCTTAAAATCAAAGTTTTGAAACCCGGACTGTTCATTGAACCGTAAAAGGGAGAGGTTCAAGGTTTTTTAGGTCAAACCGAGATCGAACCGTGATGACGTCATAATTAATTTAATAATTATATTAAATTAGTACAAATGGTAATTTAGAAAATTTTAAATTACCATTTGTACTTATCCAAAGTTATCGTGAATTACAAACTTTATTTATTTGTTTTTAACAGTTGGATGGCAGTAAAAATTTTGAACCTAACGTGTAGCAGTAGTCATAAGTCATTCACGTGGGTCAGTAGTACTATTTTAAGTCATTCAAAGGAGGTTTTGGGCTACAAAATGAAAAACTAAAATAAGCGTAGAGACTGGAGAGAGCTAGAGAGCGTCTGGTGCAAGTCTTTGGGCGGAAAGAAGTCTTTGAGCGAAGAAGAAGAAGACAACGAAGAAAAGGAAGAGATCTGAGCTGGTGGGCCATCAGCAAAATGAAATTTATTATCGGAAAATTAGCAACAATAGTGGTGATGTGATTTTCCTTTTTATTGCCGGTACGGTACGATATCAACTTCACTCGCTTAAGCACCTCCAAAAATTATCAGATCTCCTTCCGATCTTTGTTCTTCTTCGTGTTCTTTCATTTCTTCTATATCTGATCATAACTTCATATCGGTGTATTGGCCAAAATTCACCAGAAAAGCTAAAACAAAAAGAAACCGTCCGAACCTCAAAAACCGGTCACGGTTCTCAAAACCATACGGTCCAACCACGGTTCGCACGAGTCCTTGCTTTTTTCCCATAGAGCGGTTCTTGAAGCTAAAAAAATCGCAAAATTGAGAGGTTCGAGGTTTTTCCGGTTAGACTGTATGGTTCAGTCCGAGTTTCAAAACCTTGCTTAAAATATCACCATAAGTAAAATTATCATAATCAATGGAATCATTTTTACCAATTAATTCTTGTTTTTCCTTATGAGCAAATATAGGAGGTAGACTATCAATAAACTTTTCTTTTCAATAAGGCTTGTAGCAGTCTTTCCGAAGCATAACTTTAGAAATGAAAACATCTTGGTACCATCTGTAATCAGACATAGTAAGACATCTCAAATTGTTTAGATAATCAGAAATTCGAGATGAAATATTAGAAAGAGTACCAACAAAATGTTTGAGAATAGTATAGATTAAGGTATTGACACCATCAAGAATACCTCGACCAATACTTTCATAAAAAATGGGGAAACCTTCATCATTCTTTTTAACAGCTGTTTTAATAGATTCTTTGGAATCTTCTGTGAGATATAAATTCCACCATCCATGCAGAGTACCAGAAAAACCAGTAACAAGAAGGTCAACAATTTCAGGGTGGTCAAGATTATGGTTATTCATATAAGCAATTCCAACCATAGACATATGACCCATTTTATTAATGATTTCTTGTTCAGATAAACCATCAATAATAGATCACAAGAGGGCATAAAGCAGTAGTTGAACTGGTTTTTGTATGGAAAGCAGAAGCAGTAGTTAAAGTTGAAATGCTAAGAAGTAGTTGAACTGCTCTAAATAAAATAAGGATTGATTCCGCGTAACAAATAAAATAATCATTCCGCGGGAAGACTAAGGGCATGTTTGAAGCTGCTCCGAAAGAAGAGTTGGTCGGCCATAGCTCGAATATTATAATGGATGATTCCGCTTGACAAAAAGTTGAGACAAAGGCAAAAAGACAAAGAGCAATAATAAAAAACCAAACAGGTGTAAAGGCCTGTTTGGTTATGAAAAAAACATCAAAATTTTTTTTTTTTTTCCATTTTCAGTTTTAGTGGCTTTTATCATGGTTTTAAAAACCGAACCGGTCATAGAACCGTTTTTTTTTTTTGTAATTTCCGGTTCAACCCCGATTTTTGACCGGTTTTTGGCCAGTTATTGACCGGTTTTGGAGCTTTTAACTGGACCGGATTCGCCCTCAGTTCCCGGTTGAACCAGTCGGACTGACCAGTCCGGTCCGGTCCGGTTTTTAAAACAATGGCTCTTATAACTATTTTTTTTTTTGTTAGAATGTTATAACTAAAAAATTGGTTTTATTTTAACATGTGCATTCAATTTTTATTTTCAGTATCCTAAAAGTTGGATTTGAATACAAAAAATGAATATAACTTTTTAATATTTTCGTTTTCTATGAATACGAATAAAATGACATATTCACAAATATTATGAAAATACAAAGTTACTTTTTTTTAGTGATGTGATGTGTTTGAGTGAGAAAAACTTTTTTTTTTTTAAATTATAAAGCAATGATCAAACATGGTTATACTGTATTCTATATCCAAAATATGTATTCAAAATAACTTACCAAACACTATTAAATATAAAAATAAGTACTTTTTTTAAATTCAAATTTAAGATTTGAATATAAAATAAAGAATATGAAAACTGAATACACCACTTTTTGAAACCAAACAGTCTCTAATTTTTCATAAATTCATTTCACTTAGTTTTGGGAAATAATATTTGTATCTTGTAATTGTAATCCCATTCGTTGGAGTTGATGCCTTTTTCTTTTCTTCCTAGAGAAAAGAACAGATGCACACTTATCACTTTGTTGAAGATGAGTTACATGACGGAAGGAGCCTGCTGGATCCATCTCTTTTAAAAAGTTTGGATGCCTAGTCCAATGCAAAAGAGCTGCCCACTGGGCTAAGAAATGGGCTTGTAGATTAGATAAATCCCCCTTTTTATGATATATTGGAGTTGAGGAAAATCAATGAAATTTAAGGTGAAGTAAAAAAGATGCTTATTCACTCTATTAAAAAGTGGTTAGGTTTCATAAAACCCAATAAAAAATTTATCCATATATTAAAAGAGTTACAACAGTCCTTAATATAGCGAAAACTTGAGGGCTTTAAGAATTAAAGGGTTTCTTCGAAATTTCAAAGATGAAAAACGCTCAAAACTGCTACTTAATTGTGTTTGATTCTTAATGAATAGTTATTATATTGTTTGATTGTGTTTTCATTAGAAGTGCTTCTTCGGACTCCACAGATACTTTTTCTTCCTATTTTCAATAATTCTTTACTATTTTCTTATTTAAAATAGGTTTCAATGATTGTTTTTAATTTCAATGACCCTTATAAATAATGTAGTTTAATTCTTCCAAGTCTACCAAAAAAAAAACATATATATTTGTAAGGTAGGAATTTGTTCCCCCCACATCTGATTGTTATCCGACCGCGGTGCCTGGCGCGATGCGGTTTTTGTCCTCGTCCCCGAGTGCAGGCACGAGCAAGCAAGCGCTTAGCTTGGACTTTAACTCGTCGAGTCCCACATCGGTTAGAGAGAGCGCCCCACTACCCTTTATAATGCTTCAGGAGCTTGGGTAGTGTACCACTACTCACATGTGAGTAGTGGTACACTACCCAAGCTCCTGAAGCATTATAAAGGGTAGTGGGGCGCTCTCTCTAACCGATGTGGGACTCGACGAGTTAAAGTCCAAGCTAAGCGCTTGCTTGCTCGTGCCTGCACTCGGGGACGAGGACAAAAACCGCATCGCGCCAGGCACCGCGGTCGGATAACAATCAGATGTGGGGGGAACAAATTCCTACCTTACAATATTTTTTTACTTTCAAATTTGTTTTGTATGACATCATGATATTCATATAGGTAAATTTAGACTCTATGTTCATAAAAATGGTATAAAGAAAATGTTCATCGATGGTATAATTTTTTTTTTTTTTTTTTGATGTGATATAAATGTTTTTTTTTTTTGATGTGGTATAAATGTTTTTTTTATATATAAAATATTAATTTTGAATGGACAATTTTTTTAATTATAAAATTATGTAAATTTTATATATATATATATACTAGTCGCTTAACCCGTGCAATGCACGAGCTAGTTGTGAAATTGGATTACTTGTAAAAAATAACTTACCTAATTTACTTAAAATTTATTTAAGGAAAATCAATCCTAATTTGATCAAAATTTATTTAGTATTGGTCTTGTTGGATTAATAAATGAAATAGTATACTTGCATTTGTTTATAGTGTAATATGAGGCTAGTCATACCACATCAACCACTTTATCATGATGTTAAAAAAAAGCGAAGAAAAGAAAAGAACATTATCAAGCTTTTCAATTCAAAATTAACAATAATACTTCAGAAAGGAACTCTTAATCTTAGCCAAAGAATAAATGAAACTTAGAAACTCATAAGGTCCAAGCATATTTGATAAATCAAAGAATATATATCCCTAAATTTGCCATGGTCATGTTCAATTTAGGCCAAATATATAGGTTAAATTTGTTGTGTGGATTCTCTCTAGATTAATTCTTGGAGAAGTATATGCAAGTGAAAAACCCATAAACAACATTTCAAATCACATGAATATGGTCTAAGCATATTTGATAACTCGAAGGATATGTATCCCTAAATTTGACTTGGTAATGTTTAGTTTAGGCCAAGTATATAGGTTGAATTTGCTTTTGTTGTGTGGATTTCTAGATTAATTTCCTAGATAAATAAAAGAATTAAATGAAAAACTCATAAACAACATTTCAAACCACGTGAATATTTTACAGGTAAACAAAAGAATCACAATGCAGCATACTATGCAACTTTCCTTTTTCTACATGCATTGATTTAATAACCATTCATGTATTTCATACTCACCCTAAAGCTATATTGTTTAGTTGTTTAATATTCAATGTACCTACCAATCACTCAACTCTTCTACAAAAATTCAACTTTCTTATCTAAGTTTTATTTGAATAAATTTTCATTGCTCCAGTTAATTGTATACTTTGATATAGATTTTCTATTTACACTCAATGAAGGCCAAACACGAAAAACATAATCTTTCATGACTGAACAAATGATACTACGATTCTATCATCAAATTCCTCTCATTTCCTAAATTATTAAAGCAAAATTTAACAACTATTGAAGTTTTGAGATAAACTAAGCAGGAATCCTAGAAAACAGCATGAATGGACAACTAATATCTATATAAATTGTAACCACAAACCTAATTGAAGAATCAAGGTCATGGGTTTCACTTCCCAGATTTATTGGCAAAAAAATTCATATTGTGACGATCCACTATAAGCCCATCATATGCATGGGCAGTAAAAGTAAAGAAATAATATTTTTTAAGAACAACGAAACCATAGAGAATCAATAGCTTTATTAAATTGTTCACCTCATACCTTGAATTATTCAGGCCTTGTGAAGAAGTAGAATGTTGGATGGAGGGAAAGGTATTTTGCAGAAGCCAAGTGTAAGCAATAAGCTCCACCGCCACAGATGGGAACAGAGTTTCAAAGAATAATAGCATGATTTGGCAAGGTGAGATATTATAAGGCACTTTAGTAGGACATATAAACATGACCATGTTCCTATAATTGAACTGAAATATATATAAAACAATCCCTACAGTATCTAAATTTTATTTGTTTATTATTATTTTTTTTTTAAGCCATCAAAACAAATTGCATTGTTCAAACATATTATGGTGCATACAGCCCTGCATCATACATACACATGAATTTATTTGTTGTTGAAAACATAACTTGATCTAAAATATAACTCAATTAAATATGATTATGCAAGATGAGAATGGTATTAGATATTATCTTAAAATAAGTAAGATTGCAAGATTAAGTAATTTCAACTTGGCTCAAGACATACCAGCAATATTTCAAGATTAAAGAAGGTATTGTCATTCATCTCTTTGAAGGCTTATAAGATACAAATATAAAGTGCTTATAGTGAGGCTAAATTGTCTACAATACAAAAATAAATATGAACATAGTGGCAAAACTTTCATGAATATTTTAACCTCTGTCCTAATGCCTACGAGCCTATCTAATGTATATCAAAATGAGAAAAAGATTTTGTTGTGGCATAAGAATGTCAACGGAGAAATCAATGACTCATGGTAGCTAATTAGCAAAACTGGGAAGAAAATAGAGTTATTTTACCAATATAAATTTCAGTCTCATGTTGTATAGCAGTTGTCCTCAGCCTTATTGAAAATAAAAAGGTACCCAAAACCAATTTAATCCAAATACCCAAAAGGGGAAAAAGAGCGATATTTTAGCAATATAAATTTAAGTCTCATTTCACTACATTATTTGAACATGGTAGAAGAGAGTTCACTATTCTGATATGTTTTAACATGGTAGTAATTTTTTTTTTAATGGTAGTACTCAGTGGTTGATCTTTTGTCTCAATGATTCTTATGTAAAGGTCTGGAATTTTGAAATAAGGAACCAAACAATTCAGCTTGATCCAAAATCTACCAAATAAAAAGGGCAGTTGATGATTAAAACTATAAAACATTTTTTGAGTCAATCAAAAAAACAAACATATATGTATCAAAATCACAACACAAATACGAAGATAAAAATACAATGCATACAATAATTTGAATTATCAAAACCTTCTACATCCAACTCATCAGTTTATGAATTCAATTTCTAATTCACCCATGATCCAATTCTACACATCACATATGAAAATAATAATATATAACAATAATAAGAAAGTAATGCAAATCAGAAACCAATAACCAAAAACTAAAGAAAAATATAGAAGAATCTTCAACCTATAGAGGAAGAAGCCCAAGTTTGAAAACCCTACTAAAGTATTCATCTTTTACCAAAAAAAGACACAGAAACAATAAATATATTAGTAAGTATATGAAAAACAATCAAATTCAAAAACCAAATGGAAGAACATGTCAGTCTTACTGTTCATTGGCCAGTTTCTGGAAAGAAAAATGCATGTTTTTACTGTGTAGTTTTATAGAGAGGAACAAAAATAAAATAGTTATTGGCAATATCCGAGACCTTAAACAATCATAAACCATGAAGTTGACTTAAACTAATGTAAGAGTATAACTATTGAATTATTTAAAAAAAGAAAAATGCAAGAGTGGGTGAGACATTTTGTCAAACACATGGTGTACATGTTCTTATTGGGATTGAAATGACAGTTTAAAAAACATGAATCCCTCCAAAAAAATACAGAACTGAAGAAAAAAACTTCAAAATGATCCATTAAAAAAACAAAATCAACATTAGAATGTTCTATTATCGAAGAGGAATCTGACTTCTCATTAGAAATTAATAGTCTATAAGATATTTTTCAGAGTAAAAATCAAGCCACATACACTGTTTTAATCATGCAGAAATTGATGGTCTCCTCTATGTGCTTGATCAAACTCGACAAAAATCACAATAGATTGCGGTGCTCGAATCGCAGATCTTGTTGTTCAATTGAAGGCAATAGCAAGAGGGTCGTTGCTATAGCTTCCTTTGTTCTTTCAATCGTACAGCCAACTCGGTCAGCATCATTGAGTCTCCTGTAAACCTTTCCCTAGTCTCTCTGAGTAGAGATTTGTACGGCTCAGTGCTTCTTTTCTCATCGCACAGAGAGCCATTGGCGGAAGAGAAGGGCATAGACATAAAAAATAAGAAGGGATGTTGTTGGTCTTTTACAACTACTGCCCAAGGGACCAAACGTTGTCCCTAGGGACCAAACGGGGGGTTTTTAAGAAAATAATTATAAAACCTAAACAATATTATTAATTAGGAAACGTTTCAAACATATTGCATTTTTAACGATTCGACTCTAGAGGAGTCGATTTTACTGTTTATATTGCCTATTTTTTGGGTCGCGTAGATAAAGAAATTGAGTCCTTTATACTCATTTTTTATACATAGAAATCGACCTCAGTGGAGTCGTTTTCTTTGCATTGAATACGACTTCACTGAAGTCGATTTCACTATATAGAAATCAAAGAAATCCATTTACGTCATTCCCATTCCCTGAAAAAAAAAAAAAAAAAAAAAAACCTCACAACCGATTCGTCGACGCCTGGATTCATTTCACTGGAGTCGTACCCACTGATCCGATTCGATCACCTGAAGTTCGCCGGGGTTTGGTCAGAATCGGCGCTGGATTCTTCTTGCTTCGCCGTCGGTGTTGCTCGTCTGGGTCTGGTGAAATCGTCGCGCCTGGGTTCGTCCGCGCTGGGTCTGGTGAAATCGTCGCGCCTGGGTTCGTCGCGCGGTTCGTCGGCGCTCGTCGGCACCTGGGTTCGTCGGCGCCTGCTTTCTCGTCGGTGTTGCTCGTCTGCTAGCCGTCGGCGCCTGGGCTCGCCGTTTGCTGGGTCTTCAGTGAACAACTGAAGCTTGAGTGTGGAGCTCAGGTGAGTTAGGAGAAAATCGACTTCAGCGGAGTCGATTTTTATGTATAAAAAATGAGTATAAAGGACTCGATTTTTTGATCTACGTGGCACAAAAATAAGCTATATGAACAGTGAAATCGACTCCTCTAAAGTCGAATTGTTAAAAATGCAACATGTTTGAAACGTTGCCTAACTAACAATATTGTTTGAGTTTTCTAGTTATTTTTTAAAAAATCCCGACCAAACGGGATCAATGGGTGATCAAAAAGGCAGTTTTTATTTTTTAAATGAATGAGTAATTGTTCATAAAAAAAAAAAGAAAAAAAAAAAAAGGAATGTGTTGTAATTATAAAGATGTTATTTATAGTTAAAACTTAAAAATGTTGTGAAACGAATTGAAACAAACTGGAAGTTAAAATCTCAAAAGGCTTAATGTTTTGTGTTTTTAAACGTAGACATGACGCTACTTTGTGTAGCCACATGGCGCAATGATGTAAAGTCAACAAAAAGTCAAACGTTTTGACTATTAGTTATTATATAGATATATATATTAGGATGCTAAGCTAGACTCACAAAAAAGTATAGATATAAATTCTAAATAAGGGCATTTTAAGAAATTTGACTTTTTTTTTTTTGAGACTATTCTTCTTTTTTTTTTTTTTTTTTTTTTTTGAGAAACTAGACTATCAGTGCCTTGCAATTTATTCATAATCAAAGAAAAGAAACTTCAGCGAACATCAAAACCAGCTAGGGAGGCTATGTCCTCAGGTAATTCTTCTAACCAAACCTGGGTGCCTCTACAAGTTTTTGCTTTTTTGGCTAATGCATCAGCCATAACATTACAAACACTTAAAAATATGATTGCATTCTACCGTTTTATAATGCTGTCAACTTATCACCAAATAAATGAATAGTTATCGTTATTTTATTCTAATATATTGTATTCCTTTGGGATACTCATATGAATAGTTAGAGCTTCCGCTTTCCATCCTTCTTCAGTGATGTGTAAAATTTTATATAAATATCTATGCGATAGTGAAATTCAATTTCAGTAGAATAATCTCTAAGAGGCGATTCTCAATCATTTTCTTTCAAACTATGATATTTTACCTAGAGAATAAGATTTCAAAGAGGATTCTCATTGCTAGCATGTTCTAGAGAAAAGCAATTCAAAAACAAAATTTTCTAAAATCGACCAAGTCTAGTGCAAAAAATTGTAATTTGCAAATGATACCAAATCTATCTCAAATAATTATGGCCATTGTGCAAGAATTATCCGTGGACCATCAAAGTAAAAGTAAAATGCTAGTATTTTTTATTTGCCAACTATGAATCACTCAACCCAACAATTACTAGTTACTTTTTCTCCCTAAAATTTTCCGGTCCTTTTTAATTGATTTCATTTATTATTGCTTAATTTTCACTTCCAAATTATGCTTAAACTTAGGAAGTGTAGAATGAAAATATTGGCACCTTCATTTTTTTATTATTAAATTCAATATTCAAGAAGTAATTATCAAATTTATCAAAAAACAAAAATCAAGAAGTTATGAAAACATGCCAACACTTCATGTTTGCAACTCATCCATCTTCAAATAGAAAGAAATGTACAAGTAACCATGCTAAATTTCAATATTTACTCAAAGATAAACATAAAAAGGAAATGGATTTAAAACTTCATTCCTTTTTAAATTTGAAAGTTTTTATCGGTTCCGTACCCCAAGTGTATTGCATTTCTCTGTCACATATGAATGTGTCTCATATACTTTTTTTTTTTTTTAACGAAAGTATCTCGTATACTAGACTCACAGATAAAGTACACTCTTATACAAAGGAAGACAAATACACACACTATGCCCTAAATAATTTTACCTCTTTCTTTCATTTTATCTTTCATGATTTAGTGGAGAATGGAACCGAATTGGAAGTTGACACAATCATCAAGGGGTGCCAAACACAAAAAAATACAACCCCAAATCGAATAAATGCTCTCCACACCAGCCTTAAAGTTCTGTCTAAGCATCATTACATCTAAATGATCAAAAGAGGAATAGGCAGCGACATCCACTAATGGTGGTGACTGGTGACTCTTCAGTTGAGGAATATAGGCAACAAGATCCACTATAGGTGGTGAGGACTTTGACTTTGTCCAACCCTTTCTGGGTTTAATGGTTATATATGCTTGTTATGAACTAGGATGTGTGGGGTGGATTTGGTGTTAAAGCAAGCGAGGGGCTGAATATGCAGTTATGTGGAAGGGAGGCCATTCTCCTCCTAGAATCGAGAGGCAAATTCAGAGTTGGAATTATCTGTGCTTAGCTCATTGATCTTTTCTTGAGTACATAAATAGCCAATTCTAAGACGAGATATTCTCATCACAATCTAATCCTAAAACATAGGACCCAACTCCTGTCTAGATTTGAATACAAATTGAAAATAACAAACTGAATATATTTGAAAAGAAAAAATAAAATGCAATCCTGATCCGCAAATACTGCTTGTTATTTCATTTTATCCAATCCGCAACTATTCTGCTACCATAACTATCCATCATGTGCATATCCTTCAAATCCTATCATATGTTTTTTTTTTTTTGATAATTACTACAGTACTATTAGGATTAGAGTTTATACCTTTAATTTTTTGTTTCTAAAAAAAATATTAGGAGCATCAGCTCTGTCTATCATTAATGTCATAGTGAATCTAAATCACTCCTTTAATAGTAATACTAATTGTTAGCACCAACTCACACCAGGGTGATATTCTAAAACCAATTTTAAGGTCCCCTCCTTTCCCCATCTTGCATGCCAGTAAATATTCCAAACACAATGAGTTGACAATCACCCCCAAGCAATCAAGAATTCAAGTAGACAAAAGAACTCAAGGAATTTGGTAAAAAAAAAAAAAAAACTCATGATATTCCCACATCAAAACTTGACTATGAATACAGAACACAAGGAAGATTCAGAATTAGCCGTGCCTCCATGAATTGAATTGGCAAAGGTGACGTAATTTGAATAGAATTGTCCTGAGATAGAGCCTTTCGTTTCCCAACCCCCAACTCACCCCCAATTCACATCACACCCAGAAAAGAGAAACAAATACCCAACATTAATGATAAAACCAACAAAATCCAATATTCCCTCCATGAAGTTTTTACCATTTTATTGGGTGAGAAACTAGATAATCATGCTCCCAGATCAAGGATTCAATAGCAAACACTAAATGAAAGAACATTAAAATTTGCAACATGAATGAATAGTGTGCAAAAGCAAAACCAATCCAACTAAAATCTAAATTTGAGAAGAAAAAAAAAAACTCTCAATATTCCCCATCAAAACTTGAGAGAAATTCAAATAATTATCAAAAACCATACAAATTCCAATAGTTTTCCATGAGTTTGTTAACAATTTAGGGTGAGAACTAGATAATAATGTTCCCCTTCACAAATCAGATCAGGGATTCAATAGCCAACACATGATTTAAGGGAAAAAAAAAAATCTATGTACAATAACCAAAAAATCATCCCAAACAAAATACAGATTTAAATCCGGCAATTTATTTAGTACGATATCAAATCCTCATACTGCCATTTACATTCACAGCCAGCATATATCTACCTAAACGAAACCGAACCCAAAAAACATCAAAAATCAAGAATCAAAATCAAATCCCCAAGAAACCACCCTAAGAATTTAGAAATCACCACCAGCATCATCAAACCCAGCATCATATCCAGAATCATAAGCGCCCATCTCAGACACGTCAGAGATCATATCTCCGACCAGCAACCCACCAAGCAACCCAGCTCCTAGTCCCAACGCCATCTTCCCACCGCTGCCGCCACTCTTCTTAGGCGGCTTGGCGCCGTACCCGCCGTACCCGGCTTGCGGATACGGGGCCGGTTGGTGAGGATACTGCGGGTAACCACCGTTATAAGCCGGTTGAGGCGGGTACCCGCCATACATAGGCGGTGGCGGATACCCGCCTTGCGGCGGGTACCCGCCGTGCGGCGGCGGCTGGTGCGCGTACGGATAAGCAGCCGCCACCGTGCCAGCAGCCAGCATTCCCGGCGGAGGGTACGCGGGAGCAGGGCCACCGCTAGGCCCCGCCGCCCCGTATCCTACCGGATACGCCGTAACAGGCGTGTCCGTGTCCGCGTTCTTTGCCTTCTGTTGAGTCGCGGTGAACTTTTCGCCGAACTTGTACGTGAAATCCAACACCCCTTTGGCTTTTCCAGACGGGGTTCTGACGCTGTAGCTCGCGCGCCTCTCGTCCTTCGATTCCTCGCCGTAGCTCTCGAGGAGCTCTTTGATGGGCACGTGGACTTCGCCGACTTCTTTGTCGCCGGCGAGTTTCTTCTCCGCCTTGATCTTCACGACGAGCGCGAGGCGGTTCTGCTCCGCCGCGCTGACGTCTACGGTGAATTTCATGGGGAAATTCCACTTGGGGTTCGGGCCGCAGTCCTTGTCGATGTGCGTTCTCTGCTGATTGGCGTTGTTGTTGTTGTTGTTGAAGTAGTCGCCGTGGATCGAAACGACGGCGTACAGGTCCATCTTGGAGAAAAGATTCAAGTCCTTCAAGTCCTTGGCCGAATTCAACGTGATATCCAAAGGCCTGCACTCCATTCTTGAAGTTTTCTCGGATCAAAGAAGAACAAAGAAAATTTGGATATGAAAAAAATATATATATAAAAGGAGGTGTTTTTTTGTTGTGAAGAAAGAAAATCGAGAAGTTATTGTTGTTGTTGGTATGGGAATTTGGATGAGAATTGGCTATATATAGTGATAGAGAGAGTGTGTGAGGAAAGAGATGTGAAATTTCGGGAGGTATCGTGACCGTGTGAGAACCGAATAGAGGTATTTATGGACGTGACGACAAAACTGTTACTCTTCTAGATAAGAATCCAAAATTTTAAAAAATTATATAAAAATAAATTATGAAAAAAAATATTAATAAAAAAATATTAAATACCACAACTATTTAGAAAATTTTTGCTACAATTCTTGTTAAGTGATGAATTATGATTGATGTTGTAAACTTATATAAATTTATTATTTTTTCTCTACCACTTATAATGAACCACGTAATAAATTTTGTTAAAATTTGTATAAAGGATTGTAATTCTAGCATTTTTTGTTTAAGACGTAACCTTAGCTTTTTTTTATTTTTTTTAATAATATACGCGTTTTGAATTAAATTGTGTAATAGGATTTGGAAGACGAGAGGTTTGGATCAATTTTGACACTTATAGATGGAGTTATTAAGGAATTAGGAGTTAAGTCACAATAAATATTTGAGTTTTTGGTTAATGCTTAAAAGATTTCTTTTTCATGAAAAATCTTGATATTTCTAGGGAGTGGGAAAAGATTATTTTTATTTTTGTTTTTATTTTTTGTGGGGTGTTTCCTTTCCTTAGGTGGGAGGTAATCTTTATTGCCGTGTATATTAGAAGACGTGTTTTTTGCGTGTTACAGGCCCTTTTATTTCGTTGGAAGGTATATACTATAGTAAAATCATAAAATTGACCTGATACATTACCATTTATAACTTTTCTTATCTCAGCGGTTTAAGTAAAATGTTAACTTTTACCCTTTTTTTTTTTTTTTTTTTTAAATTTTAACAAGATAGAATTATATTCTAGCATAATCTAAGTATATGTGTGTGTGAAGTTTCCTCCTGAAAATTTGAACCTCACTCTTACCCCTCACATTCTACAAGTACTTATACTTGTAGAGTGACCATCGCATCAAAGGTGTACAATGGTAACTTTTACTTTTGAATCTTAGCATTTTTGTACAGTATAATAAAGAAAATTCTTTTTCTTTCACCACTTACCATGTCAAGAGCCTTGTGTGTAATTTAATTAGTTGGCATCATTCAACTTCTCTCTCCATTATTGAATTATATATTTGAGAAAATCATAATAATTATCTATAAAATCATTAAAAGAAAACAATATGCATTGTGCAAGTTATGTGGGTATATAGAAACCCTTTCTTCTTCTCCTTTTCCCCTTATTTTTTTCTTTTAAAGTAATTAGAGGTTAAAAAAAAACATTTTTTTTTTAGTTCTTTGTTTGGGTCTAGATGAACTTATTTTAATCAATTTATTTTGTTTATAGTGTAGAAATTTAGCAAAACCTTGAAAAATGTAACATAAATTTCATAATCTTTTTTCAATAATTGTTGGCATGATGTGTTAATAATGATGTTAGGTTCTAAAAATTTAGGAATTTATGTATTTAGAACTCTTTAGAACTCTAATATATAATATTGGCAAACCATGATCAAAACAGGTTGTTTAGTCTTGTTTAGGCTTACTCAAAATTGTGTTTTATGTAAAGTTGGAATTGAGTTGACGCAGAAGTTACTATACATTTCGGCTTGGCTCGATTGATCGAAGCTTAGGCTCCATCAATCGAAAATCGGGCAGAATGCGTTTTTCTACAGAATTCCAACTCAGCTCTATCTCATTAAAACGTTTAGAGTTTTATGTTTTTGCCTTAGGTATATAAGGCAAACTCTAGCCACGTTTTAGATGTTGCTCATATTGCGGTTTGTGTAAATCTCTGTAATGAGCTTTCCTTTACACAAGTTTAGGATTATCAAGAAGGAAATTTCTTCAAGAACTTGATGATCATTCAGTTGCTGCCATAAGAGCTTAAAGATACACAAGCGAGAGTGTTTGTACTTGTTGGAGAATCCAAAAAAGAAGTTCATGGTCTCGGAGCTTGCACGCGGTCCTGTCAGTAAGTTTCTATTGGTAGGTAGTAATAAAATGTTAGTGGTCTAAATTCTATTGTAAAACTTCAATTCTTTCTATAGTAGATTCAAGTTTATCTTAAGAATAGTTAGATTAAATCCACCCCAAGTTTCACCGGTTTGGTTTTCCTGAGTCATCATATCATTGTGTTATTTACTTTTCTGCTGCTATGCATGATATGATTGTTTGATTGTAATGACCTAGATCTGGAATTTAGACTACGTAAAAACTTGGCTAATTAATTAGGTTAATCCAGTTGTGTTTTAAGGGGTTTAAAAACATACAAATGAACTCGTGCAAAATGTTTTCTATTGTTATGCATGATATAATTGTTTGATTATGATGACCTAAATCTGGAATTTAGACTAAGTAATAACTTGGCTAATTAACTAGGTTAATTCAATTGTGTTTTAAGGAGTCTAAAAACATACAAATGAACTCGTGCAAAATAATATTACTCAAATCAAAATTTATCATCAAGATATGAAAATTTGTGTATCTTTAGCATTGCTACTTTACTCTCATAGGAATATTTGGATGGTGAGCTCATTGGTTGGAGCAAAATAAATCTAGAAATTTTAATTTAAATCTAGCACATTATTGATCCGTAAGAGTTTTTAAGAATATATTTTGGAATGTCTCATAAATAAAGATAGGAAAAGTTTAATTAGACACCACTCCACTATTATTTACTATTAAAAAGTCAATGCTTCATGTATACTCTTTTATATGGGTGTCAAGGTAAAAATCATGTGACGTCTCATTCAGCGTGGTATCTAACGTTAGTTTCGTGGGGCTAGTTGGTATAGGAAAAAGGCATTTAGGTTTTCAACTAACAAGTCATGGCTAGTGAGCATTAGACAGTGGCTTTTGGAAAGGGACTTTCATGGAATGGAATGTGGAGGAGGAGTCACTGTGGAGTGTGGACCCTGATTCAGCCGTTGAGTTTTAACGTATAGAATGACGACGATTTGACGCACAGATTCCTCCCAAGCACATGCGAAAGCGATTGATTGATAGGGACACAGTAGCAAACTTTAGAAATTGGAACAGGCTTTTTGGGAAGAATTCCACTACGGATCAACTACGGGTCCAAGCTTTGTTAGTGATTTTCTAAGTAGGCTTGTTTAACTGGGCTCGCGAAGCCCATGTTGAAGCTTAGTTCCGACATGTGGGTAGGCATTTATTTGTCTTAAAAATATTCATTCTTTACAAAAACAAATTTGGTTGCCAAAACCCAATATCTTGAGAGCTACAATTGGGTGCAAATTCCGAAATGACCTCAATAACTATGCCAATAATGCACTAAGATCTCACGGGCACGAAGAAAAAGTTCAAAAGCTTGCTCGCAGAACCCCAACGCAAGGTAGATGCAAGTGTTGTTGCACCATGTTAAGGCAATGCCGGCCATGCAAAATGCATGTATGAGCAAATTTCCATCACTATTTGAGTTTAAAACAAAGCTAATAAAAAAAAAAAAAAAAAAAAACTGAAATGCCGTGAGCAGATATTCTATGGCCCACACCTCATATGTCAACAATAAATATGGAAAAAGAAAAAGAAAAAAGAAAAAAAAAAAAGACAACACAAAGATGCCACTATCAATATCAGTACATTTGGAGTATCCACTATTCAAATTACATCATCTATAAGCCCAAGATACGCTCTTGAATTTGGCCTCTTCAATAAGGCCCCACGTTTCTTTTGGAACCAGTTGCTGCACTCTCCCACGGCCATGAGCGATCAATAATGTAAGTAGCTTTTGGAGTGCAATAATGCAGCCCTCTCAACGTGAAATTTTTGCCCGCATATTTCATGCTATAATCCATGTTATCCATTTTTTGATGATGATGGGATAATTTTATACCAGTTTCATCAAAGAGGGTGGTAAGGCACATAGCCTAACAAGCCCGTCACATTAGTGACAACGTCATTGCACCTTGTCAAAAGGCTAAGGAACTGTTGTGAGATGTCAACTGTGTTTGCATTGGGTGGTGCAGTGGGAGTGTTAATAATAAGATTGTGACTATTTCTGGGTGCTGCTGCTGCTGTTTCTGAATGATGCATATTATTATGTGGGACTTTAGCATATTGAGGAGGAGGAAGAGGAAGAGGAAGAATAGGCGATGGAGATGGAGGAATGACCTTTTGAAAGTTCTTACTATTAAAATCCATTGCAACAGAAGAAGAAGGTGCACCACCATCTGCATTACTAGCATTGTTGTTGAAGTTGTTTCTATTACCAACCATCAATTGCTCTGTCCTACTACTTTCTTCCCCACCCAACATGAATTTTACACGCGGGGTACCTTTACTACTACCACCACCACCAACACCACCAGTTACCTGCCCTGACTCGTCACCGGACACCTTCTTCAAACATGATTTGAGCTGGACTGCCGGCTTTAGAGGAGACTGGTTTACAAGCGCTGATGCTGGTCTCTGTACAGCTGCTGCAGAATCCTTCACCCGTGGGGTCTCATTGGAATTGTCATCTCCTCGGACCTTGCCGGATTCAGTACCTTCAGGTGCACCACCTCCCAATTCCCGAATGTGGCACCTCACATTCACGTTGCCAAATAAGGAATTGTTTGCAACTGCATATTTGTAGGCTGCTTCGGCATCAAGCTTGTGCAGGAACACAACACGGCATGTGGAGGACTTCCAAAAGACACGGAGACCTGACTGATCTATCGGCCCAAAACGAGCAAACCTTGCCTTCAACTCTGCAACAGATGGAAGGGATGTAAAGGGAGGGAACTTCATCACCAGCATGGTGGGGTCAACTGTCTTAGCTGAAGGTTCCACTTTCTTCACAGGATCTGGTCTGGAAGACTTTGGTGGGGCCGGCGCCACTGATTCTCTTCCCTCTCCCCGCTGACTTTCAGGCATTTTTTGACCCGCCTTCTTTTCAGCCGCCAATGATTTCAAAGCATTGATCTTCTTTACCCTCTTTGCTGCAATTTCTTCTTGACGATCAGAAGGGCCACGTTTCCGCCCAGCTCTTGTTGGATCATCAGGTCTGACTATAGATTTTACTGGCTTTGAGGATGGCAAATCCCTGACATGCTCACCAGTAGAAGTGTCAGAGGCACCAACACCAGATGAATATTTCGTGGGACGAACTTCAACAGATTCAGTCTCTGTCGGTGGTGACATTGCCAAGCTTTTCTGGTAAACAAGGGACCGGAATCTCAAAAAGAACTGTCGTACAATTGCAGGGCTGTTTCTTTCCACACCATGAAAAGGATCAAGAGCAAGGGCCTGCAGATCACTCAATAGTTGTGGAAGTTCGATTTCAGCATTTCCCATTCCAACTGTTGGAAGAGTCCCAACAGATTCTAATGAGGAGTTACTTCCACCAGCATTTTTCTTCTGTTGTTCTACCCGAAAATCATCCCTCAGAGCCAAACCAATCTGGGTGGATTTTCCTGCTAATTTCCCCACTGAGGTCCCCACTTTTCCAGTAGCCAAACGTTTCTGTTGATGTTCAGAGCTCATTTCTGTACCAGCGTCTTTCCTCTTTTTCTTCTTCTTCTCCCCCATAACAGAGTTCTCAGAGTTTAAGTCCCCAGTAGTTCTTTTAATAATTTTTGCCTTCTTCTTGACTCCACCATCAGTACTCATGCCACTTGAATGCTTTGCATCAATTGATACAGAATCTACAACATTACGACCATCCTTAACTTGATCCAATCCATGGTCCACTTCAGGTCTCGCTGGAAAGGTTAGCTCAGATGGTTGAGAACTTTCGTATGGTTTTGACATTTTTGCCTCATCTTCCTGATGAAAAGATAGCGATGAACCATCTTTTACAGATGGGGATGCCCCCTCCCCTGACAAATCAGACCAGCCTGTGCTTGTGGGACCCGCAGATTCACCTGGTCCCAACCTCTCTTTCATTTCCTGCAGAGAACCCTTCCCCTTATCAAGAGCGGGCTTCGTATCAAAAGAAATATTTTGCTGGCCAAGAGTACTGCTGTATGCCGCAGCCAGGTCTACGGATACAGCTTCTTTTCCAGGTCCATCTAAACTTGGGGTTACACCATCCTTGCTGGTATATGCTACCTCTTCATCTTTTGCAGGAATCTGCTTTACAGGGACTGCTGGAACCCTCTTTTGCAAGACAAAATCCCCAGCTGCAGTCTTTACAGAACCATCCATGTAAACAGATGGGGCAGAGGAACTTGCCTGTCCGGGGGTAATTGGCTGGGTCTTCAAGCTAATGGATTCATCTCTCCGCTTGAAAAGGTATCTGTCTTTCTTTGACTGGTCCTTGATTTTCATAGCTTTTGCAGAGCTCTTCCCACCACCAAGAGCTTCAGCAATCACCAGTGGACCGCTCAATGGAGCTGGAGAAGGCAACAAACGAATCAGAAAACAAATAATGTAAAGTGCTCATATGAAGTGATTAACTTGTATAGCAGGGATGCAATAGGACATTGCTCTAATGCAAAATGAATGCCAATCACAGGGAGGGGCTTGAGCAACATGAGGATACAATCTACAAGTTTGGCTAGTAAAATTGGTATACCAAGAGAAAGCCAAAAAGGCCTCATCAATTCTTTATTAATGTATAATGGTATAAACGGAAACCAAATTGAGTGAAAATGCTTGGTTATTAAACACATATGGACCAAATATCAGAATCAGTGGCCTAATTTTGGAAGAAAAATAGGGTAAAATTATATTGGGAAATTTGATATGAGGGATTTGCTAAAAGTACAGAAGTAAAAAGACCTGCAGTATTTGCTTTGTACGGTAAGATTTCTTTTTTAATATTTTCTTTTTTATTTTGGATAAGTAATGTAAAATTCTTAAAAACACTATTCTCATAAATTAGAAGTATACAACAGAAAGTGAGGGGGAACAAACTAAGATTACAAAGTGATCCATCATACATTTCTATGAAATAAAAGCACATGGGCACTACAAGTTTTTGAAAATAGAAAACAAAAACTGTTACCAAACATAACCTAACATTTTCAGCAGCAAATAGATCATAAGGCACCAATTGAATGCCACAAAAATCAACAGAAGACACCTAACATAGACTTAGAAATTCTAATAAAGCAACCAAAGCTTTCTACGTAATTATTTGCAAAAAGACCATCTGTAGTCCAAATCAACCTCCATTCCAAATTTCAAACAAAGTTATAATCAGTTACCACCCTCAATCATTAAGCAATAGCTCTCACGGATGATTTGAATAAATCCCAAAATCAACTCCTCAATCTTTAAAAGGAGCGCTTTGCTCCAATGCATGGGTCAAACTAACACAGAATGTCAATATATTACCACGTCAAACTTATGAGAGTTTATTTATTAAAAAGGATCTCACACGTGCCCAACACTGCTTGGAATACCAGTGTACTATCAAACTGATTCAGTACAATATGTATGTTATTTTCCTTCATCAGCTTCTTGGAAATTGGAAATTGCGACCCAATTGCTCCAAGCCATCAAGATTGAAATTCAAAAAGGTTTTCTTTCCAACTTTCAGTGTAGTCACATTGACTCATTAAGAAGCCAATTTAAATATGACATCTATGAGACAGTACTTTGTTGGGCTCTTAAGAATCCATTACAACCCATTTTATCAATTCTGAAACAAAATGAAAGGGGGATTGGTTCCTTCTCCTGTAGGAATTCAACTGCCTGTTGTTCTTAGGAAATCCATTGTGAATTTCATTTTTTTCCAATCTCTAATTGTAATTTTTTTTTTTTTACTAATTCATTTGCAATAAGTGAAGTCTAACAAAAATACCAGAAAAACGAGAGCCCACTATCTCAATCACTAATTCATTTAAGGTTTCACCTTTTTGTAAATCTTAAATTTTCTATCTTTTTGGAGTGGTTGGAGTCATTAATAATTAAAATATTTGAACTAGCTACCATCATCCAATGAGCACACTGCATACTGAGAGAAACTATCAGGAACAAAAAAGATAGCAACTTTGAAATTATTTTTGTAATACATTCTACCAAACTGATTGATGTTAAAATAAACAGATTTTGATATAAGAGCATGCAATGTGGGGTGCAACGAATAATCAAAATAACTACCAAGTATGAGGGAAACGCATGAAATTTATACCTCGAGGCCGATCTAAATTAACCGGTTCACGGGGTGGGCGTCCTGCACCTCCTGCCGAGACCCCAAATGCCTGAGCATAGGTCTCATCAAACTCCTCAAACAGAGCCTTTCGCAACGCAAACACAGTAGCCTTATTCTTGACAAAACTAATGTTTTTCAGGTCACCTCCTCTTGGCATCAAAGCTAACTGCTTTACAAAGGCAAGAAACTCGCTCGGCTTAAAACCATCTCTCGCCTTCTTAATCTGATTCACCGAATAAACCCCCCGGGGCTCATAATCCGGCACATCCACCTCAAAGTACCCTTGAACTTCCGTGCCCCGGAAATTAAACGCGCTCCTACATTTACAAACCACACCAAGACCACGCCGTCTACTCATCTCATCAACAGCCTCCTCCACGGCCTTAATGAAGTTCCTCGAATTCGTTTGCCGCGATTTCTCAGCGAAGTATTCATCAAATGGGATGAGTTCAGCCGGGTCGAACCACCCATAACTACTATCACCGAAGAATGCCACCAACACATAGCCTTCTCTCCTACTTCGACGCACGGAAGGCGAAGCAAAAGCTTCATTGAATATATGCCCAGGCCACCATGGGTGAGATTTCACTTTCCCCCAAACCATGTCACCGACTTCAAACCCAAAACTCAGTGCCCTTGACATTCCTGAAACCCCACTCTTCTCATTTGCTACGTACTCGTCGAATTCGGATAACAACGAATTGTACTCAAAGGCCTTACCTTTCTCATTTCTCTCATCAAAACCCCTAGCTTCCTCCTCTTCATCTTCGTCGTCTTCAGAAGCCCTAACCCTAGCCTCCTCGGATCTCGCGCTTTCAGGAGCTTCCGAATCGAGCTCCATCGATGAAACCCTAGCCTCGTCAGAAACCGCGCCTAAATCCAAGCCATCGGCACCGCCAACGCCGCCTTCTTCTTCCAAAACCCTAGCCGCCGGTTTCGCTTCGGACTCCTCGATCAAATCTGAATTCCTGTTGTACTCGGAGGAACCTCTGTTCATTGGAGGAGCACGGGGCTCAAAGCCGTGACCTCCGAAACCCTAAGGGAACGAAACGCTTCGAGGCTCGAATGAGAGTAAGCGTACCTTCTCGCATGCCTTCTTATCAGTGAGCACTCATTGCCGAGAAAATGAGAGAGAAAGTGTGTGAATCTACGAAAATCAAAAACCCTAGAGAGAGAAAGAGAGAGAGAAGAGAGATGTTTGGATATCGAGAAAATCTCTGGGATTGTGATTTTCTTTATGGGCTTCGAGAAAAATCCATGGGCCTTACTTTTATTTTGGGTTTTATAGAATACATAAACAGTTACTAGTGAGTGTTTACGTGGGCCTCTAATGTGCTGACACGTTGTAAAATGAGCGTTTTTTTTTTTTTTTCATTCAAAAAAAATTAAAGATAAACAATATTTTGGCTATAAATTTTTTTTTTTTTCAAAAAGTAAATTTTAGTAATTTTTGGCTTTCAGCGTTATAATTCAGAAAGTGGGTTATGTTTATCAATAATGAAGATTAATGCTCATAAACTAAAATAATTAAACTCAATAAATTAAAAGTAACATTTTGTGTCTTATAATTAACTAAGATGATATTTGCAAAATAGAAAAAAAAAATTGAAAATTTGGAGTTAGTTTGAGTAATAAATGGAGTGAAACGGCCAAGACATTGACAAGAAAAATGTGGAGTACATTTAATGATGGGTCTCAGACTCATGCAAATGGACTCAAATAGTCTTATTAGTAAGTAGAATTGTATTTTTTTTTTTATCAAAAAAAAAAAAAAAAGTAAGTAGAATTGTTTTGATTTTTGAGTTTAAATTCACAAAATTACAAAGTTGGTTCTTAAGATGTCTTGCGACTAATATTATTGGGATTCCAGGATTGAGATTAAGCTATGGTTAAACTTAATTAAGGGGATGCTTGCTGTCCCCCATTGTCCTATTTAGTGTGCTTTGGGACAAGCTAAAAATTTCAACTTATTTGCAATTTCAGTTTATTCTTGTTACTATTCATGGGTCTTACTGCACTTTTTGATACTATTCACGGGTCTTACTGTACTATTCAGCTAACTTTTACCCATAGTTGTCAAATTGTGAATCGATTTTTAATTTTTATGTATCATGTATTGTGAATAGATATACATATATAAAAGATAAACTCATTATAAATTTGAAAAAATATTTTCAATTAAATACCAATTTAATCATTACTTATGCAATAAAATTTAACAAAACTAACTAAACAAATCAAATTAACTTCTGTTTGTATTATGTACATTCAAATTGATTAAACTTAGAAGTGAAAATACATGATATATGAACCAAAATATAATATCTTTTCAACATCTTATCTAATCAACTCCATCTAAGTCAATGTTATCATTATGTTCAGCATCTTACAAAATTATTTTTTAGACATTTTCTTCATTATTATCAACATTTACTATTTTTGTTTTGTTTTTTTTATTCTAATAATTTATTCTATATATTTTTTCTTGGCATTCTAGCTTTTTAGACTCATAATAATAACAAAATAAAAAATAATTATATTTTCATTTTATTATTAATAGCATAGAAAATATATTTGCATATATGAAAGTGAGTGTTATAAGTATAGTCTAAATTTTGTAGGAGAAAGAGAAGGGAGGGGAAAAAAAACTTATGGGAATTAGACTCAATTAAGTTTCCCAATAATTTTGTGTTAAAAAAAGTCTAACTTATTTAAATCAAATAAAACCACAAATTTTAACAAAAAAACTCATTTTAAACCCATATGTCTATGTATCGTACGATATGTACGATTCATCGATACGATATGATTTATACGATACACACTTATGTATTGGATGATTTACGAGCACTTACGATATACACTTATGATACAAAATTTTTTGTACACGATACGATACGTATTGCGTATCGTACGATACTGGCAACTATACTTTTACATTTATCTATAGTATGCTTAACAAAAAAATTTCAATTTCAGCTAAATAAGTTATTTCCAAACTTAAACTCCTCAAACATTAGGATTTTAGACCTTAGCATATAGAAGTTTGCTATCTTCATATCCAAACAATATTAGCAAAATAAATTTTAAGCAATTATAACTATTTTGTTTGAATTTAAAAGAGTTCTTATTTTCTAAACAAGTTCTTCTCCATTATATATATACTGTTTTTATTTTTTAATGAAGTTTTATTCTTTTCATTAATATATATATATATATATATATATATAGTTTTCCAAGTGTTCTATCTCCTTGTCATTGTCTGAGGAGGTTCTGCTAGAACTGCTAGAAGCTGTATGGACGTCTAAGACAACTAATCTATTGGTCTCTAGACGGGGATCAACACTGGTTGAAGTACTAACTGGTGGAGGGGTGACTGGTTCCTTCTTCACAAGTTCTTCAAGCTTCTGGTTGACAATTTCTAAGGCTATTTTATCCTTAGATCTTAGGTTGGGTTGCTTAGGTGTGGGGAGCTTGACAAGAGGTTTTTCTAAGGTTTCAACAGGTTTGCTAGGGTTTCCTGGCTGGGGAATAACCTTGCTATCTTCCTTCTCTTCTATTCTATCAAGCTGTTTTCCTATGACTCCTAAGCACTGGTTGGTATAGTTGTTTTGCTCTATAACCTTCTTCACTACCGTTTCTTCCTAAGTGGTAGGGGTTTTGAAGGGTGAGGCAACTAGATTTGTTCCACGATGGTTGAAGGTTATGGCTTCCTGTGGTGGATGGTGAGATCTAACAACTTCCAGGGGTTTTAGTTTGCCACTAGCGTCCTTGCTAGGGGGTTTGGTCCAATTGGTTTTGGTGAGAACACAAGACTTCTTGTGCCACTCAAAGTGGTTCTCAAAGTATTCAAAGAAAAGGACATTACTGGATATCTTTTTCATGAATGTTGTCCAATTTTGAGAACTTCTTTCTTTTGTTCAAGGGTATGGTTAACTCTATAGGCTTCTCTTTTGAGTCTATTCTCTTCTGACTCAAACTCTTTACCTAAGACATCCATATCAGGAGTAAATTCTTTCTTGATAACCTTGAGCTCATAATCTATTTCAATTTCTAGCTAAAATGGATCTTGAGGTTCCTGTTGATATGGATTCACCATATCACTACCTGTGGGTGATGGAGGGTTTTGACATTTCTGGCTTCTATTGTCTTCTTCCTCATCAACAACTAAATCTTGTCTAGCTGTGTAACACGGTGTGCTAACCTGGGATCTGGTCTGGACACCTTGGAGCTCTAGTCCTAAGTCCCTTCTGGATTTGGAAAAGGGTGCTAGAGGTCTAGATGTGCTACACTAGGACGCAGGCCTATGACTAAGAGGAATAGGGAACTGCAGGAGGTATTGGTGTAGATCTGCTGGTGATCTAAACTTGGGATCGTAAGATTCTAAAGGTGAACGTAACCTGGACTGGTTAAAGCTTAACCTAACCTTTCCATCAGCTAGTTGCTGGACAAAATCTAGATCTGGGTTCCTAGATGGTTGTTGGTATTGTAGATGGTGGTTTTCATTTTCCAACATCCAATCATTAGGGAAGGTAACATAAGTCCATTTTAGGGTCTTTGGAACCTGAGTGGAGTAAGGATCTTTGGTTTGCCGGCACTACCGCCATAGTTATCCATTATTTTCTGCATTATATTCATTATTTTGAAGATGTTATCTCCTGTCAGATATTATATTTTGTTTTACATCTATTTCCTGTTAGCTCTTGAATTACCTTACGTAGCATTCTACTTCTATTATCTCTTGTTTTGTATCATTCTTTTGTTGGAAGGCTGAGCCTCCTATCTATCTGTTTTTTATTCTGTGATTCTTTGTTCTTGTTGCTCAATTATATCCCAGTTATCTGCTTCTTCTTGTTTCCGTGTTTATCCGTCCCATTTGTTGCAGATGTGTACTGTTGAGACACGTAAGACCAGATCTGTGCTATTATCAACCCAGTAAGTCCCCGGCTGAGTGTGTGTCTCGTACCAAACAATAAGTCCCAACGGTAGGGTGTGAGCGGAAGAGAGTTATCTCAGAGTAAGGATTGTGGCGGTAGGAGATTGAGTTTGCATGAGATTAGGCAATAGTCTTGTTATACCCTTGTTTCAGATCTAAGGATAGATTCAGAAGTTTGAGGTTAAAGATAATTAGGTTGTGATTGTTCAACTAGGCTTTTAATCCAGAATGATGAATAGGTTGTTTAGAAGTAACTCTTCCACCAGCATTAGATCATCCAGTACAAACCTCCCAGAGATACCTCAAGAAGATGGAGTTCTTAATTTTGAGTCTTATGAGCTATCAGATACAGATCTAAAACTAGGAGATTGGAACATCCCCAAAGTCCCCACCAACTAGATCTATAAGTCATCTTCATGGTCCTTGAAAAAGGCTTTCAAGACAGATTACCATGTTAGAACTATAGAACAGGTTTACAGCATCAACAAAGAGTACGAGACATGCTTTTTGTTACCTTCCCATGTCCTTGAACGACACAGGAGAGAAGACCACAACTTTCTACACATAGCACTTGTCCAGGTCGGAGTTAAGCCCTTATTTAGAGAAGGTCTAAATTGTTCTATCCTCATGGCCCTCAGAGATACTCGTCATATTAGGTTCAATGACAGCCTCTTAGGAACCATCCAAGCCAGTTTAAGTAGTGGACCAATTCATTTCAACTATTTCCCTAACTTCACTGTAGGACTTAACTGCCCCCATGTCATGAAGGCCCTCACTCTTAACATTAAGACCCATGGAACCCTTATGTTGCACGGTGTCCAACAAGTAGCCTTGATCTACAGAGTTTACTATAAGTGCATGAAAACGAACATGAATGTTCAAGCACTTAGCAAGAGAAAGATAGGAGAAATATATATATATATATATATATATATATGGTGACCGCTACTCTTTTTTTCTATCCGAAATAAAAAACAGTTACCACAAATGATTTGATAGCTTCTCTAGTAACAACTACCGTAACCTTTTTAATATGTTGCGTTGGAGAAAAAAAACAATTATTGCATATTTTATCGCACAATTATTCCTGTCGTCTTCCTCATTTTGATGCAAAATTAAACTTCAATTAAAATTTAATTTAAAACTTAATTGGATTTGAACTCTTTGATTTTTATATTTTGCACTCAATAATTTACTTGGCACAAAAGTTAAATGAAAACGTGACTCAAAATTGAGAATTTTATTAAAATCTAATTGGATTTTTTCTAACTTTGACTTTTAATATATATGTGCATCAATTATGTATTGTGTCACCCTAAAATCAAATCCTAACTTCACCATTGATAATAAGGATCAGGATGTTGAAGTTTCAAAAGGAATGATGATGATGATGGTTCCAATTGAACAAAAACCTATATATTAGTGTGGTGAGTTTGTTTTTAGTGAGGGAAAACAAGCAAAATCTTCTGTTTAAAAGGTCTACAATTGTACATTGGACTATAATCCATCAAACCATATTGTCCTTGATGGATAAAATGTTGTTAAATCTACATTAGCATATTCCACAATGTCTACTGTCGTTTATATAACTCTATATGAAATAGTGAAGCTATGGAACCTCACTTTCTTATGCTATGTTTAGAAGTTTTGAGAGAGGAAAGAGGAGAGAGTAGAGGGGAGTAGTGGAGAGGAGAGTAAAAGAAAATGGTTATCCTCCACCTTGTTTGGATGTTTTTAAAATTAAGTAAGGAGGGGGGAAATAATTAGTCCTTTCATTTGTAATTTTCTTAATATAATAAGGGTAAATTTGATAATTCATTCGGTCAAGCATATGCTCCACTTTCCCTTCAAATCTCTCTAATTTGAGGGAATTAAAAATGAGGGGTTAAAAGTAGTTCAAACCCCTCCAAATCCATACTCCTCATTCCTTAAAAAACATTCAAACAAGGTAATTAAATTACTCTCCCTCCTTCTACTCTACTCTCCCTCCTTCCCCCAACATGCAAACATAGCATTAAGTGAGTCATGCAAATAATGTCACCAGCTTTTTCTTTTATTTTTCATGCCACCAACATGAATACTTGTCTTCATACAATTTTTCACCTTCATGCCATTTCTCTCCAAATTTCTCATACAATTTCTTCTTAATGCTTCATGGATTTGTGTGTTCACACCTTTCTTCTTTTATTTCACAATTGCATGAATTTTTTTTATTACATTATAAGCAATAACTTCTTCTTCTCGTGCTCGAGAGAGAGAGTATTTATGATCTATTGTCTTACAAAAATAGATACTGTGGGGCTCGAGGGCCCAGAACCCCCGGCCCACCTTTAGGCTGGCCCAGGGCCCAGGCCGGGAGGGCGATCTCCCCAGATGGTCGGCTCAAAGGTTTCAATCCTTCCAAGGCCCAAGCCGAGGACACACTCCTCCTCGGCACACCTAGTCTAATTTAGGTAGGGGGCAAACCCAGTATAGGTGGTCACGTCCACACTTAATGATTCTGCCTGGCCCTCCAGGTTCCATTAATGATGACAAGACCCTTCACTGAAAAACCTTGGAGGCAGCAACCCCCAGTATGGGAAAGAACCTGTCTGATGGGACAAGTTCTGAACCATTAGCCCGGATGGCCAACAGCTGTAAGGCCAGGATCGAGCTAAAGAGGGTATATAAGGCAAAGAACCCCCCTGGTGAAGGGGGGCCTCCTCGGGTGCCAACCGAGGAGCAACCCCAGGCGCAGAGCAAATAAACGAGAAGTCCAAAGAAGATCGGCGAGGGGCCGGCCGGAACCAAACCCTTTGCCCCACTCTCTACAAATTCATTGTCGGGGGCCCACCTCCGAAAAAGGAGCCTTTACAATTGGCGCCGTCTGTGGGAAGGGTTAGTGCGCCGGCTGGCACGACCGGCGATCGTTCTAAAGCAGTTATTACTCAGAAGTTGGCGGCGCAAAAAAAAAAAAAAAAAAAAAAGAAGAGAAGAGTTGCGGTGCAAAAAGGAAACTCAACAACGAGTAAAAGAAAAGTTCTTTATTATTTCAGAAAAGATTACAAAAGATTACAAGTACAACAATCTTCATTATTTTCATAAAAGAAAAGCTACAAATACAATCAGAGGCTCAAACAGGCATGTTTTACAAAAATTCCTACCAACTAATCCTACAATCAGAGGCCAGGGCGGACCGGCGTTGGAACTGGCCGGGCAAGAGGCTCGCAAAGAATTAATATCAGGAATGAGGGAAGTGTCAACCCGTGCTTTTATTGGCGTCAAGAGAATGGGAGAACTTGACAGTAAAAGCACGGGAAGGGGGGCTAGGGGCTGGCTCACCTTCAAACCAAAGCTTGAACAAAGTGAGGAGCCCCTAGACCCCGGAACACCCTCCCTCATAATGCTTCCTCGACCCCCTCCGAACTGCACGAGCATTGACCGTCGGAGACGGCAATACTCGGGCACCAGCCATGACGAGAGTTCGCGTGCCCCCTTCGTCGGAGGTGCGCTCTGGGGAAAGACGTTAGGTACTTCAACGACGTCCCCCCTGGCCACCATACGAGACTCAGCCAGTGTTACGCCTAAACTCTGCCACGCCGGCAGCCCAATGGGGGCTGCGGCCATGGCGGCACTTAACTCCAGGTCTCCCAACTGCGGTCACAACCCTGGTGGTGGTATCAAAGGGGGTCAGGAAGGCGAAAGTGTATGTGTCTGTTCGTGGGTAAGAATTCATGGAATGAGGAGAAACACTCCCCCTAGAACGCCTTTTATGGAGGGTGAAAACCAGCGGGAGTTGAACCGCGCGGAATTCGAAGGGGGAATTGTCAAAAGAAATTAATTCCCACCCAATTCCAAGAGGATTGCCAGCTGCCTGATTCGTGTTAATTCACGAGGGCATTAATGGAGGCGCGTTACGGGCACCGAAGCGTCAAACAGGGAGCGCGGAAGGTAAAGCGTCGCCTCGTAAATCAGAAAGATGAGGAACACGAACCAGAAGCGGGATCAGCCCCACGTGCGAAGTCACAATCCGACCTGAGGAAAAACAGCTCACAGAAAAAGACCCGTGGACGTCCCCACACCAAAAACAAAGTCCTCGGATCCGAGGACAAACTCCTATTGGAGGCAACTGTGCAATAGTGGTACAATGACTCTTGCTCCAGCATCCTGCAAGGGGCTAGGGGGATGGACTTCTACCCGACGTGAGACTGAGTTGCCCAAAGAGGTGAACATTGTGTCCTCATGCTCGGGGCCCACTTGGAAACGATGGCAGCAATTGTACCTAGGTCTTGCATGGTCCTCGGACTCAAGCCTACGGGGAGCTGGCCACTCGTACTTAAGGCAGCAACTGTACCTAGGTCTTGCATGGTCTACGGACTCAAGTCTATGGGGAGCTAGTCACTTGGAAACGATGGCAGCAATTGTACCTAGGTCTTGCATGGTCCTCGGACTCAAGCCTACGGGGAGTTGGCCACTCGTACTTAAGGCAGCAACTGTACCTAGGTCTTGCATGGTCCTCGGATTCAAGCCTACGGGGAGCTGGTCACTCGTACTTAAGGCAGCAACTGTACCTAGGTCTTGCATGGTCTACGGACTCAAGCCTATGGGGAGCTAGTCACTTGGAAACGATGGCAGCAATTGTACCTAGGTCTTGCATGGTCCTCGGACTCAAGCCTACGGGGAGCTGGCCACTCGTACTTAAGGCAGCAACTGTACCTAGATCTTGCATGGTCTACGGACTCAAGCCTATGGGGAGCTAGCCACTTGGAAACGATGGCAGCAATTGTACTTAGGTCTTGCATGGTCCTCGGACTCAAGCCTACGAGGAGCTGGCCACTCGTACTTAAGGCAGTAACTGTACCTAGGTCTTGCATGGTCTACGGACTCAAGCCTATGGGGAGCTAGCCACTTGGAAACGATGGCAGCAACTGTACCTAGGTCTTGCATGGTCCTCGGACTCAAGCCTACGGGGAGCTGGCCACTCGTACTTAAGGCAGCAATTGTACCTAGGACTTGCATGGTCTACAGACTCAAGCCTACGGGGAGCTATCTATTTACGACGGAGCCAAGGTACTGCTCGATCCGAAGACCTATTCCCGTGAAGAAACTAACTACCTAAAGAAGAGCCTAAGGGTCGATCCGACCACTCAAGGAAGAACCAGCCAACCGACGGCCTTCCGGACCATAGGGGCCGAGGTTTGCAAAACCCTCCTCCCCGTCCGAGGATACGTGCAGCAGGGTTTTGAGGGGCTATTATGGGGCCCGAGGGCCTAGAACCTCCGGCCCACCTTTAGGCTGGCCCAGGGCCCAGGCCGAGGAGGGCGATCTCCCCAGATGGTCGGCTCAAAGGTTTCAGTCCTTCCAAGGCCCAAGCCGAGGACACACCCCTCCTCGGCACACCTAGTCTAATCTAGGTAGGGGGCAGACCCAGTATAGGTGGTCACGTCCACACTTAACGATTCTGCCTGGTCCTCCAGGTTCCATTAATGATGACAAGACCCTTCACTGAAAAACCTTGGAGGCAGCAACCCCCAGTATGGGAAAGAACTTGTCTGATGGGACAAGTCCTGAACCATTAGCCCGGATGGCCAATAGCTGTAAGGCCAGGATCGAGCTAAAGAGGGTATATAAGGCAAAGAACCCCCCTGGTGAAGGGGGGCCTCCTCGGGCGCCAGCCGAGGAGCAACCCCAGGCGCAGAGCAAATAAACGAGAAGTCCAAAGAAGACCGGGGAGGGGCCGGCCGGAGCCAAACCCTTTGCCCCACTCTCTACAAATTCATTGTCGGGGGCTCACCTCCGAAAAAGGAGCCCTTACAGATACTAACAATGCCAAAGCTGAAAACAATTTTAAGCAAGTTAAATATGAGAGTTTTGAGACGTCTCAAACTATAATTGAGCAAGATAGAGATTTTCTGAAATTCTGAATAAATTGAATTCAATGGTTATTGCAATTTTTGCAATGGAACTCATAAAGAAGATCTAGTTTTTTTATGTGAACGGTATTTCTGCTTTAAGGAAGACATGTAAATGCATCTGAACAAGAAAATTTGCTCATTTCTGATGTATTCAGACTTCCTCAATAGTTCTTATTTTTTTAGCATTAAGATATGACATCATTTGTTTGATGTAATAGCTTGTAAAATGTCAAATTTATATGTTATTTAATTGAAATATTTAGTGGTAACTGTCCTGTGAATTTATTCCAATTCAATTTTATTTCTTAAATTAATGTGATTAATGCATGACCTCTAATATAACATAATTTTTTCTTTATGAAGCCATAATTTTTAATGTTTGGATATGGTTTTCCTTCAAACCAGTTTGGAGAATTTCTTTTATCCCACTACGTGATGATTTATAAAACTACTCACTTATATTTTTAAACATATCACAAGACTCATTTAGAAAGTTATGATGATGGTCTTTTTAAAACCTACATACTGTGTTGGAGGAAGTTACACGTGTACTTTTTTTTTTTTCCTTAAATTTTTATAGTTCAAAATTTTTTGGAGCCATCAAAACCGTATCATAAGCAGAATCAATTGTCCTAACAATTTTATTTACCTTTTGAATTCTGATCCCTCAAGTGTTTTGTATTAGTACCTGTACAACGAAAGAAAGTGAGAGTTGATTCAATTATGCTATTTGAGATTTCTATTACATATATTAGAAAGACTTTTGAGCAGTGTTTTGTTGTCCAGTCTTTTTGGTGAACCAAGAACTCACTTGCTCACACTTGAAAAGCATACTGTTTCGCATTTCATTGTGGTGAGCAAAACTCTACCATTTCGAATTTCGGTGAAAAAAGAACTTTGCAATGGCACTCAACAAAGAGAATGGAGGGACAACACATGGCAGTTGGTGAGAGAGAGGAGAGACAACCATAAAATAAATATATATATATATATATATATTTTAAAGTAGGAGTTATAATTTTCATTTTCCAAATAAGATCTCAATTCCCAAGTAATGATGTTCCTAAGATTAGCTAATATATTAGGAACATCATATTTTGACTAGGAAAGCCTTAAAGTAAATACAATTGAAAACTATAAAATAAATCCTTAAAATCTAAGATTCGGATTTTAACAAATAACACAAATTGAAACTCATATTCAGTACTACATCAATAATATTACAATTTTATGGTGATGAGAAGCCACAAACAGAACCTATGAACTATTATGTACCTAAAACTAGTGGAGACTATCTGGCACCATCAATCCTTAACTGGGGCTCAGACTTCACTAGCTGTTGTATTTGAACCATCATCCTCTTTAATCTGTGCGTCCTCCTCCTCCTCAATCAGGGTTCTAGTGGAAGGCAAATGACAAATAACAGGCAACTGTAACTCCAATGAAGTATTTGTTGAACTATCTTCATGTGGTTCTCTGTCAATTGTAATTTCTTGAAGCTGCATTGCATATGTCAAGTCCCATAACACTTCGTGCATATCAGGCCTCTCAGCAGCTTTTGCCTTCAGACACTTCTCAGAAATTTCAGCAAACTTTTTCAAAGAACTAGCCTTGATTTTACCATGCAGCAATGGATCAATAATTTTCTCAAGTTGGCCTTTCCTGTGCCACAGCATCCCCCATTCAGCCAAGCTCGCCTCCTCCCTTAGAAGCGAGTTGTCAACAGCTGGTCTAGCACAAAGAACTTCAAGAAGTACTACTCCAAAAGAGTACACATCAGATTTTTCTGTAAACCGTAGGGTCTTAAAGTATTCTGGATCAAGATAACCAAAGCTACCATTTACACCCATGGTGAAATGATCTGGATCCAAAAGGCCTGACTTTGAAAGGCCAAAGTCACCAACTTTAGCCACATAATTTTCATTGAGCAAAATGTTTGTTGACTTCACATCATGGTGAATGATCCCTCCGGCCGGGCCAGTGTGTATATAATGTAGACCCCTTGCTGCACCAATGCAAATTTCAAGTCTTTGCTTCCAAGATAATTCAAATCGTGAAGATGATCTCTCAGGATTGCTATTTGAATGATAGAGCTGATCTCTTAGAGTCCCCTTTTCCATGAACTCATACACCAATATCAATTCAGACCCTTCATCACAGTACCCTATCAAAGAAACAAGATGGCGATGGCGGATTTGAGATAAGATTATGATCTCCGTTTGGAATTCCTTAAGACCCTGCCCATGGCCTGGTTCACTTCTTTTTACAGCCACTTTCATTCCACTCCGAAGAGTTCCTTTGTATACTTTCCCAAATCCACCCTCACCAACCAAAAACTTTGCATCGAAGTTCTTAGTTGCATACTTTATCTCAGCAAAAGATATCCTTAGACTGAGGTTTAGATTAGGAGGGAGAGACGCATTAACACTTCTTTCAGTTAACTTCTTGTTAAAACTTGTCCCTCCACCCTCCATAAAGAAGCACTGCCGAACTTTGATCAGACACTCCTTTCCTGCATTTCAAAGCCAACACAACTACTATACCCATAATGACAAATGCCCCACTACAAACAAGAACAATGATTAAAGGGGGGCAGTTCTTTGATTCTTCTATTTTACCTGGGTGATTCTTCTTTGATTCTTTTATTTTACATGTGTGGTTCTTTGATTCACATTCCTTGGGAATGGAACCTGATTTCTTCATGAACTCCATAATCTCCAACCCATTCAAAAAGGCATAATGCATGGGAGAGTCCTGCCGTGGGACAATACTAACATTTAGAAATCCTGAATCATCTGAGTCAACCACAAAATCAAAGTGAAATGGTGCATCCAGCTCACGAGATATTAAAAATGGATCAATCCTCTTACCAAAGTTTCTATAGATTGAGAGATCAAACCACAAGTCAGTAGGGAACCACAAGCCATTAGTTGGTTTGGTTACTATGTCACAGAGATGGACCCGAACAAGGTGTGTAGCATTCTTTGTGACAGGAAAACTCCAAGTTAAATTTAAGAAACTGGAATTGCTGCTATTGTCTATATTCAATAGTCTGGCTGTCTGATACACAAGAGCTGGGGCAATTTCTGGCTGGTAATTAAGTGCTCCAACATAAGACACATTCGTTGCAGCTTCTGGGGGATTGAATAAGTAACTACCATCTGGTATCCATTTCCTCCACAACTCATCATGTTCAATGATGGGACCTCCAACATTGATTCTATAGATTGTATGTAGAACATGATACGGCAGATCACAGTAATTACCTCCATCTCCTGCAGAAGTAACGCGAGGAGAACAATCAGTTATGAAGCTCTCAGGGGCAAGAAAGACTTCTATGGCGTTTACGAAAGCCAAAGAAGACTCTTGAGAAGGTATGAAGTGGATTCTAAATTCTTCTTCTGCGATGTTCAGCAAGAATTCCTTAATCAATGGAGAACTACTACTATTTCGGATGCTGAAATTGGTTAAAAGTGAAAACCCAGAAGCCGAAACATTGAATAGAGCATCAGATAGATTAGCAGGTGACAAGAAAACAAAGAAATGAAGGCGTACTATGTATGAACCACTCTGGTTGATTTCAAACTTATATGAACACGGCTGCCTGTAAATTCTTGCTGTTTGATAGAGAACTGGAGCTGTTGATGAGTTGCTGCTCGTGACATTTTCACTTTTTCCAGTTGAGAAAGAACAGGAATTTTGGTCACCAACAAAGACCCTGCTATCATTGATGGTGGTGTTGAAACTCGCTCCACAGTTAATGAAATACTTATCAGGAACAGTGTAAGCTAATGAGAGAAGGACAAGTGCGGAGAAATGGAGAAGTAAGAGAAGAGAGAGTTGGAAAAGAATCTTTTGAGAGAGATACATTCTTATGGAGTTTTTGTTAGAGTAGTTGATTTTACAGTGGTCATGGTTATCTATGGTCCTGAGGATCAATGATCTGCATATACACCAAATTGAACATTTTTTTTTTGGAAAAGAATTCAAATTGAACATGTTAATCGAAGACTTTGACTTTTAAAAGTATATAAATTCATAGTTACGCGTACATGAAATTGGAAATGGTAAACAGAGACTTTGACTTAACACAGTGTTTTGATGGAGAAATTGAGATTTCATCATTATAAACCCAGTCAATAATTAATTTTATGCTAAAATATTGTTTCTGCTCCTAAAAGTTTGCATGTGGCTCATTTGTCATCCCTAAACTCTAATTTTTTTTTTTTTTTAAATGATACGTTTTCACCTTAGTCTTTTGAAAACGTTACACTTTATTTTTTTTTTTTAATTTCCAACAGTTTTGGGATGATATTTTTTATTTTATTTTATTATAGTTAAGAGACAAAAAGTGTAGCATTTTTAATAATTTAGTGACAAAAATGAATCTTTTTAAAGTTTATAAAAATAAAAATCAAAAAATCAAAAGCCGTACAAATTTCAAGGACGAAAACAATATTTTAACCTAATTGTTAGGGAAGGAAGGAAATTCATGAACTTCATTCATCCATTATTAATATTGTCAACATCAATAAATATAACTATAGAGATCGGGTTTAAGCACTCCTAATACTGGATGAGTGAACTCAGGCCCAGCTAGTCCAATACAAAAAATTTGTAGAGAGTGAGTTTAAGAACTAGGTCTTGGTAAGGATAACAACAACTAAACATGGTTACGTGTGGATTGAATAACAAGGACGTAGATTAAAGTGGAAAATTCTGTTCCTTGACCCTCACTGGAGGGACTAGTAGCTCTTATTCTTTCTCCAGTACTTCACTACAAAGGTTTAAAGGATCATACAAGTTGCTATCGTGTTTTCTGCCTCTAATTGCCTATCTCCCTTTCCTGAAGGATTTCTTACATTAAATATTCCTTCTCAGCTGATCTTAGCCCTCCATTTGTTGATCATGTATGTCACTACTTGAGTGTCTGTCCCATCAGCCGCTTTCCTATTCTTTCTATGGGTTGCAACAACCAAGGCAGCACTGTTCAGGGATTACTTCCTCATTAATGCGGCCAGAACATTGGTTGTGGGCATTTAATGCAGAGGTGACGATTTATCCGAGAATTGCTCTTCCACCATGCTTCCATAACTAACACATTGTACTTGTCCTTTCTCTTGGGATGCTTTGGGAAGCTGCCTTTGATGGTGTGTTGCTCCTCCTTTCTATGGCCTTGGTTGGCTGAGGACAGGGTTGTCCTCGACGATGCTCTGTGGCAATTTGGACTTTCTACCTTTGTCCTCAGACATTCCATCCTCCTCGGCGTGGGCCTTGGGCTCATTACAAAATGGGCCGGAGTTGCCAAACTCTTTGACCCCACAATATCATATCTCCACTCTTATCCAACCTTGATCTGCAGAATTTGCATTTAACCACAACATATCCTTTCATAGGTTAACTTCCATCAAAACCCTTACACTGTGTTTGGTTGGGGAATAATAGGGAGGATGGAAAACAAAGGGTGAAAAATAGGGTGAAAAACAGTGTTTTTCACTGTTTGGCAAAAGAAAGAAAATTGAACACCTCTTAACGTGGATTCTACAAAAAAAAAAAAAAAATGTTTAGTAGAGTGGATTTTAGGGAGGATGAAGAGAGAGAGAGAGAGAGAGAGAGAGAGAGAGAGAGAGAGAGAATGAAAAAAATTTTGGAGTGTGTTTGATTAGAAGGGAGGAAGAGAAAAAAATGGTGGGTCTCAAGTGTTTTATTTTTGAGCCCACCAAAAAGTTTTCCCCCCAAAATGGAGAGAAAACTAGGTAGGGAGTAATTTGAGGGTAAATGATGAATTGCCATCTTGTTGGCCCCCCCCTTTTTTTTTTTTTTTTCTTTTTTCTTTTTTATTAGCTTTTGCTTGACCTGGGCAGTGCACATGGGTTTCACTCAAATTTATTTATTTTTTATTTTTTAACCTTCTTAGGATGTTGTCTTCTTTTTATTTTTTTTATTTCCCTTTTTTCTTTTTGTTTCCTAGGCTGTGGCATGGTGCTTTGTTTTGTTTGTCTTCTTCTTCTTCTTCTTAACTAGACAAGATTTTTATTATCAGGACATGATTTTTATTTTTTAATAAATTTTGATGATTTTTTTTTTTTTTTTTTGCTTGTCACTTTTTGGGTACCATTTTTTATCAAGGGTATATGAGTAAATTTATACAAACTTACTTTTTTTTCATCTTTTCACTTTTCCACTCCTAACCAAACAAAAAGAAAGAAAATCAAAATCAAATGGATTTGATAATATGTTTAATATGGGCTTGGTAAGAGTTAAGAACCAACTCTCAACTCTCAACCCTTTCGTTAGATTTTGGGCAAAGCACCAACTCCCCATAAGCCAAGAATCTGTCATATAGTCAAGAAGCTCAACAATGAAAGGGTTGTCATGGATGATGCTCAAAATTACAATTGTTTATTAACATCAAAATGGAATCTTGAGTTGTTGCTAATACTTAATAGGCCCATCTAATGAGGAATACAAGATAGACATGAAAAATGGCCTTCCCATCAAACATGTGGTGACTGGTGTGTGTTCTCCATTAACTCAAATTTCAACCAATTAACTACAGAACAACTAACAAGCTCACATTCAAGTTTGGGCAAAAACACCATATCATGAACTAAATAACCTCCAAAGCTTCCAAAAATATGTCATTGGAAGCTCATTTCCTCAGTCATTCACAGTCAAAGTCGGAGTCAAAGTCACCCCACCTAGGTTCAAAGATTGAGTGCTGGCTGCCAACGACTCAAGGCAGTGGTCATGAGGTAAAATGTTTAGCAGTGCTTAAGCAAATTATATAAACTAGGATTATTGGTTTTTTATTTTTCAAATTGTCTCGTGTTATATAAACTAGTCGCAGACCTACGCGTTACGCATGATAATATTATTGTTTTAGTTATTATTTATTAACAATTGGTTTTTCATTATCTTTTAAGTTAATAAAAACCATACATATACTTTTTCTTAAACCTTTATATATTTATTTATTTATTTAACGTGAATCTTTACATATATAAACTCTATATATTTCACTTCTTTATATAGGTAAAACCATAGACAACTACTGTATAATGCTAGTGGCTAATTAATTTTGTCATTTTTTTTTTTTAATCTTATTTGTAACGTTTCTTACTATTATCATAAATTTACTGATTGATGATTTGCATAACAGAGATGTTAATGAGAGGTACCATCATTCATTAGATTTTCAAAAGTAAGGGTGAATGAATATATATGTATATATATATATATATATATAATTAGGTTAAATGAAATGTCAAAAAAATGATTTTAAAATTTTCTAATTTTATTTCTTATGTAACTTCAATTATTACTGGAGAAGATATCTTTTTTTAGTTATGATTGGAAATATGGTTTCCATAGTTAGAGTTTGATTAGTTTTAAGTTTAAATGTAGTATTTTATTTAATTGTTGATTATTGATTTAATTTTTTAACCAAAATTTGATGATGATTCTATTATATTAATAAATATGCATTATTAGTTTCTTTTTGCTATATTTGGTTTGATATCCTCATTAATTCTTTTTTTTTTTAATTTTAAATTTAGTGTTTCTAAATTGAAATTTGTTTTGTATGTCATTTTCCCTTTGATGCATTGGGTGTGAGAATAAATATGTCCCTAACATTCCTCCACTTTATGAGGACAAATTTATTAATTGAATTTAAGTAAAATATTATATGTTTAATTTTTCAAAATAAATGTGTGGGGCCAGAAAATCAGGTAGCCTCGGCCCACTCCAAGCCAAGCCCAAGGGCCCACGCCGAGGATACGAGAGGTGTCCGAGGATGAAAGTGCGAGGACTGACCCCCGAAGAACATATCCGAGGAGGTCCCGCCCTCGGGCATCCGAGACCTCAGGAAAACACAGGGACCACCCCACCAAAGGAGACTCATTGGCTGTCCGAGGAGGAGAGGGCCCAATGCCATGCGTCGGCGATAAAAGCACGGCGAAAGGGCAAGCTCTGGGCGTACTGTCACCTCTGCATTGAATACACTCACCTAACCCTCCTGGCCGCATTAATGGGGATGTAACCCCTTGACAGGGCAACATCGATCAGGGTGAGTCACTTGAGCACGGATATGACCTCTGATGGGACGGACGGTCAAAAGAGAAGCCAATAGATGATCAACAGAAGGAGGAAGAGAGATATATATAAGAAATGTGAGCAAAGTGTAAGAGGGGGGTGAGGTCAGTTTGGGGAGGGAAAACCTCCTCGGCCGTGGGCCGAAGAGCATCCCTAAGTTGTAAATTAGGCTTAGTACCCTTCAATAAAAGAAAAGTAGTTTGGGCTTCGTTGAAGCCGGTGAGCGCCTAAACTTTCGATCCACTCTTTAAAAATGTATTGTTGGGGAACTTGGACTACAAAAACAGACCCTACAATTGGTGCCGTCTGTGGGAAGGATTAGTGCGCTGGCCGGCGCAACAGGCGATTGTTCTAAGTAGTCATTCTACGGAAGGTTGGCGGTGACGCATCAAACAAAAAAAAAAAAAAAAAAAGAGCTACCAAACAGACATTGCAGAAAAATAAAAGGTCCAAAATAGAAGATTCAACAGAAACGAAAAGGAACTTCATGTTACTTTATTAAACAAAAAGGTACAATATACAAACAGAGGCCCAGGTGAGCCTGTTCTAAAACTAGCTAGAGGGAATGGGGCTGAGGCCAGTATGCTCCAAGGCCACCAACAACTCCTTGTCCGGTGTGGCGAAGCTGGAACAAGGAGAGGAGCAGACGCAGGGGCACCGAGAAGCCCTCCCTTATGATGATCCCTTGATTCTCTCCAATCCTCAGAGCGTTGGCCGTTGGAGGCGGCGACACTCGGGCACCAGCCATGATGTGATCTTGCGTGTCTCCTCCGGCGGGGGTGCGCTCCGGGAAGGAACGTTAGGTACTTTAGCAATAGCCCTCCTGGCCACCACGCAGGGCACAATCGGGGTTACGCCTAGACTCTACCACGCCGGAAACCTAGTGGGGGCTGCGGTCACAACGGCTCTTGGCTCGGATGTCCTCACACCCGCCCAAAGCCGCCCCATATCTTCCAACTCCGGTCACAATCCTGGTAGGGTTATTGAAGGGGCTTGGGGAGCTGAAAGGGCGTGTTTTTGGTTGCGTTGGGAAGTTCATGGAGTGCGTAGAAACGTTTCCCCTGGAAAGCCTTATATAAAGAGGCTGAAGACTGGTGAGAATTAATCCACACAAAGTTCGAAAAGAGAACTATCAGCAGTACTAATCACGAGGATGCCAAGTCCTAAGGAGATCACAAATTGCCTGATTTGTAGGAATTCATGAGGATATTAATGAAGGCGTGTCTTGGGCTTCGAAGCATCAGGTGCGGAGTGCGAACAGTCAAGGGGCGCCTCGTAAATGAGGAAAATGGGAACTCAAAGTGAAGGCGAGATCAATGCCACACGTAAGACCAGAGTCCGAACGACCCCTGCCCCAAAGCGCCGCAGGGTTGACTGTCCGACCCGAGGACAAACCCCTTCTTACAGAGAAATGGAAGTGTTAGACAGAATCAACACATTGCATAGTCCTCGGACTCAAGCCTAAAGGGAAACTAACCACTCAGCTATACCTAGGTACTAGACAGAACCAAGGTATTGCATGGTCCTCGGACTCAAACCTATAGGGAAACTAGATACTTAAAGAGAAATGGAAGTGTTAGACAGAATCAAGACATTGTATGGTCCTCGGACTCAAGCCTATGGGGAAACTAACCACTCAGCTATACCTGGGTACTAGACAGAACCAAGGTATTGCATGGTCCTCGGACTCAAACCTATAGGGAAGCTAGATACTTACAGAGAAATGGAAGTGTTAGACAGAACCAAGGCATTGCATGGTCCTCGGACTCAAGCCTATGGGGAAACTAACCACTCAGCTATACCTGGGTATTAGACAGAACCAAGGTATTGCATAGTCCTCGGACTCAAACCTATGGGGAAACTAGATACTTACAGAGAAATGGAAGTGTTAAACAGAACCAAGGCTTTGCATGGTCCTCGAACTCAAGCCTATGGGGAAACTAACCACTCAGCTATACCTGGGTACTAGACAGAATCAAGGTATTGCATGGTCCTCGGACTCAAACCTATGGGGAAACTAGATACTTACAGATAAATGGAAGTGTTAGACAGAACCAAGGCATTGCATGGTCCTCGAACTCAAGCCTATGGGGAAATTAATCACTCAGCTATACCTGGGTACTAGACAAAATCAAGGTATTACATGATCCTCAGACTCAAACCTATGGGAAAACTAGATACTTACAGAGAAATGGAAGTGTTAAACAGAACCAAGGCATTGCATGGTCCTCGGACTCAAGCCTATGGGGAAACTAACCACTCAGCTATACCTGGGTACTAGACAGAATCAAGGTATTGCATGGTCCTCGGACTCAAACCTATGGGAAAACTAGATACTTACAGATAAATGGAAGTGTTAGACAGAATCAAGGCATTGCATGGTCCTCGGACTCAAACCTATGGGGAAACTAACCACTCAGCTATATCTGGGTACTAGACAGAACCAAGGTATTGCATGGTCCTCGGACTCAAACCTATGGGGAAACTAGATACTTACAGAGAAATGGAAGTGTTAGACAGAACCAAGGCATTGCATGGTCCTCGGACTCAAGCCTATGGGGAAACTAACCACTCAGCTATACCTGGATACTAGACAGAACCAAGGTATTACATGATCCTTAGACTCAAACCTATAGGGAAACTAGATACTTACAGAGAAATGGAAGTGTTAGACAGAACCAAGGCATTGCATTGTCCTCGGACTCAGGCCTATGGGGAAACTAACTACTTCAAGATACCCTAAGTTAGGAAAGGACCAAAATCCTACCTAACCCTTGGGACACAAGGGGACTGCCTACGCATACATTCTTTCCCCATTATCGTGGTTCCTGGCATAGTTGGCCGAGATACAACTCATGCAAATAAAAAGAAAAGAAAGGAAGCAGATAGCATGCAAACAAATAAACAACCCAAAATAGATAAGAAGGGAAATTAAACTCCCATTACAATAATGAGTCCATAAAGGTAGCATAGCAAGAGCCACAGTACATAGAGGAGAAGCACAACAAAATAAAATAAAATGGCATGAAAGTAGGATGAGTCAAGACGCCAGGGAATCTACTCCTTTTGCTCTAGCTGGACAGGGGCAACCCCTGAGCCCTCCGAGCCCTGGCCTGAGGGGACGGCCTGCAAGGGTACGGCGAGAACGGCTGCCTCCTCGGTGGTGGGGGTTTGAGCATCGGAAGGGATCTCCACTATCTCTTGGGGCACCTCCTCGCTCGAATGCTCCCTTGGTTCAATAGCCTCTACCTCCTCAACAATCTCCCCAGCCTTTTCGCCATCAGGGGCGGCCTCGCGGATAGCAAGAGGGTAGTACACGCTCTCCGCCTTCCACAGGTCGGCCGTGGCTGCCACCTCAGCTTGTTTGAGGGCCTCAGCCTAGACCTGGGAGCAGTATCGCCTACATACCCCCGGAACTTAAGATTTATAGAGGGCCTCTATCGCAGCCATCCTATCAGCGTAGGCGGCGGTCTCAGCCTCCTCCTTGGCAGTCAGGGCCATCTCCCTGCCAAAATTTGCCTCATCCTTAGCTCGCTGAGCCTGGTCTCTGGCCCATTCTGCCTCCCTCTGGGCCCCCTCGGCAGCTGTCACCTTAGCCTGCAGATCTGCGATCAGATCCCTCGCGATCTGCAGCTGCTCCTCCGCCTCGCCCAAGCGCTTGGTCTGCTCTTTGGCCTGGTTCTAGGCGCCCTCAAGACCAGACAGTGCACTGTCCTGATCCCTGGTCACCGCCTTCAAGTCCTCTCGGGCCTTGGTGAGGTCAGCCCCGGAATTCTTCAGAGCCAGGGTAGCCTGAAAGCCCCAATCACGCTCCTGGTTGAGGGCCTTCCTCTGGTCATTCGCCACCCCCTCCAACCTATAGATGGCCTGGACAGCCTGCTAGAATAACCAATACGCTATAAGCCCAACAAAAGAAAAAGAATGGGAGGAGAGTCGAAGTTATAGCCCTTACCATCCCCATATATCACTTAAGGTTGAGGAAGACCTGCTCGCTCGTCAAAGAGTTAAGCTCGACCATGTCCACCGAAAGCAGCAGGCTCCTCTCCAGCGCATCGGCCACGCACGCACCTTCGCCCTCATTGAAGTCCCTGAGGGAGGCGTTATCCCTCAAGGGCTCCCTACGGAGCATCGGAGCTGGGAGCCAGGCCTGTGCCTCGGACGAGGTGGTGTCGACGACCTGCATGTCCTGACTCTTGTTGTCTATCTTGAGCTGCTTGGACAGCCGCAGAGTATTGTCCTCCTCTTGCGAGGACACCGCCTTATCCTCCATAGGTCTTTTGCCCTTATCCTTCTTCTTCTTGGGGCCGGCAAGCACGGACCCAAGGGGCGAGCTTGTCTGGGAAGGAGGAGGAAGGAGCTTCTGCTGAGCGGAAGTCGACCTAGTCTTCGGATGAGGAGGGGGAAGCTTCTGTTGGGACTTCCCCGGCTGGCCCTCAATCAGGTCTAACAAATTAGTGGTGGGTTTCCTCTTGTAACCCATTGTTGGTAGAGGAGGGGCTTCTGAAGCAAGGAGGTCTGCTTCGGTCAAATTAGGATCACCCAAGTTCCCAGGAGGGTCCTCGGACTGATCAAGCTGAGTGAAAACCTCAAACGCGTCCCCTTCCTTCTCTGGATCTTCCTCGACGGCCTCGGCGAATGGTTGGGAAGAAGGGGGGACGGCTGGCGTGACAGCTTCTTGATAGGAGGGCTCCTTGGGGAACGAAAATCTGTCCTCGGTCACAGTAATCCTCTGAAGCCGAGGATCGTTGGCTCGAATGACGTGCTTTGGAACAGGGAACGATTTCTGGATACGTTTATACCCCAAGATTATGTGGGCGGCCCTCACTTGATTGTCGTCCTCGTTTATATAAACCGACGCCCTCAGCACCTTCTGCAAATCTTCCCGGTTGACCAAATGGAAGTGGTGCTCAAAAGCGTGCGAGTCTACAAGGGGAAAACACCACCATGTTAGCAAAAGGAAAAAGGGAAGAAAAAAGGGCAAAGAAACTTAAAACCTCTCCTACTCCTACTGCCCCACCTGGTATCCCTTCCGTCGTTGGGCAGTGAAGGCCATTGTGCCACTCCCCTGACACGATGAGGAAGTCCTCGTTTAACCCCTTGCTGGACTCAGGGAGGCACTGGATGAGCCGTATCCAGTCATCCCTCGTCTTCAGATAATAGGACTTGCCCTTAAGAAGCTGAAGATTGTAGCACCAATTCACGTTATGGTGGGTCAACCTTAGCCCTATCTTCTCGTTCAGGGCGTCCACACAGCCCAAAATCCTAAAGACGTTTATCCCACACTGGGTAGGGGCCAACCGGAAGTACGTGAGGTAGTCCCTCATCACCGGCCCTATGGGGATCGTCATCCCCCCTTCAAGGAAGGCAACAATGGGAATTACCACTTCGCCCTCCTGCCTATGTAAGCGCCAATCCCCGTCCTCACTATATCTCAGACCTACATTGCTAGGAATTCGGTAGTCGGCAATGAATTTCTCCATTGCCTCCTCAGTGTGGACATATTTCTTAAACCTACCCATCCCAGTTGACGCCTAAAGGAACTAAGAAAGAACAAGTGAAGGAGAGGGAGTAACGAGGAAGAAAGCTCAGAGAGGGGTAGAGCGACTTACTGGAAAGAGAAGGAGCTCCTCGGATAGGCTTTTTTGGTGCTGGAGATGTGAGTGTATCTAAACTCAAGAAGGACGCGCGAGAATTCTTGATTGCAAATAAGGAACAGGAAGAAGCGGTTCGTATGGGTATTTATACCCCAAATCGAAGAGCTGTGCGGGTTTTCCTGCCCATAAATGTGAAACAAACCTCCACTGTTGGATTGGTAACGCCTCATGAGACGTGGGAAACACAGAGACACCTGAATTTAATGATGGGCACGTTACGCACTCTGAAACGTCAGTAACGTGCCTTGGGCAGATGCATAGACCCCCGCGCTGACCAGGAGTAAGGCTCGACTGGGCATGGAACAGGCCCGAGGATGTCAAAATCCTCCTCCCCGCCCGAGGATGCGTGCAGCAAGATTTTGAGGGGCTATTATGGGGCCTAAAAATTAGGTAGCCTCGGCCCACTCCAAGCCAGGCCCACGCAGAGGATACGAGAGGTGTCCGAGGATGAAAGTGCAAGGACCGACCCCCGAAGAACATATTTAAGGAGGTCCTGCCCTCAGGCGTCCGAGACCTCGGGAAAACATAGGGACCACCCCACCAAAGGAGACTTCTTGGCTGTCCGAGAAGGAGAGGGTCCAGTGCCACGCGTCGGTGACAGAAGCACGGCGAAGGGGCAAGCCCTGGGCGAACTGTCACCTCTGCATTGAATACGCTCATCTAACCCTCCTTCCCGCATTAATGGGGATGTAACCCCTTAACAAGACAACATCGATCAGGGTGAGCCACTTGAACATGGATATGACCTCTGATGGGACGGACAGTCAGAAGAGAAGCCAATAGATGATCAACAGAAGGAGGAAGAGAGATATATATAAGAAATGTGAGCAAAGTGTAAGAGGGGGGTGAGATCAGTTTGGGGAGGGAAAACCTCCTCGGCCATGGGCCAAGGAGCATCCCTAAGTTGTAAATTAGGCTTAGTACCCTTCAATAAAAGAAAAGTAGTTTAGGCTCCGTTGAAGCCGGTGAGCGCCTAAACTTTCGATCCACTCTCTAAAAATATATTGTTGGGGAACTTGGGCTACAAAAACAGACCCTACAAAATGAATAATAATATGTCGAAGATAAAACAATATTTTAATCTCACTAAGTTGAAGGTAGTATTCTATTCGATCATTTTGCCAAATTTTCGTATTAAAGTTATTGATTCTATCTTCTAATAGACGTTTGTATTAGATAATTTATATATATAATCTGCTATTTAAATTAAGAATTCTTCGTCATATGTTATTTTTAAAAGATATTATTGGCCATATAGATGGTACTTTTGGTTTATAAGACAAGATCAACAAAATGTTACTTTTATATAATTATATCTAGACAATATTGCAATGTCATGATGGATAAATTGGTCTTATTTTACTATATAATCTAAGTAATCATGTGTTTTATGAATTTGAAGAGTTATATATTGCAGGATTTATTCATATGTTCATATGATGAAAAAAAATTATTTTTTCATTTTATTTCATTTTATATTTTCACTTTATGATATATGATTTATCGTTTGTGAGAAAGAAAGAGATGTTGATCTATGTTTTGGAGAAAAATAGATTCGCATACATATTAATAGTATTCATGGTTATTAGTTTTTTTTTTTTTTTTTGGGGGTTCAAATTTGGTTATAAGTTAGTATAATAGTTCTTGTAACATCCCGACCCAATTTTATAATTAAACTATGTGTTTAAGTGATTAATTACTATTTTAAGCTACTTTCTTTTTATAATTAATATAACAGTATTTAATAAGCATATCATTTTATAATATCTTTGAATAAGAATTGTAAAGATTATAAATAATTGAAATGACTATTTGTATTATAAAAATATACTTAGTATGTGCAAAATTATATTAAATGGTTAAGTTATGAGATATATATATGTGTGTGTGTATAGTTGTTGGTGTTTTAAATATGTATGATGTATGAGATATTATAGTAGAAATTCCACCCACGTGCAACCAATGGAAATTCAACACACCTAATGACAAAGTACCATGCATGTGGACAAACCCAAAGACCTCTTGGCCGGCCATGCAATGAAAAAACCCCACCAAATCTCTTCTTTGACTTTTCAATGTAACTAGAAATTCCATGAAACTCTCCCTCCCTATTCCCACGGGTCCAAGAAGAAAATCTGAAATTTCTCCCCTCACTTTACTCTCTTTTCTCATAAGGAAAGAGCTAGGAAGCTCTCTTGAGTTCCTTTTGTCAAACTCATGGGTCCACACAACAAAGAAAGATAAGTCTCCATCTTACCTCTTACTTGACTCTCTCCAAGCCAATAGAACAGTCAAGAAGCTCCCTCCTTCTCATGCCCACGGCTCCAACACCAAAAGAAAGAAAACTCTCTCAAGCTCTCTACCTCTAATTCCCCTCAAGAACCATAAACTTGGTAAGGGTTCTAGCTACTCTTATCTCAGAATACACGATTTCTTCATGGAATTTTAGTAATGGTATTTGTGGTTTGTGAAAATAGGAGATCATGAACTTGTAAGTTATATATATATATATGTGTGTGTGTGTGTGTGTGTAAAGTGATATTATTCTTTGTAGAAAAGTGTAAGTGTGAATGCCAAAAAGTTGAAAAAAAAAAGGTGGGCTGTGATTTTCTTCCTTAGCATCCCACGTATCCACCCCATGTCCACTCTCCTTGTTTTATTTTCTTGGCTGCACCAGATCAGAAAGTCCAGCCCCCCTTTCTCTACTCTTTTCCTTGTTCTTGTTCCTTCTTCTTCCTTTGCTCTTACATGGCAGCTCTCCCTCTCTCACCAAAACAATATATCCCTCTCTAAAGAAGACATTAAAAGGTTAACACTAAAATTTCAGCTTCAAAGTTTGAGAGTAAGTAATCAAAACTTCATTTGTTTATTTTTACTTCTTTATCCTCTATTCTGATTTTAGAGGCTGATCTATGATTCTATTTTAGTGATTTGAAAGTTGGATGATATTGTGATCAGCTGAATGCTTATTAACATATTTTAATATGTATGGTATGGGTATAAAAATACCCAATTTCATAAGGCCTATTGTTATTTATTGATGATTTTGTAAGAATATGTACTGAAAATGTCTCTGTGACAGATTTGATGTTTACAACAAGAAAAATATGTATTAAATCATATTTTGTGAATTAGGATGCTAGGAGTAGTTTTTATGAAATCTAAGACACATATGGATGTAATGGAAGTGGTCTCACAGAATTTGGATCAATATAAAAATAATGGTTTAATTTCTAAATTGCATAAATTTCTGTCAGGACAGATTTGAACATGTTGTCTTGTATGATTTTTAATAAATCATTATTTTATGCTTTGACTCCGAAATTTTTATGATAGATACTAGACATCTAGGGCAGTAGTTATGTAAAATTTCATGACATTTGGATATGTGTGGACAGCCCATTTGTATTTTACAAATGGGGCTTTTGCTGCTGAAATGAGCAGTAAACAGAATAGGATAACTCTAACTTTGTGGATTTAATTTTGAAGTTAGGGTGAATGTTTTGAGCTATAAATTAATATGCTTATCTTTTGGTATGTTTAGATCATAGATTAATTTTGTATAGCTTGGTTCAAGGTTTAGTACTCTAAAGGAGAGGTTCTAAACCATTCCTTATGAGTGTTCCACATGCTGTATGTTGCCTTATGAGTGTATATGGTTACATGACCATGCTTATAGGATTTTATGTTTATGCATGCATTATTGCCCTAAGCTCAAAGCACCTTTTGAAATGAAGTTGGCTCTTTTGGAGATATGATATGAATATGAGAATGTGGGTTTCTCTTTAGTTTGGTACATTATGATGTTGATGAATGTATTTTGTGTTTAGGGAACCTCTTTGAGGTGGGATTAGGATTTCCTTGATTCTAAGAGATAGGCTTTGAGATGAATGTGTAAATTTATGATAAGGAATAATGGATAGTAATAAGTTTTGATTTTGGTTTAGGTGTTACTAGTTCTCAAGTTTAAGCTCCTTCGACTTTAGGCTCTTGGTTCCTCTGCTTTCAGGTAAGGGATAAATTATATAGGCATTTTGTAAATCATGAGGTTATTTTGAAGTATATTATGCATTAAAATATTTTTTATTAGAGATATGACATATAATCATTATTCAAATAAAGATATGTTTGTGAGCTTTCGAAACCTTATGTATATGATTTAAGCATATTGATGCTATTACTAATTCCACGAACATGATGTTTAAAGAAAACAATGGAAATGCAAACTATGAATTTCAGTACGATGTATAAGTATGAAATGTTTTCGGGTTATGTTCTCTGGTGATCTAAACTCTACCAGTAGGGGTTAATTACTGGCTTTCTATGAAAAATGTTATATGATTGGCCATTAAGTGGGACTGGCTCTGCTGTACCTGCTCTTATTGGTTACGGCCAACTTGTGGAGGAAGCCAACCTACCTCGATGGTTGGAAGATATGTATTATGATGTGATCCCGGGAATACCTGTCATTGTGGGGAATGCTGGATGCCTAGCACTGTTGTACTAGAAGCCTCCCAAATAAGTATAGATTTATCATATATGGACTAACCAATATGTATTTATGAACAACTATATTGTGTTATTAATTATGAGAGAATTATTTTGTTAAATGCATTGTGGAAAGTTAAAAACTCTCATAAAAAGAAGAAGTTAGTACAAGCTTATATTAAAAAGTTAACAGATATCTGTTTTTATGAAACGTTAAGTTTTATGATTATGAAAGTTATAATATTTTACAAAAAGAAGTTTATTAATCATGAGAGAATTATTTTGTTAAATGCATTGTGGAAAGTTAAAAACTCTCTTGAAAAGAAGAAGTTAGTACAAGTTTATATTAAAAAGTTAACAGATATCTGTTTTTATGAAACGTTAAGTTTTATGATTATGAAAGTTATAATATTTTACGAAAAGAAGTTTATGAAGGAAAGTTTTATTATTCTTTAAGATGCTTCTAGTTTAAGACAAAGCTACCAATTATCTGATTTAAGTTAAAATGATTATTTTGTAATGAAAATATATATGGTGACTTTGTAAGGAATGAAAGAAATTCAATCTGTAAAGTTTTGACAATATTATTCTGATAAGAAAAAAGGAGAACAATTATTTTCATATGAAGAGCATATAAGTTATTACTACAAATAGTATAAAATACTATGCATGAAAAGATGTTCTCTTATCCTAATATTTATAAAATGAAATGAATTGATTTACATGCATCCTTATTAAATTCTCATATATCTTACCTTTACTAGGCTTCGCAACTCACCCTATTATATTTCAGTCAATAGGTTTTAATTTGGAGTAAGAAAGAATTATTTTGTTAAATGCATTGTGGAAAGTTAAAAACTCTCATGAAAAGATGAAGTTTGTACAAGCTTATATTAAAAAGTTAACAGATATCTGTTTTTATGAAACGTTAAGTTTTATGATTATGAAAGTTATAATATTTTACAAAAAGAAGTTTATGAAGGAAAGTTTTATTATTTTTTAAGATGCTTCCAGTTTAAGACAAAGCTACCAATTATCTGATTTAAGTTAAAATGATTATTTTGTAATGAAAATATATATGGTGACTTTGTAAGGAATGAAAGAAATTCAATCCGAAAAGTTTTGATAATATTATTCTGATAAGAAAAAAGGAGAACAATTATTTTCTTATGAAAAGCATATAAGTTATTATTATAAATAGTATAAAATACTATGCATGAAAAGATGTTATCTTATCCAAATATTTATAAAATGAAATGAATTGATTTACATGCATCCTTATTAAATTCTCATATATCTTACCTTTACTGGGCTTCGCAGCTCACCCTATTATATTTCAGTCAATAGGTTTTAATTTGGAACAGAGGGAGTCTTAGTCGAGTTTTGGAATGAGTTGGTTTTAGTTTTAAAAAGTATAGATTCCAAATTAGCAATTTGATGTTTAGTTTTGTAGTATTGTGTATTTTAGGATCTAAATAAAGTGGTGTACCTCAAAGTATTCAGAAATGTATTATGTGAAATTTAGAATTTGAGTAACTGGTGGATTATATTATTTTTTAGTACAGTGTAGATGCTCTGAATGTCAAGTGAAGAGTTATATCAAGAAGTAAAGAAACAAGAATGAATGAAAAAGGGAAGTTTTGCTAAAAGTTTTGTAAGAGTTAAGTTGGTTCTTGTTAATATCAGGTTTAGGCTTGATATTAGCATGTCGGTCATGGTCACAAATCCAAGTATCAAGTTTGGGGCATGACAGTTCTCACACTATAAAATAAAAGATAACTTTTTTATTGCATTGTGTTTTCATACTAATCTTACTATATATAATATCCAACTACAAAATATATTATGTTACACTAAAATAAATAAAAAATAAAAAAACTTCTAATTTAAAACATTATTTCAAATAACAAATATTGACTTTTAAAAAATATAGAATCTAATATAATAATAATAATAATTGAACATATGGACGATGTGGTTGAATTTAAGTGTTGAATAAAATAATATGAGAAGAAAAAAAGTAAAAGTAAAAGATATAACTATAAACACCAAATTATCCAAATCATGCTATGTAATATAATAATATTACATTCTTAAATACTATCTTTTATTCTTTATAATGCAATATGATAAAATTTAACAGTCAAAGTGAACCAAAAAAAATAAAAATAAAACACAATTAAATCGCATCAACCTAAAGTTGAGTTCAAAAATACACAAAAATTTATCAACCTAAAGCAGATATGCAAAAAAAAAAAAAAAAAAAATCCACCAAAAATTGAGTGAGAGAGAGAGAGAGAGAAAATTGTAAGGAAAAATTATGCATATAATGAAAGAGAGAATGTCAAATTTATACTAAAAGGATAATAATAAGAAGAAACAAAATAAAGAAAGATAAAGAGAAAAATGAAGAGTGATATTAAGATAGAGGATGGTGGGAAGATGAAAAAGTAAAGGGAACGCAAAAGGTTGGAAAAAGTGTAAATGTTAAAAAAATGAGTACAATTTTATTTATTTGAATTTAAATAAAATATTATATGTTTAATTTTTTAAAAATAAAAAATAAGAGAAAATATAAATAATTTAATTATATGGAGAATATGGCCGAGTTAAAATATTGAATAAAATGAGATGAGAAGAAAAAAAAAGTAAAAATAAAATATATAACAATAAACAGCAAATTACCCAAATCAAGTTATGTAATAGAATAATATATATATATATATATATATATATATATAATATTCTTATATATTATCTTTAAATTTTATAACGCAATAGGATAACATTTGACAATCAAAAATAACAAAAAAACATTTTATCAATGGAAGAGATAGTGACGAATTTATAGTAAGAGGATGTAAATAAGAAGAGACAAAAATAAAAGAAGATGAAGGGGAAGAAGAAGAATGATGTTAATATAGAAGGTAGTGGGGAGATGAAAAGATAAGGGAGGGAAAAATGTTGGAAAAGTAATGGGGAGATAAAAAGGTAAGGGAGGGAGAAAAGTTAGAGAAGTATAAATATTAAAAAAAATAAATGTTAAAAACAATTATAAAAAAATTGAAAAGAAAAAAAATAATGATATGGACGCTGATATGACTTAACTGGAGCGTAGCAACAATAAATGCTATACTTCAGTTTTTAGATATATATATATATATATATATATTATAATGCAATAAGATAAAATTTAACAATCAAAGAGAACAAAAAAAAAACTAAATCGCATTAACCTAAAGTGGAGTTCTAAAGAATATAAAAAATTATTAGCCTAAAGCAGAGATACAAGAAAAATAAAAATAAAAATCCACCAAAAAATTGAGAGAGAGAGAGAGAGAGAGAGAGAGAGAAGCTTTGTTTTGTGAGAGAAAACTATGCATAAAATGGAAGAGACAGTGACGAATTTATAGTAAGAGGATGTAAATAAGAAGAGACAAAAATAAAAAAAGATGAAGGGGAAGAGGAAGAATGATATTAATGTAGAGGGTAGTGGGGATATGAAAAGGGAAGGGAGGGAAAAATATTGGAGAAGTAGTGGGGAGATAAAAAGGTAAGGGAGGGAGAAATGTTGGAAAAGTATAAATGTTAAAAACAATTATAGGAAAATTGAAAAGAAAAAATATAATGACATGGACACTGATATGGCTCAACTGGAGTGTAGCAACAATAAATACTACGTTTCAGATTTTAGATATAATATATATATATATATATATATATATAGAATAGATGAAATCTAGTAATATTTTGTTATTTTTACAAAGCAGAAAAAATTATGTTATGTTAAATCATTATTTTGAGGTCATGCATTAATCCCATTAATTCAAGAAATAAAATTAATTGAATTGAAATAAATTCACAGGACAATTGCCACTAAATAATTCAATTAAATAACATATAAATTTGACATTTTACAAGCTATTACATCAAACAAACGATGTCATATCTTAATGCTAAAAAAAAATAAGAACTATTAAAAAAGTCTAAAGACATCGGAAAGGAGCAAATTTTCTTGTTCAGATGCATTTGCATGTCTTCCTTAGAGCAGAAATACCATCCACATACAAAAACTAGATCTTCTTTATGAGTTTCACTGCATAAATTGCAACAACCATTGAAATCACTTTATTCAGAATTTCAAAAAATCTCTATCTTGCTCAATTATAGTTTGAGATGTCTCAAAACTCTCATATTTAACTTGTTTAAAATTGTTTTCAGCTTTGGCATTGTTAGTATCCTCTTCTGTAAGACAATAGATCACAAATACTCTCTCTCAAGCACGAGAACACTACAAGAAAAGAGTCTACTAGCGAGGGTAAAATGCCCTCACAAAAATTCAAATATCATCGCAGTAGGTTATTAGTGAGGGCATATGGCCCTCGAAAGCCGTCATATTTGCTCTTGTTGCTAAAAGAGATTTTGCGACCATACCTTCGCAAATAAATAATTTACGAGGGCAATCCACCGTCGGTACTGAATAAATTCGCCCTCACAAATATATTACCAAATGACGAGAAAAGTCAACAACTTATTTTTAGCGATGGAAAACAGTCATTGTTATCAACTATTTGTGAGGACCTTTATACCCTCGCAATTAGTTATTTGCGAATTCCAAATTGGCGGCATACTTTTTAGTGACAAATAATGACATCGCTAAGATTTATTTGTGAGGACTTTTAACCTCTTGCAACTTATTTTTAGCGGGGGGAAGCGGTCGTCAAAAATAACTATTTGTGAGGACCTTTATACCCTCGCAATTAGTTATTTGCAAATTTCAAATTAACGACGAGACAAATAATGATGTCACTAAAATTTATTTGCAAAATATTTTAACCCCCTCGCAATTAGTTAGGAATAATAGTGACGACATTACGCTGTCACTTAAAACATTTTTGCAAGAGGTTAAGGAGTTTCGCTATTCTATTAATTGCGAGGGACTTTGTTGTCACTGTAAAGTTATTTATGACCAAATTTTTATGTCATCAGTGGTAATATTTTATATAATTTTTGAAATATTTAATTATTTATTTATTTTTAATTTATTTTATATCATTTTTGTTTAACTATCATGTTACAATAGTACAATAATTACTAAAAATTGATCCATCGAAAGAAAAAATTCATATAAGTTCAAACTTTAAATTATAAAATATACAAAAAAATCCTGAATTTAAACCTTGTTTTAAACTAAAACAACTAGAATTATGACAGGATCTAATAGTCTTCCTCTGAGTCACCCTCCAAGTTGTTTTCAACCTCTATGTTATTGTTTGAGTTGTCATCTTCATCTCTGCTAGTACCATCCTAAAAAATTTTTAAAAAAAAAAACAAAAAAAAACATTAAACATGAGTTAAAATGAAACAATTAAAGGGAATTTGTATTTATATCAATGCTTCAATAAATAAGTACACATATACCATATCAAACCTAATCATATAATAATATATCATAAATAACAGTAAACTCCTTATGGTCTCGGATAAGCTATAAGCAAGGAAAGTTGTATTGCAACTTACCTTTTCAATAAAGAGGTTCTGAGACTAGTTAAAAAGTCAAGTTTGCTATTCACTGCTTTGTATTTAAAACAGTATGCAGCATCCCTACAGACAACTTATGGAGGCATAAAGCGACCACATGAGCAGTTGCCAGTTCCAGTATCCCTAGACTGCTCAAGGTAACTTTTTTTTTTTTTTTTTAATTTAACAATAACAATAACTTAATTTGATTACTTAAACCACTATCAAAATTAAATATAAATTAAAATAATATGACAATTGTGAAAAACGTAAACCACAAAACACATATGATATACAAAATTAAATACAAAACCTATACACAGCTATCAAAACAGTAGATAGTGTCATAGTCCTATTATTATTTATCAAAACTAAATATAAAATAATATAATATTATAATAGATGCAAGCTGTAAACATAACAAACCAATAGAAAGTTGTAGAAGATCCAAGAGGCAAAAGCATAAGTTTGAGATTGTACCGTGGTAGTTGGATCTATGTTAGATTGTTGTGGTATGCCCATCGATTGCAACTTTTGTGCAAACTTCTCCTCAAGCTTCTCCACAACTTTTCCAAGTTTGGAATCCATTTCCTCTCTAAGACATGCCTCCAAATCTTCTTTTTCTTTTGTAAAATCTTCTTTGCAATGTTTGCTACAACCTTTACCAGATGAAGTTAAGCCGTACACATCATTAGCCTAAATACCTATTCCCATCCCAAGAACACGACCATGACTTGGTTCACCAACCATTTCATGAAAGATCTGATAATCATTTGTCTTAATACCTTCAGAAACAACTTTGGCCTTTATGGCATCTATTTTCTCCTACACATAAATAAAAACCACGTGGATCTATGTTAGATTGTTGTGGTATGCCCATTGACTGCAACTTTTGTGCAAACTTCTCCTCAAGCTTCTCCACAACTTTTGCAAGTTTGGAATCCATTTCTTCTCTAAGACGTGCCTCCAAATCTTCTTTTTCTTTTGTAAAATCTTCTTTGCAACGTTTGCTACAACCTTTACCAGATGATGTTAAGCCATACACATCATTAGCCTAAATACCTATTCCCATGCCAAAAACACGACCATGACTTGGTTCACCAACCATTTCATGAAAGATTTGATAATCATTTGTCTTTGTACCTCCAGAAACAACTTTGACCTTTACGGCATCCATTTTTTCCTACACATAAATAAAAACCACGTGAATACAGAGACGGAGGCATAGTTGGACCAAGGGGGGCAAAGGCCCCCCCTAATTTTTTTTTTCAAAATTCTAGTATTATGTAGGTACTAATTTTAGCAATTTTTTTTTTTTATAAAATTACACTTTACCCTCCTTAACAATACCATTGATTTTTTACGAGTAATGCTATAGCCACAAAATTTTCTACAACACTTTTACAAACTACTGAGTTTGTAAATTCTTATTAGTTTGCATTTAGGCCCTCTTATATCACTTTTTAACTTACCAATAACCACTCACCACATTAGCAATTTGTAAAAAAAGTTTGTAATTTTAGTATTTTCCTCTTTTTAGAGGTCATAAAAAAATTTGATCTAAAATCTTAAACAAAATATACAAGCCCAAAAAAATTAGCCCAACAAATAGCTCGATCCTTTAAAATTTTTTAAATGAAATAATTTTGTTAAAAACACACAAAAATAAATATATAAATAAAACTCCTTAGTAGTTAAGCAATAAAGCCAAAAGACAAAGTTCTACACGCAGCCAACAGCAAAGTCGCCCCCCTCAAATTCCAAGTCCTAGCTCCGTCCCTACGTGGATAATCAAAAGAACAAAAAAACTAAAGTTGATAACAAAATTAAAATTTTGGTATAAGTTGCATACATATAATGTCTTAGCATGATCAGTTGCCCATTCTTTGCCATCCTTCTTTGTGTAAAATTTCTTAAAGCAATCAATGGGGCTAGGCTCAGAGCCCGTCTCAAGATACTGCAATATTTAAAAGAAAAAAAAAACATTGGTAAAGTTATTAAACTATGTAACTACACAATAAAATGTAAAACTATTTGATGATAATATAATATACCATTTTATATTTGTACTTGGCCATTGGTATAGAACCTGTAGTGGAGAAAATTTTAGACTTATTTTTGTTTTCCTTATTTGTTGAACTTGTCTCCTACATGCATTGTTCATACACTAGAACATTAGTTTCTATGAAAATATTAACAAATAATGGTTAGAGAGAGAGAGTGAGAGAATTTATGACATGTATTTCATTTATACTCACCCCCCAATCTCCCTCCATCCATTTATCCACCATCTCTTTCCAAAAAGGTGTAGGAATGAAGGAAGGATCATCCTTGTAACGATCTTTTTTCGCTTTGTACTTCTGAAAAATAGGATTTCTAATGCAAAACATCCAGTCAGAATAGCGGTGTTTCACTGATTCTATAAGTGCCTTCTTGACTTCCTCATCAAGCTGCTTATGCTTAAAGCGTTGAGCTCTGTATTGAGCAATATAAAGTCTCTAGCTCAGAATTTGGTGTTGTCCAAGCTTTATTAAGTTTTTGGTGAAAAAGAATGGTAATCTCTCGAGTGGCTTTTGGTGTAATAATTCTAAAAATAGAAATCAAACATGTTAACAATATCATATAGCTATGATACCATAATTAATTTCAATAAACCAACATAGCAATAAGTCACTCACTTGCCATCGTAAAGCTCAACCTCTATTTGACCATCTTTGGCAATGATGCCTTCAGCCTTTCCTCGACCCCTCTTTTTTCCAGCATTAGTACCTATTGATGAAACAAATAATAATAAAAATTTGATAAAGAACATGTACCTATTGACATAATTATCTAGAATTATGTCAATTTTTTAATAAATAATGCTAGTGTCACAAGAAATTGATTCTTCTTGTCACTTGTAAGAAAAAAAGAAAAGAAAAAGAAGCTCTCCCAATAAGGGAAAGAATCGTATTTAACATTTGTTGTTGATCTCTCACATATTCAAGCACAAGAATATTATTTTAATAGCAAAAGAAATTAACCCCAAAAAAAAAAAAAAAATCATGCTTAAAGCTTTGATTCCAGCTAACATTTAATTTGGGTGCATGGTTGCATACCCTGCTACTAGATTGAAGAATTATTAGGTAGCACAAGAACTTCAATGCTATTAAGGATATTTTATCTCATGTTAAAAATAAAATTCCCACTCACATTATCTAACTAATGAAAATTATACCATGAAAAAAAAACTAGAAGAATTATTTTTCCCTCTAAAAATAACAAAATGATTTTATCAATTTCAGTTGGGTATGATACAACAATTTAGTAGATGTAAAATATGGACATCCAGTTGATAGATTTTAACCAGAATTTAAGCTGCCCCATTTTCATAACTTCTCAAAAGTTTTTTATAGGTAAATGAACCATTCAATAGGCGCAAAGCACAACCCTAGTACACTGGAAATAGAACTTCTTAAAATTTGCATTCGTCGTGAACAATCTCAACAAAAGGTGCATAACAAGAGAGACAAAAACTCAATAAGATGGAAACTATCTTCAGAACATCATGTACCAGAGGGAAATGAATTTTAATAAAAATACTTAACATACAGCATTCAACACTAGTTCCATGATTGTAGAAGGGGCAACTAAAGACAGTATCAAGCTTGTCCATTTTATTACTGAACTTCTACTCCCTCCCCTTCATGGGTCTAAAACTCCCAACATACTAATGTTATTGTTCTATATACATCAATTTCCCTCGACTTTTTTCATTTCATCCTCTTTGATACATCATTTACCTCAGTCATCTTAATTCTTTGAATAAATCAACAATTTTTATCATCAATTGGATCACTATTATGAAATTCAAACTTCTAACAAAGAAATGTGTAAGATCATCAATATTCTCAACCAACCACTTGTAATGATGCTATAGAAATATAATGGATTTGGAACTGTTATGCATGATGCAGATCCTTGGTGGAAGTGCAATAATGAAGGTGCAACCAAATCGCAACATAAATTATGAATATAAGTAAATGCGATAAAAAAAAGGTATATAATGTAATACTACCTATTATAATGGAATTAGAGGCCTGATGTGCTCCTTCATCAATTTGAGGCTCAGATGATGGACGTAGAATTTGTGAGAGCTCCTGTTCAGAAACTTCATTCTGATTAAAGGAAGGCCTAGTTGACTGAGTTTCTTGTAGTTGAGAGTCTTGAGACTCACTAATGCCTTTACCTTTCCTCTTACCTCTCCTTGCCATGCCTACCTACTATTAGAAAAACTAACATGTGTAAACAACACAATGAAAGTAGAATATAAATATGTTAATGCGATCACAAAAAATAAAGAACACTAGCAGTTATGAATATTAATGTGAAATCACACATGAAACACAGCTCTACCTAACTCACAAAGCTTTTACTTCAATGACATTACTGTGAAGAAAAAAAATATATAACTAACAATTTTTTTAGAACTAAATACATGCTCATCATCCTATCACATTGACAAATTGAAACATAAATTTTTAGTTGACAACTATAAAAGGTGCAATTGAGGAACAACCTCAGAACAAATGCCAAACCACCAGATCAACAAATACATAAATAAATGGAGATATTGACATTAAATTTTAGATACAATTTGTATAAACTGTTGAAAAAGAGAACAAACTTAAACCATTGCATAGTTGCTGCACAAGGATAGCTTATTATATGAAATCACCTTGTTAAGAAATTCATTACAATACAAAAAGATATCATAGAATTAAAAAAAAAAAAAAAAAAAAAAAAGCTGCAATGTTTTGTGTTTCACGACTCCCATTAAATCTCACATATTTTGTGTTTCATGAGACACCTGTTCTTTTTTTTTTCTTTTTCTTTTTTTATTATGAACCATACGGCACCTGTTAAATCTCACATTGCAATTGCACTATTATATACCTATAAAACTAGAATCCTATAAACTAGGACAATATTATATGCCTATAAAATAAACCAAATTTGCTAACACTATTATATACCTATAAAATTTCATCAAAAAAAAAAAATTATATACTTATAAAATAAACCAAACGTACTATTCTATCACATCAATCCTTAAGATTGATTCTGTAAAGTTAGTTATTCTTGTAACATTAGTTTATTCAAAGTTAAAGTAGGTCTTATATTCTACCAAAAAAAAAAAAGGTCCTATTTATACAAATAGTAAAATATTATTTTAGATGTGTACCTTTGACTGATGGATCACCAAAAGCTGTAAAAGATTGAGCAAATCTGCTAATAGAAAATAGAAATATGAAATTAGGAATAGAGAGAGAGAGAGAGAGAGAGAGAGAGAGAGAGAGAGAGAGAGAGATAAATTAGAGGCACAAAGAATAAAACTGGCGGGGATAAATCAGTACCTGACACCCTTGTCTTTGGTTTCGTTCTCTAGCCTCTCTGTGATGAACTAGAGGCGTAGCAAAAAACAAGAAATATATAGCAGGATTTGTGCGGAAAATTTTAGCAAAAAGTAGCGGCAAAGAGTGAAAAAATTATGTGAAGTAGCGGCAAAGAGGAAAAAAAAAATCAAAGTAGGAAATATTTTAGGAAATATCTGAAGCTTATTCAAAAATCCTATAACCATATACAAAACCCGTTAAAAATAAAATATAAACCATAAATTAGATATTAAAAAAAAAAATACTAAGAGCATCTCCACTACTACTAGACTAGCCAAAGTTATTTTTGGGAGAGCAAATCCAAAAAATCAACTCCTTTCCTCTTTCTTCATTCTCTCCCTTTTTTTTTTTTTTTTAACAAAATAGAATTCTACTTTAGCCTAATCTAAGTATATATGTGTATGAAGCTTCCTCCTGGAGATTTAAACTCCGACCTTTACCCCCTATACCCCACAAGTATTTATACTTGTGAAATAACCACCACACCACAGGTGTGCAGTCACTCTCTCCCTTCTCAACCGAACTTATTTCTCTCTCTCAAGTGTAACGGTAACACAATCTAAAATTAGAAAAAAAAATTTAATTAGAACAACAAATCTAAACCTTTTTTTTTTGGATGGTGGACCATTATACCAAATACTGACCTTTGTCATCATTTTTACATAGTTATTTATTTCTGATTTAGAAAAAAAAAATCATTTCTCAGTCATATCTAATTAATTGTTGATCCCATTATTTAAATACCGTCTCTCTTGATTTTTCATCTATTATCTTTTTCTTCCTTTCTTCTTCTTTTTTTTTTTTTTTTTTTGGTTTCAAATCCTAGCTTTATAATTAATTATTCTTAAAATCCGTTTTCAAAATTAATTGAACTTGCAACCAAAATTATGTTGTCAATCAATCACTTTCACGTACACAATGGTCATATGGCTTGGCCGGCCATAAAAATTGGTGATTTTACAAATATCCCTCTTGGATTTTCATGTGTGTTGATCTAGTTTTTTTTTTTTTTTTTTTTTTTTTAAATAATTAATCCTTGGAAATTATGCTGAAAAACCATTTTAATATCTTCAAATGTCTTATTATTAGTATTATTATTATTTTGAGATAACAAAATCAAATGATCATTAAACTTTCACAAATGTAAATTTTTTGTTATTTATTTGACATTGTATTATAGAACATAATTACTCCAAAATATAAAAGTCTTGGTCGAACTAATTTTCTATATGTTTAATAATCCAGGCTTAACATTAATAGTACCACTACAATTGAACATTCCTGTGTGTAAGCATGGGTTACATGCTAGTTTAGAATAGTACATGTTGTGGGATACAAAAATTTAATAAGGTAACAATGTCACGTGTCGTATTCGAGGCTGAGGATGCCACTTCGATGTCAAGAAGACCCTACCCTCAGATGGCCAGGCCGAGGAGGCGAGCCTTGACCACGTCAGTGACACATTACCAGAGGAGGTCGCACTGTAGAGGAAGGTCTTCAGGGATGAGGTCAATCTTGTCATGTCTGAAGGGATGGAAGTTACCACCACATTTATTGCACTCCACCAAACCCTCTAGCTACATTTATGTGGAGAAGACACTTGAATAGTGTTATTTAGGTAGCCGCAACTCACGGAAGGTTTGAGGAAACATCTGATGGGACAAGCACTTGAGTAGTGGCCTACGTGATTAACAAATGAAGGGTCAAGATCAACAAAAAGAGGTTATATAACGTAAGAAACCCTCCAAAGGAAAGGGAGGATCTGAGAATCAGTGGAGAAAACACCATAGCAACAAGAACTGGAATTGTAATCAAGTCTAAAGAGAATATATTCAAGAACTACTCTTCTTGGATTTTGCATGAAGCTTGTTTTTCCTTATTTACTTCCCACATGTGAGGGCTACCTCGGTCACTCTTATGTGTGAAAAAAAAAGGATTTTAAACAAAATTTTAAAGGATGTATATTGGATTTTTTGGTCAAGGTAGTCAAAGTTTTTCCTTAGGGGATAGATATAGGGGCGCAAAGGCGGCTCAACATAATTTGGGGCTTAAGACGAAAATTCATGTGAAGCATTTTATATGTAAATATTAATTAAATAAAATTATTTAATACTAATCAAATCAAGGTTAATTTGATGCAATATTAAATACTTAATTTGAAGAATAATACCAACTTAACTAATGCTAATTTCATATAGAGAATTTAATATCGTAGTTGAACCATAAATTTTCATAAAAAGAAATAAAAATATATGTCAATTAAAAGAAGATACTTTATTTTGGATATATGACAATGTATATATCCAAAATGGCACCAAATTCAAAGTCCAACCATTGGACTGGAAGAGCACGGTAAAGAATGGGTATTGGTGAAATTAGGGTGTGATTGGATGGTTTGATTGTGAGAGCAGACCGATCAAAGTATGGGTACACGACATGTAACCTTCATGCACCAATTTAGATTCCAATTCTTACCATTGGATTTGCATAGCATGGTAAAACATTGGTGTTGATGAAATTTAAGCTCAATTGAACAACCTCATCGAGCTCAAATTAAACCATTTTTACATATAAGCAAACCCATCATTTGTTTTAATATTTAGTAGCTGAATTATATTGTTATTTTATAGTATTTGATATAGCTCATTGTGGAAAATTTTCATATTGTTCTTTTAACATATGACATATAATCTTTTTTATTATCTAATTTTGGGGGCTATTCAATTTATGAATTATATCTAATTTATTTCATTAATTAACCTATGTATTTCATATACATACTCTTATTTATTCTTGTTTATTACAAAAAATTATACTAATTGTTTAAACTTTATACCTTATAAGCTTCAAACCACATGCCGCTACATATATTCTAAAATTTAAATTAACAAAAAAAAAAAAAATTCTTATAACACGCAATTTCTTATAAAAAAGTTTTTTGAGCTCAAAACGATAGAAATCTTTTATTAAATGTCAAATATAGTCATACAAAGTAAACTAGTGCATGCACTAGCGCAGGTGGGACATTCACTACGTGCAGCGTAGTCCCAAATAAAACACCACCAAGGGCCATTAAGACCAAAAGAAAGAGAGCTCCATGCCCAACACCGCTACATAGGGGGTGTTTGGTAAGTAATTTCAAACAACAATTTTCAGTTTTCAAACAACATTTTACGCATTTTAATACACTTTTTCACCCACATGTATTTCCACAAAAATTTTTAAACAACAATTTTCAGTTTTTAAACACATATACCAAACGGTCTCATAATCTCTTATAAAACTTTAAACCTTAGCGCCACATGTCCATCAGTTCCCCTTTCCCTAAAAATTTTTTCCACTTTTCCCTCTAACACTCTCTACTCCCTCGGAACACAATTCCCCTTTCCCCCTAAATTTTTTCACTTTTTCCCTCTAACACTCCCAACTCACGCCAACTGACAACACGCAACGCCTTGTTTGCCCACGACCTAGGGTTTTTTAAGAAATTAACTACAAAATCCAAACAATTTTATTAGTTAGACAACGTTTCAAACATATTGCATTTTTAACAATTCGACTTCAGAGAAGTCGATTTCACTGTTCATAAAACCTTTGTACGTACGTTTAATGCATAGAACTCGACTCCAGCGGAGTCGTTTTCAATACAAAGAAAACGACTCCAGTGGAGTCGTTTTCTTTGTATTGAAAACGACTCCGCTGGAGTCGATTTGTTTCAAAAACCCAATACCACACACTTAGCTTCAGTTGTGTTGTCACAGAAGAACCCAGGCGAAGCACGAAGGACGCCGACGAACACCAACCAGCAACACCAACGAGCGAACCCAGCAAACCCAGGCGAAGCACGAAGAACCCAGGTGCCGACGAACCCAAACACCGACCAGCAAGCAGGCGCCGACGAACCCAGCAACACCGACGGCGAAGAACCTAGGCGCCGAACCCAGGCGACGAACCCAGGCGCCGATTCTGACCAAACCCCGAGTCAGGTCCGTTCGACGACTCCAAACACCGACGGCGATCAGATTTTTCATTCGTGGGTTTGGGTTTCGTTGTCATTGCTGTTTGGGTTTCGTTTTTTTTTTTGGATTGATTGGTCGCCTGAGTTTTGGATTTGCAGGTCTGGGTTTTGGATTGATTTCGTTTTTTTTTGTTTGGGTTTCGTTTTTTTTTTTCTGGGTTTCTATGAAGACGACTTCAGAGAAGTCGTCTTCTATATACAAAGAAGACGACTTCGGAGAAGTCGTCTTCTATACAAGGAAGACGACTTCTCTGAAGTCGTTTTCTATACATAGAAAACGACTTCTCTGAAGTCGTTTTCTTTGTATAGAAAACGACTCCACTAGAGTCGATTTCTATGTATTACAAATGCTTAAAAATAGGTTTTATGAACAGTAAAATCGACTCCTCTGAAGTCGAATTGTTAAAAATGTAATATGTTTGAAACGTTGGCTAACTAATAAAATTGTTTGGGTTTTGTAGTTATTTTCTTAAAAATCCCCACGACCTACCCAAAAACCCTTCAGCACTCACCTCTTAAGTCTAAATCCCTATATAAACCCCGAAAATTAACTCAATCAAACAGAACAGAACCCAGTAATAACCCCAAAAAGGACCTGGGCAGGGGCAGCAGAGAAGTAGCAGAAGCAGAAATTGGAACCCCACAGGTCTCTCAAAATTATTATTATTATTTTTTTAAAACAACTATCCTGATAAATATGAATTTATTTAACATATTATTGGAGCTTTTCGCATTGGATTTAGAATTTTTATTTAAACTTTTGGATCAAATCATCTACACGTTGATTGAGAAGGGAAGCCCTGTGCAGAGCAATGGCTGAGGTCGCTTTTTAAGTGTGGTTCCAATTGTGGAAGAGATTTTTGGGGAGATGGGAATCTCGTGAATCGTCGCTCGTGTGAGTGAGAGTGATGCAGATATAAGAATTGAGTCAGTTGGTTGTTGTTGTTGGTGTCTTTATTATTAAGTTTTACAATAACTGTTCGAGACCAAAAAAAAAAAATATTATTTTCATAAGAGCTAGTGGCTTTGAGAGGTGGTAGTAGAAGTAATGTTAATTCAGTCAACAAATGCTTCAAAAGTAGGATTGTGAAAACAAGTTGGTCTAAGCTTTGCACATAATTTAGCAATGAGATTTCTCTTTTGAATATTCGAAGTGTCTTTTTATCAATGGGTTGTTTTATTTGGTGTGACCACTTTGGTCTTCTACTAATAATACCAGTGGAGTTGTCTTTTTCCAACATATTATTATTATCAATAGCGGGGAGTGGTGCAATTGTGTCAGTTTGCAGGCTTATGGAGCTTCTCTTGCTTCTCCATATTGTACCTAAGTTGCAACTTCTTGGAATTAAACTTTTGTGTCAAAGAAAAAGTTTAGCTCCAATTCGTTACTAAATATATAGTTTCTGGTGTTTTATTCTCTTCTTTGATTCTCTTTCTGATTTAATAAAAAATATTGTGCTTCCTAAACCTAATTAAGCTTTGTTTCAAACTTTTTTCTGGATAGACACTGCTTGTGTTTTAAAATCATATTGAAAACGTTCCTAACCACCCAGCCCTTCCATTGAGTGATTAATATGCCCTTAAATAATCTATCTCATAAATCTAAATTTCAAATGTGTCTTAGGCGTTTACATTGTGTATCTTCAATCTTGTAACTGTTTTATGCAATTTTTCTGTTCTGTGATTTACATTGCGTATCTTCAATCTTGTAACTGTTTAATGCAATTATTCTGTTCTTTTTATGCTGCTTTGTTGCATGTGTTTGATAAATGGTAGGATTTTCATAACATTTATGTGTTATAGATCTAGATTGTGCTTCTTTGTTTATATGGAAAATAGAATAAGGTGTTGGATTAAATAGACCCTTTTAGTTAGAGGGGCATGAATCAATATGATCATTGTGACTGCATGCTCCAACTAATTAAGCGGTGGATATGATACGGCGTTTTTGTCGTTACCATCTTGTCGACTTTTGTAAAAATGTGATTGCTAACTTAGAAATAGTGCTTTTTTTTTCCTTGAATAATTTCATGAGTTTGCATTTTTTTTTTCTCCTTCTGTAAATTTATGAGTAAGGTATCTCCTTTGCTGTGATTGTTTCATTCTCAAGAGACCCATGATTTGTGGCTCTATCTCTTTGTTAAAAGATAGTTCCTTAATTAGGTACTTTTTACAAGCTCTCCTTAAAATTGCATGTTAGATACCATCGTATTACCATGTGACTTATACACACACACAATCTGATTGTATTAAAGTCTGAGATTATTTCAATGCTTTGATCCGTTCAAAGTTTGTAGTCAAAACTATTTTCAATTGCATGCTCCATTTGTCATGACTCATTTCACATTCCCTCTTACAATTTTGATGTGTCTATAATGAGCCATCCCCGTGATCAAGTATTAAAAGTCTTTGGATGCCAATTTTTTAACAAAGGATTGAGATGTGCTGTATGTTTACATGTTCATACTTGTAGATGTTGATAAAGAGGGGAGCATAGAATATTATTTTTCCAACAATAATTTTGAAATTCAAGACCATATTTGGATTGAGCAACTTATATATTTGTATATATAAACACTTTATTTTCACAAACTTAACCAGTAATTATTTTATTCCTTATTTATTTTCCTCTTAATTTAATTATAGATAATTTTGGATCATGATGATTATTTATAGCTGTTTCTTATGCTTCTTTTTGGGAAGTCTTCATGCCATTTATTGTATAATTTCAGTCTTTTCATATTATAAATAGCTTGGTTTTACAAGCCCCTACTAACAAGATACATAATTTTATAACTCTATTAACCTTTTTTTTTACCTGACCTTCTTACAGGGTCTTTTAAATTCAAGCCTCTTTCTTTTTTTTTCTTTTTTTCTTTTTTTTCTTTTTTTTTTTTTAAGATTGCTTCCATAGTAGTTCTAATTCAAATATTCTGTTCTCATTTCTCTTCTGATTATGGTCTTGACTTACAATAGATCAGCTGCCTGTGGAGTCTTCCTCTTTCAAGACTGTTATTTGTATCTGTAGATTGGTTGAATTTCCCACTGACAGGTTGTTTGAGGAAATCTTAAGAGTATTGAAGCCTAGTGGGACAATCCTAGTTCATAAGAATCCTCAGTCTACTGTTGGAGAAACAGATAAGGTAATTAATTTGAAGTTTTGTGATTATATGAAAGTTTGAAGTGATGGATTTTAATAGGATTTTCTTATAGATAACCTCTGCTCTTGAGCGCAAGTTACTATTGGCGGGTTTCTTAGAAGTGGGAGTTCTCAAATCAACGGTTCCATCAGAAGTGTCTTTTGGGGTAAGTTTCTGTCTCTAAGCCTGTTTAAAGTGGTACTATTTTGTTCTCTACCCCCTCAATGCAACCCCTTCTAAAAATTAGAGATTTTAGGATGTATATATCATATGGTAAGGAATTTGGCTTTGTTTCCAAAACTGATTATAACTGCATAGCTCCAAAGGCCACGTACTTTATTATTCTTTGAGCCGTGAAGGTGAACCTAGTATATGCAAATCTTATGGTGCTTTGATGCTTGAACTTCAAATGTCTTCCAAAGCAATAAATAGATAGTGAAATCAAAGCCTAATGAAGTTCTTCTATAATTGCTGTGATCTAAATTTATTTGGTTATATTTTCTCATTTTTCCATATGAACCAGCAGTCCATAGGAGTTGCAAGCTGTCAGCCTTTAGCAATAAAAATGACAAATGCTACCTAAAAATCTGCCAAGCAAAATGTTTACCTTTTTCCTCTATGAGATTGGCAGTCCTGTACTATGTTCCAATCTTCACACTCGTACTTTTTTTAAAAAAAATTGTAAAAGGTTTGGTGTTGCTTCTTACAAGATGGCTGAAGCATAAGCATTGATTTTCTTTGCAATTCGCAGGCCTTGATATTGTTTGCAAAAGCTTTGCTAAAGAAGCAGTAAAGAGTGGTTTTTGTTCCAATCCAGTATGAAACTTAGCTCATGTTTGTTTAAAATTGACTTATGAAGATTTACTATCTACACCATCAATGTTAGTCATGATTAATACAATGCTTTAAATGGTGTAGATAAAATGACAGTTGATAAAACTTGGATGCATCTTTCTACTAGATCGTGTACCGAGTATATTAATGGAGTTGAAAACTTTCTTGAGTATGCATTTAAACTTTTGATAGATGGAGATAAGAAAACAACTGTCCGCGTATTGATTGTAGCAATAGGTATCGTAGGACTCAGGATGAGGTCCAGTATCATCTTTTATTTAGGAGTATAAGGAGAGATTATACTGCTTGGTACCTTCATGGGGAAGGTGATAGTGAAGAGGAAGGTGATAGTGAAGTGGAAGGTGATGATGATGACGGTATGCTATATGATGGTATGTTTGATATGATCAAGGATGCTTATCCACAAGTGGTGCGTGGCAGGGAATCAAGTGGAAATGAACCACAAGAGCCAAATGAAGATGCAAAGAAATTTTATAGATTGTTGGAAGAGGTTAAACAGCCTTTGTATCCAGATTGTGAAAAGTATTCAAGCTTGCCCTCTCATATTTAACTTGCTTAAAATTGTTTTCAGCATTGGCAATGTTAGTATCCACTTTTGTAAGACAATAGATCACAAATACTCTCTCAAGCACGAGAGGAAAGAGTTATTACTTATAATGTATTAAAAAAATTCACGCAATTGTGAAATAAAAGAAGCAAGGTGTGAACATACAAATCCATGAAGCATTAAGAAGAAATTGTATGAGAAATTTGGATAGAAATGGCATGAAGGTGAAAAATTGTATGAAGACAAGTCCTCTTATTGGTGGCATGAAAAATAAAAGAAAACCTGGTGACATTATTTGCATGACTCACTTAAGAAAGTGAGGTTCCATAGCTTCACTATGTCACATAGAGTTGTAGAAACGACAGTAAACATTGTGGAATATGTTAATGTAGATTTTACAACATTTCATCCATCAAGGACCATATGTTTTGATGGATAATAGTCCAATGCACAATTGTAGATCTTTTAAACAGAAGAGTTTGCATGCTTTCCCTCACTAAAAACAAACTCACCACGCTAATATATAGGTTTTTGTTCAATTGGAATCATCATCATTCCTTTTGAAACTTCAACATCCTGATCCTTATTATCAATGGTGAAGTTGGGATTTGATTTTAGGGTGACAATTTATAATTAATGCACACATATATATTAAAAGTCAAAATTAGAGAAAATTTAATTAGATTTTCAATTTTGAGTCACGTGTCCCATTTAATTTTTGTACCAAGTGAATTATTGAGTATAAAAAATAAAAATAAAAAGAATCTAAATCCAATTAGATTTCAATTGGAGTCTAATTTTGCGCTATGTGTCTATCTAACTTTTTAATTTTTTGTGGCAAGTAAATTATTATATGCAAAAATTGAAGAGTCTAAATCCAATTAAATTCTAAATCATTTATATATATATATATATATAATGAGAAACCATTACATATTTTAGAAATGTATTATTTACAAAAGTTGTAGGTTAATACCATGTATAATTTGAACCATATAATTGTAATTATTTTTAATTATATTTGTGTATATGCACGAAATTACACACTAGTCTATATGCATCTAAAAGTTAAAGTATAATATTTATTGTTGTTACACTCCAGTTGAGCCACATCCGCATCCACGTCATTATCTTCTTTTCTTTTTTTTTTTTCTCTTTTTCCTATAATTTGTTTTAACATTTTCATTTTTCTTTTTAATAATTACACTTTCTCCAACATTTCTCTTTCCCATACTTTTTCATCTTCCCACTACTCTCAACCTTAATATCACTATTCATCTTTCTCTTCATCGTCCTTTATTTTTTCTATTCATCTTTCTCTCCCTTACCTTTTCATCTTTCCACTACCCTTATACTCAATATCACTATTCATCTTTCCTTTCATCTTCCTTTATATTGTCTCTTCATATTCACAACATCTTACTATAAAATTTTCATTCTCTCTTCCATTCTTTGCATAGTTTTACCTCACAAAAAGGTTATTTCTCTCTCTCTCTCTCTCTCAATTTTTTGGTGGATTTTTTTTTATTTTTCTTGTATCTTTGTTTTAGGCTATAATTTTTTATATTCTTTATAACTCTACTTTAGGTTAATGCGTTTTTTTTTTTTTTTGGTTCTCTTTGATTGTTAAATTTTATCTTATTGCATTATAATATATATATATATATATATATATCTAAAAACTGAAATGTAGCATTTATTATTGCTACGCTCCAGCTGAGTCATATCAATACCAATGTCATTATCTTTTTTCTTTTTAATTTTCCTATAATTGTTTTTAACATTTATTTTTTTAATATTTATACTTCTCTAACCTTTCTCCCTCCCTTACCTTTTTATCTCCCCACTACTTCTCCAACATTTCTCCTTCCCTTACCTTTTCATCCCCCCACTATCCTCTACATTAATATCACTCTTCCTCTTCCCCTTCATCTTCCTTTATTTTTGTCGTTTCTTATTCACACTCTCTTACTATAAATTCATCACTATCTCCATTCTATGCATAGTTTTCCCTCACAAAGACAAAGGCTCTCTCTCTCTCTCTCTCTCTCTCTCTCAATTTTTTGGTGGATTTTTCTATTTTTCTTGTATCTCTACTTTAGGCTAATAATTTTTTATATTCGTTAAAACTATACTTTAGGGTAATGCGATTTGGTTTAGTTTAGTTTTATTTTGTATTTTTTTATTTTTATTGTTAAATTTTATCTTATTGCATTATAAAAAATTAAATATAGCATATAAAAATATAATATTATTCTATTACATAGCATGATTTGGATAATTTGGTATTTATTCTAATGACACATCATGATTTTTTATAGTGCTCAATTTAGATGTTAAACTATTAGATTTTACTAATTTTTGCTTATTTTTTAATCATTTGTAGTGGACAAAGTACTCTTAATAATTGTATTAGAAATATTCTATAATGTCGTTTATTTAGAGAAAAGTAAAGGTTAGCCAAACGAAAATAATTAGATGGGTGACAAATTTTAGCTTTTGCAATTTTACTTTAATCGTTATTATCATTTTATAACAATGCATATATAGAAATTTAATTCTTAGATTTTGCTAATAATTGTTTATTTGATAATTTTTTTTGGGGTGGATGAAATTACAATTTCTACAAAGAAAATAACCTTAATAGATTGTCAACAACAAATTTTTTTTCCTAATTGGTCCAATTAATCATTGTTAAGTTTATTAATTTTCTTAGTTACGTTTTTTGGTGTTTTGGATTGTAGGCAAAAAAAATAAGGTTTGAGAAAGTTTGTTTAAAACCAAAAAAATAATTTTCAAATTTTATATTCTTTTTAATGATTCATAAAATGTTATAAATAACATTTATTAAAAAATGAATATTTTTTTATTGTAAAAAAAATGAATATTTTTAACTTGCCTTTTGAATTTATGAGAAAAATTGTATTGTTTTCATTTTGGTACAACAAAATTTATATTTATGATTTATAATTGTTCTTATATTACATTTATGATTGTTCCTATAATTAATATAAATATGATTATGAAATACATTATTCTTTATTAAATTAGTTTAAATTGTTAAAAAAAAATAATAGAACCACCATAAAAATGATTATCATGCGCAACGCACGGATTCGCAACTGGTATTATTAATAGCTAAGTAGCTCTTAAAATCTAATGAAGCCATAATTTTAATTTTTGGATATGGTTTTCCTTCAAATCAGTTTGGAGAATTTTTTTTATCCCACTATATGACGATTTATAAAACTATTCACTTATATTTTTAAACATATCACAAGACTCATTTAAAAAGTCATGCTGATGGTCTTTTTAAAACTTATTTAATGTGTTGGAGGAAGTTTCAAGTATACTTTTTCCTTAAATTTTTATAGTTCAAATTTTTTTGGAGCCATCAAAACCGTATCATAAGCAGAATCAATAGTACTAACTATTTTATTTACTTTTTGAATTCTGATCCCTCAAAGTGTTTTGTATTAGTACCTGGACAATGAAGGAAAGTGATAAATGATTCATTCGGTTATGCTATTTGAGATTTCTATTACATATATTGGAAAGACTTTTGAGTAGTGTTTTGTTGTCCAGTCTTTTTGGCGAGCCAAAAACTCACTTGTTCACACTTGAAAAGCACACTGTTTCACATTTCATTGTGGTGAGCAAAACTGATCACCATTTCGAATTTCGGTGAAAATAGAAATTTGCTATGGCACTCAGCAAAGAGAAAGGAGGGACAACATATGGGAGTTGGTGAGAGAGAGGAGAGACAACCATAAAATAAATATTTTTTTTTTTTTAAAGTAGGAGTTATAATTTTCATTTTACAAATAAAATCTCAATTCCCAAGTAATGATGTTCCTAAGATTAGCTAATTTATTAGGACCCTATTTTGACTAGGAAAACCTTAAAGTAAATACAATTGAAAACTATTAAATAAATCCTTAAAATCTAAGATTCGGAAATTTATATAAAATTTTAACAAATAACACAAATTGAAACTCATATTCAGTACTACATCAATAATATTACAATTTTATAGTGATGAGAAGCCACAAACAGAACCTATGAACTATTATGTACCTAAAACTAGTGGAGACTATCTGGCAGCATCAATCCTCAACTGGGGCTCAGACTTCACTAGCTGTTGTATTTGAACCATCATCCTCCTCAATCAGGGTTCTAGTGGAAGGCAAATGACAAATAACAGGCAACTGTAACTCCAATGAAGTACTTGTTGAACTATCTTCATGTGGCTCTCTGTGAATTGTAATTTCTTGAAGCTGCAGTGCAAATGTCAAGTCCCATAACACTTCATGCATAACAGGCCTCTCAGCAGCATTTGCTTTCAAACACTTCTCAGCAGTTTCACCGAACTTTTTCAATGAACTAGGCTTGATTTTACCAACAAGCAATGGATCAATAATTTCCTCAAGTTGGCCTTTCCTTTGCCACAGCATCCCCCATTCAGCCAAGCTCACCTGCTCACTCAGAAGCGAGTTGTCAACAGCTGGTCTGGCACAAAGAACTTCAAAAAGTACTACTCCAAATGAGTACACATCTGATTTTGCTGTAAACTGTAGTGTCCTAAAGTATTCTGGATCAAGATAACCAAAACTACCCTTTATTCCCATGGTGAAATGATCTGTATCAGAAACGCCTGACTTCGAAAGGCCAAAGTCACCGACTTTAGCCACATAATCTTCATCAAGCAAAATGTTTGATGATTTCAAATCATGGTGAATGATCCCTCCAGCAGGACCAGTGTGTAAGTAATGTAGCCCCTTTGCTGCTCCCATGCAAATTTCAAGTCTTTGCCTCCAAGATAATTCAAATCGCGAAGATGATCTCTCAGGATTGCCTTTTGAATGATAGAGCTGATCTCTTAGAGTCCCCTTTTCCATGAACTCATATACCAATATCATCTCAGACCCTTCATCACAATACCCTATCAAAGAAACAAGATGGCGATGGCGGATTTGAGATAAGATTATGATCTCCGTTTGGAATTCCTTAAGACCCTGCCCATGGCCTGGTTCACTTCTTTTTATAGCCACTTTCATTCCGCTCCGAAGAGTTCCTTTGTATACTTTCCCAAATCCACCCTCACCAACCAAAAATTTTGCATTGAAGTTCTTAGTTGCATATTTTATCTCAGCAAAAGATATCCGTAGACTGAAGTTTAGATTAGGAGGGAGAGACGCATTAACACTTCTTTCAGTTAACTTCTTGTTAAAACTTGTCCCTCCATAAAGAAGCACTGCCGAACTTTGATCAGACCCTCCTTTCCTGCATTTCAAAACCAACACCACTACTATAATCATAATGACAAATGCCCCACTACTTACAAGAACAATTATTACAGGTGGGCATTTACTTGAGTGGTTCTTGTTTGATTCTTTTATTTTACATGAGTATTTTTTCGATTCACATTCCTTGGGAATGGAACCTGATTTCTTCATGAACTCCATAATCTCCAACCCATTCAAAAAGGCGTAATGCATGGGAGAGTCCTGCCGTGGGACTATACTAACATTTAGAAATCCTGAATCATCTGAGTCAACTACAAAATCAAAGTAAAATGGTGCATCCAGATTATGAGATACTGAATATATTGAATATGGATCAATCCTCTTACCAAAGTTTCTATAGATTGAGAGATTAAACCACAAGTCAGAAGGGAACCACAAGCCATTAGTTGGTTTGGTTACTATGTCACAGAGATGGACCCGAACAAGGTGTGTAGCTTTCTTTGTGACAGGAAAACCCCAAGTTAAATTTAAGAAACTGGAATTGCTGCTATTGTCTATATTCAATAGTCTGGCTGTCTGATACACAAGAGCTGGGGCAATATACTTAGTGACCTGTTCTGGCTGGTAATTAAGTGCTCCGAAATAAGACACATTCGTTGCAGCTTCAGGGGGATTGAATAAGTAACTACCATCTGGTATCCATTTCCTCCACAACTCATCATGTTCAATGATGGGACCTCCAACGTTGATCCTATAGATTGTATGTAGAACCTGAGAGTGGAGAGCACTGTAATTGCCATTACTTCCAGAAGAAGTAACGCGAGGAGAACTATCAGGGATGAAGCTCTCAGGGGCAAGAAAGACTTCTATGGCGTTTATGAAAGCCAAAGAAGACTCTTGAGAAGGTATAAAATGGATTCCAAATTCTCCTTCTGCGATGTCCAGCAAGAATTCCTTAATCAATGGAGAACTACTACTATTTCGGATGCTGAAATTGGTTAAAAGTGAAAACCCAGGAGCCGAAACATTGAATAGAGCATCAGATAGATTAGCAGCAGGTGACAAGAAAACAAAGAAATGAAGGCGTACTAAGTATGTACCATTCTGGTTGATTTCAAACTTATATGAACATGGCTGCCTGTAAATTCTTGCTGTTTGATAGAGAACTGGAGCTGTTGATGAGTTGCTGCTCGTGACATTTTCACTTTTTCCAGTTGAGAAAGAACAGGAATTTTGGTCACCAACAAAGACCCTGCTATCATTGATGGTGGTGTTGAAACTTGCTCCACAGTTGATGAAATACTTATCAGGAACAGTGTAAGCTAATGAGAGAAGGACAAGTGCAGAGAAATGGAGAAGTAAGAGAAGAGAGAGTTGGAAGAGAATCTTTTGAGAGAGAAACATTCTTATGGAGTTTTTGTGAGAGTAGTTGATTTTACAGTGGTTATGGTTATCTGAGGTCCTGAGGATGATATTATAGCTTGGTGATTTTTTTTTTTTTTTTTTAATTTTTTTGGAAGAATTCATATTGAACATGTTAATCGAAGACTTTGACTTAAAAGTATATAAATTCATAGTTATGCGTACATGAAATTGGAAATGGTAAACAGAGACTTTGACTTAACAGTGTTCTGATGAAGAAATTGAGATTTGATCATTATAAACCCAATCAATAGTTAATTTTATGCTAAAATATTGTTTCTGTTCCTAAAAGTTTGCATGGAGCTCATTTGTCATCCCTAAACTCTAATTAAAAAAAAAATGTTATTTTTTCATCTTAGTCTTTTGAAAACATTACACTTTATTTTAAAGAGCTTTTTCCAACAGTTTTGGGATGAAATTTTTTATTTTATTTTATTATAGTTTAAGGACAGAAAGTGTAAAATTTTTGATAATTTAGAGATAAAAATGAATCTTTTTGAAGTTTGTAAAAGAAAATCAAAAGTCATGGATGAAAACAATATTTTAACCTAATTGTTAAGGAAGGGAGGAAATTCAAGAACTTCATTCATCCATTATTAATATTGCCAACATCAATAAATATAACATATCTCCACTCTTGTCCAACCTTGATCCGCAGAATTTGCATTCAACCACAACATAGCCTTTCATAAGTTAACTGCCATCAAACCCCTTACTAACAGTTGAACACCTCTTAGCAAATTTTGGGCAAAGCACCAACTCCCCATAAGCCAAAAATCTGTCATATAGTAAAGAAGCTTATCTGTGAAAGGGTTGTCATGGATGATGCTCAAAATTACAATTGTTTATTAACATCAAAATGGCATCTTGAGTTGCTGCTAATACTTAATAGGCCTAACTAATGAGAGGAATACAAGATAGACATGAAAAATGGCCTTCCCATCAAACATGTGGTGACTGGTGTGTGTTCTCCAGTAACTCAAATTTCAACCAATTAACTATAAAACAACTAACAACTAACAAGCACACATTCAAGTTTGGGGAAAAACATTATATCATGAACTAAATAACCTCCAAAGCTTCCAAAAATATGTCATTGGAAGCTCATTTCCTCAGTCATTCACAGTCACAGTCATCCCACCAAGGTTCAAGGATTGAGTGCTGGCTGCCAACAATTCAAGGCAGTGGTCATGGGGTAAAATGTTTAGCAGTGCTTAAAGCACATTATATTTGTTTGTTTATGAAAAAATCAAGTTTGAGCCTCAATTTTAGACTTTTTTAATAAACAAGCTGAGCTCAAGCAAAAAAATTGATCATGAACAAATTGTAAACAATAGGGCTCAATAAAACATGTCTAGCCTAGGGTTGATATAAACTTGATATGGGCTTAAAAAATAAACGAATATCTCATATTAGGCATTGAGAGTTAAGAGTTAAGACCACTCATCCAAACCAAATGGATTTGATAATATGTTTAATATGTGCATGGTAACATACTTGTGTTGGATCTCAAGATCAAGAGCTTAATATTGAGCTCGAGTTTGAGTATGATATTTGCTCAACTTGACTAATGAATCAAGAGCCAAGCCGTGCTCTCAAGTTTTTGAACTTTTTGACAAGCGCAATCTTGAACAATGTTTGTTAACTTGGTTTGAGCTTGAGCCACGTTTAAACATTTTACTTTGGTTGTCGAGCTAAATTTGAACATTCAATACTCAACAAAGCTTAGCTCATTTACAACTTTATGAATAGCAAATTAAGAGCTTGTTACTCGGAAGAACAACTTTTTTTTTTAAATGTGGGTGTCCAAAGCTTATAGAACACTTGTGCAAGTGTGTCTAGTCTCATATCTACTCACACACACACACACACACACAAAACAACCATACAAACAAACAAAACAAAGCAAAACAAAAAACAAAAACAAAAGATATTATTAGAAGTAATCATTTAAAAATGACCACAAGATGCTACATAGGAAATTACAAATAAGTGAAAGAACTTAGGGTTGTGGAGTCATGAGGTTTATATATATATATATGAAACAGTATTTTTTTTTTTTTTTTGGAGAGATTATGAAAGAGTAATATGAGTTAAATAATGCAAAGATACTACAAATTTTATGATATAAACCTTACAAACTAAGATGTTACCAATTAAAAAAAAAAATTATTAGAACATTCATTTATATTATATTAATAAATTGGCACCAATCATTTTATTGCTCCGTCAATTTATTAGTTTTAGTTTTTTGGCAGTATAATTTGTAATGCCTTCATCACTCAATATAGTAACAACACTCAATATAGAGTTACGCTGTCTTAAAAGTACATATATTCATGGATACACGTATATCAAACTGAAAATGGCAAGCATAAAGGATCTGATTTAATTCTGTGTTTGGACGAAGAAATAAATTAAGATATCTTTATTCCCATTTATCACAAATTTCAAGCTAAAATATTGGTTTCGTGAACTTTAAAGTTTGCATGAAATTTATTTTTTTATCTTTTAAACTTCAAAAAAAAAAAATTTTTCTTGCTCACTAGATTATTAAAAGCTTTTTAAAGAGTTTATATATATATATATATATATATATATATAGTTTAAGGAGAAAAGAACCTTCCCGCAATACCAATAAACGATACAAAGTATATCGTTTTCAACAGTATATGGAAGTTTGTCCTAACAGTACAGTAGATTTGATTTTCTGAGAAGTACGATACAAAACAAGATAGCTACAAGCCTACAATGAATAATTGAGGTACACTTTTCCTTTTTGATAATTTAGTCCTACAATGAATAATTGAGGTACACTTTTCCTTTTTGATAATGTAGTCCAAAGACAGAACCAGGACTCGAATTTGTGGGGGCAGAAGTATAAAGCCAAAGTTAGGTTAAAGACTTATTCAGCAAAAAAAAAAAAAAGTTAGATTAAGGGCCGTTTGGATTGAGCTTATTGTTGCTGAAACTGAAAACTGAAAACACGTAGCAAAATAATTTTTAAATGTGTTAATAGTATTGTGGGACCCATTTTTAATATTTTTTATTGCGTGAACAGTGCTGTAAACAGTGCGTGAACAATATTTTGTTGTAAACAGTGCGTAAACAATATTTTTTTCCCCTACACAGTGAATTCATGTGCCTTTACTGTTCACTCGCTGACCCAAAAAAAAAAAAGGAGGAGAAAACGCAGGAACAAAACGTGTCGCAGGAAAACGTTGAATCCAAACGGGGTCTAAGACTTGGTGTTGTGGTGATTTTTCAATTTTCTTTGAAGAATTTTCAAAAATTGAAACATTAATAATAGGGTTTGGCAATGTTTGAACATCAACATCAGCTTGCAAATAATTTTTATTTTTTCTTTTGAAAAAAATCAAACATTGCAATTAATTTTCTCATAATCTACAAATACAAATCAAAGAAATGTTGATTATTCTATATTGAATAGTTCTATTGTGTCATAAATTAGTCTAAAAAAACGCCAAACAAATCGCACAAGTCACAATAAAATTACTAATGATAATTTTTTGGATTAATTAAACAAATGTTAAAGAAAAAAAACACATTGTCAATTATGAACCTAAAAAAAACACATTATCAATTATTAATGTTTATTAGGTTGAGTGCACGGCCCTTATGAGGTCCAAGTCACACTTTAATATTTCTCACATAAATTAGATTGTTGAACAAGCGTTGAAAAGTCCAATTTTTATTATTTTATTAAAAGAATTGTGCGTGTAACTTAAGTTGAAGCAGAAAAAAACTTTTTGAAAAAAAGGGATAAAGAAAAAACAAAGAGACACACCAGTTCCATAAAAAAAAAAAAGAGACACACAAAACAATGAGAGAGACGAGACATCACAGATTAAGAAATAACTCAAATCTGCTATGATCCGATCAATTGAATGGAAACAGTTAGTCGTATTCGAGGCAACACCCCTCCAAGAAAAAGTAGAAAGGAAAGGATTTTTAGGAATAATATTTGCTTGCCTCTTATTTCACCGTTCATGGTTTAAATACATCAACAGGACTAATCCAAATAAAAAGATAACAATCAACCTTATCACTTATCCTACCCAGGAAACAGAATGAATCCTATCTCTAGGAAGTTTAAATGATAACAACAACCTAAAAACATCCTAATCCAAATTATTCAAACACGAACACTTGAGGCATTTATCTTCAACAGCTACTAAGTTGTATTATTTGTTCCCTTGGCATGCACATGCTCTGCAAACATAGCATTCCCTTCCCTTAAAAATTGAATCTTGTCCTCAAGATTTAGGTAAGGAAATTGACGTTGTAAATCTGTGTAGTGCTCCTACATGGCATCCTCTTTAGCAAGGCCAGTCCACTGCACCAGCGCTTCCTGCAAAATCTTCTTGCCTGACTTAATCCAGCGAAAATCCATAATTCTTTTAGGTTCAGGCAGCACCCTACCATCCTCTTTGATTGGTGGAAACTCCGCCACAACACGGTCAAAGCTTCCTAATTTCTTCTTCAGCTAGGACACATGAAAAACAGGATGTATCCGTGATTGCTGAGGCAAGGCCAACCTGTAAGCCACCTTCCCAAGCCGCTCCAACACCTGGTAAGGCCCGTAGAAACGAGGCAAAAGATTCATATTACTCCTGGTGCAAATGGTGAGTTGACGAAAGGGTTTTAATCTGAGCTAAACAAAGTCACCTAGTTCAAACTCCAATTCACGGAGATGTCGATCCTCATTAATCTTCATTCGATTTTGTGCCATCACCAAATTTTCCTTCAAGTGTTTCAGTATTTCATCTCGTTCCTTCATGGATTGCTTAACCTGAGCTACTAGCGTGAATTCGTGTTCATAACTGTGAACTATGGCAGGTGCTCTTCCATAAACCGCTTCAAACGGAGTCATGTGAGTGGCAGTGTGATAAGAAGTGTAGTACGTACCAATACTCCATCCATGGTAGCCATTTGAACCACTACTTTTGCTTGGTACCTACAAAACAACAAAGGTAAGTCTCAAGGCAGCAATTAAGTACCTCAATTTTCCCATCGCTTTGGGTATGGTACGTCGAGCTCATACGTAATTAAGACCCTTGCAACCAAAAGTACTCTGCCCAGAATTGGCTCGTGAAACCAGGTCTCTATCCGATACAATTGAGCGTTGCATGCCAAGAAGGCGCATGACTTCCTTAACAAACACTGCATCTACTGTTTTTGCCGAATAAGGATGCTTTAAGGCAATAAAGTGTCCATATTTAGACAATCGGTCCACCACCACTAGAATAACTGAGAATCCATTGGACGTCATTAGGCCGTCGATGAAGTCCATGGAAACATCCTCCCAAATACGGTCAGGTATTGGTAGTGGCTACAACAACCCTGCAGGAGAAAGTGTGTTGCTCTTGTTCCGCTGGCAAGTATCACAACCCCGAATGGAATCTTGAATATCCTTTTCATGCCAACCCAATAGAAATTGGATGCAATTCTCTTATAAGTTCTGAAAATACCAGAGTGTCCTCCCATGGGTGTGTCATGAAACTCATGGATCACTACCATTTTCTGAGAAGAGTTTGGCAGCAAAACTAAACGGCCTTTGTTCCATAATAACCCATTTCTTTCTACCAGCCCCGGCACACTGTGAGTCCCCTTTTGCATAGCCTCCTTAATGCTTGACAATTTGGGGTAGTGGCGTGCTTCGTTGCGGATCTCTTCATGCCACGTTGGTTGTTGATAGGTGATAGCACTCAGCTCTCCATGCATCCTGGAGAGAGCATCTGTTGCTTTATTCTCTCGCCCAGGTCAATATTTGATTTCATAATCGTATCCCATGAGCTTTGCAATCCACCTTTGCTGGTCCATAATGGCAATCCGCTGTTCTAAAATATATTTCAAGCTGCTATGATTAGTTCGAATGCCAAAGCGACGCCCCAACAAATAATTATGCCATTGATGGACTGAATGAACAATTGCCATGAGCTCTTTCTCGTATGTAGATCGTCCTAAGGCTCTACCCATGATGGCCTTACTGAAGTAAGCCACAAGTTTGCCTTCTTGCATGAGAACCGCACCTAAACCACTTCCTAAGGCATCCGTTTCAACAATAAATTGCTTAGAGAAATTCGGTAAAGAGAGCACTGGAGCTTGTGTCATGGCGCACTTGAGATTGAGAAAAGACTCCTCTGCTTGTTTTGACCACTGGAAACCATCCTTCTTCAAGAGCTTGGTAAGAGGGGCTGTAATGGTGCCATACCCTTGAATAAATTTCCGATAATACCGATCAATCCAAGGAATCCAAGGAAAGCAGTGGTTTTCGTCGGAATAGGCCAAGCTGATTTTTTTAGGATCCGCAAAGACTCTTGCTGCACTAATGATATGGCCTAAGTACTCCACTTCCCGTTGCCCAGTTAGGCACTTGGATTGGTTGACATACAATTGGTTATGCAACAAGATAGTAAAAACTTCCTCAAGATGAGATAAATGTTCAACCCAATATTTACTATAAACCAAAATGTCGTCAAAAAATACTAGCACATACATCCGTAGTAAGGCTCAAAATCTATCATTCATCAATGATTGGAACATGGCTGGAGCATTGGTGGGTCCAAATGGCATGACAAGAAATTCGTAGTGACCGTCATGAGTGCAAAAAGCAGTCTTGTGAACGTCCTCAAGTTGAACCCGAATCTGGTGGTACCCAAACTTAAGATCCAGTTTGGTGAAATACGACACACCATGCAGTTCATCAAATAACTCATCTATGGCAGGAATCGGATATCGATCCTTAACAGTCACACGATTTAAATCTCTGTAGTCGACACAAAATTGCCATGAGCCATCCTTCTTTTTCACTAATAGAACAGGGGAAGAGAATGGACTCGAGCTTGGTTGTATAATCCCAGTGGAAAGCATCTCCTTCACAGCCCTTTCGATCTCGTTCCTTTGGATGTGAGGGTAGCAGTATGGCCTAACATTAATAGGTCCCCTGCCATGTTCCAAGATTATTTTATGGTCATGGCTTTGTAGGGGAGGCAGAGTATTAGGAATGCAAAATATGGGCTTGAATTGTTTTAATAATACCTCAAGCTCTTTGGTTTGGGCTTGGGCCAAGTCCACCTTAGTATCATAGATAGGCCCGTTGATAGTCATCTCGTAGGTTTCCAATCCACTAGCTAGAAGCTTTTGGATGGATTGGATAGTGTCGTGTGTCACCTTCCGCGTATTGTCTCCTTGCAACACAAACTTTTTGTCTTCATTCCAAAACTCCATAGTGAGATTACTCCCGTCATGCAAAACTTTTCCAAGGCTTTGTAGCCATTGCATTCCCAAAACAACATCTGAACCTTGATAAATCCAACGTGACCATCCTCACGGTTGTCATTCTAGTTGGTTTCATTGGTCTGCTCAGCCCTTGCTTCAACCTGTCGTCCCATCTTTGCTATAGCATTGGAGAAGGCATCTATACTCTCACGTATTCCTGTCAATTCTTCCCGCTGGTCATCAACCTGCCTTCAAAGTGAATGGCTACTGACTTCTAGAGCAGCCAGTCGATCATCGTTGGTAGTTGATCATGTGGATGGTGGTGGGTTGGAAGTTATCTGGCTCTGATACCAAATGATATGACCCAATCAATTGAATGGAAACAATTAGTCATATTCGAGGCGACAACCCTCCAAGAACAAGCAGAAAGGAAAGAATTTTTAGGAATAAAATTTGCTTGCCTCTTATTTAAGCGTTCATGGTTTAAATACATCAGGACTAATCCAAATGAACAGATAACAATCAACCTTATCATTTATCCTACCTAGGAAACAGAATGAATCCTATCTCTAGGAAGTTTAAATGATAACAACAACCGAACAACATCCTAATCCAAATTATTCAAATACAAACTATCCCTTAATTCCAACATATCTGGATCCTAACAAACACTTGAGGCATTTATCTTCAGCTACTACTAAGTTGTATTATTTGTTCCCTTGGCTTGCACGTGCTCTACAAACATAGCAAGATCAATGAAGATAAATCAACTGATCGAGAAGAGAAGACCATACCTTAGCCAACTCAACTAATGGATGTGTGTGAAAAGTAGACCAAGCTGAGAACCTGCAGCAGTGAGCTTGGTGACTGGTTTGTGGATCTGATGTCAAAGGCAGTGAGGAATGGAGGAAGATTGAGAGAAGCGAGGCAGAGAGAGAGAGAAATTAAATGGGTAAAGTTGGGAATTTTTTATTGTTTTGTTTTTGTTTGGACTGGATTTGTGATTTATTTTGTAGTTAATTTTAGTTTGTCAAAAGGTTATTAATGTTGTTCTTGAGGCAAACAGTTCTAATGACAATTGACAACCAGCTTTCATGCATGAAATGATCAATGGTGCATTGAGCAAGCCACTAAAATATATATTTCATAAGATGAGAAAGTTAATAAACATGAAAACCTATACTTCACTCGAATAATACATTTACTTCACAGGTACAAAGTACAAACTCCAAAATTTTGGTTACAAGAGCGATATTCCACTAACAGCCATATAGAACTAGATAATTGAATTACAGTACATGTATTCATGAAACCCCAAGGGGTTTTCCTCCTGACCAACAAAAACCTGATACCTTATTTCTATCACAGGAAAGAATCGAGGGTGTTTTTATAGTATAAAATGGGAAAATATGGGGAAGGAACAAAAATATGTGAAACAAATATGGATCAATGGAAACCAAATCTAAGTAATCACTATTCAACTAGGCTTTTGCAAATTTTCAGGCATCATCGGTATTTTCACTAGAAGGCGTTCCAGCAAGCCAACCCCACATGCCGCCTGAGCCCTGCTTCTGTTTTGCATTCAAGGCAGCTTGTTCAGATGCAGCTTTTTGTCGCCGAAGGAGTTCCAGTTCCTTCTGCAATGTCTCCATTGTTTGGAGCTTCTGCCGTAGCTCTGCAACATCAACCTGTTGGTTCAAAGAGTAAATTAGCAGATGAACGTATTCCCAAATTTGAACTGAACAATCATACTCCCTAACTTTTCAAACTTATTATATCTATGACTTATTCCACTTAATAATTAAACGTCCATGCTAGAGGAGCTCAAACAACCATTGCGTTAATTGAAACATTATTTTTACTGTTTCATTTTTTCCTAAAATAAAGCATGACTGCATGTTCTGCTCAATTTTATATTTACAATTTCCAGTATTATATTATTCTTTCAGAAAATTTTATTTCCCTGAATAAATAGCAAATTAGATTAGGTAGAATGCCAATGCAACTAGCAAAGTGATCAAACTCCTAACAAACAAGTTAAAGACAATATTCTTTACAGGATTTTTTGGGATAATCTAGTGCAACTGAAACAACTAAAGGCATGCATACCTCTAGTTTGAAACATCTAGACTGCTCAGCTGCAAGTTGACCACGCACAGATTGGAGCTCCTACAATGAATTGAAGGCATAATTAGGGAAGGGGCAAAATATTAAACATTATACTGACAATGGGAAATAGTATTGTGCAACAAATAGGAGCAAATTAAATTGTTTTTTTTTTTTAGTAGGAAAACACAAGACACACACCCATACAGGCTTGCATCCAAGACTTTCCTTGCGGGCCAAATAGCATTAGCAATAAGTTTTAGTTTATAGGGTTTTTTTTTTTTTTTTAAAGATTCCTAGTAACCTGCAAAGGCCATGATTTGCCCTCCTTAATAAAAGACAAATTTCAGAAATATTTCCCGTTATAAAACTAAATGCCATGGTATAGTTGCTAGCTAGCGTTTCACATCTTTTCTCTTGCCTTATCTTAGCAAAATGCGTAAAGTGTAAAAGTATAATGAAATTCACTGGATTGCTACCCCCATTGGAACCAAACAATTTGACTAAAAGCTCCAGCATTTTCAATACAATAATCCCCAATTATATGTTCATTTTGAAAGGATTTTCACCACAAAACACAGCTTGATTGTTAAATTCAGCATAACTAGTGCAACCAACCATCATCAAAGTGAAAACTAACTGGGTTCAAGCATTCTCCATGCTATCTTCTTCCATATTCATAAAGGACAATGATTCCTGCCAGACAGCAATTAGAGCTGCAAGCTACTACAAGGAAAAGTGCACCACCCCCCAAAAAATCCTTCCCCTAAAAAAAATCTTTACATCACTTACCAAAACTAAATTCATTATTGCTAACGGAATCCATTTCACACAGTCAGAGCCTCCAAATGCATTTCCACCAAAAGTTCAAAAAAGTTTATCATCTTGTTTCATAGACCACCATTCCTACACTACTCTTTCCTCACATTTTCAAAGGGCAATTTTGAAAAAATAAATGACACTAAGTGTGCATCATACTGCATTAAAAAAATCTCATTAAAGATTCTGCATTTGTCAAAGAAGAAACTTAATAATAGACAGAGTGAGAAATTATATAAGCAGTTAAGTGCTAGATACCTTGTATAGCTCAGTGTTACGATTCTCAGCCTCTGATAACTCTTGCTTTAATTGAAGAGAGTGCATATTCTCTTTGCTGAGCAATGATTCTAATTCCTCTTTCTCTGACTTGAGGGTTGCCACAAGATGTATATTGCTGTGCTCACCATTGGATTTCTGCATGAAAACAAAAGTTTGTATCAAAAGTGGTAACATGAAAGCATTGCAAGCAATATACGGTTCCCAAGCTCCCCCCACCCCCCCCCCCCCCCCAACCCCTTTCCAAAAAAAAGGTTACTACAAGGTAAACATAAATGAATATTAGGAATTGTTTGGAATTCAAGAGTGGCATATAATTATGTGTACTTTGCAGGATTTGAAAGGAAATGATAAGCCAGTGCTCGTGAGAAATGTATCTAGCAAATTGTTTAAATATTCAAGATTGGATCTGCAGTATCATGGAGCAATTAATTTCAGCTCTTATTTGGATTTTTTTTTTTTTTTTTTTGGGATAAATCTTATTTGGAAAAATATACAACGCAGTAATTTCACTATCTTTCAGAATTAGTTTGCCATATTCATTAGACTTATCCTGATTATAGTCAAGAAGCACTAATTGACAGAATGCATCATATCTAAATTCAGTGGAAACAGTGATATGTATAAGAGTGTATCTTTTATGCAAGTTTGTAATCCCCATATCTGGTAGGATCTATTCTCCATGTTGCCAAAAAACATGGCAGATAGCATACCAGCATATTTTCAATGAACTAAAACAAAGGCCAAAAAATCAACATAATTTGCTAGATTACATACCACAGGCTCTGAGTCAACATTGTCCATAACAATTTCCCTAATTTTCCCTTCTTGACCTGCCTCAAACTCAGACTCCGGATCTCTTGTAGCATTTGTAGCATTTGTAGCATTATGCACAGCAACACTGTCTGGGACAGGAGTTTCTATTATCTTTGATTGCAAGGTCGATTTGTGGCTTGGTTTAAGAACGTTAACCTAACAGAAAAAAGCAAAATCAAGAAAGAAAATTGAGCAAGCGCAGAAGAAGCCACAGCTACAACTTAAAACTGCCTTCACCTCGCTGTTGTAACGACCATTATATCCTCCAAAAGAAACAAGTACGTCTTCGCCATTGAAGGAGCTTACAGCCAAACTCAAACCCTGCAATAGAAGGCAATTATAAAGCAACAAGGGGTCAGGATGACTTCCCTCCAAACTGGCTAAGATTTTTGTCAAAACCCGTTCAAATTATTTAATGTCAATACATGTAGAACAACATGCTCTTCAGCTTAAGTAACAAGCGCAAAGCAAAGCACCTCACTAGCAACTGGAACTCGTCCTTGAACAGTTGTTACTACTGACCAAACAAGTGTAGACATGTTGAGGACAACAGTTTCAGAGACTCCTGCAAATAGCCAATTAAAGTGAATGGAAAATAAGGGGCACTTCCACAAAAACCACAAATTTTATTCTCTACTTTACTTAGAAACTAAAACATCGATACATTTCAGACCAACCAGATATAACATATAATCAATTTAAACCCATCTGCTCCCCCCCACAAAAAAAAAAAAAAAGGGGGGGGGGGGGGGGGGGGGGGCGCAACCATCATTCAATGGAACAAGTACAATCAGAAATTTTTCTGACGCTGGGGAAACAAATACAAACTATTATCAGGGACATGAAAGATTCAATGCTCTGATGCTCTTCCAAATACTTTTAATGCTTCAGCCGTTAATTTAAAAATCTTATCCCACATTGAATGCTTGTCTAATTAGGCTAATAATTTTCAAGTATCTAACTCATTCAAATTGTACTCCATAACAATAAACCAGATTTCAATCAAGTTTCATGTCAAAATATTAAACTCATAGAATGCATACCACTCTTATTGTCACCACCACCAACAATGAACCAATTCTCCCCAACTGTCACACCTGCATGTCCAGCCCGTGGAGTAGGAATCTCACCCTGTTGTGTGGGTCTAGACCATTCCATCTACACAGTTGAAATATATGAAAGATAAAAGATAGTCCCAGTAGACAACAAGATGGAGACAAGGGAAGGACAGCCATCTTACAGCTTGCAAATCAAGGACATGTAGATCATTGAAGCAAGTGGCATGGGAACCACCACCAAAGATCAGAAGGTAACGCTCAGCATGTACTGCAGCAGCATGATCAGACCTCGGAGAAGGAGGCACCCCCCTGTATAAAAATTAAATATTGATAAGCCCAAAATTTCATCTAAATAAATATATACTTTTATATTCTATTTCAATCTAGAGAACAGTAGGCAGAAGGTAAACTATGAAACAAAGATATATAGTGCATGGGGAAAAAGATAATGTTTCTTCTCTATTTGTTAAAAGTAAGCCATTTAGATATAGGTGGAGGTAAACTTGAAGTATCATCATGGTGCAAAAGCACTTTATAACTACCACCACATAATGCCAGCAAATGCATCTTGCATATTATCAACAGGAGTATGCAATGTTGTTAAAAGCGCACTTAGGCATGCTTAAAGTTCAAAGCTCAAATCCCCAAGGTCTAGGCACTTTGCTTGGCTGAAGCGAAGCTCATTTAATGAAGCACCTTAGTCAAGCTTTTTTGGCGCTTTTTGAAGAAGCAGAAAGCAAGCCTAGGCACAACTTTTTCTGCTAAAAAGTCTATAAATCATTCAAATTAATTGCTCAATCTTGAAGGAAATGAGATGAACCATTGAATATTATACAAACACTATTCTTAAGGTGTTAAATAACACAAACCATTGATATTATACAAACACTATTCTTAAGGTGTTATATTACTCAAGAAATTTTTTATTTATATGTTGAATATGAATAAGGTTAATTTACTATTCTTGTGCTTCTTGTCTTTACCTTCTAGATATATTTTGTTTGAAACATAAACGTCATTTGATTGTATTATCATAATTATGTATTTTTTAGAAAGTATAAGAGAATTATATAAAATGTTATGTTTGAACTTCTGATGACTATATTATTATCATATTCTCTATTGATAATTGTTTTCAAATTTACTACCAAAAAAAAAAAAAATTAATTGAAATAATTTAAGAAAATTTGAACTTTCATACTTTAGACAATTCCACTTACCTAATTGGTAAAATATATAACTATTTTGAGTTTTTATTTTATTTTTATTATATATTATGAATATTTCTATTAGTAGACGTTATATATTATATTTGAAACATGTGTGCTTCACTTCAATCAGGCAAATGCTTGTGCTTTAAGCTTTGTGCCTACAATTCAAGAGGCCTATGTGCCTAAGTGCAATTGACTCTTTAACCAACACTGGGAGTGTGTTTGTCTGAGAAGGGAACAGCTATCATTTTAATTGTTCTAAAATCAAATGATTATGATCATAATTTGTCTTTTGTATGGTTGCCATTAACAAACCAAAAAAAAACACCCTCCATTGCCTTCTAGAAAAAAAGGAAAAAATTGGTTATGAAATTTCCAGAAACTGAATCGTCTTACACTGCATCTATTTCAACCCAGACAAAGAAAACAAAAAACACCCTTCCACCCCTTCCAAAAAAAAAAAAAAGGAAGGAAAAAATTGGTTATGCAATTGCCATAAATTGAATTGTCTTACACGGCATCTATTTCATCCCAGGTCAAAGTTTCTAGGTCAAGAATATGAAGATCATTTAAGAGAGTTCTCTTTGCATCTTGTCCACCAAAAATTACTAAGCTGGTCCCAAAAAGAGTCACTGACAGACCTCCACGTGATACCTGAAAAGCATAAATAGAAGTGAGACAATATTTACAACACATAAGAGAGCACCATAGTTTAAAAACTTCCAAGCACATTCTTGTGATTTCCTATAAGGAATTACGAGTACAATCCAACACTTCATCATACCAGTTTCAAAATGCCAACCAATCTTGTTAAAACCAAAATGAAAATTAGAAATTTTATTTTCATAGTTTCTTTATAAACAATCAATTCTGAAATGGACAACAAGCCTTGAATTATTGAATTTCCAACTGGTTTAGGACTATTCACAACCCATAAGCTGATTTTAATCCTTGCGGAGAAAAAGAATAGCAAACAGCAGCCAATCAGCAACTCTCCAATTTGAGATTTTGAACTACAGCAAGTGATTTCATAATGTTGATATTCAGAAATTTATCAAAGATTGGAAAAGAAAAACAGATACATACCGGAGCTTTGCCATAAGTCTTTAGCGGTGACCAAGTATTAGATTGTAGATCAAATGCCCTCACTGTCATGAGAATGAAGAATTGTTTAGAAATGGTATGATGAGGAGATAGTGCATGTCTTCAGTATTATTGTACCGAATGGCTTGCATAAGTTTTGAGCTTTTTACATCATATACTATATAATAAAAGTTGCATTATTATATTTTCTTTTCTTTTCTTTTTTTTGGCTATGTGGCACATTTTGAGCACATTAAAACTATTAATATAGTTTCCTCTAAGTGAAACTTAATTTCCAAAGTTATAAGAGGTTTAAAAGTATAACAGCAAATTAGAATTTTTTTATTTTATTTAAAATTCACTTTTTATGTTATATTATTTTAATAATCTACCATAATCTTTTTTAATAATAAAGTTGGGTTTTATACATTGTACTTTTACTATGTGTTTCAATGTAAGCATTACACACAGTATGACGTGATTTTGTAATGTGAGACACTACAAGTATATAAAAATTATTAACATAGTTTACTACTCAATAATGAGTTTCATTATTGACAAAGTTTTCAGAAATTTAAAATATTTTCATGAATAAAATTCAATAATTAAAGGCATCGAGTGATCTAAAAGGCGTTTTATTGTTTATTTTAATTTATTTTAAAAATTCATTATAGTTTTTTGTTTTGAGAAAAACTCAGTCTAACACTGTGCTTTCGCCAAGTAACTTAAAGTTTATTTTATAATTTCATTTTTACTAACTATTTTATTGTGTAATTTAAATTATATTTTTGAAGTATTTTCTTTATTTACATATGACTTTTGATCAATCTGTGCATCACACATGCCAATGATTAAAAATTTTATATTACTATAACCGTCAAGAATCTCAATAATCCATACCTCTTTTTAAAGGTGAATCATGCATCTTAAAAGATTTAGGTCAGAAATGGCAGAATGATCCATTTTCTGGTCATAAATGTTTCTCTAACTTAAAACTTTCCACGGTTTTTCCACTTTTATAAGTATGATATTTCCACAAAGTTCACAAACTCAAATAAATCAAAAGGCAGTAAATGATATTGACATTTTTTGATAGGTAAATGATATTGACTTATACCTTGTATACTTTCAGCTGGATCCTTTGTATGTCCAGCAATAGACAGAAGCTTATTCTCCCATGGTATCTACAGAAATAACGCAAGATGATAATTTCACCACCAGTTAAAAGAATTCATTACCGATACAAAATATGTTACAACTTACAACATGCCAGTAGAAACAAATAGATAATATGCAAAAGTTCTTATATTACTGAGAAAAACTTTCTTCAAGAAGTCCACATAATGAAAACATAAAACTGCTCTTTACTAACCAAGGAATGACCAGCACAAGGAGCAAATGTTACTGGAGACGGCGACTCCAGGGACTCAGCCCCAGACTTTGCCTCAATCTTTGACCAAGTCCAACTTCTCAAATCCAGTACCTGCATTATTACTCGAGTTAGGGAAGGTGGAAAAATCTGTAACCACATCAATGCAAAGGCAAAAAACAAAAAGAGTTTAAATGTAAAACCAAGATTCCATCTAAAAAATGAACACACAAGAAAATAAAGCTCAGAATCACAAAAGCACAATGCTAAATATTCAAAGTTGCCCAGAATAACTCTTTTACTTTTTCTTTCTATTTATTGTTCCTTTGGTTTTTGTGAATGAGTAACAACTTATTGAACGTATAAAAAGAAAAACAGAGAACTAATGAAAGCAAAGGAAACCAATTCAAATACCAAGTCAACAGGAGACAACAATAAAAAAGGCAGTGCCCAAGCGATAGCCCAAGGAACAAAACAAAATGGAAGATGTTATTTCTATATCGCATGAGGCCATCAACATATGTATATGTAAAGAAAATTTTCTTACATGAATATCATTAAGGTAACGACCATTGTGGTTTCCGCCATATATGTACATCTTGTCTTGCACAACTGCTGCAGCATGCTGAAAATATTTGACCAATGCTTTGTTCAGAGAAAAGAAGAAAAGGCCAGAAACAAATTCATACTATAAAGAAAATAAATAAATAAATAACAATACCTCATATCGGGCTTTTGGGCGTTGACCAGATATTGGAGGTGCAATCCATTGATCATACACGGCAACTGAGCCAAGGCCTTCCACAACAATATCTTTATCCTGAGTTTCGGTCAGGCTCCCATTTTCAGTGGAAATAGTCTTTGTCTCAGGAAAAGAATTCCCATTCTCAACCACTGGCTCAACTTTTGAATTATGCTATGAACCATCCAAAAAATTACGCAAAAAGACAAAGAAAAAGTGAAAAACACAATAATCATAGTAAGAACAAAGATGAAAAAGAGCTAGATTTATAGCCCATGCTATACATGCAGAATTAAGGGATAATTATTACACCTATGGCTCTAAAGAACACAAGACTTTGATCACTTAGAGCTCCCTCTTTTCCAATCCCAATTTTAAAAACAGACGCATAGTGGAGTATGAGAGCATTTTATTTTATTTTTTGGTAAGTAGTGGAGTGTGAGAGCATACAAGAACAGATGCATAAGAGAACAAGAATATTTCCTTTTTTTAGTGCCCTTTTCAATAGCAGAAGAAACATGAATGGATTGAGTGATCCACTTAATGCATAGATAATTTACCAACAAAAAATAAGGCAGAGGATTAAAAATAGATGAAATGTGATTTTTGTTATGTAATTCAAGATAACTGTAACAGCAGTGATTGAATAGGCAGTGGTATAGTGACAGTGGTATGATAATGGAGGCTTAGGTGAGACATTGTCACTTTCGTCGCACTGCTTTTTTGTAAATTTATGGTGCCTTGCTAGTAGCATCAGTGTAAAAAGATTGTGTATTTGCCATAATACGTGCCAGCAACAGCAGCAGATTAGAAGTAATAGTGATGGGTAACAGCAATGGTAGCGATGAAGCATAAATTGTAATGGTGGAACAGAAATCAGAGTGGTTATATGGTTATCGGCAGAGATATTTTTCACATTATTCTGTACAGTTATCTATTATGACAAAATATGAAGATGAAATTCTTAACTGACATTGATTAAGTCAATCAAAAATAAAGGAAGAAGAAGAAGGAACTACACAATATAAACAAGTTCCATGATACTCACATTCATTTGCACATCTACTACAGGCTCTGCAACAAAGTTAGAAGCTCTTGAATACCAACTTGGATCATCTTCCTACCCAAAAGGAAAATAAAATAAAATAAAAAAATCAATTACCCAAGTTTCTACACAACATTACAAGAAAACACCCCAAAAAATCTTAATTGCATGGACCTCCAATATTTTCACAAAGAGACGCATAGCTTCTGTGGGAGACGTGTTTCCAAGCCCGCTCCAGCTGCATAAATAATAAAACCCTTAAGAAAACCAAATCCAGCAAAGGCCGCAGACATCAAATAAAGTCCAAAAGTATACCACGTGCCATATCACCAATGATGTAACAAGGATCCCATTCATTAATAACATCATCATCATCCTAATTAACCAAATTCCTCCACATCCAGCAAACTCATATCCAACTCTCCACAGAAAATATAAAATGATTCAGTAACTGCACAATTTTTTTTTTTTTTTGATAAGTGGTAACTTCACAATTTTTTAAATGCTAACACATTTCAAACTTCTCCCTCAACCACTTTGCAGATTTCCTCATCCCAAGGCTTCAAGACCACTTTTTTCCTAATAGCATGTGTTCATTATAAGAAGCTACCCAAAAAAAAGAAGAAGAAGAAGAAGAAGAAGAGGAAGAAGGTATTCAACAAGATAACTCTCAAAATTCCCATTCCCAAGCAACTAGATGACTAAAGCAATGAATTCCCTAAGCAAATCTCAAAACCTAGGCTCATCAGCTCATGTATGTGTCCTAAGGTCTGACAATCCTTTATGCCATTTCCAAATATCACCAACTCATTTTAGAATACACAAATCAAAATATTATGCTACAAGTGCAAAAATAAGCACATATTTGTGTTTAACAGATGCACATTAGCATATGAAATGACAGCGCAGGAGAGCTTAAGAGCACAAACCTCTTCCATTTGGTATGCTCAACAACTTTCCAAGAATTAGGTTCCGGTATGTTACAAGCTCCGACTGTTGCCTGCAACAGAAACAAATAGCAAATTCAGCAACGAAATTATTTTTAACAAAAATCTCAAATCAAACAAGTTATTCCTCTCTCTACAAATAAATTCACGAATCAAATACTCCACACATAAATACTTAATTTGACATGTAGCTTAATCCCACTGATAAAGAAAACAACAAATTCATTTTTGAGCATCTCAAATCAAACTAACAATTTCTCATTAAAACTAGAATTCATGATTCAAGTTTGTTCGCCAGAATTTCAAAATCAAAAAATCAATTCCTCATATATTAATTCCAAAGATCCACCAATCAAATATTCATCATACAGATGCTTGAATTCACAAATCAAGTTTGTTCGCCACAATTATGAATCAAATAAACAACTCCTCATTAAAAATTAAAAAAACACTAAGAAGATTCACCAAGCAAACACTCTGACACACACACTGATACTCATCACACAGATACTTGAATTCACGAATCAAGTTTGTTCGCCACAATTGCAAATCAAACAAACAATTCGTCATTAGAAAAATAAAAAAAAACACTAAGAATATTTCACCAATCAAACATTCCACACACACTGATACTCAATTTGACACAAAGATTAACCTCAATTCATTACAACCGACTCTTATTTGGTCACCAAGAAGCTCAATTCTAGTCCCCCCCCCCCCCAAAAAAAAGGGAATTCTCATTCACAAAAGTTTAAAAATTCTCATCCCACATTTTCCCAGCAACCAAACACAACCCCAGATCAACCATTCCCAAACCCCAAAACCCCAGATCTACCTAAATCAACACCCAAAACGCAACCATTTCATCACGAACTACCTACAACACATTGCACACAGCAACAGTAGCAGCAATTTCCTATCGATCTCACTCAGCACAAATCAAATTCGCGCAATGCAACAAAAACGGTGAGTATTGGAAACGAAACAAAAACGCAGCGGATCGAAGAGAGAGTGGAGGCAATACCTGTTGGTACAAGCCGTAAAGGAGAGCAGCGGACTCTTTAGAGAACTTAGAGGTGAGAGATTTGAAGGTCGAGTTGGTGTCGCCGTCGAAACCGGCGTATGAAGCCGCCGCATAGAACCGCTCCGGGTATTGCAGCCCAGAGCTCGCTCGAGCCATAGCCATCTCTCTCTCTCTCTCTCTCTCTCTCTCTCTCTCTCTCACAATCAGATCGATCAGACTCTGATTCTTTTCGTTTCTGCAATTTTTGTAGCCTCAGGTGATAGATTATGAAATTTTTTTTTTTTTTTTTAATTATGGGACGTGGGTTGGGGTATTGCTTTTGTTTATGTTGTTTTTTGTTTTGGTAAGTCGTAGCTGTCTGTGACTCTCTGTGTTTCTCTCTCTAAGATTAGATCAAACGGGTAAACGTGTTAATTTCTGATTGGGTGGGATCGGACACATGTTTTGCGATGTAAACTACGTTAACTTTTCGTTACAGACCGACACGACTGTTTTATGTTGGAAATTTTTACTAGTATTTCTAAATTTTTGTTTTACTTTTGGTAAGTTTTTTAATGTGTATATATATATATATAATTTGTTTTTCGAGGAATGTGAGCCATACGACCTCTTGTTTCACAATTTCCTTCGTATGATTGTGATTGAGAATTGAGTTCGGTTTTGACGTAGACTTTTACGTTTGGGAGAATTGTTATTTTCGTTCGTTAAAGTTTTTGTTAGTTTAGTAATTTTAATTTTATTATTTGTGTTAAGTTTGTCCTTTTGTCTATTGTGATTTATTAAATTACCATTTGGGAGGTAATCTCTACTCATAACAACGATAAGTTTGAGAGTTGTAAATTTAAATAGTAACACGTTTTATTATTGTCCAAGGATCTTACGTCATAATACAATGCAGGAGATTAAAAGAAATCTACGTATAAAATTACCATTGAGTCTAACAAGGGTAGTACTTAAGTACACGAACCTAATGCATACACCTAATGAATTATTCCTAAGTTTTACCCGTTTAGCAAAACTACATCGTATTGTGTATATAAATAGTAATGGATGAAATTGCCATTATGTAATGAACCTAACAAAGTTTATGATATAGATATTTGATTTTTATTAAATAAATTTTTGTAAACCAAAAGTGCCAAAGTTCCATCAACCTTCTTCATTTCAAAAGTTTCATTTTCATGAAGAACTAAAATGAAGGGTCAAAATGAAAATTTTAAAATATAAATGGCCAAATGGGGAGCTAAATCAAGGCTTAAAATGAATAAATTGGAAAAGTAAAAGTTCAAGATTACACATTGAGTGACAATGTGTAATCTTTCAACTTTTAACGATCTCAATCTCTAAAAATAAAATAAAATAAAATAAAACTTTTAATGATCTATTTAGAGTTTAGAGTTTAGCACCATCTAAGAATCAATGGAGTTTTAATCGTCAAGCTTGTGCAATTGTGAGCTTTAACTTTCCTTTCTTTTCTTTTTTAAGTTATAGTGAGCATTGTGCAAACTACAATAATAAAAAGTGGTTTGAAATTGTAACCCATGTTTGATAATCAAATTGAAAGAGAGTTTTTAAATATAACAAGATGAAAGTACATTGTATTTTAATACATTTTTTTAATAATTCAATAGTTGAAGAGAAGAAAATTTGAGTTATGAATGTCTCTATTGAAAATAATAAGATATGCTAACTGATTAAACTACAAGCTCTTGACCCTTGTATTTTAATACCAATTAAAGCAACCCCCGACCATAGTTACACCAAAATTCCACCAATCGCCCACCACAACTACATCATTGCCATTATCACCATCCTAAAAATTCTATTAACCAAAAAAAAAAAAAAATTAATAGAATTCTACTTTAACATATAGTCTAAATGTTTATGCATGTAAACTCCCTTCTGAAAACTTGAATTCTGACCCTTACTCCTCACATTTCACAAACATTTATATTTGCAAGGTGACTATTACGCTAATGATGTGCAGTGGTTATTAACCAATGTTTTAAGTGACTTAAATTTTGTTAGTAGAAATTGTCAAAACATTTGCATTAAGGAGCTTTAAGAGATCATTTAAAATTGAAAACAAATTTAAGGGTTAAACTGAAGACATCTTCAACACAAAAAGTTGAAACTCAGAGCTTTAGGGCCTGTTTGGTCATAGAGTTTAAAAATTGTTGTTTAAAAAGATGTGAAAAGTATTGTTTAAAAAGTGTTGTTGGAAAACGTATTTTTAGTGTTTAAAAAACAAAAAAATGTGTTTGGTATTATAGTTTTAACAATAGTTTTTAGTGTTTAAAAAATATAAAAATGTGTTTGGTATGTGTGTTTAATTTTATAAAAAAGGCTGGCAAAAAGTACAAAATATTATTTTATAAACAAGAGAGAGACGATAATATCATTTTGTTGCTGGAGTCCTTCATCCCTTCTCTTCTTCCCTGAGGGCAGAAACCAAACCCACGCAGTGCTCGCAACCATCTACGCCTCTGATCTCATATCCACGGCTGGGCTTCACATTCCTCGGATCTCATATCCACTGTCAGCACTCCAAGACCCAGCAACCACTCTTGCGTTTGTAGCTGCCGGCCCATAACTCCAAGACCCAAGGTTCGCATCTCCCTTTCACCTTGCTCGTCAATGGGTTTTTTTTGTAAAGAGTGAACATTTTCTACCTCAGTCACAGAGTTTTCTACCTCAGTCACCGAAGTCCTTCGCACTGTTTGGGTTTTGGTTAGCAACCCAGATTTGTAGGTCACGGTGGGATTTCTTCGTAGGATTTGGGCATGGAATTATGAAGTGGACAAAATTGATTGACAGATGGTTGGTGATGCGGTGTATGGAGGAGACGCGTATACGCTGGGTGGTTGAGGATTAATGGAGATGGGTTTTAATGTAGCTAGGTCGGTGAGATGAGTTATGGAGGTAGGTGAGAATGGCTTGATTCGGTGTGTGGGTGAGATGGAGTTCTTTGCTACTTTGGTAAAGGCGTGAAGAGAGATGAGATGAAGCCAGGAGACAGGAATTGATAAACAGGCTGATCAGGTGGGCCCCATATTTTTCAATTTTATTACTGGATTGCCACTGAAAATGTGTGTTTATTGTTTGAAATCAGGTCGGATCATGTTTTAAAAAGCCCATCATTTTGAGCAACATTTTTCAAACAGAACCTGAACACAGATGGGCCACCAAACGTTATTTCTGGTTTTGGGCATTATAGTTTTGTGGTTTGAAAACTAAAACATATGTTTGAACTGTTGAACCAAACGGGCCCTTAATTGAAAAAGTACTATATTAATTATTAATTCTTAACTTTTAAGCATAGTAATTTACCAAATATTCAAAATGCCAAAGGTCTTTGCAGTTAAATTTACTGCTAGAGCTTTATCTTTAAGTAGGGTTTCAATTTTTAAGGGTGCCCTTCTCTACGTAACAAAATTACCAAACATGTGGCATTTTTTTGGCTAAATAGTTTAAGGACCTAACGATCCATTTGGATTGAGGGTGAGAAAAGGGGAGTAAAATAGAGTAGAGTAAAATTGACCTAAAATTAGTTTATTTTCAGCCAACTATACTCTACTTCCCTTATTGTGAATGCCCTTAATTTTCTAAAACTTAGGTGTTTCGTCTCACATTGAGTTCTTGGCAAAGTGACTCTTGTGTGCATGTGTATCTAGAGTGGAGTGTGTATGTGGGCCCCTTTTTTAAAAAAAAATAAAAAAATAAAAATTAGGAGTCGCCACCAATCATTAGTTTTGTATTAGGTGTGATTGGTCACTTAGATGTCTAATTTATTTTAAATTATCTAATTAACTAAACCAAATTTTAAAGGATTTGTTAATCAAGGCAAACCAAAAGTCTTTGAACCAAGTATCTTGGAGTCGGAAGTTTGGTTACATGTGGAGGAAGCTGTTAGGCACCCCACAACACCTATCTAAAAATAGTACCTTATTTTAATTTATTTAAAACGTTAACTTTTTATGAAAAAAATAGAATACTTGGCAATTTGAGTTTTTTTTTTTTTTTTTTTTTCTTTTTTAAGTTTTTGCAAACAATATACATATATAAACATGTGGATAAATATTTACCATATAGCTATCATGTGAATATTAACTCCAACAAAATATATACAATCAAAACATGTGAGATATATACATAAGTAAATATGAGAGACCATACAAGTATACCTTACAATAGCATATGAGTATTTATTTACTTTATAGCTATCATGTGAGTACTAAATACTATACAAAAACAAATCACAACATAAAAATTAAAAAAAAAAAAATTTGAAAGAATAGCACCTTGTCATCCACCATTTTGTCATTTTAATCATGTAAAAAGATGACAAAGAAAACTCATTAGTGCCAAGAAATATTAGAGACAATGTAAGCTTATAGGGTGTTCAAAAACTCAAGAGAATGAACCTTGAACACATATCCTCAAACTACAACTATTCTAAGAAACTTAAAAAGTTACAACGTTAACTTTCATTATTTTAGAAAAGCACATTGTTTAGAAAAGATTTTTTTGTGAGGTTTTGAGAAAAACATTTTTTTACTTGGTAAAACACTTTTTCAAAAGGTATTTCTTTATTTTTTAAAGGAAGAGAGAAATCATTTTTTTTTGAAAAACAACGTGGTAGAACACATCTAATTTTTTAAAACTTTTTTTTTCTTTATAGGAAAAACCAGAACCAGTTTTCTTTAGGAAAGGAAAGAAGACAAGTTTTTTTGAAAACAACTATTGTGGGGGCTAGATAGCCAAAAGGTACTGTTAAAATTATATATATTGGGTCTATGGCCCAGTTTGAGGATATTTACTTTTCTGAGGATGTTCAAACAATGTTATTATGGAAATGGTAGAAGAGGAAGAGATAAGGATTGTACATGATAGTCCAAAAGATGTCTGAGAAGAGAAGTCATATTGGAAATGTGGATCCAAGATCAGTAGGAATGTCCTACCGTCCTGAACATCCTTTCAGGTTGCATCACGGTTAGAATTCAGACATTGAATAGGAGAGGAGTAGAGGAAGGCAACAAATATCTACAAAAGCTGCTATCTTCACATTAAATGTTATGCTGCTAACTCCCTGGCCGCATTAATGTGGAAATGATACCTGAACAGTGCATTTCAACCTTACAGCTACTACACGAAGACTTATGGGAGGGGTTAATGGGACAAGTATCAACACCTACCATCCTGCATACACATGGAAAGTGGAGATGAAAAAGAAAGGGAGTATATAAGGGAAGGGTGGCAACCAAAATGGGGGATCGAGAATTCAGGAGAAGAAACACTATAGCATCTAATAAACAAACTTGTAATTGAACTTGAAAGTAATACAGAAGATCAGACCTCCTCAGACTTTGCCGAGAATAATTTTTTTTCAATACGTGCCTTCTTCTTCTTTTTATTCTCTTATCATCTAGATCTATTTAGTGGTTGTTTGATCAACTACAGTCTGTATTCAAACCCATCCTCTATAAATTTATTGTTTTGGGCCTTTTTTGGCCTAAGTTTATTCACACAATGGGCTTGGAATTCAAACTTGGTACTTACAACTATATACAAACAATTTTCTCCAATGTGGTAAAAATGTCTTATGAAAACATTTCCTTTTGAAAACACGTACTTTTTTAAAGAAAGCACTTTTTCAAAGCACACTTTTGTATATAGAAAAACACTTTTGAAAACATTTTCTTTTGAAAAACTTTGAAAACATTTATTTTATAATTTTTTGTTTCGGGTTTCCCCTCTTTGAAAAATAGATTTTTTATTTTGAAAACAGTTTTTGAAAACAAAATTTTCATTTTGAAAACAGTTTTATAAAAACAGTTTTATATTATTTTGAAAACAGTTCTGAAAATAGATTTTTTTATTTTTATTTTGAAAACAGTTTTAGGAAACAGATTTTTATTTTTAAAACAGTTTTTATTTAGGTTTCGGATTTCCCTTAAAAAATATTTTTTTTTTGGTAAAAAGGAAGAGCATCTTAAAAAAAAGGTTTTTGTTTTGAAAACTCTTTAAAAGGAAAAGACTATTCTTAAAAAAATATCTTTTTATTTGAAAAAAAAAAATTTATCATTTTTTAGAAAGAGGCGGGAAAAGATTTAGAAAAAAAAAAAAAAAAAGCATTTCTTAAAATAGTGTGTATAGGAAATGTTGTACCCAAGCATATTTACTTTATGGCAACTTTAATGATAAGAAATGTAAAGAAACAACACTAATAAAGTGCAAAAAATAAATTGCAAGGAAAATAAAGTGCATAAATTTAAATGACATAAAAGTAAAAAGCTTGGAATATTGTAAATGTTGAATGAAAATGTTTTTTATTTCCCTCTTAAATAGATTTTAATATCTTTCAAGCCTATGGATTCTTCATTATAAAGAAATGAGAGTTCTAAGTCATCACCATTCTTATAAGACATACCCATATTGTGCTCTATTTGAGGTTTAAAAACCATTGAAGAGAGATGATAGAAAATCTTTTTTTTAGTTAAGTGTCCAGATACAGTGTGTGTATATACATACATACATATATATATATATATATATATAGATATGAGTGTGTGTGTGTGTGTGTGTGAAATTAAATGGGATGACATAAAATGAAAGGCAATGGGGGTTGCTTGAAAGTAAATGGGATGGCATAAATTAAAAGAGGACAAGGATTGCTTTAAAGTAAATGGGATGACATAAATTAAAAGCAATAATAGTAAATTTCTTAGATGCCTTGGTGGGATGAGATTTCTTACTCCTTAGGGTACTTCCCATACAAATCCTAGGAGATGGTCCAATACCCATATGGGAAAAACAAGCACAACAACAACAATATGAACATTAACATAAAGAGAGATATATATAGACATGGCAAAACGGGCGGGTCGGGTCGGGTTCGGGTTGGGTCAATCGGGTTACGAGTCAAACGGGTCACAGGTCAAAAACGGGTCATTTTAAGCAGGTCAAAATCAGGTTCGGGTCAATCGGGTTGCGGGTCGGGTCGGGTCAAGTTGACCCGTATTTTTCACATGAATTTTTTTTTTTTTTTTTATAAAGAAAACAACATGTATCTATTATTTGGAAAATTATGCAACAAATTACTTGATGTAAAATGAATTATTTTGAATTCACCACTTATATCAAGAATGAACTCAGTTAAACTTATTAATACTTATTCAAAAATTTTAAAATTATACAAATCCTAACATTACTATCTAAAACAAAATAATACAAAGATAAGTAAAACAAATACACAAGTTTTATTTCTACATAATATCAACATTCCAAATATAAAACAAAATTACAAATGACTTATTGGATAACTCATTTGATAAAGAATAAAAATATATAAGAAATTTACAATCTTGAAAATTAATTTTATAATCTATTATCAGTTATGATTGACACTCTATTTTAATTTGAAATATACTTTAAAATTTGATTGCTTACTTATTTATACATGGTCGTTTTTATGGATATCATATTATTGTTAAGCAACACACACTCTAGGAAATATCATAATTTATTTTGAAAAACCGTTTATTTTGGACATAAATTAATAAAAAATAGGTCTAAGTATTCATAATTTATGCTAATTTGATACTTTAGCTTCACTAATTTCTCACTTGTGAATATTTCTCACATATCTACAATTTTATATTCACATCTACAATTTTAAATCTATGTTTTTAACTCTACTGTAACCAGATTATCTTGGCATGTATTTTGCTATTTGATATCTAAAAATATTTACTCATTACAGAATGTTCAACAATTTATCTTTCAATTAATTTGCATATAGTTATATAAATGTATCAATTGTTTCCTTAAAGTTCACAATAAACAATTAAACCAATATATTCTTAGTTTTACTATTTTTTTACCAAAAAAAAAAGTTTTAAAAAAATGGTTCGGGTTTGGGTCGGGTTGCAGGTCGGGTCGGGTTGACCTGCAAAAAACACGGGTCGGGTCACAGGTCAACCCGTTTTTGCTTCGGGTCAAAAAAATCGGGTTCGGATCGGGTATTTTTCGAGTCGGGTCGGGTCTAGTCAGAAAATTCTGACCCGTTTTGCCATGTCTAGATATATACACAATATACACAAAAGCATAGGAAAGTAAAGCAACTATGAACATCAAGAAAGATAAAAAGAAAGATTTTATATATATGGAAATGATGATAGTAAAGAGGGGGGGGGGGGTGTAGTTACTAAGAAACTAACCCATCCCTATAGCCTTCCCCACAAAAATTACAAACAAATATAAATGGATTTTTTTTTTTTTTTGGTGTGGGTTTCCTAGAGAGAGAGAGAGAGAGAGAGAGAGAGAAACTTTTTCTGAAATTTTAAAGGTACTTTTTTCATAATTTTCTTACTATTTCATGATTTTCCTCAAAATTTTCCCCCTATTTCTCTATTTTTCACTCATTTTCTCCATCTTTCTTCATGATTTTTCACAAAAATGGGGGATATTTATAGGGGAAATGAGGAAATGGGAGGCTAGCATAAGTGTAACATAACATGTTACACTTATGCTATCCTTCCATTTTTGCCACATCATCAGCATTTTTTGTCTTATTTTATTTTATTTTATTTATGGGCCAATCTTCATGCGGCTGTTTGGAGACCTTTCCAAGATCCATTTTCTTCAAATTTTTATATATGCTCAAAAAGTTCTGGATGTCTAGTTTCCAATAGTTCTAGCCTCGCTCTATTTGGAGTTATGGTCATCGAGATATTGCACTTGGAAGGAAGGTGATGCAAAGCTGAAAAATTCTATGACATTTTTTCTTGAAAAAATCATATCTTCCAATCCAAAGCAGATATCGTCGAGCCCTTTTGATGAAAAATTAGTTAAGACCTTGTTTTTCAACATGGTCCAGCCCACTCGTTCCAGCCCTTTTGATGAAAAATTAGCTAAGACCTTGTTCTTCAAGATGGTCCAGCCCACTCGTTCTAGTTCTTGTCCAATTGGTACAGTTTATTGCACGAAATCAGGTAAAAAACTACTAGTTTTCTTTAAAAAAATGAATGTTTTTGTTAGGATTTTTGGTATTTTGGTGATATCTCATCTATTTTAACTTTGATTTTGGCCCATAAAATACCGTTTTGAAGTGAAAAATATGTCATATGAGATAGTTTAAAATTCAAAACGATCCAATGGTCAAATCAAAAAGTCAACCTTTTGACCATACAAAGTTAGAGTTTTGGTTTTAATTGCTGTAAAATGGAATTTTCAATCGCTGTGACTTTTTGATTTACCGTTCAAATGTGTTGTATTTATTTTTACCCTTTTTGTCTTTGAAATTCATGATTTTGCATCTTTTTTAATTTTTTGATTTTTTTGGTCTTTATTTTGATACGTGAATCGGGATGGGACAAGCACTTAATACATAGTTCTTATTATCCACTAAGAAAGCACCCGTTTCAAGGTGGAAAATTCAATTACAAGAAAATTATGTAGAGCTTTTTTTTCTTCTTCAAAACATACATGTTGAGTTAATTGGAACCCACTAATTCTTAATTTTGACTCTCTCTCTTTCACATCAAGAGCCTTGTAGTTCAATTAGTTGGTATTTCATGATATTTTCAAGACATCTAGGTTTAAACTCTCCCTACCTTCATTGTTACTATAAAATTAAAAAAAAAAAAAAACTCACTATCTCTCTCCAACTCTTTTTAATTTTATATTTAAGGAAGCTTAACTCTCTCTCTCTCTCTCTCTCTCTCAAACAAACACATTTTCTCCTTTAACCCATGTCTATAACAGAAAAAATAAAAAAAAATAAAAAAAAGAAGAAGAAGAAGGAATATACATAAAATAGTATTTTACTCATGTTGTGAATATGAAGATTGTACCACAAATATTAGAGAAGTTAGACTAACCTCCTCTTGGATTTATATATATATATATATATATATAAACCTGTAATTGGATTAATTAGATGTCTTAAAACCAAACATGATCCATACCTATTGTCGGTAGGATTGGGCAGAGTCATCCATCTCTCTCTCTCTCGGACCTGTTTGATTACAAAAGTAAAAAATGACCCAGCAGACTAGGGAGGAGGGACTGGGGCATAGTACCTGTCAAGGAAATAAGGTTATGTCTTTACACTGGGTTAAAAAAAAGAAGAAGCAAAAAACAAAGGGTGTGTCTTCACTCTTCACTCTTCAAATTACTAATCCCTTAAACTAATCCAGTCCAACCGACCTGCCCAATCAATGACAATGTTTAGGGAAATATTCATTTTAAACTCTATACTTTATAAGGTGTAACAAATTAATCCCTATAATTTCAAAGATAACTACTTTTTTTTTTTTGGGAGAAAGCAAAGATAACTACTTGAATCTCAAGGTTTTAAAAAGTAAATAATTAATCATATAATTAAACCTTGAGGTTTTTTTTAAAAAAAGTGACAAATTAAACCCTCATTGACTCATTGTATATTTAATTTGTTACTTTTTTTTTTTTAAATTAGAGTTTAATTTGTTATTTTTAAAATTGTAGAGTTTAGTTTATTACATTTTGAAACTTTATGATTTAATTTATTATTTTTAAAACTATTGAATTTAATTTGTTACACCATGAGGTTATGAAATTTAAAATAAAATTTTCCACCATTTTTATTATTCTACGTTTTACTGTCTGGGCTTTAGACTTGGGTCCCTGAACTATCTACCAAAAGAAGTAAGGGAAAAAAAAGTGATATGAGACTTTTTTTTTTTTTTTTTTCCAATTTATAATAGATTCTACAATGAATATAATAGTTTCTCTCCTAATTATCTCGTAACTAAATTGGTTGGCCCCCCTTATACTTCTAATAATAAAGCCTGACTGGGTTCAAATTTTCTCTGTCCCAACTATTAGGTTATAATTCCTAAAATTCGACTAATGCAATAAACGAGTCAAATCAAGATGAGTAATAAAAAGAAGAAGTACTACGTTTGCAATATTGTCACAATAAATCAATAGTGGTAAGTTGTTATTGGTTCTAATTTTTAATTTTTTAATAAGAGACTGAAACCTTTATTAATTAAAATATAGAAATAATATTATGGATAAGAGCTTGATTCTAATTTGAATCTGTAAATTAAATTATTTTTTTACCTACCTATAACAACTTGCCACTTAAAATTTATTGTGAAAACGTGGTGAAAATATCGAGAACATATCAATTTTTCAATAAAAATTGCCCTAACATTCTCATCCTTCTTATTCATGACACTTATCCGGACTTGTTTTTCATCCCAATTAAATAAAACACTATTGTTAATAAAATTTTAAAAAAAGAACCCAAAAAAAAAAAAAAAAAAAAACAACTACTACTGCCACTTCAGCAACTTGTAAAAAAGCAAATAGAGGAAGAAAAATAAAAAAAGAGGTTTGTTTTAGAATTTTGCTGGTACCGACCTGGTTATTGCACTAACACACAGTGTCTGGAAAACCCAGAGGCAGAGAAGTTAAAAAGAGAGCAGAAAACATGAAAAGCAAATTAAAAAAAACAGAAAACAAAAAAACAAAGAAAACAAAAGAAGCCGGAGATCAAAAGGGTCATAGGCTCATAGCTATTCGGACTGATTAGCCAGAGAAAACAGGAATTACACAATTCTTAAAAATTCCCAAATTTCCTTTTTCCCTTTTCCTTAAAAAGGGTTCTTCGTTTTAGTACTTTCTTCTCTGTACTTTGCGTCAAACCCTAGTTTCAGGTACCCTTCTCTCTCATATTGTATTTCTTTCTGTACTTTTTGCTCATACATAATATATATGTGTTTGTTTATATCTCTGTATGTATGTTTTCTTAAAACTCTATGCCTTTGACATGTTCGTGCTTCTTCAAGATTGAATCTTTCTTTTTCGTTTTATGTGTGGGTATAATTTTTTTTTGGGACAAATGCAGTTGGTTTTAATCTGGGTTGCTGTAAATTTTTGATTTTTTCGTGACCCATGTGATTATTATTGTTGTAAAGTATTTTTGTGCATGCCTTATGGGTTTCTTAATTGATTTGTTTCGTGCATTATGAAGGGCTTGGTTGTTAGAACGTGAATTCTTGCTCTTTTTTTTTTTTTTTTTTGGCACACACCTATTTGTGTACTACTTTCGGGTTCAAAAGAATTTGTTGTACACATAAGATTTAATTGTATAGAATGAAGACGTGGAGGATTTGTAAATTTGTAATTAGCAATCTACGTGGTCTAAATTTAGGAAATAAAATAAAATTTGCCAGCTAATGAGAACTGATTTTTCTTGGAAATTGAGGTTTGGACTAGTATATTCGTCAATTTGCGTTGAACTTTAACATTCTAATTTCGCATTGTGCTTTCCTGTATCATGAATGATTGAAAGAGAAACTACTGTTAAACCCTTCTGAGATTGGCCCCAACTGGTGAAGATTTTTATTTTCTGTTTCCTTGCACAAATTGTAGTGTAATATGTTTGCCAGTTGAACCGCCTTGCTGCGTAGAAACTTTTTTGTTGTTGTATCTCATTGTGTTATGACTGGTTTTAGATGTGTTTGTTCTTCATCTGTTCATTCAGGCTTGTGTTACTTGAAATTGGTCATTGTTTGTTGGTTCTCTGGTTCTTGGTTTCCTTTGTATGTACAGCATTGTTTGATGGAATTATACTAATTTTTGCTGTGTGTGGTAGGTTTTAAAGGATTATTTGCAGGTTGCTCTTATCAATCTAATGCTCTGCATGTTATATCACGGTTGGAGTTTACCATAACATGAGTACGATGGATCATCCACGATCATCCTCTGCAAATGCTGAGGATAATGTTGGAATTCCAGATGATTTGCGTTGCAAGAGGTCGGATGGGAAACAATGGAGATGCACTGCCATGTCGATGCCAGATAAGACAGTATGTGAGAAGCACTACATCCAGGCAAAGAAGAGGGCGGCTAATTCTGCAATGAGAGCTAACTTAAAGAAAGCCAAGAGGAAGTCGTTAGGCGAAAGTGATATTTACTTGGAGAGTAAGAGTGATGAATATGATACACCGCCTGTGAACACAAAAGTTGAAGATTATCCTGTTCCAGCCTCAGGGAAAATGTTGTTTGAGAAGGTATCCAAGAATCAGTTTCGCTATTCACCTGACACAGCAGCAATGAGGAGTTTGGCTGCACGTAATCCTCCAAAGTCAAATGAAAATTCACAAAGAGATGCTGGACATTTTGAAGAAAACTGGAGGTCTCACAAGACACCACCAACGTCGGGCATGGACTCATCTAAGAGTAGATCACAAAGGAGCTTTGATGCTAATGATGCTATGACGGTGAGTTTTGTTTTAAAATATTTGGCTGCATCTCTTGAGATTTGTTTTTGTTGTTGGTAATAGAAATTCTTTTTCTCAGATTGAATAGAAACCAGTAATTGAAATATTATTACTCTTTTTGATTGTAACTCTCTAGGGGGACCTTAAGTAATAAGTATCATTCCTGTATGCTTAAGTTCTTTCAGATATGGACAGAATTATCACTTATCCAAACACTTCCCCCTCCTTCCCCACCCCCACCCCCCCCCCCCCAAAAAAAAAAAAAAAAAAAAAAAACAAAAAAAAGGGAAGAAGGAGAAAATGAAGTCCTGGAAGGATCCTAGAGTAAATTGACTGTTGTTAGAAGAGTCTCCGAGAAGGTGTCTCCTATACTTGTAGAATGTTGATACAAGGATGAAGTTTTCTTCATTATAACTCTGTGTTAAAAAAGTATGTCTTACTTTTAGCTGCATTTGCCAGTATGATAACAAGAGGCTTATATCTGGGATAGAATAGCACATCTTTTTAATGGCACAGGTGAATTCTCAAATGGTTTTTACAGCCGTTACTTTCGAAATTATTATTACCTAAATAACAAAAAACCTTGGCTCCAGCTCTTTTACTGCCATTCTAGCTGGATCAGACTATAAAACAAATGAAACTTGATTACCTTGTTCCCTTTCAATCCTTTTGACACCTTGCTTCTCCTGCAAACTTCAAAGCTAGACTAAGGAATATCATAAGGAAGTTATTGTTAATGATCTCTGATACTGCCTATTAATATCACACACACACACACAAAGGATATATGGATTGAAGATGGAAACATACCGTATAAGCCATATGGTGTGAGAGATGCATCATTTTTGTTTGGTTAAAAATTTTTAATCCCTTTATCAATGAAGTGGAGCCTTATTCTTAAGAATGACTAATTCAAAATTCAATGTTGATATTTGATTTTGTTTCAAGAGTTTTCTGGGTGGGTCTATCACTTTGTATTTCTACCCTTATTAATATTTAGGAACCCTTTCTCTACCACTTCTATGTTATCTGATGCTGGGGTTTACAAGTATTTTTTCCAGGAGGACTCTGATGGAAGTACAGATTCCTCTGAAGAAGCCGGTGGGCAACCTTGCCACCAATGCCGGAGGAATGATAGAGATAAAGTTACTTGGTGCCTTAAATGTGATAGGAGAGGATATTGTGATAGCTGTATCTCCACATGGTTAGTATTTTATCACTTTAGATGTGAGATGGTATTTTTGTTTTAATTTTTACAACTTAGTCATTATGCTTCTTTTATGACCTGATTTTCATGCTTCACTACCTTAGGTACTCAGATATTCCATTGGAAGAAATTCAGAGAAGTTGCCCTGCATGCCGGGGTACTTGTAGTTGCAAAGTGTGCTTGCGTTCAGATAATTCAATAAAGGTATTTCATATATGGGTTGAAGAGGCCACCATTTCTTTACATGATTAAGTTTCATAAATATTGTGAAATATGCTTACCAAGTTTCACTGGGCATGGTTCTTTGATCTTTATTATTATAAATTTTTTTGAGTTTCAGGTTAGAATACGTGAAATACCTGTTCTAGACAAGTTGAAATATCTTCACTGCCTATTATCTTCGGTGCTTCCGGTAGTTAAGCAAATCCATCATGAGCAGGCTTCTGAAGTAGAACTGCAAAAAAAGTTGAATGGTAAGATGTCGTTTGTTTATGCTCCCACTGACATTTAAAATACTCTCTCTCTCTCTATATATATATATATATATTAATTTTTTGGGTATGTACCATTTATACATTATGTGACCAATATTTACATAATGTTTGTCATCAGGGAAAGAACTATTTCTTGCCAGGACAAAAGTGAATGCAGACGAGCAGATGTGCTGGTAATTGAGGAACACTATTAAGCTATTTTTGTCAAAGTCACTTAGTTTATAATTATATGTCATTAGAGTCTCAAAAAGTAGTAATGAAACAACACGATTCATTGCATCTCATTTTTTGTGATTTATCTTCACTAGAAAAGAGATAAGATTTTTCTGATTAGTTTATTATGTTTATTTCTGGCTTCTCTATTTGCTGTTGATTTCTGATTTGCCTTCATTCTCTGTTTTTCCTTGTAGCAATTTCTGTAGGATACCCATTACAGATTATCATCGGCGTTGTGCCAATTGCACGTATGATCTGTGCCTTAGTTGCTGTCAAGATCTTCGGGATGCATCTCAAAATGATGTTAAAGGAGAATTGGCAGATAATCAGATCCATGGCAAAAGTCAAGACAAAGCAACTGCAACAGGGCAAGTGAAAGTATCCAAACTAAAACTAATTTTACCGGAAAAGTTTCCTGGTTGGCAAGCCAATAGTGATGGGAGTATTCCATGCCCCCCACCAGAGTTTGGTGGCTGTGGTCACTCATCATTAAATTTAAGCCGCATTTTTAAGATGAACTGGGTTGCAAAACTGGTAAAAAATGTGGAGGAAATGGTTAGTGGGTGTAGGATACATGATGCTGGCAGCATAGAAAATACTGGGTTGGATGATCCCAGACTCTACCAATATGCTCATAGAGAAGACAGTGATGATAATTTCTTGTACTGCCCTGCAACTCAAGATATTAAATCTGATGGGATTGGAAATTTTAGAAAGCACTGGGCCAGGGGTGAACCTATTATTGTCAAACAGGTGTTTGATAGCCCATCAACTTCAAGCTGGGATCCGATGGTTATATGGAGAGGGATTCAGGAGACAGCAGACGAGAAAACAAAAGATGAGAACCGAGTGGTGAAGGCCATAGATTGCTTTGACTGGTCTGAGGTAAGCTCTACTAGCTATTGCTTATTTTTTCTAAGGCTTTTCTGTGTTCTCTCATGTCTCTGTCGATTGCAAGGAATAATTTTTATATTGAGTAAATTATCACTTGGTTGAAACTCAATTAATTAATTTTATATTTGCTTTCTGTGGTTTGACATGATGGCAGGTTGACATTGAACTTGGTCAGTTCATCAAAGGATATTCTGATGGACGAATTCTTGAAAATGGTCAGCCAGAAATGTTGAAGTTGAAGGATTGGCCTTCCCCCAGTGCATCTGAAGAGTTCTTATTGTACCAGAGACCTGATTTTATAAGTAAACTGCCCTTACTTGAGTATATCCACTCCAAGTGGGGTCTTCTAAATGTTGCTGCAAAATTGCCTCATTATTCCTTGCAGAATGATGTGGGACCTAAAATTTTTATTTCTTATGGGACCTATGAAGAACTTGGTAGAGGCGATCCAGTGACCAATCTTCATTTCAATATGCGTGACATGGTAAGTTATTATTCTTCCCCTTTCTCATTGACCTATTGTTGATGATGTTAAAATTTTAGATATACCTTTTTTGTACCAAACTGTTGCATTTGATTTGCAGTTTGTGTTTGAAAATTTTTGTAAGCTGTATTTTCTGTATACTCTCCCCCTAAAAATATTAAGCATATCAAATTAGAAAAAACGCTAAAATATTTCTTTGCACAATTGTTAATCATGCATGCATCTCAAGTTTTAACCTCTAATTTCATGGTTCTCAAATTGTATATAATAATACTGTATTATACATCCAATATTATAAACATGCACTTAATAACCATAGAACCTGATTGTTATTCTTATTGAATTTAGCTAGCTTCAACTGTTATAAATATGTCATAATATAATCTATAATGCTGTATGGGTTGAAAACCCTTAATCCGTTTGTTGCTGGAGTCTAACATCATGAGCTTTTATCTTATTTTTATCCCCCATTCTGTCATCTGATTTAAACCAACAAAGTGATGAGTCAAATCGAATTGACATCATTGAACTATGGTCAGGTATACCTATTGGTGCATACTTGTAATGTGAATCTACAAGGCCGGCAGAGTGTAAAGATTGAAAAGATACACAAATCCTTTGAGGATTCTGAGATGAAAGAATCACTGGAGGACCCACAAGCAGATTTGGATGAGGAAGGGTCCCCTGATATATTGCTTGGTAGTCAAAGTGTGCAGAATGAATGTGGTGCAGAAGTGGATGAAAATGAAAATGAGTCAATGGTGGATCAGGGGATTGAAACTGCTGATGTTAAAGAGAATAATGTCAATTGTGAAACATCAAACAGAGAGGGTGAAGATGTCCCTGAAAGGAGTGATCCTGGAGTTCTATGGGACGTTTTTCGCCGGCTGGATGTCCCAAAGGTGACTGATTATTTAAGAATTCACTGGAAAGAATTTGGGAAGCCTGATGGAGTATCAAATGATTTAGTAAGTTTTTATCTTATAATCTTAGTAAATATAGTTTTTCTTTTAATTGAATATACCGTAATTGGCTTGCTTAATGTGTGCTCCTAATAACTTTTGGGTTTTCAGGTGAAAAGGCATCTTTATGAAGAAACGGTATTCCTGAATGGGCATCATAAAAGAAAGCTAAAGGAAGAATTTGGTAAGGATAAGTAACAATTGATGTTCCTAATTATTGATCAAGCTTTGGAGACAGAATACTTCTTTTGACCTAAGATGCACATTTGAGATGTGTAGAACTTTTCAACATGACTATTTACTGGATTATTTGGGGGAATTTTTCTTGCTATTAACTGTATTTCTCTGAGGAATTTTCCCTGAAAAGAAAAAAAGTTAATGTAATACTGGTTTTATGTTTGTCTAATATTCTAATATATTTCACATCATTCCCAACTAAGCATGGCGGTTATTTTTGAAATGTACATGCCACAGGCAAAGTTATGGAAAAGCTAACCACTAAGAATGAGTTTTGTTCCAACCTCTCAAAAAAAGAAAAAGAAAAAAGAAAGAGTTTTTTACAAACCAAATTTGACAAAAGGAAGAAGCCTGTGGTTTGAAAAATTTGCAGTAACACCAATCTTGCATTTAAAAATAGCTGGCATTTTTTTTCTTTTTGGGATTCTTGCTAAAATCTTTTCTCTATGTAACAGCTGCCCTTTCATCCAATTTGTGTGCTGATGTTGAATCTTAAGTACTTTCTAGGGCATTTAATGAAATTCATGTATCCTTTCACTAAAAACTTATAAAAATAAATAAATTTGGAGAAAGCTAATTTTGCATTTAAAAACAAGCTGTTTTTTTTTTGGTTATTATTTCTAGAATCTTTTCTCTATATAACAGCTCCCCTTTCATGCAATTTGTGTGTTGATGTTGAATCATAAGTACTTTCTACAGCATTTCTGAATGCTTGTTTAAAATCTAAAGAGCTTTCCTCTTCCTCAGGAGTTGAGCCGTGGTCATTTGAACAGCATTTGGGGCAAGCTGTATTTGTCCCTGCAGGATGCCCTTTCCAAGTGAGAAATCTCCACGTAAGTTCACTATGTTTGATTACCTTCATGCTAGTATAACTCTAATTTTTTTAGCGAATCCAATATTACATGTTTTTACTTAAATTATTGAGTTTGAATGAAATAATGTTTCTTTTGACTCGTGATTGGAGTATTGCTTTAAAATTCTTGATGAGAGACTGAAGGGTCTATATGTTATATTCATTAGAGGAGTGTATCTGGACTTTTGGTGTAATGTAGACATTGTCTTAATAGAAGCTTAGACTGTTGTCTTTCGGAAGGGTTATTTCTTTCTTGTTTCTTTAGTGGAAGAATGTTATTTTGGTTATCTGCAAGACAGGCACTGCTGGCCATGTTGCTTAAGATGTTAGTTGCTTTAAAACTTTGTGTGTCTTTCATAAGGATATATATCTTTCCTCTTGAAGAATTTTGGCTTCATCTTTGTTCTTATGTGCCAGCCTTGCAGTTAGGAAGGTTATGGGAATTTGATCTTTTCATAATCTTGAGTGAGTCCAGGGTACAACATTAAATCGTGGGCCAAATGGGGAGCTTCAAAACCCCACTTTCAACGCTCATTATAAATTTAAAAACTCATTATTATTATAGCTGCTAAAATATATAGTTCTGTGCACCTGTGTGTGTATGTCTATATACATGTGTGTGTGTGTGTCTGTGAGTGCATAAACCATTTCAAATATATATATGTTTTTATAATTTTCTCAGTAGTTGCAGTAGAAGGTTTCCGAGAAGTTCTTTACCAGTATTTGCTTGCTAACGAAGGAGTGAAATTTTTAATGAAGTTTGGACTGCCCAATTATTGAAAGTTAAGAGAAAATTAACTTTTGAGCACAAAAGTTCTGTCTTCAATTCATAATTTATATTACATGCTTCCGTGCAATGTGCTTCATGATGTAGTACGGCCCTGGGTGGGAAGCTGAAGCAGACTCCCTGTTTATTCTTTATGAAACAACTTAAATTTGTTGAAACTATTTTGATAGGTGGTTGAATTAGTAGAAAATTAGACACTGAATTTAGATGTGTTGAAAATTTTAGTAAGTAATTCCAGATTCTTTGTGAAATTGGGTTTGTAACATTAGATTGATGTTTGCTTTCCTTGTTAAATTCTCAGTCCAATGTTCAGTTGGGGCTTGATTTCTTATCTCCTGAAAGTCTGGGGGAGGCTGTAAGATTGGCTGAAGAAATCCGCTGCCTCCCTAATGACCTTGAAGCAAACCTGCAGGTGTTGGAGGTCAGACAAAGGAAATTTTTCCTAGAAGTATTCATTTCCTTCCTGTTCCTTCTGTCATTCTTTATTTTTGGCAAAACTTAGATATAATACCTTATGTTTAGTACATTAGGTTTCCCAATTAAATTCAAACACTTGGGTTTATTGACACAAGCAGTGTTCTCATTTCCAAGGACAATTAAATTCAATCTAAATTTTTTGGGTTTGAATTTAATTGAAGAACATAATGTACTGCACAAAAGGTATTGTACCTAAGTTTTACCCCTTTAGTTTATTGCTTTAAATTGTTTAATTCCTTCCTTCCGCTCCCCCCTCTATCCTATCAAACAATTCTTGTTCTATTTATTTTGGCGAGTTCTCATTTTCATATTGGTTTCTGACACAGGTTGGAAAGATATCACTTTACGCAGCAAGTTCAGCTATTAAAGAAGTCCAGAAATTGGTTCTTGATCCAAAGTAAGCAAATTAAGTCTTAATTCTGTTGTAGTACTTGTTGCACGCCTCCCCACCCCCACTTCTCTCTTTCTCTCTCCAACATTCTTGTCTCTTCCATGGAAAAGAGCAAATATAGAAATAACGCCTGACTAATGCCATTGTTGCCCAATGGCATTAAGCTGCATCCCTACAAGGGTCTGCAATTAAGCCTAGTATTGTGTTTGTTACATAATGAGGACTGGTTGGAGCCTAGACTATGGGGTAGTCTGAGACTCTTGAGGTTTTCCTAAATACTACTATTTGTGTTAATATTTGATTTCTCCTTTGCAGACTTGGTGCAGAGCTTGGATTTGAAGATCCTAACTTGACTGCAATGGTTTCTGAGAACATGGAGAAGATGACTAAGAGAAGACAGATAACTTGTGCTTGAATGTGTACAGTAATTGTAATTTAGGTATAGGAAGTCTAATGTTTAAAGAGCAAATATCAATTATATATGTATTATATGTAATTTTTACCCATCCCTACAACCTGAGCTGGTCTGATTTTAGACATTGGTGCTGCATTTAATGAGAACCATTGTAGTTTAGAAGGAAATGAAAGCAAAATATATTGTTGAATTAGTTTTGTAGTAGTCACAAGTCTGAAGTCCAAACTGTGTTTCTTTAATAAGATTACTTTTATCTCCAATACAACAACTTCTCAGTCACAGTCATGGTCCTCATGCCATCTCCCAACCCACCTTGAAAAGAGGAAAGTACTGGGAAAAATAGTCATGGAAAGGTACAGGCAATGAGGACAGGTTGCAAGAAGTTTAAAAACATCCCTGTTATGGAAAAATTGCATGAAGAAACTGTAATGTTCTCCTATCCCCCTCATTATCAGGAGGTGAGACTAAATGAATGAGCAATTGTTTGGAAGTCTGATTTCACCTCTGGCCAAGCTGATTCTGGTGCCTGAGCATTCAAAGTAAATAGCCTACCACCACTAGAACAACAAACCGCGACATTATGCCGCCTAAATGAGGGGCTCTCAACTCTGAATTCAAGCTCATAGTATTTGACATTTTTTGTAGGATCCTCTCTTAAAATTGATTCTATCAATGTCCCCTTAACATCAGGGCGTTTGCTAGATCCTGTGATGGTCCGAACCACTGCTTCTCCCACCTCCTTTGGTCCTCCAAATGCCTCAATTCTATGAAGAGAGAGGTAAAGGATTAGTTCCAAATTCATGGGTCATTTTTTGGTCACATTTTACATAGTTCAGGCCCTTTAGAGCTTTCGTAACCAATGATTAACAACTAGATTTTGATTTGACAATGTTGCTCTAACTAGTAACTTATACTAATGGGACCATTTGTAATGGTATGAACATGTTAGTAAAGTTCAAATTTTGGGTGTGTAACACTGTACTTGCTAAGCAAAAATTGTCTCATTCATGTCAGAAATTTACTTGCACTGCACTAGGTATTTTTCTATAGTCCCAGAAATTAATCAATGCCAATTCCTTACATTGAACTACAAAGTTAACCCAAAAATTGAAGTACTTACGAGAAGTCTTTAGAAACTGTAGACACAATGACACTAACATTGAGCTCGCCGCTTGTACCAGGCGGACCAAAGGCGACGACTGGTTCGCTAATGCTCCGCCGCCGGTTGTTGGACTGGGCAGTACCTATTGGAGGTGGATCAAGTGCTCTTTCAAACTCTGTTTTCTCCACAGCTCTATACAACAGTGTTTGATCTCCAACCCATTTTGCTGGGTATATGAATTCTGTTCTTTGCAAAGCAAATACAAAATCAAAGTAGCATCAATGTTTTTCTCTCCCCTTCTTTGGATAAAGAATTGTTTAATGTACCAATAGTACTATTATTTTGATAAAGACTATTAAGGAATATAAATACCTAATACACAAACACACATCATGATTACTAAGTACTAACACCATTTGAATCAAAGGCCATTGACATTGATTCCACTCATTTTAATGTCATATTGATAATCGTTTTAAGAGAGTGAACAATCATATTGATGGTTATTTTCTTTGGCTTTAGAGACAAAACAAGGACTAAAACAAAATTACAAAAGAATTTTGACAACATTATAACATATGGCATTAGGACTTACTAACCAAATCCTTCATTTGTCTCAATGCAACGACTATAGCCTTTAATAGGATAAAGCACATCCAGCTTAAGACCCCTCCCACTTTCTGGTGATAACCCAAGAAGAAAACTAGTTATGCCACCAAAATCTGCACCAATAGCCACTAGTGAAGCTGAGCCAACACCAACCAGTAGCCTCCGCCTAAATGTTGTTGCTAGTGGTGCAAATTGCTCCGCTGGAGACCTCCCCAGCCGGGTTTTAACCTCTTCAACACTCCCTTTCGAATCACCATTGGATTTTGTCATAAAAATCCGGTGAATGTGTGCATTTTTGCATGCATTGTAGTACATTTGCAATGCCATTGTCTTTGCTACTAGCTATTTTGTTGGGGAGCATAGCTCATAATGTACATGGCACATGTTCCTCTATGTCGTGTACATGTCACATTTTAATGGACTATGTGGCTGACCAAAGGCAGTGTGCCACGTTGCATAATTTGGATGGTTTAGTCCATCTGAGGAAATTGAGGTAGTGTAGGGCTAGAATTTTTTGAGAGAAATTTATGAGGAGGTCGAATTCTATTGGTGGTTCAAATGACTTTTCCGTTGGAGACTGTCTAGGATATCTTGCGCTCTTCTGCATCCTCAATATTCCGTCATAATATGCTTATCTAGTTTTGGTGGTTCTCATTGTTTTTGGCTTAACGTTCTAGAACGACACCGTTTTCTTTCATTCCCATGGCCCCACAAATCATCTCTCTTTGGGTTAATAGTTCGGACTCGATTTATTTATTTGAGATATGAGGGTGTCCATATTACTTTAAGCATATGACTATTTGCTCATGTCCTTGTCTCACATACAGAATATATTTTCTTGTTTTATAATTTGATTATTAGGGGTGGTGGGATTCAAATCTTAAATATCTTTGTTGAAAATATTAGGAGATTTCAGTTAAAATATAAGACTTTTGGTCACATACACAATATTTAATTGTTTACTATTCTTGCATGTATTTTAAAACATATCTTGTAGACACTTTATTTTCTAAATAGGGTTTTGCTTACGGTAGAAGAAATTTAATTTAACATCGGGTTCTTGACTCGTCTAATCACTTCTTTTACCAAATTGTTTCTGTTAAGAATCCAGTGGTTCTTAAAGGGGATAAATGGAAATTATATAAAAATGGATGAGAGTTGCATGGAATTTGACTAAATTTGAGATAGTCACCCTCCAAAGAATTATAAAGAGAAAAGATGTAGAAGGAGTAAGAGAAAAATACCTGACTCATGTGCTCTTACTAACATCACATTGTGGGTGCAAGCACTCGCGATGAGTGGTTTCTTTGTGGGAAGTACACCTTGCTTGGAGTGGACCGAGAGAAGGGTATAAGGTGTCTACACGTGTTTATAACTAATCTCTCATGTGCTCTTACCCAATTAGGGTATGCTCGATATATTTCGATTTATGGTTTAAAACCCATTCCTTTTAATTTGTATTCAAGATTTGTTAACCTCCCCTTTATAATTGGAAAGATAATTAATTAACTTAATCTTTCTTGTGATATAGTCAATCCTCTATACAATTCTAACAAATTTAATTTTGAATAAAGATGACAACGGGATGAGCTAGGGTTGAATCATGGCTTCCTTGATCCCACTTAGGGTTGGGAATGGGGATAGTGCTAAGAGAGCGGGGGTGGGGCTAGTTAGAGGAGGTGTTTTACTATTCTTAATGAGGTGACTTTTACATTTATAAGGTAGATATGAATGAGAAATGAGAGGGATAGTCGTGATAGTTTGTACTTTGTATAGTGTGTGTATATATATATATATATAGAAATTGTATATGTTATATACAATTTCATCAAATTGTAGAAATTTTTTTAGATTTTTTTTTTTGGTTCTTATCTTCTTCTCCTATAATTTCAAAGTTGATAAAAATTTCAATTTGAATACAATTCAAATTATTCATCTAATCATTTTATTATTAATTTATCTATAATTTATAAGTGATTTATTTAATTAGCAATAGGAGATCTACTTCATTTATGATTTATGAGTTCTAGCATTCTAGAGGCTTAGAATTTTGGTTTCACATTAATTGTTCATATCAACGTTAATTTTAAAAAAAGAACAATCATAATACACGTATACAACTACTAATATCAACCTTTAATTTCATTGTTTTTAAAATACCTCATGGATGGACACAAAATTATAATTGTTCTTATTGATTTTTTTTTTCTATATATCTCTATCAATTTTATAGATAAATACAAAAATTTAATTGTTGTTGTCTTTTGTTTAAGTTACATATGATTCTTAATTAAACTATGCATATCGCATAGGCATAACATATAATTTTTTTTTAAATATATAATTTTTTTTCTTATCTTCTTCTCCTATAATTTTTAAGTTGATAAAAATCTTAAACATAAAAGCTTAATTGTTGTTACAACTAATTCACATTGAAGTTAGACACTCTTTTTCTAATACACGGATCTTATCTTCTTTCTTTCTCCCCAAATCCTAGATCTACTATATTCCTATACACCAAGCTATTTAGTACACCTGTCATTATGTGAGCTCACCCCAACAAAAAAAGCTGATTAACTTCGCCCATCACAAAAAATCTAGAAAATGCAATGTAATGGCTTAAAACAGTAATCAACTTGAAGAACAAGAATAAGTTGATAAAGAATAGTGGTGGTGGGATTATAAGCACTAAAACTTTTGAATCTTTGATTCTTTGAACCAATTTTCAAAGCTAATAAGGATATAAGATTTCACCATATGAGTCAGGTATACCCACCCTTCTTTTCTTTTGTTTTATTTATTTATTTTTTTGGGTGTGAGGATGAGGTAAAGAAAGAAAAAAGAATATTTGAATTTGAAAAAGAGTGCAAATAAGCCAAGTATGAATTTTTTTTTTTATGAACCCAAGTAGTTCCCAATATAAACAATCCAACACAATCGCCACAAGCTTGATCCAATGATTAGAAGGAAGAACAAGACGAGGAAGAGGACCCTTAAATGGTAGCATCAAGGTATTAATTATTACCAATTTTTTTTTTTCAAATATAAATGTAATAATGATCTTAAAATATATAAACTAATATAATTCCCTTAGATTATATCTAATTATATATAACAATTTAATTAAGTAAATAAATCTATTTATTTGCTATATCTTAAGTTTAAATATTACTAAAAAAAAAAATACTAATTGATGCAAGAGGAAACATTTTAATTCTCTAATTGAATGAAATTAATTATGTTAGAGTGAAAACTAATGTTTTTCTCTTTGGAACCATATAAAATATTTAAATTAGATAAGATTTTTCGATTTTCGATTTATAGGTAAATATTTTATCTTAATTTTTTTAATTGTACTAACCATGTTTTAAATTATTTTATGGATTGCATTTATATATTCAATCTTAGTCATTTTCACTTATAACCGTGTGTATATTGTGGTGCTTTATTTTTTCAATTTTAATTATTTTTTAATGTATATAAATTTGCAGCTACAAATATGATTTTTTTTAATAAAAACTTAATCTCGCACGATGTGCATTTATTATATAACTTAATCTAAAAGACTACTTCACTTCCCAAAAAAAAATTTTTTTTTTTATTTTTATTATCTATTTTATTATTTAATTTCAATGAAATTAAGAAATATTTTATTATTTTTTTTAGTTTACACACAATTCTTAATTAAGTTGTGCATTGCATAGGCATAATACTAATGAATGTATATACACACACTCACACGAATCAAAATCATCTATACCATTCTCCCTCTCTCATTCCCTTCTCCACAAATCAAAATATGCCACTTGTCCACTAAATCCTAATTTTTTGTTATTTTATTTGACTTACCTAAAATAAATTTAAAAAAGAAAAAAAAATCCTATGCATCTGCAACCCCACCCCTAACCACCAAACTCAGCCCAACGCCACTGACATAAGTCTGTCGGCGTCATCAACTCCAGTCACAACCACCAAGTTGAGGTTGATCTGAAGTCGATTTGAATGCCCATGACCACCATCGTCTTACGGTGACACCACTAGCAAGGAACCACCACCATGGTTTCTTATTCTGCTCTCCCGCTAATCAACTCCTCCAAAATTAAAAAGGTTTCCATATAATATATTTCTTAAGAAAGATTAAAATATCAAAACCTTTTTAAAGTTGTGTTCAGTTTGTGCCCCTCAAGGACGTTAATGGCAAGAAAACATGGAGTGGATAGAGGCGGTGGCTGTGGTCTAAGAATAATGAAAAGTCAGCAGTGATGTTGTTCGTGGCCATAACTGGAGTTGATGGCGAGGAACTCATGTCAGGGGAGGTGGGCGAACGTTGGTGGTCACGGTGGGGATGATTATGTGTTTGGTTTATTTTTTATTAAAAAAATTATTTTAGGTAAGTCAAATAAAATAGCATAAAATTAGGAATTAATGGACAAGTGGCATAAATTGATTTGTGGAGCATGAAGTGAGACAGAAAAAGTGAGATAGAAGATTTGGACTTGACAGACACGCACATTCTAGTATATAAATATACAAGCAAATGTTATAATTGTTAATTAATTCAGCCTTTTATTATAATATAGTACATAAACAGAAGAATTTACTAGTTTCCTATATTTGAAATTTATTATTGTGGGTTAAAATATATCTTATGCTTATACATACTTTGATTGTTTTAGATCCTCTAATAAAGTATTGGACAAATTACAAACTAGACTTGTTACACCTGATTTTCAAAAAAATGATATTACACCTCAAACTATCAAAATAATTGACATTTTACCCCATTTTCTACAATAAGATATAGCAACAATAGTTTTCATTGTAGTAAAGTGTTGCAACAACAAATTTCATTGCAATAAATTATTACTTTACAATTTTCTTTAGCAATAAATTATCTTTATTATTTTGTTTTTGGCATATTGTAACAACGCATTTATTTGTGATAGAGGTACATATTTCTTCGAAATTAATTTTGTTACAATACATAGTTTATTAACAAAAATTTAAAAGTTATTGCAATGAAAATTCTAGTGTAATTAATTAGCATTTTTTAAACTACTATTGCAATGAAAATGGACTTGAAGATGCACTAAATATTTATTACCACTATAATATTTTTGGTTTTTATATGCCAATATCTCACACCCCACAAGCTTGTGGGATGATCATCGCGCCAAGCGCGGGTGGTGGTGTTTAAGAACTTTTTTTTTTTTTTTTTTAATAATATAAGATAGAAAATTTTATTCTAGTATAATCTAAATGTATATGTGTGTGAAGTTTTCTCCTAAAAACTTGAACCCCGGTCTTTGCCCTACACACCTTATAAGCACTTATACTTATAGAGTGACCATTGTGCTAAGGGTGTATGATGGTGTTTAAGAATTTTTTTTTTTTTTTTGATACAAAATAGAATTTCTATTCTAACCTAATCTAAGTATAATAATTCCTTCTTAAGAATTCTGAAGAAGGAAAATATATGTAAAATTTAAGATTATATAAAGTGCATTTATTGATATTGAAATATTTTTGTAGGCCAAGGTTGGTACTCATTAAAACGCATTAATACACAATAAGAGCTGCTAATTTAACGGATTCAGATTTTCTAGGGTACTCTACCAATAGATTTTCTTAAATCCTAATAACTTTTTAATGATTTAATAGTCTTGATTCTGCCATGTTAGCATTCCACTAATAATATTATTAAAATAATAAAATAATGTTGCAGTTTTTTTTTTTTTAATATTATTGTTAATGGAATGCTGACATGGCATAACCTAGACCATTAAATCATTAAAAAATAATTAAGATTTAAGGAAATTTATTTGATAGAATACCCTAAAAAATCTAGAGGGATCTAAATCCTAATTTAACATAGTGCCCACAATACACAATTAGAGCTAGAAATATTGTAATAATTTCTTAGATTTTTTCCCATTTTACTATTACACCTAATATTGGCACAAGAAGAGCACACTTTTACCTGTCCAAATCTTTTGTTTTACTTTTTTTTGCTCCACTTTATATTTCATCAATGAAAACTTGCTATATGTTCACTTAATAAATTAAATAGTAGTTAAAATAATGGTAGGATTTAAGATTTGGACTCCACCTTTGCTGCTAACTGACTACCCTAAGTCATCTACAACTCAATGGCCCCCATTTGGACCGACGGCCATGATTTCTTTTGTGACATAGGTACAAAGTCACGGGACTAGGAGTGAACCATATCAGTGGCAGAATTGCAATTCCAATTTTTTTGGCTATTCATTGTATGTTTTGCCGACAATAGCATGGAATGGGGTCCACTTGAACTTTTTTTTTTTTTTTTTATAAATAATTTAGAAGAAAAAAATGGGTCCAAGAAATTTAGTAGAAAAACACATTCTTATTTTGATAGAGCATTCATAGTAAAGCATTTAAAAAATTTAGTTTTTATCAACTCAAAACACTATTTTATCTAATTTAACAGGCTACTTTATAATACACCCTACAACAAAGGTTTTATATTAACGGGCAACATATTAAAATAATATAAATAATAAAATAATATATCTAACACAATAAATAACAATCACAATACTACCACAGCTGCTACCACCACCATCACCACCATCGTGGCAGCCACAACTCACTGCAAAACAAAAAACCCAAAACAATACCATTGCCACAACCACAACGATAACCACGGTCATTAACAATCCACCACAAACCCATTAAAAATAGAGCAACACAACCAAGAAATCTAAACAAAAAAACCCTGCAACTCCACTAAGAAATCCACCAATACAGTCACTGTCGTTGAGAAAAACCTAGCACCAAATTAAGAAACCCACAAGCACTAAACCGAGAAAAATACACTTAACCAAACCCAAAAAACACAGCAACTTAGACCTAGAAAACACAACCAAAACTCACTAGCACTGGCAACCCAAACCCACGATCCACTAGTACCACTAACCAAAACCCATTAGCACTGGCAACCTAAAGCCATGAATCCACTAGCATTGGCAACCAAAACCCACTAATACCGGCAACCCAAACCCACGAATCTAGTCTCCACGCCGATGCCGACAAATACGATCTCACCTTAATGCCGATGTCCACAATTCAATTTCACATGGACTGAGGCCAGAGCAGAGAGTAGAGAGTAGAGGAGAAGTGAGAGAGTAGAAAGAAAGGAAAAGAAAGAAAACAAACCTTTTATGTGTGTGAAGTGATTTGTGAGCTTGTGTGGGAATAAAAAATGGTTTTTTTTGGGTATACCTTCCAGCTACAGTGGGTTGTTGGAGATAGTAGCCCACTGTAGAAATCAATTAAATTTTTTTAGGTTTACCTCTTTAGCTGTGGTGTGTGTTTTTGGTGTTTTGATTGCTAAAATAATTATTTAGTCATTTTAGCAACCTTAGTATGAGTGCTCTTAATGCTCAAAAAATGACAGCTTGAAGTTAGGAAAATAGACATGGTCAATCCAATCAAAGAGATACCATGACTGTTAAGATCTGTTAAGCTCCTAGCTATTATGACACTTGTGGTCTTTACCTTTCCTTAAAAAATTATGTCAGCTGAGAGAGAAGGGGGGGGGGGGGGGGGGTGGGGGGGGGGGTGGGGAGCAAGAAAGAAATAAAGAAGGGTGCATAAATTTCAAAAACTTAATTTAGAATAGATCAATGTTAGGATACAATAGAGTAATGGTAGAGATACAAACTTTTTTACAAAAAATTTTATAAACTGCTGATGTGGTGAGTGGTTACTTGTAAATGAGAAAGTGATATTAATGGTGAACCTAAATAAAAACCAATTAGAAATTGGATACATCAGCAATTTGTAAAAATATTATAAAATAGTTTGTGGGTATAGTATTACTTTTAGGTAATATGTTTTTTTTTTTTTTAATTTTTTTATACAAGATTGAAATTCTACTATAGCCTAATCTAAGTATATATATGTGTGAAGCTCACTCTTAAAGACTTGAACCCCGACCCTTGTCCTCCACACCCCACACCTTACAAGCACTTATACTTATGGAGTGACTATCGTACTAAAAGTGTGTGGTGGTATATAATATGTTGAAATTGGCGGAGAAAGAAACATGGTCCATAACTCCAATCAATACCATTATTTTTTTCCATTTATGACTAAACAAGTTGTAAAATAAAGTATTTGAAATAGATTATGTACATATATTTGCTCTACAGTCTATAGTGTCAGAGTAAGTTCTTATATACAAGTTGTAAAAGAAAGTATTTGAAATAGATTATGTACATATATTTGCTCTATAGTCTATAATGTCATAGTAAGTTCTTATATATTTTTTAATTTTCCTTTCAAAACAGAAAAAAATAAAAGATTTATAAAAAGAGATGTATGACATTGTAAGGAAGACATACATGAACATATTCTTACTTTCTTAGGGTCCGTTTGGATACAGCTTATTTTGCTGAAAATACTGTAGTAAAATAATTTTTAAATGTGTAAATAGTACCGTGAGACCCATTTTTAATATATATTTTTTTCTGAATAAAGTGGTTGTGGGTCTCGTGAACAATGTGTGATAGTACGTGCGTAAACAGTGATGAACAGTGCTATTTGTCTCCAAAACGTAGAAAATGCGTGAATAAAAAAAAAAAAAAAAAGGCAAAACGCCAGACGCAAATAATTCCTATCCAAACATACACTTAGTGCTCAAAAAATGATAGCTTGAAGTTAGGAAAATAGATATGATCAATCCAATCAAAGAGATGCTATGACTGTTAAGATTTTGGTCTCCATTTAATTTTCATTCATAAATATTATTCCATTCAGAATTAAAAAGTGATAGAGATAGAGAAAAATACACCCTGTTATGGGTGCATATTTCTTCACACTCACAACTAGTAAGATTTACTAGTTGTGAAACTCACACAATTGTAAGTGGGAGGAAATATACACCCGTAACGGGGTATACCTCTAGAGATAGGCTGAAGTAGTGATAGATATGGTCCATCCAATCAACGTGGTCTCCCCTCCCCCCTCCTTTTCCCCTGGGGTCTTTTTTAGTTTTTTTTAGGTTGATCTTCTAGTATATAAGTTAGAAAATATGGACAATCCAATCAACGTGGGCCCCCCAGTCAACGTGGATCCCCCTCTTTTTTTTTCTTAGGTGATCTTCTAGAATAGGACTGTAAATGAGCCAAGTGTCGAGTAGTGTGTGTTTGAGCTTGGCTTATTAATAAAAATCAAATGCTCAAGTTTGGCTTGAGTTTGAGACAAGCCTAAAAACAATGTTTGAACTCGAGCTCGTGAGAGTGCCAAAAAGCTTGAGCTCGGCTTGGCTTGGCTTGGCTTGACTTGATTAATTAGTTAAGCCAAGCTCGAGCTTAATATCAAGCTCGAGCTTAATATCAAGCTCCAACTTGAGCTTAAGTCAAGCTTTTTAGCTTGGGATCCAAAAAAATTGCATCATTAAATACTTATATCACCAAAAATCAAGTAAACAAAAAAAAAAAAAAAAATATATATATATATATATATATATATAATATACTCATTTTATCATGCTTCTAACACTCGTGATTAAAAATTATTTAAATTACAACTTTACATAATTAAATCCATCTATCTTCATTCATTGTCTATAGCTTGAGTAATTGTTCAAAATACAATTTTTACGTCCACATTTGTTATTCGTGTAACTATAATCTTCACAAATCTAAATAAATTAACATTCCAAAACATATATGAATAATCAAGTTATAAATTAATATTCCAAAACATATGTATAATGTCATAATAATGAGTTTATTTAGTAAATATATATCAAGCTATAAACGAGCCTAAGCTCAACATGTTTTGTATCTCGAACCTTGTTGTTTACGAGCTTTTTCATAAATATTTTTTTTTTTGCTTGAGCTTGGATTGTTTATCAAACAAGCCTAAAACTAAGGCTCAAGTTTAGCTTATTTGTAAACAAACAAACATAGATGAGCTTTTTATCGAGTCAAGCTCGAGTTGTTCATAAACGGCTTGATTCGATTACAGTTCTATTCTAAAATATAAGTTAGAAAAAAAATCAAAATATGGACAATCCAATCAACGTGGGTCTCCCTTGTCGATCCAATTAACGTGGGCCCTCCTTAGTTTTTTTTTGGTTGATCTTATAGTATATAACTTAGAAAATATGGTCAATCCAATCAACGTGGGCCCCTCAGTTTTTTTAGGTTTGATTTTTTTTTTTTTTTGAGGAACTTTTTAGGTTGATCTTATAGCATATAATTTAGAAAATATGGTCAATCCAATCAACGTGGGCCCCTCCTTAGTTTTTTTAGGTTGATCTTATAGCATATAACTTAGAAAATATGGACCTCCTTAGTATTTTTCAGGTTGATCTCTTCTAGTATATCAGTTAGAAAATTTGGACCAAATGTTTGACATTTTGTCTTTATACTAGGCTCAACCTTATTCTTCTTTTCCATTAATTCTTGATCATGAGAGATATTAGATGTAAACTCAAACTATGCTTTGGCTTACTAATTTCTTTATTTGGACCAAATGTTTGTTGCCATGGTCGTGTCTATGTGTGCGTTTGTCGGTAATGGCTCATGTATTAAATGAGCATTTATTCTGTTTTCATCGTCCAAATGGCAAATATTGGTATGGACGATGATAATTTATGGGTCCATCACACATGTTATTGACATTCATACAAAACATGTGGAGATATATATATATATATATCGGCTCAGAGAATGAATTCGGTTGGTTCAGAGTATCAGACATCAAGTGAGTTGGCCAAAAAGAAATGGTCCAACTTCGTAATATAATAATGAGACAAAATTGCTGCTAGGCTGATCTTGGTCATTCAGCATCCACGGTATTCTTCTGTTCATTTAATTGAAAGAATATTAAACAGATAAATAAATATTGTGAGAAATGAGAATGCAACTTTGCTTCACGGGCTTTCCTGAGGCTAACGGCTTCGATACACGATCTTATTACAATGGCATATTTTGGAGCACACTTAGGTGTTAATAACCCAGGAGATAACCCTTTTAAAGTCAAAATGTTGCCCAATCAAGTTTAAGGAAGCAAACATAATATTTCAAACCGTACACAATCTTATTATAAGGTGTTTTTTTTGGACCACACGGATCCGAATCCTCTCCATTAGAGGATCCCGTTCACGGTTGAGATTTTTTTAAAATTGATCCACACTAAAAAACGTGCCACTTCATAACTTAACTCACTTAACTCAAACCACACTTAACTCCACTCAAACTAGAGGCTCTTTAACTACGCACTAAGGCGTTAATAACCCAGGAGATAACCCTTTTAAAGTCAAAATGTTGCCCAATCAAGTTTAATGAAGCAAACATAATATTTCAAACCGTGTCATATAGGGCAATAAATTGCTGCCACGTACTCTTCCTCAAAAAAATTGCTGCCACGTACATCATTTTATGCTAACGCATTTCAGGACGGCGCCTTCGCGACCCAAAATCCGTCAAATTCCAGCTGTTCGTATTTTATCTAATTTCTTCGTTACTTGCATCTTTTTTACCAATTCTCAATCTCTCTCTACTTACATTATATATATCTCAACTATTCTCCATATCAATTCACTTTCAAAAGTTCTAAACCAATTCTCTTGCAAGTCACAATCTGCAAAAAAATGTCGATGCCTGTAGATCTCTCTCTGGGGGCCATGTCAGTCGGGGACTTGATTGTGGAGAGCCCACCCCGAATCGCCGACGTTTCCATTGTCAAAGGCAGCAACCACGTCCTCTTGCAGCTAATGACACCCATCCTCAACGAGAACCCCAAAGTGTTCAGAATTGACGGCGTGGACGCCCTGAAAGGCAGCCTCACTCTCATCGTCAAGCTCAAGACAGGCGGAGAACTCGACAGCTATAGTCTTATTGGCGAGGTGCGTGTCAACATCAAGGAATTGCTGTATCAAATTGATGGTGAAAAAAGCTATTTTACCTATCCTATCACAGGCCCATCCGGGGAAGCGACCATAGGGGCCCTCAAGTTTTCTGTTGAGTTTAAGGAGTTGGTTGCTCTGGCGGACATGGCAGGGCCAAGTGCAGGAAACCCTTACATGGGTCCTACACATGCACAGGGTTATGTCTCGCTCTCGCATCCAACACCTCCACCATATAATCCACCATTCCCTGCACAGCAGCCACGCCGATCTAGCATTGTTCAAAGGCTTGCAACGCATCTTGGGCTGGCTTTTCTTACTGACTCAATGAGGAATGGCTTCGACTTCGACTTCGACACTGACTTTGGCGACGTTGGTTCGTTTTTCTAGAAGTGGAAAGGTATATAGACAGGCCATTTGATTTTTGTTTTTTGAATGTTTTGGCTTTAATTTTTTCCTTGCAGATAGTTGATGTGACCTAGTTTAATTATCAAACACAACAGATTCGGAAAATTCGATCTCAACCATCGATTAAAAAAAAAAAAAAAGTGCAAGTAAAAACAAAAAAAAGGTAAAAAAAAGAAAAAAATTTGTGAGAGTGGACCAGGTATGCAATTCATCCATGGTTTTGACATGTGGTTTTGAATCTTTTGATCGAAGAGAGGTGGTTTTGACATGGTAGTTTTCGCTTGTTTGGTTGACCAAAGTATGTCAAATTTCAATTTTGTCAATACCATTCGTAAACACCTTTGTATTTTAGTCAAGGTTGTGAAACCAGACAGGACCGTATGGTCCAATCAAATTAACCGAAAACCGTTTGGGTTTTTAATTCTCAAAAACCGGCCCATACAAGACAAGCAGTGCTGTCGAATCTTTTGGGTTTGAAAACCGTTGATGGTTTTTGCGGTTCAGATCTGGATTTTATTTTTGGTACATACCATCATTGTTGAAGCTTCAAACCACCGTGAGATGTTGTTAGATCTTTAGATCGCATCACCTTTCTTCTTCTTCTTCTTTTTTGTCTCACTTGCGCTTTCTCTTTCATTTTTCTGCGTTCTTTGCTTTTTGCCGTTTCAGTTTCTGTACTTTTAGCGTCTGGAGTTGATTTGCACGGTGGAGATGGTGAAATAATGCTTGGCTGTCATCTACTCACTCACCAACTACTTTCTTCTTGTTCTTTGTTTTGTATTTAAGCTATTATTTAACTGGTAGACTTCTAGGCTTCTTCTTTTTTTAGTCTTTGATCTTTTTGTTTTCCACTTTTAAATTTCATTGGAAAGTTGATCCTGTTGGGCAGCAAGGCATGGGCTTAGTTTAATTTGTGCCTAAGGCATGGGCTTAATATATATATATATATATATATATAATATTATGTTTTTGATATCTAAATATTTTCTTATTTTAGTCCATTTTTCTATTATTTTTAATTTAATATATTTTTTTATTTATTAAATAATTATTAAATTAATTAAGACGTTATTATAATTTGATTTCAATTTAATTTTGATTCAATTTTAAAAATCTTAAATCTCTTCAGTTTTTTTTATTAATTGAATGATTTGAATTTTTTTTTTTTTTATACGAGATAAAATTTTTACTCTAGCATAATCTAAGTGTATATGTGTGTGAAACTCCCTCTTAGAGACTTGAATCTCGACTCTTGCCCTCCACACCTCATAAGCACTTATACTTATGGAGTGATTATCGCACTGAGGATGTGCAATGATTTAAATGATTCGAATTTAAAAATTATGATTTTAGTGCAATTTCTATTCATCTCTCTCCTCTACCTTTTTCCACAGCCGTTGCTCTTGGACCTACACTACAATCCAAAACACCAAAAAAAATAAAAAATAGAAACTATTAAACCAGTGCTGCCACCTTAACCACTAGTAGTGAGTTAAGGTGGATTTCCCTTTCCCTCCGACACATAATCTCTCCTCTCTAGCTCTCTAGAGTTGTGAGAATAGTTCTAACTTAAACCTTCAGAAGGTATTTGGCCGGCACCACTCCGGTGCTCTCTGTTAGATTCTCTCTTTGTGTTGTGCAGGTATTACATTCGAGTGCGTAAGTATCGTGTGGCTTACTGGTGAATTTCTTGACATCATCACAAACTAAATTATATTCTTCGCTGCCCGCATGCATCTACTAATCTTCTCTCTGTTCATAAGTTCACCAAAAATTATGCTTGTTGTTTTGAATTGGATGCTACTGACTTTATTGTGAAGGACAAAAACATGGGAGGACCCTTTTCCTCGGGAAGACTGAGAACAGATTGTATTCTGTCATGTTGCATTCCCTGACAAATGTGTTTTATTGTCAACTTAGCATGCAAGGATAGGTCATCCATCTCATATGTGTTGCAATATCTTCTTTCCAAATTTTCTCTCTTCCTTGCAATAGTTCTTGTAGGGGCTCCGTTTTTTTAAGGGCACCCCCGACAATACATTTGTAGAGAGTGGGACGAAGGACTTGGCTCCGGCCGGCCTATCGCCGGTCCTCCAGGACATTTTCCTTAGTTTTTCTTCACTTAGGGTTGCTCCTCGGCAGGCGTCCGAGGAGGCCCCCCTTCACGAGGGGGGCTCTTTGCCTTATATACTCCCTTTGGTTTGATCCTGGCCTTACAGCTGTTGACCATCCAGGCCACTGCTTCTAGAGCTTGTCCCATCAGACATGCTCTTCACCATACTGTGGGTTGTGGCCTCTAAGGTTGCACTATTCAGAGGTATTGTCCTCATTAATGTAGTCTAGGGGGTCAGGCAAATACATTAAGTGTGGATGTGACCACCTATTCTGGGTTGGCCCCCTACCCAGAATTAGACTAGGTATGCTGAGGAGGGGTGTGTCCTCGGTGTGGGTCCGAAAAGGGCTAAAAAACCCTTTAGACAACTGTCCGGGACAATTGTCCCTCCTCGGCTTGGGCCTTGGGCCAGCCTGAAAGCGGGCCGGGGATTCCAGGCCCACGGGCCCCACAGTTCTTATTTGAATAATAAACTCGCGTGTTCTTCATTGATGTCAACTTGTGAAAAGCATGAAGTTTCTATGTTCACTCTCTTCCTCTTCCCACCAAACCGCTCAGAGGTTGTTAACAGTTATGAATGGGGACGAGTTCCCATTTCTTCAATAATAGGTTTTAATTATTGCATCAGTTTTATTGATATTGCACTCACTACTATTGGTTATATCTTAGAAACACTATTCTCTGCTTCTCATTTTCTTTGCGGATCGATGTTAGTTTTAATGCTCATTTTTCTTTTGCTATTTGTGACTGTATATCTTGAAAAGCTTCTGTTTCTATGTTGATGAAGTAATTATGTGATTTTTGAAGTCGTTTTTGTGGTTGTAACATGCTTTCTTCTTTAATCATAATGCATTTTCTCATTGTTCAAATGTTTAATACTGCAGATGCTTACCAATAAAATGGCAGGGTTCGCTGAATGGCCAAGGAATGAAGTATGGTGTCAGACAGCATGTTTTAGTTCCTGATAATTCTTTTCTGAAGATCTATTGGAAACATTTTTAAGTGCTGTATTTGCTTTATTTTCCTGCTGGACCTCATAGAGTACTGCTCAACTGCCATTTAAGGATAATGGATGATCGAGTTTGTTTGTTTTTAATACACATCATATATGGGTGACTTAAATGCATGCTAATTATTTCTTTGGGAGCTTATTTTTTCCTTACTATTTATTACTCCCTGCAAAGGAGCTGGCCAAAAGGACCAGGGAAGGAAGAGCAAGAACAAAACGAATAGAACATTATTAAACCCCAAGCACCCTTAATTTCAAAACATAAAAAGGTATAACTATCAGTTTTATTTTGGTTTATCATTTTGTTATTTTATGGATTTTAATAGAAGTTTCATATAGATAAAAATAAGAAATAATATCCCTTATTTTTTTTATCTATATATATTTTTTTTAACTTGACAAAAACTAAATAATTACCGTTTATATGATACTTTATGTTCCTGTCATTCCTACTTTACAAATTTCAATTTATATATACTTAGTCAATTTACATGATATGTGGTATCAAAACTTATTACGCTATCGAGATCTATAATGCATTCTATTTTAATTTTTAGAGTGCCCAAGATTTTAAAAAGTGATCATTTCCCATGCAGGAGCCTTAAGCCAAATACTAATTTATTTATGGACAAAATTTATATACAGAATCTTAGGTGCTGTTTTTTAAGTTTCTCTCTTAAAATTTAGCCACGTGGTTACTTAATTAAAAAAAACACTTCCATCTTACGAGGAAAAATCCACATCACAAAATTTTAAAAAGAGAACGTAAAGAGAACAGCACTTAAGTACTGTACCTAAGTCTTGCTCTTTATTTATTTATTTGTATTTAGTGTTGTACACTTCCATAATACCAATTGATTTCTTTTTTCCAACAGAAGGTCCTCTCTCTCACTAGCTAGCATTAATTTCAATATCCATAGTTTGAATTCGATGATTATTTCTGGCAACTTCTTCATAGGTCAATGGATCACAGTCAAATAAAACAAAATTTACTATTTCTTCGTATGATGAACAATTATCATTGCCAATAACATCAGGGATGATCCGGATGAGGCCACGTTTGGACTAAGGTGGCCATATAGCGCCATGACTCTTAATTATTATTCCTATAGTATAATTTTCTTTATTGTAATTACCATAAACAAAAATTCCAATATATATATATATATATATATATAAATTTTAAAACTTCCAAAAGTTATACGTACCCAAGCCTCTCTCAAGAATTAAGTTAGTAAAAATGGACCCAAAAAAAATTTAAATGACCAACTGACACACAACTATTGTCCTTTGAAAATAAATTATTTTAGTTAATAAATACATAAGATCAAATGATACAATCTTTTTGTTTTTTTATGATGGGATCAAATGATACAATCTTATTGAAGACATATTAACGGATTAACCACCTCAAGTAGTGTGGTCAACTCGTCCATATATGGACAACTAGTACCTCGAAGTGGCCCCATCCCTTCACACTTTGCCTTTGGAATTAATTTAAAAAAAAAAAAAAACTATCTTATTAATGATTCTGTTTTCCTGAGTACAAAACACTTTGAAGTTTGAGTTTGAAAAATATACCATTTCTTAATTATTTTATTAATTTCAATTATAAAAATATTTAAAACTATGAAGGTATGTTTGGTTATTGATATATATATATATATATATATATATAACTAGGGAAACGGGAAATAATTATGCTCTGAAAATCTTCCTCTCTCTCTCTCTCTCTCTCTCTCTCTCTCTCAAATTAGGTTCCAAATAAAGTATGACAACATAATGCTCTGAAAATTTCTCTCTCTCTCTCTCTCTCAAAGTAGCTTCCAAATAAAATATGACAACATCTCTCTCTCTCTCTCAATTTAGCTTCCAAATAAAATATGACAACATCTCTCTCTCTCTCTCAATTTAGCTTCCAAATAAAATATGACAACATAATTTTTTTAAGCTAGTCTTAGACTTCAATGCAAGAAAATTATTGTGAAATATTTAGTTCAAAATTAATAATAAATGATTTTAAGATTTAAAAGAGCGTCAAGTTATTATTTCATATATGATTAAATTGAAATGTATTAAAAGACAATTATTATACTTTTTCCTTTTATTTATAATTATTATTAATTACACTAAAATTTAAATATACTTTAGTTTTATTTTTATGTATTAATTTGTTTTAAATTATTTTTTATAGAGTTCTCATTCTTAAATGGATAATTTTTTTTCTTCATATTTTATCCCAAAAATGAAATCCAGGTTTTGTGGCTAAATAACACAAGAACAAAATTTAATTACAAAATTAGTTGTAGCATAAAACTATAATCTTATTAAATATCTTTTTATTGAAAGTAAATTTTGACAAATCTACCATTATATTAATGTTTTTTTTTTATATCCTCCATACTGAAATTTTTTAAAAAAAAATTAAAGATCAATAACTATTTTATCAACAAATTGTTTAAATTGCAAGTTTTTGTAAAGAAGATGTAATTCAATAGTTAGATTTTCAAAATATATAGTGTTGTTAATTTTTTAAAAGAAGTTGTAAACTTAAGTTATAACTAATTTTATAGCTAAATAGCGGTAGATATAATTTGATTTTCAAGTGGGTTGGGCGGTTCAACTATAATAGCTGTGAGTCGAGTTGGATAGTGAGTTGCGTTTTTTTAAAACTATCGTGACTTGACCCAACTCACCTATATATATTACATACATTAACATGAAAAATGAATGATATTTTGTCAACATTTGCATAAGCATATATAATGACTTGAATATGATATTCATAGCTTTTTTTTTAATAGAAATAAAATTAGAAAACATTTATAATTTAAGACGTGTGTACTTTGATTTATGGAAAATTTTCTTTTATTTATTTTTTATTGTTAACACTAAGTATAGTTAGTTTTATTTTTTATGTATTAATTTATTTTTAAATCTTTGTATAATTGTTTTTTTTTTTTTTGGAGAGAGAATCTTTGTATAATTCTTATTCTTTGGAGAATTATATATTTTTCTTCATACTTTGTTCCCTTAAATATGAAATCCGTACTCAAATAACATAATGTTGTAAGCATTTACGCAAATGGCGTTAACGCTATGAACTCCTAGATATTTATCACCAATGGGTTGTACAATTTGCTTGCATTACGAACAGAAGTAATTGTCAGCAATGACCCGCACTTTAGTGGACTTCATATATACCATGACCAATTCCAATTACCTTGCTTATTCATTACCTCTAACAATCATCTACTTATTATATACTAATACAATACTCTATGATTTCAACAAAGCTATTTTAGTGCAAAATTAGTAATGAACCTCACATTTTTTTTTTGTCACAGAAGTGAGTGAAGGTAGCTACATTATCTTTTAAAGCTTTCTGTATCAAATTGAGCCTTATAATATAAGTTCAAAGTTATTATTTATTTGAGATGTGTAACATTAATCTAAATTGCTTTGTCACGGCTCCAATATGTCTCACTCTTTAGCAAGAGACTTTGGTTATTTCATGGGTAATGTCATTTGGGCACAAATAAGTATTGTGTTAGCAACTAGGTTTCGAAGAAATTTTAGTCAATCTGTGGAAATTGAGGGTAGACGAGGCCTGGAGGGCTAGAATTATGAGAGAAATTTGTGAAGTGGTGGAATTCTATTGGTTGTTCAAATGATTTGTGAAGTACTTTCAATCACATGATAATGCTTATCTAGTTTTGGTAGTTCTCAATGCTTTTGGACGACAGCGTTTCATTCTTTTTTTAGCAGCATCTCACAGGTTTATGTTTAGGGGCCATCCATGCCTAAATGCTTAATGAACCCAGTTACAACAATATTTAGTCATTCAGAAGAGATGAAGTCCAAATGCATTGGCCAAGCCATTGGGAGAAAGATGGGAATAGTGGTGTTCAATTCATTATCTGTTGAAAAATTAGTTTGAATAAGCCTGAGAGTCACCATTTAGTGCTGGTTTAGTCAAAATTAATGCTTCCCTCATTGAGTCCTGCTTTTAGCAACCTGAGGTCCTTTTCTCATTTTTGTGGAAACAAACCAAACCAAACTAGGTTAATCAAGACCCCTTAATTAGCCCAAGTATATTCATAAAACTCACTACCAAGGGTCAGGTCAATGGCTTCTACTGAACAAATTAAGTAGCTTGAGGATTTTGACGTTAATGGTCCGTTTGGATTGGGGAGAAAGGAGGGGGAGTAGAGTAGAGTAGATTTAGCACACAATTAACTTATTTTTAGTCAACTTTACTTTACTTCCCCTTCATCCAAACAGGCTATAAAAGAAAAAACGAAGAAGTAAACTCTTGGCTTATAAAGAAGAAGCAAGGCATCGGCATCAACTCATTCCCCATCAAAGATTGTGTGTTTCTTGAAAGACTCTAACACCACTTTTTACTAATTTGACAGGTCCAAAAACTTTTGGTCTCTCCGATTCAACAACACTATTTTGAAGCCCTTTTTCTCCTTTCTCACTTAATTTACACATTTTCTTTTATTATAATTTGCTCTTGCCATGAAGTTTATTATTTCCATTGTCATGAATTTTGCTAGGGCTTTCTCTTCTTAAGGTTTGAGGGAACGACACTTTATCTCAAACTTAATGAAAAAAAAAACATTTTCATATTTGATATTCATTTAACCAAGCTCTATTAAATTGAATGTTAAAAATATTTTGCACTAACCTAACATTTGCTTAAGGGTAAATTTTCAAAATTATCCTCCCTTTCAGAATTAAAATTTATTGTTTTAAAATTTTAATTAAAGTGTATTTTAAATAATTCAATATGACTTTTTTTTTTTTTTGGTGTGTGTATGTGTTTGGTAAACTTTACTTTTAATTCTAAATTTATCAATTATAGTTTTACTAATTATGGTTAAACTTTGGTAATTAGAATTGTAGGGGCTCCGTTTTCGGAAGGGCACCCCCGACAATAAATTTGTAGAGAGTGGGACAAAGGGTTTGGCTCCGGCCGGCTTCTGGCCAGTCCTTCGGGACATTTTCTTTAGTTTTTCTTCATCTAGGGTTGCTCCTTGGCGGGCGTCCGAGGAGGCCCCCCTCTCACGAGGGGGCTCTTTGCCTTATATACGCCATTTGGTTTGATCCTGGCCTTACAGCTGTTGGCCATCCAGGCTACTGCTCCAAAACTTGTCCCATCGGACAGGTTCCTCACCATACTGTGGGTTGCGGCCTCCAAGGTTGCACTGTTGAGGGGTCTTGTCATCATTAATGTGGCCTGGAAGGTCAGGCAAACTCATTAAGTGTGGATGTGACCACCTATTCTGGGTTTGCCCCCTACTCAGGATTAGACTAGGTGTGCCGAGGAAGGGTGTGTTCTCGGTATCGGCCCGAGAAGGGCTAAAACCCCTTGGACGACTGTCTGAGACAATTTTCCTCCTCGGCTTGGGCCTTGGGCCAGCCTAAAGGTGGGCTAGGGATTCTGGGCCCACGGGCCCCACAATAGCCCCTCAAAACCCTGCTACACGTTTCCTCGGACGGGGAGGAGGGTTTTGAAAACCTCGGCCCTTATGTTCCGGAAGGCCTTCCGCTGGCTGGTCCTTCCTTGAGTGGCTGGATCGACACTCAGACTCTTCAGTAGGTAGTCAGTTTCTCCACAGGACTAGGTCTTTGGACCATGCAGCGCCTTGGCTCCGTCGTAAATGGCTAGCTCCCCATAGGCTTGGGTCCGAGGACCGTGCAAGACCTAGGTACAATTGCTGCCTTCAGAGTGAGTTGCTAGCTCCCCGTAGGCTTGGGTCCGAGGACCATGCAAGACCTAGGTACAGTTGCTGCCCTCGATGATAAGTGGCTAGCTCCCCATAGGCTTGAGTCTGTAGACCATGCAAGACCTAGGTACAATTGCTGCCTTCAAAGCGAGTGGCTAGCTCCTCGTAGGCTTGGGTCCGAGGACCATGCAAGACCTAGGTACAGTTGCTGCCCTCGATGGTAAGTGGCTAGCTCTCCATAGGCTTGAGTCCGAGGGCCATGCAAGACCTAGGTACAGTTGCTGCCTTCAGAGCGAGTGGCTAGCTCCCCGTAGGCTTGGGTTCGAGGACCATGCAAGACCTAGGTACAGTTGCTGCCCTCGATGGTAAGTGGCTAGCTCCCATAGGCTTGAGTCCGTAGACCATGCAAGACCTAGGTACAATTGCTGCCCTCGATGGTAAGTGGCTAGCTCCCCATAGGCTTGGGTCCATAGACCATGCAAGACCTAGGTACAATTGCTGCCTTCAGAGCGAGTGGCTAGCTCCCCGTAGGCTTGGGTCCGAGGACCATGCAAGACCTAGGTACAGTTGCTGCCTTCAAAGTGAGTGGCTAGCTCCCCGTAGGCTTGGGTCCGAGGACCATTCAAGACCTAGGTACAGTTGCTGCCTTCAAAGTGAATGGCTAGCTCCCCGTAGGCTTGGGTCCGAGGACCATGCAAGACCTAGGTACAGTTGCTGCCTTCAAAGTGAGTGGCTAGCTCCCCGTAGGCTTGGGTCCGAGGACCATCCAAGACCTAGGTACAGTTGCTGCCTTCAATGGTAAGTGGCTAGCTCCCCATAGGCTTGAGTCCGTAGATCATGCAAGACCTAGGTACAGTTCCTGCCTTCAGAGCAAGTGGCTAGCTCCCCGTAGGCTTAGGTCCGAGGACCATGCAAGACCTAGGTACAGTTGCTGCCCTCGATGGTAAGTGGCTAGCTCCCCATAGGCTTGAGTCCGTAGACCATGCAAGACCTAGGTACAATTGCTGCCTTCAGAGCGAATGGCTAGCTCCCCGTAGGCTTGGGTCCGAGGACCATGCAAGACCTAGGTACAATTGCTGCCCTCGATGGTAAGTGGCTAGCTCCCCATAGGCTTGAGTCCGTAGACCATGCAAGACCTAGGTACAATTGCTGCCTTCAGAGCGAGTGGCTAGCTCCCCGTAGGCTTGGGTCCGAGGACCATGCAAAACCTAGGTATAATTGCTGCCCTCGCGGTTTTGTCTTCGTCCCCGAGCGTGAGGACACAGTGTTCACCTCTTTGGGCAACTCAGTTTCACATCGGATAGAAGTCCCTTCCACTAACCCCATTATAAGCTCCTAGAGCAAGAGTTAGTGTACCACTACTACACAGTTGCCTTCAATAGGAGTTCGTCCTCGGATTCGAGAGCTTTGCTTTTAGTGTGAAGACGTCCACGGGTCGTTTTCTGGGAACTGTTTTTCCTCAGGTCGGATTGTGACCTCATTCGTGAAGTTGATCTAGCCTCTAGTTCGTGTTCCCCATCTTTTGGGTTACGAGGCGTCGCTTAGCCTTCCGCGCTCCGCGTTTGACGCTTCGGTGCCCGTAACGTGCCTTCATTAATGCCCTCGTGAATTAACACGAATCAGGCGGTTGACAATTCCCTTAGAATTGGGTGGGAATTAATTCCCTTTGACAATCTTCCCTTCGAATTCTGCGTGGCTTAATTCCCACCGGTTTTCGCCTTCCATAAAAGGCGTTTTGGGGGGAATGTTTCTCCTCATTCCATGAATCTTCCACCACAAACAGAAACGTATACTTTCACCTCCCTGAGCCCCTTTGACACCGCTGCCAGGATTGTGACCAAAGTTAGGAGATCTGGAGTTAAGGGTTGCCGTGGCCGCAGCCCCCACTGGGCTACCGGCGCAGCAGAGTTTAGGCGTAACACTGGCAGGGCCTTGTACGGTGGCCAGGAGGGACGTCGCTGAAGTACCTAACGTCTTTCCCCAGAGCGCACCTCCGACGAAGGAGGCACGCGAACTCTCGTCATGGCTGGTGCCCGAGTATTGCCGTCTCCGACGGCCAATGCTCGTGCAGTCTGGAGGGGGTCGAGGAAGCATCACGAGGGAGGGTGTTCTGGGGCCCCTGGGTCGGCTCCTCACTTTGTTCAAGCTTCGGCTTCAAGGCGAGCTAGCCCCCAGCCCTCCTTCCTGTGCTTTTACTGTCCAATTCTCCCATTCTTTTGACGCCAGTAAAAGTACGGGTTGACACTTCCCTCATTCGTGATATTAATTCTTTGCGAGCCTCTTGCCCGGCTAGTTCTAGGATCGGTCCGCCTGGGCCTCTGATTGTAGGATTAGTTAGTAGGATTTTTTGTAAAACACGCCTGTCTGAGCCTCTAATTGTATTTGTAATTTTCTTTTATGAAATAATAAAGAATTTCTTTTATTTGCTGTTGAATCTTCTTTTCGTACTGTAACTCTTCTCTTCTTCTCTCTTTTTTTTTTTTTTTTTTTTTTGATACGCCGCCAACTTTTGCATAGTAACTACTTTAGAACGACCGCCGGTTGTGCCGGTTGGCGCACTAACCCTCCCCACAGACGGCGCCAATTATAGGGGCTCCGTTTTCGGAAGGGCACCCCCGACAATAAATTTGTAGAGAGTGGGACAAAGGGTTTGGCTCCGGCCGGCTTCTGGCCAGTCTTCCGGGACATTTTCTTTAGTTTTTCTTCATCTGGGGTTACTCCTCGGCGGGCGTCCGAGGAGGCCCCCCTCTCACGAGGGGGCTCTTTGCCTTATATACGCCCTTTGGCTTGATCCTGGCCTTACAGCTGTTGGCCATCCAAGCTACTGCTCTAGAGCTTGTCCCATCGGACAGGTTCCTCACTATACTGTGGGTTGCGGCCTCCAAGGTTGCACTGTTGAAGGGTCTTGTCATCATTAATGTGGCCTGGAGGGTCAGGCAAACTCATTAAGTGTGGATGTGACCACCTATTCTGGGTTTGTCTCCTACTCAGGATTAGACTAGGTGTGCCGAGGAAGGGTGTGTCCTCAGCATCGGCCCGAGAAGGGCTAAAACCCCTTGGACGACTATCTGGGACAATTGTCCTCCTCGGCTTGGGCCTTGGGCTAGCCTAAAGGTGGGCCGGGGATTCCGGACCCACGGGCCCCACAAGAATTTTATAAAAATTTAAAATATTCTATTACTAATATAAACAGAATGGAAGAATATTCTCCAAAACTCAAAGCAAGGGAGTATAATTATCCCAATTTTATTTATTGAATATTTTCTTCTAATTTTTTTAAGGCCGCAGGGAAAATGATGCTCCAATAGCAGCCACTAATCACTTTGTTGACAGGATTCCCATCTTGACTCTCTTAATTGTAACTCACATTTATTTGACAAAACATAAACCCTTACTCCTAAGCGGATTAAAATCCAGTGCAATGCTTAGGGTATTAATATTGCATAGAGTGCAATTACTCATTTCTCTCTCACAAAAAAATTTATCACTTCACTTTTCAATTTTTAACTTTTTTTAATTTTTTTTTATTTAGTAGGAGAGATTAAATATTGTTTTTTTTTTTTTCAACTTTCAATTTCAAACATTCCTATTAAAATTACATATTCAACAGTCAAAGTCTCATATGAGAAAAATGAAGTACACGCATCTTTATTGGCATGTAGTGAACAAGATAATTTTCTCTCGGTGGGTTTTAGTTAAGTCTTATTATTTGTTGTTGAAAAAAAAGTTTCGGATTTCGATCCCCATTTTTATTAAAAGTTAATTGATTTTTTGACTTAATAATTAAAAAAATAAACACTATAAATTAAAATTAAATATATATAATTTTTTTCCTCATTATAATTATCGCATTTCCAAAGAAAAAAAAAAAGTTAACCCAAATATTAAAGTACTTACGAGAAGTCTTGAGGAACTGAAGACACTAACATTGAGCTTGCTGCTTATACCAGGCGGACCCCAAATGCTGCATAACTGGCTCACTAATGCTCCGCCTGAGGTTGATAGACTTGGCGGTGGCTATGGGAGGTGGATGAAGTGCTCTCTCAAATTCCGTTTTCGCAACAGCTCTATATAGCAGTGTTGAATCTCCAACCCATTTTGCTGGGTATATGAATTCTGTTGTTTCTTGTTTGCAAAGCAAATAAATATAAGCATCAACAATATTTTTCTCTCCCTTTGATCATAAAGGAATACTTGTTCGATTATTACGGAATTTAAGTACTTAGTATATAATCACAAACACATGTACACATTAGTACTTTACACCATTTGAATCAACGACCATTGACGTACATTAATTCCACTTTCCTATACTATAATGTTCACTCTCTCTAAAGCAGTGTGTGCCATGTTCAACAATTTGGATGATTTAGTCAATCTGAGGAAATTGAGGTTAGTGTAGGGCTAGAAATTTTAGAAAAAAATTGTGAAGTGCTGGAATTTTATTGAAGATTCTTCATTCCGTGATAATGCCTATCTAGTTTTGGTGGTTCTCATTGTTTTTGGCTTAATGCTCTAGAACTACCCCGTTTTTTTCAACCCCCACATCCCCACCAATTATCTCTCTCTTCTGGTTTAAGAGTTGAGAGTTAAGAGTTCAGACCCACATATTTTAACTGTCCACTAATCTTGCATTTAGCTCACTAGTCTTAAAAGGGTACTGCATATGCTCATGGCTATAAAAAATTTTAGAATCGCAACTTATTAGTTATTTCATACACTTTGCAGTGTGTGGAATAGATTGTGGAACTATTTGATTTTCTAACAGTTCATCTTTAATTATGTTTTGATGTGGCATACTTTATTAATTATGATTTTTTTACTATTAATTTCAAAGGATACTATACTCTCTCACTGTATGTGTCACTGTTTCATTGAACCACTTTGAATCAATGTTAACACCAATTAAGTACAAGAATACTTGAAGGAAAGAACCAAAAAAAAAAAAACCCAATCTTTGCCCTTCTGATTCTAGGGGTTCTTGAGAATCTTGCCTGCAGCTTTTGCATTTTCTTTTTATTGTTAATAGAGTTCATTGCAATCAAGCCCTTTTGCTGGGTTTGAATTCATTTCCTTTGAACATCATTATAAGTGGGTTAAGTCTCATTCAGTTTTAGTTCAGTTACAAGCTATTTGAGGGTTTGGAATTCTATGATTGTTTTGGTGGTTTTCAGGTAAGGTTGTTTCATATTTGCAATCTTTGAATGCCTTCTGTTATCTAAGAACATTGCATTAGTTTTTTCAGAGGAATTGTTACCTGTATGTATGCCATTGGTAGCCTTTGCTGGCCTTGTTTTCTTCTTCTTCTTTTTAGGGCCTAACAAGAATAGAAAGTTCATTGACCTAAAGGAAAACTACAAGGACTCTTTCAACAGTGCTTCTCGAACACAAACTAATAGGATAAGAATAAAGCTATGGGTGCTAAAATTTTGACAAAAGTTATTGTGAGGGTCCGCTACCAATCACAATACGTGATCTCAATCATTGTAAGAAAGATTGTATGTGGCTCAAATTTATCATTACACACAAAAGTGGATGTGAAGGACCAATTACATAGTACACTTGTGGTCTTATTTATTTAGTTACTTTTTCACCCAACGAAATGAGCCTTCCTCAGACTTGGTTTGATCGAGTTCTTGGTATGACGAGCATAAAATTTGAGGGGTAGTTTTTTGATTGGGAAAAATAATTTGTAGTCTACGAAAAAGTATTGTTAAAAACATTATAGTGCAGTAAGAATTGATTAAGGCATTGTATGGAAAAAAAAAAGTTGGCCGCCATATCTAATTGATGAATGGGATGCACTTGAGACAAAAGCAATGAATATTATTCGTATAAGTCTTACACTATAGATAAAATATAACGTGTTAAATGAGACTTCTGCTTAAGAATTATGGAAAAAGTTAAAAAGTTAAAGAAGGTAAATATATGTCAAAGTAGTTGTTGCCAATCGATTGTGCTTGGAGGAAGGTACTGATATTAGAGATCATTTGAATGTTTTTAATAGATTGACTACTCAATTATTAAGCTTGGTTGGAGACTAAGATTGAGGAGGATGATCAAGCTTTATCATTGTTAACCTCATTCATTCGCTCCTTCGTATGACACTCTATTGACTACATTGTTAGTTGGTAAGGGTACATTAAAGTTTAAATATGTTAAAAAAATTTTGTTAGAGATAGAAAAAATCAAGAAGCCTACGAATCATTTGGAACTTGGGGCCTTTTTGATGAATTCTGACCAAGTCATGGTAAAAGTGGGTCATGTAGGAAGAATGATAGGGAGAAGTCAAGATCAAAATCTAGACCCAGGAAGGAATGGATTCTATTGACAATTCATGGGTTTTGGATTATGCGTGTTGCCTTTATGTGTTGGAATAGAGATTGGTTTGACGCTTTCAAGGCTTGTGGTGAAGGTTTTGTTAGGTCGGCTAATAATGTGCACTAAAAAGCTATGAGAATAGCTAGGTACATTAAAAGTTAAAATGTTTAATGGAACTGTGAAGGGCTTGAGTAATGTGAGACATGTACCCAAGTTTGGAAGAAATTTGATTTTGCTAACATGGTTGAATTTTTTGGGCTATGGATATTCTGCTAGAAGAGGAATTATGAAAGTTACAAAATGTGCTTTGGTGGAGATGAAAGGAGAAAAATCTTTTAAGAATTTGTACAAGTTAATTGGTGAGACAAATAAAGGTGGAGTATAAGAGCCAAAAGCAAAGAAAAGCCTTTAGTTAGAATACCACAAGAAAGACAATCATGGATAAAAGAAAGTAAGCTTTGTGGTAGATGTAACTAATATGGTTGTGAAGCCAAGTTCGAATGAAAAGTTCAAGTATTGCTTAAACTCAATTGAGGGCATGTCCTATTAAGGACAAGAATGGAGCACTACCCCTACCCACAAACCGGGTGCAACAGGACTACCCAACGGTTTAATTAATAATGGAGACAACTTATGGGTTAGAGGTAGAGATATGTTAAGTCTAGCGCATGATAAGAGAAGTTTAGAGATCTTTTTATTGGTTTTGGAATGTGACATTGTTTAGAAGAATAATAAGAAAGTGCACTAATTCTATTACAAGTGGTTATCCCACGTTGAAAGGAAAAGACATAAGGGGGTGTGCAAGTCCCTATAAATAAAGTAGTAGTTCAATTTTGTTTTGTGTACAGGAGTTATAGAAACAAAGTTTTGTCTAGTGAGAGAATAATAGACTAAAATTTGACTAGTGTGGTAGTTTGAGGGCATGTATTGAGGATTTTGGTAGTAAGAGGTAACTTTTTGAATATGATTACCAAGGTCTATTATCAGTTATAATTAAGCACCCCTCTCTCTCTCTCTCTCTCTCTCTCTCTCTCTCCTACTTTAATTTTCTTTTTTCTTTTCATTTTTATTAAAAATATTAGAACTATTATAAAGGTTATTACAAAAATTTCTAAATTGATGTAACAATAAATACGATTATACATCAGTAAGACAATATATAATTTTTTTGTTGTATGTTTAAAAATTGACATTTCATTTTATAAGAAATTTATAATGCCTTCAATGTCACTCATTTTTTATTTTGTTAGCTTATAACCTCCTAAACTGTGGTCATTAAATTGGCCACCCCGCATTTTATGACATGCACTGCTGTCATTTGCTTATTGCCTTATTGGTTCAAATTTAAATTTAGCATTGAGATTACTTTTTTAACCTAACAATAACAACTAGTAACAATCTGCTACTTAGAATTTGTTGTAAAAATGTTGTGAAAATATCATTTTTCATTTTTTTGGTAAGGGAATGGAATGGAATGATCAAAAGGGAATGGAAATGAATGGAATGTATTTAAGTAAGGGAAAGGAAAGGAATGAAATCAAGTAATTTTAATTAGATGTTTTAAAATAAAGAAATAGAAAGAAATGAAAATGAATGGAATGTAAATAATTTTTTTTGGGAGCAACATGGAATGAATGAAATGGAATCATTTTATGATAATATTACTATTAGACCCCTATATTAAAATAAATGGTTGAATATATAGGGGTATTTTGAGAGTTTTAGTAAAAAAAATTATTAAATCTAATTCTATTCCCTCTCATTCATTCCAATTTCGAGAAGAATGAAAATTTGAGATTTTAAGAGAATAGAGAGGAATGGGTGTTTCCTTCTACTCATTCCATTTCCCCCTATTTAAACTCCCAAACAAGAGAATGCGTTTTCCATACACTTCATTAAAACTCCCAAATAAGGGAAGGGAAGAATATACTTAAATTATTATTTTCATTCCTTTTCATTCCATTCTTCCAAACGAGGCCTTAAGGTCTCTGTTTATATGAGGGGAGGAAGGAGGTGGGAGTTACACACTTCTTTTGCAGTGGTATCTCGAGGTTCCAGTTTTATTTTCTTGAATTTTTGGATGATGGGTTCAATTTGTTTGCTTCTTCAGAGTTGATTGCAGCTCTGTTTTCAGTATATGTTTGACATTGGTGGATCTTTAGCATATCTTTTTCCGTCTCTTTCAGATTTTCAGCTTTCTCGGTTTGATAATATAGTGTTAACTTAAGCTGTTGTAAAGTCAATGATACAGAGCCTCATTTTGCGTTTCATTTTACTTTATCTGTGTATGTGATTTGGGACTAGAGTATGGTTCCTTTTGTTTCAATTCCAAATATGTGCGCTTTGTCTTCATTGCTTGCTTGTTCTTGGTAATAGACCAGATAATCACTTAACACTTACCCTTATCATTTCCTCAAATCACTAGTCTCTTCCTACACTTGCTCACAGTGTAGATTATTGTAATAATCTTCTATAGTCCCTCATCTTCATTTGTCTCCATTTTTGTATCAATTTACAATTGTAAATTGGTAATCTATCAGACTATCACGTATATACTTATATGTATATTTGTATCTTCACTTAAGGAAAGACTTCTTTTATGGTATTAGAATAGTAAGACTCACGTCATAAACCTCCATAACAATGGCAGTTTTTTTTTTTTTTTTTCAATCAACACCTTGTTCTCTCTAATATCCCCTATCTTGTTCCAATCAAACTTTATCGAGGAAACTATCTTCTTTGACTATTTATCTTCCTACCAACAAGTGCCAAAATTAGTTGGAAATGGTGTAAATTTTTCTAGCACTCACTTATTCTTCCAAATTACATGCTCTTCATACATGACGCAGGACAACCAAAACAAAACTGAAATTATAGAAAAATAAAAGATATGACCTAGGAGTCAGCACCTAGGCCTTGCTTGGAGTCAGCACCAAACATGGAAACTACTAGGAGTTAGCACCTAGGATAGACCTGGAGTCAGCACCAGACCAAAGAAAGACCAAACGACCATTTTTTCATTCATCAAAATATCAACTATCTCCTTAAGGAGTACAATAGGTTGCTTATATTACTTGGAGTCAGCATCAAACGGGGAAATTACTAGGAGTCAGCACCTAGGGTTGACCTGGAGTCAGCACCAGACCAAAGAAAGACCAAACGGCCATTTTTTCATTCATCAAAATATCAACTATCTCCTTAAGGAGTACAATAGGTTGCTTATAAAGGATTGCTAAACCCTAGTTCTAATTGGTTAGAAAACCCTAATTACCTTATTACAAAAATAACCTTGCTTTTCAAATTAAAATACTAATAGCCCAATAAACTACTAGGACCTAAAACATAAAAATACAATTGATTTGCACAAATAAATAAAATTAAATAATAATTTTTTTGCATCTCTCGCGTCTTTATCCTCTGGTTAGAGAAAACTTGACCTCGAGTTTTAAAGTATTGAAGGATTAGGATGCTGACAAATAACACTTGCTTCAAGTCTGAAATCACCTTAGAGAGCACAGGGAAAATAAAAACCTTGAATTCCACCACATCAAACTCATTTGGAATAACAAAATCAATATGTGGAATCAGTATAATCTCTTCTTGAACCTTATGAACCATAGGAAGCACTATAGTTTTAACCTTTTCGACTTCACCAAAATGTAGATCTTCAAGAACTGTGGAGGGTTGATCAGAAGCACATTCAATAACTTCAATTTTCACATCATGTGCACTCTTTAACAAAATACTCTCTTTAGGCACCATCTCTTCACCTTGTTGCTTTTCAATAGATTCTTTTCCTTGCACGCATGTTAAAGCAACATTTATCGAGGCATGTACATTTATGTCAACATTAGGTTTTGGTGTTGCTGGAGGATTCTTCACGACCAAGATATCATCATCAATGTTGTCTTCTATTGGGGCAGCAATAAGTTCCTTGTGATCTAGTATCCTTGGTTTTCTACTTGAATCGGTTTGAGTCTTCTTTTGCTTCATCTAAGCAATCTTTTCTTGAACATTTTTCATGAGCTTCTTTAATTCCTTGGTAGATTGTTTAAAAGTGCACTAAGGACATGAAATGGGATGAGGATGAGGATTCATTGTATTTGCTTCAATGTGAAAAGTACCACACTAAGATTTGGGTCGATACTTAGCTCGATAGTATGGTGATAAATACTCATCACAAAACTTTTCTTTTATATCTTCTCACACACTACTGGCAGGTTCATAATCCATATAGTGGAAATATTTAAGCTTCTCCCAAAACCTTTGTGCTTTACCTCTTAACTTTAACTTGGCATACCTAACCTTTTTGTTATCTACAAAATTTGCTTACTCAAGAATTGCTCCATCCCATTCATCTAGTTGACAAAATCTCGTGAATAAGTATTATCACCATCAAAATAAGGTGCTTTAGATATTAACATAACTCACCTTGTTAGTGGTTAACTTACTGCACTTGATAGTCACGGGCTTGACTCCTCAATTGAGTGGGTCTAATTGGTCAAAATGGATCTGTGAAAAAAAACAACTTAAGGGCCCATACGTGCGATGGGTTGGCAGCAACAACACTTTTTTTTTTCCTCTGTGAAACAATAAAGAAATAACTACAATTTAAAACTAAAGTCTGCTACGGCCAAACATTAAAAGCACTGGAGTTGAAGAAACTAGAAGTAAAGAAACTAAAAGAGAAAAGAAACGGAAAAGCAGTCACGAGCGGCGCTGGAGTCAACGGCTGAGAGGCTGTATGGGCTCACCGAATTTTGCTGTCGGCGGTGCTTAATAGTGCAGATCTGAGCTCGATGGAACCTGTGAAGCATGAAGTGGCATGGTGGGAGCGGCGTCGACGGCAAGTTGGCGTAGGTAGTTCTCGGCGGCTCTCGTTGACTTCAAACTCCTCTGTTTCTAGTCTGGTGGCTGGTGGTTGTTGGGTTCCACAACAGTGGGTGTTGATTTTATGGGTTTTGGCGGCTGGTGAATGATGGATCTTGCGTGGGTCTCCTTTTTTTTTTTTGTGGTGATTTTTTTCTAGTTCTAGATTGACTGCAGGATGCTTCAGATAGATCGATGTTTGCTCTGATACCAAAATTGATGCAGGACAACAAGAACAAAACTAAAATAACAGAAAAATAAAAGATATGATTTAGGAGTCAGCACCTAAGCCTTGCTTAGAGTCAGCACCAAACGGGAAAACCTTTAGGAGTCAGCACTTAGGGTAGACCTGGAGTCAACACCAGACCAAACGGCTATTTTTTCATTCATCAAAATATCAACTATCTCCTCAATGAGTACAAAAGGTTGCTTATAAAGGATTGCTAAACCCTAGTTCTAATTGGCTAAGAAACTCTAATTGTCTTATTACAAAAATAACCTTGCTTTCCAAATTAAAATACTAATAACCCAATAAACTACTAGCACTTAAAACATAAAAATACAATTGACTTGCACACATAAATAAAATTAAATAATAATTTTCTTACATCTTCCGCATCAATACATCTTTCAAACTAAATAATATTCTTCTTGCCAAGAGCCTTGTAGCTCAATTAGCACCTCTTGTTGTTCTCAACATAGACATTTAGGATTCATATCCCTCGTCTCCATTATATCTACTGAATTATACAAAATAAATAATAAAAATATTCTTCTCTGCCCACATGCTTCTACTAATCTTATCTCTGTTCATAAGTTAACTAAAGATAACAATCGTGTTTGTTGTATTAATTCTATTGAATTGGATGCTAATGAATCTATTGTGAAAAAAAAAAAAAAAAAAAAAAAACTCCGGGACTACCGTTTCCGCCTTGGGAAGACCGAGACTGGATTGTAACCCTTTATTCTTTCCATATTTCAAATTAGCAAATTCTGTCATGTTGCATTCCCTGATAAATGTGTTTCATTGTTAACATGGCATGCAAGGGTAGGTCACCCATCTCATCCTGTGTTGCAATCTCTTCTATTCAAATTTTCTCTTCCTTGCAACAGTTCTTCGAATAATAAAATTTTGTTCTTCATTCATTCCTCTTTTACCAGCTAATTAATTACTTAGAAATTGTTCTTAATGATGTATGGGGACCAGCTCTCAATTCATCAATAAGAGGTTTTGATTATTACATCAATTTTTTCATGATTACACTCACTACTGTCGGTTATATCTTCTTTCTTCTTGCTCTACTGTCTTAGAAACACCTTGTTCTGCTTCTCGTTTTCTTTGTAATCATCAGTTTTAATGCTCATTTTTCTTTTGCAATTTGTGACTGTCTATCTTGAAAAGCTTCTGTTTCTAGGCTGGTGAAGCAATTATGTGATTTAGAAGTAGTTTTTATTGTCGTAACATGTTTTTTTTTTCTTTAATCAGAATGCATTTTCTCATTGTTCTAATGTTTGATACTGCAGATGCATACCTACAAAAACTGAACTGATGGTAATGCCAAGGAATGAAGACCTCTCCTGATAAATCTGTTATGAAGACCTCTCCTGGGAAACTGTCAAGTGTTGTTTTTGCTTCTTTTCTGTTGGACTTAACAGACTGCTCAACTTTCCTTTTAAAAAAAACATTGTGGATGTGTTAAATTAATTTACTATCATCAAATAGTTTAAGTTTTTGGAAAAATCCATAATTTAATAGTGGATAAAATAAATGCATGCGAATTGTTATTACCTGCAAAGTAGCGGGCCAAAGGACCAACGAAAGAAGAATAGGAGGAAAAAAAAAAGTATAAATGGGAATGGTCAAACTGCTTTAATAAAGCAATATTGAAGCCTATAACCATCCTTATATTCAAAACATTAAAAAAGGAATAATTGTTATTTTTATTTTGTATTGATTTTAATAGAAAATTCATATAGATAACAATAAGAAATAGCATCCCTTATGCTTGTCTATATTCGTTTAAAGTCAACAAAAACAATTTAATTATCATTTATATGATACTTTATGTTTCCTCTCATTCCTACCTTGCAAATTTCAATTTACTTAAGTGCATTCTATTTTTAATTTAGAAGACTCGTCGGCTGTAATAGGCAGAAGATGTATCACTAGTGGGTTGTACTATGACAGGCACCTTAGTGGACTTCATAATATGACCAATTCATAGTACCTTGCTCATTAATCATTGTCTTAGTAATATATACATTACTTTTATGATTTCAAGAAAGCTATTTTAGTGCAAAGTTAAAAATATACCTCACATTTTAGGTACAAAATTGGGTGACAGTAGCTACATTTATTTATTTAAACTTTTCGTATCAAATTGAGCCTTATAAAGGCAAAATTATTACTTTTTTTTTTGGGTATGCCGTATGTGTAACATTAATCTAAATTGCTTTGCCAGGGCTCCAATATGTCTCACTCCTTAGCAAGAGACGTTGATTCTTTCATGGGTAATGTCATTTGGGCACAAAAAAAGTATGGAGGAAAGAAATATATGGAAAAAATTCATTACATCAATGACTAGGAAGTATTTTTCTAGCAACTAGGTATTGAAGAAATTTGAAAAAGCAGTGTGCCATGTTGCACAATTTGGATGGTTTAGTCAGTTTGAGGAAATTGAGAGAAATTTGTGAAGTGGTGGAATTCTATTGGTTGTTCAAATGATTTGTGAAGTACTTTCACTCACAAAATAAATGCTTATCTAGTTTTGGCGGTTCTCATTTTTTTTTTTTTTTTTTTTTTTGGGGGTATTACGTACTAGGACGACAGCGTTTCACTCTTCTTTGAGAAGCATCACACGGGCCTTATATGAAATAGAGGCCACCCCTTTTTTTTTAGCTCAATGGATCCATTACAACAATGTCTAGATGAAGCGTCCAAATGAATAGGCCAAGCCCATCAGGACAAAGATGGGAATAGTGGTTTGAATGGTTTAAAAAGGCTTTTAGGCAAACTTGCTTTAGGCCCCATGCAATTATGAGCTGAGACTTTAATGCTTGAACAATAAGTTGCATTAAGCCTTTAAGTCACTATTTAATGCTGATTTAGTGAACATTGAATGCCTCCCTCGTTGAGTCTCACTTTGCAACCTAAAGTCCTTTTCTCATTTTTGTGGAAACAAATCATGAAATCAAACCAAATTATAGTTAATCAAAGTGTGTGTATTTAGCATTTAGTTTGTTTCTCAAAAAGAAATAAAGTGGGTCTTATCCCACATCGCTAAAGTTACACTCAAGTGAGTGTAACTTTTTCCCATTACTTAAATCCCCACTTTAATACGTCAAAAGATAGGCTCTTTTGTAATCGTATTTTAAGTTAAGTAATGTGTTTATACTTGATAAGAGAGTGTAATTAATATGTGTGTGTGTTTAGCCCAAGTATTCAGTTTGAGATTAGCAATTGCTCTCAATGAGAGTTTAAAAAATGACTTTCAAATCTCATCTATTAATTAAAAAAGGTTTAAAAAGGTTAAAAAAATTATTAAAAGGTAAAGAAAAAAAATTTTGTGTAAGAAATTAGCTAGGGGTAATTGCATCCCATACAATAACTAGGGTATTGCACAAATCCTAATCCCCAGTATTCATAAAACTCAATACCAAGAGTCAGGTCATGGTGATTTCTATTTTTTGACATTAAAAAAAAATTAAAATACTTTTTTTTTTGCCATAAATTTTTTTTAAAAATATTTATTAAACCAATATTCTTAAGATATTTTTTAACTTTTCCCTAAAAAAAATAAAATAAAATAAATGCAACAGCATTATCTTGATGCCCCTTTTCTCTGTTCTCGCTTAATTCACAACTTTTCTTTTATTATAGTTTGCTACGTACCACCATAAAGATTATTATTTCTATTACCATAAATTTTATTTAGTGAATATTTTGGTGCCAAGCTTGACTCCCTTGAATAATATGAAACTCACATTTATTGATAAGAATTATTAGACGTAAATCCTTACTCAGAAAAATTCTTTTCATTTTTTCTCTTATTAAAATTTTTTTTTAAACTTTTCTTTTGTTAATTAAATAGCTATCAAATCATCACCGACATATTCAACAAAGTCCAAGTCTCATGTTTGATAAAACGTGAAAATTGAGATACTTGCGTCATTGCTGGCATGTAATGTACCAACAAGATAATTTTCTCTCCATTTCTAATTTTCTTTATTTATTTATTTCCTAATACTTTTTTCAAGTATTCTTAAATTAATTATTATATATATATATATATATATTTTACAGTTGAATACATTTATTTGGCCTTGTTGGAAAAAAAAATTTCAAACTTTTATATATTCTTAAATGCTTAATTTAGTAGTCTTTTTTTTTTTTTTTTTTATAAGAAAAAACTCTACATCACTGACTTTCTTTTCTATATTATGTAGCATTTTATTTAATTCTCTTACTCATCTCACTATTCTATTGGCTAAGGAAAATTATTTTCTCACCCTACGTCATATTCTTTTACTCATCACACTATTTTATTTTCTAAGGAAACATAATGGTGGCTTCCTTGGGTTTGATCTACCAACGAGAAAGTTTTGGACTTTACTACCCAAAAATCATTGTTAACATATCCGGGCGTGACATGTGTCCAACCAAAAAAGAACACAACATAGCTTTGTTTAATTTGCTTATTTTCTTTAGAGTAAAATAAAAAGTAACTTTAAACGAATAAGTTGACTTTTTTTTTTTATTTATTATAAAAGTGAGCTTATTTGCTTAAAACCACTTTTGTTTCACCTTTAAATAAATAAATTAAAATGAAATAAGTTTAGTTAATTGGACAAAGTTTAACTACAAAATTAACTATAACAAACCTTACTTAGTATCATTAACATTATTATATATGTAAAAAATCTAATTGTTAGATTGCGTGTTCTTTACGCTTTTAATAAATATGTCAAATTTTATATCAATCACATATTATTTATTATATGATCTATAATATTATATTTTATATATAGTTTTAAACTACAAAAATTTGTAATTTAAACAATTATTGATGGCATAGTTATTAATTTTTAATTTTATAAAAATTGACATAGCTAACTATTGAATTACATGTAATTTATGCTTTTAATACACATGTTAAATTTTGTACCAATTAGATATTATTTACTATATAATCTATAAGATTATATTACAAAAACTTGCAATTAAAAAAATTTGTTAATGAAATAGCTATTGATTTTTAATTTTATAGAAATTGACATAGCTAATAGTTGGATTACATGTTATTTATGCTCTTAATACACATGTCAAATTTTGTGTTAATTAGATATTATTTGCTATATAATCTATAAGATTATATTTTATGCATAATTTTAAATTACAAAAACTTGCAATTTAAACAATTTATTGATGATATAGTTATTAATTTTTAATTTTCTAGAAATTTTGCAAGCATGGAGGATATAAGAAGAAAATGTAATTTGTGGGGGAGAAGAATCCAGGCCCAACCTTATTAAGCCCAACATTATGAACCAAGGGCCCACGAAACGGCGATCTTACCCCCGAAGATAGAGAGAGAGAAAAGGGCAAGGCCTAGCTAGGAGTGGGATCTTCATGAAAGATCAGCGCTGTCCAAGGAAGGTATTTCCTGTCCGAGGAGAGCATCACCTGTCCGAGGAGGACATATCACTTCAGCAGGAAGTCTCAGGTTATTTGAGTACGAGAAAAGCCAGTGGCTGTCCGAGGATTTCACCAGATCAGGATAAGCTCAGAGCAAAGGCTGGAGATGATAAGAATGAAGAAATATCTAATGGAAAAGCTGCTACCACCGTATTTAATGCAATACAACAGCTTTTCTGACCGCATTTATGTGGAGAAGACCTCTGAACAGTGCACCCTCATCTACTGTCACTTCCAAATAACTAAAGCATACCCATGATGTGACATGCACTCAAGTAGATACACAGATGAAGAACAAGTGGACGATGAAGATGATGGGGAAGGGTACTATATAAAGAAGAAGAGATCTTGATAGAGGGGATCGGAAGAAGGAAAGAAAAAAGAAAAAGAATAATTTTACTGTAGTTCTGAACCTTGTAACCATTGGTTATTCAATGAAACACCTCCTCGGACATTGACAAAAGAGTTTTCTTGGTGTTGTTTTATGTTTCTTTCCTGCTTAACGTAATCCTGTCCATCATTGTTAATATCAGACCCAACCCAGCTCTTTCACCCACTCTCTACAAATTCATTGTCCAGGGTACGTTGGGCCTTTAATCCATACTTGTGGGCTTAGGTTCCAAATCCGTTCCTTACATAATTCAATGGTGGATTTGTCAAAATTTACTTCCAATAAAAAGATATTGAGTAAGGTTGTAACCTTATATTACAACCAATTTTGCTTTATCTTAGTTCATTTTAGTATTGGCTAAACCATTTATGAATGAATTTTGGCTTTTTCCTTAAGGTAGAAAATATTAAAATTTATTTTCCATTAGCTTAATGAAAAAGTTAATAAATAAAAGGATTATAAGAAAGGAAAGAAAAAAAAAATTGAGAAAAATTGGATTGTAGTTTTTTTTTTTTTTTTTTTTTTTTAATTTTTTTTATCAAATGTTTTTAAAGTAAAACGGCAATCACACTAATATCTATTAAAAAAGAGTCTAGAAATATATTTTTTGTACCATAGTTTTTGTCACTTGGTTTATTTAAGTGGTGTGGAAGAATTGGTGACACTTCTCTTAAAAAAAAGGTTATGAAAAATAGAAAAAAGTTATGACAAATGGTGTGGTAGTAGAAGAACTGAATTATTTTAAAAAAATATATTACCATATGATTTTAAGAAAGCTATTTTAGTGCAAAGTTTGTAATGGCCTCTCACATTTTTCTGTTTAAAGATGAGTGAAAGCAGCTACGTTTCTTTCTTTTCTTTTTTTTTTTTATTTAATTTAATTTAAATTATTATTTTAGTTTTTTGAATCTCTATTTCGATCAAATGGAGCCTAATAAATTCAAAATGTTATAAATTATTTTTTCTATTTTTTGGATGAGTAACATTAATCTAAATTGCTTTGTCACTGCTTAAGTCCAATATGCCTCACTCTTTGGCAAGACATTTTGGTTCTTTCATGGGTAACGTCATTGGGCACAAAAAAGTATGAAGGAAAGAAAATATACGGGAAAAATTCATTACATCAAGGACTAGGAAGTATTTTTCTAGCAACTAGGTATTGAAGCAATTTGGAAAAACATTGTCATATATTCTTAAACCTCCCACATGGGTTTTTCCATTGATGCTTGTTGCTGAAAGTGACTCAATCCCTGAATTCTTTGACCAATTCCTTCAAACCCCATTTCTTGTTGCTTTTGTTGCTGTAGTTCATAAAAATTCCCACGTCTTGCACCTCCTCCTATCCCCAAGAAATCCAATGTCATCATATCCTCACTCCCATTAGAATCTTTTGTGGAGCTAGTTAACCCTGCTTTTGAATCTCCACCATGCAATACAGTACTATTACTGTTGCTATTGTCATGCTTTATGTTCTTTAATATTGCACTGTTTTGATCAAGTAGACCATTCAACATTCCCATGTTGGTCATTCCCAGGTTATCAGGCATGCAATTCTCATATGAATTTCCATGTTGGCCTTTTTGGATGAACTGGTTTATGAATGATTGATCATTTTGAGGCTGAATTGCACTAAATGATGGTGGTGCCATGCTTGTAACAAAGCTATTATTCTGCATTACTTGACAGTTCATGCCACTATTACTCACAGTTGCACCCATTTGTGCTGCTTTCTGTAACAAAGCTGTGGCAGGCATGTGTGCAGCTAAGCTAGCCAATTGGTGTCCATTTCCTTCAAAAATGGAATTCGAGGAATTTGTGTTGAGTTGAAGAGAAGGAGAGGAAGAAGAAATGCTTCTTGGACCGCTAAAGAGGCTTCCTGCCATGTTCAAGGGTTTATTTGGAGGGAAGGACATGATTTCTTGGGGCAAAGATATTGGCACTTTAGTATCAGATTGGTTGAATCCGGATGTTCCACTCGTTGTGTTGGAGTTATTGTTGTTGTTGATGGGTATTGAGGACATGAGCTGGGGATGAACTTGGCCTGGTAAGTTTTGTCCCATGTTAGACAATAGTCCTTGCTTTGCTTTGTTGTTTTCTTCAGATAGGGCATCACAAAAGGCTCTGTGTGTGATGAAGCTATCTCTCCTGAATAACAGTAGAGATGTACAGTCTAATAAGTTGGATGAGTAATAAGATGAGATCACCAATGAGAGAGAGAGATATGATAATTAATACTCTATTTAATTTATTTTTTACTTTCTGTGTGTAGGCCTGAACATTATTGTTTTTTGGCTGACAAGGGTGTTCAGGGCTCGTAGAACACAGGCTTTAATCAAAGCTATGCAAGTTCTTATTAATTAAGGTTATTTATCTTATGGCATATAATAATCTATGACGATTAAATAAAAAGCAAGACTAGGACTAGATTAGGACTTTAGCCTAAAAAACAACTTTATTAGGTGTTTAGTCAAACTAAGACTTTAAGTAAAGGTAGCACTATCTAGAAGAAAAGCCCTTATCAAAAACACAAACTAGATTTTCAAAACAACAATTCAAAACCATAGATTTCGTATTCTTAAGGTTCAACTTCGAGTTGTTCATGAATCATCCACACGCAATTCTATAAAAGAATAATTAAAGAGATGATTTTTAAACTAGTTATATAGATTGAGAAGCAAACCTGGAGAAGATGGTGCCACAGTCACACTTATATTCCCTTGTACCACATGTCTTTGAATGAGCTTTCCAATCAGACTGCACTGCATACTTCTTGGAACATTTGTCACATTTCCATTTTTTCTCACCATGTTTTCTGCAAAAGTGTTTCTTAATGCCTGTAAGATCGCCTAATGCTCGAGTCGGGTTGTGATGGACACATGAAGATTCTGGACAAACATAGACCCTCTTCCTGATTTCAGTGGTTGTTCTTTGCTTAAGCTTCCATGGCAGATTATGGCCTCGACGATGTAATTGAAGGTTTTGGTCCCTTTGGAACCCCTTGTTGCAAATTTCACACACAAATCGGTTTGTGGCCATCAGGGTGGTTGGTGATAAAGCAATGACTTCAGCACTTGGGTCTGCATATGGATTTTAATACAAAATGGTATATCAAATTCTTCTTCAAGTATAATTCTTGTGGCTTCAATTTTTTCGTTGACAAAAGAAAAAGAACCTAATAATTAATGTGAGTCCTTTCAATAATATCTATGCGTGGGTGTGGATGTTTATGAGAAGTGGAGAGAAGGTGATATTATGCAAAAAGAAGTGGAATCAATTTCAGTAATGCAATGCGAAACTTGAAATATAAAGTTTATATATAAATATATATATATATATATATATATATATTTTTTTTTATGGGAAAATATAAAGTTTTTCTGTTTTTGGAAGAAAAACTTTTGGAATGCTTGGTAGCTTGTTTCATGATAAATAGAATTATTTTTTGAAGTTATTATTTTTCCAACTTTTCTCAATTGACTTTTTAAAACACATTTCGATCCCAAATAAGACATTCAAAAACTCTGCACATGCATGTTAGAAAAAACAAAAAGAAAAAAAGAAAAAGAAGGATAAAAAACTCAAAAGCGTTAAAGATTGAATAAACTGGCCAAAAAAGAAAAAGAAAAGGAAAAAAGGATTAATAAGTGGATCATTGATGTGTCAGAGAGAGAGAGAGAGAGGGAGAGTGAGGGAAACTGCAAATATTCAATGGGTAAGAGTAAGATTATGTGATTCTTTACCTCAACCAGTCAAAAACAAAAATAGAGAAAAAGGAGAAGGGCGGCCAAGGTAAGTCTAGTCTACAGTTCACTACAATGATTGTAATCTCAAACCAATAATTGAACCCCCTTCAACTACTTAGACATCAATAATTCAACATTCTGTAAGGCACTGAAAAAATAAAATTAGAAATCTTTCTTCATGGCTATCTTGAACATAATGATATCAATCTCCAAATACTTTGTTTTGGGTCCTTATTTTTGATCTCAAAACATATGGGCTTGACCATGAAATACTAAGCACATGCTGTCTAAGAACTAAATAGAATTCTAAGACTCATTTCATCATTTTTTGACACTTTTTTTTTTATAATTTTTATTTATTGTATCAAGTTGCTCAAGAACAGAGAAAAAAGTACTTAAATCACAAGCCAAAAAAATACAAAAAAGTAAGATAGGCGACAAAACAAATATTGAAAAATATTGAGTTATTATTATCATGCTTGACTAAGCATCTAAAAGCAAAAAATCTCTCTTATAATTTCCCATTTCAAAAGCCTATCTGATTCAACATGTCCAAAACTTTAAAACTTTAAAAACTATTAATCTGAATCGAATAGAAGTGATGATTCAAACAATAGTTGAAGCAAAAAAGCTCGAGAGAGAGAGAGAGAGAGAGAGAGAGAGAGAGTTTTGAAAATCAATATGGTATATGAGTTATGAAAGTTCATGAAATAAATGAAATCAACCTGGAGTTCCTGGTAGGTTTCTTTTCTTCTTAGCAGGTGGAGCTTGCTGTTGTTGTTGGGTGGTGGAACCATTGTTGGGGTCATAGTGATTGAGTTGCTCATCTTTTTGCTGAACTTCCTCTCCACCAGTGTTGCCAGAAGAGAAGCTCCCAGCCTCACCACCTGTGATATTTGACATTGAACAAAGACAAAAGATAAAAAGAGGGGGTATTATTGAAACTTTTTGTCTTTCTTTCTTTCTTTCTCCTTTCCACACTAGCTAGCTTGTTTCTTTCTCTCTTTTCCTTGTTCTTAGTGCTCTTTTATAAGAAGATAGTTTATAAAAATAGGAAAAAAAATTGATAAAAAAATGAGACAGAAAAGATGGGATTTGTTGCAACTAGAGGAAGACAAAAACCAGGAAATTCTCCTTCATTTCTGGTTGAGAAGAGAGTTCTTGTTGGCACAAGAAGAACACAAGAACCTGGTCTTCTTTGGCTTTGTATTGTAATGAATATATAATATGTTTTTTTTAAGGCACTGTTGGGTGTAACAATAGATATGCCCCTAACTTTGTTGGGTATTGATGGAATTGCCCTTCTGCTCTTTTTCTTCATTCACATGTTTAAGATATTGTAGCCTAAGTTTCAAGTAAACCAAAAAAAAATTATTCTTAACTAAAAAAAGTAAACTAAAAATTACCACTGGAGGACAGGAGAGATGTTGGACCTTTGTGTGTTTGAAAATAATTTTTTGAAACATTTAACTTCTTTTAGTACACTAAAACTTGGCTATAATCTAATAACCTCTTCCATTGGTTGTACAAATTTTGTTTAATCAAGTTTTTATTATGGTCAATTGATATTTTTTGGTGTTTTTAATAGAAGAGTGCAGAGTTCAAATCCTCATTTCTCAACTATTAAATAAATTTTTTTTAAAAAAAAAACTCTCAATAGGGTCATGAACTTTTTGTTACTATGTCAACTGTCTTTAGTTCCCTTTTACTCAGAGCCTCAATCACTGTTCTTTGAATTAGGCTTGAAGAAGATTATTCCTCAATACTAGTACATCCATTGGTCTTGAATTTTTTATGATGTTCTTTTGTAATAGCACAGGTAACCCCTGAAATATACTTTTTAATTTTTTATGTAAGACTTGTGTTTAAATTTTAACTTGGCAATATTTTTGGTAAAAGGTGTTTTGTTCATCCCAATGCTTAACACAGAATCATGCTTACCATTACACTTTCAAAACAAAATAATATTAAAAATCATTCAAAAACAGTATGTATGAGTAGTATTGCATATATTTCTTTAGCTTTATTACATATTCAGGTAATTTTTATGCTTGCATATCATTACAACTCCTCTTATAAGTTATACTGCAACTATAACCCTCATTTATTCAAGTTAGAAACATTGACTATAATTATCCATTTTAAATGGAACAAACACTGTCATCATAGATTCATTTAATTTATCTATTTTTAATTGCTACAAAGTATACTAAGCATGGTTGTCTTTAAGTCCATTCATGAAATAACATCACCAATAACAAACCCACCGTCAAATTAAAGAACACATCCTTTTTCAAGCCTTGAAAATGTTGCTCATTAAATCCATCACTTCATTATCATATTGTCAAATATTCCGGTGTGATCTTATTATGATGCTTTTATACTCTAATATTTGACTGCAAAGAAAAAAAAGTTAAAAATTAGGAGTTTGAATCCCATAAGTAACTAATTTCAACACCAAATGTACAAGATAATAAATTTGTTATTAGCAAAAAAAAAAAAAATTGCAATAAAAGCAAAATGAGAACAATAATGTCATTTGATATTTGGAGGAAATATAAAAGCATTGCCATTTATATAGACACCTGTCTCTAATGCATGGTAGAAACTTAGCTCTTTCTGAAGCTCTGCAACATATAACTTCAATCAAATAAATTCTTTTCAAGTAAAATTGCATTTTAAATCCAACATTTTATGGGTATAACAAATTAAAACTTTTAGTTCAAAGGTAACAATTCAAATCATGAAATTTCAAAAAGTAACAAATTTATCATATAATTTTAAGAGATTCATGTGATAGTTTAGTGGTAATGGCATCATTTATGTTGTCAATGTTTGTGGTTTAAATCTCACATCCCCCTCCCTCTTCCCTTCCACTATCTACCAATCTAAAAAAATAAAATAAAAATCAAACTCATATAGTTTCAAAAGTAATAAATTAAACCATGAAAGTTTAAAATTAACAAATTAAATCCACATTCTATATTATACCCCAAACACAATTTCTTGCTTTTAATTTGTTATTTTTTAAACTCCATAATTTAATTGGTTACTTTTGAAGTTATAGAGTTTAATTTGATATGCCCCTAAATTAAAGGATTTAAAATAATGTTGTTTTTCTCAATTTCTTAATATTGACTTCGTAGGTATCGGAATTACACTGATTTTCCTGAATGGAGACTAGAAATCAAATATTCCTAGATGTTGGCTGTATATGTTTTTCAGCCTCAAGAAAATTGGCTTTACTTCTTGGAAGTACAATAGATATGCGTCCAATTCACATTTGAATGAGAAAAATCTATAATCAAATGAAGCAAAGCATAAATGTATATTCTTTTACGTTTATGTCGCATGGCTTCCTATATTACTTTTTTTTTTTAAGAAGTATAAATAGATATTCTTTTAGGTTATGTTGCATGACTTCTTATTTACTTTTTCTTTTAAAGAGATGATAATAATATGTTTTTAAATCCGCAATTCAAACACTTTTTTTCCTAAACCCCAAAGCATTTTGTACATAACAAAAATGCTAATTCAATTACAAGTCCTTGACTCCTATATTACTTGAAAGAAATGCCAAAGAATCTACTTCATACATTCCCAAACTTGTGGGTTATGAAAAGATGTACGAAACAAAAGCCTTTGATTTTGCTAAAAAGAAAATGCAAAATATGTCACCGTCTGCCTAACATTAATAGTCCTTTTTTTCGTCCACAAAATTTTCAAGTTCACACTCTTCCAAGAAGAGGATATTTTACTCATCATTTGAATCGAACATCCTTCTCATAGAACATAATTACTATATATTTATGAGATCTACATTATGTGAGAGGTGTAATCTATATATTTGCTGCAATAAATAATTCTGGCTCCCAATAAGAGAGATCATGGATGTACCATTCAGACCAAGGGATTCAATGTCCTATTCCTAATTATCTTGATACCAAAAATTGGACTATTTCACATAATTATTGCTTAATGATGGTTTTATTAATTTTTAAATATTGTTTTAAGTTTTTCAAACACAAACTTTCTAGTTTCCTCTTTCTACTCAAGGAAAAATGAGAAAACAAAGAGTGGCGATTTGGTAATACTTTAGAACTCTAGGGGCAAAATAGGTATCTCACTATTTTCTGGCCCCACAATTTAAATTATTTTAAACATTGCTGGCGGACGGGACCTTCAAGTTGAAAATTTGTCCTTATCTGGTGATATTTTCACAAAAGCAAAAATATTGTTCCCAAAATACCACTGTCTACAACCCATAAAACACCAAAACTGCCACTGCTACATATCACCAGCCGCCTTGAACAATTAAATGACGAAAATACCCCTTATAGATCACGGGTGTGCACTGCTCATATCATTCTCGAAAAAGACCCGACAATAATACATAAATTCTCCCATTCACGTGAACTAGGGGTAACTTCCTAGACGGTCAGACTATGTAGGGGTGTTTTTGAACATTTGAGTTTAAACTAGGGGTATTTTGGTCTTTACGAATGACGGGATGATGCTGGCCGCTTAAAATTCGACAGATAAAAATGAGTCTTGTAATTCAATTTGTATTTTCTTTATTTAACTGTCAAATTATTATAAAAAATGATAAACAAATTAAATTACAAATAAAAATATAATCAATTGAAGACAATAGTCTAATCTCCTAAAAAATTTCACCATTTTATAATAATTGTTGACCTAGAAAGTTATGATTTATATACAATAAAAGTAGAGTAGAGGAGATGGTGCATGCGAAAATGATATTGATCAATTAACAACTTACTACCTCAATATTTTCTAGAAAAAAAATTTATGAAACTTTTAGTAAAAAATGCAATTTAGACCCCACTAATTTGGATCAAAAATCATTTTAATCCTTTAAATTTGAAGTTGATTATTTTAATCCGCTAACTTTGAACAAATTTTATTTTAATTCTTTAAATTTGTAAACCTAAACCCCATTCGGAGTGAATATTATTTATTTATATTTTTGTGGCAAAGTTATTGGGCTAAAATAACCACTTTCAAACTTAAAATGATTCTGACCAAAGTTAACGGATGTGAATTGCATGTTTGCCAATTTTTTATCGCTAACCATCTAACATTTCTCAAGTGAAAAGACATGCGTTTTCTTAAAATGAGATAGACATAAACATTTTATAATGAGATTGATAGGTTTAATTGGCTTGCAAGTTGCAACAGAGACCAACAGGTGTCTGCATATTCATCAATTTTGCAGTAATTAATTAAATTCATGTCATGTTGATATGCAGTCATTATTAATAGATTTTGAATTTATGGATTTTGTTTAATGAAGATATTAAAATATATTTTTTAAATCAGCACAATATTAAATTAATAGTTTAGGCACAAGTCATCCCAAAATTTGTCCTGAAACATGCTCTTGTTTGATATACCTAACATAGACAAGGTCACAAGTGTAATATGCTTAAATGTTGTCCTTATCTTCTATCCTATTTACTTTCTGAGCTTTCCAATCCAGCAATGCTAGGGATATATTAGAGAAAAGAAAAAAGAAAAAGAAAAGATTCCAGCAATGTTATTGCTAGCCATCTCACATTTTGCTCTGAAACATGCTCTTGTTTGCTACTGAACATGCCATGGTTACGTGGGTACGTACATGATTAAAAGTTATCCACTACTCTCACCCTCTACCTACTTTATTAGCTTTCCAATCCAAATGCTTCAAGAGGGAGAAAAAAAAAAAAAGTCTAGCAATATTCCTTATCCAACATATTGATAGAACACTTAATTAAAAGTGTTTTCCGATCAATTTATTTTTATTGGTTTATTCTATATAAAAAATACAAAAAATCATATTTGTTTTAAGAGAAATGTTAACGGAGACCCTAAAAATATTGCTTTAGAAAATATTTGTAGGAAATTTTTATGTGAAAAAGACAATTAATTGTTTTTACGATTTTTTTATTTTTTATAAAAATGATATCAAAACTTTTTAAAAATAATTTATTAACAATTACGTAAGGAACTCGTTAACATAAGTACTCTTTTTTTTTTTTTTTACATAGAATCTCCTTAAAGTTTTGAGTGTTGGCACCTAATCTCCACGTGGTTGGAAATGGCAAAAATTTTCTATCTCGCTCAACCCAATCCTACTCTGCTTTCTGCGGTTTTCCTTGCCCCAAGAGAGGAGGTGTGGGGGCATGTTTTTACTCGTTTGTCATTTTCTCTCTTGACCTTGTTATTGCCACCCCCTCTCTTTTCTTTCTCATTTGTAACTCATCAGTGACAAAGACACCTAATTAGGGATGCCTAGCAAAATGCTTCCACCCTACATCCTGCCTTCAAGAGGGCACGCGGCATGCACAGATGGGACACCCATGACACAACCATGCACCATTACTATCCCTATTTGTGTTATTATTTTATATGTTAATCATTAATTATGGAACCCTTAAGTACCATGGGGAGTTTGTGGGCTTTTGAGTATAGAACAAAACCTCCCATGTGATATTTTTTTACGTGAAAATGAAGTTCTAAGTTTTACATAAAACAAAGGAATAGGGGGATTTTGTATTACACTTAAAGACCTCAGGGAGCTAAGTACTACACAATTAATTATTTACACATAAAACAATACCACATGGGGATTAAGTGTTATACTCAAATTTTCTTGAGGACCGTGCTTTATGGAGAAAGAACGTGATTTCAGAAGATTGTACTTGGATTGAATGTGAAGATAACCTGTACTTTTAATTAACATAAACAATAAATCTCATGATACAAAAATTTTAACAACCTTTTATATCTACTAACATGTTTTATTGTAATTAGTGCATAATAAAATTAGCATTAATGATAGATTTATATAAAAGTGATTCACTCAAACTCACAAATTATGAAAAGAATTGTAAAATATTATTAGCTACAACCTTATTTAAACTAGATTTAAAAAATAAAAAAGCTAGAAGAATTGTAAAAAAGAAAAAATTTCTGACCTTATTTTAAACGCGTTGCAATATTATTTGTAGTATTATTCTATGCTTGTAGTTTGAACACCTTTCCCACTATCTATCTATATATATTAAAAAATATATATAAAATAAACTAATTTAATTAAAAGCAATGATATATACATAATAAATTTTATAATTGTTTTTTATTTTGAGATTTCAACCTATAGCGTCTGCTAGGTCTTGATGATTACCTGTTATAATCATATATAATAACACTCAGTTAGTTTTTGGTGTAGACGAGAATCAAAACTTAGACCTCTTCTTCGACAACAAAAAACTTTACTATTTTTTTTTAACAAATATAGGTAATTAGACATTTTTAAATATTTAATTATTTTATCAAGTATATACTAAAAATTTTATCAATTAAACTAACTGAAATTCACAAATTTTATAATTGTTAAATTTTCATTCGGATCCACCTTGTTACCTAGTAGGTACTTCCTGTCGTTGAGAATTCGACAACTCACTTCTTGTGCGGAAAACTTCATGAAAAAAATTATTGAGTGTAGACTTATTGGCAATTTAATGCAGTTAGTACATATTGCCGCCTCTCTCTCTCTCTCTCTCTCTCTCTCTCTCTCTCTCTCTGTCTCTCTCCCTATCAGTCACAGACGAGTTATAGTGTACGTAATGTGCATGGTGATGGGACTTTGCATGGGTACATGTTAGGAACAGCAATCATGTGAAGTCTTTATTGGTATTGTTATGTACACGATATGCTTACAGAAATCGCAATCTTGCTTTTCATTTCTTTTCCACTTGGGTACGACGCTTGAATTTAAACCCTGCAATTTTAGTACCCACTAGCCACTCATTCCACGCTTTGCTTGCTACCTATTTTGTTTTTTTCTTCTTTTCCACAAAAGAGAAATTTGATATTATTTTTTTTTCCTATTTTCTTGTTCTGGGGCCTTCTTGATTTTAAAGACGTTGGTATAAATATAATTATAAAAGTTAAAAGTAATACCAGTGATGAAATTTATGGGAAAATAATGTTTTAATATTGTCACTGACATTCTTAACAAACTCATGAAACAGGTGGTCAAAAAAAATTTTGTACCAAACATTAGCCACACCAAATTAATGGAACATGGATTCATGAACTCGAAAGATTGGAATTAATGGACTCAGCCAATACAGCTCAACCCCACTTACATTAATATACTCTTGACTTTTCTTTCCATTCTTTTGTTTTTGTTATCAATTACTGTTAGTACTGTCAACTGTGTTATGAGTCCATGAGAGAGTGACAGATACACAGAGAAAGAGAGAGAGAATAGACTCATTATGCAAGGTGAAGATTACTTGAAGAAACATTTTTCATGAACTCTTTTTTAAATGGGCAGTTGAGAGAGAGAGAGAAGATAGATTCTAAACTTCTCAAATGAAAGCTTACGTTGGGATAGCCCAATCAATATGGCCATGAACTATCTTTTAATCAGTTAGTCTTGTCGTTTTGAGGAATATTTTGTAGTTCAGTAGGCAAGATGTCTACACCAAAAAATAATAATTAAAACTTATATACCTGTACCCAATTAATTAACATTTTTCTTCCCATGTTAATTAAGAATCACTTAATAAAGGGCATGCTTTTTAACTAGCTTGTAGTTTCATTCTTAATTTGTTGTATTGTAATTGGTTTTTGGCTGTGGCAGCTTTTTGGTTGGCAATTAAGATAAAACTCTCTCTAGCAAAATAATATTACTTTAGTTGTACATTTATGTTTAATTTACAATTGGTTCTTAGGTTCCATTAGGATTTCTGACCAGAAATCAACTGTTAGGTGATTTAGCTCGTAACACAACACAAGCACTTGTTAGTTGTTAGAGGTTATTTCTCTATGATCATTTTCAAAATTTCCTCTAGCAAAATTGGTCTCCAATAGGCTTTTGATGTACCCAAATTCGTGGGAATTTTTCTTGTTTTAGTTTCCTTGTTGCTATCAGCACCTCTTATGGTCAAAAAGTATGATGTATCTTCAAATGAAACCAAATGTTCACTATTCTTTATATAAGGCATATTATTATCATATTTCTTTTTTCTTTTTTTATCATAGCCAAATTTTTTGTATTTTATTTTATGTTTTGTAATAAAACGAATGAAATTCTAGCTTTGATATGCAGTACTTGTGTTAAACCGACAAAATATACGTTATACATCTTCGTACTATATATACCTTCACATACGCATAATTTTGATTATTGTTGTAAGAGGTTGTTTAACCATGATATGATATAAAAACAAATGTCATGATCATATATTGATTCCAACTATGTAGCACTTGAAAACCTTTTGATGTTGGCATTAGTGCCCATAAAATCTTTTATATAATTTCTATCTTAAGCCTTGGGTTTCTTAACTTCAAAACATCATTTCAACCACCCTATCAGTGCGTTGTTTTTTCATGCCATGCTAACAAAAACATCCATTACAAATTTGTCGTTAACCATTTAAAATTGAAGTTGAACTCGTTGTGTTGTACAGCCCTTCATTTGTTATATATAGCTCACAGCACAATTGATGGGTGTCTCTATCTCTTGCTTTGGAATTAAATCCTTTTAAGGAAATGAAGGTTCTACTCGTTGTCTCAAGGTTCCATCCAAAGTCGGTCATGCAATAAGAAGAGATTTATTTAAACACAATCTATCAATTTTTTTAGTCAATACAAAAAGGGTAAATTTCACTTTCTTGCTTTAAGTACCTATAGAACAATTACAATTTCCAATGTTTCCCCTTTAGTTTAAAACGTTGCAATGTCCCCTGTTATTTTTTCGTGACGAACACCTTACCCTTGTTGGTTTTAGACCCCTTTTAACCAAGTTTTAAAAGCAAGTATTTACTTAATCAGATTATGAGTAGTCCTTAGTTATGCAAATAATCATCAATATTATTGTTCAAACAGTAAGTGCAATAGAAAATACAGAAGCAAGAACACAACAGTATAGTGACCTAGAGAAAATCAATGGTATAAAAAATTCATAGTCAAAACCACTGGAGGAGGGTTTTAACCTAGCAACCCCGGCCAAGGCAAAAAGAAATCTACTGACTGAATAAAATTTTTACAAACCGAATTACCCCTATTTCTAGTAAAAATTACTAACGTTGCACAACACGAATTCATATCCAAGAACTTCTTTAGTTAAGGATATGTTGCATTTCAACATCTGGTCCATGACTTCAAGTACTCGAATATTTTGGTCCAGTACTTTGAGAAATTTGAATTATATATATTACAGAACTTTAACACCATCAGTTTTGAATATGCTTTAACTTGATCACTGAAAAAGGCTTTTGAGAGTAAGAGGCACAATACCTTCAAATTTACAATCAATAGAGCTTTAAAAGTATTTTTCAGGTGTATTAGGATACCTTTTTCTTGTATACATGAAACCCTAAGCAACCGATGGGCTGAACGGGCTAAAATCTTGAATTTGGAATTCCGCAGTTCAATCGATCCAATTAAATTTCAATCTATTGAGAGCTAGGCTCAATTGATCAAACAACTATCGAAAGCCGAAACTTGCACAGTAACTTGCGAAACCTAGGCAACAATCTTTACCATACAAAGGACTTTTAAAGCACCATACAAGACACTTATGCTCGTAATTTGCTAACCTATAGATAAAACCTAACACCACGTTTGTTAATAACTTTTGTCACATTAATGAAAAAATCAATTATTACTTTTTAAATGTGAACGGGGCTAGACTCACATGTTAATAACCTTAATATTCTCTTATAATAAACATATGATCACATGCAAAATGATAATCTTATAACCGTTCAATAGCAAACACATCATGTGCACAATAATAGCCCTTCAAATATGCATGTGACGTATATGTTATTGAAGAGTATTAAGAATATTGACGTGAAGTTTCGGACACATTTTTCACAAAATTTGGATTTTCTATTAATTTGATAGAAAATAATAATGAAGGTGGTAAATTTTTCATTACAAAACTGTAAGGAGGGACATTGTCATATTTTAAATTAAATAGAGACATTATAACTGCTCTATACTTAAAGTAGGAAAAGAGAAATTCTCCCGTACAAAAATATCAATGACTGTGATTATAGCTACCTAGTTTGTAGCTAGGATTGGTTGACAAATTTATCCACTATATTATTTCAATATTGTCTTTTCTCTTTATGTCTTTTTCTTCATTACTTACCAAGAAAAATGTCTTCTTCATCTTTAATTTGGAATTGAGTTAAATGAAAAAGTATAAAAAAAGAATTGAAAATGAAAAAGTGGGTTTAGTGAAAAGATGTGCTACCTTGCCAAAATTTTGGTAATTACGCATAACTCTCTGCAGATTTATAATTTTTCCTCTAAATGGTCAACTTGCAGTCTTTGAAACTGTTTCCATTCTACTTATGTTATGTATCAAAGATTGTACGAGTGATGATGCCATTGCGTGCCCCCATCAACTAATTGATTATGTAAATGGATAAAAATTGTCCACTTGCAGCAATTCATATATAAATATTTGTGAATCTATGACCGACGTAGTTGTCCCTACATATATGAACTATATTTGTATAAACAATAATTAAGAGATAGAAGAATAAGACAATCAATGGGAAACAACAAGGGGACAGAAACTAGAATAATCAAACATGGGGTATGCTCTAAAGTTATAGTCAGGATATTACAAAGACTTACATTTTTGTAGCTTTGTTGCTTGGAGTAGCATCCATGGACACATTAAAGAAAGGAGTTTTATAAGAATGGGAAAACTATGGCCTAATTAAGAACAATAATGTTTCTCCATTTGATATATTAGTCAAGCCAATTGCTTAACGACACAAAAGACAGCCATTGATTGATAGGCACCTTCTTTAAATTATTTGAGTGTTTGTTTTCTTTCTCTTCTAACCTGCTGATATCATATTTTCACAATTCTTTGTATTTCACTTTTATGTTCATTTGTATGAGTTCAAATCTTTTGTTTCATTTTTTCTGCTCCACTCTATACTCCACCAATAAATACTTACCACATATTTATCTAATTAATTAAATACTACCATTAATTAATAATTATAGTATTAATAATTCAATAATGATAGTATTTAATTAATTAGGTGAACGTATGACAAGTATTTATTGATGGAGTATAGAGTGAAGTAAGAAAAGTGGAACAGAAGATTTCCATTTGTATTTGTCATGACACCGAGAATGGTTAACTATATTTACGCTACATCCAAAGAGTTAATTAAAGGCCAATTGGAACTCTTCCTAATCATTTATAAAGGCCAATCCGATGTTGTAAATACATGTTTTGGGATTTAATAAAAATTCAATTAATACATATTTATCTAATCCAATTTCTATAATCCGAGATATTACTGTATTAAATAGAAAAATGGAATAAATAACAGTCCATGCATAAAAATTTTGTAATCAATCCAATTATATAATCTGAGATATTACCGTATTAAACAGAAAATTAAATTGGAATAAATTATTAACAGTCCGTGCATAAATATTTTGTAATCAATGAAAAAAAAGAGAGAGGCAATTATATTATTTAGGTATGCATAAGAAAAGAATATGGATGAGTTCCAATCAATGGTGCCAACTGCCAAATGCATTAAACTTAGAAAACATAAAGTTGGCATTTTTAATTATGATTAGAGAGTGGATCAGATTGGTGTTCTTCTTGTTCTGCATGGCAATCATGATAGTTACCTTTTCAATTAACAACTAAATTAGTTTATTGATAATTCCTCAACATTGCTGTCTCTATAGTGATCAACTAGCAAGTGGATGCTTAAAACTGTCCATCATAAAAAAGAGAACGTGTGGTTGGTGATTTTGTTTGGCCCTATTCTTTTGCTCTTACCCTAAAAAAACAGTGAGATCTAGAGAGAGAGAGAGAGAGAGAGAGAACCAATAGTTTTTGTTTATACTGTTTCTTGATTCTTCTCTCTCTCTCTCACTAATCATATCACTACACACACACTATTCTTCTTCTTTTTTTCTTTTAAATTTTTATCAGAATAATCAGACTTCACTCACAATATTCAGCATAAAGTAAACGAAACATCATTATCAAAGACAATCATTTAGGTAAAAGTTTCAAATATTTTTTATTAAAAGCTGGACTATTTCTTTTGGCCGAAAAGTAAAAAAAATCATTCACCATGCATGAGTTCTCTGTCTAGGGGAGCTTGCATAAATAGTTGAATAGTACTGAACACAGAAAATGTGTAAAAAAGTAAACAAAAAATAGGATTTGATCCATACCTGGAATGTATACCATATAAATATAGGTTTTTGTCAGCTCATCCAGTATCGTGAATAATGAATGTGAGGGACACAATTTCTTCAGAATCTATTTTATGGTTTATAAGTGTAGTATTATTTTTATATTAAATTATTATTGACATCATTTTTATTGTACACTGATATCAATAAAGAAGTAAAAAGTTGTGAAAAAAATTGGCAAAATGAGATAGTCTCCCTCCAAATGTATTACCATCCACCGTACAAAAGGAGTAAGAGGAGGGAAAAATAAAATAAAATAAAAGAAAGAGAACTTTATTTTAAGTGACTTGATACATTTCCTAGAAAGTTGGTAAGGACTTTTTGTATTGCATCTTCTTTCCACATGTGAAAAAAGATTTTCTTTTATGAAGATCATTGCAAGACATTAAGAAAGCTACTTTCAAAAGAGATCCCTAGATTCTATTGTCTCATATTGGGGTGACTAAGGAAATGGGGTTTCCTTCATAAAGAAAAAACCTAAAAAGCAAATGATGGATTAACCAAAACATTTTTTTTTTTTGGCTAAAAAAAAAATTAACCAAAACTAGAATATTTATAAAGCATCAATTTTGAGCAAATGTTTTCCATCCAACTATAGAGCAATGTAAATTCAAAGGAAAAAAGAAAAGAAAAAAAGAGGGAGATAGAGAAATTATTTTGGCAGTTTCATTAACTCATGCAACAAATTTCTTAGATTTGTAATACAATACAATTTCCTAGTACAAATTCATTTAATTAGCTAGCATCCATATAGCCACAACACTACCTAAAATGGAAAGGGTGCAGAAATATTTCACAAAGTAATAATCATGTCCTGCAAAAGGACTAGCTTGAGTATTTATCAATATGGACACGGAGCCATGAGGCTCCATCGTTCATAAGCTGTTTTTATTGTCATTATTGAGAGAAATGGGACCCAAATGAAGTTGCTTGATGGAGCAAGACAAAATTGTCAATCATCTGATTTACAAGCATAGGTAAAAAAAGAAAAAGAAAGAATTGAAGGGTGACAGGCCTTTTTCCTCTTTGAAATTTCGTCGAAATGTTGAAATATTTGTTCTTAAGGAAAAGGATAAGAGTTCTTGAGGTTTTTGATGTGGATTGACACTGAAAAGAAATCTGAAGATTTCCCGAATGTCCAGCAAATTTAAAATCTAAATTCTGATAATGACTTCCCCAAACACAATGGAAGTGTTATTTATTAATTTATTCTAATTTTACTTTTTGTTTTTAATCTTGGAAGGGAAATGGGGAAAGGTGGAGGTTAATTTTTTTTTGGTGTGTCAAATTAAGACATTTATCCTAGTTTCATACCAAATTAAAGCAAGCATGTCACGCATGGTTGCAACAAGTCAAGAAAACATAGTTCCCCACTTGTTACATCTTTTGAATTTTTTTTCTATGGTTTCTTTTGGGGGGAAGGGTGGGGAGGTGTTCAGCTACTCTTTTTTTGTGGTTTCAAGCTAAAACAATTTGTGGGCCAAGGCCATTTAAATTATAAATAAATATATAGATGATTGGGTTCAAATTTACACGTATTGTAACTCTAAGTAATATTTAACCACTTAATATTTTTTAATTGGATGCGAATTTTGATAAATCCATTGTTGGGTTACATTATTTTCGTGTATTCTTCATGCTTGTAAAATTTCAAGATGATCAAATATCAATGGACATCTCATCAATCAATGGTTTAAATTTTAGTTCTTGTAATTTAAAATAATACATAAAAGGTAATTTTATGAATCAAATGGTAAATAAAATCCAATTAGTATTAAAATTGGCATGCATGTTAATTAAGAATATTGTGGGGCCTAAGAATCTGACAACCCCAACCCACTTTACATTAAACCCAAGGCCCAATCCAAGGAGGGAGAAATGTCTGAGGATCAACGTAGAAAGCTCAAGTTGCCAAGGAACATCGCCGAGGATGATCCTGTCCTCGGCCAGCTGAGATCATAAAGGGGAAGAGCAGCGTGCCACCAAGGGTAGCCTCCCTAAACATTCCAAGGAAAAGACAAGTATAACAGGTTAGCTCTAGAAGCATAGTGGAGGAGTAATTCAAGGAGAAACTGTCACCTCCGCATTAAATGCCCACAACTAACGTTCTGGGCGCATTAATGAGAAAATGACTTTGAATAGTGCTACCTTGGTTACCGCGATCCTACAATAGAACGCCAGAGAGGATGTCTGATAGGACAGACACTTAAATATAGGTTTAGATGATCAACAAGTAGAAGGTCAAGATTGTTTAAAGAGGACTATATAAAAAGATGTTCATCTAATATGTACAAGCGGGAGGGGGGAGAGAGCTCCTCGGGTTGGGCCGAGAACAAGCTTTCTTCGATGAACTCAACTCGTTCCCATTTTATCAGCATAAGAATCCATTTTAATTGTTATCCATGCACTAAAGCTTAGCTCTTTAGTCTACTCTCTACAAAATTCATTGTAATGGGTCCACTGGGCTAAGATGCCATTCGCATTTGGGCCTAGTTCGAAAATCGCGACCCTACAATTGGCGCCGTTTGTGGGAAGAGCTTGCGTGATGGTAAGTGTGATGGTAGTTAAGATAGGATCAGGCCCTCACTGGCCAAAGTCCCCGAGGAAAGCCATTATGGTGGCCAGTCTACTGTATAAGTAAGACATTACATGAGGCACATACAGTTGTTGTCCCAACTCAGCTCCTGCTTAGGTCTATAATTTGAAGTGCAGATTATACAGGGAGGATCGCTGAATGAGGGACAGTTCTGAGGGCTTTTGACATCAAGTACATGTCTTGTACCTCTGTCCAGGGTCAAGCCCTCACAAATCTGGCGGCCGAGTTTGCTAGACCTCCATTGGGGGAAGTGGCAGTAATACAGAGCAATCTAAGAAGGCTCCGCGGTGGGGCTAGTTTTGGAAAGTATACACCGATATTTTATAATCTACTGAAGTGGTTAAACGAAACCTTGGTTATGACGGGTCCTCGGACCTCCTGCTTTAGGAGAATTAACACACACTGGCAATTATTTAAGTGTTAGATAGAACCAAGGTCTTGTATGGTCCTCGGACTCAAACCTATGGGGAAACTAACAACTTTTGAAAAATTATCTAAGTGTTAGCAGAGCTACAAGCTAAATAACTCCTGCCTAATTTTTGAAGAAACCCCCACTATTAGATTACCATCACACCGTTGAACGTAGGGGCACAGAGCCACCAGAGTTTAATGAGGGCGCGCTCTGTATATCGAGGCACTCCGTATTCTGAAGCGCCAGGAACATGCCTTGGGTAGGTGAAGAGACTCAGGTGCTAACAAAAGACAAGGTTCGACAAGCCGTAACAAGGATCCGAGGACATCAAAATCCTCCTCTCTGTTCGAAGGTTTGGACAGCAAGATTTCAATGGGCTATTGTGGGGCCTAAGAATCTGACGACCCCAACCCACTTTATATTAAGCCTAAGGCCTAAGCCGAAGAGGGAGAAACGTCCGAAGATCAACGTAGAAAGCTCAAGTTTCCAGGGAACATTGCTGAGGACGATCTTGTCCTCAGCCAGTCGAGATCATAAAGGGGAAGAGCAGCGCACCACCAAGGGCAGCCTCCCTAAGCATTCTAAGAAAAAGACAAGTATAACGGGTCAGCCCTATAAGCTTGGTAGAGGAGCAATTCAAGGAGAAACTGTCACCTCCGCATCAAATGCCTACAACTAACGTTCTAAGCGCATTAATGAGGAAATGACTCTGAACAGTGCTACCTCGATTACTGCGATCCTATAATAGAACGCTAGAGAGAGTGTCTGATGGGACAGACACTCAAGTATAGACTTGGATGATCAATAAGTGGAAAGTCAAGATCGTTTAAAGAGGACTATATAAGAGGATGGTCATCCAATATGTACAAGTAGGAGGGGGGAGAGAGCTCCTCGGGTTGGGCCGAGGACAAGCTTTCTTCGATGAACTCAACTCTTTCCTGTTTTATCAGCATAAAAATTTGTTTTAACTGTTATCCATACACTATAGCCAAGCTCTTTGGCCCACTCTTTACAAAATTCATTGTAATGGGTCCATTAGGCCAAGATGCCGTTCGCATTTGGGACTAGTTCGAAAATCGTGACCTTACAAATATATAACCCAATAGTAAGATTTTTAAAATACGAATTAAATAACAAGTTATTGAATAATGTAATATTGTTTAGAATTACATCAGATGAAACTTAAACCTCTCTCTCTCTCTCTCTCTCTCTCTCTCTCTCTCTCTCTCTCTCTCTCTCTCTCTCTCTCTCTCTCTATATATATATATATATATATATATATATATGTGACTTCATTTTACCAAAAGAAAAAAAAAAGGATTATATGGATTGATTTTTTTTTTTTTTTTTTTTTTTTTTTTGAGGAAAAGGTTATAGGGATGATTTGGCGTAATTTTTAACAGAGATATTTTCTCATGTAGCAAAGTAGAGAGCATATAAGTACACTTTGTAGGCTAACTCAAATAGGACTGCAAAAGTGGGCAAAGCCACATTAGTAAGTGGGCCAACTGCAATTGGATTGCAAAACCAGGAAAGGCCACGTTAGTAAGTCTGACCCGAATTGTATAGATAGTGGGTACAAGTGGATGTAGCCTAACCTGATTCGGCTTTCCAGCCCATGAAAGCTGGAAATTCAAAAAAGGCTGCTAAAGCTCGTGAAAGAAAAAGTGTCATTTAAAAAAAAGAAAATACTGAATGATGCTAGTGAAAAAAGAACATTGATAATTCCATATTAAAAAAAATGTAGAAATAACTGAAGGCTTATTGGTATGGGTTTTTGCAATCCAACATCCTTATACGTGAATACAAATTTCTTGTCATACTTGTTGTGTTCTATTTTATACTATACTAATCATAATTTGATAATATAACCAAAGTTTAAAATTTAAAAAAAAAAAAAAAGAAAAAAAAAAAAGAAAAAAGAAATCAATTATATGATATATCATAATTGGTGGAGTATAAAGTGGGATACAAAAAAAAAATAGGACAAAGAGTTTATATTCCTCAATGCCATGTTTTTTTAAAGGCCTCATGCAACAGCTTTCCTAAGGTGTATTTTTTTAGTGAAAGTAATGATTTACTTTTTGTGCTTAGAAATTATCACAATTTAATCTATATAAATCTTCGATTGTTATATTTGACTCCCCCTAGGATTTTATTTGACCCCCTTAATAAGATTGTTAGAGTTCCATTCAAAATACATCTAACAATTTCATTTTCATCCAAAACTTAAGAAATTAAAATGTAACAATGAAGTAATTTGTCTATAAAAAAAGGCAAAATCTGTTAATGTGGATGAAATTTTTAATAGTTTCATTTCAATCCAGTTGTTAGTGAGTCAAATATAATACTTAAAAGTTTGTAGGCTAAATTGTAATAGGCAAAACCATGAGGGGGTAAAACATAATTTACTCAAAATTTTATTCATGCTTTTCACGCTATGCCATTAAGAAAATACATAATGTTATATTACATACAAAGGATAAAACTTCCAATAGACTTGCAAGCATACTAATGAAGTTAATTACACCTAAAAAGTAGGAACATCCCCAAAACTTTGACATGCTGTGTAGAAAAAAAATAAACGAAAATTTTCATTTGTAAAATTCTTTAATTTTAAGTCTATTTTTTTTAATAGATTTTGATAGTTATTATTTATTTTGAAAACTTAAAAAGAAGTATAAAATATGCCTCAAAACAAGTAAATTATAACTTAATATGTTAATTGATGCATCCCCACTGTATTGTGTCTTCATTTTTCAGGAATTGTCATATTATTGAATCTCACATCATGTAGGTGCGCATGTCCATGACTAGAACTAAAATACCCCTAGAGGAGAAGAAGGCTAAGTGGGACAACAACGTTTTTCCATGAAAGGGGTCCGCAATATTATGCAAAAAAAAATTGTTGTGAACATATGAGTGCTATAGGACTGGGGACTGGTGCAGATGCAGCATAAGAATGGTGCTAAAGAGAAATTCTTTCAGTTGGCCTTTTTCTTTCTTCTTCTTTCTAAACATGGAAACCTTATTCAACTTAGTATAAACATAGTGAAAGTTCACTAATGGTATAAAACATTGCTAAATGAGGAAGTATAGAGCAGATTCACATGCACTCTTAGTACATATCTTGAATCATTGCTTTCGAGATAGCATGAGACCGGACAGAATGTGTCCAGGAAAAACAGCTAAATGGCAAAGAAAATTTGATTCATTACAAAGTGAACATCTTAAGAAACACTAAACTCTAGTGCACAGGAATTTGCTCAATTTAGCAGACAAAGAATCTAAGATTGGAAGATGATCCCTTAAAACAACATTCTATAGCACATTCGAAATTGATATTTTGATGATTCAGCAGCTTTTCCCAGTAACTCTCTGTTTTGGCAAAGGTATCTACTAACAGCAACTGTGAAGGGTGCCATTAAACCTCTGCCTTGGGTACCACTACAATTATTACACTTCTAAGCAACTTGATCTTATCTAAATAGCCTGCCCCAGAGCACCCTAATTATCATTAAACCTTAGACAACTTATTTGAATTCCAAAAAATACCACCAATAATATATCTACCAATTGGTAGCCTACCAAACTTTTTCATATACACTGCATAACATATTAACCTTCATAGTCGCCATAGCAAATAGCTATAAGAGCCCTCAGAACTTTTTATTAAATTGTGGTCTGCACTGTGATCTGGTGCACCATGATTAGTGACTGATTAGTTTTATATGAATGTAATGAGGCAACTAAACAGTTGAAGATGCACCCTCCTGTTAGCATGGTTGACACAGCATTCAATAGACTCCAATTTCTCCAGATTGTGCCAGTCTCCTGTTAGCAAAAGTCCTTCCACAAAAGACGGTTGACTGTTCCAATGCTCCTTTAAGAAATTAAGTGCAATTGAGAACTCATTTTCAAGTAAAAATAGGAAACACGCCACCTCACCTGATTGTCCTCAAAACTTCAGGACAACGGGTAGTCAAATCCCTAGTAGCTAGTGAGCCACTTCTCTCAATTTGATCAAGAGGTTGGCTAACCACATCATTGTTAATATTACAGGCTTCTTTCACCTCCTTTTCTTCCATTTGCATGGTCTTGGTACTAGTGTTACCACGAGTTGAAGTTACTTTGACTCTGCTTCGGGCCTTGCGGGTATGATTAGAGAATGGATTTTCTCGTGTCTGAACTTCTCCACTCTTTTGCTTCCTGGGGGTATTTAAGTAACCATGTGCAAGAGCTTCTAATACTCTAATGGTCGGTGGTCGGTTTCTTGTGCCTTGCCTCCTGGTGTTCATATCAGGCTGCTGTTCTGCAGTACCCATATCAATAGAGGTTTTCAATGTGTCAGGAACTGGCTCAATTTTCTTAGATGGAATGCATGAAACATCTTCATTTACACGCTGCCTGTCTTTGACCTCCATTACTACCGCTTCACCATTTTCAGACTCTTGTAAACCCTGGGGTAGATTCAGGTCAAATGATGGCAGGGATTGATGTGTCTCATTTTTCAGATAGGATGTTTTCATGCCAGTAAAATTTCCACTAAGGATGCCTCCACCACTCTCCTCTTCTGGACTGCTTTTAGCTGCACAAATAATTGAGGGAACTTTCTCTTGAGAACCAACTTGAGAACTGACATTCTTACCTGCATCTGGTGGGTTCAATGCCACAGAGAGTCCTGTTTTCTTTGAACCCAAGTCTTCTGATAAGTCCTCAACAATGCAGTTTTTCTTGGCATTAGCACAAGAAGTTAACTTCCGCCTTTTAATCACAGGTGCTACAAAATTTGAATGGCCAGATTTTACACGCCGACTAAATTGATGCTTGATAGTCCTCTTCAGTTGCCTGTCATCGGATGTAGTGGTCTTCTCATCCTGGTGGCTCTCCATAATTTTGTTTGCAGTAGTATCTGAGTTATTAATGATTGCCTTTTGGTTTGTGTTATCACTATCGGATATAATATTCTTATCACTGCTCAACAGAATGTTAGCAGCATCAAGCGCATGCCCATCCAGTGAATCTTCTGAGGTCCCTTCAGTTTCTCTCAAAAAAGTGGTCAGCTCAGAATTACTTTTGAGTTCAAATGGTGAATATCTAAGTTCTCTCACCTTGGATGATTTTTTTCCATGGAGCAAACTAGTATCAACAACAGTGAACTTCATGCCATTTGGACGTTTTTCACCAATTGTACCCTCAGTGTGGTTGGGCTTATTTATATTCATTTCAATGTTCAATGGCATATCTGTAGCAGAAACCTCATATCCATCCATAGAATTCTTAAAGAATTTCCCTTCATTATCATTCAAATGATTGAAGAGCTTGGAAGTCCTTTTGGATTCAACTGGTAAATATCTCAGTTCTCTCACATTGGATGATTTTCCTCCATGGACTGAACTGGTATCAACAACAGTGAACTTCATACCATTCTGATTGCCAATAGAAACTCGGGGTTTAAGGTAACAATGGCGCTGATAATTGGATGGATCATCTGGGTCTGATGTCACTTCTGGAACCCATCCATCCTCAGTGCTGCTCCTGACTGTAGCTTCTTCAGCTTCAAAGTCAAGAAGTTTTGGTTCAGATGCCACTTTGCTCAAAACATCACTAACAGAATCAAAGTAGTGGTCTCCCTTCACAAGTTTCCTCCTCGAGAACTTCTTCACACCAGGCATAAGAAAAACCAGGTAATGTCTGAGTGTTACATAACCCTGATCCTTAGGTTGCTCAGAATGCCATCCTTTAGCCAGCAAACGGGGCCAAACAGCTTCCCAGAAAATATCATTACACCGGGCTTTGCTCAACCGGAAACCTCCAGTCAGGAACTTCAGTATTTCACTGGATGAAAGAGAGGAGCAAGCTTTGCCAGTTGGTAGGTTAGGACAAACTTGAAATATGTGATTGGTCTTTCCAGGCTCCATGGCAAGGCCCGTGAGATCTTCCTTCCCCTTACCAATGCCTATAGCTTCCACAAGAATGTGAATGCCAACAGTTGACTTCAAAGAGCAGACAAATTCTTCTAAGGAAGTTCTTCCCTCTGCAAATGACTTAGAGCCCTACAGATCACAAGCATAATGGATTATTCTTTTGCAACAAGATACAATATTCTTTTCATGAAAGCCGATCAGATACAGATATAATGGATGGCTAATAATATTAATAGAAGTGGACATAAACAGCCTATAATGGTTATAGAAGAGGATTCCTAAATGAACATTTAGGGGGAGCTTTTATTTTCTAGGAACCATTAGGTACAGAAAAGGTGAATCACCACTTCAGACCCAAACCACGGATGATTAAGATGGCCTCATAATATTTAAAGAAGCGGACATAAGCAGCCTATAATGGTTATAGAAGAGGATTCCTAAATGAACATTTAGGGGGAGCTTTTATTTTCTAGGAACCATTAGGTACAGAAAAGGTGAATCACCACTTCAGACCCAAACCACGGATGATTAAGATGGCCTCATAATATTTAAAGAAGCGGACATAAGCAGCCTATAATGGTTATAGAAGAGGATTCCTAAATGAACATTTAGGGGGAGCTTTTATTTTCAAGGAACTATTAGGTACAGAAAAGGTGAATCACCACTTCAGACCCAAACCACAGATTATTAAGATGTGATTAATATCTGACGCATATCATGAGAATGCTATATCATCGTTTCGTGGAATCCTTCCCTAACTTCACATATATAGAATTCTAAAGGGCAATAATCCTTCTACATAAAGGTTCTCCCACAAGTTGTGGATTTTAGACGCCCCTTAATTCTTAAACAATTGTTGAAGAGTCTAAGATCAATGCTGTCCTATATCAACTGATATATTTGAAACCCTCACTATATTTAAAAATATTACAGAACACTTTCCAAATCTAAGACTAAGCTATCAAAGCAAGAACAATTTTTAAAGAACCAAGGCTTCCTTTAAGTATTTTACCTCATTCTGAAAACCCTATTCTTAAAATCTTGATTCTAGCCATAACAATCTTCCTTTAATTCTCAAACTTAATTCATTACTTTATAAACCATCATTGTCTCACCAACTCTTGATGGTTGACTTGTCTTCTATTCTTAATGCCAACTTATAGAACTCTTTCCTTAGTAATTCATCAAATAATGATAAATGCTGGCAGCATTTTATCCTCATTAATTTACTAGATTTAGATGGAACTGGTTTAGTACAATTGTTCAGCTGTCAGTGAGTACACCCATCTTCTTGTTCCTCCCATAGCAAGATGATATTTCTGTGCAAAGGTTGAGTATGTAAGCCTTCCTTTAGTCCCATAGCAAGAAGATATTTTGACTTAAGGGTAACTATTATCTTAATCTAGACCTCTTTTGAAAGGCAATTCAAGTCATGAGACTCTTTTGTGGCACATTGCAATCTGGATCCCTAAAATAGTGACCCAAAACTTTCTTACACAACTTCTATATCTAATTATAAGAAAATAAGATTTTATGCAGAAAGCTTATAATTTTTGGACTGGTGAAACATAAAAGTTATAGCCAAAGATTAGAAGAAGAGAAACTAATTGCTAATTAGTATATGTATTCATCTATATTTGCTTTTATCTTATTTATTTTAAAATTTGGAACTTGTCATACTTTTGCATTGCTCTTATTTATTTCGCCTTGTTCAATTATGTATTAAAAGTAATTGGACTGGTGAAACAAACTTCCAATGAAAAACAATTGCACTAAGTTATCCACAGCATTGTCATTTGCAGAAGAATAAATAAAGAAAACCAGTATGTAAATCTATTGAATGAAAGTGAAACAGATGAGTACAAGATGGTATTATGCACACTTAGTACTAAATGAAAACAAAGACTTTTTTTTTTTTCTTCATATATTGCCAAGGGAGTGATGCTTTTTAAACTCATTGCCCAATGCAAAAAAAAAAAAGGATGTGAGTTCAGTTCCAATAAGATTACTAAGTTACTAACCATATTTTAAATTGTATGTCATTATGACTCAAAACATAAAGGATTTATGACAAACATAGAAGAGAACTTGAAGTACCTCCACCAAAGTACTTTGAAATTCCTCTGGGACTTGAGGAAGCAAGCGAGATAACAATTCCTGTAGCCTCCATCCTGTAAATATTTTCCGTCCGGTTATACATTTCCTATTTCTAACCTTCCGGGAGTCTGACCATCTACGGTAGCGATCAGACCTATAAAATTCCCCATAGTAGAATGAAAGCATTTCCCCCATCTCTTTGTTCTGTATAAATCTCTTGATCGATATAAAATTCTTCCCAAATATATATAAACCAAGGAGGAAACCATTGACTTCAGCATCACTCCAGGGGTCAGATTTTGAACCTGGAACTGGGAAATATCTTTTGCTTTTATGCACTCCAACCAAGCTTGTTTTCCCTGCCACCATGTTTCCAACACCTGCAGTTCTTGATTCCTTGTCATGGTCCAATCCAAGAACATTTGAGGGTTCGAGACTATTTACAGTACATCTCTTCTTCAACTTAAGATGAATCTTTTTTCTGTTTCTTGCTTTGACTTGCACATTTGGGTTACCTGACTCATCATGATTACTAACAAATTCCCACGTTCCATCTTCAATTTTATTAACTTCCTGAACCCACATGATTGGGATGGGTAAACCCATCAAAAAGGAGTGGGAAACATCAACTGTAACTCCAGAATCAATAGGGTTCATTAGAAGCTGAGCATGCTCAAATTTTGTCATTAAGGAAGGTATTTCCACTTGATAATCATCGCCAACTCTGGTATTCACCTGTGGATCTCCAAATATATCCCTTTCCTCTGGAGATCCTGGAGGAAGTAACTGCTTATCTGATGCTTCTTCGAAGCAGTTACCATCATGATCCAGCTGAAGTGACTCCATCTGCTATACATAAAGAAAAGAAAAATATACCAATAAGTAAAAAACAAACAGTAAGGACTACAAGCAGGCAAAGTTGAAATACGAAGGATGTGCTCAAATACATATGATCCAGATGTACATTATAAATTGAACTTGCTATTAACCAGTAGTACTGAAACCAGATAACAATCTAACAAATGACATACATGAATGGTTTAAAAACCAGGTTTGAAAATGATGAAAGTTAAAAGAAGCAAAAATAGATAACCCTTTCTTGGCATTAGATGATATTTCTCTGATAATGCCATCTCTGATAATGCCTATATGCACAGACGTACAAATACAGGCACGCACATAATTGCAGTTCTTTAATTCTCATGTTATCCAGAAATAGTAAAGCACCCAACAAGTAGAAGGGAAACCCTCAAGAATGCAAACAACTGGAAAACAATTAGAAGAATAGAAGCTTTCTTAATCAATGAAAATAAATTAAATCAAAGAAGAAAATCATCTCTCTTGGCCATCCAATTAGAGGAATGCTCCATGTATGACCATCAATATTGCAAGTAAAGATCATTTTGTTGAGCATCCAATAAAATCCAGGTTTCAATTTTTAACACAAAGCCCCATTAATCATCTTTTCTAGAATGATCAACACAATAACCCTCTCCCTCTCTCTCTTCAGACCCCAACTTGCTCAATCTGTAAACACAGTATTGTACATATACATATAGTGATCATGCAGCAAAGACCACATTCCAAATACGTGAACTAAAGGCACAATAAACTTTTAATCACAAGAAGCAAACAAAGGAAAACAAACATAACAGAGAATCTAGAGGTCACCAACCCAGAACCAAAAAAAAATCAACCCCAGATCCATTGTCAAACATGATTTCAACACCAAGAACAATTGAACATGTTCACAAAATTGAAATCAAACCAAACAAACAGAGTAAATGATCAAAACAAAAGAACTGAAACCAAACAAAGTTTATTCGTGCAAAGTTACCAAAACTCCAAACAATTACAAGTAAACTGAAAACATTAAAACCGACCATTGAGAACCCAAAGTTTATATCAACAATTCTCATTGATCTCACATAAAATTAACTCATATTTAAACACATTATGAACATAAACGACAATAACAATGCACATAGTGACATCACAAAAGATAAACAGTATGCAGTTGAAGTAAAGAGAAAGAGAGATTGAGTATTCACTAACCTCCATGGAAAAGCTTGAAAGTTCAAAAAACCCACGTGAGAAACAAAGCCTGGGCAAATGGGTTTTCATGTTATGCATTGATTCACAAGTATTATAAGAGTTTATTATAAAACAAACCCAAATAAGTACCAAACATAATATTGAAAAAGAACCAGAGAAAAAGAGTACCTTGTTGAAGGCAGAGCTAAGTTTTCATGGGTGTACTAGTGTGAATTTGCGAGACCAAAAGGGAGAGAGAGATAGAGAGAGGAGAGGGAATAATAAAGAAACGAAAGTTTCTCTATGTATAAGCGAAGAGGGAGAGTAAAAATAGTGTCTTTTCTTTATGTCTTAGTACAAGTTTTGAGAGAGAGAACAAAAGAGAGACTCTACATGAAAATTTGTCTATGTGCAAGACCCATATGATGGATTAGTGCCTCAAGTTTGAATCCTTTTTTAAAATTTCATAATGAATTATGTACATAATTTATATTGAATTTTTATGGAGTTTTCAATACCCGAAATTGATAAAGAGAAAAAAAATTAATGGATTAGTAGTTCATTGATATTGAATGCTTACATAGTTTTCCATATTTGAAGAATTTGATTTCAACAAAGAAGAGTTAAAAAATTAATGGATTTGGAGAGCATGGGTCAAGGTCTAAGTCTCTAGAAAGGAGTTTCATACATATATACACTTAGATTAGGGTAAAAATATCTATTTCTATCTTGTATAAAAATAATAATGAATTTGTAATTTTGAAATAGTGAATGATAACAGAGTTCTCGATATCTAATAAAGAGAAAAAAAAAATTAGGAGAATTCAGTAGATTGGTAGTCTCGTGGTATGGAATTGATGAATATAAAACTTCTCTCGAACAAATGTATAGGGTCCAAAGATTTTTTTTTTTTTTTCCTTTCTTTCTAATTTTGGGCCCATAGTTTGATTCCTAAGATAAATATTTCATAATTTATATATTCGTTAAATAAGATATATTTTTGTTTGATAGAATCATTCATATAATAACACATAGAAGATAAAAAAATCCCTGATGAATTAGTAGTTTAAAAATATCGAATGCTTACTGAGGTTCCCGTATATTACAAATCTAATATATTACAAAGAAAAAAAAAATTATGGATTAGTAGTTTAGTGATATGGGATGCTTAAAAAAAATTTCGCAATCCAATGATTTGAAGAAATTACACATTGTGTAACTCTAAGTAATATTATACCACCCAATAACTTGTTATTGAATTTATTTTTAAAAAATTACACTATTAGATTATATCTTCATAACATGCATACCAATATTCATGCCTACCAATATTCATGCCAGTCAGTCGTTATTTATCATTCGATCCATAATCTCATATTTTACTCATTATTTTAAACTATAACAACTTGAATTTAAACAATTGATTGATAACATTACTATGGATATCTAATCATCTTGAAATTTTGCAAGTATGGAGAATACATGAAGATAATGTAATCCAGTGGTGGATTTGTTAAAATTCGCATTCAATTAAAAAAATATTGAGAGGTGTAACATTATTTCAAATTACACTAGGTATAATTTGAACCCAACTCATATATATATATATATATATATATATTTTTTTTTGTTTAAAGGAGTCATTCATATAACAAACACACGCATAAAAAATATGAATTGAATAGTAGTTTAGAGATATCAAGTTATTCAAAAAAATAAATATTTGAAAAATGTGATAGAGGACAAAGAAAAAATAATATTGGATTAGTACTTTAGTGAGATGGAATGCTTATAGAGTGTGCTATATCCAAAGAATCCATAATCTAATATAGTAGAAAATGAAAATAAATTAATGGATTTGTAATTTTGGCGGTATTGAATGTTCACAAAGTTCTCAATATCCAATAGAGAAAAAAGGATAAGAATTATAGTATATTGATACTTTATTAGCATGCAACCGATGCCTGTAATATTCCTATGGTACACATATATTGGGTTCGTTGATATATATATATATATATATATATAGGTAAGATGAATGTTTTATATATTCGTCACATAAGAAAATTTTTTGTTTAAAGGAATAATTCATATAACACAAAGAAAAAAAAAAAAAGAATTAATGGATTAGTAGTTTATTGACATTTGAATGCTTATAGAAAGTTTCCAACATCTAAAAAATCCAATATATGATGAAAAAAAAATGAACGAGAGAGGAGAGATGTTATACATACATACATACATACATACATATATATATATATATATATCTTATTTGAGCGATACCATAATAGCATCATACCCATTTGGTTTGGGCTTGCAAGCAAGGAAACCGGCGGAACTGAGATGTAGTTTAGTTATGTGACAAAGGAAGAAAAAAAAAAAATTAGGTGTGTTTGGATACCATTTATTTTGTTAAAAACTGAAAATATTATAGCAAAATAATTTTTAAATGTGTGAATAGTACCGTGAGACCCATTTTTAATGAAAGTTTTTTTGAAAAAGAGATTTGTGGGTCCTATGACTAGTGCACAAAACCCAGTGCCCAAAGCCAAAGAAACGCATATCTCCAAAAAAAAAAAACAAATAAAAAAAAAAACAAAACGCAGACACAAGGAGAAGAAGCTCTATCCAAATGCATACTTAGTGGGTTAGCACTTAGCAATTTAGTAGCATTTGAATGTTACAAAATTTTCGATATCCAATAGAGGAAAAAATATAAATAAAGATGAATTAATAGATTGGTAGTTTAGTGGAATGTAACTAACGGTATATATAAAGTTCCTCTTTTATATATATGAAAGGTTTTTGGACGTGATCGTCCTATAAATTGTGAGATGAATGTTTCTATTTATCTATTACATAGCTTAATTTTTTTCATTTAATTGGTACCGAAATATTTTGTTTCTTTTTTTTTTTTTTTGATAAGAAATATTTTGTTTCTTTATCAAACTAAAACACCTTTTTTTGGTAGATATTGATTCTCTTGGTTTTATCACATGTGTGCCAACGTACATAAATATAACCCAAATAGATTTGACCCAATACTCATGTACAAATTTTGTTTACGCTAATCATGGTTCTTTGGTTAAAGAGACTCCTTTCTCTTGTCTTCATTTAGAAACACATGAATTCAAAAGGAATGGATAGCTAGAGAAGTATGATTTTATTCATCATAATTCTAATAGAGAAATGAAAAGATGCTACAACTTTTTACAAGTGCTTCTAATGAAAACAATCTAGGTTCAAATTTGTCCCTCCTCCAACAATTGAATTCTTAAAAACAAAAAATAAAACAAATCCTCCTTTTTTTAGAGAACTAGTATAAAGAATTCCCTAGAAATTAAGGAGAGATTGGAAGTTTCTTGAGATTAATTTGATGAACAAATATAAGGTCCTTTTAGAAACACAGAAAAACTCCACAACAATTTTATTACATTATCAAATTTGCCCACCACTTTTATCATGAACTATTAAAAAAAATTGCATATTTTGGCAAACAGAAGTAGATATATATTGAACTCCACAAATTATTGTCAACAACAATCACTTAGGAGGAATGGGATACAAAAGCAAATTATGTCGTAAAGTGAATTTTTCAACCTTATTATTTCTTTCGGCAAATTGTGGCACGCCACTTTTACGACAGAGAAAGGCGGCTTCATTGGCATAACCAACTTTCCTAGATGCATCACCACATAACCCTTTATCGAAGAGATCGAAAGCTTGAGAGATTTCAAAGACTGCAAAGTTGTAATTATCATGACATTCTTTCATGTTAATGCAGGAAATATATATGAAATTCTCAGTTCTGTGATATGTAAAAATAGAGGAAAAAAAAAATGCACTAAAGAAAATAATTACACAAGACAATATTTAACTTCTTCTCCATAGACTAAGTCTTAGAAAAAATCTCATTTAAAACAGTAGTACTTTTATTTCGAGTCGGCTCATAATTCGGATCAAATACAACTAGACTTCACAAAGCCCAACAATTCAACCACAATGTCGGGTTAGTGGTTTCACTAGTGTTGTCAAACATCTTAGACACATATGAAAGTGTGTTCTCATACATAGAACGATTACAAGTTTTTCTGATCAAAGCGGCTCCCTTCTCTTCTAATGTAGCAACACAGGAATTCATTAGTAAGAAAAGATAAGAACGGAAAGGATTGTGAGAGGGAGTGAAATGAGACCCTGATTTACCATAGTTCCAGTAGAGGAAGTTTTTTTACTTCTATTTTTCTATTAGTTTTTTAAAGTAACCTAAAAGGCAAGTCTTGAATATATTAATTTCCACAAATATTTCTCCTTTAGGTGTAACTGTAAAAAAAATGAAAAAAAAAAATTATACCTATATATATCTTCCACCTAATTGAAAAAAAAATGTATGTATGTGTGTATATATATATACACACATACATACATACATTCATTTTTTTCTCCCTTTTTATATGGGTTGGTTACACCTTGTGTAAATATATACACACATACATAGGAGAAAATGGGCATTTGCCTCTTTCGCCAAAATTTTTCAGCAAAATGCCCCATATCTAAAACTAATTAGGGAAATGCCCTGTTTTGAAACTCGATTTTCTAAAAATCAAGTTATAGCGAATTGAAAATTAAAAAAAAAAAAAAAAAATTCTGAAACTTGAGTTCCATGTGAAGTACTCGAGTTCATGGAACTCCGAGTTCCTCGAAAAAATTAAAGTGGAACTCGAGTACTTTACATGGAACTTGAGTTCCAAAAAAAAAAAAAAAAAATTCATAAGTCCACGTTTGCTATAACTCAATGTTCCAAAAAATTGAGTTTTACATTTGGAACTTGATTTTTAGAAAATTGAGTTTCAAAACCGGGACATTTCCCTAATTAGTTTCAGAAATTGGGCATTTTGCTGGAAAATTTGTAAGAAAGGGGTAAAAGCCCATTTTGGCCCACATACATACATTTTTCTCCTTTTATATATGAGTTGGTTACACCTAGTATAAAATTCAAGTAATATTGTACCCCTCAATATTTTTTTCAATTATTTATAGTTTTTTGAGAGATTTTATGGCTTTTAAAAGCACAAATTTTTTTGACCACCATAAGAAATAAATTCACAAGATTCTTCAGGACACTTACATGTAGGATCTGGACTTGGTTGTATTCCTAAGTTGATTTACTTGGAATTCATTACCAAACTCAATTGAGTAGGGTAAAATATTATCTTAAAGAAAACGATTGATTTGTGCCCTTAAACCTACTTCAAATTTTTGGTTTTTCCATTAATTTCCCCTTAAATTCCCAACAAGCTTATTATATATATGAAGAATTGGAAATAATGATTTGTAGAGGCTTTCAAAGTAATGTTCAAGACTTTTAAAGTTCGATAAATTTGAAGAAATGAACATCAATGGATCATGATTCAAAGGAGCAGAGGTTGTTTGTTGGCATGAAAAATGTTATGCTTCTTTCGCATTGTAGATGCATTGAAACAAGGTTTATGATTGAACATTAAAGGTAATAGATTTTGTGACTCGAGCAATTTGAGTTCAAATTGGTAAATAATGTTTCTATGTTAGTAAGTATTTTTTGGGCTAGTCACTAAACTGAAAAGGCTTGTGGGTTTCGGAATAAGACCAAGTCGTACAAATAGTGATGCTTTTCTTTTGAATCTAGCTTGGAAAAGTATGGTAGACATTAAAATTGTGTTATTTGATTTCCCCTCATACTTTACCTTCAAGTCATAAGCCACAATTTATTCCCAAATTTGGAGGGCTATCCCTATCCTATGAGGAAGAGAGCTACTTAAGCTAGGCCTCCTGTGGCCTACAGGAGATAGCCAAACCATTCTTTTCTTTGATGCACTATTGGCTACCTTGCAAACCACTCCACAACATAGTTCAAGGGCCCCTAAAGGAATTTGATATTTCTTTGTTGCTAATTGATTTAATCTTTTGATAAATTACCGATTGTCTAAAACATTTTAACTGTTTAAAAATAATGAATTTAATCATAATTCTAACCATCTTATTTTTCTCTTGTCTTTTGAGCTTGCCGATCATATTGAACAAATTTTACTTGCATAACCCATGCCATTGACATGCCAAAGTTTTGAATTATGGGCCCTTAAATTGGGTTTACTATTAGCTTGAAACAGAGGGTTTAAAAGAGTCTTAGTTGAGACCCATTCATTGCTTATTATGAAATTGCTAGTTACCGCTAAACATTTCCCCACCGCTGATTCTAGCTTGAGTTTCACAATGACAAGTAAGAATTAAGCACATCTACAATAGTAGAGGGATTGCTTTGAAAAAAAAAAAAAAAAGAATAGGAAAATACTTAATGATAATTGTCCCAGATTTTTTGCTTGAATTGTTTTCATTGGGACTATATTGGAATTTCTATTATAGGGTGCATCTTTTAAGTCTCATTGTTTCTTATGTTTTTTTTTAGAGAAAGTTTCAACTTGTGACATTTATTCTTGATGATACTTTTTTATCATCAGACCAATACATCAATCGATTTTTGATGTAAGCAGATGAATTAAATTACAGATCTCTTATTCTACTATTAGAGATTTTACTAGTTAAATTAATTTGAATCCAACCCATTGTTTCTTATATATTTAATTTTTTATTGTTTTTAATATATCCCTAATTTTAATGGAGAAAATAAGAAGTATTTCTTGCTATTAAACACATGAAAGCAAAAATGATTTTACGAGAGAGATCTAAGTAGAAAAAGAAAATCATAGAATCCTTACTTTACACACACGTACTCGTACAATTAAAAATAAAAAATAAAAATTTCGTATAGTAAGCCTGTGCCGACTTCGAAGGCAAAAAGAGAGATACAATGTGGACCCCCACATGACACAGGTTCTAATTTACTAACTTGCACTCGGAAATTAACAATAGTACATTAGTACTTTAAACTCCTTGACTGTTTGATTTGTTATTGAATTATTTCTCAAATTTGTTTGGTTGCGAAGTAAGAAAGTGGTGGAAAATGAAAGAAAAAAATGTGAGCAATTTTATTTAGGGTTTGTTTGAATATTGGTTATTTTATTTAAACTGAAAACTTATTTCTAAGAGTACTACAGATAAAGTTAAAAGTTAGTTGAAATAGTACAATGAATCTCATGAATAATACCAAAAAGTGCAGTGAGACCCATAAATAGTAGTAAAAATAAGCTAATAATGAAATAATTTATAATTTTAATCCATATCCAAACGCACACTTAGAATATTATATTTTATTATTTTGTGAACAAATGTTTTAGTTAATGTGTTTTTCATTGCAAGCTAAATTAGTTGTTGATATATGTTTTTATTGTAATTAAGTTATTTGATGTAACATGTAAGCATTATGTAATGTTAAAAAAAAAATACTAGACAATTTTTGTTAATTATAATAATGCTATAGTCAAAAACTATTTTACAATATTTTTACAAGCTGTTGATGTAGCCAGCTTCTTATTGGTTTTCATCTAGGCCCAACATTAACATCACTTTTTCATTTACCAATAACCACTCACCATATTAGTAGTTTGTAAAAAAATTTATAAAAAAATTTATATCTCTAGCATTACTCATTTCGGTTAATCAAATAATAGCAAGAGTAGCATTCCAACGTTTTTTTTAAAGAATATAGAATAAATGTATACATTTTTTATACCAGAATTGACTTTAAAAATTGAGTATCAAATGTATATTTAAACCATTATTTATTATTAAAATAGTTACAATATACTGTTAACCCGCAACTCAAACCATTTTTTCCCCTAAACTTCCAATTACTTTTTGTTGTTGTTGAAAATACTAAGTATTTTAACACATATACATAATGGTTTGTGTGTGTGTGTGTTAAAATACTTAGACTTCTAATCACTTTGTGTATGAGAGATGCCAATTAAATTATAAGACTTTTGACAAATAATTATTTAATTGAGTGTAAAAAAAACAGAGAAAGTGTCTTAAAGATGTAAATTTTTAATTTCTTTAAAGAAATTTACATTATACTTGTAATATAAATTTACATTATAGACACACAAAAAATGATAAATGTAATGCTTACAATATACCATGTAAGTTTACATTAAAAAATACAATATAAACTAAAAAAAATTCTTAAAAAAAAAATATATCTTATAAAGTAGCTTTATGAATAACTTGCATGGTAGAATTCATAGCCAAGCCAAAACATCAATGGCCTAGTCGATCGCCCATACTGTACTAGAGTCTAAAGGCATCTGGAAAATTCAACTAGGGTCACTATATTCACTTTGAAATTTTGTGCATTCGCTATATAATTACGTGAAAGCGATAATATCATGTCAAGGCCAGGCCTGCACATGGGACAAAGTTATGTTTCGATTTTGACGGCAGTACAAATTTAAGTTCAGATCCATTCGAACTTTCGAGAGTACATTCAATATGTATCATGTTGCGACTTAGGATAACTTCTATATTCAACTCTATAAATTATTTTGTTTTCTTGCTCTTTTCAACTTGAGTAATTAATATACTTGGAATGAATGAAAAGAATTAATACTTTTAAAAAAATTAAAGATTATTTTTATTAAGTAAACACAACTCACATTCATTATAGTACTGTACTGATAAGTGAAAGCCCTTTGTAGATAAAAACATGATCAGACCTCTAAAAGATAAAACCTAGTACTATTTGTTGCATTTGAAGATGCCAAAACAGATCACGTACCCTATACGAGATGGGTGTCTAATAAAATAAATAGATAAATGCTGGGAGAAGTGAAGCTGGGCTGGTACTAAATGTATGAGTAGCATGTAACATCTCTCTCATATGAAGTTAAGCCTTATCATTTGTGAGGTCCATACCCGAACTATTGGGTCAAACCTAATTAAGCTTGCTCTTTGGGAGAAATTGGGAAGCAAACACCATAAAATCAAGACAATAAAAAACCGACAGATGAATAGGAACGATTACATACATAATTCCTAACCTTATACCTATTTTCTAGGTGTTACAAATAATATAATTGCCCTAAGAAGAAAAATATACAACAAAATGCTTCACTTACCCTATATCCTAAGCCTCTAAATAGAGAGCATAAGGGATACCCTTATTAGGAATGGCAATGGGTTGGGTTCGGGCCGGGTTTTTCCATATCTAGACTCGACCCGCGGGCCAAGACCCATGGCTCGAACCTGGCCTATTTACTAAACGGGTTTTTTTTTCGAGGGCTTGGACCTACCCCTGTTGGGCCCCACGAGCCCCGCGGGGCCCGTTAAGCCTTGCCAGATCAGGGCCCATTCCGCTGCCCAATAAAAAAAAAAAAAAAAAAAGTTTGCCTAATACTGATTTTCTCAGCAACCAAACAATAGGGGACACTCAAGAAAACCCAGATCTGAACAAATCGGAAACCCTTTTTTTTTTTTAATTACAAAATTTTCCCACATCAAAAGTAAAAACAAGAATTAACATATAGACCCTACAAAATCAAATCAAACATGTCGATCCTATTCAACAAAAATAACACTTAAACTAGAGAACACAAATTTGATTCTTTGAACAAAATGAACGATTTTCAGTGCAAAAGTTTGAGTTCACAACGAGGTGAGAAAGATGAGAGAGTTGTGGCCTTGTGAGGTGGAGGAGGGTCCGACGAGGTGAGGTCCGTGAGGAGAGGTGCTTGATCTTTTGAGGTGCTTGTCGGTGAGGTTGCTTGAGGGAGAGCAGTGACATTGACAGAGCTTGGGACGGCGGCGAAGGCTTGGATTGGCGGTGAGAGGTTGGGTAGTTGGCCGAAGGTGAGATTGAGAGTGAGTGAGATTGTTATTTGTGAGTGAGACTGAAGAGAATAGAGATGAGAGACACGGGCTGTGTGAGCTGAAATGAATAAGGATGAGGAATAGAAATTTTAGGGTTTATAACATTATATATATATATATATATATATATACACATGAGGATATTTTAGTAATTATAAAATTATATATAACCAGGTCGGGTTAGGTCTGAGTTTGGGCTGGATTTTTACAAAAACCCGAACTCGACTCGGACCCGGTTCAGGTTTTTTTTTTTTTTAAACCCAAACCCGACCCTATTCTTTATCAGGCCGAGTAAAACTCAACCCATTAGGGTCAGGCCGAGCCAAGTACCCGCGAGTCAGGCAGAAATTGCCATCCCTAACCCTTATAATGCAAATATGAGATGTTACTATTCATTTATATTATCATTTAGGGTAATTTATCATTTTGGCCCATAATGTTTGTTTTATATATGAAAATGATCCCAAATGTTGGTGGTCAGGATGAAGATAAGATTTGTGGATTTTTGGAGAATCGATTTTGGTGATTTCATAGGATTTAGGTTGCTTTTGTGATTTATTAGGTTTTATTTGATCATTATGGCTGTTTTGAGCTGATTTTGTGATTTCTTGGGCTAGGTCGATTATTGGGATTTGATTTGAGCTAATGTTTTCTATGATTTCAAAGGTTTGGTTTGATTTTGGAATAAAGGGTTGGTTTTTTTTTTTTTTTTTTTTTTTTTTTTTACTTTGCAAGATGCTTGAAAATATTTTTTGAAACATTTTTTGGAATTCGACCAAAGGCTTGGAAATATTTTATTTATAGAAAACGTTTTTTACCTGAAAATTAGGTTGAAACAAACGCAGCCCTTTTGTGTAAATAGTATAATGTTTTTTTATAATCCTAATTAAATACTTTTAATTAATATTTATAATTCAAAGCATTGAACGATGGAGAGGGCATTTGTTTTGAGAATCATCGGGCTATTGGGGCAACTTATGAATGATTAAAGGTTAATATATATCTTTCGAAACGAATTTAGAAATCATTAGGATAATGTTTTTTAAGGTGAAAGTTAGGCTTTCAAGGCCATCCTAGGTCGAGCTAATCTATAGTCTATAGTGTATTTTTATTATTATATAAAGGATTTGGTGGTCTCAACTCTCAAGTTTGGATTAGTCAAATAAACCCTTACGTACTAAACATTTAAAAACAAAATGCTAGAATATTAATCATAAAATATTATGAGGATAAAATTGTTTTTTGATTTTCTTTTTAGTAGAACCGACAGGAGTATAAAATTGTTTAAAAAAAAAAAAAAAAAAAAACAGAAGCAATCCTTAAATCTGGAAAAATGAGAGAAAAAACAAGAATAAAAAGTTGGTATGAATACAAGTTTCATATGCAGAAAAAGTAAAGATGTTTGAGAACTAAATATAATATAAATGAGCCTATATCTATAAGTTTAAACTTTTTTATTAAGTGGTGTTTTTATATATTATATTAAAACTTGAATTAAAGTCCACTGCAAGAAATGTAATGAGAATAAAATTGTTAAAGTTAAAAATCTAAACCCATGGTCTGCGTGTGTATATATGTATAAAATTTGTGAGAGAGATGGAGAAGAAACCTCCAAAGTCCAAACAAACGTGACAATATTTGTGAAATAAAAAATAGTTTAGGTCCTATTCAAAAAAAATTAGGTACACAATTTTTATTTATTTTTTTTTTCTTCCCTCTGTGGGGAGAGATAACTAAGATCATCATCTCACAAAATTGTGGGACCTATGCTATGAAAGAGGTCTTGTAAAATATTAGAAAAAAACTAATGCACAATGTGTTTTACACATTACAAAAATACACGGTTTTAGTGTATTTAGACTGTATATTTGCACACATAATAAATACAGGGAAAAATGGGCTTTTGTCTTTATTTTTTAAAATATTTAGCATAATGTTCCTGATTTGAAACTATTAAGCATTATGTTTCTATTTTGAAACTTGATTTTAAAAAAATCGAGTTGTAAGTAGAACTCAACATTAACAATGTCAAGTTCTATGTATATTTTGCTACTTTTTTTTTTTTTGAAAATTTAACTGAAACTCGACAACGGAGACATTCTTATTGGGAAATTGCCTCAAATTCCAATTGTGACTTGGAAAGTCAATTAGGTTTCCTAGTTAAAGAATGAAAAATTAATTTGGATTTTCTTGTTGTAGTAGGAAAGACTATTTCTTGGTGTTGAAGGAAAGTCTATTCTTTATTAAAGAAATAATGTATTCTTAGTCCAAGAGGGAATAGATTTCTTGTTAAAGAGATAATGTTTTCATAGTCCAAGAGGGAATAACAAAAGAGTCCTATAAATGGACAGTGTTACAAAGAATTTGATGGCTTTGGCTTTGGCCCAAGAGTCCTCCCTATAGGGAGAGGGAAAATAGAGCATGAAACCAAGAGAGAGAAAAATAGATTTTCGCTTGGGAGGAATGCTAGAGGAAGAAGAGAGCAAGGTATTGCCGCCTTCAAGAAAATAACCAAGGAGGAGATAGTAAAGGGTTGCCGCTTTCAAGAAGATAGCCAAGGAGGAGAGAGTAAAGTATTGTTGCCTTTGAAAGAGATAATAAGTTTGTGTGAGAAAGTAAGGAAAAATAAGAGAAATTTTTCTTTAACTGTGAGACATACACAAAAATTATTGTAATTGATTCGATAATAGTGAAATTATTCGGAATTTGTCCCATAATTTTTTTCCTTCAAATAGAAAAGGTTTTTCATATAAATATTTGCATTCTTATATATGTAATTGTTATTTTGGATTACTATGTTATTTGGTACCCAACAATTCTTCTAAATAATTTCAAAATAGAGATATTGTATTAGATATTTTTAAAAATATGGGCAAAAACCCATTCCCCTTCCCCCCCCCCCCCCAAAAAAAAAAAAAATACTGCCAAATATTTTTACCCCCACAAATAGAAATTATTTACTCCTCCTTCCACAAACTTAGGTTGGACTAAGATTTACATTTTAAAATCCAACTGAAAAAAAGGAAAAGAAAAAAAAAAAGACTTATGCCACACGTATTAAAGTGGCCGCAGTTTGAGCTGACCAATCTTCATCTACAAAATGCATGGCACTCACTCTCATATAGTCAACGCAGTTCATTGATTATATATTATAATAAATCTTCTCAATTTCCTACAATAAAATATAATTGATTTTCGCGAAAGTCGTGCATTTACGTGGCCTCTTGCCCTATAAGCAATCTGTTTTCTTCAATTAATTAAACCCACAAATTGTTGTATATTTTTAAATTTATTAAGCTTGGTTTTCACGATTTTCCAGCTCTAAAGCACAATGGAAAAACAGTCCGAGCTAGATTTAGATCTGCATCATGGTGAAGTCTGGAGTATTTTTGAAGTTCTATAAGTTAAAGAAAAGTTTTTTAATCATATTATTATTTTTATCACTGCTTTCACAAACATAGAGAAAGAGTTTATAATGAGAAATTCTAGTGAGAGATTCTAAAAAAAGTATGTGAAGCATTGGTGAGGGAATTTTGGAGTGCTTTTTGATGTTTCAAGTAGAGAAGGAGCTGTTTGGAAAGTTTTGGTAAGAAAAAAATGTGTGATCTTTATCAACTTAACAGGTTGAAGATGCAAAGAAAGAGTGATTCAGCTTCAGTTTGATTCATATTTCTGCAAATCCTTATCTGGGTATGTTTGAAATTTGATAATGAAACTTTCAGTTTTATTTTTTATTTTTTTTTTTAATATTAGTAATTTAGTTTAAAACTCAGTTGCATTTTCTTTGCTCTTGTATTTGCAGTTTCTTTGATTGCTGGGAAAATAGAAGGAAAATTAAAAATATAAAACCTTTGAACATTATGTTTTATGTAATAAGTCAACTAGCTAGCAGAATTAGTCTCAAATTGAGTGAGATTTCAGTTGCAGGTGTCACAATGTATGTTGAAGATTTTATTGTTCAATTCAGTTACTTTCATGAATACTAAGTATTGGTTTTTTATTAGGTTGAAATTCTGAACAAGAGGTGGTAAAATTAGCTCTTGGTGAGAAGAAATTCCCCTGCATTGTTCTTTATTAAGGATGGGGAGGTTATGCTTTCGAAAATGTAGGGTGGGCAGAATAATGGGTACACTTCAGATTGTATTGAGAGGGCTTGTTATAATAGTAAGCTTGTTAAGTCTCATAAGGTTCTACTCAGCTGGATTTTTCACGCGCAATGAAGATATATGCCGCCAATTCTATGGTCAGAAGGATGCTTATGATGGTTTTGACATAAAAGCATTGTCTGATCGAGTTGGGGAAGTGCTAGATAGGATGGAAAGCTTGCAAGAAAAACTTGAGTTGAAAGTTAAAGAAATGGAGAAACACAAAGAGGTCTTGGATAGAAATAATATCACAAGATTGGAGTATAAGAAGTATTTGGAAGAGGAGGTAATTAGGCCTCTTTATGGCGCCCACATTGCTCTTAGACAGATTCGGCTACCTAAGGTTGAAGGGATTAGGAACTCAACAATGAAGGAGGAGCCTTTGATTAACTCTTTTGTGATTGAGGAGATTAGGAAGTACATAACCCCAAAAGAGAATAGGACTGGGAAGATTAATATATATGGGACAGAGAGGATACACAACACAATTGGGCATGCATGTGTGTTATATAAGAAAGAATTGGAAGAGTATATGGGTTATGACATTGGCTCTTATTGTAATGATGACTGGAACCTAGCTCAGAAGCTTATGGTTAATGGTTGCGATCCTTTGCCCCGAAGACGGTGCTTGACAAGGGCCTCCAAGGTTTACCAGAAGCCATATCCAATCAATGAATCTCTATGGAGATTACCGGATGGCAGAAATGTAAGGTGGAGCAATTACCAATGCAGGAACTTTGAATGCTTATCGAGCAAGAATCCTAAGCAAGGTTATTCTAAGTGTGTAGGATGTTTTGAGATGGAGAAAGAAAAGTTAAAATGGGTGACTAATCGCTCACTTCCTGTGGATTTACTGATAAATAATGTTTTGACAATTAAGCCTGGTGAGATAAGGATAGGTCTGGACTTTGGTGTTGGTACAGGGACTTTTGCTGCAAGAATGAGAGAACATAATGTTACAATTGTCTCAACTGCTTTGAACCTTGGGGCTCCTTTCAATGAGATGATTGCACTAAGAGGTTTGATCCCTCTGTATGTGACATTGAATCAACGCCTTCCATTCTTTGATAACACTATGGATTTAATTCATACATCTGGGTTTATGGATGGCTGGATTGACCTGCTGCTGCTGGATTTTATTTTGTATGATTGGGACCGGGTTTTAAGGCCGGGAGGATTGCTATGGATTGACCGGTTCTTTTGCAGTAGAAAAGATCTGGATGACTATATGTACATGTTCCTGCAGTTCAGATACAAGAAGCACAAGTGGGCTATTGCTCCTAAATCCAAGGATGAGGTCTATCTCTCTGCATTATTAGAGAAACCTTCAAGAGCTATATAATCAAATAATATTTCTTGCTTTTTGTTTGTAATATTGATTTTATGTCATTAACATACATATTCATAACCCAATCATTTTATGGTACTTGGAATACCGAGAGAAAGAGAAACTACTTATATGTGATATACAGTCTTTGTATGCCAAATTTAATGTTGTTTTATTTTGACCAGTAATTGGAGTAAGGACTTGTCCAATTAAGTGACAAAACTTGGGTACATTTACTGTGACTGTGTTGCTAGTTGATCTGTTTGAAGGGTCTTTGAGTATTGACATTTTTGCATCCTATCCCAGGCATCTAGATACACTACTTCATGTTACTAAATATGCACTATAGACCCATGACATGGGATTGCTCGTGAATTTTCTGTCTTCACGCACCAAATACTAGTATAAAATCATACAGATACTACCAAATTCTTATGTAGGCTAAGAGATATTTGACACTTGAGTTAGGTACATAGACATACTAGTTGAGAGGATGATATTATCTCTAATTTAGGGGTCTCTACCTTGTCACCAAAGAGGGTTCGTTTCATCCATGTTTAGTGAGAATTTTAATTAGTGAAATTGGATGCCATACAAATGAAGAAGATTAGCATAGAAGCTCAAGATTGGCCATTTTAATTTTCCACTTAGCAAGAAACTGTATTAAATTATTGACTCTATAGAGAAATGTTAGGAATGCTAAAAGTATATGGATGATAATAATTGTTGTAGATTTATAAATCTATATAATATCTAAAAGATAAAACATAGTATTTATTGTTGCTATGTTCCTGTTAAGTCATATTAGCAAAGTATTTCGATTTACTTTGGTCCAATTCAGTCCATTTGTTCCAGTTCAGTCCATTTTGGTCCACTGTGGTCTATTTCGGTCAATTTCAGTTATCTTTTGTCCATTTGGTCCATTTTGGACTAATTGGGCCTGGAATTGGTTCATTTTGAAGGTTGCCTTTTTAGTTTTTGGTTCAAAATTTCCATTTTTTCCCCTTAATTTTTGGGTTGAAAAGTATGATATTTTATTTTATTTTATTTTAGTCAAATTCTTTAGTTTTGGGGTAAAAAAAATACAAACAAATAGGCATTTGAAATTACAGATATGGGCCCTATAAAAGCAATAAATATGATAAATATTCATAAAATTACCTTACACATTAAGTTTCAATAATATAAGCATTATACTTATAATTGAAAAGGAAAAAAAAATGCTACAATTCTAAATTTAAATAAAAATTTAAGCTTATATGTTCCTTGGAATAAAGGTGTACATTTATTTTTTGAAATATTATTAAATATGTTCAAATTAGTCAACCGATTATGGTATATTTAAAAAAATTTCTTTTTCCATCTTCTCCATTTATATAAAAAAATATTATAATTATGTAATATAAATATTTTTATTAAATTACATTTTTCATATATATATTATTATGCTGAATGAAAAACGTATTATATACTCAATGAAATGCAAACTTGCCTAGCTTGAATGACATGTCGTATGATCAAGCCAGTGAGTGATCATGTCATATGGGCCAGATTGTCCTACTTGTTGAAACCGGCCATATCATCTGGGCCAGTACATGCAACATATCATCTGACAAGGTAGTTCGAAAATGTAGTTTGGGCACAACTCAATTTTATTTCTAATTTTTAGGCTAAAGGCAACTCAATGTTAGTACTCAGAAGAGCCCAACTGAATGTCTTTTAACTCATTTGCAGTCTCATTTAAAATACCCAAATGAAATCTTTGTTGTTTGAGTTGGCCCACTAGGAAAATTATTTAATATTTTTTTTATGTGAAAAATTGTTTAATATTGATTCATCCTCTCACATATATTGTGAATCAAATAATTAATGGAAGATCCACTATTATGGGATGGGAGAGAAAATAATGTTCTTCCATAGTATTGATATCAGTCCATTTTATACAAGATCCTTGTTGATCAATGCTTTGAATAACGGAGGCTTATATAATTCTGCTTTGGGTCATCTACTAAAAGATATATTGTTGCTTGTAAGTTCACTTCAGATTTGGTTATTCTCTCATACATTTAGAAAGAGTAATTTTGTTGCGGATGCTTTAACTAAGAGAGTTAGGTTGTCCTCTCTGCTATTAGTTTAGATGAAGTATGTTCCTCCAAAGATTGTCAATTTTGTTAATGCTGATTTACCAGCTTCTTAATTAATATAATGATGGATTTTTTTCTATAAAAAAAGTCCTAAGTGGGAATCATTTTTGGCAATGCATTCCTTAGGAGAGTCACAGCAATAAGTAAGCCTACTTTTTTCCCTTCAAAATAAGTGAATACACTTTGTTATAGCAAATGATTTTTTTTAGGTTGATTTGGCATGTCCAACTCTATTATTTTAGGTTCAAAAGCTGTTAGGGTTAAAGTCCTTCCTTTATGTAGTAAAAATTATAAACACTATGTTTAAGATGAGATTTCAAATTAAGCCTATAGTTTCAGTAATTTTAAATTGAATAAAACCCTCAATCAAAATAATTCAAACCCCCAAATCAAACTCAAATGTATAGGATTTATTAAAAAAAATTATTTTAAAAGTTTATGATTCAATTTGAAACTAATGAAACTCTTTTTTGGTGCTTGTTCAAAAATATTGCCTTAAATAATGTTTAGTAACTAGAATCGAGGAAACTAAAGAAACTTTAATTTTTAATTTGTAACAATTTTAAACTTTTGAAACTTTTAGGTTTAATTTGAAACAAAACATAATATAAAATATTTATCATAAATTTATATAACAAAAAAATGAGTTCAATTATTTTTAATTATTTTGAAAATGTACAATTATACCTTTAAAAACCTCAAAAAAAAAATATATATCTTATATATAAAAGCGCCTATGCCCGCTACAGTACTTTGGTACTGTGCAAATAACGTATTATACTGTGCACGCACTGTAGCGGCAACAGTGCTTTTCGTGAGGCACTTTTTTTTTTTTTTTTTTCAACCCTTTTGTTTAAGTTTTGCACAGTAGTTATAATGCCAAGCGGTACTGTAGCTACAGTAGTTACATTTTTTTAAGTCTTCCGTTTGTATTTTTTTTTTATATATTGTTATATTAGCCTAACAAATTTCACAATATTTTCACAATTATTGAGGTGTTAATTTCTTATAAATTAAAATAAAATAATAAAATATGAAACTGTGACCAACCATAACGGAAAATAAATATTTTGTGAAAATGTTGTGACACTTATTAATACAATATTTTTGCATTGTAGCTATAGTACCAAGCGGCAAGTAGCTACGGTGCCTAATTTTTTTTTTTTTTTTAAAGTAATCTATTTGTTTGTTCTTTTTTTTTTTTAATATTTATGTAAGCTGGTATATATTTTGTTATACTGACACAATAAATTTTACAATATTTTCATTATTATTGTCGTGTCAATTTCTTACAAATATATAAAAGCGGCTATGCTTGCTACAATGCTTTGGCACTGTGCACCCAACGTATTTCACTATTCAGCACCGTAACTGCAACAGTGCTTTGGTTTCTTGAGTCTTTTTTTTAACCCTTTTGTTTAAGTTTTGCACAGTAAAACAGTGCCAAACAACACTGTAGCTACAGTAGTTACATTTTTTTTAGTCTTTCGTTTGTACTTTTTTTTTATATATTGTTATACTGACACAACAAATTTCACAATATTTTCACAACTATTGAGATGTTAATTTCTTATAAGTCAAAATAAAATATGAAATTGTAACTAATCATAACTGAAAATAAATATTTTGTGAAAATGTTGTGACACTTATTAATATAGTATTTTTGCATAGTAGCTACAATAACAAGAGGCACTATAGCCACCGTGCCTAATTTTTTTTTTTTTAGTAATTTGTTTGTGTTTTTTTTTCCTTTTAAATATTTATGTAAGTTAGTATATATATTGTTATACTAACACAACAAATTTTACAATATTTTCACAATTATTGACCTGTCAATTTCTTACAAAAAGAAATAAAATAATAAAATATGAGACTGTGACCAACCACAACTAAAAATAAATGTTTATAATAAAAGCGCAAATGCGTGCACAGTGTCTTAGCACTGTACATCCAGTGTTTTTGCATTGTGCAGCACTGCAGTTAGAACAGTGCTTTGGTATTTTTTTTTTTTTTTTCAGTAATGGGTTTGTGTTTTTTTTTTTCTTTTAAATATTGATGTAAGTTGACATTTATATTGTTATACTGACACAACAAATTTCACAATTATTGATGTGTCAATTTCTTACAAGTCGAAATAAAATAATAAAATATGAGGCTGTAGCCAACTACAACTGAAAATAAATATTTTTAAAAAATGTTATAACACTTATTGTTATCACAATATTTTCACAATTGTTGAAATCTCAGTTTCTTATATATCAAATAAAAAATGTTAAATCCACAACATTTTAACATTAATTTCACAACAAATCATAAGTAAGCTATTATTGATGGATAGCACTGGAGCTACAGTGCTTTTGGTTTATTGGGTGAGCTACATTAAACTTCTTTTTTAATATAATCAAATTGAGTGAACCAAAATTCATGATTTCACACATAAAATCTATATTAATTTTCTCACTACTGAGGCAGCACGTGCCTTGCACGTGCAGCCAATGCTAGTTGTTTTAAAAAGTAGTGATGCTATTAACACAATTTTTTTTTTTGGGCAATAAATTTGACAATTTTTAAATTGGTCAACCGTGAATTAAAAAAAAAAAGAAAAAAGATTAGTCTATTAGCATTAGTTACATGATCACCACTCAAAATTGACAACAATGGTAAAATTTGTTATAAAAAAACGTTGTATGAAGCATTAATATTTTTTAAAAATATATATCAACTCATAAGCAGAGTTAGGGGGTGCCAAGGGGAGCCATGGCCCCTCTAGTTTTTAAATTTTTGCATTAATCTTCTTTAAAATTTGATAATAAATCTAAAAATTACACAAAAATAATGAAAAAATTTTCTGGCTCGACGGGTCAACTCAACTTTTTTTTAGATGTAAGGCAAACGGACAAGGACATATGGATAGATACGGCAGCTACGAATCAAGACATGCATACTGTTTGCACAACAAATCTACTTTTAGTGTTGGCTTTACTTCATTCGGTCAATACTCAATTCAATTCAATTGTGACAAACTACGAAATACCCTGCGGATAAAGGACCCACACAGCAAAATCCACTTTTACTTGACATTTTTGTTTCTCCAATGATTGGAAATCTATACAAGACACTATTGAGGGCCCAACATCTTTTTTTGGCCCAATTTCTTTAATAGCACCTTTTTCTAGAGCAATGTGAAAAACTTTGTGAAACTAAGGCTTATTTGCATTTGTGTTTGCTTGACCCAAGGGGATACAGGCAATGGGCCATATCATATGTGTCTAGATTTGGGAACTGTATCCATAGCACCATAGAATAATTATTGGGCTTTATACACCATGCAATATATTGGGCTTTATACATTATTGTCCAAAAAAATTTTCACAAACAAATTCCCATGGTGCCTAATTGGAATCTGGTAAAAAAAAAAAGAGTTGCGTTTTGAAAGCCCACTGCACTTCAAATATTGGCCCAAATTTGGACAGTTGTCATTACTCTTTGGGTTCAAAGGTGGAAATTCACAATCTTTGAGTGGTTTAACCCCTTAAACAAGTTTATATCTTTACTCATAAAATTAATTTAGAGAGAGAGAGAGAGAGAGAGAGAGAGAGAGATAGAGAGACTATAAACAAATAGAAATCCTCTTAAAATTAAGTGAAAATTTGAAAGGGGAAATAAAGTAGAAAAGACATCAACTACAAAAGTGCAAATTACAATAATCATGGATTACCTTTTGATTTCAAGAAAAATATCACACATACAAACTAATTATGCAGATAAAAAAAAAAAATACTTACAGCTAAGGACAATTTCCCTTGTCCACGTTAAACACAAAAGTTACTAGCATATAAGATGCTCATTAAAAAAAAATCATTTGCATACATAGTAAAATGGAAAAAAAAAGTATTAAATATTAATTCTAAGGAATTTTTGAAGACGTGGTATGATGTTTTTATTTTGATTTTACTTGAAAGTATCGATGTTTGCATTTTGGCGAAACTACAATGTTAGTCCTCAAGTTTCAACTTAGCACAATTGGCCCCTCAAGTTTAAAAAATGAGTTGTATTAGTTCTTTTACTAACTGCTGTTAGTGATGTTACTTATGTGACTAACAGAACAATAACTTGGCATTTTTTTAATAACATAACATTTTTTAATTAAAAAAATTATAAAATAAATTTGCAAGTAAGAAATTCACACACCTATACCAAATTAAAACCAGTATTATTGATACTTATTCTATCAAAAACCCACGCTTTAGAAAAGAAAAAGAAAAAATCACAAATCCACCACGTGAGAGAGAAGGGGAGAGAGTGATGAAACCCAAGCACTGACCCGCCGGAGACTCAAGCCCTAGCTGCCACTGGTGATAGCCATTGACCCACATGCATGTTTGTCACCTCTGATCTTGCATACATAGCTTATGAGGTTTAATTCTTTAGTTTGTGATGGACCATCCAAGATTTGGATGTGCAAAGTTGAAAATCCAACCTAAGAAGAGTGTTATCAAGAATATTAATCTAGATGGTATACGGTAGCTATCTTTTGAATCTTTTAGTGAGCAAAATTGCTTGGCCTCTGGCATTGGGTATGTCTTTTGGTGCAATCCAAGAGTCATGAAGCTTTTCTAGATGCATTCTAGAGAATAATTGTAAATGGTTTAAAGCTTAGAAGGGGATTTACAATGTCATTGGCGGAAGTATTAATTTCATGAGATCAATCCAGTGCAACAGATGTTAATTTATCTGTAAGCTTAACTAAGGACTAACAGATGTTATTTTCAATTTTTATGGAATATTTCAAACATAATGCTGCAGGTTAGAATATGTTGAATTCAAACTCAGTGATATAGAGGGTAGCCTTCAACTTTAGCGTAAAATTGAATATTTATTTGCCAAGCAGGGGAACTTCATATTTATTTGTCAAGCAAGTAGTGTCAATTGCAACTACATCACCAAAATAGCCATATGCAACCCTGGCTCTTGCATCAGTCCAGAACAAATTCCGCAAACATCCTTTCTCATTGAGATCCACCACATAAAAGAAGTTTGGATTAATTTAATTGCAAGTGGGTGAAGTAATTAAGTACTACTTGAGCATTTCTTACTTTGAGCTTCAATTGATTGCAGATATTAAGGCTTTTATATCCAATTGCTTCAATGTCATATGTTTCTTCATAATCTAAAGTTTAAAAAGTCTATTATAAACTGGCATAGCTTCCTCTAAATAGTTTCATTCATTCAGCAATGGCAACCATGAATGGGTAGAGGAGACATGCTTACATGAGGTCATAAGTGCATAGAGGAGTTTCTTTAAAAGCCCGATGAACCTGTAGATGATTGCATCATAGCATTAAACTGTCAAATCAAACATATACCTAAAATCTGAATCATTTGGACAAGCATATTTAGTGAAAGGATAGCACCGAAAATTTGCCCCTAAAAATATATATAATTCAAACCAGTGAATTTGAAACTTGAAAAAGAACCTACTTCTTATGATCAGCAAGTCCATGATGGGATAGCTAATTTGAGGTTGTTGGGCCTCCAGAATTAAGAAAGATGAGAATGAGAGAGAGACTAGAGAATAAGAGAGAAGCTTTTACACAACAGTTCAATTCTTGCCAATTACAGTTGCTTATGCAGCTGTATGCTTGCTCAATATTACATTCCAAGAATCACTCACTAACTCTCCCTTTACTCCTAACTAACTAACAGATTTACTCAATTAAGCAAATGGCTTTATTCAATGCATATGGTTAATCAGTAACTGGTTACAACTATGATTAATTCCTATCACTTATCAAGTCCATACAACAGTCAAGGTGAGCTGGATTGATCTCATGAAATTAATACTTCCACTAATGACAATGTAAATCCCCTTCTAAGGTTTAAACCATTTACTATTATTCTCTAGAATGTATCCAGAAAAGCTTCATGACTCTTGGATTGCACCTAAAGACATACCCAATGCTAGCGGCCAAGCAATTTCGCTCACTAAAAGATTCAAAAGATAGCTACTATATATCATCCAGATTATTATTCTTGATAACACTCTTCTTAGGTTGGATTTTCAACTTGGCACGTCCAAATCTTGGATGGTCCATCACAGACTAAAGAATTAAACCTCATAAACTATGTATGCAAGATCAAAGGTAACAAACATGCATGCGGGTCAATGATTGTTGCTGGCGGCGGCTAGGGCTTAGGCCATCATCGGCGGCAGCTAGGGCTTGAGTCTTCGGCAGGTCAATGCTTAGGTTTCTTCACTCTCTCCCCTTCTCTCTCTCGGGGTGGGTTTGTGAATGAAATAAGATTCAATAGTGGTTTTAATTTGGTACTGGTTTGTGAATTTTTGTAATTTTATTTTGTAATTTTTTTAATTAAAAAATGTCATGTCATTAAAAAAATCCAAGTTATTATTTTGTTAGTCATGTAAATAACACCATTAACGGTAGTTAGTAAAATGAATAGTAAAACTCATTTTTTAAACTTAAGGAACCAATTGTGCTTAGTTGAAATTTAAGGGACCAATTGCACACATATGATAAATTTGAGAGACCAACATTGTAGTTTCGTCTTTACATTAACAGATGGTGAGTTTTTTTTTTTTTTTTTTTTTTTTTTTTTTTTTTTTTTTAGGGAAAAAAGATGGTGAGTTGATTGCAAAAAACCTTAAAAAGTATACAGAATTGTAAAAGAATTTATTTCTTAAAACAACATAAAAAATTCGGCATATTGGTTATAGTAGATATTGCCATAGTACACTGATAATAATATATTCTTGCTCAATTACGTTAGGAGATTTAAAAGTTATATTCATTAGTGAATTAAAAAAGGTGTAATCTATTTATTATTGTTTATTTTTAAAAAGAAATATTGCGAGAGGGGTGGGGTCAAGGGGCAATTGCCCCTTGGCTATATCCCAAATGACAACGAGAGAGAGAGAGAGAGAGAGAGATTTAATTAACCTAGATTTAATTAACCTATAAACTCATTTAACTGGTTATGGTGCCAATTTGAAAATAAAGTGAAAATTTGAAAGGGAAAAAATAGTAGAAAAAGCATCAACTACAAGTACTAATTATGCACATGAAAAAGCTTCTAAAAAAATTTATGCACATTAAAAAAGATACTTGCAGCTAAGGATAATTTCCATTGTCAACTTAAAAAAATGCAGACTATTGAAATAATTTTGCTCTAGAATTATTATTATTTGGTTGAGAAAGGCGCTCTAAAAATTAGCTAGTGAAGACTAAAAAACAGACAAACAAACTTAGTTAGCGAAGAATGAAGATAATGGCCATACATATTAGGTGGATATGATTAATCTTCTCACCCTCATTCTAGAACTTGTTTAGGTTCACAATTTTGATTAATCTTCTCACCCTCATTCTAGAACTTGTTTAGGTTCACAATTTTAGTTCGTTTAAAGAACAATAATGATTTTTTCTAAAGAATTCTAACTTTAATCTAAATTAATAAAATATATAATAGAGTGGTTAGAATCTTCTCCATTTGATTCATTTTCATGCAATTACCTTGAAAAGACGTGCAAAAAAAGTATGAAGCGATTCGCATATATTTTTATGCAAGGATTTGGTCTATTAACCTATGCTATCATTATCTATGGAGCATGGCTATCCCAAATGACAACCTGAAACCATCCTAATCCTTTGGAAAATGATGAACTCAAGAAATGAATACAACTTTTAAAGGGTAAGTAGACATATATAATCCGAACTATCGGGTGCAATCATGGGAAGGGAATCCTAACAAAGTTGAGCTATGGCCTATCAACTATGAAAGAGAGGTTCAACTAGCTAGTATATTCTTCTTATGTCCTCGAAGTACTTTCAAGTGTATCTAGGGTTTTTCAGGCTCTTTGTATGGAGGTAGTGTCAAAGTCACATACCCATTTATTCAACTCACATTTTGAATTCATTAGCCGACCTAACCATTATAGTTTTAAACTTAAAAATAGTCCAATTAATAGGTTTAGCTTTATACAACTCTATATTATATGTTTGAGCACTTTTCTAGGGCATGTGACAAGCACAAGCCCCATTATTTTACTTAGCAAGAGACAAAATTCAATGTTTAATTAATTTGCATAGACATAATGCCCCATTAAAATTGAGACCGCATACTTTACCGGATTCATGAATGTTGAAGACAATTTTCAAATGCACTAGGGTAGGGTAGCCCCTAATTATAACAGGTGCTGCTTTATGATACTTTACATTATATTAATTTAAGCATATTTTCTAAAGCATGTGACAAGCACAAGCCAACCTTATTTTCATATCCAAGACCCCTATCTATATTTTAATTTATAAACAATATCATATAACCCACAAAAATCCCCCATTTGAAGGAATTTGCATAACTTGATCTGCCCAGATAGCAACGCACATATTTTGGCTTGTCTATATCTAGAAGTAGTCAGTAATAGTAAAGGCCAATGATAGCATTAGAATCATCCTGGATCTATGTTATAAAAGTTTTCTCTTTTGGGATTACTTGAAGAAGATATAGCCTACCCATGATAAGCACCAGGTTTATCCGGCTTTCTTTCAGATTTGTACTTTTGTTAGCACTTGCATGTGATTTATTAGCACACACATGCATATCCAATAACAGTGAGAGATGGCTAATGGCTATGGATCAATTTGTTAATAAGGCAATAACCATTAGATTAATTTGACAAAGCTTCAACAAAGTACAAGAGAATTTGAGCGCGTAATAGGAGAATAGTATATATACAGTGCATTGCATGGTTTAAAATAAGGGTTTTAGTTTTTCAACCATTAGTCTTTTTTGAAAACTCATACTACTTTTGGAAAGCATTGGTGGTAATGATGACAAGTACTGACAATATAAACTCATGAATGCAACCCGAGTAGAGTTACATTTATGCTATACCCAATTGGACAGTTTTGAATTATAATCAAAGTACTGGCTCAAAGAGTCAAAGTTTATGATACTCTATATAATATTTTCATATAATTAGTGCCTATTCCGCATATTCATACTTTGATACCATGCGAGCTTTGGCGCAACCACTTCTGTGTCCAATGAATGCTTGATTCTCCTGATCATTCCTATTTGACTATTTGTCTATATATTCAATTTTTAACATGCCTGTCCTGATACACGGTGTAGAAAATTCTAATCACACTTCACTTGCATTGGCGCAGAATTTTTTTTTTTTTTCATTTTAATGGAGATTCAACTTTTAAAGTGGCTATGTACGACAAGACCATATATATATATATATATATATATATATGTATGTATGTATAATGCAAACTCTTTTAATAAATCATTATTATCCAATAAAATTGCAATTATAAACTAGCATTATACAGAGAGCCCCTAAAACTAAAGAAATTGCTGTATTTTAATATTTTATTTACTACTAAGAATTAGCCATCTTTATTTTAATAGTTCTCGACGTGAGAAGATCTTTTGTTAATAGAAAGTGAGTAGGGGTCCAATTATTGATAAAATTAGATTTCATCTTTAGCGGGCGAAAGTATGAAGATTTTTTTTTTCTTCATCATTTAAGAATTATAATTATATTAAAATGAAAAATAAATTAACACATTAAAAATAAACTAGAGTATAATATTCAATGTTAATAAAAAAAATATAATTAAAAGAAAAGATACAATAATTATTTCTTAACACATTTCAACTTTATAATTAGCTATATATGAAAACATAACTTGATATTCTTCAAAATCATAAAAATATTTTGTGTAATAAATTTCACAACAATTTTCCTTGACTACAAAGTTAAAAAAGGCTATCCTCAATTCTCTTACATAAACAAAATTAAGTTGTCAAAGTGGACAGTTTTGAATTATAATCAAAGTGGCTCAAAGTTTATGAAACTATACACAATATTTTCATATATATAATTAGTGCCTATTCCGCATATTCATACTTTGATACCATGCAAGCTTTGGCGCAACCACTTTTGTGTCCAATGAATGCTTGATTCTCCTCATTCCTATTTGACTATTAGTCTATATATTCAATTTTTAACATGCCTCGTGATACAAGGTGTAGAAAATTCTAATCACACTTCACTTGCATTGGTGCAGAAATTTTTTTTTTCATTTTAATGGAGATTCAACTTTTAAAGTGGCTATGTACGACAAGACCATATATGTATAATGCAAACTCTTTTAATAAAGCATTATTATCCAATAAAATTGCAATTATAAACTAGCATTATACAGAGAGCCCCTAAAACTAAAGAAAATTGTTGTATTTTAATATTTTATTTACAAAGAATTAGCCATCTTTATTTTAATAGTTCTCGACGTATGAAGATTTTTACATTGTCATTGGTGGAAGTATTAATTTCATGAGATCAATCCAGTGCAACAGATGTTAATTTCTCTGCAAGCTTCACTAAGGACTAATAGATGTTATTTTCAATTTTTATGGAATATTTCAAACATAATGCTGCAAGTTAGAATATGTTGAATTCAAACTCAGTGATATAGAGGGTAGCCTTCAACTTTAGCATAAAATTGAATATTTATTTGTCAAGCAGGTAGTGCCAATTGCAACTACATTGAAAATAGCCATATGCAACCCTGGCTCTTGCATCAGCCCAGAACAAATTTCGCAAACATCCTTTCTCATTGAGATCCACCACATAAAAGAAGTTCGGATTAATTTAATTGCAAGTGGGTGAAGTAATTAAGTACTGCTTGAGCATCTCCTACTTTGAGCTTCAACTGATTGCAGATATTAAGGCTTTCATATCCAATTGCTTCAATGTCATATGTTTCTTCATAATCTAAAGTTTAAAAAGTCTATTATAAACTGGCACAGCTTCCTCTAAATAGTTTCATTCGTTCAGTAATGGCAACCATGAATAGTTAGAGGAGACATGTTTACATGAGGTCATAGGTGCATAGAGGAGTTTCTTTAAAGCCCAATGAACCTGCAGATGATTGCATCATCTACCAGATGCATTAAACTGTCAAATCAAACATATACCTAAAATCTGAATCATTTGGACAAGCATATTTAGTGAAAGGATAGCACCGAAAATTTGCCCCTAAAAATATATATAATCAAAACCAGTGAATTTGAAACTTGAAAAAGAACCTGCTTCTTATGATCAGCAAGTCCATGATGGGATAGCTAATTTGAGATTGCTGGGCCTCCAGAATTAAGAAAGATGAGAATGAGAGAGAGACTAGAGAATAAGAGAGAAGCTTTTACACAACAGTTCAATTCTTGCCTATTACAGTTGCTTATGCAGCTATGTATGCTTGCTCAATATTACATTCCAAGAATCACTCACTAACTCTCCCTTTACTCCTAACTAACAGACAGATTTACTCAATTAAGCAAATGGCTTTATTCAATGCACATGGTTAATCAGTAACTGGTTACAACTATGATTAATTCCTATCACTTATCAAGTCCATACAACAGTCAAGGTGAGCTGGATTGATCTCATGAAATTAATACTTCCGCTAATGACAATGTAAATCCCCTTCTAAGCTTTAAACCATTTACTATTATTCTCTAGAATGCATCTAGAAAAGCTTCATGACTCTTGAATTGCACCTAAAGACATACCCAATGCCAGTGGCCAAGCAATTTAGCTCACTGAAAGATTCAAAAGATAGCTACTATATATCATCCAGATTATTATTCTTGATAACACTCTTCTTAGGTTGGATTTTCAACTTGGCACATCCAAATCTTGGATGGTCCATCACAGACTAAAGAATTAAACCTCATAAACTATGTATTCAAGATCAGAGGTGACAAACATGCATGCGGGTCAATGGCTGTCGCCGGCGGCATCTAGGGCTTGAGTCTCCGGCGGGTCAATGCTTAGGTTTCTTCACTCTCTCCCCTTCTCTCTCTTGGGGTGGGTTTATGAATTTTTTTTCCCCTAAAGTGTGGGTTTGTGAATGAAATAAGATTCAATATTGGTTTTAATTTGGTATTGGTTTGTGAATTTTTGTAATTTTATTTTGTAATTTTTTTAATTAAAAAATGTCATGTCATTAAAAAAATTCAAGTTATTGTTTTGTTAGTCACGTAAATAATAACACAAACGGCAGTTAGTAAAATGACTAATACAACTCATTTTTTAAACTTAAGAGACCAATTATGCTTAGTTGAAATTTGAGGGACTAATTGCACACATATGATAAACTTGAGAGATCAACATTGTAGTTTTTCCTTTGCATTTTCTTTCTTAAATTTCATTTCTAACTGCTAACAGATGGTGAGTTTTTTTTTTTTTAGGGAAAACCGATGGTGAGTTGATTGCAAAAAACCATAAAAAGTATACAGAATTGCAAAAGAATTTATTTCTTAAAACAACATAAAAAATTCAGCATATTGGTTATAGTAGATATTGCCATAGTACACTGATAATAATATATTTTTGCTGAATTACGTTAGGAGATTTAAAAGTTATATTCAATAATGAATTAAAAAAAAAAGTGTAATCTATTTATTATTGTTTATTTTTAAAAGTAAATATTGCGAGAGGGGTGGGGTCAAGGGGCAATCGCCCGGCCTCCTGGCTATATCCCAAATGACAACTTTCTTTTTGAGAAATGCCAAATGACAACTTGAGAGAGAGATAGAGAGAGATTTAAGTAACCTATAAACTCATTTAACTGGTAATGGTGCCAATCTGAAAATAAAGTGAAAATTTGAAACGGAAAAAATAGTAGAAAAAACATCAACTACAATAATCATGGGTTAACTTTTGATTTCAAGAACAATACCGCACATACAAGAACTAATTATGCACAAGAAAAAGCTTCTAAAAAAATTTATGTACATTAAAAAGGATACTTGCAGCTAAGGATAATTTCCATTGTCAACTTAAAAAAATGCATACTATTGATATAATTTTGCTCTAGAAGTATTATTATTATTTTTTTTTGGTTGAGAAAAGCGCTCTAAAAATTAGCTAGTGAAGACTGAAAAAAAAAAACAAACAAACCTAGTTAGTGAAGAATGAAGATAATGGCCATACATATTAGGTGGATATGATTAATCTTCTCACCCTCATTCTAGAACTTGTTTAGGTTCACAATTTTGATTAATCTTCTCACCCTCATTCTAGAACTTGTTTAGGTTCACAATTTTAGTTCGTTTAAAGAACAATAATGATTTTCTCTAAAGAGTTCTAACTTTAATCTAAATTAATAAAATATATAATAGAGTGGTTAGGATCTTCTCCATTTGATTCCTCTTCATGCAATTACCTTGAAAAGACGTGCAAAAAAAGTATTAAGCGATTTGCATATATTTTTATGCAAGGATTTGGCCTATTAACCTATGCTATCATTATCTATGGAGCATGGCTATCCCAAATGACAACTTGAAACCATCCAAATCTTTTGGAAAATGATGAACTCAAGAAATGAATACAACTTTTAAAGGGCAAGTAGACATATATAATCCGGACTATCGGGTGCAATCATGGGAAGGGAATCCTAACAAAGTTGAGCTATGGCCTAACAGCTATGAAAGAGAGGTACAACTAGTTAGTATATTCTTCTAATGTCCTCAAAGTACTTTCAAGTGTATCTAGGATTTTTCAGGATTTTTGTATGGAGGTAGTGTCAAAGTCACATACCCATTTATTCAACTCACATTTTGATTTCATTAGCCGACCTAACCATTATAGTTTTAAACTTAAAAGTTCAATTAATAGGTTTAGCTTTATACAACTCTATATTATATGTTTGAGCACATTTTCTAGAGCATGTGACAAGCACAAGCCCCATTATTTTACTTAGCAAGAGACAAAATTCAATGTTTAATTAATTTGCATAGAAATAATGCCCCATTAAAATGGAGACTGCATACTTTACCGGATTAATTAATGTTGAAGACACTTTTGAAATGCACTAGGGTAGGGTAGCCCTTGATAACAAGTGCTGCTTTATGATACTTTACATTATATTAATTTAAGCATATTTTCTAAAGCATGTGACAAGCACAAGCCAACCTTATTTTCATAACCAAGACCCCTATCTATATTTTAATTTATAAACAATACCATATAACCCAAAAAAATGGTAGAAGATTTGTTTGGCGCCAAAGTATGAAGATTTGTTTTTTCATCAGTTATGAATTAAAATTATATAAAAATGCTAATACATGAAAAATAAAACTAGAGTGTAATGTTAAAAAAAATATAATTGAAAGAAAAGACACGATAATTGTTTCTTAACTCATTTCTTAATTAGCTATGAAAACATAACTTGATATTCTTCCAAATCATAAAAATATTTCGTGTAATAAATTTCACAACAATTTTCCTTGACTATAAAGTTAAAAAAGGTATCCTAAATCCTCTTATATAAAAATAAAAAAATAAAAAAATTAAGTTGTCAAAGATTTTTTTTATAGCTAAGAGAAAATAAAAAATGATGGGAAAGAAAAATGTATTTTGAGAAGACGCAAAAACCAAGTAAGTTGACACAGAAAGAGTGCTTTCAATTAAACTTTATTGAGTTTCAATACTAATCAATACACTAACCAAAACACTACCCAAAGAAAGCGAAAATGATTTCAACGTATAATTTATTCCTCGTTTTTTTAGGTATATCAACACCTAAACATACAAAAACACATTATCTTCCATTATATTTATTGTTTTTTTTTTTCTCTCAAAAAAAAATCTTTATTGCTTTTTTTTTCTTATAACTATAATTTTTTTACATATTTTGTATTCAAGAAAATAGAGTGATTAATAAAATCATTTCAAAAATTAAATTTCTCTCGAAATTAGTTATAGGGAGAAAACAAGAGTAAGTGTGGAGGGATGGGGGCACCTTGAGGTTTCGATGGTTTGTGTATAAGTGAGCAACACTTCTTGGTCAGGTGGTTGATTTCTTCAATATGGTAGAACCACTTGAAATATGGTATTTCTTTTTTTTCTTTCTTTTTTTGTTTGGGGGGGGGGGGGGGGGGGTGGGGAAGGGGGCATATGTGTGGTTAATTAGTTGGTCATTTTCATTTCTTTGAATCTCTTTGGACTAATTTAATTCTTGAGTGGAGACTGGAAGCTACCTTAGGAGTTAAAAATTTTTTTTGTCTATATATATATATATATATTACCATGCGTACTATATCATAAGGTGGAAATTTGTGAGTTCTAGTAATTAGCTCAACTGGTAAGCTCTCTTATCATCAAATAAGAGATTTAAGGTTGGTCTCCATCTACAACAAAAATCAATTTATGTCTTGGGTTAATGATAAAAAACAATCATCAAAAGTGAGTATCATAAGTTAAAACTTCTTCAAAAAGAAAAAGAAAAATAAGAGAGGAAAAATTCAGGTTCATAGCCCGCTTGATCTAAAAGTGGTAATGTCCTTGGCTAATCATGGAAACCTTATCTAGACGTGACCTCTGTGATCAGCCCTACCAAAATTTCAATAGCATCAACTGGTATAAACTACAATTTGAACCGACTCCCGAGGATTAAATTGGTGATCATTGTATGCCTTCAAAGTACATACAAGTAACTTGGTGCATGATTTTATGCTTTCAAATTTTCGATAGAGATAGTATTGTAATGAAATCACATAGGATTGAACCTTTGTCATTAGAACTCATCCTAGGCCGTGTTTAACTTAATTGGTGATTGTATGGTTTCATTATTAATCTAAGGTATAATTCTATAGCATCTTATCCAAAGTGAAAAGAGTTTCAGAGCTTGACCAAAACCTAACCATATATGCAAGATTTAAATTCATAAAGGAAATGATTTTGCCGCCAAATTGAAAGACAAAGACATAAAGAAATTATAAACTAAGCAAGCACATTCTGAGGCAAAAAAAAGGTTTATAATCAGTTCTTTTTAGGTACAGTTCGGTTGAGATCATCCCAAAACTTGAAACGTGCACAAATGTCGTCCACTCATTTGGAAAGTACAAACTGCATCAATATTTTAAGCTATATAGATGTAGATCATGTAAATACCATTAATCAGATTATATGGGTCTATGACTTAAGTGGAGTGTAGTGGAGGGGACCAAATTTGTACTATAATTGATACGGCTTTCAAGGTTTTATATTTATTCAAAACCATATCATTCCCAAAATATATATGGCTGCTAAGTTGGAAAACTAATCAACTTACTAAAATTGGCCAAAATGGGGATATTCCCCTTTTGTTGAAATTTTCCAACAAAATGTCTATTGTCTGAAACTATTTAAGGATATGTCCCCTGTTTTAAACTCAATTTTTTAAAAATTGAGTTTCAATGAAAAACTCAATTTGGCGAAAATCGAGTTATGGGAAATCAAACTTAAAAAAAAGGGAGCGTTTTGCTAGAAAGTTTTGCAGAAATGGGTAAAACCTCATTTTGGCCTACTCAAATGTGAAAGCCCTATTCTTTATTCACTTTTATTTGAAACAAAATTTAACTTTTTTCAATAAAAATGGGACAGGGTGAGCAATTATGACTATTCTATTCAAGTGTGGCCATAATATATAATTCTTTTTTTATTAAATAATTAATGTCTAAGAGATTTAAATGAAAGAGGGGTCTCAAATAAGGGATCTGCAGACACTTACTCCAGTGAGTTGGGCCATAAATTTGGTACATGATGCACTAGGTGAATGAAATCACTAAAGTTAGGTCCACATTGAGTTGTAGTGATATGACATGACTAATTCGGTGTCTTGACAAGAAAAGTTTTCTACTAACAAAATCTTGCTACTTTGCTAGACACTCAAACTTAGGTACTATACCATGACGTTTTAAGATCCATGTTTCTCAATTTGTTTTAATTTTTTAGAGCAATCACATCAGTAGTTGTAAAAATTTGCAAAATACAAAAAGTGCTCAATTTTACACATTTTAAACTAAAAAACACTCACACCAGTACTTGTAAAAATCTGCAAATATACAAAATATGAACAGTAACCATGAATATATGCACGGTTACCTTTTATGTGCAAATGATTTTTTTTATTCTTTTTTTCTCTCTCCCCTTCATCTTGCTCTCTCATCTATCTTCTTCTCGCAACAAAGAAAGAAAGAGGTGGGTGAGGCCATGTGGGTAGTGGTTTGTTTGATATAATAAAAAATTAAAGAAATATTATTATTTAAATAAAATAGATGATAGAATAGATAAATTGATGTGAGTGTTTTGTAAAAGTTGATGTGTAAAATAAAAAAAAATATGTTTTTTTTCTTGCAAAATAGACAAAAATTTTGTACAGACTGATCCGGTTGCTCTTAGCTTAGCAGGAGTCTGATACGTTGATTCCCTATCTCTTTACATATGCTAAAACCATTTGACATCAACAACAACTTCAATATCAGCTATAGATTTAGCAGAACGTTATTTTAATATTTTGAAGTCAAACTTTGAAACATAGACCCTAGTGCTATCGCATCACCAAGATCATGTCTCTACCTAGGCTTTTACATCATAGATCATACCATTATGACCATGGTGACACACCTTGACATGCAACATATATATCCACAATTGTTTTATGTATATAACATGTTTCATTCATGTGTTTATACATAACATGTTTCATGCACATACATGATATACATACTTTAATCTATATAAGTGAAGATACACGATCCACAAGCAACATGCCTGTGTTTGAGAAGAACAAAATTCATTTGATTGCCAAGCCAACTTTAGAAATGGATGATGAGCATGAAAGATTGCTTCCAATTGCAAACGTGGGTAGGATCATGAAGCAAATCCTTCCCCCAACAGCAAAGATTTCCAAGGAAGCCAAACAAACTATGCAAGAATGTGCAACTGAGTTCATAAGTTTTGTCACAGCGGAGGCATCTGACAAGTGTCACAAAGAGAACAGAAAGACTGTTAATGGGGATGACATCTGTTGGGCTTTCAGTACTCTAGGTTTTGATAACTATGCTGAGGCTATAGTACGGTACTTATATAAATATAGAGAGGCTGAAAGGCTAAAAGCTAATCAAAACAAAGGTAATAGTACTCCTGACAACCATGAAGAAGAATCAAACTATAGAAGTGGAGGTCAACATGGGAGGCAAACTGAGCTTCCTATCCCATTAGAGTTTAGAGTTATGGAGAGGGGTGACAACTCTCAAGCAAGACCATCTTGAACTATAATATTGTCTACTGCATGATATGATGTGATGATGAATAAGATTTGAATCTATCTTTCTTCAATACTTTTGTAGTTTAAGGTAAATTTGCATCTTTCTGCTCCACTTAATGTATCATTTTCTTCATATTGTACTTTTTTTTTTCTTCCTCTCTTTTGCTGAAGGAGGAGAGGAACTTCTGTAGAAGGTGATAAACAATATATGTAGTTTGGCTTGCACTTAATTTGCAGTTTTCATTACAGATCTTAATGTTATATGATGGTACATTGAAATTCTATAGAAAGCGTTCCGGTATTTTAATTTAAAAAGAAAACAGTACGTGAAATTGATTTCTACATTAATTGAAATTAAAATTTTGACCATTAATTTTTACTTATTGGAGTTTTATTTGAGAATTTACCATATTAAACTCACATTTAAGAACAGAAAGTGCCGGCCAATATTTGTAGTTTGGCTTGAATTTTACAGTTTATACTTGATAGATACTAATGTTAAGATGGTACTCTCATGAGTAGTTCTTGATTTTGAAAGGAAATTAACTTGACAATAGTTTAGAGGACAGTGTAATAAGAAGAGTCCATTTGGTTAGGCACTCAGATTCTGGCCAGACACAAACTTGGTTTACTAAATTGGTAGCTACAAAGGAATTTCAAACTTTTCTATGTGGTTGAGCACTTCTCACTTCTTCTAAAGACTAAGGATCATTTAGGGATGAACATTGGTTAATGAGATGTAAACATTCCCATTTTTGGGATTAAGGCAGTTGAAAACTTAATTTGTTCTCTGCTGTGATTTATTCACATCATTCTGTTTTTTTTTTTTTTTTTTTTTTCTCAGTAAAATATATCATGTAATTACATCCCTAGTGGCCAGCTGATATTCCTATTTCCAGATTAAGGAAATGCAAAAATTATATTCTTCTCAACTGTAAGAATTGACACATATTCCTCTTCAATTTATTTATTTTTTCAGTATAATTTATTAAGTGATTATAATCCAATTATATTTTTCACTGTAATTAATTTACTTAGCTCTTGAGCTAGCATTCCTCCAGAATGATAAGACCTTGTGCATGCAGCGTTTATTTTAAGTGTCTGTAGAATAACCATATAAGAATTCCTTGTCACCTATATTGCTATTTAATCACTGGTATATCAGATTTATTTTTATGCTTATATGCATGGACCTATCAGCACTTGAGAGTTGAGACTTCAACTGAGTTAACAATTGAATATCCCCCTTTCCCCCCTCATTTTTCTTAGGGTTTTCTTATATTGCCTAGCATCTAGCTGAATCTAAATCTTCCAATATTGTACTATAACCACTAGTCAACTCATCATGAAAGAGTATAAACCAAATCTGTTAGCAGAACAAAAAGGTCAAGACCCAAAATTAATTAAGGATCAAAGTACTTATTCATTTCAGTTCTGTGAGCATTCGCCACCAACCAGAACCCCCATTCTCTCACTAAAAGAGAAGGCAAATGAGAATCAAAAGTGAAGGTTTCAGTTCAAGCATCAAATCCCATTAGTTCTAAGTAGATCCTCTCATTTTCACTTAAAGAGAGAAAATTGAGAATGAAAAGTGAAGGTTTCAGGTCAAAGATCCAATCAAATTAGTTCTAAGTACATCCTCTCATTTTCACTAAAAGAGAAGGCAAATGAATGTTTCAGTTAAAAGATCCAATCACGTTAGTTCTAAGCAGATCCTCTCAATTGCATTATAATTCTCACTAACAAATCCCACCTCAATTTTTCTGAATAGACTTCCTCACAAAGTTTTTTTCTGCAAAATATATCATGCTAGCAGGTTGATATATATTACTCAAATAGTAATAGTCAAACCAGGCTAAACATTGCACACACACTAGGTTTAGGATTTCGGTAACCCTAGAACTAGGGACCACTATCACGTGGCTTTACATGACATGATTAATCGTGAACACCCAATTAAATCTATGGCATGCTTTATATTTTACTCTTATGCAAATAGATTAGGGTAATTTTCCAATAAAAGTTGATTGTAAAGGTGCTACGAATCAAATTTAAAAAATTTTGTCAGAGCTAGGGTTTTCAACATGCAGCCTAGGGTTTCTATAAACTCTTGGGACCACTTCTCAACTATCATCTCTCATATATTCTTTCCCCACTCTTTTTCTCTCATTTCCAAAAGATTTAATTGGTACAATTGGTGTGGAAAATCTTCCAATAAGTATGTTTCCTACAAAGGTATGGAACAAAGTCCCACTTATTAAGTTACCCTATATAAAGGGAGAGAAATTTCTTAAAATTGAGCACGGTTGATACTATATATTATTAGACTAGTTGATAAAAAAGCTGAAAACCTCACAAACCAACTATGCCACTGCAGTACGGCCATAAAATAGTTTCCTTTGTAGAATCAAAGAAAACCTTAACACATTTGGAGCAACCATACCAAGACAGTATTGCATGTGTTATGGTGTTACTTACTAGGACAATGTTGAAAAGTTCAAAATTTAGGACTAATTATGCCAATGTAGTAAGTACTATATATGTGATAGTTTCCTTGATAGAATAATTTCGAAAACCACAAAGAATTATGGGACCAAATAACTTAATGCATGTTGGAAGATTATTATGTGGTTCTTATGCAATGAATTTCTTTCCACTTAGGGCCCATTTAATTGGGGAGAAAGAGAAAATAGGGGAGAAAAATATGTTAGGTTGAGAGTGAAGGGGGGGGGGGGGGGGGGGAGGGAGAAGTGAAATGGCGAGGGTCAGAAGTTTTCTCTTTAAGCCCACCATTAGGGTTGAAATGGTTTTCTGCCCAATTTGGGGGAGGGACAAAATTGATGGGAAATTCTAAAATTTCTCTCCTTTATTTTTTATTATATATATATACTCCAACCCCTCTAACGAAAAATGTTTATGTGGCAGATGGTGTGCAAACCTGGCACACTTGAAGTTGATGTGACTAATAAAATTATAATAAAAATGCAACGTCAACATTTGAATTGTTTCCTTGATTGAATGATTTCAGATAAATGTTGCTTCCATGGACTCCGACCATGGATTTATGGTATCGAGCTTCATAACCTTCTCACACTGCAAGATTACTTGTGCAAATTGGCACTTTGGCAACGGTGATTTGAATTTAACTATAGCAAACCGGCGTTATGTTCCACAATTGGTGCATCCATTTTCCAGGCTGAAGGGCAAAGGCATCATGAGTTGTCCCTGTGAGTTGCAGCAGCCCATCATATGAAAAGTGTAACTTTGTTGCAAATTAATTGCATGTGACCTAAAAGTTTACCCAAAGAGGCTTCATTGATCTTCTTAATATATATTTTTTCACTACCCCAATGATCCATGGTTCACCTAGCTAATGCATGCATAGTTGCATACCCATGCCTTCTAGCACTTAGTCATGACAATCTGCATTATAGAGAGTCATAGTACAATGCACAAGTAGGTAGTAAGTTTTTTATTTCAATAAGAATTCCACACGTAATAGTTTAGTTTTGAAAGCTGTAATGTCAACCTATAAGCAAATAACTCAATTAAATTGAACATTGCTATTTCGCTAATACAATCTACTTACTACAAGGTAGAGAAAATGTATTCATTTGAGTACCCCTTTTTTCTTTTGGGTCAATTATTGATTGTAGTAAAGATTAATAAGCATTCAAACATTTATTTCTTTTCCTTTCTTCCCTTGGCAACCAAAAGGAAAGCATTAAGATTGTTGATTTATAACCACTATTGAGTTCTTCACTGGTGATTACTTGGACAAAAACTATTACATGCTTAAGAAAGTTGACAACAAGCGGTTGTTATTGAACTTCTAGCTAGCACGGATTACTTAACAGATACTTAATTTAGATGCATCACTGGTAATCTTTTTTTTTCCGTACTTATACGTGGCCTAATCAGTCCAACATTTATGATGTCAAAATCAGATAGAGTTAACTATTGGATGGTTTACGGTTTTAATTAATGTCATATTAATTAACAATTCTAGTGAGATATGTATAACTACTAGCAACATACTTGTTTTTGGGATATATATGTAATATGTCAACGGCATCGATGTCTTCAAGGACTTTTTCAATGTGTTATTAGACTATTCAACGAATAAGCACCTGAATTTCATGCACTTTGATTAATGCAAACTGTTTAAAACCCATCAACACAATAGATTTATACGACTCACTCATTCAGTTATTCATCCATCTAGTTTCTGACCAGGTTCTAGTTAGCTAAACGTGAAGCTTTATGTATCCTGGGTGACAGTTTAAAAACTTGAAGATGTACCCAACACTGGCTAAACGTTTGCATCATGCTTAACAAGCAGAAAGCCCCAAAGGGTTGGTCTTCCTCAAACTCATGATCACTCAACATGGGAGTCCTAAGTTTGACTTTTGTCACTAACATTCTCTGAACTTTTTGAGGTCATCCTAGGGATCTAGTTTGTATGATATGGGAGACTATAAATATATATGCCAGGGGTTAGTGAAGTACTCAAAACAGTTTTAAGAGAAATGGGGAGGTAGAGGAAGACCAAGAAGAAGCAAAGGCAAGCAATCAAGCAGGAAGCCTAAAATGTTTGGCCTTTGATGAGGTTGGATTAGATAGACTTTTTTTTTTTTTCTTTTTTTTTAAATTGCACCGATCCATTTTACCAAACGATAGTATGAAAAAGAAAACCGTGAAGACACCCAACAAGGGATTAAGGTTGGGTCCGAGCTAGTCAATAGAGAGCCTAGAGAGAGAGAGAGAGAGAGAGAGAGAGAGAGAGAGAGAGAGAGAGAGAGAGAGAGAGAGAGAGAGAGAGAGTAAATTGTCATGGTTGTAATGGTCATTCTCAAGATTTTAATTGAGTTGAGGCAAGCATTAAAAGTTTAAGATTGGTTGAAGAAGAGTTGAACTCATTACTAAGCAAGATTACATATTCATGAATAAATTGTCATGGTTGTAATGGCATTCTCAAGATTTTAATTGAGTTGAAGCAAGCATTAAAAGTTTAAGATTAGTTGAACAAGAGTTGAACTTATTACTAAGCAAGATTAAATATTCATGCTTTATTCTTCTTCTTTTTTTCTTTTTAAGGCTTGATTTTTTCCATGGACTATTTCATTAACTTATTCTTTTTTTATCTAAAATAAATACTATAACTAGGAATTTGTATCGCTTTACAAATCTATACTAATAAGTAATAATTAACATATAGTTGAGATTATATATTACTTGAGTTAATTAGATATATTAACTTAAATTTATGAATTTTTAGAAATTAGATTTACCGATCTTCTATTACTAGTAATTAGTATAAATTTTACCACTAAACTAAATAAGTTTTTTTTTTTTTTTTAATTTGATTAATAACTAAGAGAAATGGTATGTCTACAACATTTTTTACAACACTTTCATAACTTAAATACAATAATTTGATATCTTGTAAATTTATGTACTCAAATTCAATCTTTATGTCTTCGGTTTATAAGTCTCGCTAGTACTTACAAAGATTAAGCCCTTTTGTAAATGCTAGTGTTGTAAGTCTTGTCTTCCCACTCTCTCCTTGACAGTATTATCTCCAAAAAAAAAAAAAAAAATCAATCTTTAAGTCAGCTTGTTTATGGATATATTATAATGTAGTTTTCTAGTTCAATACCTAAGTTTAATCCTGAGCTTGAATTTGATTAGTTTGCTAAATAAATAAACACATTTTTTTTTGGGAGTCAATACTAAACACTTTGATTTATTTTCATCTCCTAAAAAAAAAATACTTATTTTATTGAACAGCCTTAATTCGTTGACCATGACATTGGTAAGCCCATACAAGTTAAGGCTCCGGGGGTAAATCCAAACTTCATCTGTCATCATCTAAATGTTAATCCATCCATTATTCTCAAAAAGCAGCTGACTCGCCGCCCATCCAAAGAGCATGCAGATGCTGTCAAAGACGAGGTAATGAAACTCAAACGGGCAGGGGGCAATCAAGGAAGTTTTCTGCCCTGAATGGTTGGCTAATACTGTGATGGTAAAGAAAAAGAATATGAAGTGGCGAGTGTGCGTAGATTTCACAGACCTAAATAAGGCTCGCTCGAAGGACCCATTCCCTATGCCTAAAATAGATCAACTAGTGGATGCAACTGTAGGCTATCCTCAGATAAGTTTCTTGGACGCCTTTCAAGGATATCACCAAATACCATTAGCCTTGGATGATTAGGAGAAGACACCTTTTGCCACCCCCGTTGGGAACTACCACTACAAGATGATGCCTTTTGGTTTGAAAAATGCAGGATCTACTGACCAAAGGATGATGACAAGAATGTTTGAGCCACAGTTAGGTAAGAGTATTGAAGTCTACATAGACGACATGGTAGTGAAAAGCAAGGTGGTATCTGAGCATATAGGAGACCTCGGAAACATTTTTGAAGTTCTTAGAAAACACAAGTTGCGCTTAAACGCTTCCAAGTACTCATTTGGTTTGGGATCAGGCAAGTTCCTGGGCTAATGGTAACCCACAGGGGGATTAGGTCAATCTCGATCAAATCAAGGCTATTAACCATTTGCAGCCACCTCGGAATCCCAAAGAAGTCTAGAAACTGACTAGAATGGCCGCGGTCTTAAACCGATTCACCTCTCGTTCAGCAGATAGGTGCAAGCTTTTCTTCCTACTGATTAACAAATGGAAAGCGTTTGAGTGGACTAAGGAGGGTGCCTTAGCTTTCCACCAACTTAAAGAATATCTAACTCGCCCACCTATCATGTCCAGTCCTGAAGTGGATGAAGTTCTATTTGCCTACATCGTTGTGGCCCCCTATGATGTGAGTTTGGTATTGATACAAGTTGATTGTAGCGTACAACGGCTAGTTTATTATGTGAGCAAGTCACTACATGAGGCCGAGGTTCGTTATCTACCACTGGAGAAAGCCATTTTGGCAATAGTACATGGTACACGAAAGTTACCCCATTACTTCCAAACACATACAGTTGTCGTCCTCACCTAGCTTTCATTTAAAGCCATACTACGAAGTGTTGATTACACGGGAAGAATCGCTAAATGGGGCACGGTTCTAGGGGCTTTTGATATTAAATGCATACCTCGTACCTCCATCAAGGGCTAAGTCCTCGCGGATCTGGTGGCCGAGCTCATTGAACCCCCATTAGAAGAAGTAGAGTCAAGACAAAACATGGATGAGAAATCGGTTAACATGATCTCCCAACAAGGTCCTCTATCCTGGGAAGTGTATGTTAACAGTGCAGCAAATCATAAGGATTCCGGAGTACAGCTAGTGCTGGTATCCCTTGAGAAGATCACTATTGAAAAGTTATTAAGGCTGGACTGCTCGGTTACAAATAATGAGGCTGAATATGAAGCTCTACTGATGGTAATGACCATGGTTCAAAAAATGGGCGGAAAGGTAGTAAAGATGTTCTCGGACTCAAGGTTAGTCATCGGCCAAGTGAAAGGAGAATTCGAAGCAAAAGATGAAAGAATGCAGGGATACTTGAGTCAAGTTAGACACCTGCAATCAGAGTTCGAATCTTTCAACTTGTTGCACATCCCTAGAAGCAGAAACACACATGCTGATTCCTTAGCCATACTTGCGACCTCCTCGTCGCAGAACCTACCTCTAGTTATCCTCGTAGAAGATTTGTACAAACCTGCGGAGGTGAGGATAGAGACAGTCCGAGTTCACCAGGTTAGAGCAGGGCCTAGCTAGATGGACCCTGTGGTGCTATTCTTGAAAGAAGATACTCTGCCTAAAGAAAAGTCAGAAGCTGACAAGGTACGAAGAAAGTCTTCTTGGTTCTGGCTGTCTGACGACCAGAAATTATATAAACACACATTCTCAGGACCATATCTGTTATGTGTACATCTTGAAGGAACTGAATTACTCCTCGAGGAATTATATGAAGGAATTTTGCGGAAGCCACACTGGAGGCAAATCCCTAGCGCACAGAGCCATCACTTAAGGCTATTGGTGGCCAAATATGCAAAAGGAAGCACAATAATATGTGAAAAAATGCGATCAATGCCAACAGTTCACACCAAACATACACCAACCGGAAGGAGTCCTTAATCCTTTGTCTAGCCCTTGGCTATTCGCTCAATAGGGTTTAGACATTGTGGGCTCTTTTCCCAAGGCAGCAGAGAATAAGAGGTATCTGCTAGTTGGCACGGACTACTTCACTAAGTGGGTCGAGGTTGAACCCCTAGCAAACATCAGAGATATGGATGCCAAGAAGTTTGTTTGGAAAAACATTATTACCTGGTTCGGGGTCCCTAATACCCTTATCTCAAACAATGGCCTTCAGTTTGATAGCAAATCTTTTAGAAGATATTGCTGTGAGTTGGGAATTACGAATAGATATTCTACCCCTGCTTGTCCCTGCTTATCCCCAAGGGATGGACAAGCAGAGGTTGTTAACAAAGTCATAGTAAATGGACTAAAGAAGAGGCTAGATGATGCGAAGGGCAAATGGGTGGAAGAACTGCCATATGTTCTCTGAACATATCGGACCACGCCTCGTAGATCTACCAGGGAGACCCTATTCTCAATGACTTATGGGGCTGAGGCTGTCATCCCTTTAGAAACTAGTTTCCCAACGTTAAGATCTAGTTCATTCAGTTCGAGCAGTAACAATGACCTACTAGAAAAGAATTTAGACTTGATTGAAGAGAGGAGGAAAAATGCAATGGTTCAACTAGCATATTACCAACACAAGCTCAAACAGAGCTATGATGTCAATGTGAAGCTGAGATCATTAACACCTAGTGATTTAGTGTTGAAGAAAGTTTTAGGCGTTGCAAAGAACCCATCATAGGGAAAACTAGGGCCTAATTAGGAAAGGTTATATCGTATTACCTCAGAGGCTGGCATCAGGGCATACTTTCTAGAAGATTTAGATGATCATGTAATATCACGCCCATAGAATGTAAACAACCTGAAAATGTATTATTATTAATGAGTTTTTCCTTGATCAATATGTTTATTTGTTATATAAAGGTTTTGTACTTTCTGTTATTCTTACTTTTATAAGTGTTTAAACTCAAACTCAATTATGCCTGAAGTCCTCGTACCATATGATATGGGAAGGTTAACACTCAAAGACAACTTTTATAAGTGTTTAAACTGAAACTCAATCATGCCTGAAGTCCTCGGACTAAATGATATGGGAAGGTTAACACTCAAAGACAACTTTTATAAGTGTTCAAACTGAAACTCAATCATGCCTGAAGTCCTTAGACCAGATGATATGAGAAGGTTAACACTCAAAGAAAACTTTTATAAGTGTTTAAACTGAAACTCAATCATGCCTGAAGTTCTCGGACCAGATGATATGGGAAGGTTAACACTCAAAGACAACTTTTATAAGTATTTAAACTGAAACTCAATCATGCCTGAAGTCCTCGAACCAGATGATATGGATAGGTTAACACTTAATGACAACTTTTATAAGTGTTAAACAAAACCTAAGTCATGTCAAGTTCCTCGAACCACATACTTGGGTGAAATGAACACTCAATGATGCCTTTATAAATGTTTAAATCTATGACTAAATCCTTATTTTGATAAATCTGAATAAGGTAAAATCCTTGATTATTTGTTCAAGTATTGATAAATGTGAAGGGTATCTCTTTCTTTCATTCTTTACCAAGTTCATGGCTTATTTTTGTTAGAATCAGCATTCATTGGTACTTAGTTAAATTACTTGTATTAGCAGCGGGGTAATGTTGTTGGCTGGTTCTTATTGAAACTAAAGTGGCAATAACTTAAGATTATTTGCAACAACAGAAAGCTTGAAAGTATATGAAATAAAGACACAAGAGATAGAAAGAAAAGTACATTCATTAATCAAAAAAGGAGAAAATACATTATACTCAATGACAACAGTTCAAAAAAAAAATTATTACAAAAAGTATTAATAACTAAATCTTGGTCTTAGGGGTTGGAGGATCGACGGCTTGGCTCGGTTAAGAAGAAACAACACCCTTGGCCTTGGGATCAACTTTGTTACCTTTAGCCTCTTTTGCTTTCGCCTTGGAAGAAGCTCCTTTCTCCTGGACTTTCTCCTTATCCTGAGCTCCCTCAACTTCCTTGCCTTGATCATCTACCTGACCGGATCCCTTTGAAGCCTCAGCAGGAGCGAGACCAGTTTAGCTTATAAGGGGCTGCTCTGATACCTCTGGAAGATGCTCAAGAGGAGAAGGATCAGAACCTGGGAGCTCGCGAATTTCTGGGTGATAGTATATGCTCTTAGGTTGCCTCAAAATGGAGTTTGCCAGGACTCCTATAGCGTTAAGGGCCTTGCCCCATGATACGCCACAGTATTCCCGGCAAATCCCTGAAAGTTTCTCGGCCAACCTTATCTGCGTTTCTTCCACGCCAAGCAAATAGAACGCTGACTTCTCCACCTCCGTCGCTTCCTTAGCTAGCTAAGCCGCCTCCTTTGGCCTTTTGAAGTTCAGCCTTAAAAGTCCAGGACCAGTTGCTTTTCCGTAGCCAAGTTTATCTCTGTTATATGCAACTTCTGGCACTGATCCTCGGCCTATCTTTCTACAGTTTTTAAGCCCGCCTCAGCACTGTCCTTGGCCTAGATCACCCCCTTTAGCTTCTCAGATAGCACTGCTTGCTCCTCTCTGAGTGCCCCCAAATTCTTTTCGATCTCAGAATGGGATTGGGCCTTTGCTCTAGCTTGATTCCGAGCATCTTTGATCCACTCCTCAGCCACGTAGACTTGTTGTGTGATCTGCATAAAAATAACATAAGAGTCCGACATGAGAAGAGTGAAAGACATAAAATAGTAGCTAAGTACACAATTCGAAGGATGTGTTAAACCACTTACCATAGCAAGGTCCCTCTTCAAGGACAGAAAGAGATCTGGTTGCTTAAAGCGTCTATAAGCTTCCATGTCCCTTGGCAGAAGTAGTGGCTACTCAAGGGCTTCAGCAACATGGTCCCCGTGCCCCCCTGGAAATTGCAGACCGAGGCATCCCAAAGGATGGAGGCACCATTCACCTCCAGTCGTGGAGACCACGCTCTCGGTGGTCGGTGCACTTCAGCTCTTAGGGAGTCTTCCCTACTCTCCACGGAGGAAGCTCGCCTATCTCTCGGACGCTTGGCCTGCTTTACCCCCTTGGGGGGAACCATCTCACTCTCCTCCACCTCGGACACCTCTGGCATTTTCCTCTTCTTTTTTAGATCAAGGCCAGGAAGTTGTCCAGTTGTAACCACAGGGAGAGGAGAAGGATGCGAAAGGTCAGCCGGAACTTACGGCTTATTAGTCGTCTTTGGCGCCGCCACCTGATTCCTAGCAGCCATGACTTCTTTTAAAGTCTTGTTCCCTTTATTCAAGGCCATTCTGTCTTCCTCTTCCTCCGAAGTATCGTCCGGAAGAGCAGTTACTAAAACGGGTGCATGGACGCTTGATTGCCTGTCAGGTTCTTTCTCGGCGTCCGAGACGGGAATCACTTGCACCTCCCAAGGCACCTCCTCTTCGAAACGGAACTTGTCAATTTCTTCCTCGAGCGAGGAATTAGATGAAGCAACCCCTTCTCCGTCTGCTGCTTCTACAAGGGAACTTATTGAATTGGTTGGACAATTAGAGGACTACCTTGTGGAAATGGGTGTGCTATTGGTGGAAGATATTACGGAGCTAAAAAATTGGGCCGAGACACGTCGATTCGAGCTATACGTTGGTCACTCGCTCTTATGGCGTTGCCGACCTTTTGGAATATCTCTAAAATGGGCTGGAAGTCCAAAATCAGATGGACAACCTGAAGCTGCCCGTCTTCACTTACGAAGATTTCGGATCTTAGCAAGTAGTTGAGGGCTGCAACGTTAGTCAAGTTGATCTGAGGAGCTACGTGCTTTCTATCTGTTAACACCAAAGAAGAACAAAGCACAGTTAAAAAGTTGAAATCCATTATTATGAAAAAACAAGACAAAAAGAAGCGAAACAAGGCCAAGGTTAAAGAGTCTAAATCTATTGTTAGGAGACCTAAATCTAACATGTCTCACCTGGCTCTCCCTCTTCGACTGGGCATTGAAGACCATCATGCCATGCCCTCGAAGCAATTAGGTAGTCGTCTTTCATCCCCTTGATAGATTTAGGGAGACACGAGATGAGCCTGACAATATCAGATTGGGATTTGAGGTAAAATCCCACCCCTTTTTGTTTGTGACACTCATACATGTGGCCACGTCGTGCCAGGTGAGCCTCAAGCCCAAATGCTCGTTCAGAGTATCAACACTCCCTAGGATCCTAAAAAAGTTAGGTGCACACTAATGAAGGCATATCCTATGGTTGCGGAGATAGTCCCTTGTAATACTACCCATGGGGAGAGTCATTCCCCCTTCTATGAAAGCTATCATAGGGATTATGACTTCTCCCTCTTCTCGGTTGGTTACTATTTCTTCTAGGGAATAGTATCGCAGGGCGACTTTCTACGGTATGTGGTATTCTTTCTTAAAGGTCTCTATATTGGCAGGGTTGTGCACTAAATGCTTAAATCTACCTATTTCAAACAAATTAAAGGAGAAAACACCAACAATGACAACTGGAGAAATAAGAATTCGAGGGCTGAGGAGATTGGCCGAGGAGAAAAAGAAAGGTTCGGAGAAATCAAAACTTACGCGAACTAAGGTGAGTGATGATCCTTGAAGCCTTTAGAAAAACTCTCAAAGATTTCTAGGGAAACAGGTATGGTAAGCTTAACGATTTAACAGGTCTTGTGAAATTGAATGCTTGAGATTGTTGGAGAGCTTGAGAGTTTGTAAAGTAAAGGAAAAATGATTTCCTTCAAGGCTTAATATAGAGGACAAAGAATGAATGGGAGTTATCCTGCCCAAACCCTGAGGAAAAATATCAGCCGTCAAATTAATGCCTCACCGTTAGATGCAAGGGACATAACGCCGCCTAGAGCAATTAATGGCGCTTTACAGATTCCAAAACGTCAGTAGCAATTATGAAGCGCACAAAACTATACTCCCACACGTGTAAACTCAGGGATTTTTATATTCCTAGCCCTTGAATTTGAAGCAAATCAAAACTCCACTTTTTCTCCTCGGATGTGAGGGAAAAACTGGAATTTTGAAGGGCAATTGTAGGGATAAAGGCTCAAATTTGTGTATTGAGCCTTGGGCCTTATCTAGGAAAGTGGGCGTGTCCGAGGAGAGATAAGTGATTGAGAGAGACCCCAAGTTTAAAGTCTCACAAAGAAGGAACGAATGGAGAACGGTCCGATGAGTAATTCCTCCTCGGACACAACAAATACAATTCGAATCTATAGTCCAGCAACTTAAGTGACATATCAGGAGGTTTACACGATGAAGATGAGCTTCAAGCATGTATTGGAGTAATAAGAACTCAGAAATATCTAAAGGAAAAGGTGCTATCACCACATTAAATGCATTGCAACTACTTTTTTGGCTGCATTTATGTGGAGAAGACCCCTTAACAGTATAATCTCAGCTACTACTATTTACAGAAAGCTAAAGAATGCGTCTGATAGGCAGGCACTCAAGTGAAAGTTTAGATGATTGACAAGTGTAGGATCAAGATGGCTTGAGAGAAACTATATAATGTGAGAGCCCTTCCACAAGAGGGGGATCGAAGAAAAAAGAAAAAAGAAACATTGTAGTAATCAAAGTTGTATTTGTAAACAGTTATATTGATTTATACTCCGAATTATCTCCTCGGACAATGAATTTATTCAATCCAATGAGTCTTGTTCTTGCTTGATAATCTTTTAAATTCATACTAGCCGTTATTAACTTCATTAAGGCCTATCTCTTTAACCCATTATCTACAAATTTATTGTATTGGGCTCATTGGGCCATCACCCAATTCTTCTTTGGGCTTGGGCTCTAAATTGTGACCCTACATAGAATTTAGAAATCATCAGGATAACGGTTTTTAAGGTGAAAGTTAGGCTTTCAAGGCCATCCTAGGTCGAGCTAATCTATACTCTATAGTGTATTTTTATTATTATATAAAGGATTTGGTGGTCTCAACTCTCAAGTTTGGATTTGTCAAATAAACCCTTACTAAACAGTTAAAAACAAAATGCTAGAATATTAATCATAAAATATTATGAGGATGTTTTTTTTTTTTTAGTAGAACCGATAGGAGTATATAATTGTTTAAAAATTAAAAAAAGAAGCAATTAATCCTTAAATCTGGAAAAATGAGAGAAAAAACAAGAATAAAAAGTTCCTATGAGTAGAAGTTTCATATGCAGAAAAAGTAAAGATGTTGAGAGCTAAATATAATATATATGAGCCTATATCTATAAGTTTAAAATTTTTTTATTAAGTGGTGTTCTTATATGTTATATTAAAACTTGAATTAAAGTCCACTACAAGAAATATAACGAGGATAAAATTGTTAACTCTAAAAATCTAGACCGACCATATGTGTGTCTATATATATATATATATATTGTGAGAGAGAGATAAACAAGAAATCTCCAAACATACGTGACAATATTTGTGAAATAAAAAATAGTTTAGGTTCCATCCAACAATTTACAAAATAGTTTAGGTAGACAATTTTTATTTATTTTTTCTTTCTTCCCTTCGTGGGGAGAGATATCTAAGATCATCGTCATCTCACAAAATTGTGGGACCTATGCTATGAAGAGGTCTTGTAAAATACTAGAAAAAAACTAGTGCACAATGTGTTTTACACATACTACAAAAATACACGTTTTAGTGTATTTTTAGACTGTATATTTGCACACACAATAAATACTGCCAAATATTTTTACCCCCACAAATAGAAATTATTTACTCCTCCTTCCACAAACTTAGGTTGGACTAAGATTTACATTTTAAAATCTAATTAAAAAAAAAAAAGACTTATCCCACGCGTATTAAAGTGGCCGCAGTTTGAGCTGACCAATCGTCATCTACAAAATGCATGGCACTCACTCTCATATAGTCAACGCAGTTCATTGATTATATATTATAATAAATCTTCTCAATTTACTACAATAAAATATAATTGATTTTCGCGAAGGTCGTGCATTTACATGGCCTCTTGACCTATAAGCAATCTGTTTTCTTTTAATTAAACCCACAAATTGTTGTATATATTTAAATTTATTAAGCTTGGTTTTCACGATTTTCCAGCTCTAAAGCACAATGGAAAAACAGTCCAAGCTAGATTTAGATCTGCATCATGGTGAACTCTGGAGTATTTTTGAAGTTCTATAAGTTAGAGAAAAGTTTTTTAATCATATTATTATTTTTATTACTGTTTACACAAACATAGAGAAAGAGTTTATAATGAGAAATTCTAGTGAGAGATTCTAAAAAAGTATGTGAAGCATTGGTGAGGGAAATTTTGGAGTGCTTTTTGATGTTTCAAGTAGAGAAGGAGCTGTTTGGAAAGTTTTGGTAAGAAAAAAAATGTGTGATCTTAATCAACTTAACAGGTTGAAGATGCAAAGAAAGAGTGATTCAGCTTCAGTTTGATTCATGTTTCTGCAAATCCTTATCTGGGTATGTTTGAAATTTGATAATGAAACTTTCAGTTTATTTATTTATTTATGTATTTATTTTTAATATTAGTAATTTAGTTTAAAACTCAGTTGCATTTTCTTTGCTCTTGTATTTGCAGTTTCTTTGATTGCTGGGAAAATAGTAGGAAAATTAAAAATATAAAACCTTTGAACATTATGTTTGATGTAATAAGTCAACTAGCTAGCAGAATTAGTCTCAAATTGAGTGAGGTTTTAGTTTCAAGTGTCACACTGTATATTGAAGATTTTATTGTTCAATTCAGTTACTTTCATGAATACTAAGTATTGGTTTTTTATTAGGTTGAAATTCTGAACAAGAGGTGGTAAAATTAGCTCGTGGTGAGAAGAAATTCCCCTGCATTGTTCTTTATTAAGGATGGGGAGGTTATGCTTTCGAAAATGTAGGGTGGGCAGAATAATGGGTACACTTCAGATTGTATTGGGAGGGCTTGTTATAATAGTAAGCTTGTTAAGTCTCATAAGGTTCTACTCAGCTGGATTTTTCACGCGCAATGAAGATATATGCCGCCAATTCTATGGTCAGAAGGATGCTTATGATGGTTTTGACATAAAAGCATTGTCTGATCGAGTTGGGGAAGTGCTAGATAGGATGGAAAGCTTGCAAGAAAAACTTGAGTTGAAAGTTAAAGAAATGGAGAAACACAAAGAGGTCTTGGATAGAAATAATATCACAAGATTGGAGTATAAGAAGTATTTGGAAGAGGAGGCAATTAGGCCTCTTTATGGCGCCCACAATGCTCTTAGACAGATTCGGCTACCTAAGGTTGAAGGGATTAGGAACTCAACAATGGAGGAGCCTTTGATTAACTCTTTTGTGATTGAGGAGATTAGGAAGTACATAACCCCAAAAGAGAATAGGACTGGGAAGATTAATATATATGGGACAGAGAGGATACACAACACAATTGGGCATGCGTGTTATATAAGAAAGAATTGGAAGAGTATATGGGTTATGACATTGGTTCTTATTGTAATGATGACTGGAACCTAGCTCAGAAGCTTATGGTTAATGGTTTTGATCCTTTGCCCCGAAGACGGTGCTTGACAAGGGCCTCCCAAGGTTTACCAGAAGCTATATCCAATCAATGAATATCTATGGAGATTACCGGATGGCAGAAATGTAAGGTGGAGCAATTACCAGTGCAGGAACTTTGAATGCTTATTGAGCAAGAATCCTAAGCGAGGTTATTCTAAGTGCGTAGGGTGTTTTGAGATGGAGAAAGAATAGTTAAGATGGGTGACTAATAGCTCACTTCCTGTGGATTTACTGATAAATGATGTTTTGACAATCAAGCCTGGGGAGATAAGGATAGGTCTGGACTTTGGTGTTGGTACAGGGACTTTCGCTGCAAGAATGAGAGAACATAATGTTACAATTATCTCAACTGCTTTGAACCTTGGGGCTCCTTTCAATGAGATGATTGCACTAAGAGGTTTGATCCCTCTGTATGTGACATTGAATCAACGCCTTCCATTCTTTGATAACACTATGGATTTAATTCATACATCTGGGTTTATGGATGGCTGGATTGACCTGCTGCTGCTGGATTTTATTTTGTATGATTGGGATCGGGTTTTAAGGCCGGGAGGAGTGCTATGGATTGACCGGTTCTTTTGCAGTAGAAAAGATCTGGATGACTATATGTACACGTTTCTGCAGTTCAGATACAAGAAGCACAAGTGGGCTATTGCTCCGAAATCAAAGGATGAGGTCTATCTCTCTGCATTATTAGAGAAACCTTCAAGAGCTATATAATCAAATAATGTTTCTTGCTTTTTGTTTGTAATATTGATTTTATGTCATTAACATACATATTCATAGCCCAATCATTTTGTGTTACTTGATATACTGAGAGAAAAAGAAACTACTTAAATGTGATATACAGTCTTTGTATGCCAAACTTCAATGTTGTTTTATTTTGACCAGTAATTGGAATAAGGACTTGTCCAATTAAGTGACAAAACTCGTGTACATTTACTGTGACTGTGTTGCTAGTTGATCTGTTTGAAGAGTCTTGAGTATTGACATTTTTGCATCCTATCCCATGCATCTTGATACACTACTTCAAGTTACTAAATATGCACCTTGACCCATGACATGGGATTGCTCATGAATTTTCTGTCTTCACACACCAAATACGAGTATAAAATCATACCGGTACAACTAAATTCTAATGTAGGCTAAGAGATATTAGAAACTTGAGTTAGGTACATAGACAAACTGGTTGAGAGGATGATATTATCTCTGACTTAGGGGTCTCTACCTTGTCACCAAAGAGGGTTGTTTCATCCATGTTTAGTGAGAATTTTAATTAGTGAGATTGGATGGCATACAAATGAAGAAGTTTAGCATCGAAGCTCAAGATTGGCCATTTTAATTTTCCACTTAGCAAGAAACTGTATTAAATTATTGACTCTATAGAGAAATCTATATTATATCTAAAAAATAAAAGATTGCATTTATTGTTGCTATGTTCCTGTTAAGCTACATTAACATAGCATTTCGGTTCACTTTAGTCCAATTTAGACCATTTGTTCCAGTTCGGTCCATTTTGGTCTACTATGGTCTATTTCAGTTAACTTTTGTCCATTCGGTCCATTTTGGACTAATTGAACCTTAAATTGGTTCATTTTGTAGGTTGCCTTTTCAGTTTTTGGTTCATAATTTCATTTTTTTTTCCCCATAATTTTTGGGTTGAAAGGTATGATATTTTATTTTATTTTAGCCAAATTTTTTAGTTTTGGATTAAAAAAAATACAAACAAAATAGGCATTGGAAATTACAGATATGGGCCCTAAAAAAGCAATAAAAATGATAGATATTCACAAGATTACCTTACACATCAAGTTTAAATAATATAAGCATTATACTTATAATTGAAAAGGAAAAAAAAAATGCTGCAATTCTAAATTTATATAATAATTTAAACTTAGTGTAACATGTTACATATGTTATAAAGGTGTACATTTTTTTTTTTTTTTAAATATTACTGGATATGTTCAAATTAGTCAACCAATTATGGTATATTTAAAAAAAATTCTTTTTACTTCTTCTCCATTTATATAAAACAATATTATAGTTATGTAATATAAATCTATGCGCACCCAGAATGGGCTTAAAGGATTAGCTCACTCTTGGGCTCACAATATATTTGTAATATGGGTTTTGAATTTTCTACTTTGGGTGATTCCAACCAAAAGACCCAACGATTTCTCTCAGGCCTCTATATTGCTTCCCTCTCACTTGTATGACTCTATTGCTCTCAGTTCTCAACTTTCTTCAAAGCTCTCTCCATAAAAAAATAAAAAAAATAAAATAAAATAAAATAAAAACTCCCTTTCCCTTCCTTGGCCTCTCCTCTTTATAACCAAGCGTGAGTGGAGGGATTATGATTGTTTTCAAGATTAGTGCAATAGGAGGTCCAATGTCATTAATCATTGGTGGGTGTTTAGGTGGGAGTGGCTTTGGAACTGGTTCCTACTCTAGTGAATATGCTCGGCAGCGATATTCCCTCGTGCACTACCGTATATACGAGGGATAGTGTATACGAACACCTTTCTTCTTGCTCAGGGTGGTTCACCGAACAAAAACCAGGTGGTGAAATAAGGTGCGTGCTAATGTAGATTGCCTACTCAGGCTTTTGAGCAGTACGAGGCTTGGGTCTGTGGCATTTGTAGGTTCAGGCTGGAGTCTTGGGTGGAAAGAGGTTGGGCCCATGGGCCACACCATTGAGTTAGAATCTAAGGCCCAAATTGGTTGGGCACCATAGTGCCGTACAAGATCTTTTTATTAAATTACATTTTTCAAAATATAATAAATGTTTAATTACTTAAAGTTTCTAAAAATAAAAAATACTTACTTCTCAAAAAAATAAAAAATACTTTTAAATAACACATGTATTATTTAACTTACAAATTTTAGATTGTATTCTTATAAAATAATTAAATTACATTTTTTACGCATGACATGAGTTTGCGACTACTAGCTCATAATCACTAAACTAGATGTTAGAAGTTAGGAGGTTAGAGACTTGGAGTTAAAACTTAAAGCCACCCATCTCTTTGATAATTTCTGTATTCAATGAAATGCAGACTTGCCTAGCTGCAAGCTTGTATGACATGTCGTATGATCAAGCCAGTGAGTGATCATGTCATATGGGCCAGATTGTCCTACTTGTTGAACCCAGCCATATCATCTGGGCCAGTACATGCAACATATCATCTGACAAGATAGTATGATATTATAGTTTGGTAACAACTCAATTTTATTTCTATTTTTTTGGCTAAAGGCAACTCAGTGTCAGTGCACAGAAGAGCCCAACTGAATGTCTTTAAACTCATTTGCAGCCTCATTGAAAATACCCCAAATGAATATCTTTGTTGTTTGAGTTGGCCCACTAGGAAAATTATTTAATATTTTTTTTGAAAAAATTTCAACCTGTCTGCTATTGATGATAGCTCTTTATTTTTAGGCCAAGACACCAATCAGTTTTTGGTGTAGGCGATGACTGAACCTCAGGTCTCTTATACAAACATCAAAAACTTTACCAATTGAGCTAACTGGAACCCACATTTAATATTGATTCATCCTCTCACATATATTGTGAATCAAATAATTAATGGAAGATCCACTGTTATGGGATGGGAGAGGAAAGAATGTTATTCCCATAGTATTGATATCAGTCCATTTTATACAAGACCCTTGTTGATTACTATAATAAATTTCTATGCTTTGAACAATGGAGACATATAATTCTGCTGTTGGTCATCTATTAAAGGATACATTGTAGCTCGTAAGTTCACTTCATATTTGGTCATTTTCTCATACTTTTAGATAGAGTAATTTTGTTACTAATGCCTTGGCTAGGAGAGCTAGGTTGTCCTCTCTGCTATTAGTTTATGTGAAGTCTGTTCCTCCAGATATTGTTAATTTTGTTAACATTGATTTACCAGCTTCTTAATTAATATAATGATGAATTTTTTTTCTATTAAAAAAAAAAAAAAAGTTCTAAGTGGGAATCATTTTTGGCAATGCATTCCTTAGGAGAGCACAATAATAAGTAAGCCTACTTTTTTCCCTTCAAAATAAGTGAATCCACTTTGTTATAGCTGGTGATTTTTTTAAGGTTGATTTAGCATGTCCAACTCTATTATTTTAGGTTTAAAAGCTGTTAGGGGTAAACTCCTTCCTTTATGTAGTAAAAATTATAAACCCTATGTTTAAGATGTGATTTCAAATTAAGCCTATAGTTTCAGTAATTTCAAATTGAATATCATCAAATAAAACCCTGGATCAAAATAATTCAAACCCCCAAATCAAAATCAAATGTATAGGATTTATTTAAAATATATATATATATATATATATATATATGTTTTTTAAAGTTTATCATTCAATTTGAAACTAATGAAACTCTTTTTTGGTGCTTGTTCAAAAATATTGCCTTAAATAATGTTTAGTACCTAGAATCCAGAAAACTAAAGAAAAATTAATTTGTAATTTGTAACAATTTTAAACTTTTGAAACTTTTAGGTTTAATTTGAAACAACACATAATATAAAATATTTATCATAAATTTATATAATAATAAAAAAATGAGTTCGTTAAAAAAAAATGAGTTCAATTATTTTTAATTCTTTTGAAAATGTACAATTATACCTTTAAAAACCTCCACCAAAAAAAAAAAAAAAAAGTTTTAAAAAGTTTTAAAAAGTCGTGATGCTATTAACACAATTTTCTTTTGCAATAAATTTGAAAATTTTTAAATTGGTTAACTGTGAATAATAATAAAAAAAAAAAAGAAAAAAAATTAGTCTATTAGCATTAGTTAAATGACCACCACTCAAAATTGACAACAACGATAAAATTTATTATAAAAAAAAAGTTGTAAGAAAAAAATTTGATAATAAATCTAAACTTTTAAAGCTTTCCATTAATCTTTTTTAAAAATTTGATAATAAATCTAAAAATTACATAAAAATATATTCACCGCCCTCCTAAAAAAAATTTTCTCGTTCCACGTCTCAACTCAACTGTTTTTTAGATATAAGGCAAACGGACAAGGACATATTGATAGATACGGCAGCTACGAATGACGACATACATACTCTTTGCACAACAAATCTATTTTTAGTTTTGAGTGTTGACTTTACTTCATTCGGTCAATACTCAGTTCAATTCAATTGTGACAAACTACGAAATACCATAAGGATAAAGGACCCACACGGCAAAATCCACTTTTACTTGACATTTTTGTTTCTCCAATGATTGGAAATCAATACAAGACACTATTGAGGGCCCAATATCATTTTTTTTGGCCCAATTTATTTAATAGCAGCTTTTTCTAGAACAATATGAAAAACTTTGTGAAACTACGGTTTATTTGCATGTGTTTGCTTGACCCAAGGGAGAGGCAATGGGCCATATCATGTGTAATGTGTTTCCCATGATGCCTAATTGAATCTAGTAAAAAAAAAAAAGAGTGGCATTTTAAAAGCCCACTACGCTTAAAAAATTGGCCCAAATTTGGACAGTCGTCATTACTCTTTGGGTTCAAAGGTTTTCACAATCTTTGTCACTTATACAAGTTTGTATCTTTACTCACAAAATTAATTTAGAGAGAGAGAGAGTATAAAGTATAAACAAATATAAATCCTCTTAAAATTAAGTGAAAATTTGAAAGGGGAAATAAAGTAGAAAAGACGTCAACTACAAAAGTGCAAATTACTATAATCATGGGTTACCTTTTGATTTGAAGACAAATATCACACATACAAACTAATTATGCAGATTAAAAAAAAATACTTACAGCTAAGGATAATTTCCCTTGTCCACGTTAAACACAAAAGTTACTAGCATATAAGATATTCATAAAAATAAAAAATAAAATCATTTGAATTCTTAGTAAAAAAATGAAAAAAAAAAAAAGTATTAACAATATAATTGCGTATTTGAAAATTGAAAATATTAATTCCAAGGAATTTTTTAAGACGTGGTATGATGTTTTTATTTTGATTTTACTTAAAAGTATTGATGTTTGCATTTTCTTTCTTAAATTTCATTTCTAACTGCTAACAGATGGTGATTTTTTTTTTTTCTTTTTTTTAAAGGGAAAGCTGATGGCGAGTTGATTGCAAAAAACCTTAAAAAGTATATAGAATTGTAAAAGAATTTATTTCTTAAAACAACATAAAAAATTCGACATATTGGTTATAGTAGACATTGCCATAGTAGACTGTTAATAATATATTTTTGCTCAATTACATTAGAAGATTTAAAAGTTATATTCAATAATGAATTAAAAAAAGTGTAATCTATTTATTATTGTTTATTTTTAAAAGTAAATATTGTGGGGTCAAGGGGCAATTGTCCCCTGGCTATCCCAAATGACAACTTGAGAGAGAGAGAGAGAGAGAGAGAGAGAGAGAGAGAGAGAGAGAGAGAGAGAGAGAGAGAGAGAGAGAGAGAGAGAGAGAGGGGCAATTGTCCCCTGGCTATCCCAAATGACAACTTGAGAGAGAGAGAGAGAGAGAGAGAGAGATTTAACCTATAAACTCATTTAACTGGTTATGGTGCCAATCTGAAAATAGAGTGAACATTTGAAAGGGAAAAAATAGTAGAAAAAACATCAACTACAATAATCATGGGTTAACTTTTGATTTCAAGAACAATAACCAAAATACAAGTACTAATTATGCACATGAAAGAGCTTCTAAAAAAATTTATGCACATAAAAGAGATACTTGCAGCTAAGGATAATTTCCATTGTCAACTTAAAAAAATGCATGCTATTGATATAATTTTGCTCGAACTTTTTTTTTTGTTGAGAAAGGCGCTCTAAAAATTGGCTAGTGAAGACTAAAAAACAAACAAACAAACCTAGTTAGTGAAGAATGAAGATAATGGTCATTCATATTAGGTGGATATGATTAATCTTTTACCCTCATCTAGAACTTGTCTAGGTTCACAATTTTAGTTCGTTTAAAGAACAATAATGATCTTCTCCAAAGAGTTCTGATTTTAATCTAAATTAACAAAATATATAATAGAGTGGTTAGGATCTTCTCCATTTGATTCCTCTTCATGCAATTACCTTGAAAAGATGTGCAAAAAAAGTATTAAGTGATTTGCATATATTTTTATACAAGGATTTAGCCTATTTAACCTATTCTATGATTCTATCATTATCTATGGAGCATGGCTATCCCAAATGAAAACTTGAAACCATCCTGATCCTTTGGAAAATGATGATCTCAAGAAATGAATACAACTTTTAAAGGGCAAGTAGACATATATAAACCGGACTATCGGGTGCAATCATGAAAAGGGAATTCTAACAAAGTTGAGCTATGGCCTATCACCTATGAAAGAGAGGTACAACTAGCTAGTATATTCTTCTAATGTCCTCGAAGTACTTTCAAGTGTATCTAGGGTTTTTCAGGATCTTTGTATAGAGGTAGTGCCAAAGTCACATACCCATTTATTCAACTCACATTTTGAATTCATTAGCCGACCTAACCATTATAGTTTTAAACTTAAAAATAGTTCAATTAATAGCCGCGTCAGAATCATCCTGAATCTATGTTATAGAAGTTTTCTCTTTTGGGACTACTTGAAGAAGATACAGCCTACCCATGATAAGCACCAGGTTTATCCCGCTTCTTTCAGATTTGTACTTTTGTTAGCACTTGCATGTGATTTATTATTACACACATGCATATCCAATAACAGTGAGAGATGGCTATGGATCAATTTGTTAATAAGGCAATAACCATTAGATTAATTTGACAAAGCTTCAACAAAGTACAAGAGAATTTGAGTACGTAATAGGATAATAGTATATATATATACATTGCATTGCATTGCATGGTTTAAAATAAGGGTTTTAGTTTTTTAACCATTAGTCTTTTTTGAGAACTCAAACTACTTTTGGAAAGCATTAGTGGTAATGATGACCAGTACTGACAATATAAACTCATGAATGCAACCCGAGTAGAGTTACATTTATGCTATACCGAATTGGACAGTTTTGAATTATAATCAAAGTGGCTCAAAGTTTATGAAACTATATACAATATTTTCATATAATTAGTGCCTATCCCGCATGTTCATACTTAGATACCATGCGAGCTTTGGCGCAACCACTTTTGCGTCGAATGAATGCTCGATTCTCCTCATTCCTATTTTACTATTTGTCTATATATTCAATTTTTAACATGCCTCGTGATACACGGTGTAGAAAATTCTAATCACACTTCACTTGCATAGGTGCAGAATTTTTTTTTTTTTTTTCATTTTCATGGAGATTCAACTTTTAAAGTGGCTATGTACGACAAGACCATATATGTATAGTGCAAACTCTTTTAATAAAGCATTATTATCCAATACAATTGCATTATAAACTAGCATGATACAGAGAGCCCCTAAAACTAAAGACAAATGTTGTATTTTAATTTTTTTTTTTTTTTTTAACAAAGAATTAGCCATCTTTTATTTTAATAGTTCTCGACATATGAAGATTTTTATTTTTTGTTAATAGAAAGTAAGTAGGGGTCTAATTATTGATAAAATTAGATTTCAACTTTGACGGCCCAAAGTATGAAGAGTTTTTTTTTCATCAGTTATGAATAAAAATGCAAGAATAAATTAATGCATAAAAAATAAAACTAGAGTATAATGTTAACAAAAAAATATAATTAAAAGAAAAGACACGATAATTGTTTCTTAACTCAATTGGAGTTTAAAATTTTTTGTTTATATTATGAAAATTACCATATATATTATATCATAAGGTGAGAATTTGTGGTTTCCATTAATTAGCTCAACTTGTAAACTCTTGTCATCGAATAAGAAATCTAAAGTTGTTTTCCGCCTATACCAAAAACTAATTTGTGTCTTGGTTTGATGATAAAAAGTAATCATCATGAATGAGTGTCATAAGTTAAAATACTCGCAAAAATAAATAAATAAATAAATAAGAAAGAAAAATTCAAGGGCATGACCTGCTTGATCGAAAAGTGGTAATGCCCTTGGCTAATCATGGAAACCTTATCTAGACGTGACCTCATCTATATGTGACCTTAGTGATCAGTCCTACCAAAATATCAATAGCATCATCTGGTATAAACTACGATTTGAACTAACTCCCAAGAATTAAATTGGTGATCATTGTATGCCTTCAAATCACATACAAGTAACTTGGTGCATGATTGTATGCTTTCAAATTTTCAATAGAGATAGTATTTTAATGAAATCACATAGGATTGAACCTTTGTCATTAGAACTCATCCTAGGCCGTGTTTGACTTAATTGGTGATTGTATGGTTTCATTATTAAACTAAGGTATAATTCTGTAGCATCTTATCCAAAGTGAAAAGAGTTTCAGAGCTCGACCAAATCCTAACCATATATGCAAGATTTAAATTCATAAAGGTTATGATTTTGCCGCCAAATTGAAAGACAAAGACATACAGAAATTATAACCTAGAAGATGAACTAAGCAAGCACACACTGAGGCAAAAAAAAGGTTTATAATCGGTTCTTTTTAGGTACAGTTCGGTTGAGACCATCCCAAAACTTGAAACGTGCACAAATGTCGCCCACTCATTTGGATAGTACAAACTGCATCAATATTTTAAGCTATATAAATGTAGATCATGTAAATACCTTTAATCAGATTATATGGGTCTATGACTCTAAGTGGAGAGTAGTGGAGGGGACCAAATCTGTACTATAATTGATACGGCTTTCAAGGTTTTATATTTATTCAAAACCATATCATTCCCAAAATATATATGGCTGCTGAGTTGGAAAATTAATCAACTTACTATAAATTGTGAAAGCCCTATTCTTTATTCACTTTTATTTGAAACAAAATTTAACTTTTTTCAATAAAAATGGGAAGGGGTGAGCAATTATGACTATTCTATTTAAGCGTGATCATAATATATAATTCTCTTTTTATTAAATAACTAACGTTTGAGAGATTTAAATGTAAGAGAGGTCTCATATAGGGGATCTGCAGATACTTACTCAAGTGAGTTGCACCATAAATTTAGTACATGATGCACTAAGTGAATGAAATCACTAAAGTTAGGTCGACGTTGAATTCTAGTGATATGACATGACTATAATTCAGTGTCTTGACAAAAAAAAAATTCTATTAACAAAATCTTGCTACTTGTTAGACGCTAATACTTAGGTACTATAACATGACGTTTTAAGATCCATGTTTCTCAGTTTGTTTTTCTTAGCTTAGCAGGAGTTTGATACGTTGATTCTTTATCTCTTTACATATGCTAAAACCATTTGACATCAACAACAACTTCAATATCAGCTATAGATTTAGCAGAACTTTTTAATATTTTGAAGTCAAACTTTGAAACATAGACCCTAGTGCTATTGCATCACCAAGATCATGTCTCTAGCTAGGCTTTTACATCATAGATCATATACCATAATGACCATGGTGACACACCTTGACAAGCAACATATATTTCCACAATTGTTATATGTACATAACATGTTTCATGCATGTGTAATATAACATGTTTCATGCACATAGACACATGCATATACATGATATACATAATTTCATCTATATAAGTGAAGATACATGATCCACAAGCAACATGTCTGTGTTTGAGAAGAACAAAATTCATTTGATTGCCAAGCCAACTTTAGAAATGGATGATGAGCAAGAAAGATTGCTTCCAATTGCAAACGTGGGTAGGATCATGAAGCAAATCCTTCCCCCAACAGCAAAGATTTCCAAGGAATCCAAACAAACTATGCAAGAATGTGCAACTGAGTTCATAAGTTTTGTCACAGCGGAGGCATCTGACAAGTGTCACAAAGAGAACAGAAAGACTGTCAATGGGGATGACATCTGTTGGGCTTTGAGTACTCTAGGTTTTGATAACTATGCTGAGGCTATAGTACGGTACTTATATAAATATAGAGAGGCTGAAAGGCTAAAAGCTAATCAAAACAAAGGTAATAGTACTCCTGACAACCATGAAGAAGAATCATGGGAGGCAAACTGAGCTTCTTATCCCATTAGAGTTTAGAGTTATGGAGAGGAGTGACAACTCTCAAGCAAGACCATCTTGAACTATAATATTGTCTACTGCATGATATGATGTGATGATGAATAAGATCACTACTGGAGGTAGAGGTTCAAGCCATGTGTGTGGATGTAATCAACTGAGAAAGATTTGAATCTATCTTTCTTCAATACTTTTGTAGTTTAAGGTAAATTTGCGTCTTTCTGCTCCACTTCATGTATCATTTTCTTCATATTGTACTTTTTTTTCTTCCTCTCTTTTGCTGAAGGAGGGGAGGAACTTCTGTAGAAGGTGATAAACAATATATGTAGTTTGGCTTGCACTTAATTTGCAGTTTTCATGACAGATCTTAATGTTATATGATGGTACATAGAACTATAGAAAGCGTTCCGGTATTTTAATTTAAAAAGAAAATAATATGTGAAATTTATTTCTACATTAATTGAAATTCAAATTTTGACCATTAATTTTTACTTATTGGAGTTTAATTTGGGAATTTACCATATTAAACTCACATTTAAGAACAGAAGGTGCTGGCCAATATATGTAGTTTGGCTTGAATTTTGCAGTTTATACTTGATAGATACTAATGTTAAGATGGTACTTTCATGAGCAGTTCTTGATTTTGAAAGGATATAAACTTGACAATAGTTTAGAGGACAGTGTAAGAAGAGTCCATTTTGGATAGACACTCAGATTCTGGCTAGACACAAACTTGGTTTACTAAATTGGTAGCTATAAAGAAATTTTAAACTTTTCTATGTGGTTGAGCACTTCTCACTTCTTCTAAAGACTAAGGATCATTTAGGGATGACCATTGGTTAATGAGATGTAATTATTCCCATTTTTGGGATTAAGGCAGTGGAAAACTTAATTTGTTCTCTACTGTGATTTATTCACATCATTCTGTTTTTTTTTTTTTTCTTTTTTTTTCTTTTTTTTTCTTCTTTCTGTTTTTAGTAAAATATATCATGTAATTACATCCCAAGTGGCCAGCTGATATTCCTATTTCCAGATTAAGGAAATGCAAAAATTATATTCTTCTCAACTGTAAGAATTGACATATATTCCTATTGAATTTATTTATTTTTTCAGTATAATTTATCAAGTGATTATAATCCAATTATATTTTTCACTGTAATTAATGGACTTAGCTCTTGAGCTAGCATTCCTCCAGAATGATAAGACCTTGTGAATGCAGTGTTTATTTTAGGTGTCTGTAGAATAACCATATAAGAATTCTTTGTCACCTATATTGCCATTTAATCACTGGTATATCAGATTTATTTTTATGCTTATATGCATGGACCTATCAGCACTTGAGAGTTGAGACTTCAACTGAGTTAACAATTGAATATCTCCCTTTCCCCCCTCATTTTTCTTAGGGTTTCTTACATTACCTAGCATCTAGCTGAATCTAAATCTTCCAATATTGTACTATAACCTAGTCAACTCATCATGAAAGACAGAAAGAGTATAATCCAACTCTGTTAGCAGACCAAAAAGGTCAAGAACCAAAATTAATTAAGGATCAAAGTACTTATTCATTTCAGTTCTGTGAGCATTCTCCACCAACCGGAACCCCCATTCTCTCACTAGAAGAGAAGGCAAATGAGAATCAAAAGTGAAGGTTTCAGTTCAAGCATCCAATCCCACTAGTTCTAAGTAGATCCTCTCATTTTCACTTAAAGAGAGACAAATGAGAATGAAAAGTGAAGGTTTCAGGTCAAAGATCCAATCACATTAGTTCTAAGTACATCCTCTCATTTTCACTAAAAGAGAAGGCAAATGAATGTTTCAGTTAAAAGATCCAATCACATTAGTTCTAAGCAGATCCTCTCAATTTTTATTATAATTCTCACTAACAAACTAATCCCACCTGAATTTTTCTGAATAAACTTCCTCACAAAAAATTTTTCTGCAAAATATATCATGCTAGCAGGTTGATATATATTACTCAAATAGTAATAGTCAAACTAGGCTAAACATTGCACAAACACTAGGTTTTGGATTTCGGTAACCCTAGAACTAGGGACCACTATCACGTGGCTTTACATGACATGATTAATTGTGAACACCCAATTAAATCTATGGCATGCTTTATATTTTACTCTTATGCAAATAGACTAGGGGAATTTCCCATAAAAGTTTATTGTAAAAGTGCTTCTAATCAAATTTAAAATTTTTTGTCAGAGCTAGGGTTTTCAACATGCAACCTAGGGTTTCTATAAACTCTTGGGACCACTTCTCAACTATCATCTCTCATATATTCTTTTCCCACTCTTTTTCTCTTATTTCCAAAAGATTTAATTGGTACAATTGGTTTGGAAAATCTTCCACTAAGTATGTTTCCTACAAAGGTATGGAACAAAGTCCCACTAATTAAGTTACCCTATATAAAAGGAGAGAAATTTCTCAAAATTGAGCATGGTTGATACCATATATTATTAGAATAGTTGATACAAAAGCTGAAAACCTCACAAACCAACTATGCCACTGCAGTACGGCCATGAAATAGTTTCCTTTGTAGAATCAAAGAAAACCTTAATACATTTGGAGCAACCATACCAAGACAGTATTGCATGTGTTATGGTGTTACTTACTAGGACAATGTTGAAAAGTTCAAAATTTAGGACTAATTATACCAATGTAGCAAGTACTATGTGATAGTTTCCTTGATAGAATAATTTCGAAAACCACAAAGAATTATGGGACCAACTGCAAAATATATTGCAGCACTAAATATATGATGGTTTCCTTGATTGAATGATTTCAGATAAATGTTGCTTCCATGGACTCCGACCACGGATTTATGGTATCGAGCTTCATAACCTTCTCACACTGCAAGATTACTTGTGCAAATTGGCACTTTGGCAACAGTGATTTGAATTTAATTATAGCAAACCGGCGATATGTTCCGCAATTGGTGCATCCATTTTCCAGGCTGAAGGGCAAAGGCATCATGACTTGTCCCTGTGAGTTGCAGCAGCCCATCATATGAAAAGTGTAACTTTGTTGCAAATTAATTGCATGTGACCTAAAATTTTACCCAAAGAGGCTTCATTGATCTTCTTAATATATATTTTTTCACTACCCCACTGATCCATGGTTCACCTAGCTAATGCATGCATAGTTGCATACCCATGCCTTCTAGCATTTAGTCATGACAATCTGCATTATAGAGAGACATAGTACAATGCACAAGTAGGTAGTAAGTTTTTTATTTCAATAAGAATTCCACACGTAATAGTTTAGTTTTGAAAGCTGTAATGTCAACCTATAAGCAAATAACTCAATTATATTGAACATTGCTATTTCGCTAATACAATCTACTTACTACAAGGTAGAGAAAATGTATTCATTTGAGTACCCTTTTTTTCTTTTGGGTCAATTATTGATTGTAGTAAAGATTAATAAGCATTCAAACATTTATTTATTTTCCTTTCTTCCCTTGGCAACCAAAAGGAAAGCATAAAGATTGTTGATTTATAACCACTATTGAGTTCTTCACTGGTGATTACTTGGACAAAAACTATTGCATGCTTAAGAAAGTTGACAACAAGCGGATTAATTAACAGATACTTAATTTAGATGCATCACTGGTAACCTTTTTTTTCCGTACTTATACCAGTCCAACATTTATGATGTTAAAATCATATAGAGTTAACTATTGGATGGTTTATGGTTTTAATTAATGTCATATTAATTAACAATTCTAGTGAGATATGTATAACTACTAGCAACATACTTGTTTCTGGGATATATATGTAATATGTCAAGGGCATCGATGTCTTCAAGGACTTTTTCAATGTGTTATTAGACTATTCAACCAATAAGCACCTAAATTTCATGCGCTTTGTTTAATGCAAACTGTTTAAAACCCATCAACACAATAGATTTATAGGACTCATTCATTCAGTTATTCATCCATCTGGTTTCTGACCAGGTTCTAGTTAGCTAAACGTGAAGCTTTGATATGTATCCTGGGTGACAGTTTAAAAACTTGAAGATGTACCCAACACTGGCTAAACGTTTGCATCATGCTTAACAAGCAGAAAGCCCCAAAGGATTGGTCTTCCTCAAAATCATGATCACTCAACATGGGAGTCCTAAGTTTGACTTTTGTCACTAAAATTCTCTGAACTTTTTGAGGTCATCCTAGGGATCTAGTTTGTATGATATGGGAGACCGTATAAATATATATGCCAGGGGTTAGTGAAGTACTCAAAACAGTTTTAAAAGAAATGGGGAGGGAGAGGAAGACCAAGAAGAAGAAAAGGCAAGCAATCAAGCAGGAAGCCTAAAATGTTTGGCCTTTGATGAGGTTGGATTAGATAGATTTTTTTTTTTTTTTTTTAATTGCACCGATCCATTTTACCAAACAATAGTATGAAAAAGAAAACCGTGAAGACACCCAACAAGGGATTAAGGTTGGGTCCGAGCTAGTCAATAGAGAGCCTAGAGAGAGAGAGAGAGAGAGAGAGAGAGTAAATTGTCATGGTTGTAATGGTCATTCTCAAGATTTTAATTGAGTTGAGGCAAGCATTAAAAGTTTAAGATTGGTTGAAGAAGAGTTGAACTCATTATGAAGCAAGATTACATATTCATGAATAAATTGTCATGGTTGTAATGGTCATTCTCAAGATTTTAATTGAGTTGAAGCAAGCATTAAAAGTTTAAGATTAGTTGAACAAGAGTTGAACTTATTACTAAGCAAGATTATATATTCATGCTTTATTCTTTTTCTTTTTCTTTTTAAGGCTTGATTTTTTCCATAGACTATTTCATTAACTTATTCTTTTTTTATCCAAAATAAATACTATAACTAGGAATTTGTATCGCTTTACAAATCTATACTAATAAGTAATAATTAACATATAGTTGAGATTATATATTATTTGAGTTAATTAGATATATTAACTTAAATTTATGAATTTTTAGAAATTAGATTTACCAATCTTCTATTACTAGTAATTAGTATCAATTTTACTACTAAACTAAATAATTTTTTTTTTCAATTTTATTAATAACTAAGAGAAATGGTACGTCTACAACATTTTTTACAATACCTTCATAACTTAAATACAATAATTTGACATCTTATAAATTTATGTACTCAAATTCAATCTTTATGTCTTCAGTTTATAAGCCTCGCTAGTACTTACAAAGGTTAAGCCATTTTGTAAATGCTAGTGTTGTAAGTCTTGTTTTCCCACTCCCTCCTTAACAATATTATCTCAAAAAAAAAAAAAAAAAAAAATCAATCTTAAGTCAGCTTGTTTATGGATATATTATAATGAAGTTTTGCTAGTTCAATACCTAAGTTTAATCCTGAGCTCGAATTTGATTAGTTTTCTAAATAAATAAACACATTTTTTTTTTGGGAGTCAATACTAAACACTTTGATTTATTTTCATCTCCTAAAAATAAATACTCATTTTATTTAACAGCCTTAATTCTTTGACCATGGCATTGGTAAGCCCATACAAGTTAAGGCTGGAAAGGTACCTTGCCGAAAATTAGATCCTACATTGGTAAGGTCAGTTAGCGTTTGCAATTACACACGCCCATATGCTTTAGGGTCTCTATACTTTTAAGTCGGGCTTTTGAACAGTTGGATCTTAGTTTTGTGGATGACAGAATCTTCACGCAAAATTTTAGCCCAAGTTTGCCCTTTTCAGCCCAACCTTCAACTTTCACTTTGTAAATTTACACCATTTTAATTTTATAGCTCATGTCTATCACTTTTTTAAAAATAAAAAAATTAAAAACCAATTGGTGAGATTGAATCCAAGACTTAAACTAATCCCAACCACTACTGCTTCACTGCCTAAGTCAAGGACCGGGTGCTTCATCCAACATTTTGATTTTTACCTCATAATTCAATTTGGTCAATAGGATGAGGTCTACATATATAAGATACAAATGGTTCATGAAAACAATTAGGGGCAAAAAAATATCCACATGCTTTAGCATCTCATAAACATAAACTTAACTCAAAATAAAAAGAGTGTGACCCTTAATGCAAATTGCTCGAGCCAAAGCAGTATAAGAACATAAAATCGACCATCCATGCATTCTCGCATTAAAACTTGATGATCCCTTCAGTTCGAGTTGATAAGAGACGTCTGTGATCACCTCTATATACTCCTTAGCAACTCTTAATTGCAAGTACAATATTTCAGCTATTTTCAAGAAATCAGTGACTTGTGATCTCCAGAATCTAATACACCACCACAGTGCCACCTCCTAGTTCATCTTCCAGATTCAGTATTCTCCTCTACCTCAGGTACTGTCAAAGCCGGTTGTGACCTACAAGACCCCTAGAGGAAACTACAGAGAAGGCATCCTACCCATTAATTTGATGTATGAATAGTCAGGCAAAATGAAGAGGAGGTGGCGTGCATTTGGTCAAATATGAGTGCACACTTCTAATAACCTTGTCCCAGTGGTAGGATGCTAGCAAGTTGCAGTTAGTTAAAGCTAGTTCTAATGAAGTATGAATCATGGCAGACATTTCCAAAATCAACGTCTATCAAGTAAGGTAAGCAAAATAATCCCAAAAATCAAGTAATTTGATTTACAAAAGCTTCAACAAATCCCCAGCCATCGTCAAGATCAGGTCCCACCCAATAACCAGCTATTATCGTATGGGTACAAGAATTCAAGGGACAAGAACTAGTTTCAGAAGGAAATATTGAGGGTGTAATTAAGTGATGTCGATGGCTCCAGTTCACAGACAATATGCCTTTATTTGCATTGCAGATGGTAAGAAGCTTTGGTGCTGCAATCGTAATTCGTACAATCAGCTTAAAAAGAAAAACACAGACAGCATTGTTCAAATGTTGAATATAAACGAAGTCCTAAACATTATGCCTTGCTTTAGCATCTAAAAGTGATCCATACTATTATTAACTTGTTATTGGAACTTGAATTGGTCTTGTATCATCAACAAATTATCACTCAAGAGTTAAAGGAAGCAACATCATACACGTATTGGTTATTGATTTTGATGGACATGTCTTTCTTTAAAAAATCCACTAATGGGGTAACTAAAATTCACATAAAAAGCTTATTATCCCCTCCCAATGTAGAGCAGAACAACACTTCAAAACTCAAAATGCAGGTAGCTGACCAAGGTTCAAACAGGATAAAAGCCTAAAAATGAGAAACGATCATGCTTTAATGCTTCAAACAGGAGGCATAAATGGTAAATGAGCAAGGAGATAAATAAAGAAAACCTGTTTTGGCAGTTGCTTGGTTTGAAAGTCTACCATGATATGATTTCCTTGGATATATTTCCTGCAGGCAAGTCCCAACAAACAATAAGCACAACAGATCAAATACACACAATTCCATAAATAAAACACCAACCAGGGCATCATGTGTAAGCAACAAATACTAAGTAGCAGTTTTCAAAAAAAATATTGTGCAGAACTACTACAACGTAGCCCTAATTTGACAAATTGTAGCATAACCTAAAGAATCATTAGGATATATCAAACTAGTGATACGAGAAACCCATTTTGGTTATTGAGCAATTATCAAAAAGGCAATACAAGACATTAACTTTTGGTAATTGAGCAATATTTGTGAGCCATTATTTATTCATTATGAACATCAATGAGTTTTTACTCATGAGTAACATGCAGTGTCCTGGTTAGTTAACCAGCAACAGTGGCTGCAAAGAAGGTAATCCACATGCGTTTCACAAAAAAACTCATTCACACAATCAGTTGCATATAAAAGCAAATAGCACACAGACATACGAAAACCAATGACAACTAACTGTTGTCGTACCCCAGCATCTGTTTGATAAAGCTTAAACATTTCTGGTTAACCATTCATTAATTAGTTACGAAACAAAACTCAGTATCCATGTATGATCCACTGTGAAAGGTTGCACATTTTAAAAGTTGGTGATGAATTACAAACTTCAAAAAAAAAAAAAAAAAAGCCCCACAAAACATTCTGGGTGACAACAACCCTTCTAATTTATCATGCCCTTGGTTTATGCATCAACTAATCAACCTCATACTATTTGCTGTTAAAGGGTAAGCAACAACAAATATACTTAGCCAAGATTAAATAGTTTTCAAATTCAAGATTTAAATGGCTCTTTCTCATTACCCATGGTTCCCTTATCTATACTTTGACCTTTGACAAGTACTAACACATCAGAAAGGATAATTGAAAAAGAAAAGACACTTTATAGATACAGAACCTCAATTTCAAAACACTAAACTGATATAATTCTTACTTTTGCTCTTGTTATTTTTCCCTTCAGTTTCTCAGCAGCCAAACGTGGCTCAAATTCAGGCAACAGTTTTCAGTGTCAAATTCCTAGACTGACCAAGAATCATTTGAAAGGACAAACATCTATAACTATAATAAGAACTAGAAAAGAAGCTACAATTAACTTAATTCTCATTCTCTCGACCCTCTTGGTTGCCGAGAAAATGTGAGAACAGAAAATTTCAACATTGTTTGTTTTCACTTCTGCTCAAAGATAAAAAAAAACGAACGCACTATCTATAATAAGAATTAGAAAAGAACCCACAAGAAACACTACTGGAAAGGGTAAATTTTCATTCTTTAAACCTGTTTGGTTCCCTAGAAAATGTAAGAAAATAAAATCTTGACATTGTTTATTAACATTTTTTGCTTTAAAATGGGTGAAAAGAAAAAGAACCTAACTAAGCAAACAACAGTAGCTGTAATGGGTCACATGGGTGAATTTTATTGTATTTTTTTAATGTGGGTATTTTCATATAGTAGAAATTAAGAATTTTTCTCTCTTTTTTTTCTCTGACATTTTCTCAGCAACCAAACATGGGTTATGGAGAAAACGTTTTTTGGTGAGTGAAGTAGTAAAAGCTAAAAGTTTTGTAAGAGAGATTTGGCAAAAGGGTACCTGAAAAAGGATTGTTGGAGTGCAGAGAGGCATGGAGAAGCTTATGGAGAGCAAATACGCCATTGAAGCTTTGAACTTCAAATTACAGTCTCAGAGTTCTTCGTTTTGATGCTTTAAGAAGGAGCTCAGAACGGTGTCGTTTTACTCTGCCTAAAATTTGCTCCTCCTAGTCCTATGGCCTAAACCATTTTCTTTTTCTTTTTTTGGGCTTTGTGGGCCGACAAAATATTTCCCTTATTCTGGGTTGGTGTTGGTTCAGATAAAAATAAATAAATTAAAAAGGAAAAAAAAGAGAGAGTGGATGTTACAAATGGGAATTAATCTATTGATTTTCTAATACTAATAATACATCTTATCACTGAACCAGTCTATTAATTTGTTAATTTTAACAATAATTTTAGATAGTATGGAAATTACTTCTAAATCACGAATTAGAATGTTAATTAAATTTATAATATGGGTTGGATATTACAAAAGATCATAATCTAAGGTTAATACTTAATAGTTGCAATTTATAAGGTACTCCTTAATCCTATAAATCTTTAACTTTTATAAGATGGACTATCACAAGATTAGAAAGTGAATAATATAAAAAATTTTAGCCATATAAAAGCACCATTGAGAAATTTTCACGTTTCAAAAAAAAAAAAAAAGAGAATGGAAATTTTTATATATAGATAATAAATAAATAAAAAATCTACAATCCGTATCAATTAAAGGATTAAGGAAATATCAAGAACCTTATAAGTTATAACCCAATTAGTTGACATCTTTTTTATTAGAGTAAATCTTTGACATCGCGTAAATATGTCCCTAAGCATAATACAAGCCTTAATGCAATAAGTTCTTTGTGAATCCAAAGAATGGAACTTTTGAGAACCACTTGGAACAAACAACTCCAAATCTGAGGCAAACTCATTTGCAACTCCTCGAAGATATGGCATTTTGAAGGAAGGAATGCTTATATCTTTTTTTTCTTTTTTTCTTTTTTTTTAATGGATTAGAACATATTGAGGAACAAGAGAGGGTCACAATCGATCTCCAATTTCTAGAATAAGAACCCAAGAAGGAAGAGAGGAGATGGAGATGGGTCCATCCCAATTACAAGAGGCCGTCCAACGAGCCAAATTGTGAGACAAAAAATTAACCTTCTCAAAGACAAAAATAAACTCGAATACTTCCATGACAAGTTTGGAACACGTACGGACAAAAATAAACTTCAAATTATGTAGTTCTTCATTTTGATGCTTTTTTTTTTCTTGGGTTTAAGAAGGAGCTCAGAACGGTGTCATTTTACTTTGTTCTAAAATTTGCATGTAGCAAAATTTGCTCCTCCTAGGGCTTAAACCATTTTCTTTTTCTTTTTAGGCCTTTGAGGGCCAACAAAATATTCCCCTTATTTTGGGTTCGTCTTGGTTCACATAAAAAAAAAAAAAAATAAAAGGAAAAAAAAAAAAGGAGAAAAGAAATAAGAATAGATGTTGCAAATTAATAGGAATTAATCTATTGATTTTCTAATATTAATACATCTTATCACTGAACCAGTCTATTAATTTGTTAATTATGACAATAATTTTAGATAGTATAAAAATTACAAATAAACCTCAATTTAGAATGTTAATTAAATTTATAATATGAGTTGGATATTACAAATGACCATAATCTAAGGTAAATATTTGCAATTTAGTAATCCATTTATAAAGTACTCCTTAAACTCCTTAATCCTATGAATCTTAATTTTTAAAAGATGGAACTATGACAAGATTGGAAAGTGAATAGTATAAAATCACCATTGAGAAATTTTCACATTAAACCAAAAAAAAAAAAAAAAAGACTGGAAATTTTAATATGTAGATAATAAAATAAAAAAAAAAGTATAATTCAGTATCAATTAAAGGATTAAGAAAATGACAAGAACCTTATAATTCAACCAGTTAACATGTCCTGTTTTATTGGAGTAAATCTTTGACATCACCCAAATGTGTCCCTAAGCATAATACAAGCCTTGATGCAATAGGTTCTTTGTGAATCCAAAGAAAGAAACTTTTGAGAACCACCTGGAACAAACAACTCCAAATTTTAGGCAAACTCATTTGCAACTTGAAGAAATATAGCATTTAGAAGGAATGCATAAATCTTCTTCTTCTTCTTCTTCTTTTTAGATTAGAAAATGTTAAGGAATAAGAGAGGGTCACAACACATATCCAATATTTGGATTAGGAGCTCAAAAAGGAAGAGAGGAGATGGAGGTGGACCCATTACAATTACTAGAGGCCGCCCAACAAACCAAATTGTGAGGCAAAAAATTAACATTCTTAAAGACAAAAATAAACCTGTTGCTTCCATGACGAGTTTGGGACACTTATGGACAAAATAAACTCGATGCTTGGGACACTAACTTATCTGCATTAAGCTCGATTTGTTTATTAGATGAACATGGCTCACTAATGAGGCGGTTTTGTTAGTGCTAGAAGAGTGAGGAGTTTCAAGATCAAAGGTAATATGGGCTTCCTTGAACTACGGAGTTCCAAACAAGTACAGAAGCACCAAAGTTGGTTTCGGCCTTGATAAATCTAGCAACATTAACAATGGAACCTCCGAGTAATAGATCATTTTTTTTTTTTTTTTTTTTTGCCTCAAGAAGTCTCTGTTATTAGAAATATCCCCTTTGAGCACTAGTCCAGTTAGAGGAATTTTTAGTTTATCAAATTATTAAACGACAAGCATTAATAGAGAGAAAAATGCAGAGTTAAGAAAACGCATTACAAATTGCCTTGCCCAGTTTCTAAATTGGAAATAGAATAAAGCCATAAAGCAGGGAAGAGACAGGATTTTTTTATTGCTTGTTAATTAGATACTTTTCTTTTGGACAAGTAAAACTGATGTTATAACGGATATACACATCAGGTATCTCACATCATGTAGATTCTACAGGTGTGTGAAACTCGAACTGAGGCTCACCAGGTGCATATACCCAAAGCAGTGCAAAAATGTCTGGAAATCATGGAGACTGGCTACCATCTATGATTTTATTGTTGTCCAAGGGTATATTCACTTGGTGCCTCACAGCTGGGTATATATACATATCGGATATCTCACATCATGCTTCTTTGACGAGTTTGTATCAGAACTTATTCTGTAATTATGTTAGTTGATCCTTCTCATAGATGTGAGAATTGTTGTCCAAGATCAGCAAAATTCTGGATGCCATACACATTTTTAATTTAATTGGTTTCACAACCAAAAAATAAAAATAAAAATAAAAATAAATGAAAATAAGTAAATAGATAAAGGAAATAGTGATTAGAGAAAAGATACAGAATTTCAGGTCTGTTTCAATAAAATGCATTAAGTATTGCTTGAGGACTCAGAGAATGAAGCGACTCCCAGGTAAGATTCAAGGATGCATTACCTGAAATCAGATAAAATACAGTCAGTGCAACTACAAATCAAAAAGTAAGGCTCCTCTTTGATTGCACAATCATGAATTGCTAATAACTGTTGTTCCCTTTGAAATAATGCAGAATCAAAACAGAACCAAAGTGGAGCAAAGCTCCAATTAAAAGTTCAATCAAAATGGGCAGGACTTACAAATCAGTATGAGAAGGCACATTTTGTGTTTCATTTGAACTCTTCTTTGACTTGTGCTTTGATTTCTTCTCCCGTTTCTTGCTCCTGCCAAGCAGTCAAATATAGGCATTGGTACAAAAGGAACAAATTAGGGCATTAGAGTGACAATTGTTAATTCATTATATGAAAAGTATTAGAAAGTACTCGTCATGTGAGCTAAGACCCCAGCAAGATTTTAGTTTCCGGTTGATGTGCTTCAAATCTTTTTCTGAAGGGAATTTATATCCTCTTACCTGTATACATGGCCACAAGTAGAATGGTAAATGTAATTGAAAACAACCACATTTCACTATTTAATTTTGAATTATATCCATTAAATTTGGGATACTTATTCAGATTGCAAAAAGTATAATAAATCTATACCCAAGAATCTATTGAATTTAGAGATTCAATGAGCTCTGAAACGGTATGTGCAGAACTCTGACGAGAGAGAATGCTCCTCAGGTACCTGCAAAGGAGCATGCAAGTTGAAGAAGACTGAATCATTATTGCAAACAAGAAATAGGATTTTTTTTTTTTTTATTTAAAAAAATTCCACCAAAAAAAAGAGTTTTAACCCCAGATTCCTCCTTGCCTCCCATCAATTTTTATTACGGTGGAATCACAGTTTGGCAACCGAATATGAAGGTAAAAAATTGTTGCAAAAACATTATTGTCATAATCTTGAGGTAACTCTAAAGCAGTTTATAACCTCTCAAAGTCGAGAACTTTGTGCACCTCATTTGAACTACGCAAAGCAGCCAATGCCAACTGCATCAAATAAAAAACAAACAAGATCAGTGTTCTTATTAAAGAAAAGATTACAAGGTTAAACCACAATCTTCAATTGGCACCCGCTGGGATCCATTTCGGAAGTACAATTTAGAATTGTTTGAATGGAATCCTGGGATAGGATTCATTGTTTGTATCAATGGTCTATTGCACATCCTGGGAATACAATTCACAAATGATATTTCAATATCAGTCATTCCAAGCGGAACTACGGCCCTTTTTGTTTCTCAATCTATACAACACTACTTTCATAATCCCCTATTTTTACCTTAATCGTTATCTTAACTCCCCATATCTGAAAGGGTTAAGTTATTGTGGTCCATCTACAGATATATTTTCCAAACTACTAGACTTCTTCAATAACAGTTCAAATGATATGCTTTACAATTTAGAGAATCAAGGAAGAAAGTTTTCAAGTTCAGATTTAGACAGACCAAAAGATGTTCATAATCAACGTGATGAAAAAAGATGTACGGTACCTGCCCAGGAGGGAATAGAAGTGGTGCATCAGTAAGCATGATTTTATCAACCTCCATCCTTGCAGTTTCGTGTATAGCCTACATAACAGTAAAGCACCAGACAGAAAAAATGCAGTCAACCTCCCTGTAAGCATATTTTAGTGAACAGAAAGAGCATAATCTACAACTGTTAAGAGTACTAAAACAACATATGCTTAGTTGTTTCAGTATTTTCCCTAGAGGAAACATCTTACAGTTAATCAAATTACATATTAATTACTTTAAAATAGTAACCATGCACAAAGATGTCATATGTGCTCAACTGCTAGCTATTCTTAAAGAAAATTAAAAACAATTAAGAACATCTTAACAAAAAAGACTTTTCAAGTTTTAATTTGAGCATAAATGACATAAGTCAAGTAGTCACTAATACAATAATGATAAAGCAAAAAATATGAAGCTATTCAGTTAAGAAGATCAAATAGGATGCAAACATTTTACCTTCAGCACATGAAGCTGGTCATCTTTTACTGGGCAGAATTCCTGGGAACCAACATCAACCCAGAATATAAAAAAGAAGGGGAAAAAGAATTCCAACATCACAATGAGACCAAAAACAAAATTAAAGAAAAAAAATACAAAGACAAATGAGCTTTTCTGATGTACAAATCACAAAAGAAAAAATCAGCAGAAAGAATGGATTAGGATTAATCAACTTACCTCCATATCATTGACAAAACCATCAATGGAGCGATATGGTGCATAAACAATAAGATCAAATTCTAAACTCTGAAAAAATAAAGAAATAAGTTCAAATTTTGAAATCTTGCAAAGTAAAGGTATATGCATCAGACAAAGAAAAGCAAAAATAATAAAGAAAACAAAATTATGCACGGCACCTACATGCCTGATAAACTATCATCTCATTATTGAGAATCAATTGATGATCCTGAGAGATCCCCTTACCGAGCTCCTCTGCTGAAACATGATTTTCTTCTATCTTACAAGCAGCATAAATGCATGTTAACCTGTGCACAAGGAAATAAATTCAATTTAATAATAATGTAGTCACAATTGAGCACTATACCCCCAACAATTACCAAGTCAAGAAATTCCAATAGTGCCCACTTTCATAGTGTGTCCAAATATATCTTCTTTTAGCAATATCGTCATGAAATTTTTTATATTTTTTTTTATAAGTAAAAGTTTATTGAAGTAAAACAGGGTTCTACCCAAGTATACAAGGTGTATACTGCAAGTACAATTTCCTCATGAGCTTCTAGTCTTCTACCATACTTTGATGCAATGCAGATACAAACTTAATGGTGGATCATGTGAACGTTGGGAAACTTCAATGAAGAGTTGAACATAAGCATAAAAAATAATCTTACATAATGTTTTTGGGATGATGTTGCATGACAGACCATTGTAGATAAAACCTTTTGAAATATATAAGAGCTGTTGCCTGCAAATGAACCAATTCAAGAAACTTGACTAAGATACCCAACTTTACCATTTATTTATCATTTTATATCATTGAAAAGGAACAACATACCTGAATTTTATGAGGAAAGTGGAAGTTATTACAAACTTCTTGAAGTTTATTCTCGTAGAACACTCGCATATATCGCTCTTCTTCAATAGTAAGTGGTTTCGGACGAGAATGCTTATCAGCTAACATGAAAAGAATGAACCCATTAGAACAAAAATAATTAGACCTCTAGCACAGAAAAGAACACGTTGACAAACTCATCCAATCCAGTAAGAGAATGCTACAAAAAATTCAACTCTTGGAAATGTGTTTACCATTATCTTTTGAGTTAATTTGAGGTTCAGGGTACGACAACGTCCCATCCACATCTACTTCCATCAATGTTGCTCCATACTTCACAACAAATCATTAGTTAATCAGCCCCAACAGGGTAATTAATCTTAACACAACTGCATTATGAGCTATATTACTAGGACTAAAAAACAAATAAATAAATGAACAAATAACAATTTTGCACCATACCTTCTCTAGTGTCTGTATTGCTCTTTGACGAGCAGCATTGTATTTATCATCCTATATCAGAGACCAGTAAAAAAATAAAAATAAAAAACCTCTTTTTATTATAATACATAAACAAATGTAGTAAACAATTACAAAACTGAATTAAGTAAAAAACTAACAAATATATTTAGCTTCACTACCACAAACAAAAAACATACACAAAGTTCTATTAATTGAGGAAATAATTTAGATTTTCTCACTCAAGCCAAGCTTAGAAAAAACTATTAAGCTTAATGAAACTGGGTTTTTTTAAAGCATACTTATGCTGATCTTTTGCTTTTAATTACTCATTCTTTGATTTTCCTTTCCTACATTTTCTAAGTAACCAAACGGAAAACGAAGCTTAAATAAATAACTTGTTTTTCCAACTCAAACCAAGCTTAAAACAGAACTATTAAGCTTAATCAAAGTGGGTTTTTTTTTTTTTTTTTTTTTTTTAATAACATAGTTATGAATGGAAAAAAAAAAAAAAATGATCTTTTGCTATTAATTACTCATTCTTTGATTTTCTTTTCCTGCATTTTCTAAGTAACCAAACGGAAAAACGAAGCTTAAAGAAATAATTTGTTTTCCCCACTCAAACCAAGCTTAAAACAGAATTATTCAGCTTAATCAAACTGGGGTTTTTTTTAAACATCAATGAAAGCAATTGCTTTCAATTACTCCTTTCTTTGGTTTTCTTTCCCTACATTTTCTCGGGAACCAAACGGAAAACGAAGCTTAAAGAAATAATTTGTTTTTCCTACTCAAACCAAGCTTAAAACAGAACCATTAAGCTTAATCAAACTGGGTTTTTTATATTTATATTTATGATAGTAAAAATTAGTTCTTTTGCAATCAAATGTTACTGTTTTCTTTTTTTCCTACGTTTTCTCAAGAACCAAACGGAAAACTAGTGCAAAGAAGGGGAAGGGGCTTACCAGCTCTTGAGTAGTGAAGATCCAATTGGCTCGGTGAGTCGAGGTCTGGAAATCGGCCATGGCGACTCGGAAACCCTAACTCAGTTGCTCTAAGTAAATTAATTAATTTTACAATTTTTATTTATGGGATTTTGTAATAAAGTGAATTGATTAGCAGAGAGAATTTTTTTGGGGTTCTGACTTGCGAGCGAGTGAAAGAAGGAAAGGAAACAGAGAGAGACCAAGTTTGTCAGAATGTTTGGGTTTTTAGGGGTTTGGGTTTTGGAAAATTATTGGATTTTACTTTTTATAAAGCATGGAAAATTATTGAATGTTTGAGTTTTTTCTTTCTTATTTCCTTTTTCCAGAAAAAAAAAAAAAAAAAAAAAAAAAAAAAAAAAAAAAAAAAAAAAAAAGAGAGTAATTTTTATTATTAAAAGTCATAATATTATTATTAATAGATAAATATTTCAATATATATAAATATTATTAAACAAATTTCAAATTAAAGAATTTATAGAAAAATAACTTACCTAATTTGTTTGAATCAATTTGGAGAATACAAAATTAATTGAATCAAAATTTGTTAGTGTTAAGTTGCCAATCTAAAATTACATAAAGTAATAATCAAGATAACTTTATATAATTTAACATTATTTGTAACTCAAAAACCAAATATACGATAAATGATGATGTGAATTGGGAAAAAATGTGACTTATTCCTCTTACACGGGAATATGTAGCCCTTAAGCCTTAAGAGCATTCACATCAGTAGATGGAAACTCATGTATAATAGAAAAAACTACCATTTTTACATATTTTGTCTCAAAATTGCTCCACATCAGTGCTTCCAAAGTCTGGTATAATCATCTATATTTATCCATGAGCTACAGTAACCGTGTATATATACACAATTACTGTAGCTCATGTATTTATTATTTTATTAATATAAATTCGCACCAATTTTTCTCTCTCTTCTCTCCGTGCACAACTACCTCACCTCCTCATCTTCTTCTTCTCATCAGATGCACACAAACACAAACACAGCCACACACAAAGAACACAGACAAACCCACACACAAAGAACACAGACAAACTCACGCTACAGTTGCTTGATTGGTGCTTGACCGAGAGGGAGTGGGTCTTGCTGGAGATCAGTGCTTGTTGGAGATTGGGTTTTGTTGGAGATCGGGTATAGAGTTGGGTTTTGTTTGAGAAGTGAAGCTATTCGATCGGTGATTGTCTAACCGGTATAGAGATGGAGATAAAGAGAGAGATGACCGATCGGTGCTTGCTGGAGATTTGATCAATCAGTGCTTGAGGAGTGAAGCTGATCGGTGCTTGCTGGGTGTCCGATCGGTGCTTGCTGGGTCTTGTTGTTTGAGAAGCTTCAGTGAAGCTGTGGAGAGATGGAGATAAAGAGAGAGATGAGTAGAGAGAGATAGCAACAGATCAGAAAAATGGGTAGAGAGAGTGAGATAGAGAGAGAGAACGTGTATGTATAGGAAGTTGAGAGAAATAATAAAAAAATTGGAAAGAATGAATATTTTATTATAGAATCTTGTAAAATAAATAAATTGATGTGGATGTTTTATAAAAGTGAATGTGTAAAATAGAAAAAGTAGGTTTTTAGTGTAAAAATAGATGTGTAAAATACACATACTGATGTGAATGCTCTAAGAGGTGGATTACAAGATCCAAAGGATTAAAATACCTCAAAAGTAAAATAGGATAAGAAAAAACTAAATCTTAACTAAGTTTCACATCACTTAAGTAAGAGATTTTAAGAAATTCAAAAAAAAAAAAAAAAAACATATAAAAAAAAGGTATAAAAAAAGGTAAGAAATTGTGTCACCATTATATCAAATCAACAAAGAATCAATATCATTATATCTGTATAAAATTCGTAACTTTCTTTCAATTGCAACCCACTTAAAATTAAAGGGTTTATTGAGCCAACTATGAGAGTTTTGGTAAAAGAAAATTAGGCATCTTGCAATTTCATAAACCTATAGATAAGTAAAGTCTCGTCTATCATAAGTTGAAATATCATCGTATTTATATTCTACATATAAAAAATATATTACATAAATTAGTTTTTTTAACTCTCCAGTAGGAACAAAATTTATATCCAAGTGTTTATATTGTAAACGGAAATAAATTAAAAAAGAATGTAAAACTGTTCTTTAAACCTCCAATAATAGCGAACCACATCATTACTTTTCATGCTTCATAATACTCTCGCCTACATATAAACATTCCTCCAAAAAGTTACGTTTACCATTAAATATTCTTCACATGTAGAAGAAATGAGTTTGGACAATTATGAGTTATATCTTGTGTGTTTATAGATTTTAATTTAAGTTACACTTTGTAGGAAGTTTAAGTAATATTACACTACTCAAATTTTTTTATTTAATACGAATTTCAATAAATCTATTATTGGATTACATCTTTTTCTTTTACTATACATGCTTGCAAAATTTTAAATTGATCAGAGATCAATAATTATGTTTTTTAACAATTATTTAAATTTCAAGATTTTAAAATTATGCATAAAATATGAGTTTTTAGATTAAATAGTAAATAACATTAATGTGATACAAAATTTGACATGTATGTCAAGAACATAAAGAATATATATATATATATATATATTTTATGGGAAACATAAAGAACATTTAATTGAACGGTAGGATTTTAAAATTTTATTCCAATAAAAATTATAAAGTGATGTAATATTGCTTAAAGATGAGAGAGAGAGAGAGAGAGAGAGAGAGAGAGTAGTACCAAGAACAAGAACAAAACAATAACTTGTAAGGGCTTAGCAAACTCCACAGGGAAAGCCCAATAAGACATAAAACATTATTATCAGAATGGCCTTGCTAGAAGATAAGCTACTTTGTTGTTAACTTGTTATCTTCCTATGACCCGCTTAATAAAAACAAGCTTCACATTAGGATTTCAGCAAACTTAGCTTTGAATTCTAGGCACACCCAGATAATAGCAATTTGAAATGAAAATTTGGAGCCTCCAAGAATATACTTATTAGAAAATCAAAAATGAAACAGACATCCCTATGTTCAATATTATGATTGATTGTTAGTGAGAATATTTTAATCTCTATCTAAGGAGCATAGTTACTAGAAGGTCAGAGTGTAGATCCAGTTACGGCCACAATAAAACCATGAATGCTGTCACTTTGAATCACTTCATCTCCAGAATTGTTTATCCAAATTCTAGCAAATTAAAACACTCTATATGCTAATTGCTAGGTTTTTTTTTTTTTTTTTTTAAAGCATTAGAAAGATTCTTTCTTTTTTCAGTCCTTTTTAACAACTAAAGATGTTAGGTTTTAGTTGGCGAATTCCATGTATGAAAAACGTATACACATTTTTCTTTTTTTCTTTTGTGAAATTATTAGACAATTAGACAATTAGTTGGCAACAAACTTCGAATTATTAGACAATTAAAGATAAAAATAAAATTTGGTTACAAACTTAGTTATAACTTAAGGTTACAACTTCATTAAATATCTTTTTCTTAAATGTGAATTTTGACAAATCTATTATTGGATTATATTATCTTTGTATATCCTTCATGCTTATAAAATTTTCAAGAGATCAAGGATCAATAGCTCAATCAATTATTTAAATTGCAAGTTTTTGTAGTCTAAATTTTTTATAAAATAGGTTTATAGATCATATAGTAAATAATATCTGATTTGCGCAAAATTTGACATGTTTAATAAGAGCGTAAAGAGCATGTAGAGTAACAGTTAGATTTTCAAAATATGTAGCAATGTTAATTTTTTTTTTTTTTTTTTAAATGAAGAGTAACTCTAGGCTACAACTAAGAGGTGTAACTTTATGTAAAGCTTGTCTAGGACTAACCCTGGACCCTGTTACTCCTATACATACCCTACTAAAGTAGAATCTAGATAGCTTAAAAGAGTAGGAAGGAATGGATGAATTAATGTGCAATGAAAAAGAAAAGAAAGGAATCAAAAGATCTCTTTCTTTTCTTAGATGTTAAATGTAAAGAGAACGAATATTAGGAAAGAAAAAAACATTATGGAATTTCATTATCATTATATATACCTTATGTATTCTTTACTTTTTATTTGTGATCAATCTAGTAAGGAAAAAATCTATTTTGACTTTTTTTTTAAAGGGCAAAACGTGGCTACATAATGGCTACAATTCTCACTAAAAAAATTAACATGATTACATATTTTGAAAATCTAATTATTGAATTGCTTGTTCTTTATTATTGATCATTGATCTTTTGAAAATTTTGCAAGTATAAAAGATATAAGAAAAAAAAAATGTAAATTAATGGTGGATTTGGCAAAATTCACATCCAAAATGTGTAAATGTATGCTCCTTTCTTCTACGATTAAGCAATTTTGGTTGGGATTAGGTATGTTGATTCATTAATTTACTGGTAAGCCACCAACAATTTTGACATTTTTCTCACTTGCAAAGAGTTTTTCTCTTTTGGTGGAAGATCAAGTTAACTTTAGCTGCAGTGGTGGTGACTGAACAGGTCTTAGTGGCTGCAATTATGTAATAGTGGAAGTGTTGGTTTGGACAAGCAAGCAAAAAGAAAGATAATGTAAATGGCAGTAAGAATTCTGGACATGGATCAAAAAAAAGATTAAATAAAAGAGAATATATAAGTCTAATTTGGCAAGCAAATCATAAATACCTTACCTTATTTCTCTTGTTCCACATGAGTCATTCAACTCGAAAGTGGCAAGCAAGCATAAATGCTTTGCTTTGCCTACTTCTCTTTTTTTTTTTTTTTGGCTCAATGGCATAATAATGATCTATATATAGTAGAAGTTCTAAATGAATTCTACATGAATTTGGCTTTCACAAAACTAAAATCGAGGCTAACGTGGAACCTTTCTTAGGGTGTTTTGAAGCCAAAATTATATCTTCCTTTTGTAAGTATTGATAATTGCTTTTACAAATTTGTTCATATATGTGTGTGTGTGTGTTTCTATTGTTATTCATAAATGATAGAGTGCTTTGCTTGCTTAAAATTTGTCATATAATGTGGTAACATTTCATTGCAATTGAAATTGACACTATATTTGTGTGAGAGATATGACTACCTGATGGTTTGGTTTATGTTACATTTAATGTATCGTTGATAAAATGAATGTGACTTAAGTAACTATTTTTTTTTTTTTTTTGAGAAAGAAGTAAGTATTTTCTTGAATCCAAGTTTTATTTAATATCTATTATAGGTTAATCACAAGCTATATTTCAAAATAACCAGTTGTAATTTACTATTAAATCTATAAGATTACATGCCAAAAAAATAATAATAAAGACTAGTAAGTTTTAAATGCCTAATTACCTTTATAGTTGAAAAAAAAATAACCTTATCAAGATGATTGTAGAAAAGAAACTTATTCCACAGTGAATTTAGCATACTATTGTTATAAATAAAAGTTTTGAGGAATATAATTTTTGTAAAAATTACCCAAAGTCTAACTTGAATCCATTCCTTATAAAATCTTCATTTTGTCTCATATTGATAGTAAGATAATTTACCTTCCTTCGTGAAAGTTAACAACTCATTTTTTTTTCCCTCTTTTTATTATATGTGGGGAAGAGAGTTTTTTAAACTAAATTTTCTTCATCAAGAACATCCGGTAGTGTCATTGGGTTTTAAAATTATTGTCAAAATATTAAAAGACATAAAGATTAAGGGAGTGATAAATTGAGCAACCAAAAAAAAAAAAAAGATTAAGAGAATGATCTAATGGAAAAAAGGCATAGCTTTGTTCAAGTAGAAACTATACAATTACAAATAAGAAATTACCTTGTTGCATTTCTAATGGTAAAATTGACATAATATTTATATTTAACGTTTCAGGTGCATTGCTGTTAATATATAAAAAAGTTTTTTTTTTTTTTTTTAAATGTTAAGTTTTTCACTTTTAACATTCCCCCACACCAGTTTTTACATTGTAAAATTGAAAATACCCACCCGGCCCAACCCGTGACTTCTAAATTTTAAGTTTTAAACAATCAGGTCCAAATTTCTTTAATTTCATTCTAAAACTAACGGTATGAACCCAAACCAAAAGCTTTGAATCTTTATTTAGCGAAAAAAAAAAAGGAAGCTTTGAATCTCTAAAGAAAATGGTGTTTGTTAGATAGATTCTGACGCATCACTATCACTGCCTGCCTCTTTCTCTCTCTCTGTTTCTTTTCGTCTATTAATGTGAATCTCATCCATCTGACTATGTACATTTCGAATCACCCACCACCCTTTGTGTCTCATCTGATGCCCTTTTCTTTCTTTTGCTCTTAACTAATTTGATGATTATGGCTGTGATTGTTACTGTGACTGTGCATGTCATAGAACAAGAAGATGGAGCAGTCGCAGCAGTTTCTACATTTTTGCACTTGAAATTGATGCTAAATGGTTTAGTTTATGTTACATTTAATGCATCTTTGATAAAATGAATATCACTTAAATAACTATTTTCTTGAATCCAATTTTTATGTAATATCTATTATAAGTTAATCACAAACAATAGTTCAACCCAAATTTCTTAATTTCATTCTAAAAATCCAATTTTTGCACTTACTTTTATTAGACCCAAGTTATTAAAATCCTATAATCACATCAATATCTCTCGCAACTAAACTCCACATCAGTCATTTTACATCAAAATTGAGAATGCTGTCGTTAGATTTGAAACCAATTCTCATGCATTGCACCCCTCTTTCTGTCTATTTCTTTTCTAATGTGATCCATCTACATTTGGATTTACCCAACCCTTTGTGTCTGATGCCATTTTCTTTTTGTAGTTATAGATAAATGTTACAGAAACTTAACTTGTACAAACTCAAAATTGAGGCCAATTGGAAGCTTTTTTTAGGTGTGTTTTGAAGCCAAATTGTATTATTCTTACTGTAAATATATACTTTCACAAATTTGTTCACATATATATATATATATATATATATATATGTATGTGTGTGTGTGCGCGCGTGCGTTTTATTGTTATTTATCAACTATAGATTACTTTGCTTGCTTAAAATTTTTCATATAAACATAAATGTTGTAAATTTTGGGTTGTGTTTGGTTCGATCGAAATTGATTTCATGAGAACATTTTCCTCATTTATGGGTACTTGGGTTGACTAAAAGGTTGGTCAACTATAATTTTTTTTTTTTTCACTTGACCATAAGATAAGAGCATTTATGGCGAAAATTAGTTTATACTTTTATTTTTCATAAACCATTTTTCACGTCACCCAAACTCATCAATTGAACTTCCACCCCCCACCCCCACTAAAATTCTCGGTCTTTGGTGGCCAGCCACTATCGCTAATCGCTGGTCCTTGATTACAGTTTTTTTTTTTTTTAATCTAAAATTTTACTTTTTTTTATTATATATGTGCTTGGGAGATGAGAATGTGTTAAAGTAGTAGAAAATATGTTTTTCATAACATTTATACAACTAAACACTTACAAATATTTTCCGGAGTATTTTTAGGAATGCAACCAAACACTTGGAAATAATTTTTTTTTTTTCGGAAATATTTTCACATGAAAATATTTTATTGGACTTGAATTGACTCTATAGTTTTGTGAGATATATTATTGTTAAATTATGAGATAATAAAAGGTATATCATGTTTTTTTGGTTGGATGATGAAAGGTATATCTCTTAATTGTTTTTATTTTTATTTTTTTTATAAGTCATTATTTTCTTGATTCTGAGTTTTTTTTTTTATTTGATATTTATTATAGGTTAATCACATGTAAAATTTTAAAATAATTAATTTTCATTTACTATTAAATCTATAAAATTAGTTGTTTATTGTGTTGAAGAATACCAAAAAAAAAAAAGCAAAATTTTTTTTTTCAAAGATTTGTGAGATTTTGATGCCCAATTACCATAATATTTGAAAGAAAGAATAGATCACACTAATATTTGGTAAGGAAGGTAATTGTAGGAAATAAAATTATTCCAATAGTGGATTTAGCAAATTTTTTTTTTTAAGAACCTAATCCATATTAAATTTTGTCCCATAAAGATAGTTTACATTCTTTTTTGAACTAAGCTACAAAATCTTGTCAAAATATTATAAAGATTATGAGAGTGGTAGAATGAGCATTAAAAAAAAAAAATTAAAGAGAGTGATTGGATGAAAGAAAGAGACACACAAAAAAAAAGCCGTTATTCTTATTATTTATCCAAAGAAATAATATTTTCCTAGTCAAGTAAAAAAATCACGTTTTAATTATAATGAAATCAATTTATAGAATTCCTAATCCTATGTGTATGTCAATAGTTTGTAGGTTATTAAAATTGTGTTCCACTTTTAACATTGCAAAATTGAAAAGACCCACCCAACAAAAATACCCACCGGGGCCAAACCCATGCCCCATGCCTTTTAAAATAATCTGGTCTGACTAGAACTACTCTTCATGCCCAAATCCCTCTGTATATACGCTCTGTAAGAAACGGTATGAACCCAAACCAAAAGCTTAGAATCAGTCAGTTTTTGTTATTAAAATCCAAACTCGAAAATGGGTGATTTTACATGGAAATTTAAAGAAAGAAAATGGTGTGTTGTTAGATAGATTCGAAACCAATTCTGACGCATCACTATTTTGATGATTATGTCATACAACAAGAAGATGGAGCAGCCGCAGCAGGAGGAGGAGCTTCTACATTTTTGCGATTCAAACCATCCCTTGGTCTTCTATCCAGACTCAAGACTTGGAGTTACTTGTTGCGGGTGCCAAGAATCAGTTTATGGTCCTTGCTACTATTGTAGAGAATGCAAACCCGTAGGGGGACATTACCAGTACAGGCATCATAAATCATGTGCGGAAGTACCGCTTGGGTTGCACCATCCCTTGCACCCAATCCATCCTCTCATTCTCTTTGATGAAAAGACACATTATCCTGAAGAAAAACACAAAGAAAAGACCAAATGCCAAGTCTGCAATGAATCTCGCCGACAATACACTTATCGCTGTTACCGCTGCGACTTCAACCTTCACGCCACATGTGCTTCTTTACCGCCCACCATCCAATCTTCTCAAGTCCACCACCACCCATTAACCCCCTTTTGGAAGTGGATGTCCTTCACTTGTGACCTTTGTGCCAAAGAACTCAAGGGTATACCTAATTTGTGTGCCCTATGTAGTTATTGCGTTCATAATACTTGTGCTTCTTTGCCACGCACGCTCAAAGTTGAATATCACAGGCACCCCCTCCACCTCACCCATTCTTCTCTTGAAGTTGAACTCCATCAATCCGACTCCCGATTTTGTCAGCGCTGTGCTCAAAAAGTGAATACAAACTCTGGGTTTTACTATTGCTCCAAATGTGATTTCATTGCCCACCTCGATTGTGCTGCGGACTACAGATATAGGGAGAACGTAAATTTGCTGGAACTTAAAGAGGAGGAGAATGAAGATCCAGAGCTCGATCAATCTGTTGACTCAGCAGCTTACGAAGTCAAAAATATCAAAGTGGGGGAGGACGGAACTAAAATAGCCACAGAAATCCAACATTTTAGTCATAAGCATGAGTTAAAGCTTTCGGATGATGAGGTTTTGAATAATGAAAAATGCAACGGGTGCGTACAAGCTGTTTTCCCTCCTTTTTATAGTTGTGTAAATTGTGGCTTCTTTTTGCATGAATCTTGTGCTAATTTACCTAGAAAAAAACGACATCCACTTCATCAACACTTACTCACCCTCTCCCCAAAGCCACAGCGACGTTTAAATTATAGTTGGAATAGATTTAACTGTGGAGCTTGTAGGCGTGAAGGCAGTGGATTCAACTATACGTGTGAGACATGCACGTATAGAGGTTTTAGTCTCGATGTTTCATGTAGTTTAATCTTAGGCATCCTTACCCACCCTGGTCATGAGCATCAACTTCTTCTCTCAAGCATAGAATCTAAACATAATTGCAGTTGTTGTGATTCTAAAATTTCCCCAATATTCCGTTGTACCACTTGCAAATTTGCTTTGGACTTTAAATGTGCTACACTACCACAAACCGCAAGGGACAAACAACATGATCATCCTTTCACCCTCCGTTATACTGCTGAAGATGACTCCGGTGAATATTATTGTGATATTTGTGAAAAAGAACGCAACCTAAAGCATTGGTTCTATTATTGTGCAAATTGCAATTATCCTGCACATACCAAATGTATTCTGGGGGAAAATCCAAATGTCAAGTAACACATATGATGGTCACCTATTTGGAGGTGTTAACACATTTAATTGTCACTCACACACCCTTTCATTGAGGAAATTATAGACTACCCTCAATGTAATAGATGTAATAGTTCTTGCAAAGAGTTGATCTATCAATGTGCCCAATGTAATTTCAACATGCACTATTATTGTTCTATTGCTATTCATAGAAAAAACAAATGTTGTTTTAATTTTTATTCTATACTATACTTAGTTCATGAAATTTTCTCACATTGCTTAAAAGGGCGTGTTATGTGTAATATAACTAGTTCCACCATCCTACAAAAGTTACCATAGCTTTTGAGTGGAATTAGTGGTGTGCAGTAGTTAATTTTAATGCTGTTTTTGGGCATCATGGTTCAAATAGGACATAAATGGCCAAAACAATTAACATGTCATCACGTTTATCAAATTTATATTTCAATTCTACAAACAAGTGAAACAACTTACTAAATTCTTCATTGAACCTACCTACAATCTTGATGCTGCCAAAAACCTTGAGGTGAGTTTTTTCTCTATTTGTTTTAGTATGTTTGGGTATCTTGAACAAAATTAAACTGGTTGTTGGTGTGTATGTATGTCTAGGTGTTGGGATATTGGTGAATTGCCGATGATGTGACCATTTTGGAGCTATGGCTGGTGTTTGGGGTGTATCTCACCTTTTTTGACAAAATGTCTTAGAAACCTCAAGTGTTAAATTGTATCAGCCACATACTATACAAGTAGCTTAGGCTCATAAGTTTAAAAGTGCAGCATTTTTTTGGTAAATCTGCTTGGTATTTTGTTGCAACCATAATTAACAGTTATTCCTAAATACAAATTCGCTGAAGGTATATGGAATTTCCTAGAAGTAATTGTTAGTAAAATGTGAAGCTAGACTTTTCTTCTAAAAGATGTCTACTATTTTGCTTAAATAATACCTAATACGCCAAAAATATCAAGTTTGCTGCATTCCAAGTATTGGGAAATCGTCTTACATAGAGGGGAAAGTTGTGACCTTCAAAATAGTCTATGAGGGCAACTATGCAGTCTTAAAGAAGATAAGAATCCACAAAAGCAGGTAGCCAAACCAAAAAAGGTTGGTTTTCCTCTGATATTTTAATCAATAAAGTCGTTTTTTTTTTTTTTTTTTTTACTTCTCTTATGTACTGTTAATGTTCTTTTGGCAGTGGACCCACTGAAGCATTGGAGATATAATGTCACCATTTAGGTAGAATTTGCTCTTTCACTCATCTGTTGACTTGAGTAATATTGTAAGAGTTTCAATCATTTATATCCTTTGAACAACTATACTTTCAGAATATGGGATATATGTCTGCAAGAGTGGGATTTATTATAGTCATGTCTTTTGTGAAAATATTCTACTTAATGTCAGACATTCATTGAGGAATTAATAGTATGTACTATTTATTCATTTGAATTGCATAAATTTCTTTAATTTGAATGGGGGAAAAGGTTGTGAACAATTCTATAATGGTGAAATTTCTGTATAACCTTTGATAGTTTGTTACATATGTAACTCAGCATTTCTTTTTATTGTTGCAAATGATGAATTGCATACATTAGTGTAATCTTTTAGTTTTCCACTTTCTGACTGATTAGTAAGCTTTGAAGATGTCAAAGCTAATTAAAATTGAAATAGTAGAGCATCAACTCAAGAATTTATTTTATAACCCTGTGTATGGATAGCAGTGATTGGTTATGCGTATTTCTGGCGAAGATGTTGGCACTTACAAGAAGGGTGGGTTTATCTTTGTCTCAAGTATGTCTACTTGGCAGAGTCCTTCAAGTTTCAATGCTATAATAGCATGGATAATTTAAGGTCAGCTTTGTGAAGAGAGTGATGAAGATAGGTTGGATTTTGATTGAAACCTCAAAGATGGAGGAATTGCACACATGTCCTTTTCAATGCTCCGCTAGTGAGACACAGGAAGTTGTAGTTGGCTGAGTGCATTCCTACAATCAGCTTTTTAATCATGTACTTACCCACAATCCTAATCACCAAAGGCAAACCACATAATTTCCTTGGAAGAATAGTAGTATTCCATATTCAAACTATATCTCTACACTTTGCACAAATGAGTTTAAGGCATCTTCATTGGTCATCATTTGCCTACACGCTTCCAAAGATTATATATTGTTTGTAAGATTTCACAGCTAGGACATTGCTTTGCATGGGCAGAACCTGCAAGAACCCACAATGTCAGAGAATAAACTGAATTTAATGGTTCTTGGATGCCGGTAGAAACCAAGGGCTTTGTAAAAAATAATGACAGCCTAAAACCAGAGACTCGGCTTAAGAATGGAGACTCAACTGAAGTTCGTCAAGTGTAAAAGAGAAGGCCTGCAAATGGAGAATTATTTTGAAAATGAAAGTAGTGAGGCCTGTTAAATATCAAAGATGAAGTTCTTGAGCTTAGTAGTATTGATTAGCTTAGTTTTAATTAAAATTTTCAAATTAAATGAAGTGGGTATATATTTGTTATTATTAAGCACTTTTGAATGCAATACTATAGTTGAAACTTTGTGCTATTGGCTAATGTTAGGAAAAGAATGCTATTTGCACACTTTGTTGTACTCCTGTTTTCACATTTGACCTTTCAGCCTTCATATCATATTAAAACAGAGATCACATTTCCATGAAATTCAAATATGCTCTCATTTTTCCTGTATTTCTTGTGTAAGCTCATTTCGTAATACTTTGTTATTTAGTCTATGTCATAACCAAGTACACATGCGATAAGATGCTACGCTTATTTATGTGGGACCCTCTCTTCCTCCCTTTTGTTTTCTTTCCAATTACTTGTATTTAATTGAACATCTTCACGTAATGACTTCCTATGCCATGTCATCTTGTTGGTCACTACTCTAGACATTAGTAGGTGCAGACTTATCATTAGACCTGGCAAATCTAATTTTTGGACTGAGTGTTGGTATGATCTGAATTTGATCCTTTATTATATTTTTGCACCCTTATTTATAGTCTTTGAGAGATGAAGTGAGGTTAAGGAACCAATTGGCATTCATTTGGCGCACAAGCTAAAGTGTATGATTATACCAAAAGGTTACATTTGCTTGTACCAAAGTTACCAAGCTTTAGGGCGTGGTTTTTGAGTGATACATTTGTACAATTTTTGAATTTCATTCTACATCATTATTATAATTTCCTTTTGGTCATATTTGAATCAATTTTTCCTCTTTTTGGGTTACACTCTCTTCCTTTTTCTTGAATGTGCAGATGCAGGTAGTCTTTTATTCTCTTGTGGGTTTCAATAATAATATTTTAATATATTGGATGGAAATTTAGCGAAGCAATGCTTTCAACATCTTATTCTCAAGTACCTTCATTCTTACACTCTTATATTCTTTAGCAAATCATATTTTCTTTTATTATTTATTTTTTTTATGTTTTGGAAGTTTTTCACTTACTGGAGTTATATCTCTACACTGTGTTTTGTTTGTTCATTTTCTTGCTTATAGAGCTAGAGTGTGAACTAGAAATTGATGGTTGGGTGGTTTTGAGAATTTTGATGGATCACTTAAATGGCCACATGCACTTGAATTTTATTTCCTTTTATTTTTTGCTGAGATAACTAAGGAAAATGTTTGGTTTTCGATGTTCATGTATTGGTTTTTCATTATACAACAGACTCATGTCAACTAATTGTTGGATTAGGAGGATGTTGCTTTCATGGATAATAGATGATTATGAGACTAGGTTAAATCAAGGAATTGCTTCAAGGATTATTACTGTTGATGTGTAGTTTATCAATTGAAAAGATTTGTATGTTTTATTTTTTTTCTTTTCTATTTTCCTGCATCTTCTCAGCTAGCAAAAGCATTTAGAAATTAGTGGTGTAATAGATTACAACTAATTCATGGGAATATATCGTGTTTTCTATTATTTCTGTTTGTGTCTAGAGACATTGTTGGTCGTGTGGTTTTACAGTTCATACCAATGCTGCTCTTCATTAGATACCTCAAGTGATTACAAATTTTTTTGGCTTGATTTATATTTGAATTGATGTGATTTTTGCTGGACTTTAAGTTAATGTGATACTAACCTCATCCCATCTATATTGGATATTGTTTCTGCTGGGACTTCTTACTTGCTTTAAATTCAAAGGCTGATCATCATCCCAAGCTTGAATGAGGTTGCTTCTGTTAATATCTATCAAAAAGTTAACTAAGTCTATGTCCAAACCGTTTGGATTTATACCTCCAAATATAAAATATCAAAAGATATTTTTGCTGTCACAAATTATGATGTTGAGGATGGAATAGCCAATTGTCACACACTGACTAGATTCCAGAAGAAGGAAAGAGATATTTACTTTGAACAGTATTTAAATGATAGGGGGTCCCACAAGCCTAGATCCCCAACAGAGATATTTGATATGGGTTTGGTGGTGAGAGCCTAGGTTGCCAATCCTAAAACTTGTGTCAGAGAATATATAGATCATTATTTCTCAAGTTAGGCTGTGGTTGTATTGGCTGCATGAGGAATGTAGGTGCTTTGGATGCGAATTAAATCATACAGAGACGCACTGAAAGCAGGAAGAGTTTCGACGTGCATTGGGAACATCATTTATTATAGCTGTTTGACCCTTTGAAAATATTTTTTTGATAGGTACCATATAAAAGAGCTCGTGATATTGTCAAGTGGATAAGAGTAAGACTCCAGATACACAAGCTACCAAATTCTTTAGCTTCATATGTTATAGCTGCATCTCTCTTTCTCTGGGTATAACGAGGTACATTCTCTTAGAAACCCTCTGTTTTCAATTATTATATATGCCTCCATGCCTATTAAGCGGGATTGAGTTTCATGATTTGTGTTATTAGATCATGATATTTTGAGATTTATGTTCCTGGATCATGCTATTTTAATATTTTTGGTCTTAGTCCTACTGATTTGCTTCTATTTAATTAAGTATTGTTTGGGGTGAATCTTGGTTCATATTTCAACTTCAAAACCCATAGATTCATGTCTCAAAAAATTATTATTTTTGTTTAATCTTTAAGGGAAGTAATTATCATAAATTTATTTCATAAAACCTAAAATATGACTCTTGGCTGATGTACTTAACAAACCCCCCCCCCCCCCTTCCCCCTGTTAAAAATAGAAGAGTCCATAGGCTGATTGGATTGTGAAATAATTCATCAATTGTAGTTTATATGATTATACAATGAAACCAAGCTCCGATATCTATAATGCTTGGTTTATCAAAAAAAAGAAAAAAAAAGAAAAGAAAAAAAGAGAACTATAATGCTTGAAAATTCTATGAAATTCAATCCACAAGGTCTTCAACTCTTCATGGGAACTATAATTCTTGTAATTCATTTTTTACACAATGGCAGGGTGCAACCAGTTTCAAAATATAAATTGTGGATGACCCTTGATCTCTAAGCAAAGATTGATCTATGACCTTCAGTATTTTGAATTCAGCTAGGGATTAGATTTTTAGATTATTATCAGCTGAGAGGTTTGTGGTATATGAACTGTATTTCTAGAAGCTATATAAAACGGCTACAGTTGGTTTTTTTTAATTAGATGTTTGATGAATGATATTTGATATTTATAAGGAGTTTCCAAGCTGTTGGGGTGCTGATTCCTAACAACTTAGGTGTTGATTCCTTAGTTTTTATACTTAGGCTTAGGCTTTACACCAAGCTTTGCTTGATGCAGGACAATGTCAAAGAGGAAGTACCTAGTCCTCCTAAGATTAGAATAGGGTTAGCTAGACTTGTGTATAAATACCCACCAATGAACAGCTTTATGTTGCCAATATCAATTCCGTTTTCTTTCTTGTAACATGTCATTGTAAAAATGTTCTAAACTTCTCAATACACATCGTGACTTTGTTAAAATGATTGAAACACGATTTTCCAAAGTACCAAAAATTTTCATTTTGACAAAGCCTATAAATCTCGTCAACATGATTTTCCTCAGTGTTTTAAAACATTATAGTACAATTTCTCATACATCTTATCCTGATACATAATAATAGAATGCTCAAAATTAATTAGAATTTCATCTCATTTAAGACACTATTAAAGCTCTTACCATCTATTCCTCAACTCCGGCCTCTCTCTATGGCAAAGCCAACGTCTTAATGGTTTATGATATTAATATATGCCTATCAACCTTACCTTTGCTTCATGGTCGCAAACCTCATGAGCGCTTCTTTATCACACACCTCTTAACTACATTCACTTTAAGATTTTAGGATGTGCTTGCTTTGTTTACCTTCTACCTATAAATGCACTAAACATCAGCCGCATTGTGTTGTTTTCTTGACCACAGAATTGAACAAAAGAATTGGAAATGTTACCTTCAATCTACTCCGCAAGTTTGACTCAATGCACTATTGAATGCTAGAAGGCCTGACTTATAGCTAAAGAGTTCACTCAAAGTATGGTTTACTATGATGAGCATTTGCTCCAGTAGCCTGCCTTTCCTTTGTTCTCACTCTCATTGAGGTTTTTGCCTCTGCCAATGATCTGTCAGTCCAGCCCAAGCCCCAACGAAGAAGATGGTGAGAATTAATAATCAACCAATTAGACCTGAAGCACAATTGATATTGCAAAACAAAACACACACGGTGATTTTAAACAAATTAAAAAATAGGAGGTCCAAATGGGTCCTAAATCTTTAAAATGACATAGAGGCACTTGCTAAAATCCAACTCAAGACTCCATGCTTTCCCAAAAATCAAGAATAATTTCTTTGGTTTGGTCATGTCACAAATTTGATCTCTTTACATCTTTTGATTTTTTTTTTTTTTTTTTTGGTCTGGCTCTCAAACAGGTACAATACACAGGTCTATTAGGTGAAGGAATTGAGGAGAAACTCCAAGGAAACTGCCGAGTCATTGGGATGAAATTTCTCAGTTTCCTGATTGATCTTTGTAATTTTTAGAAACTCCAAGGAAACTCCAAGAATAATTTTTTTTTTTTTTTTTAGAAAGAAGTAAGTATTTTCTTGAATCCAAGTTTTATTTAATATCTATTATAGGTTAATCACAAGCAATATTTCAAAATAACCAGTTGTAATTTACTATTAAATCTATAAGATTACACGCCAAAAAAATAATAATAAAGACTAGTAAGTTTTAAATGCCTAATTACCTTTATAGTTGAAAAAAAATAACCTTATCAAGATGATTGTAGAAAAGAAGCTTATTCCACAGTGAATTTAGCATACTATTGTTATAAATAAAAGTTTTGAGGAATATAATTTTTGTAAAAATTACCCAAAGTCTAACTTGAATCCATTCCTTATAAAATCTTCATTTTGTCTCATATTGATAGTAAGATAATTTACCTTCATTCGTGAAAGTTAACAACTCATTTTTTTCCCTCTTTTTATTATATGTGGGGAAGAGAGTTTTTTAAACTAAATTTTCTTCATCAAGAACATCCGGTAGTGTCATTGGGTTTTAAAATTATTGTCAAAATATTAAAAGACATAAAGATTAAGGGAGTGATAAATTGAGCAACCAAAAAAAAAAAAAAAAGATTAAGAGAATGATCTAATGGAAAAAAGGCATAGCTTTATTCAAGTAGAAACTATACAATTACAAATAAGAAATTACCTTGTTGCATTTCTAATGGTAAAATTGACATAATATTTATATTTAACGTTTCAGGTGCATTGCTGTTAATATATAAAAAAGTTTCATTTTTTTTTTTTTAAATGTTAAGTTTTTCACTTTTAACATTCCCCCACACCAGTTTTTACATTGTAAAATTGAAAATACCCACCCGGCCCAACCCGTGACTTCTAAATTTTAAGTTTTAAACAATTAGGTCCAAATTTCTTTAATTTCATTCTAAAACTAACGGTATGAACCCAAACCAAAAGCTTTGAATCTTTATTTAGCCAAAAAAAAAAAAAAGAAGCTTTGAATCTCTAAAGAAAATGGTGTTTGTTAGATAGATTCTGACGCATCACTATCACTGCCTGCCTCTTTCTCTCTCTCTCTGTTTCTTTTCGTCTATTAATGTGAATCTCATCCATCTGACTATGTACATTTCGAATCACCCACCACCCTTTGTGTCTCATCTGATGCCCTTTTCTTTCTTTTTCTCTTAACTAATTTGATGATTATGGCTGTGATTGTTACTGTGACTGTGCATGTCATAGAACAAGAAGATGGAGCAGTCGCAACAGTTTCTACATTTTTGCACTTGAAATTGATGCTAAATGGTTTAGTTTATGTTACATTTAATGCATCTTTGATAAAATGAATATCACTTAATGCATTTTAAGTAAATGGTGATGCCCTTTTCTTTCTTGTTCTGGCATACATTTAATGCATTTTTGTTATTAAAATCCAAACTCGAAAATGGGTGATTTTACATGGAAATTTAAAGAAAGAAAATGGTGTGTTGTTAGATAGATTCGAAACCAATTCTGACGCATCACTATTTTGATGATTATGTCATAGAACAAGAAGATGGAGCAGCCGCAGCAGCAGCAGCAGCTTCTACATTTTTCCGATTCAAAGCGTCCCTTGGTCTTCCGTCCAGACTACATGAGAGGTGGAGATACTTGTTGTGGGTGCCAAGAATTAGTTTATGGTCTTCGCTACTGGTGTGAAGAACTAGGATGCCCGACATACCGGCATCATAAATCATGTGCTGAACTACCCCTTGGGTTGCACCATCCCTTGCACCCAATCCATCCTCTCATTCTCTTTGATGAAAAGACACATTATCCTCAACAAGAAGAAAAGAGCTATGTTGCACGGACACTGACACGGACACGGACACGACACGGACACGGATACGGGGATACGGCAATTTTTGAAAAATAAGGACACGACACGGCGGGGACACGGCGGTTAAATAATTAATTAAATTTTATATATAGGCATATTTTTTAATATTTTTAAACATAAAATATATTTATGTCTAGAATTTAAATTATGTAAAAATTACAAATAAATAAATTAACACTCAAATTAATACAATAATATACATAAAATGTTTATAATATAAACTAAAAGATTAAATAAGCTACGGTGAAATACTAATAATAATACTAAAAATAATAGTCTGAATAATAATATAAAATTTGAAGTTGAAAGTTTGAAAGTGCCTTTCACGTGGGTTGGCAGTTGACACACGAAACAAAGAGGTAATATATAAAAAAGTATTATAAAAGTTTAAATGAACAGAAGAAGTGAGAAGCCAGCTGGTTCTGCGAAGAAAAAGAAAAAGAAGAACCAGCGAAGAAAAAGAAAACGAAAAAGAAGCAGAAGAAGAAGAAGGAGAGAGGAGGAGCTCGCCAATCGGAAGGGACAGGGTACGCCGGCACAGCGTCGACGTCTATGGATTTCTCCGATCGGCCCGATCTAGCTCCGGCGAGGGACAGAGGGCAGCGGCAGCGGGCAGAGGTCAGAGAGAGGGCGGAATCTGTGATATATATATATATATATATATATATTTTCACTGCTGGCGTGTCGAACGCGTCGGATCCGCGTCGGCGCCGTGTCGGAGCCGTGTCGGAGAAGCGAAAAAAAAAAAAAAAAGGGACACCGCCGGACACCGGAATCTGGCGCGTCGTGGCCGTTCCGGTGTCCGATACGTGTCGGACACCGACACGACGCCAAAAATGGCGTGTCCGTGCAACCTAGGAAAAGAGCAAATGCCAAGTCTGCAATGAATCTCGCCGACAATACACTTATCGCTGTTACCGCTGCGACTTCAACCTTCACGCCACATGTGCTTCCTTACCGCCCACCATCCAATCTTCTCAAGTCCACCACCATCAATTAACCCCCTTTTGGAAGTGGATGTCCTTCACTTGTGACCTTTGTGGCCAAGAAAGCAAGGGTATACCTAATCAGTGTGCCCTATGTAGTTATTGCGTTCATAATACTTGTGCTTCTTTGCCGCGCACGCTCAAAGTTATTCGTCACAAGCACCCCCTCCACCTCACCTATTCTTATCTTGAAGTTGAACTCCATCAATCCGACTCTCAATTTTGTCGAATCTGTGCTCAAAAAGTGAACACAAACTTTGGGTTTTACTATTGCTCCAGACGCGATTTTGTTGCTCACCTCGATTGTGCTGCGGACTACAGAAATAGGGAGAACATAAATTTGCAAGAACTTAAAGAGGAGGAGAATGAAGATCCAGAGCTCGATCAATCTATTGATTTAGCAACTTATAAAGTCAAAGATATCAAAGTGAGGGAGGACGGAACTGAAATAGCCACAGAAATCCAACATTTCAGTCATGAGCATGACTTAAAGCTTTCGGACGATGAGGTACTAAATATTGAAAAATGCGACGGGTGCGTACAAGCAATTTTCCCTCCCTTTTACAGTTGTGTAAATTGTAGATTCTTTCTTCATAAATCTTGTGCTAAATTACCTAGAAAAAAACGACATCCACTTCATCAACACTTACTCACCCTCTCCCCAAAGTTACGTTATTGGAGAAATCTTATTTTGTGTTATGCTTGTAAGCGCGATTGCAATGGCTTCACCTATTGGTGTGAGACATGCTCTTTTAAACTTGATGTTCCATGTAGTTTAATCTCAGACATCCTTACCCACCCTGGTCATGAGCATCGACTTCTTCTCTCAAGCATAGAATCTAAACATAATTGCAGTAGTTGTGATTCTAAAATTTACCCAATATTCCGTTGTACCACTTGCGAATTTGCTTTGGACTTCAAATGTGCTACACTATCACAAACCGCAAGGTACAAACAACATGAGCATCCCTTCACTCTCTGTTATATTGCTGAAGATGACTCCGGTGAATATTATTTTGATATTTGTGAAGAAGAACGCAACCCAAAACATCGGTTTTACTATTGTGCAAATTGCTATTATCCTGCACATACCAAATGTATTCTTGGAAAATACCCAAATATCAAGTTTGGAAGTGCATACAAATTTGACTGTCACCCACACTCACTTACTTTCATTGAGGAAACTAAAGACCACCTCAAATGTGACAACTGTGGCGATACTTGTACAAAGTTGTTTTATCAATGTGCCCAGTGTAATTTCAAAAGGCATCAGGGTTGTGTATATTAAGGACAAATGTAGTTTTAATTTTTATTTATATTTTTTCCTGTTGGGTTGAGCCTTAGTTCTTTATTATGATACCAAATGTTTTATTACAGCAATCCATTAGTGTAATATATAGGGGAACTTTTTTTTTTCCCTTTTGCTTGTAAGCTTATTAGGATTGTTATTTCATACGTCCAAACTAACGAAAACAATTAACATGTTGGTACATTTATTAAAGTTATATTTTAGTTCAGCTAAATTATTCATTGAACCTACCAACCTACCAATAAGCCTGAGATGAGTTTTTTCTCTTTTTTTTTTTTAGTATGTTTGGGTGTCTTGAGCAAAATCTGAGTTGGTTACTGGTGTGTATGTATGTTTGGGTGTTGGGACATTGGTCAATTGCCAATGATTTGATCATTTTGGGGCTATGGATGGTGGTTTGGGTGTATCCTACCTTATTGAAAAAATGTCTTATAAAACTCAAGTGTTCAATTACATAATACACAAGCAGCATAATCTCATAAGTTTAAAAATAGTCTATGAGGGCAACCATGCAGTCTTAGAGAAGATAAGAATCCACAAAGCAGGTAGCCAAATCAGCAAGAATATAAAGGTTGGTTTTTCTCTAAATTTGTAATTAATTGAGTCTTTTTTTTACTTCCTTTATATGGCTAATTTTCTTTTGGCAGTGGACCTACTCCTTGCCTTTGGTGCCTCCTTGTGGCAAGCCCTTATCTATAAAGGTTTGAATCTCTCTTCCTTGTGTTCTATTCCATCTTTGAAGATGTAGCATTGGAGATAAGATGTCATCATCTAGGTAGAAATTGCTCCTTCACCCATCTATTGACTTGAATAATTTTGTTACAAATGTAACTCAACATTTCTTTTCATTGTTTTCAAATGATGGATTGCATATATTTTTGTAATCTTGTAGTTTTCCACTTTATAGCTTATTAGTTAGCTTTGAAGATGCCACAAAATGATTAGAATTGAAATGGTAAGGCAACTCAGTGATTCATTGTATTAGCCTGTTTGTAGATAACAATGATGGGTCATAGACTGTCTATTTCTGGTGAAGATTTCGTCACTTACAAGAATGGTGGGTTTGTCTTTGATGGAAAGAATATAATTAGCATCACTTGGAGGGGAATGATTTGAAAAAAGAACAGAAAAAGCTTTTGCTGGATCTGATTAATGCGTTGATTAACACAAGAATAATGGCAAACAAGATCCATACCTGTCTTAAGTATTTCTACTTGGTAGAGTCCTTGAAGTTTTGATGCTATAATAGCTTGGATAATTTGAGGTCAGCTTATAGTAGTTCTTGTCTTCATTGCTCATCATTTGCCTACACACTTCCAAAGGATGTATTGTTAGTAGGATTTTACAGCTAGCTTGGTCATTTTCTTGTGGTATACCCACAATGTTGAAATCAATTTTAGCAGGGGCAGAACCTGCAAGAATTCACAATGGCAGAGAATAAACTGAATGGGATGGTTCTTGAATGCGAATAGAAACCAAGGGCTTTGTAAATAATAATGACAATTCAAACCGCAGACTCAACTTGAGGTTGTAAATAATAGAGAGCTTAAGAATGGAGGCTCAACTCATGTTTGTCAAGAGTAACAAAGAAGGCCTGAAAATGGAGAATTTGAAAATGAAATTGCTGAGCTTGATTAGATTTAGAGGTTTGTTCCCTTTTGATTTAAACGATCTGTTAAATATGAAAGATGAAGTTCTTGAGCAATAGTATTGCTTGGCTTAGTTTTACTTAAAATTTTCAAATTGAATGAAGTGGGTATATATATTTTCATTATTGTTAAGCCCTTCCAAAAGCGACTATAGCTGTTTGACACATGATACTTGAAACTTTATACCTATCAAAAAAAATAATAATACTTGAAACTTTAGGCTATTAGGGCCTAAGGCCTTCTCTCCATCCAAAGAAAACATAGTCTGCTAGATCTCCAAACTTGAAACTAACCTCTGCAAATTTTCTTTGTGATCTGTTGAAATTTGGAAGTCTAGAACCTGTTGAAAGGCTCCCCATATTTCTTGAGCAAGATGCCACTTAGAGGTGCCTAACAGATTCTGATAATAGTACCCCACAGCTAATTATTTTACTTGTTAGGGATCCATTATCCTATTCCTTTGATCATCCTTTAGACAAAGTAGTGAGTTTTCTAGCATTTCTTATTGTAACAGCTCGATGAAAGAATGCAGTATTGTTTCCCCCAATTGAGCCAAATTCTAGATGTTTGTTTCATAAGATCCTCCTCTCCTCTGCTGCTATTCTTAGAGAATTTGCCAATCTTGAATTGCAACATCGGTGGGATGGGCTGCAAAATTCACAATATTCTCTATGGGTCGAACCCCTCCGGCTCATAACTGATGGTTATTCCCTGACCCACATTCCTTACAACTTTGCCTGCCTACAAGAATAATTGATGTTGCAAAAAAATAAGTTACGCAAATTGATTGGTCTATCCTACATCCTTGTTAGCTTATTTTCCTCTAAATTCATTGCTGTTTAGGGTCCACAATAAAACAAATGTATGCTAAAAGCCTAAAAGTGCATATATATATGTATGTATATATTCCAAGTTGCAACTGTGTCATTGAAATTGAATTATTTTACACCTTAGTGTTTTAAAGTTGCATTTGGAGGTATGAAATTCTCACAAGGATGGCAGCCTTATTATGATTGAACATGCAGTTAATAGTTAGAAACTTAGTTGGATTCCTCAATAACCATACATTAGTGGCCCTTAGAAATACTTTTTTTGGGGGGGGGGGGGGGGGGTTGGGGTGGTGTTCATGGTGGTTTCTAATTCCCTGCTTCAAGGTACCCAGTCACAAGATTATATATGGGTAAGATGGTGTGGTACCATTCACCAGTTTGACATGAAAAGTAAGCATACCTGCCCAATAAAACCAAAAAAAAAAAGAATCTAAAATTAACAATCCCAAAATTATGATCTGCCAGTCCAGCCCAAGCCCCGAAGAAGAAGATGGTGAGAATTAATAATCAACCAATTAGACCTGAAGCACAAATGATATAGCAGAAGAAAACACACACAGAGATTGTGAACAAATTAAATTATTGGAGATCCAGTTAGGACTCAAATCTTAACATGACATAGAAGCACTTAGTAAAATCCAACTTAGACTAGGAAACTATCCCTCAAATTTAAAGTTTAAACCCTCCAATTTCCTCTGATAATCCACATAGGATGCTTTCACAGAAATCTAGAATAATTTCTCTGGGTAAATTACATGTGATTCTGTGTGTTGCCAGAGTGCTATTGTGCTGTCCATGTGCTACTGCACTGAAGTGCAGGTTTGGATGCTTTACAGATGTGCTGTTTAGTCTCCTTGTTATCTTTAGCTTTAAAGGTAGCGAGAAGGTTGTGTTGTTAGTGCACTTTTGCTTTGCTAATTTCTTTGGTTTTGTAGTTAGATTTGTAAGTTGGGTCCTGTAGTAGGGAGGCTCCCTATGCTGGTACCTTCCCTTCTCTGGTTTTGGGGTTTTTCCCTGTGTACTCTGTTTTGTTTCAATGAATATAAGCTGAATTAACAAATAATTATAATAAATTACAATTTAAAATTGTGGTTTGGCAGTGTCAAAATTTAATCCCCAAAGTTTCATTTGCTACATTTATAGTTCTGTAGTTTGTACTCTTAGGACTAAAAAGAAACTATTAGGGTTCTATTTAAATTAATGGATTTTATATTTTGTGGACAAATGTACCCTAAATTATCCAAGTTTAGCCATGAATGAGTAATACTAGTAATAATTAGTTGCCAGCACTTCCATGCAATTAAAAAAAAGCATGTGAAGTAAATATTAGGATATTAGATTTCTATTTGTTGGAGCCATGCAATTGAGAGAAAAAGAACCAACATTGAAAAACTCACCTCCAACTAAAAGATTGATTAGAAAGTTGGTCAACAACTTTGATCTCTTTACACACTATATTCTTAATCTGGTCCTGCACACAGGTTTGTTTAAGAGAAACTCCAACTCCAAGAAATCAGCTAAGTCATTGTGAGGAAATTTCCCACTAGTTTCCTGCGTGGTCATTATCAGTTTACTAGTAAATCTTTCCTTGACTCTTTGAAAATACTTTTTGATAGGTACCATATTATAGAGCTCATGATATAATGATATTGTCAAGAGGATAAGAGTAAGGCTCCAGATCCACAAGCTACCAAATTCTGGAGCTTCTTATGTTATGGCTGCATCTCTCTTTCTCTGGGTAGAATAAGGTACATTCTCTTTGAAACCCTTACTTAGTTTTCAATTATTATATTTGCCTCCATGCCTATGAAGCGAGATTGAGTTTCAAGTTTTGTGTTAATAGATCATGATATTTTGAGATTTATGTTCTTGGATCATGCTAATTTAATAATTGTGTTCCTAGTCCTACTGATATGCTGCTAAAAAGTATTGTTTGAGGTAGATCTATGTTCATATTTCAACTTCAAAAGTCAAAACTCACAGATTCATTTCTCAAACTATCACTTTTTTTTAATATTTAAGTAAAATAATTATTGTATAAATATTTCAAAAAACCTAATATGACTCTAGGCTAATTTACTTAAACACCCCCCCCCCCCCCCCGCCTCTCTCATTTTTCTTTTTTCTTTTTAATTGACTCTAGGCTTATAGGATTTTGAAATAATTCAATAAATGTAGTGTATATGATTATAGCATGAAACCAAGCTCTGACATATATAATGCTTCAAAAGACTTAAGAATTCAATGGACAAGGTGTCCATGGAAAATTTCTTAAGGTACAAAACATTTGTTGATTGAAAAAATGAACCATAATGACCTGATTGGTCTAAACTCTAGTACATGTCCAAATTGCTCAAAGATGTAAATCATGAGTTATGAGAATTGGTCATAGAACATGTTTCATTTTTTACAGTGTAATATGTTTCAAATTCTAGTGATTCATTTTTTACATAGTGGTAGCGTACAACCAGTTTCAAACTCTAAATTGTGCATAACCCTTGATCTCTAAGCAAAAGGATTGATCAATGGCCTCGAAGCATCTTGGTTTACAGAAATATTATAGCCTCTTCATGTCATAACATATTTTGTGTATATTAATATTTCTATCTCTAATCTAAAGGTTGGTGGATAAGATGAATTTGTGTTTGAAAATGAAGAGGAAAGCAAAATAGGAGACATCTCTTTTGAAGAATGGAAGACTGTTATTAGAGGAGCTAATTGCCTTTTGCAATGGGAAAAGCAATTCTATCTGTGTCTTCTCTAATGAGGAGCTCAAAAGAGCAACAAACAACTATGACCATCGTCAATGTATTTTGCAGGATAGCGATTTTAAGTTATTCAAGGGTTCTCTAGAAGACCGCTTTCAGTTAAAAAGTACTACACAGGGGAAAAAGGATTTTCTGTTATGGAAGAAGTTACACTTGGCATTGTTAAAGACATTGTGGTGGGATCGCAAATGAGTGTCCACCAAAATGTTCTAAAACTCTTAGGACGTTGCTTAGAGACCAAATATCCAACTCCAGTGTATGAATTTTTCAGGGATAAAATTCTCTCCAATTATATCAACCCAACTGGGACAATCCATTTCGAGCCCTTAACATAGAAATGCAGGGCATAGTTAATGCCCTTGCATATCTTCATACTTTATTTTCCAAGTCTGTTATCCATAGAGATATTAGGTCAGCCATCATTATATTAGATGAGAATAATGTTGCCAAACTGATTGATTTCTCACTCTTATCTATTCCTAAAGGTGAACAGCATGTATTCGATGCCGCACGTGAGAGAATGGGGTGCGGTGCACCTGAATATATTGCTATCGGCTATATAACTGAGAAGGTTAATGTGTATATTTATGGTGTGCTCCTACTTGGGCTTTTGGCTGGATGGATGTTGAATACTCCACAGTACAGGTATAGTCCCTCCTTTCTACCAATGTTGGTGAACCCATATGATGAACAAAATTGGTTGATTGAAATCATAGATCCTATGTCACTAAAAGAAGGAATTAATCAGGAAAATTTTCTTGCTTTTGCACAGGTGGCCTTGAGTTGCATCTCTTATATGGCAGAAGATAGGCCAACAATTATTGATGCAGGAAAACAACTCAATGAATTTTGAGTCTGTCTCACCTCCTTTGTTTATTTTAGCTCTATATTGGTTGATTAACATTCAGGTTATTTTATGCTCTATATAGCATTTGAATGCACAAACTTGTCACCAAGACTGGAGTCACTGAATAAAATGGCAATCATGTTTATGATAAAACCATGGTTTGATTTCCATTGGGCAGCTAGAGTGGACTGTAATAAGACTTCTTATTTTATTTTTGGATGTCTTGGGTTGAACAAACTTTCTATCATTGCATGTGGTATTTTTTGGTCAACAGGAAAGTATCTCTTATTACAAATATATCAAATCAACCATGTACGGGTAGTCTCCATTGCATTACCAATCTCTCTAATTTTTTTTTCCCCCTTTAATATACTCCACTGCATTACCGGTCATTTTTGCTTATTAATGTCACTAAGATTTCTTCATAATGGTGACCGGTCAATGTTGTAAGGCTTTTAAGCTTAACGACTCAAAAGTAAATTATGAATGTGACATAAATCTATATAAATCAATATAATTTACACCAGTGACTACATTATTGTATAATAATTATATTGTGATGACTTCATTTGAACACCAATAGTAATCGACCCAGTATATGTTTAAGATTCATATTGAGTTTTAAAAAATAAAATATTTCTAGCAGCTTTAGTAATCTACTTGCTAACAAATAGCCTAATTTATATTTATCCACCTCGTTCTCAAAAAAAAAAAAATAAAATAAAATTTATCCACTTTGTTAACTTCATATTGGAATTAACATGCTTATATCTAAAAAAAAAAGTAGTACCTAATACAAAAAACTCCCACTTTTGTAAAATTTATGAGAAGTCATGATAGACAATCTTACTCCCAATCTTTTTTGAAGAGGCTAATTCTCAAACTCAAATATGCTACTTTTTGTTTTTGATGGAGGATACTTGCCATTGCGTCAAGACCCATCCTCAGAAAGCTTTGGTAGTTGTCTAGTAGTTCTAAAAGCCTCATGAAATCCATGAGATATTGAATTTGAATCCCTACCCTTAATTTTTGGGCACCCTAAGGGATTCCTCCAATTAAGCCAATCTATTCTAATTTAGACTAGGATAAGGTCTCTTCCTATTTAAATATTACAACTTTTAGAGTAATGTTACAATTACAAATTATTTTACAACATTTTTACAAAATATTGATGTGGCCAACCTCTAATTGGTTTCATCTAGGTTCACCATTAATATCATTTTTTCATTTACTAAAAATCACTCACCACATCAGCAGTTTGTAATATTTTTTATAAAATAGTTTGTATCTCTAGTATTATTCCAATTTTTATAGATCACAAAAATTCAAAAAAAAAAAAATGCCACATGTCTCACATCTAATTAAAAACTAGAGGAATTTTAATGGGAGTTAATCTTATTCCAATTTTTTTAATTTAAAATTTTATTATCATTAATTGAAATACAAACTTTTTTTTTTTTTAGAATGATTGAAATATAAACTTCAATGAAAAACTTATTGATAATATCATAGCCCAAAAAATTAGTTTTACATTTTCAAGTTTTCTATAGATTTTTATAATAAATTTAATTTTATCACAATAAAAAAGTTTACGTTGTATGAAATAAATAAACTAAGTATATAAATAGTTAAATAAGCTTCTTCTTCTTTTTCCTTTTTACTAAAATGGAATATGTAGGGACCTGGTTCAAGCACTATTCCTTGCGAATGAGTGAACTCAAACCCAGTTGGCCCAGTATAATGAATTTATAAAGAGTGGGCTAAAGAACTAGGCTCTAGTGAGGGTTGTACAATTAAGCATGGTAATATAAGGATCAATTGACAAGAACACAGATTGAAAAGTATGGAATTAGGCTCCTCGGCCACTTTATTATATAACCTCTTTCTTTTATCTCCCTTGGTATTGGGTTACAAAGATTATACAAATTCTATCACTCTTCTTTTCTCTCCCCAAAAGTGCAATCCCCCTTTCTGGAGGACTTGTTACATTTTATATCCCCCGTCTGGTTAATCTCGACCCTCCATGTGTCGCTTATCTAGGTCATCATGCCAGTGCCTGTCTCATTAGCCACCTTCCATCCTTTCTGTGGGTGGTAGCAGTTGAGGCGACATTGCTCAGGGGTCATTTCTCCATTTAATGCGGCCAGAACGTCAGTTGTGGGCATTCAATGTGGAGGTGACAATTCCTTCTGGGATTGCTCCTCCACCATGCTCTTATGTCCAACCCACTGTACCTGCTTCTGTCTTGGATAGCAGTGAAAGTTTATCTCCGAAGACCTTTGTTTTTCCTTACAATGATCAATGCGTGCCGAGGACGTGGTTGTCCTTGGCAGTATTACTGGCGGAAGGACTCGTCCTCGGACACATCCTTATCCTTGGCATGGGCCTTGGGCTTAGCATAGAGTGGGCCGGGGCTGCCAAATTCTCTGGCCCCACAGAATAATACATGAGCAATTCTATTCAACTAACTAATATCCTCGTCAAAAGCTTTGTAACTCAACCGGTTAGCATCTCCTAGCTAGTGTTTCTAATTAAGACATTCAATGTTCAAATCTCACTACTCCAAAGTCCCAATCGGACCCAACTATCATACTATCAAAAAAATAAAATACCGACAACCTTACCAAGAGTTTTTCGTGAGTTGGAAAAAATAGAAGCTAATTCTAAGATAATGCCTAAACATTCAATATTTTCTTTTAAAAAAAAAATGTAAACTTATAATTCAAATATTTAGATTTAATTATTAATTCAAATTATGAACACCGCATATCATATGAAAGGTATTAGTTAATGAAATAAACCCAAATAAAATTATTTAAAAATATATATTCTTTTAAAATAACATTACTTTAATAACAATTAAAAAAAAAAACTCCATGTTATAAAGGCAGAGTGTGATAACTCCTTTTAAGAGTGATTTATCAACTAAATTGTGCTTCTAATCTTGTGCACTTGTAAATTATTTTAGGGTTTAGGAGTTGCAACTCCTTTGAAATTGTGTCGTTATTACAAAATAGAACTCTTTTTTCTCTTTAATAGCAAATGGTATTCAATTTATTGAGAATGTAAATCAGATTGTGAGGGCAACCCTCAAGCCAAACTTGGGTGGAGCCCTCATTTATTGTGATGTCCTTGCCAAGGCAAAGCATGAGCAGCTCTCTTGCAATGTCTAATTAAATATAGTAAAAAGAAACATTATGGAACTCAAGAATAGGCCGTTTCCTCCATTGCTAAGCAATCTTCTTCATTACTACCATGAATTTTGGTTTGATGGTATGAGTCCTTGTATTGTTTCACAAGATACTTGGTAGAAGTTAAACAATTTGTGTAGTTGCGCTTCAATAAATGTATTGTACCCACTGTGATACTCCCTTTTTATTCATTAAAAAATAAAAAAATAAAAAACAAAAAAAAGCCTCCTTCGCCTCTCAAAAAAAAAAAAAAAAAAAAAACGAACAAACAAACGAAGCATGAGTTTTAAATAGTTTAATTGATAAAAATTTTCGATAAAAAAAATGTAAAATTTTGTATCTTTAAATAAGAAATTTGGGGTCAAACCTTACATATACTAAAATTTAATTGGTGTGAGTTCCAATTAACTTGGCTAGTAAAAAATATTTGATAGTTAAATATAAGAGATCTGAGATTCAACTCCAACTTACACTAAAAATTGATTAGTGTCTTGGTTCAATGATAAATAGCTATCTCATAAGGAGTGGACATTATTAAAGACATTGTGTTGGGATCACAAATGAGTGTCCACCAAAATGTTTTGAAACTCTTTAGGATGTTGCTTAAAGACCAAAAACCCGATTATTGTGTATGAATTTGTAGGGGCCAGAAATCTCTACAATTGTATTTGTATCCCACCAACTAAGAGAGTCCACTCTAAGCCATTACCATGGAAATGCAGGTTAAAGATTGCAATGGCCATAGATAATGCAATTGCGTATCTCCATACTTCATTTTCAAGGCCTACTATCCATAGAAATGTTAGACCGCACACCATTATATTGGACAATAACAATGTTGCCAAACCGAATGAATTTTCACTCTCCATATGTATTCCTGAAGGTCAATTGCATGTAGAAACTGATATATGTGGAACAACAGGTTATGTGGCACCTGAATATTTTTTTTAAAGTAAATGAGAAAACTGATTTGTATAGTTTTGGTATGCCACTACTTACACTTTTGACAGGGTGGTTTATTTTTAGATGGTGAATATGATATTGAGGCCTATTATCTAGTAAATTGGGTGTATTCCTGTGTTGAACAAAATTAGGTAATCAAAGTTGTAGATAAGATGATGCTGGAAGAAAAGAATTGATCATAAACAGTTTCTGGCTTTTGTGGAGGTTGTCTTGAGTTGCATTTCTGATATAGCAGAAGATAGGCCAACCATGGTTGATGCGGGAAAACAACTCAGGCAAATTTATGAGTCTGTCTCACCTCCTTAGCTTAGCTTAGCTCTATGCAGATGAATTAACATTTAGGACATTCTATGCTATGCTCTATAGTGCATTTGAAAGTAAACACTTGTTAGAGTCACATGGTAAAATTTCTGCGATGTTACAAATTACAACTTAATGCGTTAGGATAAAACTAGGTTTGATTTTCATTAGGCAACCAAACAGGACTGTAATAAGACTTACTATTTTCATTTTCGGATAGCTTGTTGAACTTTTTATCAATGCATGTAACATTTTATGGCCAATGATAAAGTATTTGGTATAACAGATATACCAAATCAGCCATGTGCTTTATTGCCAATTCTGGTAGTCTAATTCTTTCCCATATTCATGGCTATTTCTGTAGGATCTTCTATCAATATATGCTGACATGAGCCTTGAATAGGGAAGTTCTATGTCGCTGTTAAAACAATGGCCCATGCAACAGTGAAAGTTCATCCTTTAGTAATTAGGAGGTGTTAGTGGAACAAGCAACACAAATACACTGAATTTTTTAAGCAAATCAATGAAGCGTAATCTATGCTGGAAGTGATAGGGTTAACATGCCATTTTGAAATCAAAAGTCCATATATGTGTATATGTATGCACTTTTCTTCTATGATTAAGCAATTTTGGTTGGGAAAGTGTGTTGATTCATTAATTTTTTGGTAATCCACCTACAATTTTGACATTTTTCCCACTTGCAAATAGTTTTTCTCTTTTGGTAGAAGATCAAGTTAACTTTTGCTGTAGTGGTGGTGTTTGAACAACTCTTAGTGGCTGCAATTATGTAATAGTATCGAATAAGAAAGCAAAAAGAAAACCTAAATGTCAGTATGAATTTTGGACTTGGATCAAGAAGAGATTTAATAAAAACAGAATATATAAGTCTAAGTTGGCAAGCAAGCATAAATGCCTTGCTTTGTCTACTTCTCTTTTTTTGGCACATTGACATAATAATCTTCTATATATAGTTGAAGTTATAGATGATTTCTACATCAATTTGGCTTTCAGAAAACTAAATTGAGGCTAACTTGGAAGCTTTCTTAGGGTGTTTTCAAGCCAAAATTGTATTCTTCTCTTTGTAAGTATTGATAGTTGTTTTTGCAAATTTGTTCGTGTATGTGTGTTTTTTTATTTTTTTGGTTATTCATAAACGATAGAGTGATTTGCTTGCTTAAAATTTGTCATATAGATGTTAAATGCGGTAAAATTTCATTGCACTTGAAATTGACACTATATTTGTGTGAAACATATTACTACTAAGTGGTTTAGTTTATGTTATATTTAATGTATCTTCCATAAAATGTATATCACTTAAATAACTATTTTCTTGAATCCAAGTTTTTATTTATATCTATTATAGGTTAATTACAAGCAATATGTCAAAATAATCAGTAGTCATTTACTGATTAATCTTATTACTATTTAATCTATAAGATTAATCGTTCATTATATTAGAATGCACGCCAAAAAAAAAAACCTATGAGAACTCTTCATGGATTAGTTCATTTTAAATTCCCAAATACCTTATATTTGAAAACTAAAATAATAGATCACCTTAGCAAGATGGTTGTACAAAAGAAATTTATTCAACTGTGGGTTTAGCAAACTATTGTTACCAAAAAAAAAAGTTTTGAGTAATAAAAACTTTTGTAAAAGTTCCCTAAAGTCTAATTTTGAATCTCTATTAAATATTCATCTTGTCTTAGTAAGATAGTTTACATTCCTTTAAGAACGTTAACAACCCTTCTTCTTTTTTTTCTTTTTTTTTTTTTAAATTTATCACATGTGAGGAAGAAAGTATTTGAACCGAGATTTTCTTTATGAAGAATATCGAGTAGTGTCATTGGGTTTCAAAACTCACGTCAAAATATTAATGAACATAAAGATTAGGGAAGTGGTAGATTGAGCAAAAAAAAAAAAAAAAAAGATCAAGAGGATGATCAAACGGAAAAAAGGTATAGCTTTTATTCAAGTAGAACTATAAAATTTCAAATAAGAAATTACCTTGTTGAATTTCTATTGGTAAAATCGGAGTAACATTGAACCATGTTCTTGTAAGGTTTATGTGAAACTCTAAAAAATTTTGCTCTTTCATTTTTGTATCTACAAACTAAAGTTCCTACTAAATTTTTTCCTGGAGGTTTTGTTGTATTAGCTTTGTTGTTTTGAGTTGTAATGGTTGGTCTGGATTAAGTAAAAAAATTTCTTAAAAATAAACCATATGAAATATAAAGGCAAACTTAGCCTCACTCTTTACTTGATATATAATATATTGAATAAAAGGCAAACTTAAAACTGGGTTAGATACTTTCAATGAACAATAACAATTGATATAAAACGTGAAAAATAAAATAAAGAAATATATATTTTTCTAATCACAAGAACAAGTGATTGGTTATAGATATGGTTTGAACTTTTGTAGTGCATAACATTTGTTTTAAACTTTTGAGGTGCATTGCATTTAATTAAATAAAAAATCTCGTTTAATTTAATTTAAAATTTTAAGAAATTAATTAAAAGAATTCCTTTAATATGTCAATAGTATTAAGGTTTTCACTTTAATATCGCCTCCCACCACATTTTACATTGTAAAAGTGAAAATACCCACCCGGCCCAACCCATGCCTTCTAAATTTAAAGTTTTAAACAACCGGGTCCAAAATACAAAGAATGAACACCACACCTGATGTGCTGCTTATTACAACTAGTCACGACTCAAATCAAAATCCTGTGCAACACTATCATAGCCTGCCTCTTTTTCTCTCCGTTTCTTTTTCGTATGCGATCCATCTATCTACTTTTGGATTCACCCCCTTTGTGTCTGATCAGATGCCCTTTTCTTTCTTTTTCTCCAAACTAATTTGATGATGATGTCTGCGATTGTGACCGTGACTCTGCACGTCATAGAACAAGAAGATGGAGCAGCTGCAGCAGCTTCTACACAAGGCGATGAGGTTCTAAATAATGAAAAACGCAACCCAAAGCATTGGTTCTATTGTTGTGCAGATTATAGTTATCCTTCACACACCAAATGTATTCTTAGGGAAGATTCAAATGATAAGTAACACATATAATGGCCACCAGTTTGGAGGTGCTAACACATTTGACTGTCACCCACACACCCTTACTTTCATTGAGGAAATTATAGACTACCCTCGATGTAATAGATGTAATAGTTCTTGCAAAGGTTTGATCTATCAATGTGTCCAATGTAATTTCCACGTGCACTATTATTGTTCTATTGTTGTCTATAGAAAAAACAAATCTTGTTTTAATTTTTATTCTATACTATACTTAGTCCATGAAATTTTCTCACATTGCTTAAAAGAGGGTGTATTATCTGTAATATAACTTGTCCCACCATCCCATAAAAGTTACCATAGCTTCTAAGTGGAGTTAGTGGTGTGTAGTAGTTCTTTTTATTTTTTAATGCTGTTTTTGGGCATCATGGTTCAGATAAGACGTAAATGGCCAAAACAATTAACATGTTGTTGCATTTATCAAATTTATATTTCAATTCTACAAACAAGTGAAACAACTTACTAAATTGTTCATTGAACCTACCTACAATCTTGATGCTGCTAAAAACCTTGAGGTGAGTTTTTTCTCTATTTCTTTTAGTATGTTTGGGTATCTTGAACACAATTGAACTGGTTGTTGTTGTGTATGTATGTCTAGGTCTTGGGATATTGGTGAATTGCCGATGATGTGACCATTTTGGAGTTATGGTTGGTGTTTGGGGTGTATCTCACCTTTTTTGACAAAATGTCTTAGAAACCCGAAGTGTTAAATTGTATCAACTGCATGATATACAAGTAGCTTGTGCTCATAAGTTTAAAATGCAGCATTTTTTTGGTAAATTTGCTTGGTATTTTGTTGCAACCATAATTAATACTTATTCCTAAATACAAATTTGCTGAAGGTGTATGGAATTTCCTAGAAGTACTTGTTAGTAAAATGTGAAGCTAGACTTTTTTTCTAAAAGATGTCTACTATTTTGCTTAAATATACCTGATACGCCAAAAATATCAAGTTCACTGCATTCCAAGTGTGGGGAAATCGTCTTACATTGAGGGGAAAGTTGTGGCCTTCAAAATTGTCTATGAGGGCAACTATGCAGTTTTAAAGAAGATAAGAATCCACAAAAGCAGATAGGCAAACCAAGAAAGGTTGGTTTATATTTTAATCAATAAATATTTATTTTTTGTTTTACTTCTCTTATGTGCTAATAATGTTCTTTTGCCAGTGGACCCACTGGAGCATTGGAGATATAATGTCACCATCTAGGTAGAAATTGCTCCTTCACTCATCTGTTGACCTAAGTAATATTGTAAGAGTTTCAATCTTTTATATCCTTTGAACAACTATACTTTTAGAATATGGGGTATACGTCTGCAAGAGTGGGATTTATTACAGTCATGTCTTTTGTGAAAATATTCTACTTAATGTCAGACATTCATAGAGGAATTAATAGTATGTACTATTTATTCATTTGAATTGCATATTGTTTTTATGACAAGCATGTGAAGGCAACAGATTTCTTTTATCTGAATGGGGGAAAAGGTTGTGAACAATTCTATATTGGCGAAATTTCTATATAACCTTTTATAGTTTGTTACATATGTAACTCAACATTTCTTTTATTGTTGCAAATGATGAATTGCATACATTAGTGTAATCTTTTAGTTTTCCACTTTCTAACTGATTAGTGAGCTTTGAAGATGTCAAAGCTAATTAAAATTGAAATAGTAGAGCATCAACTCAAGAATTCATTTTATAACCCTATTTATGGATAATGGTGATGGGTTCTGCGTATTTCTGGCGAAGATGTTGGAACTTACAAGAAGGGTGGGTTTATCTTTGTCTCAAGTATGTCTACTTGGCTGAGTCCTTCAAGTTTCAATGCTATAATAGCTTGGAGAATTTAAGGTCAGCTTTGTGGAAGAGAGTGATGAAGATAGGTTGGATTTTGATTGAAACCTCAAAGATGGAGGAATTGCACACATATTTCCTTTTGGAGAGTACCCCTTCTAGCCTTCCGACATACTACCTATCCTTATTTACCATCCTTGTAGCTATGGCTGATAGTTTGGAGCGTATTCAGAGGAATTTTTTATGGGAGTGTTTCAAACATTCTTTGGTGGCTTGGGAGAAGGTATGTTCACCTTTAGAGATGGGTGGTTTGGAGGTTAGGAAGTTAGTTCATTTCAACCAAGCCTTGTTAGGTAAATGGTTATGGAGGTTTGGCCAAGAAGGAACTCATCTATGGCGAAGGGTTATTGCCACCAAATATGGAGAGGGTTAGGGGGGGTGGAATACTAAAGTTTGCAAAAGGGCCCACGGGTGTGGTCTTTGGTGTGGTATTAATGATGGTTGGGAGAGGTTCTCCAAACATTTGGCCCTTGTGGTGGGTGATGGCTCTCGCATTCTTTTTTGGCATGATAGGTGGGGTGGGGATATCTCACGTAAAATGCTCTATCCTCAGTTATATGCATGTTCAAATGACGAGGAAGCTTGCATTTCTAATTTATTGGGTCATCAAGAGGGTGGAAATAATAGATTTTGGAACTTGAGATTTTATAGGAATTTTCATGAGAGGGAATTAGAAGTTGCCTTCTCTTTCTTGGATTTCATTCAGTCTTGGATTCCAAGTGGCATTGGGTGTGATAGTCACCATTGGTGTCTTAATGGGAATGGTAAGTTTGATATTCGGTCTTTTTATAATAAGATCAAGGGTACCTCTCTCTCTAGCTTCCCTTGGAAGGGGATTGGGAAAGTCAAGATTCCTAAAGGGGTGGCTTTCTTCACGTGGACTGCAGTCCATGTCGGATACTTACCTTGGATAATTTGATGCTCCCGGGTCTCCCTTTGGTGAATAGGTGCTGTATGTGCTGCTGTACTGTGGAATTTGTGGACCATCTTCTCCTACATTGTCCTGTATCTTATTTTTTGTGAGTGCAAATGTTACAAGTTTTTGGAATCCAATGGGTCATGCCAGGTTCAATGGAGAGTTTGGTGTTTTGTTGGAGTAATTGGTTGGGGAAGTTTTCTTCAGACATATGGAATATGATTCCTGACTGTTTGATGTGGGTTGTTTGGATGGAAAGAAATTGGCGCGCTTTTTAGGCTAAAGAGAAATTGCTTGTTCAGCTACAAGCTCTCAGCCTGAATACTCTTTTTGAATGGGCTAGGTGCTGGGGTTCCACAAACTGTTCTTCTACTCTGGAGTTTCTTACTTCCCTTAGTATTGCTCCTTAAGTTGCTTTTCTTGTTTTTGCTGTTTTGGTTGCTGTTTCTTGTGTTCACCATCATGAACACTTTGTTTTTGCTACTTTCGATTTTTCTACATGATTAACATGATTCTTATTACTTATCAAAAAAAAAAAAAATGTCCTTTTCAATGCTCTGCTAGTGAGACATAGGAAGTTGTGGTTGGCTGAGTGCATTCTTGCAATTGGCTTTTTAATCGTGTACTTACCCGCAATCCGGATCCCCAAAGGCAAACCACATAATTTCCTTGGAAGAATAGTAATATTCCTTATTCAAACTATATCTCTACACTATGCCCAAATGAGTTTAAGGCATCTTCATTGGTCATCATTTGCATACACTTCCAAAGATTGTATTGTTTGTAAGATTTCACAGCTAGGACATTGCTTTACATGGGTAGAACCTGCAAGAACCCACAGTGGCAGAGAATGAAGTGAATTTTATGGTTCTTGGATGCCGGTAGAAACCAAGGGCTTTGTAAATAATAATGACAGCCCTTGGTTACAGAGAAGGCTCAACTGAAGTTTGTCAAGAGTTAAGAGAAGGCTTGCAGATGGAGAATTATTTTGAAAATAAAAGTGGTGAGGCCTGTTAAATGTCAAAGATGAAGTTCTTGAGCGTAGTAGTATTGATTAACTTAGTTTTAATTAAAATTTACAAAATAAATGAAGTGGGTATATATATATTTATATATATTTGTTATTATTAAGCACTTTCGAAAGCAATACTATAGTTGAAACTTTGTGCTATTGGCTAATGTTAGGAAAAAAAAAATGCTATTTGCACATTTTGTTGTACTCCTGTTTTCACATTTGACCTTTCAGCCTTCATATCATATTAAAACAGTAATCACATTCCATGAAATTCAAATATGCTCTCATTTTCATGACATTCAAACATGCTCTTATTTTTCATGAAATTCAAACATGCTCTCATTTTTCCTTTGTTTCTCGTGTAAGCTCATTTTGTAATAACTTGGTATTTCGTCTATGTCATAACCAAGTCCACATGCTATAAGATGCTACACTTATATATGTTGGGACCCTTTCTTCCTCCCTTTTGTTTTCTTTCCAATTACTTAGTATTTCGAAAAAAATCAAAAATATAACTCTACGCTGATTCACTTAACACCTTACGCAAATATTTATTGGATCTTGAAATATTTTAGCTTTTTTAGTTTAGAATCTTTAGATCATGAAACTAAGCTCTTTTATAATGCTTAATTAATGATTAAGAAATTCAATGGACAAGGATAAGGTGTCCATGGAAAATATTTTAAGGTATTATTAAATATTTGTTTTTTTGGGATTAAGATTTTGTTGTTAGAAAACATTTATAAATTAGTCCAAACTTCATTATTTTGTAATAGGTAGATAATAGGGGAAGGGAGAGATGAGATTCAAACCACATACATAAGTATCACAAGTGATGCAATTACTGCTAGACTATCACTTGAACCCATTAGTTGCCAAACTATCTCGTGATGATTAGAATTGCTCAAATACTTTGCAAATCATGAGTTATGAATTATGAATAAGGAGTAAGAATGGTCCTAGTCTAGTAGGTATTTTGTAATGGCTGAACCAAATGGAATTCCTCATTCATTTACATGTACAAATTGTAATACAAGAAATTAGGGAATTAGATCCCAACAATCAATAGACTAAATAGCTAAATTGAGCACCTATGATCTCTAGGCAAAATTGATTAGTGACCTCTAAATATCTTAATCTAAAGCTATAGTATTTCATCCACTGACATATTATATGTGTATATTAATATTCCTATTTGTGATCTAAGGAATTGGTGGAGAAGATGAAGTCATGTTTGAAAATGAAGAGGAAAGCCAAAGAGGAGACACCATTTATGAGGAATGGAAGAATGTTAATAGAGGGGTCAATTGACTCAATTGCCTTTTGCAATGGAAAACGCAATTCTATCCATATCTTCTCTGCCGAAGAGCTGAAAAGAACAAGCAATTGTGATCAACATCAACGCTTTCAGTTGGCTGATGATTTTGACTTTTACAAGGGTTCTTTAGAAGACTGCTTAGTCTCGGTTAAAAAGTATAGACATGAAATTTGGGGTTTAGAAGAAATTATTAAAGATATTGTTTTGGGATCACAAATGAGTGTCCACTAAAATGTTCTGAAACTCTTAGGATGTTGCTTAGAGATTGAAAATTCGATTATAGTGTATGAATTTGTAGGGGCCAGAAATCTCTACAATTGTATTTGTACCCCACCAACTGAGAGAGTCCACTCTAAACCATTACCATGGAAATGCAGATTAAGAATTGCAATGGGCATAGCTATGCAGTTGCATACCTCCATACTTCATTTTCAAGTCCTATTCTCCATAGAAATATTAGGCCTCGCACCATGTATTGGGCGAAAACAATGTTGCTAAACTGATTGATTTTCTCTCTCAATATGTATTCTTGAAGGTCAATTGCATGTAGAAACTGATATATGTGGAACAAGGGGTTGTGTGGCACTTGAATATTTTTGTAAATGCTATGTAAATGAGAAAACTGATGTGTAGTTTTGGTGTGCTTCTACTTACACTTTTGGCAGGATGATGTTTATTTTTAGATGGTGAATATGATAATGAGGCCTATTATCTAGTAGATTGGGTGCGTTCATGCGTTGAAAAAATTAGTTAATTAAAGTTATAGATAAGGCTACGTTAGAAGAAGGAAATGATCATAAACAATTTCTGCCTTTTGTGGAGGTTGCCTCAAGTTGCATTTCTGATATAGCAGAAGATCGGCCAACAATGATTGATGCTGGAAAACAAGTCAAGTAATTTATGAGTACCTCTCACCTCGTTAGCTTACCTCTATACATATGAATTAACATTCAGGACATTCTATACTCTCTATTGTGTTTGAAAGGGAACATTTGTCATCAAGGGTAGAGTCATTGGATAAAACTTCAGCCATATTACAAATTACTACTTAATGCATTGGTATAAAACTAGGTTTGATTTTCATTGGCAACTAATACAGGACTGTTGTAAATCCTATCATTTTTATTTCAAAAAGTTTCAGTTGATCTTCTATTATTGCATGTAATATTTTATAGTCAATGACAAGGTATCTCTTATTACAAATATACCAAATCAGCTATGTACTTTATCCAATCCTAGTAGTCTAATTCTTACCCATTCACGTCAATATATATATATATATATATATATATTTTTTTTTTTTTTGGTGTGTGGAACATGTCACCAAAATTTAATTGTTAATACAATTTATTCAAATTTTATTAAGTCAAGAAAGATAGCCTCAGTATATTACAGTTTTTGAGAAATGTCTAGGTTACTACAAAAATTTTTTTTTCTTAACTACAGCCAATAGGTCACCACTTCGTAAAAATAAAGAAGTCATCAAACACAAAAATGTAATTTAAACATTTATTTATTATGCTGCTGTTAAAATCTATTAATATTCATTGTTAGGTAGGTTGTTAACTTGATGAAATGCATAAAATTTTAACATCTCTTAACATTTTTTTTATAGTAATTCTAGATTCATAAATTATTGAGAAATGATATGTTCATAATATTTTCACAATATTATTATAACAAATTTTAAATGGTAGGTTGTTACTGGTTATTATTATTGAGACAAAAAAATAATTTTAGTATTAAGTTCAAATTTGAATGAATAATAACTAACCGCCTATGATTTTTGTGAAAATGTTGTAAAAATATTGTGGACGTAGCACTGTTCTAAATTATTTTACAATTTTTTTCACAACTTTGACGTGACAGATTGTAAATGGTTAAACATTACTTACATATAGATCCACTATTTTTTTTTTTCAACAATGACACTTGACCACGTCAAAATTATGACAAAAAATTGTAAAAAATGTTGTGTATCTAAATTTTTTACTTTCTCTTGTTAAATAAATATACTTAAGCCAAAAAAAAAAAAAAGTTATAGGGCGAATGAATACTTTTACTTTTGTACCCCTTTTTGCTTTTGCTTTGTTTTGTGCGAAAGAAACACCACCCATAGAAAAAGCTGAGTCTATCATCTGGTTTCAATGCATACTGTCAATATTCCGATCAGACTGAGTCACAGACAGAGTGAGCAACTCGGTGGTTCTCGCGCCGTGTGAAAGAGGTTTCAACACTCTCAAATCGCTGCAGCAGCCTTCTAATACCAGAGAGCATCTGGGTCTATACTAGCTATGGGACAAGCTTCCTCGTCCTCATCCTCAACTGATTCCATAATTTGATGAGCATCACCACCCTTCAGTTTCTGATTTGTTCTCTGGTGAAGATTACATGAAGTATTATAAGTATCCTTTCTTAGATTTTTATTGGGTTCTCTTGGCTTCTTTTGTTTGTTGAGGAATTTGTTGTAATTTACGCGTTTATTTTGTTTTGTTCATGTGGTTTTTCGAGTAAAATTATAATGGGTACCCTTGTGTTGCTTTGTTAAGTAAATTGTTGTCAAGTACAAGTTAATTTGTTATGTTCATGTAGTTTTTCAAGTACCCTTTTTGACAATTATAATGGGTTTCTCTTGATTTGCTTTGTTGAGTGATTTTCTGTTTAGAAATAGTAAACAATTAGAAACATCCCTCGTATAAATAGACGAGTTCCAATCATTTTCATTCTTCATCATTTGCCTACACGCCTCCAAAGATTGTATTGTTTGTTGGATTTTACAGCTAGCCTGGTCATTGTCTTGTGGTAAATACTAATGACAGTAGAAACCAAGGGCTTTGTAAATAATAATGGCAGCCTAAAACCAGAGACTCGTCTTGAGGTTGTAAATAATAAAGAGCTTAAGAATGGAGGCTCAACTCAAGTTTGTCAAGAGTAACAGAGAAGGCGTGGAGAATCATTTTGAAACTGAAAGTGGTGATCTTGATTAGATTTAGAGGTATGTTCCTTTTATGTTAAATGTTCTGTTACATATCAAAGATGAAGTTCTTGAGCTTAGTAGTATTGATTAGCTTAGTTTTACTTAAAATTTTCGAATTAAATGAAGTAGGTATATATATTTTTCTTATTATTAAGCATTTTCGAAAGTGATTCTATAGGTTTTTGACACATATAATACTTGAAACTTTATGCTATTAGCTAACATTAGGACAAGACTGCTATTTGCACACTTTGTATTAAAATAGAGATATGTGTGTGTGTTTTTCTATTGTTATTCATAAATGATAGAGTGCTTTGCTTGTTTAAAATTTGTCATATAAATGTTAAATGTGGTAACATTTCATTGCACTTGAAATTGACACTATATTTGTGTGAGAGATACTACTACTTAATAGTTTAGTTTATGTTACATTTAATGTATCTTTGATAAAATGTATATAGCTTTTAAGTATTTTTTTTTTTTTTTTTTTTTTTTTGAGAAAGAAGTAACTATTTTCTTGAATTCAATTTTTATTTAATATATATTATAGGTTAATCACACGCAATATTTCAAAATAACCGGTTGTAATTACTATTAAATCTATAAGATTACACGCCAAAAAAAATATAAAGATTAGTAAGTTCTAAATGCCTAATTACCTCTATTTTTTAAAGAAAATTAATAAATCACCTTAGCAAGATGGTTATAGAAAAGACATTTATTCCACTGTGGGTTTAGCAAACTACTGTTATTAAAAAATAAATAAATAAATAAAATAAAAAAACAAAACAAAATTTTTATGAATATAACTTTTGTAAAAATTATCCAAAGTTTAACTTGAATCCAATCTCTATCAAATGTTTGTTTAAGGTTTATGTGAAACTCTAAACAATTTTACACTTACATCTTTTATCCTCAAACAAAAGTTCCTACTAAAATTTCTCCCGGAATTTTTGTTGTATTAGCTTTGTCGTTTTGAGTTGTATTGGTTGATTGAGATTAAGTAAAATCTTGCCTAAAAAATAAACCATATCAAATATAAAGGTGAACTTAAAATTGGGTTAGATTTCAATAAATGATGACAATTAACATAAAACAAAAAGAAATAAGGTAAAAAAAATATATAGTATATTTTTTCTAATCACAAGAACAATCACAGTTATAGATATGGTTTGAATTTTTGTTGTGCAGAACTGCTTAATATTTATTTTAAACTTTTTTGGTGCATTTCTTTTAATAAATAAAAAATTTTCGTTTTATTTTATTTAAAATTGGAAGAAATCAATTTAAAGAATTCTTATATATGTGAATACAACAGTGTTAAGTTTTTCACTTTTAACATTGCCTCCCACCATTTATTTTCATTATAAAATTGAAAATTAAATACCAAGCAGGCCAACCCATGCCTTCAAAATTTCAAGATTTAAACAATGAGGTCTAAATTTCGTAATTTCATTGTAAATCCAATTTCTTTACTTATTTTTATTAGACTCACCCAACATCAAAAGTAAACACACTCAATCCCAAAAAAACCCACCCGTGCTGCAAGCCCATCCTTTAAATTAAAACAAACTCGAACACCTGATGTGCAGCAGCTTGTTAATCACCTCAATCAATATCTCTATCTCTCTCTCGCAACCAAACTCCAAAATGGGTGATTTTACATGGAAATTTAAAGAAAATGGTGTGTTGTTAGATAGATTCGAAACCAATTCTGACACATCACTATTTTGATGATTATGTCATAGAACAAGAAGATGGAGCAGCCGCAGCAGCAGCAGCAGCACCTTCTACATTTTTCCCATTCAAACCATCCCTTGCCCTTCCTTGCAGACTACAGAAGTGGACCCACTTGTTGTGGGTGCCAAGAATCAATTTATGGTCCTGCCTACAGATGTATAGAATGCTGGGATTACAGACATCATAAATCATGTGCAGAACTACCCCTTGGGTTGCACCATCCCTTGCACCCAATCCATCCTCTCATTCTCTTTGATGAAAAGACACATTATCAAAAGACCAAATGCCAAGTCTGCAATGAATCTCGCCGACAATACACTTATCGCTGTTACCGCTGCGACTTCAACCTTCACGCCACATGTGCTTCCTTACCGCCCACCATCCAATCTTCTCAAGTCCACCACCACCCATTAACCCCCTTTTGGAAGTGGATGTCCTTCACTTGTGACCTTTGTGGCCAAGAAAGCAAGAGTATATTTAATCAGTGTGCCCTATGTAGTTATTGCATTCATAATACTTGTGCTTCTTTGCCACGCACACTCAAAGTTCTATATCACGGGCACCCCCTCCACCTCACCTATTCTTCTCTTGAAGCCGAACTCCATCAATCCGACTCCCGATTTTGTTAAGTTGAATCAAAATAACTTAACTAATTTATTTGAATCAATTTGGAGAATACAAAATTAATTGAATCAAAATTTGTTTGTGTTAAGTTGCCAATCTAAAATTACATAAAGTAATAATTAAGATAACTTTATATAATTTAACATTATTTGTAACTCAAAAACCAAATATATGTTAAATGATGATGTGAATTAGGAAAAAATGTGACTTATTCCTCTTACACGGGAATGTGTAGCCCTTAAGCCTTAAGGGGTGGATTACAAGATCCAAAGGGTTAAAATACCTCTAAAGTAAAATGGGATAAGGAAAAACTAAATCTTAACTAAGTTTCACATCATTTAAGTAAGAGATTTTAAGAAATTCATCCCAAAAAAAAAAATATATATATATATATATATAAAAGTATAAAAAAAAGGTAAGAATTATGTCACCATTATAACAAATCAACAAAGAATCAATATCATTATATCTATATAAAATTCGTAACTTTCTTTCAATTGCAACCCACTTAAAATTAAAGGGTTTATTGAGCCAACTATGAGAGCTTTGGTAAAAGAAAATTAGGCATCTTGCAATTTCATAAACCTATAGATAAGTAAGGTCTCGTCTATCATAAGTTGAAATATCATTGTATTTATATTCTACATATAAAAAATATATTACATAAATTAGTTTTTTTAACTCTCCAGTAGGCTTTCTCAAAAAAAAAACTCTCCAGTAGGAACAAAATTTATATCCAAGTGTTTATATTGTAAATGAAAATAAATTAAAAAAGAATGTAAAACTGTTCTTTAAACCTCCAATAATAGCGAACCACATCATTACTTTTCATGCTTCATAATACTCTCGCCTACATATAAACATTCCTCCAAAAAGTTACATTTACCATTAAATATTCTTCTACATGTAGAAGAAATGAGTTTGGACAATTATGAGTTATTTCTTGTGTGTTTATAGATTTTAATTTAAGTTACACTTTGTAGGAAGTTTAAGTAATATTACACTACTCAATTTTTTTATTTAATACGAATTTTAATAAATCTATTATTGGATTACATCTTTTTCTTTTACTATACATGCTTGCAAAATTTTAAATTGATCAGAGATCAATAATTATGTTTTTTAACAATTATTTAAATTTCAAGATTTTAAAATTATGCATAAAATATGAGTTTTTAGATTAAATAGTAAATAACATTAATGTGATACAAAATTTGACATGTATGTCAAGAACATAAAGAACATTTTTTTTTATGGGAAACATAAAAAACATTTAATTGAACGGTAGGATTTTAAAATTTTATTCCAATAAAAATTATAAAGTGATGTAATATTGCTTAAAGATGAGAGAGAGAGAGAGAGTAGTACCAAGAACAAGAACAAAACAATGACTTGTAAGGTCTTAGCAAACTCCACAGGGAAAGCCCAATAAGACATAAAACATTATCAGAATGGCCTTGCTAGAAGATAAGCTACTTTGTTGTTAACTTGTTATCTTCCTATGACCCGCTTAATAAAAACAAGCTTCACATTAGGATTTCAGCAAACTTAGCTTTGAATTCTAGGCACACCCAGATAATAGCAATTTGAAATGAAAATTTGGAGCCTCCAAGAATATACTTATTAGAAAATCAAAAATGAAACAGACATCCCTATGTTCAATATTATGATTGATTGTTAGTGAGAATATTTTAATCTCTATCTAAGGAGCATAGTTACTAGAAGGTCAGAGTGTAGATCCAGTTACGGCCACAATAAAACCATGAAGGCTGTCACTTTGAATCACTTCATCTCCAGAATTGTTTATTCAAATTCTAGCAAATTAAAACACTCTATATGCGTAGATTCCAGTTAGCTCAACTAGTAAAGTCTTTGATGGTTGTATAAGAGATCTGAGTTCAATCTCCGCCTACACCAAAAACTTATTGGTGTCTTCGTCTGATAATAAAGAGCAATTATCAGGAGTGGACGCCATAGGTTGAAACTCTCTCAAAAAAAAAAAAAAAAAAACACTCTATATGCTAATTGCTAGGTTTTTTATTTTTTTATTTTTTAAAGCATTAGAAAGATTCTTTCTTTTTTCAGTCCTTTTTAACAACTAAAGATGTTAGGTTTTAGTTGGCGAATTCCATGTATGAAATACGTATACACATTTTTCTTTTTTTCTTTTGTGAAATTATTAGACAATTAGACAATTAGTTGGCTACAAACTTCGAATTATTAGACAATTAAAGATAAAAATAAAATTTGGTTTCAAACTTAGTTATAACTTAAGGTTACAACTTCATTAAATATCTTTTTCTTAAATGTGAATTTTAACAAATCTACTATTGAATTATATTATCTTTGTATATCCTTCATGCTTATAAAATTTTCAGGAAATCAAAGATCAATAGCTCAATCAGTTATTTAAATTGCAAGTTTTTGTAGTCTAAATTTTTTATAAAATAGGTTTATAGATCATATAGTAAATAATATCTGATTTGCACAAAATTTGACATGTTTGATAAGAGCGTAAAGAGCATGCAGAGTAACAGTTAGATTTTCAAAATATGTAGTAATGTTAAATTTTTTTTTTTTTAAATGAAGAGTTACTCTAGGCTACAACTAAGAGGTGTAACTTTATGTAAAGCTTGTCTAGGACTAACCCTGGACCCTGTTACTCCTATACATACCCTACTAAAGTAGAATCTAGATAGCTTAAAAGAGTAGGAAGGAATGGATGAATTAATGTGCAATGAAAAAGAAAAGAAAGGAATCAAAAGATCTCTTTCTTTTCTTGTATGTTAAATGTAAAGAGAACGAATATTAGGAAAGAAAAAAACATTATGGAATTTTATTATCATTATATATACCTTATGTATTCTTTACATTTTATTTGTGATCAATCTAGTAAGGAAAAAATCTATTTTGACTTTTTTTTTAAAGGGCAAAACGTGGCTACATAATGGCTACAATTTTCACTAAAAAAATTAACATAATTACATATTTTGAAAATCTAATTATTGAATTGCTTGTTCTTTATTATTGATCATTGATCTTTTGAAAATTTTGCAAGTATAAAAAATATAAGAAAAAAAATGTAAATTAATGGTGGATTTGGCCAAATTCAGATCCAAAATGTGTAAATGTATGCTCCTTTCTTCTACGATTAAGCAATTTTGGTTGGGATTAGGTATGTTGATTCATTAATTTACTGGTAAGCCACCAACAATCTTGACATTTTTCTCACTTGCAAAGAGTTTTCTCTTTTGGTGGAAGATCAAGTTAACTTTAGCTGCAGCGGTGGTGACTAAACAGGTCTTAGTGGCTGCAATTATGTAATAGTGGAAAGTGTTGGTATGGACAAGCAAGCAAAAAGAAAGATAATGTAAATGGCATTAAGAATTCTAGACATGGATAAAAAAAGATTAAATAAAAGAGAATATATAAGTCTAATTTGGCAAGCAAATCATAAATACCTTACCTTATTTCTCTTGTTCCACATGAGTCATTCAACTCTAAAGTGGCAAGCAAGCATAAATGCTTTGCTTTGCCTACTTCTCTTTTTTTTTTTTTTTTTTTTTTGGCACAATGGCATAATAATGATCTATATATAGTAGAAGTTCTAAATGAATTCTACATGAATTTGGCTTTCACAAAACTAAAATTGAGGCTAACGTGGAACCTTTCTTAGGGTGTTTTGAAGCCAAAATTATATCTTCCTCTTGTAAGTATTGATAATTGCCCAAAGGCCCCGCGTTTTGTAGTGAAATTTGTTCATATATGTGTGTGTGTGTTTCTATTGTTATTCATAAATGATGGAGTGCTTTGCTTGCTTAAAATTTGTCATATAATGTGGTAACATTTCATTGCAATTGAAATTGACACTATATTTGTGTGAGAGATATGACTACCTGATGGTTTGGTTTATGTTACATTTAATGTATCGTTGATAAAATGTATGTGACTCAAGTAACTATTTTTTATTTTTTATTTTTTATTTTTGAGAAAGAAGTAAGTATTTTCTTGAATCCAAGTTTTATTTAATATCTATTATAGGTTAATCACAAGCAATATTTCAAAATAACCAGTTGTAATTTACTATTAAATCTATAAGATTACATGCCAAAAAAATAATAATAAAGACTAGTAAGTTTTAAATGCCTAATTACCTTTATAGTTGAAAAAAAAATAACCTTATCAAGATGATTGTAGAAAAGAAACTTATTCCACAGTGAATTTAGCATACTATTGTTATAAATAAAAGTTTTGAGGAATATAATTTTTGTAAAAATTACCCAAAGTCTAACTTGAATCCATTCCTTATAAAATCTTTATTTTGTCTCATATTGATAGTAAGATAATTTACCTTCCTTCGTGAAAGTTAACAACTCATTTTTTTCCCTCTTTTTATTATACGTGGGGAAGAGAGTTTTTTAAACTAAATTTTCTTCATCAAGAACATCCGGTAGTGTCATTGGGTTTTAAAATTATTGTCAAAATATTAAAAGACATAAAGATTAAGGGAGTGATAAATTGAGCAACCAAAAAAAAAAAGATTAAGAGAATGATCTAATGGAAAAAAGGCATAGCTTTATTCAAGTAGAAACTATACAATTACAAATAAGAAATTACCTTGTTGCATTTCTAATGGTAAAATTGACATAATATTTATATTTAACGTTTCAGGTGCATTGCTGTTAATATATAAAAAAGTTTCATTTTTTTTTTTTTAAATGTTAAGTTTTTCACTTTTAACATTCCCCCACACCAGTTTTTACATTGTAAAATTGAAAATACCCACCCGGCCCAACCCATGACTTCTAAATTTTAAGTTTTAAACAATCAGTTCAAATTTCTTTAATTTCATTCTAAAACTAACGGTATGAACCCAAACCAAAAGCTTTGAATCTTTATTTAGCAAAAAAAAAAAAAAAAGCTTTGAATCTCTAAAGAAAATGGTGTTTGTTAGATAGATTCTGACGCATCACTATCAATGCCTGCCTCTTTCTCTCTCTCTGTTTCTTTTCGTCTATAAATGTGAATCTCATCCATCTGACTATGTACATTTCGAATCACCCACCACCCTTTGTGTCTCATCTGATGCCCTTTTCTTTCTTTTTCTCTTAACTAATTTGATGATTATGGCTGTGATTGTTACTGTGACTGTGCATGTCATAGAACAAGAAGATGGAGCAGTCGCAGCAGTTTCTACATTTTTGCACTTGAAATTGATGCTAAATGGTTTAGTTTATGTTACATTTAATGTATCTTGGATAAAATGAATATCACTTATATAACTATTTTCTTGAATCCAATTTTTATGTAATATCTATTATAAGTTAATCACAAACAATAGTTCAACCCAAATTTCTTAATTTCATTCTAAAAATCCAATTTTTGCACTTACTTTTATTAGACCCAAGTAATTAAAATCCTATAATCACATCAATATCTCTCGCAACCAAACTCCACATCAGACATTTTACATCAAAATTGAGAATGCTGTCGTTAGATTTGAAACCAATTCTCATGCATTGCACCCCTCTTTCTCTCTATTTCTTTTCGTATGTGATCCATCTACATTTGGATTCACCCACCCCTTTGTGTCTGATGCCATTTTCTTTTTGTAGTTATAGATAAATGTTACAGAAACTTACCTTGTACAAACTCAAAATTGAGGCCAATTGGAAGCTTTTTTTAGGTGTGTTTTGAAGCCAAATTGTATTATTCTTACTGTAAGTATATACTTTTACAAATTTGTTCGCGTATATATATATATGTGTGTGTGTGTGCGCGCGCGCGCGTGTGTTTTATTGTTATTTATAAACTATAGATTACTTTGCTTGCTTAAAATTTTTCATATAAACATAAATGTTGTAAAATTTGGGTTGTGTTTGGTTCGATTGAAATTGATTTCATGAAAACATTTTTCTCATTTACGGGTACTTGGGTTGACTGAAAAGGTTAGTCAACTATAAATTTTTTTTCACTTGACCATAAGATAAGAGCATTTATGGCAAAAATTAGTTTATACTTTTATTTTTCATAAACCATTTTTCACGTCACCCAAACTCATCAATTGAACTTCCACCCCCCACCCCCACTAAAATTCTCGGTCTTTGGTGGCCAACCACTATCGCTAACCGCTAGTCCTTGATTATAGTTTTTTTTTTAATCTAAAATTTTACTTTTTTTTTATTATTATATATGTGCTTGGGAGATGAGAATGTGTTAAAGTAGTAGAAAATATGTTTTTCATAACATTTATAGAACTAAACACTTACAAATATTTTCCGGAGTATTTTTAGGAATGCAACCAAACACTTGGAAATTTTTTTTTTTTTTTTCCGAAAACATTTTCACATGAAAATATTTTATTGGACTTGAATTGACTCTATATTTTTGTGAGATATATTATTGTTAAATAATGAGATATTAAAAGGTATATCATGTTTTTTTGGTTGGATGATGAAAGGTATATCTCTTAATTGTTTTTATTTATTTATTTATTTTTTATAAGTCATTATTTTCTTGATTCTGAGTTTTTTTATTTGATATTTATTATAGGTTAATCACATGTAAAATTTTAAAATAATTAGTTTTCATTTACTATTAAATCTATAAAATTAGTTGTTTATTGTGTTGAAGAATACCCAAAAAAAAAAAGCCTAATTTTTTTTTTCATAGATTAGTGAGATTTTGATGCCCAATTACCATAATATTTGAAAGAAAGAATAGATCACACTAATATTTGGTAAGGAAGGTAATTGTAGGAAATAAAATTATTCCAATAGTGGATTTAGCAATTTTTTTTTTTTTAAAGAACCTAATCCATATTAAATTTTGTCCCATAAAGATAGTTTACATTCTTTTTTGAACTAAGCTACAAAATCTTGTCAAAATATTATAAAGATTAAGGGAGTGGTAGAATGAACATTAAAAAAAAAAAAATTAAAGAGAGTGATTGGATGAAAGAAAGAGACACACAAAAAAAAAAAAAAAGCTGTTATTCTTATTATTTATCCAAAGAAATAATATTTTCCTAGTCAAGTAAAAAAATCACGTTTTAATTATAATGAAATCAATTTATAGAATTCCTAATCCTATGTGTATGTCAATAGTTTGTAGGTTATTAAAATTGTGTTCCACTTTTAACATTGCAAAATTGAAAAGACCCACCCAACAAAAATACCCACCCGGGCCAAACCCATGCCTTTTAAAATAATCTGGTCTGACTAGAACTCCTCTTCACGCCCAAATCCCTCTGTATACGCTCTGTAAGAAACGGTATGAACCCAAACCAAAAGCTTTGAATCAGTTTTTGTTATTAAAATCCAAACTCCAAAATGGGTGATTTTACATGGAAATTTAAAGAAAGAAAATGGTGTGTTGTTAGATAGATTCGAAACCAATTCTGACGCATCTCTATTTTGATGATTATGTCATAGAACAAGAAGATGGAGCAGCCGCAGCAGCTTCTACATTTTTCCCATTCAAACCATCCCTTGCTCTTCTATCCAGACTACAGAGGACCCACTTGTTGTGGGTGCCAAGAATCAATTTATGGTCCTGCCTACAGATGTATAGAATGCGAACTTGTAGGGGGATGGTTTCAATTCAGACATCATAAATCATGTGCTGAACTACCCCTTGGGTTGCACCATCCCTTGCACCCAATCCATCCTCTCATTCTCTTTGATGAAAAGACACATTATCCTGAAGAAGAAGAAGAAGAAGACAAAGAAAAGAGCAAATGCCAAGTCTGCAATGAATCTCGCCGACAATACACTTATCGCTGTTACCGCTGCGACTTCAACCTTCACGCCACATGTGCTTCCTTACCGCCCACCATCCAATCTTCTCAAGTCCACCACCACCCATTAACCCCCTTTTGGAAGTGGATGTCCTTCACTTGTGACCTTTGTGCCAAAAAAGTCGACGGTATACCTAATCAGTGTGCTCTATGTAGTTATTGCATTCATAATACTTGTGCTTCTTTGCCACGCACACTCCAACTTCTATATCACTGGCACCCCCTCCACCTCATCCATTCTTCTCTTGAAGTTGATCTCCATCAATCCGACTCCCGATTCTGTCAGCTTTGTGCTCAAAAAGTGAATACAAACTTTGGGTTTTACTATTGCTCCAGATGCGATTTCGTTGCTCATCTCGATTGTGCTGCGGACTATAGAAATAGAGAGAACAAAAATATGCAGGAACTTAAAGAGGGGGAGAACGAAGATTTAGAACTCGATCAATCTATTGATTTAGCAACTTATAAAGTCAAAGATATCAAAGTGAGAGAGGACGGAACTGAAATAGCCACAGAAATCCAACATTTCAGTCATGAGCATGACTTAAAGCTTTCGGACGATGAGGTACTAAATATTGAAAAATGCGACGGGTGCGTACAAGCAATCTTCCCTCCCTTTTACAGTTGTGTAAATTGTAGATTCTTTCTTCATGAATCTTGTGCTAAATTACCCAAAAAAAAGAGACACCCGATTCATTGGCACTTACTCACCCTCTTCCCCAAGCCACCTTATACTTGGAAAAATACATTTTGGTGTTTTGCCTGTCATCGTCATTGCTCTGGCTTCAATTATAGTTGTAAACCATGCAGGTTTAGTCTCAATGTTCCATGTAGTTTGATCTCAGGCATCCTTACCCACCCTGGTCATGAGCATCAACTTCTTCTCTCAAGCATAGAATCTCAACATAATTGCAATTGTTGTGATTCTAAAATTTCCCCAATATTCCGTTGTACCACTTGCGAATTTGCTTTGGACTTTAAATGTGCTACACTACCACAAACCGCAAGGTACAAACAACATGATCATCCTTTCACCCTCCGTTATACTGCTGAAGATGACTCTGGTGAATATTATTGTGATATTTGTGAAGAAGAACGCAACCTAAAGCACTGGTTCTATTATTGTGCAAATTGCGATTATCCTGCACATACCAAATGTATTCTGGGGGAAAATCCAAATGTCAAGTAACACATATGATGGTCACCTATTTGGAGGTGTTAACACATTTAACTGTCACTCACACACCCTTTCATTAAGGAAATTATAGACTACCCTCGATGTAATAGATGTAACAGTTCTTGCAAAGAGTTGATCTATCAATGTGTCCAATGTAATTTCAACATGCACTATTATTGTTTATTGCTATTCATAGAAAAAACAAATGTTGTTTTAATTTTTATTCTATACTATACTTAGTCCATGAAATTTTCTCACATTGCTTAAAAGGGCGTGTTATGTGTAATATAACTAGTTCCACCATCCAACAAAAGTTACCATAGCTTTTGAGTGGAGTTTGTGGTGTGCAGTAGTTAATTTTAATGCTGTTTTTAGGCATCATGGTTCAAATAGGACATAAATGGCCAAAACAATTAACATGTCATCACATTTATCAAATTTATATTTCAATTCTACAAACAAGTGAAACAACTTACTAAATTCTTCATTGAACCTACCTACAATCTTGATGCTGCCAAAAACCTTGAGGTGAGTTTTTTCTCTATTTGTTTTAGTATGTTTGGGTATCTTGAACAAAATTAAACTGGTTGTTGGTGTGTCTGTATGTCTAGGTGTTGAGATATTGGTGAATTGCCGATGATGTGACCATTTTGGAGCTATGGCTGGTGTTTGGGGTGTATCTCACCTTTTTTGACAAAATGTCTTAGAAACCTCAAGTGTTGAATTGTATCAACTGCATGATGTACAAGTAGCTTATGCTCATAAGTTTAAAAGTGCAGCAGTTTTTTGGTAAATCTGCTTCGTATTTTGTTGCAATCATAATTAATAGTTATTCATAAATACAAATTTGCTGAAGGTATATGGAATTTCTTAGAAGTACCTATTAGTAAAATGTGAAGCTAGACTTTTCTTCTAAACAATAACTACTATTTTGCTTAAATAATACCCGATACACCAAAATATCAAGTTTGCTGCATTCCAAGTATGGGGAAATCGTCTTACATAGAGGGGAAAGTTGTGGCCTTCAAAATAGTCTATGAGGGCAACTATGCAGTCTTAAAGAGGAAAAGAATCCACAAAAGCAGGTAGCCAAACCAAAAAAAGTTTGGTTTTCCTCTGATATTTTAATCAATAAAGTCATTATTTTTTGTTTTACTTCTCTTATGTGCTATTAATGTTCTTTTGGCAGTGGACCCACTGGAGCATTGGAAATATAATGTCACCATCTAGGTAGAAATTGCTCCTTCACTCATCTGTTGACCTAAGTAATATTGTAAGAGTTTCAATCTTTTGTATCCTTTGAACAACTATACTTTCAGAATATGGGGTATATGTCTGCAAGAGTGGGATTTATTACAATCATGTCTTTTGTGAAAATATTTTACTTAATGTCAGTCATTCACTGATACTATTTATGCATTTGAATTGCGTATAGTTTTTATGAAAAGCATGTGAAGGCAACAAATTTCTTTAATATGAATGGGGGAAAAGGTTGTGAACAATTCTATAATGGTGAAATTTCTATGTAACCTTTGATAGTTTGTTACATATGTAACTCAACATTTCTTTTATTGTTGCAAATGATGAATAGCATACATTAGTGTAATCTTTTAGTTTTCCACTTTCTAATTGATTAGTGAGCTCTGAAGATGTCAAAGCTAATTAAAATTGAAATAGTAGAGCACCAACTCAAGAATTCATTTTATAACGCTGTTTATGGATAACAGTGATGGGTTATGTGTATTTCTGATGAAGATGTTGGCACTTACAAGAAGGGTGGCTTATCTTTGTCTCAAGTATGTTACTTGGTAGAGTCCTTCAAGTTTCAATGCTATAATAGCTTGGATAATTTAAGTTCAGCTTTGTGGAAGAGAGTAATGAAGATAGGTTGGATTTTGATTGAAACCTCAAAGATGGAGGAATTGCACACATCTGTCCATTTCAATGCTCCGCTAGTGAGACATAGGAAGTTATAGTTGGCTGAGTGCATTCTTGCAATTGGATTTTTAATCATGTTTTTTTTGATAAGTAATAAGTTTTATTGATATAAAAAGGAGCACCCTAGTACACAGGGAGTGTACAAGGGGTCAACAAATCAAATACAAAAATTGCAAGAATCTAGGAAATCAATAAAAGAAGGGAATGATTGTTTTTGCAAAGAAAACAACCAATCCAATAAAGTTCTAAAAAAAAAAAAAATAGCTTGAGTTTTGGAATGGATCTTTCAATATCTTCAAAACATCTACTATTTCTCACCTTCCAAATACACCACATTAAGCAATGAGGAAGAGGAACAATTGACCATATGTAACCATTTCAATGACGACCAAACTTGCCTTGCCAACACCCTAGCAGCCCCAAAACAGTATGCGGCATAACCCAAGTTACTCTAAATAATCCCAAAACCATAGACCACAAATCCATAGCAACGAGACAATGAAGGAAGAGATGGTCAATTGATTCACCATTACTCTTGCACATGAAGCACCAACCTAAAATCCACACCTTCCTTTTTCATAAATTATTAGTCATCAAGCATTTCCCTAGAGCAGCAGTCCAAACAAAGAAAGCTACTCAAGAAGGAATCTTTTGGTCATTTACTTACCCACAATCCTGATCACCAAAGGTAAACCACATAATTTCCTTGGAATAATGGTAGTATTCCTTATTCAAACTATATCTCTACACTCTGCACAAATGAGTTTAAGGTATCTTCATTGGTCATCATTTGCCTACACACTTCCAAAGATTGTATATTGTTTGTAAGATATCATAGCTAGGACATTGCTTTGGATGGGTAGAGCATGCAAGAACCCACAATGGCAGAGAATAAACTGAATTTAATGGTTCTTGGATGCCGGTAGAAACCAAGGGCTTTGTAAATAATAATGACAGCCTAAAACCAGAGACTCGGCTTAAGAATGGAGGCTTAACTGAAGTTCGTCAAGAGTAATAGAGAAGGCCTGCAGATGGAGAATTATTTTGAAAATGAAAGTGGTGAGGCCTATTAAATATCAAAGATGAAGTTCTTGAGCTTAGTAGTTTTGATTAGCATAGTTTTAATTAAAATTTTCAAATTAAATGAAGTGGGTATATATATATATATAATTAAGCACTTTCGAAAGCAATACTATAGTTGAAACTTTGTGCTATTATTGGCTAATGTTAGGAAAAGAATGCTATTTGCACACTTTATTGTACTCCTGTTTTCACATCTGACCTTTCAGCCTTCATATCATATTAAAACAGAGATCACATTTGCATAAAATTCAAATATGCTCTCATTTTTCCTGTATTTCTTGTGTAAGCTCATTTGTAATACTTGGTATTTAGTCTATGTCATAACCAAGTACACATGTTATAAGATGCTACACTTATTTTTGTGGGACCCTCTCTTCCTCCCTTTTGTTTTCTTTCCAAATACTTGTATTTAATTGAACTTCTTCACGTAATGACTTCCTATGCCATGTCATCTTGTTGGTCACTACTCTGGACATTAGTAGGTGCAGACTTATCATTAGACCTGGCAAATCTAATTTTTGGACTGAGTGTTGGTTTGATCTGAATTTGATCCTTTATTATATTTTTGCACCATTATTTATAGTCTTTGAGAGATGGAGTGAGGTTAAGGAACCAATTGGCATGCATGTGGAGCACATCTTTCAACATCTTATTCTCAGGTACCTTCATTCTTACACTCTTACATTCTTTAGCAAATCATATTTTCTTTTATTTATTTATTTATTTTTTTATGTTTTGGAAGTTTTTCACTTATTGGAGTTATATCTCTACACTGTGTTTTTGTTTGTTCATTTTCTTGCTTATACACAATCAGTACAAATTCAGCTTTTAACACCATTGTCATAACTTAGGCACAGAGCAGTTGTTACAAAATTTAATCAGAACATATTTTTGTCATAAATATGGAGATTTTTTTCTTAGAAGATCAAAAAACCAATTACTATAAAGGTTTTGTATTGTGGTTTGGATCAACCACTTATTCCAATATGGTGGAGCCGTGGAGGGAAAGCATCTTGCTCTTATAGTGTTTGATGAAATGGTTGTCTTCTTTCTCACAGCTTTGGCTGCACTTAAGATTGTACTCCATTAAACATTATTTTTTTAGAATAACAAAAAATGTGACAGGTGCATGCGAGTCTTTCCACCTCCATTTTTTAGTTGTGTGAAGTTTAGCTTCTTTCTTCATTAATCTTGTGTTAAATTACCTATAATAAAGCAACATCCACTAACTCACCTCCCAAAGACACATAATACTAGACTGATTGTAATAACTTCAATCTGCCTGCAAAGGATTAGTATTAAAATGTCCAAGAATATATTCTTCTCATTTTTTTCTCAATTAGGGGCTTGCATCATGATAGCTTAGCTTACTAGGGGCTAGAGGCATACCCAAATATCTAACTGGGAGACTACCTTACTTAAAGTGAAAGTGCATCCAAAATCTAGTTCTTTAGATCCATATACACCTGCACAAAATACTTTAGTTATAGAGTATTAATCTACAAGCTGGAAATCACTATAAAGTCTTCCAAACACTTTTCGTTAACTAGACTGGGAGTAGATCAACTCTTGTGAAATCATTATTGTAGAGTAAATATTAATAAGCTGCATATTCTCACATCTAGGAGGGAATTTTTTTTTTTTTTTTTTAAAGTAACATAACAAATTTTATTAAAACAGCCAACCCAAGTACACTAGAAAATATTAAGAGCCCAGATTACAATGATTAATTAAGACAGTGGGAAAAACAAAAACAAGATGGCAGAACTAGACTCCATTCAAGAAGAGTAAGAAAAAACAAAGACTTTCTTTCAAGAATAAACCGTGCACAGCCCTCAAAGCATCTAGCATTCCATTCCCACCATATACACCATAGCAAACAGTGCAGCACAAACCTCCAAAGAGCTACATTTCGATGTCTTCATCTGGTATGGAATTTGAAGTCCTTGCAACTAAGAATCCTTTTTTTAGCATCTGACTTAGAACTCCATTGCTAGCAAAAATGAATAAGAGGACAATGGATCCCTTTGTCCATCCGAATGGATAACAGGCCAAGCTTTTATGAAAAAACAAACTGTGAACCCATCAGGGCCTGGGGCCTTCTCTCCATCCAAAGAAAACATAATCTACTGGATCTCCAAACTTGAAACTGACCTCTGCAAATTTTCTTTGTGATCTGCTGAAATTTGGAAGTCTAGAGCCTATTGAAAGTCTCCCCATATTTCTTAAGCGAGATGCCACTTAGAGGTGCCTAACAGATTTTGATAGTAGTACCCCACAACTAATTATTTTACCTGTTGGGGATCCATTATCCTATTCCCTTGATCATCCTTCAGACAAAGTAGTGAGTTTTCTAGCATTTCTTATTGTAACAGCTTGATGAAAGAATGCAGTATTGTTTCCCCCAATTGAGCCGACCTTTCTAGATGTTTGTTTCATAAGATCCTCCTCTCCTCTGCTGCTATACTTAGAGAATTCTCCAATCTTGAATTGCAACATCAGTGGGATGGGCTGTAAAATTCACAGTATTTTCTATGGGTCGAACCCCTCCAACTCATAACTGATGGTTATTCCCTGATGTTGACCCACATTCCTTACAACTTTGCCTGCCAACAAGAATGATTGATGTTGCAAAAAAATAACTTTTGCAAATTGATTGGTCTATCTTACATCCTTGTTAGCTTATTTTCCTCCAAATTCATTGCTGTTCAGGGTCCACAATAAAACAAATGTATGCTAAAAGCCTAAAAGTACATATATATATATATATTCCAAGTTGCAACTGTGTTATTGAAATTGAATTATTTCACCTTAATTTGTGTTTTAAAGTTGCATGTGGAGGCATAGGCGGCGCTAGCCATAGCCCAGGGGGTTCAAATGAACCCCCTAACTTGGCCAAATGTGTATATATATATATATATATTTATAATATAAAAATTTTCTTTGTTTTGACCCTCTAAAAATCTGAATTAACAAATAATAATAATAAATTACAATTTAAAAACTGTGGTTTGGCTGTGTCAAAATCTAATTCCCAAAGTTTCATTTGCTACATTTATAGTTCTATAATTTGTACTCTTAGGGCTAAAAAGAAACTATTTTAGGGTTCTATTTAAAGTAATAGATTATATATTTTTTGGATAAATGTACCCTAAATTATCCAAGTTTAGCCATGAATGAGCAATTCTAGTAATAATTAGTTGCCAGCACTTCCATGCAATTAAAAAAAAAAGTATGTGAAGTAAATATGAGGATATTAGATTTCTATTTGTTGGAGCCATGCAATTGAGAGAAACAGAACCAACACTAAAAACGTCACCTCCAACTAAAAGATTGATTAGAAGGTTGGTCAACAACTTTGATCTCTTTACACACTATATTCTTAATTTGGTCCGACACACAGGTTTGTTGAAGAGAAACTAAAACTCCAAGAAAACAGCCAAGTCATTGTGATGAAATTTCCCACTAGTTTCCTGCTTGGTCATTATCAGTTTACTAGTAAGCCTTTCCTTGACTCTTTGAAAATACTTTTTGATAGGTACTATATTATAGAGCTCATGATATAATGATATTGTCAAGAGGATAAGAGTAAGGCTCCAGATCCACAAGCTACCAAATTCTAGAGCTTCTTATGTTATAGCTGCATCTCTCTTTCTTTGGGTAGAATAAGGTACATTCTCTTTGAAACCCTTACTTAGTTTTCAATTATTATATTTGCCTCCATGCCTATGAAGCAAGATTGAGTTTCAAGATTTGTCTTAATCGATCGTGATATTTTGAGATTTATGTTCTTGGATCATGCTAGTTTAATAATTGTGTTCCTAGTCCTACTGATATGCTGCTAAAAAGTATTGTTTGAGGTAGATCTAGGTTTATATTTCAACTTCAAAAGTCAAAACTCACAGATTCATATCTCAAATTATCACTTTTTTTAAATATTTAAGTAAAATAATTTTATATAAATCTTTCAAAAAACCTAATATGACTCTCTAGGCTGATTTACTTAAACCACCCCCCCCCCCCTCTCATTTTTCTTTTTTCTTTTTGATTGACTCTAGGCTGATAGGATTTTGAAATAATTCAATAATTATAGTGTATATGATTATAGCATGAAACCAAGCTCTGACATATATAATGCTTCAAAAGACTTAAGAAATCAATGGACAAGGTGTCCATGGAAAATTTCTTAAGGCACAAAACATTTGCTGATTGAACAAATGAACCATAATGACCTGATTGGTCTAAACTCTCGTACATGTCCAAAATACTCAAAGATGTAAATCATGAGTTATGACAATGGTCATAGAACATGTTTGGTTTCTTATAGTGTAATATGTTTCAAATTCTAGTGATTCATTTTTTACATAGTGGTAGTGTACAGCAATATTATAGCCTCTTCATGTCATAACATATTATGTGTATACTAATATTTCTATCTGTAATCTAAAGGTTTGGTGGACAAGATGAATTTGTGTTTGAAAATGAAGAGGAAAGCAAATAGGAGACATCTCTTATGAAGAATGGAAGACTATTATTAGAGGAGCTAATTGCCTTTTGCAATGGGAAAAACAATTCTATCCGTGTCTTCTCTACTGAGGAGCTCAAAAGAGCAACAAACAACTATGACCAGCGTCAATGTATTTTGCAGGATAGTGATTTTAAGTTATTCAAGGGTTCTCTAGAAGATCGCTTACTTTCAATTAAAAAGTACTACACAGGAGAAAAAGGATTTTCTGTTATCGAAGAAGTTACGCTTGGCATTTTTAAAAACACTGTGGTGGGATCGCAAATGAGTGTCCACCAAAATGTTCTAAAACTCTTAAGACGCTACTTAGAGACCAAATATCCAACTCCAGTGTATGAATTCTTCAGGGATAAAATTCTCTCCAATTATATCAACCCAACTAGGACAATCCACTTTGAGCCCTTAACATGGAAATGCAGGGCATAGTTACTGCCCTTGCATATCTTCATACTTCATTTTCCAAGACTGTTATCCATAGAGATATTAGGTCAGCCATCATTATATTAGATGAGAACAATGTTGCCAAACTGATTGATTTCTCACTCTTACCTATTCCTAAAGGTGAACTGCATGTATTCGATGCTGCACATGAGAGAATGGGGTGTGGTGCACCTGATTATATTGCTACAAGCTATATAACTGAGAAGGTTGAGGTGTATATTTATGGTGTGGTCCTTCTTGGGCTTTTGGCTGGATGGATGTTGAATACTCCTCAGTACAGGTACAGTCCCTCCTTTTTACTAATGTTGATGAACCCATGTGATGAAAAAAATTGGTTGATTGAAATCATAGATCCTATGTTACTAAAAGAAGGAATTAATCAGGAACATTTTCTTGCTTTTGCACAGATTGCCTTCAGTTGCATCTCTGATACAGCAGAAGATAGGCCTACAATTATTGATGCAGGAAAACAACTCAGTGAATCTTGAGTCTGTCTCACCTCCTTAGTTTATCTTAGCTCTATCCTAGCTAGTTGATAAACATTCAGGATATTCTATGCTCTATATAGCATTTGAATGCACAAACTTGTCACCAAGACTGGAGTCACTGAATAAAATGGCAATCATGTTTATGATAAAACCATGTTTTGATTTCCATTGGGCAGCTAGAGTGGACTGTAATAAGACTTCTTATTTTTATTTTTGGATGGCTTGGGTTGAACAAACTTCCTATCATTGCATGTAGTATTTTCTGGTTAACAGGAAAGTATCTCTTATGACAGGTATCTCAAATCAGCCATGTACGGGTAGTCCCCATTGCATTACCAGTCTCTTTTTTTTCTTTTTTAAATATACTCCATTGCATTACCAGTCATTTTTGCTTACTAATGTCACTAAATTTTCTTCATAACGGTGACTGGTCAATGTTATTAGGCTTTTAAGTCTTAACGACTCAAAAGTAAATTCTGAATGTGACTTAAATCTATATAAATCAATATAATTTTACACCAATGACTACATTATCGTATAATAATTATATTGTGATGACTTCATTTGAACACCAATAGTGATCGACCTAGTAAATGTTAAGATTCATATTCAGTTTAAAAAAAAAAAAAAAAAAATTCAAGCAGCTTTAGCAATCTACTTGTTGACAAATAGCCTAATTTATATTTATCCACTTTGTTGAAATCATATTGGAATTAACATGCTTATATCTAAAAAAAAGTTAAGTACCTAATACAAAAAAGTCCCACTTTTGTAAAATCTATGAGAGATCATGATAGATAGTTTTACTCCCAATCTTTTTTGGAGAGGTTAATTCCCAAACTCAAAGTTGCTACTTTTTTGTTTTTGATGAAGGACACTTGCCATTACATCAAAACTCAACCTCAGAAAGGCTTGGTAATTGTCTAAAAGTTCTAAAGGCCTCATGCAATCCATGAGATATTGAGTTCGAATCCCTACCCTTAATTTTTGGGCCCCTAAGGGATTCCTCCAATTAAGTCAATCTATTCTAATTTAGACAGGATAAGATCTCTTCCAATTTAAATACTACAATTTTTATAGATCACACAAATTCAAATAAATACCATGTGTCTCACATCTAATTAAAAACTAGAGGAATTTTAATGGGAGTGAATCTTATTCCAATTTTGTTAATTTAAAATTTTATTATCGTTAATTGAAATAGAAACTCTTTTTTTTTTTTTTTTTTTATTGAGAAGGAATTGAAATACAAACTTCAATGAAAAATTTATTGATAATATCATAGTCCAAAAAATTAGTTTTACATTTTCAATTTTCAATAGATTTTTATAATGACTTCAATTTTATCACAATAACAAAGTTTATGTTGTATAAAATAAATAAACTAAGTATATAAATAGTTAAATAAGCTTCTTCTTTTTCTTTTTCACCAAAATGGAATAATACATGAGCAATTCTACTCAACTAACTAATATTCTTACTGTCCCTTAAAAAAAAAAAAAAACTAATATTCTTACCAAAAGTCTTGTAACTCAATCAGTTGACATCTCCTAACTAGTGTTTCCAATTAAGACATCTAATGTTCAAATCCCCCAACTCCAAGGCCTCAATTGGACCTAATTATCGTGCTATAAAAAAAAATATATATATATATATATATATATTGATAACCTTACCAAGAGTTTTTCATGAGTTGGAAAAAATAGAAGCTAATTCTAAGATAATGCCTAAACATTCAATATTTTCTTAAAAAATGTAAAGTTAATATATATATATATATATATTTATATCTTGTTGCTATTAATATATAAATAAATGAATTTTGTGTACTAAATAAAATTCAAATATTTGGATTTAAATATTAATTCAAATTATGAACACCACATATCATATGAATGGTATTAGTTTATGAAATAAACCCAAATAAAATTATTTAAAAATATATATTCTTTTAAAAATCATTATTTTAATAACAATAATAAAAAAATCCATGTTACAAAGGTAGAGTGATAACTACTTTTAAAAGTGATTTATCATCTAAATCGTTCTTCTAATCTTGTGCACTTGTAAATCATTTTAAAGTTTAGGAGTTGCAACTCCTTTGAGATTATGTCATTATTACAAAATAAAATTATTTTTTCTCTTTTATACTTTATAGCAAATGATATTCAATTTATTGAGAATGTAAATCAGATTGTGAGGGCAACCCTCAAGCCAAACCTAGGTGGAGCCCTCCTTATATTGTGATGTCCTTGCCAAAGCAAAGCATGAGCAACTCTCTTGCAATGTCTAATTAAATATAGGAAAAAGAAACTTTATGGAACTCAAGGATAGGCACTTTCCTCCACTGCTGAGCAACCCTTCTTCATTACCATTATGAATTTCGGATTGATGGTATGAGTCCTTGTATTATATCACCTGATGCTTAGTAAGAGTTAAACAATTTGTGTAGTAGCGCTTCAATAAATCCACTATGATAATCCCTTTTTATTCATTAAAAAACCCCCCCCAAAAAAAAAGCCTCCTTTAGCTTTTTTTATTATTATTATTTTTTTTTTTAATAGAGAATTTCAACCGATGGTGTCCGTTCCTAATGATAGTTTTTTATCATTAGACCAAAACAACAATCAGTTTTTAGTGTAGGTGGGAATTGAACTCAAAATCTCTTATTTAACTATCAGAGATTTATCAATTGAGCTAACTAAAACCCACAACTTTCTTCAACTAGACACATTTCAATTTCGTTCTCCATTAGCAAATGGACCAACACTTTGTCCTCACAATCAACAAACCATGAGTTTCACTTCTCAAAAAAAAAAAAAAGTATGAGTTTCAAATAGTTTAATTGATATAATTTTTCAATAAAAAAATGTAAAATTTTGTATCTTTAAAGAAGGGATTTGGGGTCAAACGTTGCATCTACTAAAATTTAATTGGTATGGATTCTAGTTAACTTAGCTAGTAAAAAATCTTTAATAGTTCAATAAAAGATCTGTGATTTAATTCCAACCTACATTAAAAACTAATTGGTGTTTTAGTTTGATGATAAAAAACTATCTCATCATGAATGGATGTCATAGGTTGAAACTCTTTAAAAAAAAAAAAAATCTAATTGGTGTTTGATATAACAATAGAGTACAATATTCATAGAACATACATCATAATTTAAAATTTTATCTATATATTAAAAAAATTATGATCCTCAAACTTATTAATTAAAAAAGAAACAATGATCCTCATAATTATTAGACTTTCACTTTTTAGAATTTTCTTTGCAACTCAAGAATTACAAAGAAAACATCATGGGAACAAAAGTTTTCAATTATTCTTGAAAACTCTAGAATCTTTTTAGTATAAAAATTTTCTTGGTACCCACAGACCTCCTATGTTTATATCATACCTGCAATTGGTCTTTTCATGTTTCCGTCTATGTTTTTAAAATTATTGCAATTTTCCAAATTCATATTATGAAATTTTCCCTATGAATTACTAGAAAAATGATGTCAATATATATTTTTTTTTTGGTAAAAGGGAAAATATTATAAAAACTAAGAGCAAACAAAGTCAGGACAAAGCCTGATTGAGTACAAGCCTTGGCTATCAGCCTCAAAGGTTTTTTTAATGTCCACAGGCGGACAGGAATGTAAAACAAACTCAGAAACTTGCAAGGAGCCTAGTCTAGCAAGCTGATCAGCGCACATATTAGCTTCTCGGAAGACATGCTGGATACGAACTTGGGTAAAACCACTAAGCAACTGTCTGCAGTCATCAAAAAGGCCAGAGACAACAGTGTTTGAGTAGCTTGAGTTGGTGAGAGCTTCAACTACCGCCTTTGCATCTAACTCCACGATAAGGGCCATGACCTTCATCTGCTGGCAAAGGAGGAGACCATCCCTAAGAGCCCATAATTCTGCAAGGAAGCTGTTCACTTTCCCAAGTTTCCTTGTAAAACCTGCAACCCAATTGCCAGCTTCATCCCTTAGCAGACCCCCTCCACCTGCCAACCCCAACAACACATTGGAGGCCCCATCTGTATTCAATTTCATCCAGCCTACCTCTGGCTTTTCCCACCTGATATTCCGGGTTCTCTTACTGCTGATGCTCCTAGCTCGATCTACGCATAAGAAAAATTCTGTGGCTTGAGCAACTATTCCTCTTGCCAAACTCGGGTTGCTGCTTCTCTGCTTGAAAACAAAATTATTTCGTTGTCTCCAAATCTCCCAAACAGCGAAAAGAAATAAAACATTCCAAGGTGGGTTAGACGGATTAAGTATTGGTACACTTCTGCCATTAGTAGTGAGCCATTCCCTTAAGTTTTGAGTGAAGAAATTAGTGTTAGAGATACGGATGCCCAGCTGGTACCAAACAGCTCTGGCCACAGTGCAGTCCCCAAGGGCATGGGTTATAGTTTCCTCCTCTGACTTTGCATTGCTCAATTCTTTCCTATAGCAATAGCCTTCTGACTTTGCATTGATGTCAATAGCCTTCTGACTTTGCATTGCTCAATTCTTTCCTATAAAAGAGTTCCATTTCCATTTGCTATAAGGAAAAATAAAATATTAAAGTTAATAAATACACAATTACACCATTCATGAAAGTTTTGGGTCCGTTTGGATAGTACTTATTGTTGTTGAAAGTTGCTAAAAACTGATTGTTGCTGAAAACACTGAAGCAAAATAATTTTTAAATGTGTGAATAGTGTTGTGAGACCCACTTTTAATATTAAATATTGCGTGAACAGTGCATAAACAGTGCGTAAACAGTACACACAGTACATACACAGTAAATTTTGTCCCTAAAGTCAAAAAAGCCGGCCAAAAAAAAAAAAAGAGAAGAAAACGTGAAACGTAAAACGTGCCACAACTTAACATCCTATCCAAACCCATACATTATCTCATAGCTGTAATATATATAAAAATATAAAGGGAAAAATCAATTTACCCACTATTTTTTATTTTTTATTATTATTTATCATTCTTATATTTTATTATGTTTTTCACAAAAAAATATTTTATATTTTCTTGAAAAATTTAAAATTTTCCTTAGGTAAGCCAGTTTCTTCACTTAATCAATCAAAAAAAAAAATTTTGAATGAAAAAAAAAAAAAAAAGAAAACATAGAAAATACTTTCTCCGTTTTCCAAAAGTAAAAACACAACCTTTAAAAAAAAGATTGTCATTTCATTGATATTTTTTACTACAAAACAGTTCTAAAAGCTAAATTATATATTTCAACACATTTTCCAAAATTATATTATGACTAATTCTTCATACCAATTACTAGTAAAATAATTTCAATAGTTCATATAAAAGTAATAATAATAAGAATAAGAATTCCTTCATTCCTTAAAAAAAAAAATTCATTTATTATAAGGAAAAAAATGTAACATATCATAAAGATGTTAATAAATACACATTTACACCATTCAATGTATATGTTACATTACCATGCAAGTTTTATCTTATATTCTTGAACTTAAACTAATGAAGATTATATGAAAAAAAAAAAAAAAAAACACACTTTGCTCACATTTTCATTTTGTATTTATTATTATTATTATTATTCCGTATTTATTATAATTTTATATATAAAATCTTTTTATATTTTCTTTTAGGATTTAAAATTTTCCTTTTCAAGTAATAAAGGAATATCTTTCTCCAAAAAAAAAAAAAGTAATAAAGGAATATTTAATTAATTTTAACTTTTTTTTTTTGGAAATGATATATCTACAACATTTCTACAACATTTTTACAACAAATCCTAAATGGCATGTTGTTATTGGTTGTTATTATTGGGGCAAAAGAGTAATCTTAGTTTTAATTTCTAATTTGAACCAATAATAACTAACCACCTGTGATTTGTTGTAAAAATGTTGTAGAAATGTTGTAGACGTAGCATCTCTCTTTTTTTTTTTGAGAAAAATTAATTTTAACTTAATTAGCAAAAACAAAAACAAAAACAAAATAATTGTAAGCTCCTGTAACCCAATTTCGGGGATTTTTAAGAAAATAACTACAAAACTCAAACAATTTTATTAGTTAGCCAACGTTTCAAACATATTGCATTTCTAACAATTCGACTTCAGAGGAGTCGATTTTACTGTTCATAGAACCTATTTTTAGGCATTTGTAATACATAGAAAACGACTTCAGAGAAGTCGTTTTCTATACAAAGAAAACGACTTCTCCGAAGTCGTCTTACGACTTCAGAGAAGTCGTCTTCCTTGTATAGAAGACAACTTCGGAGAAGTTGTTTTCTTTGTATAGAAGACGACTTCTCTGAAGTCGTCTTCTTTGTATAGAAACCCAGACCTGCAAATCCAAAAAAAAACGCCCAGACCTGCAAATCCAAAACTCAGGCGACCAATCAATCCAAAAAAAAAAAAACGAAACCCAAACCCACGAATGACAAATCTGATCTGATCTGATACTCGAAATGGAGTCGTCGAACGGACCTGACTCGGCGGATCCGTGAGGTTTTGTTGAACGCCGACTCGGGGTTTGGTCAGAATCGGCGCCGTCGGTGTTGCTGGGTTCGTCGGGGTCTGGTGAAATCGGCGCCTGGGTTCGTCGGCGCCTGCTTGCTGGTCGGTGTTTGGGTTCGTCGGCACCTGGGTTCTTCGTGCTTCGCCTGGGTTCTTCGCTCGTTGGTGTTGCTGGTTGGTGTTCGTCGGCGCCTGGGTCCTTCGTGCTTCGCCTGGGTTCGTTTGCTTCTCTTCTATGACAACACAACTGAAGCTTAAGTGTGTGGCATTGGGTTTTTGGGCAAATCGACTCCAGCGGAGTTGTTTTCAATACAAAGAAAACGACTCCACTGGAGTCGTTTTCTTTGTATTGAAAACGACTCCCCTAGAGTCAATTTCTATGTATTGAAAATGCGTACAAAGGTTCTATGAACAGTGAAATCGACTCCTCTGAAGTCGAATTGTTAGAAATGCAATATGTTTGAAACATTGCCTAACTAATAAAATTGTTTGGGTTTTGTAGTTAATTTCTTAAAAAACCCCCCAATTTCGTGACTTTGTCAATGAGGTTGGTAAGCCAATTTCTTCACTTTAATAATCGAAGGAAAATCTTGAATGAACAAAAAGACTGAAAACACTTTCTCTGTTTTCCAAAAGCAAAAACACAACCTCAAAAAAAAAAAAAAAAAAAAAATCCCTCCCAGTCAGTTCCAACTTTTATAAGCACCGCATTATAGAGAATCTTTTTTTTTCACTGATGTATTAAATGCTTGGCCGTGTACAGAGATTGCGTATTAAAGTGCTTTTACGAAACGTGTTTTGGGATTTTTGTGTATATTTGGAAAAGTATCTGAAAGGTGAGTTTTGATTGGGCAAGTTGAATAAGGTCCAAGAATGGTGATTCTGAGGGATTTGCTTCATGGGTTTTTCTGGGTTTTGGATTTCCGGAGTGGGGTTTTCTGATATTTTGTGGTTTTGATCAAATATCAATTCAGTGCCTCTGATAGTTTGGAGGAAATTTTGGATGATCAAGAACTGAATTTGGTGATTTTCAGGGATTTTGGGATGTGGGTTTTTGATATTTTTTGGTCTTGATCAACTATTATTTCAGGGCATTTGATATTTTTTGGAGGTTTTTTTTTTTTTTTTTTTTGGATGACCAAGAACTGAATTTGGTGATTTTAAGGGTTTTGATTATTGGGTTTTACTGGGTTTTGGATTTTCTGAAGTGGGCTTTTGATATTTTGTGACCTTGATCATAATTCAGCTGAGGGCAAGTGAAATATTGGGTTATTGTAGTTCAATTTAGGTTAGTGTTAAGGGTTTTCCATTGGTGGTAGTGAAGATGGGGAAGACTGAGCTTGAAAAGGAAGCGGCTTGTTATTCTTCTTACATAGACAATGATCAAAACATCGATATTGATGTTGCTTTCTCTTACATTGTAAGGGCTCTTTTATTGATGTTTTATATTGATCCTTTTATGGTGTGATCAATGCAAATATGGTTGCTTTTTGAGAATTTGTGTTTGGATGTTGTTATCATGGGTTGCACTTGTAAGCTTGAGCTAAAGTCCAAAACAGAGAATGAAAATATAAATAAAATAGAGCTGGAGTGTGAACTAGAGATTGATGGTTGGGTGGTTTTGAGAATTCTGATGGATCACTAAATGCTACATGCATTGGAATTTTTATTTTCTTTTATTTGTTTGCTGAGATAATTTAGGAAAATGTATGGTTTTCATTGTTCATGTACTGGTTTTTCATTATTCAGCAGACTCATGTCAACAAATTTTTGGGTTGGGAGGATTTTTTTTTTTCATGGATAATAGATGATTATGAGACTAGGCTAAATCAAGGAATTGTTTCAAGGATTATTACTGTTGATGTGTAATTTATAAATCAAAAATATTTCTAGGTTTTATTTATTTATTTTCTCTTTTCCTCCATCTTCTCTGCTGGCAAAAGCATTTATAAATTAGTTGTGTAATAGAATACAACTAACTCATGGGAATAGAACGCGTTTTCTTTTATTTCTGTTTGAGTCTAGAGACAATGTTGGCCATGTGGTTTTAGAGTTCATACCAATGCTCGTCTTCATTAGATGCCTCAAGTGATTTACAATTTTTTTTTGGCTTGATTAATAGTTCACTTGATGTGATTTTGCTGGACTTTAAGATAATGGGATACTACATCCCATCTATATTGGATATTTTTTCTGCTGGGACTTCTTACTTGCTTTGATAGTCAAAGGCTGATCATTATCTCAAGCTTGAATGAGGTTGCTTCTGTTAATATCTATCAAAAAGTTAACTAAGGCTAGGTCCAAACCATTTGGATTCATACCTCCAAATATAAAATATCAAAAGATATGTTTGCTGTCACAAATTATCATGTTGAGGATGGAATAGCCATAATTTCCTAATTGTCACACACTGACTAGAATCCAGAAGAAGGAAAGAGATAGTTACTTTGAACAGTCTTTAAATGGTAGGGGTGCTACAAGCCTAGATCCCCAACAGAGATATTTGATATGGGTTTGGCGGTGAGAGCCTAGGTTACCAAACCTAAAACTTGTGGCATAGAATATAGATCACTATGTCTCAGGTTAGGCTGTGGTTGTATTGGCTGCATGAGGGATGTAGGTGTTTTGGGTGTGAATTAAATCATAAAGAGACACAATGAAAATAGGAAGAGCTTCCACATGCATAGGGAACATTTGGTTTAACTGTTTCCTCTATATCTGGTAGTCAACTGCAATTAAATTTCCATCTGAACTTATTCACTCATCAAATGTGCTGCAAGAACATCAGTTCCATAGATTGCATTCAGTTGCTCCTTTCTCTGATTTTGATTGTCAACCTGATAGTTCTTTTGTACTTTCTGAACATATTCCATATTGAAGTGCCAATATATGATATAAAAAAGTTCTTAAATAATAGAAACCACATTGTGGTTCTTTACATTTTAACTTGTAAGTGTAACAACATAATACTAGCTCCTGACCATTTATGATGCACCTTATGTCAAAACTTTCATTCAAAAGTGATTAATTTGAAGCATAAATAATTTCAGTTCCAATAATATCATCTAATGTACAATCTCATTGGTTTATGTACTGGACTTGCTTTTCTATAACTTTAACACTTCACCACATTTTATGCTATAGTGGTTCTTGTAATTGGCCTCTTTCTTGATGTGACATTTTTTATGCAATGTATTTCAAGTAATATTAAGGTTTGGTTCTGATTTTTTTTGTAGGATAAGAGGATTCAAGATGTTTTGGGACATCATCAGAAAGAGTTTGAGGGTGGACTTTCTGCAGAGAACTTGGGTAAGTGATGAATTAAGGAGATGTTCAACTGTTAAGATACAATGTTATGATTAAATTTAGTATCGACACTGTTCAAAATGATGATAATGGGAGACAACTGATTGACAGGGGCAAGATTTGGTGGATATGGTTCATTTTTACCTACGTATCAGCGGTCTCCTTCTACTTGCTCAAAGACTTCACAAAAAGCTCAAAACAACCATTCTCATGATCTGCCTTTAGAGGTATATGGTTGGTTTCTTCCCTTTTATTTTTCTTACTATTCTAGACACTTGAGTTCTTTGCTTAATATGATCATGCAGGGTGCCCCACAGAATTCAACAGTTATCATGAGACCTGAACTTGCTTCAATTGATCGTGCGCTACCTGAACTAAGGAATTCTTCTGTGGATAGTTTGCCCAAAGTTTGTAATTCAAGGAATTATATTTCAAATCACAAACCTCTCAAACTGTCAATCAATCAGTCTGATATAAAAACACTGAAGTTCCGGATCAAAGTGGGGTCAGACAACATTTTAACTGAAAAGAGTGCTGCAATCTACAGCAATCTTGGTCTTGACATGTCTCCATCCTCATCATCAGATGGCAACCATACAGAGTGGGAAGGGAACTCTCCAGATTCTCATAGTAAACAGAGTGAATCTCCCTCCTGCATTATTAAGGTGAACCTTTTTTCACCATTTTGTTATCTCTTCATGTGTTTCTTCGGGCAGATGTTCATATAATTCAATTATGTTTTTTGCCATGCCAATGTGATGAAGCAGATCATGACTTCTTTTCCTATTCCAAATGGTGTGCTATTGTCGCCTCTTCATGATAATTTGGTTTGCCCGTTGGAAGAAAAAAATCTCTTAGATGGAAGTAGATCTCCACCTTTTAAAGAGATGGATGCTGTCTTTGAAAATGAGATTGCTTCAAAAATGCATTGTAAAAAGGTGTTCGGAGAGAAGAAAAAGAAGTTTGGGGATAAAAATGAGAGGATTGTAGAATCAAAGAATGGGAATTTTGAGGATCCTGTTAATCCTGTTAATGCTGGTTTGAAGAATGAAGGAAAAATTAAGATCTCAGTGAGCAAGGAGATTGCATCTGATATCTTGAAGCTTCCACCTAAATCTAGTAAACGTAGTAATGGTGGTGGCATGGGAAATGGTATTGCTATGGCTGCATCTGAACTCAATATAGGTAAGGCAAAGGAAAAAAATTTCTCCTCATACTTAGTAAAAGAGGAAACTTTGGGGTCAATAGCTTGCAGGAGTGGTGATGAGCAGAATGCAAAGAATGGTTTGGCAGAAATGATCCAGAAAGATAAAAATTTAGTCTATGATATAAGAAAAGATGGCAGAACCAAAGATGATAGAAGTTGTAATTTGTTTGAACAGAATTGTGACATGCCAAAGGGAAGCAAAGTTTGCGATTGGGGAACAGCAGCTCCCATAAAACAGAATTGTGAGAGCAAAGCCACCCACCAACAGGATGGAGTGAATATATCTCACGGGAAGGAATCAGCTGGGGGACAAAAGAAGTCTAAGGAAATCCAAAATCACAATAGCTCAGCTACCAGGAAGTCAAAAGTGAACTTGAAGGTTAGTTGTTCTTCCGCGTCAAAAGATAATGTCGCTTACGAAAGTGGCTTTCCATCCAAAAGTAAAGGAGATGAAAAATTACACAAGGATTTGGAGAAGGCAAAAGATAGCCATAGTGATAGAATGTCTAACAAAAAACTAGTTAAGAAAGAATATGTAAGTGATTCATCAAGGAATCCTCTCAAAGATCAGGGAAGGGACTCTAAACTTGAGGTTTTTGAGAAAAAATTCCTTGCATCCAGCAGCAAATCAAGGGTTGGTTCAGGTACCAATCAGGCGAAGGACTCTAAGCTTGAAGTGTCTGGGAAAAAATCAGTCAAAGAACTATCTGGGAAAGGATACCATGCAATCAGCAACAAATCTAAGGAGACCTTAGGTAAAGATCCTGCGAAGGACCATAAGCTTGATGTTTCTGAGAAAGAATCCTTTGCATTCAGTCATAAACTAAAGGAGAGATCAGGTAATAAACAGAATGATTTCCTATCAACTTCTGAAGCACATCTGAAAGGACACATGAAAGATGCAACTAAGATACCTGATCCTCGTCCTTCTGAGGTTGCTCCAGTAGTCATAGAGGAAAATTGGGTGTGTTGTGACAAGTGTGAGAAATGGCGGCTTCTACCATATGGTACAAATCCTGACCACCTGCCAAAGAAGTGGCTGTGCAGCATGCTTACTTGGCTGTAAGTTCTCTTCTTGGTTTTATGAAGTTTTATGTAAAAGATGAACTGTATGAGTTTTGAATGATGATTATGGATAAATTGTGATTATGAACAAACTGAGAATTATGCTGTGGTGATTTGTGATCTCATGAAAAGTGCATGAGTTCTTGGTCAAGAGAGATTTTATAACATGGAAAATGACCAAGCTTTGGCTGCAATATCTGAAATGCTTCTTTTTTCTTTCCCTGTTGTTTTTATTCACTTGGAAATTAATTATTTAGCTTGCAAGGTCGGTTCACAACTCACGTCATAAGTGTTGAAGCCTACAACTAAGTCAACATTGAGTCTTGGAAATATGTTTACTAACATTACCTTTTTTGTAGCAAGCAAATAGTAGTAGTCTAGTTGTAGAGTACCCATCTAGATGTTTCAATAGAAATTTTTTTATGTTTACTAACGTTGCCTTTTTTGTAGCTAGCAGATAGTAGTGGTCTATTAGTAGAGTACCCATCTACATGTTTGGATAGAGATTTTTTTTGTAATCCTCTCTCTTGCTCTCTTCCTGATGATTGAGTGCTAAAACTGTTTCAGGCCTGGAATGAATCGGTGTAGTTTCAGTGAGGAGGAGACAACAAATGCTCTGAATGCATTATACCAAGTTCCCATTTCTCAGATACAAAATAATCAGCAGACTTATCCTGTTGGAACTGCACCCGGTGGAACTTTGCTTGAGGCCCCGCATCTTAACCAAAACTGCCAAGATCTTGTTATCAATGCAGTGACCAGTGGTGGAAAGAACAAACTTGGAGCAAAAACAGTATCAAATGAAGCTCCTCATATTGGTTCCAAGGATGTGTTGGACTTCAAAAAGAACCAACAGGTTCCTGTTAAAAGCAAAGGTTTACAGAATCTCAGCCAATGTTCCCTGGAATCAAAATCAGAGGAAAGACCTAGTAAGAACTACTAACTGCTGGCATACTGTAAATAATGTGTAAGATCTAGTATTTACGGTTGCCTTTCCTGAACTCCATATGTAAGCATCAATACATATGGTGAATTGACTTGATGGAACATATAAAATTTTATTTTAGGATAGTGAATTCTCAGAATCTTGTAGATAAGCATGTTTTGATGACTTTAATGTTTTTAGTAAATTTTATTTGATGAATGATTCCCAATGTTGATGCCTTTAATATGACTTATTAAAAAAAAAAAAGGGTTAAATGCAGAAAACCACCCTAAACTATGGGATACTTGCAATGCGCACAGTAAACTCTAAAAAGATTAAAGTTAAAGTTAACAGGTAGATCCTTTCCATTGTGCCGATTAGCAACTTCTCATCCAAATCAATTTTAAATTTAACAGTCACATGACATGCACATGACCATTAAGTGGCAAAAGATGCAAATGCCCTTTTAGTCAACAAGTGGTAATAAAAAGACAGAGATACCCCCAAACATTCCTCTCTTCCCTCTCTCAGTCTCCTCACCCATCTCTTCTCACTCCTTACTAAAAACGCAGCCACGTTTGTATTGTCAGTGTTTATGGTCATGGCTGCTTAGAGATTCTTTCTGGAGCTGTGGTGTCCTAAATGGTTCTTGAAGTCCACTATTTTGCTGATGTCTGTTTCTGTTTACAGGTAATGCCAAGCCACTGAAAACAAATATCAGGAGGGAGTATGGTCAAGATGGTTGTAGACCTTCTAAGAAAGCAAAGACAGAAAGCACACATTATACCAATCAAGATCAGAATCCTGGTGGATTGTCAAAGAAGGAAGTTGAAACTGATATTCAGAAATATAATGAAAGATGTTCCAGCGATATAAAGGGTGTTCCTCAGGATGGTTCATTTCCTTCTGTTAAACAATCTAAGAAACAGGGTCACAGGACTTTTGTGGAAGATAATGATAATAGTTCTTTTGCTAGAAAGAAGAGAAGGTTGAAAGAGCAGTGGGGTATTCATATGAATGACCTTCCTAGTAATAGACAGGATTTTAAGGATGAACAGATTTCTATGGAGGAGACGAGTGGGAGACAATGCAGAAAAGAAAAGAAAGCCAGGGCATTGAAGCTTCAAGGAAATGAAACCAATACTAGGAAGGCCAGTAGTGAACCAGAAAAACAAGGTACAGTGACCAGGATCCTTCTGTCAAGTAGCAAAAATAATCCTTTAGACAGAACTGTTTCATATGAAGGCAGAAAAAGTTCGAAGAAGGACCAGCATTTTGGGCAGTATGATGGATACAATTTATCTCAGTGGACTGTTGATGGTAACGATTCTTTTAGAAGGGACTTTGGAGCTAGACATCCTTGTACTGCAGCCACCTCTAGTTCATCCATGATTTCAGGTACAGGTAAAATTAAAGTGAATTTCAATGAATTTAAAGGTTCACCTGCAGAATCAGTATGTTCTTCTCCTTTGAGAATCTCCAACCCAGAAAATCATACAAGGAGCCTTTCAGGGAAGGATGGCAGTGCTGATGTAGGTTTGGCTCTCATTAATAGCCCAAGAACATACTTAGTGGGTGAAGATGATGGCAGAAGCCAGCATTATGAGTCTATAAGGAAGGAAAAAGCCTTCACTGTGATTCAAGATGGGTCTTCCGTGTCCCCCTCATTTGATTATCAAGGCAGGTTTACTGAGCACAAAATACATGGGAAAGCTAAATCATTGACTGTCCACACTTCGAACATAAGAAACTCCCACCTGTTGAATGTTTGTATTGAAAATGACAAACATACCAATGAACCAAGCAAGAACTACCATTTCCATGATATGGCAAGAGTTAACAGCCATTGCTCTCCAAAGAAATGTCTGCCGGAGAAATCTACAAACGGTTGCTCTTCACAGGCCAAAGAAAGGCACTCAACTCCAATATCTGATTTGGATAAAAGCAATATTAGGATCTCTGAGTCATTTAACGAGCAGGAAGAATCGGATAATGTGCACTATGAGGTGGAGAATGGATCTCATGATATTACACCTTACAAGAAAGACATAAAGGTTAGAAAAATTAAAATTCAGGGAAATAAGTCTACTAAAATTGAGAAAAATAATGCTGGAAAGAAATTATCTGCTGGCAAATGGTTGAGTGACAGTAGTAAAAGAGAGAGCCAAACTCTATGTGATAGACTTGAGGACCCACATTCGAAAATTATTACTGTTTTTCCTAAGGGTGGAGAATCTACTGCCAGCAGGCAGAATCTGTTGCAGAATCATAATGATGAGAAATATTTAAAATGGCTCCCTTCAGAAAGAAACTTTCAAGAAGAAAAAGCTACAGAGAACAGTGATGACTTTGATGTATTGCCGTTTGATGATTTTAACAGAGGTGATTCAGTGAAGGCTTCACAACAACTTGGGAAGGATGTCTGCCAAAATAAACTTCATCATGTTAGTTCAAGACACCCCACATGTAATAGGGATGGAAATAGGGATATAGTTGCACCAAGTCATAGAAGAAAGGATGCCACTACTCGTGCAGCAAATAAGACTTTAAAAGAAGCAGAAGATCTTAAGCATTCGGCAGATCAGCTTAAGGTCTGTCCATATTTTGCAACTTTGATTTTTTGTTGTTTATTTAAATGTTCATATGGTTATATCTTTCAATGTTAACATTACCCCAACTTGGACATATGGGGAAAAAACAATTACCCTAACTTTTTGTATGTTCTTTATTTGCTTTTTAGATTTCTGGTTCAGAACTTGAAAGTATAGAGGCACGCTTCCAGGCAGCTCTGAAGTTTCTCCATGGGGCATCACTGTTAGATCCTTGTAATAGCAAGAGTGCCAAATATGGGGAAATGACATCAACTACAGCATATAATTCTACTGCAAAGCTATTTGAGTAAGTGTTGAATGCAATCCATGCAAAGACTCTTCATTTCTCTCTTGCTGAAGGGGAAAAAAGTATTTGAAAGGGAGGACTGAAAGTTTAGAAAATCAAGATAAAGAAAACAAAAATGAAAATAGCAGGGCCATAGAATAGATTGTGGGATAAGCAGCATTTCTCCTTGTAGGCTTTTGCAGTATTTTGATTATAGAAATTATAGAAGTTATTTTAAGGTGCCAGCATTAGTATTATTTCAGAAGGCAGCGTAATATACTTGGGAAAACTGAGAATGAGTCTGCATTAAAGTAATGATAATATTATGAAATCCTGATATGTCCAAAAACAATCAAAACAAATATCCTAAGGCTCTAACATTCTCAAACATGTGACTCCTTGAGAGTACTTACGAAATATTTTATGAAGAGTTACCCAGGGTTTGGTTTAATGTGTGTAAGGTAGATATGTTTCTTCTCAATTTAATTGAGTTGCATCACCCTTAAGATTTTATTTTATTTTTAATTATCTAAACTATGATGTATGCCACAATTGGGTGTATACAGAACATTCAAAGCTACATGTTGATGTTTTTGAACTGCTTAAATTTACAGATATTGTGCCTGTGAATATGAGAGATGCAAAGACATGGCTTCTGCTGCCTTGGCATACAAATGCTTGGAAGTGACGTTCATGCGAATGATCTATGTTAATCATTTCATTGCAAGCAGTGACCAAAATGAGTTGCAAAAGACACTACAAATGGTTTCTCCAGGTAAAAATAAGGATGCTGTGGTTGGAAGGTAATTATGATTTTTTTTAGGTTAACAAAAATTTGTAAAAGAAGGAAGGTTTAAATGCCAATGACAAAACTTTTTTAATTTATATGGAACTAGTACTTATCCAACTCACCCTTAACTCGGCTATATAGTTTGATTAGTGATGGAGCATAAGGTGATGATCTAAACGAAGTATCAGAATGCACAATATAAGTCCTCAAAAGGCCAGGCCTGGTGGGCCAGGGCCTTGTTTCTTCTAAGTGTGGTTTTTGGTTGGCTTCATAGGCCCAAGCTTGACTCAATTCAGCACTGTAAATGTTAATGAATGGTGCTCTGCCCGGTCTATGGACAACCTATTGGCCTAAAATGGTTTTCCTTTCTCCTGGCCTGAAATTGTTACTGCAAAAGCTGGAGCTACCCTTGAAGTTGATCCATTTGTTGAGCAAAATTAAGTGCTTTTTCTTCTTTTGAAATTGGTACTAAATGCGTGCTTATAAAAAAAATTAAAAATAAAGGTTTAAAGAAAAAGGGGTAGTAAAGGCTAAAAACTCTAAGGAGTAGCACAATCAGCTGGGGACCACGCCTCATGTCACTAGTTCGAATCTCCCCTTCCCCCTCTGCTTAGGACCAAAAGTTACTTATAAAAAGGGGGGGGGGGGGGGGGGGGTGGGGTTGTTAGTAAATTCTTATATATCTTGCTATCATTCAAACTAGTTTTCCTTATGATATTTTATTAACATTGTCAATTTTTATATTGTTTTCAGTTCAGTCTCCATCATCCTCTGCCTCTGATGTTGATAACTTATATAATCAAGCAATGATGGACAAGATGGATGTAGCCAAGGATGGTAGTTCATTGCAGGTTACTGGTAATCATGTCATTGCTGCCAGAAACCATCCCAAGCTTGTGCGGCTGCTCGACTTTGTATGTATAGTCATATTAGTTTTGCTTGTTTCCTTATCATCATGGAAATTCTATTTAAGGAAAAAGCTTGTGCTGGATGGAAAAAAATAAATATCTTCAAAAATAGCTGTTGCATTTGCTAGTTATGGATGGTAAGGCTTAAAAGGATCCTTAGGTGCCCAACCAAGGACCTTTAGATCGAATGACGTTAGCACCCTCATTGTATAAATGGAAGGACCAGATTTCGAACTCCTGGTACTTGGGAGTTGCATGGGAGTTTATACTAACCCGCGGGTCTGGGATTATTAAAACTTTAAAAAAAGAATCTTGTGATGCCTAGAGGACTTAGATTAGGAAAAGGTTAGAAGGAAAGTTTTGGTCTTGGCCTTATGATATATCTGGCAAGTTCCTAGCATCGTACCCTGCATGCTAGTAATTCTTTTTACACAAACCTCTGGGCACATCACATTGCCTTTGACTATATATGTTAAAAATAGTTTGATGGTCTTTGTGTGGAACTGCTTGCAGGCACAAGATGTAAACTTTGCAATGGAGGCCTCAAGGAAATCCCAGATTTCCTTTGCAGCTGCTAACGTAGTACTTGCAAAGACAAGGAACGAGAAGGTTATCTCTTCCATTAAAAGGACCCTTGATTTCAGCTTCCATGATGTAGAGGAACTTTTACGGCTAGTACACCTTGCAATGGAGGCTCTTAGTAGCAGTTGAAGTCCTGGATGCTGTAGGGTTCTCATGAATGGTGAGAGTGTACTCTCTCTCTCTCTCTCTCTCTCTCTCTCTCTCCAACTTACAAACATGTATCAGCATCCATGCTTGAGGAACAGTTTCATGAAAACAGAAAAACTGCAATGAAGTCCAATCTAATTTCTGGACCTGAGCAGGTAATGACAGAGAGATGTTGCTGTTGGTTATGATTTTCTAAGGTTATGCACTGCATATATACAGATTAAATTTAATGTGCAAGTCTTATGGATTCTAATTTGTGGGCTTTCAGGTCTGATGTGAATAATGCAATAAGGCCTTGATTGTGGTCCAGACTTGTACTAGACTTTCAGAGGTTATACACCGTGCAGCCTTTGCAGCTGTTGAAAATAAGGATCAATAACGGAATTGGAAATTTTGAAATGATGCAGAGTTTTCCTAGTAGATTCTGATTGCTTCTGGTTTTGAGGTTCCACAAGTTATGCACACATCTTTCAGAATTTTCAAGCTCAGCTTTACCAATTCTTTTCCCTAATCCCTTTGGAGGTTGGACACAAAAATTTTGAACATGAAGGGGACAGTGACCTTAGGTATGTGATCTTACTATACTCTTTCTCTTGCTTTTTAGAAAGTATTCTGATGCATGATATTCTTTGCAGGTTGCAGCACGTTCAATTTTCTTACTGTGCAGTTGTGATCAAGATCATAGTTTTTGATAAAGGAAACGAACAATTGTAAAGAAGTTAGTTAGATAGGAAAAACAAATAATTATCACACATACGAAGTTTACACGTTAGGATACGATAGAAGAAACAAATGAACATTTATATATGAATATATCTATACAAAATACTTAACACTGTAACATTGACCAGTGTTCCCAAATTGAAGATGGCAACAGATGGAGTTTTTAGTTTTTCCATGAAAAGTTGCAAAGTATGTTTTTTCTTTCCCTCTTAAACTTGTGTATAAGCAAGACGTGCAATATATATATATATGCTCTTTCAAAACTTGCAATAGATACCACCCTGCAATTGTGTGTAGTGTCTCCAACCTACTGGCATGTGGGCCTCACTGAAAGTTAACTAGACTGAGTTTTCAATGTTAATTTCACTGTCTCAGTTCAAAATAAATAAACTTACATAACCAATAGTATAGAATGGTGGAAAAATTCCATGTAATCAAATTTGATTAGTTTGTTGATATCTATAGGCCTAAAGTTTTAGAATTAAGGCTTGATTATTCTTGCACCGAAAATTTTAGAACCAATTGATTATATTTTTTGATAAGAGAACTAATTGATTATTGCTGTGCTTGTATTAACCAATTGATACCAAAAAATTTAGACAAAATTTTCAAATCCAGAGCTGGAAAAATGTGGTATACGTGTCTTGTTAATAGGATTAAAATATTTTTTAATATTTTTCTCAAAAAAATAAACATCATTTAAATATAAAATTTTGCTAGATTCGTTTACAAGAAAAATTATTTCTCAACCTTATTAGGTTGGAAAAATAAATTAAATATATTTGTACTACTGTACTGAATCAAAATCATGAATGCTATACTATTATTTTTAAATTAAAAAAAAAAAAAAAAAAAAATCATGGATGCTATAAAAAAGCCACCATAGTTTTCACTAATGATTGTGGAATAGACATTACTTGACTTGGGAAAAGGGTCTTTTTTTAGTGTCTAATCATAAGATTGGAATCTCGTATTTAATGGTTTCAATCAGAGTCTCTTCATGTCCTCTAACCACCCGACCAAATTGCTTGAAAACCCTTCCAAGACAGTGTGACATTTCACACCAAATACTAAAACTTTATCACTTCATAGCTTGACTTCTAATATCAAAGATGGCCATGTCCTTGTAATCGTACAATAAAAACTTGTCTAGGAGCACCTCAGGCCTTGCAATGTGAAATTTTAATAATTTCTTTGAAAAAAAAATTGAATAGAAAAGGATTGAGATTACTTTAGTGAGAAGTCTAAGCAGTGTTGAATTAGAGATAATAGAGATTCGAATGTCAAATATCAAATGTCATTCTTTGAATATTAGCAGTCACAATTCAAATAAGTTGAAAACAGTATCCTATATTGATGGGCACACTTCAAGTTGGTCCAATCAACCTTTAGGCTTTGTCAAAGTGTAGGACAAGCAAATGAATGGTGTATTTTCTATTGCACAGTTGATCAATTTATTGATAACAATACTTTCAACACAAAATTGAGTCCTACTTTTAATTCATTTTTCTATTCTTATTAATAGTAAGTGTTTAGTTTATAAACAATTTATCTAACTCTTTGTATAAAACTTTTTGCTAAAAGTGTGCTAAATTATATTTGTATCTTGAAAAAATTAAAAAAAAAAAAAAGAAATTGCAGGAAAAAAAAAATGATGTTTTAAAAAGTTGTACATAAAAGCTAAAATCTAAAAATTGAGCTTATAAATTGATGTTAAACATATACTAAATATAAAAAATTACTTTTATTTACAATAAAAAAATATAAAAATTATCGATAACAAAAATGATCTTATATACGTATTACGTATAACTAACCATAAAAAAAATTTCCACTTTAGTAAACATCTACTAGTAGTCTTTTTATAACTAAAAAAAAAACTTTTGCTTGTGAATTAAAAAACCTAAAGATTATTTTCTATATCTCTCTTCCCATAGTGATGGAGCTACCCGTGAATCACGGTCAGCTAAGGCCCACACATAAATGGCCATGATCTCTGGGGCCCAGTAACACATCACTTCATCACCGTCCAAATCAACTTACCCTAGCCCATCACATCTCATAAACCAGTCCACTATTCTTTTTTCTTCTTAGGTAATTTGGTTGGGTACCTTTTTTTTTTTTGCTATGAATTTGATTGGATATTGGGCTTTGATTAAGAGAGCCCGCAGTCTTTTTCACCTCCTAGGAGACCACAGTCCCTTGACTCTTCTCCTTCGCTTTGTCTTTCACTTCTCTTTGAAAGAGAAATGTATAATTTTTCTTTTGAAAATAACATGATGATTATTATGGGTCTTGGCATCAAATAGTATATTACTATTTATCACTTAACAAGAAACATGGGTATTAACGTGTGTCTTCAAGGCATAGAATTAAGAATATTCACTGCTGATTTCTTAATGATTAAGTCGTCTACATACACAAATTAAGATCATGGTTAAATGTAATTCATTTTTTTATTTCTATACAATTTGATGATATATTTGATAGTAATAAAAAATAAAGTATTTTATAGTGTGTTATACCTTAACTTATATTCTTTGAGTCTTCCTACCCAAAAAAAAAAAAAAAAAAAAAAAACAAAAAAGCTAATATTCTTAGAGCACTTGTTAACAACACTAATCTATGAGTAAACATTCTCCATATTCGATACTAACTTATATGATAGTTTATAAATAAAAAAAATAAAAAAAAAAATACTAGCTTATATGATATGGTTTCTTAAATAGTTCAATTCATATGTGCATAACAAATTGGAAAGTAATTAGAAATATATTCTGTGGTTCATAATTGTTGGCTGCCCAAAGGATGAAAATGATAAATCAAGTTTGGTACAATAAAAAATAATAATAAGGGATTATCAACTAACATTTGGAAAAGTTTCTAAAAAAAATAATAATAACACATTTGGTTAATCAATAAGATTACATAGAGTCCCATAATTTTTTTTAAAAAAAGGTTACATAGAGGAATTGTGAACCCCAAAACAAAACTATTTATTCCCCTTCCCGTATCTTTAAAAGCATAGAGCCATAGATCTTTCCTCAGGGAGGAAAAAATTGATCATTCTACATAACATATTATTTCAAGGTACCGTACGTATTGCTTCTCAGCAAAAATAAAAAAATAAAAATGAAGGCACCGTACGTATAAAATGGGACCTAACCGTTCATCTATATTAAGTAAAACTAGTTACTTGTTTAGTAGGCAATACTTATATTTTTTTCCAAAAAAAAGATTGGTGTTACTTTACTCTTTGCAAATGTCAAAAACCATATTGAAGAATCCATTTAGGTCACACTTTTTTAAAAACCCCCCGAAATTTCATCAAAATCACACACAAAAAACTCTTACATTTCTATAAAACCTCAAGGACAATTTTATCATTTTACACGTATATTTATATTTATATTCTTTCAATCATTGTCACTATGTTAAAAATACCAAAATTAAGTAAAAGAAGAGCTTCTCAAAAAAAAAAAAAAAAAGTAAAAGAAGAAGAAGATAGATTAAGCAGATTGATCAATTTAGAAACCAGTTATCATCCTATTGTGTGTGTGTGTATATATGTATAGTTACAACAAGGAAGGGGAAAAAGAATCCTAGATGTCATTGACACATTGGAAGATACCAACCAATTAAACTACAAGACTTTTAGTTATTCAATTTAACTTATTTTCATCATAAAGGATAGTATACATTTGTCAAGAGCCTTATAACTTAATAGCACTATGTTTGGCCTCCCTTATCAAAAGAATTGAGACTCAAATCCCCTTCTTCTACTTATTGTAACCATGAGAGAGAGAGAGAGAGAGAGAGTAGTATTTTGAGGCATCAGACAATGACAAATAACTTTCTTTTTTGGTGTAGATAATATTCATTATACAATACTCTAATTTATAGATAAGAGACTATACTTAGCTTTAGCAAAACAAACTAATGAGTTATACCAAACGAATACTTTGATCACTCACATATGACTCTTCAATCTAGCATTTTAGCCACAACATAGCAAAAAATCTCCCATGCCCAATTAGGCAATAGTATTCAAAAATTTATAAAAAGTTAACGTATATCTTACTCTCTCAAAATAAAGTATTATAGTCTCTTGTAAATCCTATATCTTTTTTATTTTATTATTCACACATCTCTCTCTCTCTCTCTCTCTCTCTCTCTCTCTCTCTCTCTCTCTCTCTCTCTCTCTCTCTCTCTCTCTCTCTCTCTCTCTCTCTCTCTCTCTCTCTCTCTCTCTCTCTCTCTCTCTCAATGATTTATCTGGTCATGGGGTGTTGAGGTTGTCATTGCATTATGGGTGTTGCCCTAGGTATTGATATGAAACATTGTTTATGGTGGTCGATCACTCAATATAGTTGTTTGGCACTATCATCGATTGCAGTTATATGCAGCAGCAAGTTGTTGATTGTGGTTGTGGGTTGGACAATGGGGGAACATGGTAACAAAGTGTTAAAAAAATATAGAATTATTTTAAAATGTTTTAATAGGAATACATGAAATGTAAAATATAGTGAGCGTTTGGATTCAGATTATTTGAGTTACGTTTGCCTTTTTTTTTTTTTTTTTTTTTGATCCAGTGCCTCTTGCACTGTTCATGGGACATGAACAGTGCAAGTAGGCAAATGAACAGTAACCCACGCATGAACAATAATTTTTTTATTATTTTTTTGTTGTTTTCAGTTTTCAGCAAAATAAGCGGTATTTAAACGTATTCATATTATAAAAGTGGACAACTAAAGTAACAATTTTTTTTTTTTTAGAGACAATATGGTAAAAAAAAAAAAAAATACAAAACTAGACTATTATAAATTTATAAGTGGACTACAATTTATTTCATTTTAATTTTAATGTGCCATAAAAAACATCCATATAAAATTATAAACACAGTTCAAAAGTAGACACTTGGAAATATAATTTTTTTTATAAATAAGAAAATATGAATTTAGAAGAATATAAAAGTAAAATAGGCAATTTAAAACTAGTAGTAGACAACTAAAATAAACATATATGTTTTTTTTTTAGAAAGACAATATTGTCAAAAGAATACAAAACCAGACAAGAATGCTTTTACTATTAAAATTTAAAAATGTATAAGTGGACTAAAATTTATTTCGTACCAATTTTTATGTGTTATCAAAAACATCTATATAATAAAATTATAAAGAATTCGATTAATATATGCTTTTAAAGCACACATTAATCATTTATATTTGTAAACATTATTATGAAAAATTGAAAAAATTGTCAACTTATAAGTAACGTTCATAGAATCAAAAAGTAAACACTTGGAAATATAATTTTTTTTTATAAAATAAGAAAATATAAATTTAGAAGGATATAAAAGTAAATAACCAATTTAAAACTAGTAGGAGTAGTTATTAATTAATAGCATTTTGGCATTTTGTTCCCCTTTTTCCTTTTTCTCTCTTTTACACTTTTCCCTCTCTCTCTCCTCTCTCTCTCTCTCTCTCACACACACAGATTCCTCATTCAGAGCCCACAAAAAGAAAAACCCCCCTCGAAGATCCAACAATGCCACACACGCACACACACACTCAGCTTCCTTTTGCAAAACTAGGGTTCTCTCTGTGTTTGTCTCTCTCTCTCTCTCTCTCTCTCTCTAGGTCACACTTTGTAAACCCCCAAATTTCATCATAATTACACCAAAAAAAATAGTCTTTCTCTATTTCCCACTTCTAATTCCTCGTCAAGTTTCAAAATTTCGGAGCTTCGGATTCGATTCAGCTCTGAATTCTTCATTTCCTGTCAGATCAGAGCTAAATTTGTGGAAAAGTTTGAAACTTTTTTTGTGGGGTTTTGTTTTTTGATTTTGGGGGAGGTGTTGGATTTTGTGGGTTTTTGCATGTTGTGGTTTTTGGTGGAAATTTGAGTGATTTTGTGAAATTGGGGATTGATGGTTTGGTTTTGTTGAATATAGAAAATTAAAAAAGAGTAAAAATTAGGGTTTTTCAGGGTTTGGTTTTGATTTGGTAGGGTCTACATGTCTAAGCCTTAGGGGGGTCCTCCTCTGCTCAGTTGTGGAGGATCCCTATTGAAAATAAGTTAAAAAGAGAAAATAAAAGTTGGGTTTTGAAGTTTGGGATTCTCTGAGGACATGTGTGTTTGTGTGTGGATTTGTGTGATGAAAATTGTTATGTTGGTTGAGTTCTGGGTGGAAAATCAAGTGGTTTAGTAGCTGAAAAGGCTTGTATATTTCCTGTGGATTGGTTTTCTTGTGGGTTTTGTATTAGATTTTGGAGGAAATGTTTGGTTCTGTTCCGGACAGAGGCCATGATAGCAGTGGGATTTCGGTTCCGGTTTTGATTCCCTGTACATTCCTGTGGCGAAATGGGGGAAGAAGCGTGGCACTTTGTGGGACTTTCACAAGGTTGGAGGCTAAAAATTATCATATTTTGATGTTTATGTTAATACCCAGATCTGTATATTTTTATATTATTGATACTTCTAAAGGTTTTTCATCTTTTGGTGATTAAATTATGTTTCATTTGTATTTGTTTGGATGTGGCTTTTAGTATATAGATTAAATATGTGATATGGGGTTTTTATTGGATTTATTATTTGAATAGGTGGTCAGGAAGTATACCTATGTCTCTGGTGGAGGGACGCGATGACGTGTTTCAAGTTGTTTGCAATTTGACACCGGGAAATCACCAGGTTAATGAGCTATTGTGATTGATATGGTTATACTAGGCTCTAGGAAACAGACATACCCCTTATTTTTAACTGCTGTTATGTCTTAACATTTTTTTGAAACGTAGAAGTCAATATGATTGGATTTCAGAAACATAAAAATCAAAGATGGTTAAGAGTTAACAGTCAATTTTAGCTATTAAAGCTGCTGCTAAACTTATTTCAAGGTTAATATATAATGCCAAACATGTCATTCCACTGTGAGCAAAAATGGATCATGTAACTAAAGTATTAAACCTACAGCCTACTTGATATTAGATTTGAAGTAGATATGATTGTAGAAGTTTGAAGCTTGCCTTCACTTTCCAAAAAAAAAAAAAAAAAGGAGAAGAAGCTGAGGTATGTCTTCTGAATGTTGATTCTTTTATTTTTTGGGGGGGGGGGGGTGAAGCTTGGTGGTTGTTGTAGAGACATATAATGGAAAACATTTTGAAATTAAGCAATAACAGGATCATGAAATCTACAGCCTTCCCAATATTTTATTTGAAGTTGAAATGATTGAAGAAGTTTGAAGCATGCCTCTTTGGGCGTTGATGGTTCCTTGTAATAGATGAGGCGGAGTTCATATTCGCTTGCAAGGTCCATATCTTTTCCTGATCACTCTGTGCTAGACACTTTTATCTGCCGTTCCATTGCTACATAGTATTGACTCTATTGAGTACTGTGTACTTCTAAGCCATAATTCACTTCATAGCTTACAGTTTCCCTACAATCAATCAAATAGTCTTAATTTTCCTATCCTTAATCCTTGCCTAGTAGGCAACTGGGGCTTTTTTTAATTATTTTATTTAAATAATTTTTTATTTGAAGAGTAAGGGGATGTAAAATCTTGGTGGAATTTTAAATAGTGTTACGTAGTAGAGAAAATTATTTACTATGACTGGTTTTGAGATATCAACAATTGAGGATAAGCCCAATACCTTAAGGAGGCTCGATTGCTTTCAGGGAAAACCTTTTTTTGATAGGTAATCATTATTAATGAGAAAAAATGAAAAGTACAAGTTGTTCATGATGATGAACAACAAGAAACAGATGAAACAGACAGCAAAACAAAAGAGAGGGAAATCAGAAAGATAATCTAAGGGAAAGCATAAACTTTGAAAGAGACGAAGAATTAGTAAAGCCCCAACAACAAGACCACTCAAAAAGACTGCGTTGGCATAAAACTTCTAACTCATCCTCCATGTTCTCAAAGGAGCGACGATTTTTTTCCAACCAAACAATCCACATTAGGCACCCTGGAATCAAATTCCAAATATTCGAGTTATGCTTCCCAAGCCACCGATGCCAACAAGATAACAATCCCGCCACCGATCCTGGCATAACCCAACGAATACCAAAAGCTTGAAGCATGAAGGTCCATAAGTATGTGTAACAGGACAATGAAGTAGAAGATGGTCTACTGACTCCCCATCACAACAACACATACAACACCGATTTACCAAAGGGCAACCCCTAAGGATGAGATTATCCAACGTGAAAATCCTATTGTGAGTAGCTGTCCGCAAGAAGAAAGCCACTCGCTTAGGAATCTTTGGTTTCCAAACACCCTTTCAAGGGAACAAAAAATTTGGAGTACCCTGAATTGCTTGGTAATAAGATTGGGTGTCAAACTTACCATCACCTTTGAGCCGCCAACAAAGAGTATGTTGATAGATGTTTGGAAGAGCTGCCAACAGATTCTTAGCATCAATGACGGTGTCAAACTTACCATCACCTTTGAGCTGCCAACAAAGAGTATGTTGATAGATGTTTGGAAGAGCTGCCAACAGATTCTTAGCATCACTGACGGTGTCAAAGTTACATTTCTTCCCTCCCATGAGCTCTAGTTCAAACAGTACCTCCTCTCCCTGTAAAAGTGGTTGTGGTTGGAGGTAAGGTCATTGCTCAAAACTCTTTGGGTGTGTGTTTTAAACATAATAATAATAATAAAAAACCCCTCTCGTCATTATTTCTAAAGCCCAAACACGATTGAATGATCTGTAGATATAGGCTCCGTTTGTTTCGTTGTAATATAATTTTCTGATGTAAAAATATTTTACAACTGAAATTTTTTTCATTATACAACCTAACAAACACTGGAAAACGTTTTCCAGAGCATTGTCAGAAATTGTAAAATATTTTATAAAAGAAACAAATGTAGCCATAATTGTGACTGGCCTAGACATGAAGCATGGCCTTTAAAAAAGTACATAGTGGTGTTGTGTGCTCTGTTGTAGTGGACATTGGAGCATCTTTTGTTACTCTATAAGGTTGCTTTTGAGTAGTGGAGCTTCTTTTTTCATATTTTCTGGTTTCAGCGGGTGCTCCCAGAAAAGTTTCCTGACTTTTTGTTTAGTTGGCAGAATTGGGTAGGCAAGCATTCTTTGGATGTTTGGAATATTTTCCTGTTATTTGATGTGGACTTTGTGGAGGGAACGAAATTGTCGTATATTTAAGGACATAAAAAATTCAAGGGCTCAGTTGATAGCTTTGTTTTCTCAATTGTTGTTTGATTGGTGCTGTGCATGGGTTTTACTAGTAGTAACTCCATTGCTGATTTCTTTGAGTCTTCGTCCTTCTGTACGTAATCTTTTGTAATTCTTTAGATTTTGTCCATTAAGGTGCTGCTGCATATTCTTAGCGGCACAAATATATACTTCTAATTGTTTTAGAGGTCTTCATTGTTGTGCTGAGTAATAATGGATATTAATATATAATATGGTTATTGAAAGCTGCTGTTGATGATGAGATTTGTTGTTTTCATTCCCATGCAGTACAAGTTTTGTGTTGATGGAGTGTGGCGGCATGACGAGAGTCAGCCGTTCATAACAGGGGATTATGGGTTAGTGAATACCATCTTAATAAGGGAACCAGATATGATTCCCTCTACTTATAGTCATCAACCACCTGACATGGACATGGATTATGATGTCGTTATGCCCCCGGTAAGGCAACATATATATATTAAAAAATTTAAGTTCTGTTTCTCACACCTACGAATAATACGAATAATAATTTCTTACTTTGCTTGCAACTGTCCCAAGTGTCATAATGTGGTGATCAGACAAAGTAATAAATTGCAGAGAGATAAATTTCCCCCTAAAAAATGATGAAGAATTAAGGGACTTGAAAATTTTCTGAAAAGTCTTTTTAGGTTTTGATTAGCCAGAAAATCTGTTGTTGATTTTGCTTCTTCCTGCTTGCCAGAAAAGAACAATCCAAAGAGCTATATACATTGTTGATAATCATGATAGTGTTTCATGGTAATATTTTTCGCTGTTCGAGTTTCTTGGATTTAGTATTAATTTTAATAAAAAGATTTTTTATTTTAGTTTATAGGGGGAGTTCTAATGTCATTGTTAGTATTTTGTTTTAGTACTTTATGTTTATTATCTGGTAATATAAAATAGGTCACTTTGTTGCATGGTCCTTTGCAGGAAGCAGTTCCAACGATATCAGTGACTGATTTGGAGGTTTCTCGACACCGTATATCTTTGTTCCTGTCTACACATAATGCTTATGAGTTACTTCCTGAGTCAGGCAAGGTTTGAATGTTTTTACCCTTTTAAGGAGCTATTTATGTTTTAATTATCTATGATTTTGCCACTCTTTACTCGGTAAACTCATCGCTTTCAAGTTCAATTGTCTTAAATCTTTCATTTTGCAGATCATTGCCCTGGATGTTAACTTACCTGTGAAGCAAGCGTTTCATATTCTCTATGAGCAGGTGACTGTCCTTTTACATGCAGAAACCCATTTAACCAATTAGTGCACATACACTGACAGAAGTGTGTGTGTGTGTGTGTGTGTGTGTGTGTTGGTGGTTTTGGGGGTGGGGGGGGGGGGGGGGGTGTTGAACTAACCCAATTGCTTTATATTAGTTTCTAGGACCTGTCTTTTTATTATGCGAGTTGTTTGGCTTTTTCATTTTCTTTTGAGAAAAAGGGTGTTCCAAGGGGTGTAGTTGATCTTTTGATGCTTATTATGCTTCTCCTTTGGGTAATGTAAATTAGCAGCTTTGGTGTTTCTTTTTTATTTTTATTTTTATGCCTGTCTTTAGGTTTTGCTGTCATTCCCTTTTTTAATTACTATTTTGCTCTAGCATATGATCTTTTTACTTGTGTGTCTTTGCTGATTTTTAGCCTTTCTTTTTGGGCACTGAATTGCTGATTATTAGCTTAGATGTACGTCTTTGCTGATATAAGCTGCTTCCAGGGAATCTCTGTGGCTCCTCTCTGGGATTTTTGCAAGGGCCAGTTTGTTGGAGTTCTTAGTGCGTTGGACTTCATCCTAATATTGAAAGAGGTATCCTTGGCTTTAAACTTCTATGTTACCTTGTGCCGTGGTGGTTTTGAAGGAAAAACGTCCTTTGTTTTAAAATTTAAAATGTACATGGATTGACATCAGAATATCAGAAACTTTTATGTGCTGGTGATAGCTAGAAAGGACAACTATATTTGTAATTTGAAAAGAAAAAGAAAAAGAATGTACTAGGGTTTACATAAGAAGTATTAGAAAATTATTGATTTTATGAAAATTTACAACTCTTCTAGGACTTGTGGTTGTGCAAGGTAAACTATGCTTCTTAGTCCTGTGAAACCCGCCAAATTAAAAAGTAGCACCAATGTGGTGCTACATTACTTCCATAAGACTGTTCATTTAATTATTCTATGTTCTCTTCATCTGCTGACATCACAAGTCACTGTATCATGAGCTTGGGTAAAAAGGGGACTGCCTCCGGGTCACTTGATTTGTTATGATTCTGGTAAATAAACCACTTTACAAGGTTTTCTGATTAATGCATCTTTGAAAGATACCTATTAAAAAAAAAGCATCTTTGAAAGATCAGTTAGTTAAGGAGAGTATTATTTAATGGGTATACATCCACCTGCTTAAAAAACTATTATTTGATTGCTCTTACGAGGAGAGGAGGTGCCATTTGAGCTAGAGTTTATTGGGAGAAAGTAGTTTGGGCAATCATTTGCTTGATAGTAGTAGTTTTCATGCATCATAGTTTTGTTGTGTTGTTGGTACCTTAGTACACTGCCCATGTGCTTTGGTTCCTTTTATTATTTTAATTTTTCAATAAAGCATTATTACTTATCAAAAAGGTAGTTTGGGCAACCATTTAAAAAAAATCCATGCTTTGGAAAATCCTTCTTGGCATTTTGGCCTGTAGTGCTGTACACCTTAGCATGGTTAGCTTTTGTTATGCTCATCAATATGTTTATCCTTAGCTCTTGAATTTTCATGGCTGCCAATCCCAATTTATTTTTTTTGATAACTTCACCTACTGCAATCCTACAGAAAAGCATTTGTAAACTGATTCTTGTATATTTGTATATTGTCTGCGGTTCATCCCTTCTTATATCTTGACTGCTTGCTTGACTGTCCAAGTTTATTTTGTCTTCTGGATGCTCGTTTCCTCAATGTTTTCTTTGAAAAACAAACACACACTTGCGCTTGTAGTTGAAAGCATACCTTAGGTCCTTTTAACACGTGTAACCCTCTGAATTTCAGCTTGGGAGTCATGGATCAAACTTGACAGAGGAAGAGCTTGAAACACATACTATAGCAGCTTGGAAAGAGGGGGGGAAACTTCATCTTACTAGAACAATGGATGGCAATGGGGCATCATTTTCTCGTCGACATCTTGTTCATGTAAGTGCTTCTTTAGATTCTGTGCCAAAAGGATCTAGCAAGCCCATCTGAAAATTTAATTTTCTAATGAATTTGAGCTATTCGAAAAAAGGTGCTACTTAGCTGCATTTTGACTGCATATTCTGCTCTTACATGAATGCAGTGATCATATTGCTAACTCATAAAGATCTAGATATAAAAATTTGAAAAATGTGATGAGGGTGCCTGAATTTGCAGCTTCTTTAGTGTCCTCTTTAGTTTTAGACTTCTGTAAGAACCGTATGTAGTGTTGATGGGATTTGGAGGGAGAGAATTTGCTTAACTTGTCCCGACAATCAGTGCTTCCTGTCAAATAAATTTACACTACCTTACACTTTGTCAGACAGTTGGACCTCCCTTTTATGTTGAACTTTTTTTGGAGGTTTACTTCAAGAAAGTCTTTGATCAGATGGTGCGAAGGAGTCTATTGTATATTTTGGCATGCAGGTGGCATGTTGTGCAATTTAGCCAGACTTGTGTTATATTGGACTCTGGTGTTAATATGTATCAACATATATTGCAACAACCTTAGATCCTAGCGTTTGTATCACCCCTCTGCAATTTCTCCCCCCGTTCTGTAGTTAGCTGGCTATGTGTATTTGTTAACCTATGTACCCTCATTGTAGTTCTGTTGATTGGTTAAAGATGTTAAAACTTTTTATTTATTTGTTTAAAGTATGTGTTTTATAATCAAATATCCTTTTTGCTGATTGATGGGAGAACTAGGATTCAGTTACCTCAAAATATGTTGATGCTGGAATGTGCTGTCTCAATAGTCTAATATTTATTACTTCTGTTTTCCACAGGCTGGGCCAAATGATTGTCTGAAAGATGTTGCTTTGAAAATTTTGCAAAACAAGGTGGCGACAGTTCCCATAATCCATTTTTCTTTGCAGGATGGTTCAGTTCCGCAGCTACTACATCTTGCTTCCCTGTCTGGGATACTAAAATGTAAGCTTCTTCCAGGTTTGTCACTTAAAAGTTACATGTTTTGAAACTAATCCATGGGCCTAATTTTCAGGTATATACAGGTATTTTAGACATTCGTCTAGCTCCTTGCCCATTCTTCAACAACCGATTTGTTCAATTCCTTGTGGAACATGGGTTCCAAAAATTGGTGACTCAAAGCCATTTGCAATGTTAAGGCCAAATGCCTCTCTTAGTGCTGCTCTAGCTTTGTTGGTTCAAGGTGATTTTCCTTCTCTTCTGCAACAACTGCATGAAGGTTTTGGTGATGTTCTTGGAGTGAAAATAATAAAATCTTACTGTAAAAACTAAGGGTTGTGATTGGGGGATTAATTTTTTCCCCCCAATTTATAGGAGGAAAAGAAAAATCAATCACATGCTTTTGTTTTTATCTTGTAAGAATTGGCTTGTTTGTTTTGGTCTTCTGCATCACATACCTGGACTTAATCCTCTTCTTAATGCACTTTTTTTTTTGGCCTTCAAGTTTTTCTTGAGGATTGTGCTAATCCAACCATATCTGTATGAGAAGGCATCATTCTTCCGCATATCCGTTGATGAACGTTTGAGAGGAATGATATTTTTTTCCAGGCTAGGAGTATTCTAGTTGCTGAGAATTCTTTGTTCCTCCTGATTTTAACTTCATTAGCTTTTGCATTATAACACTTGACTTTGTAAGCAGCAAGCTGGTTTCCTTTCAATTATTCTTCCTCATCTGTTGGTCTTGTGTTATTACATTTTCCCTTTTGCAGCTGGAGTTAGTTCAGTACCGATTGTGGATGATAACGGCTCGTTGCTGGATATTTATTCACGGAGGTAATCTGCTATCTCTCTTTAGGATTTGTATAAGGTATCCTTTATTACTGCTTTGGCAAAAGATAAAGTATATGCACAAATTCACAGATGTGTGCTATTTCCTTCTCAGTGATATTACTGCTTTGGCAAAAGATAAAGTATATGCACAAATTCGCCTCGATGAAATGAGTATTCTTGAGGTAATTTTTCATTGGCACTCATCTGATTGCATTAGGCACATAGACTGTATGGTAGCTAGCTACCTCTTTTTTAAGAAGATATTTCCTTGATAGCATAATGTATGATGTATGACAATTTAGTATTTATGAGGTTAGTTTCTCGTTGTCACTCATCCAACTGCAGTACTTAATTTACAAAAAAAAAAAAAAAAAAAAAAAAAAAAACACACACACACACACACACTTATCCAACTGCATTATGCATGTAGGTATGGTAGCCAGCCAGCTCTTTTGAAAGAAAACATTCTTTTTATTAAGTGAGCTTTTTGCTCCAAGAAGATATATCCTTGGTTGCATTAATTGATGAAAATTTTTAATTTCTGTGATTACTTTGACTTATCATTATTACATTAGTGTTTGGGTTTCAGATGAGGCCTAGAATCTATTCAGTTCAATCCAATGCATCTTCTACTCTTAGAAAAATGTTCTGCTTGATAAAGCTTAGAAGATAAGAGATAATTTTATATTCTTTGGGCTTTTTAGTTAAAAGCACATAAGCATGGTGCCACTGAATCATCACTTATTATTAGCAGTAAAATGAAGGGAGAGTTTCGTGGTTTATAATATTTATGAGTGTGATTGGGCTTCTTAAGTTGTGACTCTTGTTAGGCCCTGCACGCCATACTTGGTGAGAAATATATTTGTGATGTACTTTATTGTTCTTGCTCTTATTGATGGTTGTTACATTTTCCTGAAAAAGCATTATTTGTTGTGGACAATAATGGAATATCTTAGTTTTATGGGGATAAGCTTGCTTATTCACAAGCTTACTCCCACCCCAACTGGCAGCTACTGTCTCACCATCTCTTCTAAATTTTCATTATCCTGATGACTCAGAGAAGTGAGGATTTCCCATTGCTTTGATTATGGTTATTTGCATTTGGTACTTACTAATCAAATAATTTTGACCAAAATGCAATGAATTGTTCCACTTACTTCTTTTCTGAGCTTGCTTGGAGTCTTTTTTCATTGGGTAACAAGTCTAAATAGCTCCATTTGTTGATATAAATTTCCCAGAGGAATGTGCTTATTTTTAAATTCTCCAAGTGCAAAATTTTTAAAAATTTGTAGTTTATTCTTTGGTTGGAAATATGAATTTTCATTGTTATACTGATTTTGAGGATCAATCAGTAATTGTATATTCTCATAATTTACTTGAGCCAGTTGCTGCAGTGTCTGCTCAAACTTCTGGATGTCAAATGTTCAGTCGTTAAGTCAGGCACAATGCAAGTAGTTTTACTTACACTAGTAGTTAATTCAGGCACAATGCTTTACCTTATCTCTCTAAGTGTGCCAATTTTCTATGCGTTTAGGCATTGCGATTGGGACAAGATGCAAACTCACCTCATGGGGTCTTCAATGGACAGAGATGTCAGATGTGTTTGCGATCTGATCCCCTGCATGAAGTGATGAAACGGTTGGCAAATCCTGGTAATTTGCTTAGCTCTCTTTAAGATGGTTTATGTTATTTCCCCTTGATCAATTAAGTAGCTTGTTCATGTGTATCCTTTCAGGGGTTAGGAGACTTATAATTGTGGAGGCTGGCAGCAATCGTGTGGAAGGTATAATATCATTGAGTGATGTGTTCAAATTCTTGCTAGGTTATCCAGAATTTGTTGGCCACCATTTCACATGAAGGGGTTGACCCTGGTGCCATTTGGGACGTCCCATTGATTTATTGACATCTTGTATCTTTGAGCTGTGATCTCCTTCCCATTGTGAAAGCTCTAATTTCTTTCACCAAGTCTTGGTTGGACTAGCCTCATGCTTCTGAGCACCACCCCCATCTTTAGGATAGAAAATTTTAAAGAGAAAAAAGAAATCTGTAAATTGTGAGGTTTCAATTTTTTACCTTTTCAACACCTAATTATTATCAACTGTGCAGCTGGCACAGCTGCCATGTTTGTGTCTAGTGCTAACAGAAAATGAGGCAGGAAAAAAGAAGAAGTGAAGACTTTTATATGGCACCCTTTGCCGCTTGTTCGGCTGTACGTAAAAAAGTCTGTTAGTTCAATTTCAATTTCAGTTGCTGTTCTTCGATTGTTTTATTGTAACATTGCTGTTTGTTGGGCTGTGACAATTTATGTCACGGGGTTTAATTGTCTATAAATTTAAGCTGGCTTGTTTGTGTCTCTTGTTTAGAGCTTCAATATGATTTCATTGCGTTTTCAGTCTAATTTACAGTGAAGAGTGAACCCTACTGTGTTGTAGAGATCATGTCCAACCACTAACTACGCTTAGTCATAGCTAGAGTTAAGATTGAAAAGTGGCCATATATCCTATTATTCACTGTTAGAATTTTACAAATCTTATTAATTTATGTATATGGATTTATCTGGGATTAATGTGAGATTATTGTGAAATGGAAGGTTCGGATTTCATTAGGGGTTGTATGCTTATATTCTCAATAAAAAGAAAAGGGTTATGTTAATCTTGGTGTTGAAGCGTGCACAGAGTTTATGTTTGTAGAACAAAACGAGGCCTTTCTATAGCAAAGTTTATGTTATGTTAATCTTAGGCACAATCTTCCGTACCTGCACAACAGTTAACACCACCAACCCTAATAAACAATTACTTGCCTCAATTTGTTTCTGTATTTACGGTAGGTCTGTGGATTGCACAAGGGGAGGTAAGGTTAGGGAATCTCCAACAGCCTAGCTATACTACCTTATTTTTGTTTAATTTAATTAGCCTATTTTTTTAAAACTCTTTTTCAAAAGCCTTTTGGCAAGCTATTTTGGATTAGAAACTAGTAAGTTACCCATACACCGTACGGATAATATTTTAATATTTGATTTAAGATAGTTTTGGAGAATATCTTACATGTATTATAGCATAGCATTATTGTTATAAAACTTTATTAGTAATGAGTTTATCATAAAAAGCAACTATTATAAATTGTACACATATCCATTACAATTATTCAATTAAAGTATTGAAGGGGAAAAAAAAAAAAAAAACTTTGGATGAATATTGTAGAATAAAAGTTGATATAGAACATGTTTATCTCTTTTTCTTTAATTCTAAATCATACACATTCCAAACATCTCCGGTCAATCACATCATTACAAAATTCACAAATCTACAATATCTAATCTTAACATTAAAATCGTAATTGTTGTTGTTACTCAATATAAAATGTATACTCCCCTTCTTTGGTTGTAGTTAATTCATGCGGGTTAAGATTAGATGAGAAAACCATATTAGAGTGAGGTAGGTGTCGTCAAAAGATTGAAAGTAAATAGTATCATGTTTTGTTAGCATGTATTTGACATGGAATGACAAGAAGGGCTATGAGTAGATATATATAAAAGGGTAGAAGTGCAAGATGTGAAAACGGTGAATTAAAATGTAAAGAGTTTTGTGTGTATGTGTGAGAGATGAAATGTCTTGAAACATTGAATCAAAAGATACAAAGAATATTTATTTTTTAGTTAGAAAACTCTTGAAATATTAAATCAAATGAAACAAAAAGTCAATATTTAATTTGTTCCTATATTTGATGTAGCACTTGAGAATATTTGAATTCTCTTTACATAGAATACGCCGCTTGACAAAATCTCATGTTTTTCCACGTGAGATTTTTGCTTTTATATCTATATTGATTGATGATTTGATATAGGAGTCAGCCAAATGTGGCTAGCAGACTTAGACTTGCCAAAAATTTTATAGGGTAAATTACAAATTTGTTCCCTAAACCCTTTCGTTACGTGTCAATTTGGACTTTTAACATTTTAAATGTGTCAGTTTTGTCTTTTACTTTTTGATATTTTGTCAAAATAATCTTTGCCGTTAAATGATGGATAAAAAATGGTATTATAGCTAATGCTTAAAATAAAATGTATGTTATTTTCATGACACATAAAATGCTATGTATACTGCCACATCAACCTAGGCTTTTATTTATATATACATATATATATATAGTGCAGAATTTATCACCGACTACCAACCCACCTGTTTGCCGACCAGATCTTACCTCGAAATCAAGGAAGAATGCAGATCACAAAATTGAAACAACCCCACCTCTTCTTTAAACTCTCCCTCTCTATATTTCTGCCTTTCCCAACATTTAGTCACACCGGTTTTTTGGTATGATTATTTTGTTTCAAATATTGTGTGCTGACAGAAAGATGTTTTTGAAATTAGTGTTTAACTAGTTTTAAGGTCAAGTTGTTAATTAGATATATTATGAGAGCTTTACGTTAAATAACCAAGCATACACATCATATACAACAAAATATAAATATGACACAGGATGTGATTACTTAGAAAGTCTTATGAAACAACTTGGTCCAAAGGAAAAATTTGGGAGGACTTGACCTCATCAATCTTAAGGTAACAGTTCCACTATAAGCCTATAAGATGAAGGTTTGCAATTAAGAATAAACAATTTACAGTAAACCTAAATTCAGTTACCAAACTAAGTTTTGAATCCCATAGATCTCTTTTACAGTGAATTGTTGCAACATGAACCTCTAATCCACACACTTCAAAATCCCATTGAAGATTTGAATCTCCAATACACTTGATAGTTGAAGGTTAGCAACTTGATTTCACTGGTTTAACAAGTGTGTGAGTGATCACCGGTAGTGATTTTAAAAAAGCAATAGACACAAACCTCTAGATCTCAAATTGAGCTGCTGCAAAGTCTCAAAAACATGACTTACAGTTTTCCTTAAATTCTTAGTGAAGTAGGTCTGAAACCTTAAACATATGATGGACTAATGGGCTGCAAAATAAAATCTATAGATTAGACTTTCAATCGGTTGAACTTTAGTTTCTATTGGTTGAAACTATTAAAACTTGATTCCTTGAATTTGTAGCTTCTTTGTTCTTCTTCTACATTGAATACCAGCTTCTTGAGCATTATCTACTCAATTCTATAGACTCTATGAGCTATATTTAAACAAGTTTGTATTCACGTGTTTGCCAACAAAAAAACTATACAAGTATAGAACCTACAAGTTCTTCACTTTGTTTTTCCGGAGGAGCTTGTCAACGGTGGTAGGACATGCTGGTTTTGTCGCTGAGACCTTTAACGCATACAACACACCCCTTTTTGATAAAGTTAGCTTTTGCCTTTCAAGCTTCCCAACAGGACATTCTTGCCAAAAAAACATATTTGTTGAATTGCTCAGAGTAGAAACTTTTCTTTTGCCCCTACCCAAAATCAAACGTTAAATCATCAATAGCAATACAACCGTGAAAAAGTGTACTTCAATATTTTCAAAAAAAAAAAAAAAAAAACTCATTTCGTATATAGTATACAGCACAGAGAAGAGGAAGGAAAAGGGAAAAAAAATTTAAAGAAAAAATACAAAGCAATCGATCGATTGGGTTGCGTTCACATAATCACATTCCATTGTTTTACCTTTCTGGGTAACTTTTATTCTTTTTATTTGAGCGGAAGAAATTCAACAAAAATGAAAAACCACAAGAATGCAAATAAGATGATGTTTTTTAGGGAGAGCTTATAAAGAAGACGTGAGTTTGTTTCAATTTTGTGATCTGACTTCTTCCTCGGTTTCGTGGGAAATATGTTCGGCAAACATGGTGTGCTCAGCAGAGCCACGTTGAGACTGAAGAGGGCTCTGGTTCCTCCAAAATTTTTATGAATTCACAGGAACGTTGAGCTTGACTGTTTCTTGTCTCAGTTTTGTGTCTGGGAAATTTTTTCTTCTTTTGTGTAACTTGTTTTCTGAAGCCTTTTGTACTTTACAGACTTTTTAAGTCCAAAAATATTTTAATATTTTTTTTTATGGAATTAATATTTTCTTTAATTCTAAGAGATCACCACGTGCATGGTTTAAAAACAATATACTTCAAAAAAAAAAAAAAACTGATCTCATTTCTTCCACAAGTTTCCAGGTATGTGGTTTTCCTTCTCTGGTTCTCGTATTGTTTATTTTTAAATAAATTAAGACCATACTATTTTGATGAATGATAAATATACAATATTCTATATAGCATATAAATATAATACATTATTATTAATTTGACAAAAATATATGATTGGTTATTCACTTATTTGATTATATATTTTTTTTTATGCTTTCAATGATTGTAGTATTTTATTTATAATTTTATTTTAGACTGTTGTATATAGAAAAATGTTATGTTCATAATATTTCATAATAAAAGTGGTAAGTGCAGTTTTAGAATAGTCTAACATAATATTTTATAGAAAATTGCTATTTTATTTTAGACAATTTATAAGGAGTATTTTATTTATAACATTTTATAATATTATATATAATGAGAATTGCTATGTTCACAACATTTATAAATTTATTTGTTTCTAGTACTCCTTATAAATGGTTTATCCTCTATATGTCTTGAATGGCTTAAAGAGAAAGACAATATAAGTAAATTCATCACTTATATTAAGGAAAAAAAAAAACATACAAGACTTTAATAACATAAAAAAAAAAAAAAAATGTAATTTTATCAAGAACCTACTAACATTATGTTGAGAGAAAACATAATTGTCAGTGAAATAACTCCTCTTTCTATACAAAATCTCCTCTCAGAGCATTATTGATGTAGATTGAAATAGACCGTAGTAGATTGAAATGAACCAAAATGAACTGAATGGACCAAAGTAGATTGAAATGGACTGAATTTGATAGAAGTAGACTGCAATGGACTGAATGACCAAAACACTCTACTGATATGGTCCAACAAGAGCATAATAATAATATATGCTATGATTTAGCTTTTAAGTATATATAGATATATATCACTTTGTTAATGAGTCATGAAAAGTTAGAAATCGTCACGTAATAGGTTGAACAAAATAACTCTAAATATGTTTGGAGCCAAATTTTATTCTTTCGATTAATGGTATTAGAGATGTTATTGTCTTTTCTCTTTGGGTCTAACCACGTGTTCTAAGGCATTTGATAATGAAGCATTTAATAGGATATATATCCCGTGCAATACCTTATCAATGGTTGGGAGGAAAAAATTTAAAAAGTTTAACTATCCTCTTTTGTCTTGATCAAAATAAACAAAGTAACTTTGTAACTTTTTAATTTTGTACCTTTTAACTATTTTTTTTTGATCGGATAGTTAAGAAAAAAAAAGTTAACTTTAAATTTTTCTCCCAATCATCCACAAGGTATTATATTATGTGCAATAACCTAGCGATTGCATGGGATTCAAATCCCATTTAATGCAACTCGTTGCAATCCTGTTGCAGCCATTTTTCTATGCTTTTATTTTATTACACAAATGTGTGCTTGCCACTCTTCTTTTCTCAATCCCATAAAAAGTAGGTTATTTTGGTATATATTTAATGCAATCTTAACAGTGTCTAAGGGTACCTGTTAACAAGTGCCTTTTTCTTTTTGTAACACAAGCCTATTTCATGTTAGAGATTTAACCATTTTTTCCTTCTTTTTTTGAGTTATTTTTTTAAATATAATTTGATAGTTATGGGTGGAATGATCTAGATATCTTTATTAAAAAATCACGAAATGTTAGTTGAGCTATAAGATTCTTAGTGAGATTTAACCTTGCATTGACTTTGAGATTTTTGTTCTCCACTTTCTTTTCCTCTTGGGTCCTTAATACTTTTATGAATAACAAAGATTTTTATTTATTTAGCCAAAAAAAAAAAGATCCTCTCTCTCTCTCTCTCTCTCTCTCTCTCTCTCTCTCTCTCTCTCTCTCTCTCTCTCTCTCTCTCTCTCTCTCAGCAGAGAATTGGATTTGGTTTACAAACGGGTGGGAGACCATATAAAATTTTCAGCCCAAAAAAAAAAAGGGGGGGGGGGGTACTTTTTTGTTTTTGGATGAAATAATATAGAAATTTAATTTGTGTAACAACAAACTGTACATGATAGGTAAGAAAGAAATGGAGAAAAGGGGCACTGCCAACCCATTCCCCATCCCCATCCTTTTGCCAAATTTGCAACAACATTTGAAGAACTTAGAGCCCCAGTCATCATTCATTCATTAATCAACAACCCAGTAGCCCGTTGTGCTAACAGTTGAGCCTCAATTCGTTGTTGAATTCGTTTCTTGTTCTCCACAGATACCATAGAATGTCAAGCAAATTATCTCAGATCCTGGGTTGCGTAAGAAACCTCCTTGAGTAAAAAACTCTACTAGTTGAATTGCTTTGCCAAGCAATGGAAGAGTTCCTGTGAGCAGGAGCTTCCAGAAAAGAGCGGTGGGGGAAATATTTTGCTTTATGGACCTGGTAAAATAACGAATCAATATTGTGTAGTATCCGAATCAGTGGCAAATTCAGGAATTTTTTTCATTGTGGTTGTTAAGAAGCTTAAATTATACAAAATTCAAGAAAAAAAATTTTATATGTTGACAAAACACACACACACATGTAAATATATAAAGTCTTACAATTTCCTTCTACTAAATTTCTTATTATGAAATCATTGCATTATAATCTCATTATCAATTTTGGAAGTTACATCTTTTTTAAAATTTTTCTTGAGTTTTTTTTTTTTTAGGACCAAATATATTATTAAGGGAACCAAAGTTTAAAGACAAATTTTGACTACAAACTTAGCTGTAGCCTAAGTTTATAGCTTTCATTAAACAAATTAATATTGCTACATATTTTGAAAATCTAGCCGTTGAATTATATGTTATTTATATTTTTAAAATACGTCAAATTTCATGCCAATTGGATTTTATTTACTATTCGATCCATAATTTTTTTTTATGTATAATTTTAGACTACAAAAACTCAAAATTTAAACAATTGATTGATAATATAACTATTGATTTTTGATTTTTTTGAAAATTTTCAAGTATGGAGAATATAAAAAATGTAATCAAATGATGGATTTGTTAAAATTCACCTCCATTAAAAATCTATTGAGTGGAGTTTAGCCTGGTCCATAGTTTAATTATGTTGGGCCTAAAAAAAATTTATGGTGGTTACAATATATATATATATATATTTTAAGATAAAAAAATCATAACTTTTTAAAATTTATATATAATAATTATTTTTTTTCTAGATCAAGGTGGTCTTGTGATTACCTTGAACTCAATGTGGAGTCGCTTCTGACCTGGGGAAAAAAAAAAAAAGTGTAAGGTTGCGTACATAACCTCTCTTAAACCCCGCAAAAGTAAGAGTTTTGTGCACTGAATATGATCTTTTATCGTGAACAAGTCTCAATTCTTGTGTACCAGGTTAGCCACGTTAAAAGTCTTGAGATATATGAAATCCATGCCCCTTTCTGTCTGGATGTCGTGTGCACATTTATTCTACTTAACCAAGGTAGTGTCCTATGTTGACGATGTTGACTCCACCAAAACCGACTTACCATTGAATTCCAATAAACACATAACCAATCCTCTAATCTAAAAGAACTCGCAGCATAGGTTGGAATTGCTTGAGTCACTGCCATAATTAAAATTTCCTTTCCGACTTAGTAATAACAATTTTTCTTTCCTATCCTGTAGTCTGTGCCACACCTTTGTCCTAATTTCTGAAAATGTTTGCCTCCTAGAATGACCAACTACTGGGGGTAATCCTAAACATTTCTCCATATTCGAGTAGGCTTGGGCACCCAAAGTAGTTGTGATGTTTCTTTGTATATTTGGAGGGATATTCTCACTAAAAACCATAGTGGTCTTGTCTGAATTCACCTTTTGATCAGAAACTCCTTCATAAACCTGTAAAATTTGTTGTAAAGTCTTTCACTTAGCCTCCACTGCTCTACTAAACAATAAACTATACTTAATTATAAAAATTTTAAAAAGAAGAAAAAGAAGAAGAAGAAGAAGATGGGTGATCCGTGGGAGCAGAAAGAGATAAGGAGATAGAATAACTAATACAAGATTCGCACTCCAAAATCATATAAACAAAATTAACATGAAACCTCTTTTTTATTATAGCTCTTAGTAAATCCCATTCAACCCTATCATAAAATACATAAAATATGTTCATGTCCAACTTGACTACCATGTAAGTGTTTCTAGTTCTCTTATGCTTCTTGCTTCATATAATGCATGATTCCAAAGCTAGTATAATATTAGCAATAATTAATCTGACTATACTCTAACTAGAACATAAGCACTTTGATTTTCTAAAATTATCAGGGATAGAACTCTTTTTGTGTCTATTAGCCAACACCTTTAAGACAATTTTGTAAATGACATTGGACAAGCTAATCAGACAAAATTGGGTCATAAATTAAGAAGACTTTTAGCACAATATAAGTAAGATTTATGCCTTTAATTAATTTGCCTCACATCTGCACCTATATGCCAATAAGTTGGGTAAAAAAAGGGTGCAATCATACTGGACTCCTTTCCGGTGATCTAAAAGAGAGCATCTTTTACCTTATATCATATGCACAAAATTCTGGCACAAGTTGAGCATTCTTTGGTGTATTTTCCATCCAACTGGGCTTCAATAATTTGAATATCAAGGCCAAGAGTGACCATATTAGAAGTGTCAAGTTTGTAGCCAAATTTTGTCATTTTCCATCAGAAAATATTTTTCAAGGAAGAACTGCAAAGAATCAATTTTTTCCCCTTTCCCCCATCCTTTTCTAAATGATAACGTGGTGGTAGATAAAGAACGACAACCGATACACAATTTAGTGGTCACATAGTCAAGGTAAGACAATATGATGCTACTGAAAGTCTAAGAAGAATTCAAAAACTTCTCATTAGGCTCACATGTTGCCATGTATCTTAATCACAATTTCCTTGCAGAAAGAGGATTGTCCTTTCAGGATGTAGCATTCTCTTCTAATAAATTCAAAATCGAACGCTACTTGGAAAAAGGGAAAAATAAATTACAAGACGAAGCTAAATTACATTATTACTGTTCACTAGTAAGTATTAATCCCAGCTGGCTAAATCACAAGGGGGGCTGGGACTGAGGTTTAAACCAAATCTTCCGGCATAATATTTACAAGGTTAATTGTACAGACTGAACGGCGCAGCATAATATTTAAGTTGTTGGTACAAGAGCTAATATTTGAGTCTTGATTCTTCCCATACACATTTGAATCTCTCTATAAATAGAAAGATTCTGAGTACAGTATGGATGCAAGCTTTTAAGAGCAGAGTCTAATATCTGAGCCACATCAGCTGGAGGATACTGTCTTTCAGTACAAGTCTGCACATTACAAGAATATTATACTAGCATTTGTCCAGAAACAAAACTAATACCCAGTATAACAGGTATTTATGAGAATAAAGTTGTAAATGGAAATTCTTAATCTTTGCTGAGGAGAAATAGTGAAAAATGACAACAGCAAGTATCGGTCACGGTTGAGTGGAGTAATCACAAAACTACATTTTGTTGGCATGGCATTGAGACCAAAAATTAAATGATAATCCACTGAACAAAAATAATAGCTACATTAACTTGCAAGTTTTTGCAAGTCTCATAAAATCTGGATATTACTTGAGCATATCTTGTGCCGTAAATACGAAAAAGGTTACTGTACCAAAAAGTGCCGAAATATAGCTTAAAGATGGTTCATTAGTAAAAAGAAGATAACAAATTAGAAATTGACGGCTGATCGTGACCAATCAAGACATTGTCAACGTTCACTATTGCAATACAATAAAACAGTATTTGGGCAACATAATTTGTGTGTGATGTAGTAACAAAACAATTTTAAGCAACATAGTTTGTGTGGAAATATATAAGGCTTCATCACAGATACGCATGAGAGAGAGAGAGAGAGAGAGAGAGAGAGATTGCATTTTGAATCCATTAGCGTTAGAAAATAATCTTCAAATTACCTGTATCATGAGCAATGTAGCAACACAGGAAGTGATAAGCCCTGATGGTATTCGTGCCTCATTTTCATCAGAATCATTACATGGTTTTGCACCAGATGCATCACTAGAAAAAAGGGGCTCTGCTTTGCAGGAACTCAGCTGATTCTGGTTACCCAGACCGCCATTGACCTGCTGCTGAGACCTGATTACCGGTATACCAGAGTCGGATGTTAATTGCTGATTATCAATAGAATCTAAAGTCTCTCCAATCCTCACAAAAGCGTCTTCCCCTTCCTTCCTGAATGTGAATGCCTGAGATGAATAATACATCATAAAGTGTAATTAAGCAAGTGCTTTTTCCTTGAAAAAAAAAATCAATAAAAAAAAAATAGATTCTTAGACTAAGGCAGACAAACAACATATAGCTGCATTAGAAGCAGTTAATTCAGGCCATATCACAGCAGAAACATTAAAGACTAGTGCACCCACAAAATAAATGATATCGTATCCTACAAGCCCAACATCATACACCATATTAAGCATTAAGAAATAAAATGTGTAACATAAACACTACTGATAATATAGCAATATAAGGGACCATCAATTATATGAAATCCATGTTTGCCATGTTGGACCAAATAAAGACCAAATGAATGATAAAAAAAAAGAAAGAAAGAAAAAAACCCTATTTGGATTGTAATTTTGGAGAATCACCTGTAACTTAACTGTGTATTTGAGCATTCTCTTCTTACTAATAAATTTGTTCTTTGAAAAAAAAAAGGAAACCAACAGTACATAGTTGTGTTACAACTTGCAAAAATGAGAATATAAAAGAAAATAAAATTATAAAGTTCTTCATCACTCTCAACCCTGACCCCCCCAACCATAGAGAGAGAAAGAGAACTGAAGCTCTTCATACCTGAATAGCAGCATCTACCATTGTACGTGCTCTTAATCTTGACCCGTTGACAATTTCAACTACGCTAGATCCTGATTCTTGAGATATGAAAGAATTATCATAACAACTTGTAAGGCTGCCATTTAAACTGGAATTGCTTGGGGGCTTCAGCCAGGGATGCAGGGTGTTTCCTGGATAAGTATTGCGCTGCCTCAAATTAAGTAAAGCAGAAGAAACCTGAACATAAGGACAATCAATCAAAAGTTGCTTCAACCTTTTTTTTTTGATAGGTAATAAAACTTTTACTAAAAAATGCTGAGCATCATGTTCACGATGGTGAACATTCTGATTAGGAAAAAATACAGCAGGTTCAAAAAATTAATCTAATAGTGTAAGAAATCAGAAATGGAAATACAATTCGTAAAACCCCAAACATGCACCCACTGAAACAAAGTACCAAAGAGAAGAGCTTTTAAAAGATCTAAGGGTCTCTCATTGTCTTCAAAGACAAAACAGAGAATGGTGCACTAATGCAGGGATGTCAAGCATAATATAATTAATGGAAGCCACATGCCTGGCCACTGGCTTCCTTTAGCTGTACAAGTACCATGGCGTAATGCTTCTTGAAAGGTTCAGAATCCTTCAAAGAGCAATCTCCCTCATTTTGATTTTCCACTATGTCATTATTCGTACTCCTAAGTTCCATTAACAATGCTTCCTACAAGAAGGCAACAGAAAAGCTTTATAGCATGAGTATTACATGCAACAGGAAAGTTTCCATTAGAACCCCACAGAAAAGCTTCATACTCTTAATTGACGAAGTACCAGCATGTCTGACCACAACGTCTAAAGAGGATGAACAAGAGTGATAAAAATTACAATGTCCAATAATTATGAAATTGATAAGTTAGGTTGGCAAAAGCTTGCTATTAAGGTGAATTTAATCGTTTAACTATCATTCTATCACTTCCTTCACATATGGGTGCTGACTATCCCTCAAGAGGGGCCCAACACATGTAATTTTTAACTTTTAAATGGGGAGCTGGAGTGGAAATAGGGTTCAAACCAAGGATCAGCTGCTCTGTTACTTACCACCATGTTAAACTATCACTTGTCCATAAAGCTTATACTGACAGGAAAGGTCAATTTAATCATTTAACCTTCACTACAACACAGGCACATACTGAAGATAGATTAATCCAGTAAAAGCCTTGAGATTTAAGGTAAATGTGTGGGATGATAGAGAATTTAAACTTTAACACCCTAGTTCCTACTGAACATTAAATTTTGAGATGATTCACATTTCTTTGATCAATTGTGCATATATTATAATGTGTGACCTTTTTATCAAGAGCACGAGTCAGCTCAGTAAGAGCTCTTATATCAGCTTCCTTTGCATGATTTTGGGGCAGCATAGAAGGTTGACTATGGGCTTCTTGTTGTAAACTACCAATATCAATAGCTGCTGTCTTAGCTTGTGCAATGGCGTGGTTTGTATCCACCTGGGCAAAATATTGGATTATTTTAGAGAACATTTAATAATCTTAAGTTCAAAAATATTCACCCTATGATAGTGAATTTCCAATATAGCAAAATAAGGCACTAGCTTCAGTCAACGCCATTACCATCACACAGTTAAGAACTTACGATTGTGTCTTAATTTTACCTCTGATGTTCTTATTTTGCAAAAGAAAAAGACATTGGAGCCATAAGTGAATTACAACTAATTAAGGTATTTTTCAACCCACGCAGGACAAGGGACCAATATGTAACTAGGTTGCAAAAAAGGGTGCTGTAAAAGATCCTAATAACCAATGGATTGGTTGGTCGAGTATCTAGAGCTTCCCTCTTGACTTTACAGTGATAGGTCAGGAGTTCAAGCTACATTGTGATATGTAGGGTAAGAGTGCAATTTATATGTGCCAGAGAAAACAACAAAGTTTGTTGCCTGATACCCAATTTTTCTACTAACATTGAAGTCTAGCACCTTCTTATACCCATCAATCTCCAAAGTCCAGCAGCATATATTTTGGTCACTAGACTTTGGCAGGTGACAACATGCTAAAATCTAAGCAACAGAACAAGGTCAGAATTTAAAAATATAGAAAAAGAAAATGAAAATCCAAAAAAATATAAAATATACTTATAGTTGATTGCAATTTAATGGGCATTAGAGTGTGTTTGCAATTATCAAAATAAATATACTCTTGTATTTGTTAAGCACTCTCACCTTTCCTTGCTGTACAAAGGTATTCATGGGGCTTGTGACCTTGTCTAGATTCCCACTTGAAGCAAACATCATAGATCCACCAAAATTTGGATGCCCGTTCATTTGTGGCTCCTTGGATAGAAGAGAGAATTTGTCAATAGTAATGTTCTGTCTCTTGAGAGCTTCTGGCATATTGTCCAATGGATTTAAAGGCATGCAATCAATATCCTGTAATGAATTTTCTTGTGTCATTTGAGAGAGAATATATGGATAATTCCATATCATTTCTAAAATTTACTGGATGCAACAAGTTCTTCACTAGAAAAAGAAGGTTAAAGAAACAAATAACAAACCAACACTAGGTGGACAAATAGGAAGCCCACCAAATATAACAAAAGAACTGTAAAACAGAGTAACTTCAATTAAAACAATGTCACTATGTTCTAACTCAGAAATGTTCATCATTCAATCATAAAATTGTAAAAGGTAAAAGATTCTGTTTCCTGTAATCCTCATGACACCACTCATTTCATTGTAGTCTGTAAGCTTAGAAACAATTAAAACAAAGTAATTTTTAAGACAGGCAACTTACCACATATGGAGAATAAATAGCAGCAGATGGAGATGTACATACTTGAATAGCACAAAATAATTTTATTATGGTAATAAGATCAACTAATTCAATATTATAAACTTAAGCTATTATCAGCAGTCTATTTTGTGCTCTAAATGGATTAAGAGCAGCAACAGACGGGCACATGAATCTTGTTTGCTGTTAATGTACAAAAGGAAAAATAGACTCACCTATTGCAATAAACTTGTACCAATCTCTCTCTCACAAGTCACAACACACAAACAAGCACATGCACACACACGAGCAGGCACAAATGCAATGAAATTGTGTCAAAGAAAGTGATACCTTGACAAACCAAACTCCTATCTCAGGACGGTCAAACTGAACCCTGCACTTATCTTGATCAACTGTGAGCACACTTCCATCATGAAGTTCTCTTGTTTTTGGATGAAGAGCAATTACTCGTTGTCCTACTGATAGAGGTCTGGCTAAATCTGTTGGAAGTCCTTCCCTAATACCAGTACGAAGTTCTGTATAATGTTTTCTCACAGAATCCCGATACTGTTTAAGTTTCTCCCTTTCTTCAAGAAGAAAATGTTCAGAAAACCTCCTAGGCTTGCCAAGAGAACTGCATTTATAAGAAAACGTTATAAATGTGTCAACAGCGTTTTCAATAATTCCAAGCCATATGTGAAGCTGCATAGACATGTAACAGCAGTAGATGACATACCTCCTTATGACGCCCCATTCAACACGAGTTAGTCTTGGGATGTGTCCCAGTCCAACATGATTTAAGTACTCCACAAACTCCCTTTTTGCAAACCAAGGGTAGTCAATTGCACTATAAAACCATTCAAAAGTGCACCATCTACGGACCAAAGAAGATGAAAGGCAACAAAGAAGCACTTGCTGCAATTTAAAAAATAAATAAATAAATGAGGCTAGCTTCAGAAAACTGCATATTTTAAAATATAAGAGGATGGGACATTTTACTTTTAGATAGGGTGGTCTATCTGATAGTGAGGTGGAGTATTTATGTCGATTTATAAACCTGTTCCCATGAGAAGACTTTGTCTCTTTCAAGAATGGTTTCGGTTGACCCATTTTACGCTTACTCTTTCGTTTAGAAGATAAACTACTTTGACTTGCAGCAGGAATTTCTGTGGTTGATACTGATAGATCAGTCTCTGCTCTTTTCTGATCACTATCCAAGGAACCATCTGATGATCTGACTGATTTCCAGGGTTTTAAAAAAGTAAAACTTTGACCAGTACGTTTTCCTATGATCACTGGTTTATTCTCTTCTTCAGCTAAGACCTAGAACACATGCATATGAAATAAAGAAAATCACATCACTTTGATTACCCAAAAAAAAAAAAAGCTGACATCCAACATATAACCAGAGACTTCCCAAATATAAACACACCTAAATATATCACATGATCATGTGTGCGTATACATATCTATATATGGCTAAACAGAAAACAAGTTTTATTTTTTCCTTGCTTTGTTGGGATAGCAGGATTGGTAGTAACTTAGGCACCTGCATGGGATTGAACCTTTGACCTTACCTCCATCCCCTATGGAGAAAGAGAAGCCATTTGACCCAATGACCATTGGAAACAAGTATTACTACTTTTTCCCTTTATTGGCAAGAAGTATTACTAGCACTACTTTTAATGCAACAAAACTAACAATCTTCTCATCTTTCGCATACACAATGTGTATGTGTCTGTGCATCTGTGTGAACATACATATGGATTAAAAAAAAATTGCTGGGATAGCTGGATTGGTAAGGACTTAGGCATCCATACGGGAATGAACCTGTGACTTTAGTACCTCAATCCAATGACCATTAGCCAGAATTATTACTACTTCTAATACAACAAATTAACAATCTCCTCCTGTTTCACACATATATTATTGGAAGAACTGGATAACTATATAGTTTCTACATAAATGAAGGCAATTTGGGCTTAAAGCTTGTCTCTAATAAACATTGAAGACAAGCTTTTTAACTGATGATCCCATGACAGAGGTGGAATTTGTTACCCATTTGTAGATTTGACCATATATAAATCTTTAAGGGTCCGTATTTGAGTCCATGGCAGGATAAAGGTAAGAAACCTCTGCAGTATTCTCATTTTCACCTTCTTTTTTTGGGTAACAAACATCAAGAGGTCAGATTAATTCAATTGCAGATGTAATTGTGTATATCACCTAAACAGGAACAAAGCTATTCTAACTATTATATAGCAATATAGCCAGAAATACTTATAAAACCATATTAAGGTAGAGTGAATTGTTAGAGAATTTAACATTACAAATCAATCACAGAGATCGTACACGTCTTTATAACGACAAAACAAAGGCATTTGTTCTCGTACCTCAGTCTTCAAAGGTTCACTTAGAAGAGAATCAGTATGAGCTTTGTCATTTGATATCTGCAACTTGAACAAGAATTGGCTTGTCATCAATCAACTAATAGAAAAATATATTCAAATGAAAAGTTTAAAGTGTGTGTGAGATAATTTATTCATCCACAGCATGACAATCAGTCCATATATTACCTTTGATACCATGGACTTGCGCTTTCTTTTCCATGCTTTATCGGCAAGCTGAAGCTGTTCTTTCTCTTCAGAAGCAACATTAACATCAATAGCTGAGTCCCTTCCAATTTTCAATTTTCTGGAGGTTGTACCATCAACTCCAGCAATTGTATGACGTGCCTTCTGTTTTGACCCCAGAAATTTAGTTTTGTCTGCACAATGGCTTGTAGACATAGCTTCTGGCAAACTGGCCTTATCATCCATATCAAGAATTGCTCTTTCTTCCTTCAACTGGACAGATGAGTCTAGATCCAACAAGTAAACAGTAAAAAATAAGAAAAAACAACAGACTAAATCACTTACCAGGCAAAGAGATATTTAAAGAAAGAACAAGAATAGCAATAGCAACAGCAATGTCATGTACATCCTGGGAAGCACACTCCAAAGCAAATAGACTACACTCATAAATCAATTACCAGATTCCATTGTTGATATGGGCATCTTTAGAGACAAATCAGCCAGTTCGAGCAGAGCATCCAAGCCAGTACTTTCACCTACAAGAACAAACCAGACATTAGAATATCATTGATTCATTGTATGAAGATTTGTCTATCTAATTAACCGAACAACAGCATGCATTCAACCCAACCAAAAGATGACTTGTAATTAAAAATAGAAAGATGCTATTTAGAACAAATCCATTAAATAAAAAAATTATAAAAATGAGTAAATATTCCCAAAGTTTATATTACCATTAAATACCAGAGATTACTTCACTGTAAGATATGTTTATCTAGACCGTCATCAAAGAATGACTCAGTTCTAATGCGGTACCAGTAAAAAAAACCCTGCTGAGGTTCTTGTACATACATAGCTGCAGATATGTTTATCTGGCCTGTTTGGCAATATCAGTCTGAATATAAGGATCATGCGTCCCAAAAATTTAAGCCATACCTCCACTTTTGCTTCCTATGTTATAATCCATCACCTTACTCCAAAATGGTGGCTATGGATTTGAATAAAAAATAAATAAAGAGCGAAAGAGAAGCTTCAAAAAACTTGGAAAGCATTTTCTTTACAAAGATAATATCAACTTCGCTCTATGAAAGAAAGGAAATATTTGAACTTGCAATTTTAGAAACAAAATAACAGGGGTTTTATTAGTGAGGATTTGAGTACACAAATATTTGTAACATGAAAAGAAAAAAATGAGCAATCATATAGAACCCCCACCGGCACAACCCCAGCCCCCCCATCAGAGAATTAAAGGAACAATTAAAAAATTATGGGCATAGCCAACTTATAATTCAATTTTTAGTAAGGAAGGTACCTCCAAAGGAGAGTTTCTTGCTTCTCTTCCTTTGACCTTGTGGAGAGAATCTCTCGGATTTTGAAATTGAAAGTTCAATGTCAAATTTTCCTTTGGAGACACCAGAGTTAAGTCCTTCTTCAGTACCACTACAGGCTTCTCCACCATCATCATACTGATGGTTTGCAATGTCTTGAACTTTCTCTTTCTTTCTGTAAAACTTCTTCCCCTTTCGACGAACTTCTACCGTGCCTACACCTTCCATATCCATCAAGGAGCTAGTATCTCTTGCATAATCGCCATTTTCAACTCCTCTACTTCCTATAATACCTTCCAACCAGTTTTCATCCATGGCAGCATAACGAAGGTTGGCCTGAGCTGTGTCAGATTGTTGATGCTAAATCACATCAAAGAAATAAAGATAAATAAGTCATTTTAAGTGATAATAAAAGGAAGGAAAAAGGTAATAGAAGGACATGTAAATGAATAGTTAAATACCATTTTTCCCCAGGTCCGAAGAGGTGCAGATTTGATGTGCTCTGTTCTTCTGTATGGTGTTTGAGAAATCTGGGGAGAGCCTCCTCTCTGTGAAACCTCAGCTAAAGCCAATGCTGCCCCATGGGCGACTTCATCATCATTAGCATCAGAATCAGACTTCCGGCCTCTTTTATTTGGTGAAACATTAATTTCTGCATCATCTCTCTTAAGTGAATATGAAATGGGAAACCGAGGTGTCCTTTTCCCCTTTGCACAAGGCTCATTACCTAATACGAGATTTGAATTTAGAAACACTGGAATTTAAGCTTTAAAGAGGTTCAGGTTTCAAACAGTGATATCTCTAGACAAAAGAATAACGTTAAGTAAAATTTTAGTGCGCAAATCTAAATGTACAGAATTATAACTACTAAAGAACCAAAAATAATAAAAATAAAAAAGAAGCTAATGCAGAAAACTCCAACTGCATAATAACTATTTTCTTAATTTTGATTAATGGGAAATGAACCCTGACAAACATATCCTGCAGAAGGAGAAATGGCAAGTTGCATGTCCTGACACTTGGAATCAAATTCCAGGATATAATTTTTCAAACTCCTTGACTGTAGTTTAAAACAAATTCTGTTAAGCATTCTGCTTATTACTTCATCTTGCCTTCATTTAAGATATTGGTACAATTTTGGGCAATTCCCCACCCCCACCCCTTCTTTTTTTTCTTCATATTAATAATTTCCCCCTCATTTTTCCTGTTTTTATATTCTCAAATGGTTTAGCACAATCAGCCAGGAACCATGCCTCATGAATCAGAGGTTACTAATTTGAATTTCCCCTTCCCCTCCCATGGGGCCAAAAACATATCAAAAGAAGAAATATTTCTTTTTTGATACAATGGACATCCCAATTTCCACCATATTAAAATTCAAAACAACTAAAATTACTACTTTCTTTTATAGGATTTTACTGTGCATATCCCATTTTACCTTCCATTCTCCATATAGGAAAACAACATTATTGATATAATGAAGACAATAACATAGTCCATGCATGAAGCACTGCCAACATATATAACAAGTGTACGATGCATAATAGAACGCCGGCAAAATACCAACTAGAATCAAATAACAATGTAATTAAATTATACCATCAAAGCGTCTCCTCTTCAAAAAAGATAAATAACCATCACTAGATGCAATTGACCGAGACTGGCAAGGATCTTTTGAGACACTTGGCTGAACTTTACCCCGTTTGCGTTTTAGAGGTTTTTCAGATGTCAAAGCTTCATTGCTCTCTCTTTCACTATCACTCTCTTCCTGTTTTACAGTTCGCAAAATTAGAATTCATATAAACCTACTTTAAGTAAAATGCAAAGACAGTCATCTAGCACAAAAGGCATGATCATTCACATCAAAACTAAATTATTATCAGGCCAAAACAAAGTCAAAGATATGTACTTCTGGTGCAAACGCCAAATTTGACCTATTAATGCGGATTGATGCTATTAGGAAAATTTTAATGCTGTTTGAATTCTATTACCATACATTATGTAATCTCATTATGAATTATTTTATTTTATTATTTTTACCATATTTGATATATTTTGGGAACTCTAATTAAGGACTCAAAATTCCTTATTTTAGACAATTGATAATGGATTAATGAAAATTTGGGTGGTAGGTTTTCTTCCAATGTTTGGTAGTAATTCCAAGCAATCTAGGTGTTAATTCTTTGGTTGCATTTTTCTATTTTCATTGCCAGATGCTGACTCCAAGTAAGGTCTAGGTGCTTATTCCAAGAAAACCGTAGGTGTTGATTCCTAGGACCTATCCTTGTATTTTCTTTTTCTTTTTCTTTTCCCCATACAGATCCCCCTCTTAGAGTTTATTTGTTAAGATAAGTTTTAATATCAAAGCAGACTTCGATTCATTATACCCACTATCTGAAACCAACAGCCAACACACCCACACCAAATCAATCCCAGCAAACTTTACCCCACACTGGCCAACCACCAATTTTGTATAAAGGTTGTACCCAATGCACAACGCTCCCACCAATTTTGGATCAAAACCACAAATCCCAAATCAAAACCACTACAATCAAATCACCCATACTCACCATCATCAAGTTGCCCTTTATAAAAATAAATAAAAAGGACAGACACAAAACCGATTATTTTCACTATGAATCATCAAGATCACACTATTGCAACAACTTAGGTCACCACAAAACAAGCAATATTTTTTCAAACCCAAAATCCAGAGTCATTGGGCCACTGTTAGAAACTCTCAAGACCCAAAATCTACAATTTGCCAGAAAATCTTGCCAATGTTGTGACTTCACAGTCCAAAACCCATCACTACATATTTCCTTTTTTTGTCCCACACTCACCGCCATATCCCTGATACAACAAACCCTCATTCACATCCACCGTCATAAAAAACAACCCTAATTACTCCATCACTCAACATGTGATCTACAACAATGCAAATCAAGATCCCCAATTTTAACCCCTTAAGACCTAAACCAATTTAGCCTAAAAAATTAAAAACAAAACTTGGGGACCCATTAAAGTCTGACCCAATCCATACAAAAAAAAAAATTTGAAGTGATCTATTAAAGTCATTACAAACCTAGTCATTACAATACTTGAAGTGATCTATTAAAGTCTGACCCAATCCATACAAAAAAAAAAAAAAAAACTAAAACAAATTTAATCGGACCACACCTATTAAAAAAAAATGCTTTAGCACAACCCGACCCACCTCAAAAATACCCAAATCCTTGATCCTGCCTCATCCATTAAAAAATACCCAAGCACGAGCCCTATTTAAGCCCCACCTAGTCCAAGGTCTACAACCATGAGTTACACTCTATGAAGTCGAGTTTTCTCCCACCATGGGAGAGTTAGTGCAGAAACACGAAATTTGACCTATTAATGCTTATTGATTTGGTTGGACCTATCAGTTTTTGATCCTCAATTGACACTGATTGATGCTATTAAAGTCATTACAAACCCAGTCATTACAAAACTTGAAGTGATCTATTAAAGTCTGACCCAATCCATACAAAAAAAAAAATTAAAACAAATTTAATCGAACCACACCTATTAAAAAAAAAATGCTTTAGCACAACCCAACCCACCTCAAAAATAACCAAACCCTTGATCCTGCCCCATCCATTAAAAAATACCTAAGCACAAGCCCTATTTAAGCCCCACCTAGTCCAAGGTCTACAACCATGAGTAACACTCTATGAAGTCAAGTTTTCTCCCACCATGGGAGAGTTAGTGCAGAAACACGAAATTTGACCTATTAATGCTTAGTGATTTGGTTGGACCTATCAGTTTTTGATCCTCAGTTGACACTGATTGATGCTATTAGAGAGATTTTATTTATATTTAAACTTTATTTCCATATCAGTATGAGTTTACTTTCTTTCCATGATTGATGTAATTTGGAAACTCTATTTACATGCCCAAAGTTTACTATTGTAGGAAGTTGATCACGCATTGATGGAAATATGGATTGGAAGTTTTCTTCTAGTACGTGTTGATTTCATGCAAGCCTAGGTGTTGATTCCAGGATTTTTATCATTATCCCATGCTTGGTGCTAATTCCAAGCAATCAAGGTGTTGATTCCTAGGTTTTATTTTTCTGTTTTCATTGCTTGGTGCTAAGTACAAGAAACCCAAAGTGCTAATCCATTTCTTCACTTCATTTGCCCTACTTTTGTGCTATGCTTCACATCCTCTTCAATCCCTCCAATCCTTATAAATTATTGATCCAAGATATCAAAAGCACTCAACCTTGGTATCCCTTGACCATCAAGTTTTACAATCCCTTTCATTTTTATTTCTCCTTTTAAAAAGCTTACACCCCATGTACTCTTTTTTTGACCTATAAGCCTAAAGCCTTTAGATTCTAAAACATCTCTCCAAATTTCTAACTTGGTGTTAACATCCATCATCTGCAAAAAGCACAAGACTAAATGACTACATCTTGAATCAATCTAGTAAGTTTTTTATAACAAATGTATAGGGATATGGACTTAAGCTGATACATGATGCAAACCTACTGTGATAGGAGTCAACAACTAAAAATGCAGAAAAGAAAGGTAAAGAAAAATATATATGAAGAACTACTTGCTTTTTGCCTAAGAGAACTCTATAAATACATTCCAACACAATCAACCATAGCTAAACACATAAGTGCCTTCACCGTCCAGCAAAAATCAATTTATCTCATTCAAAATCAAAAAGCAGCTTATTGTATAGAAATAGAAATAGCGTGCCACACTAGCATCTATTTAACTTCCATTCCAGAACTCATTACAACCACCCAATCTTGAAATGCAGTGTTTGGCTTATAAATCCAGTACCGATATTTTGCATAAACAAACTACTAATTGTATCTATTATTATGATGCCAAAATAGGCCAAATTTCAGTCAAGTCTTACAATATCATTGACAGATATATCACAGGAAGGACCAGATTAATATTAAAGCAGCCAAGCTCAGTTGAATAGATGATATAATAAATTTAATCTCACCAGGACATTATAATAATCTGTCATCATTGCTATAAGGCCAACCACAGAAGCTGTACCCTCTGGCAAGGATAAGTATGCCTGAAAATCAAAAGTAAGCCAAATTGAAATGCCAATAAGTCGAAGACACTGAAACCATAAGAATCCAAAAGGCAAGTCCTCACAATTAACAGTTCGAGCAAATGCAAAGACATTGGGAAAAAAAATTAAGGTGGACAACCCCAACTGTATAATTGATAACCAATTTTTCAAAATATTCAACCAAATTCAATTCATGTCACCTAACTCCTTAAGTACACATCCAAGTTTTGCCCAAATTACTATTATAAACCAACCATTTTCATTTCTGAATATATGACCACATTTAATACAAATGCATAAAACTCATTTTAATTAAGAACATTTTATATATATATAAGAACAAATAATTTTATTGAACTAATAAAACAAACAGTACAAAAGGTGCAACATGAGGTATACCAGTTGCAGTACCATAGGAACCCCTACAGATCAGCAGTACAATGAGTCAACAAAATCACACAAATTTAATGCAACAAATACATCCAATAGAATAAGGATGCAACAAATTGGGAATTTAGCCTTTAAATATTCAACTCTAGCCCTTCAAATGTCTTACTATTTCTTTCCCTCCAAATGTGCCACATCAAACAAAAGGGAAACACATCCAAGCACTATTTCTAAACAAATAGGCCTTCAACACCAACACAGAAACCTTCCTTGCACAGCTTTAAACATCACCCACTTAACTCCAAATGCAGCCAAAATACAACTGCATAATGCTGTTGCCATCACAGTGCAGGAGCAAGTGATCAATGGATTCCCTGTCCTGTTTTCACATAACACACCAATTCACAATAAACATACCTCGATTTATGAGATTGTCTATTGTAAGAATCCTCCCCAGAGTAGGTGTCCACCCAAAAAAATTATTAACTAATAACTGAATTACAAAAACTATCAAACTGGCTTTGCTGCCAAGATCATTTAGCAGATTAAGTAATCCAACTTTCAACTAGGTCAAGCAGTATAGCAATGAAAATTTTTTAAGAAATAAACAAAAGCAATATAAAAACCACAAGGCATAGATTGTAGAAGAAAGCTGCATATAGATCTTCAGTTTAAAAAAAAAAAAATTTGCTTCAAATCAAAAATATTCACTGCTTTTGCAAGGAAGGGAAAAAGAAAGAGTCATGTACAGAACCATTGGTACATAAACCCAAACCCTCCTAAATGAACAAAAACTATTATTGACGTTAACAGATCTGGTTATAAATCTAGCACTCACACACATACCCGGTTTGTAGTGTAAAGGGCCTCCACCATTTCAATGGATCTGTTACGCACTACGGCAGCCACCTGGAAATTCACAGAATCCAATAATGCCAGAGAGAGAGAGAGAGAGAGAGAGAGAGAGAGAGAGAGAGAGAGCACTATAAATTTACTCATTAGAATAGAAAAGTATATGGTAAACAGTATTATGTTTTACAGCTTAACCAAGTTAGACATCAATTTGCACAAAATTAGTTTATTTATTTATTTATAATTCGATTGTTATGAGTGAGGATTTGAAGCCTGGATATGACCAAGAGGTGCCAATCAGTTGAGCTATAAGAATCTTGGCAATTTACACACCATATATTAGAAAATGATTATTATCAATTTGCACCACATATTTTAGAAGACGATTATAATCATAATAAGGACATAACATCTGATGGCAAATTAAGCAAATTCCAGAGTGCACACTCACAAAATCAAAAAAATGTCATACCTTCTTCCAGTCTTTCCCATACTTCCGATAGGCTTCATAAAACCGCTCAAGCTCTTCCTTGCTCCATTGAGGTCCTAATTTGTCATAATATTTCTTCTTCTGAGCATAAAATAAGCAACCAAAACATTAAAAATTAAAAATTCTATATTTTCAGAATTCAATCACAACTCAACTAAGCCTTAATCCCACTACATTGGAGTTGGCTTATAGGTCTTCATTAACTAATTAGGGTCAGCCACGTGTATACTTTTTCACTATTCTATCCTATCTATAATTATATCCCCCATGTGCAGTACTAGAGGCCATCACTTTTATGATCTTCAAAGATACTACAAAAACTTCTTCATATATAGCCTACATCTATAATCTACCCTTTCCATAAAATAAAAAAACTGAGCAACCAAAATTCATTTTCAAAATATCTCTTTATAAAGAACAATGTTACTTGAAAACTTAGTTATCAAATGAAACCAAGTCTTAACAGAAATCATCCACTAACAAAGTAAGATATAGAGAATCAAATGCAGAACCAAAAAGAATTTAAGGACTGAGTAAATGATTTTTTATTTCTTATTTTTTGTTTCAGTCCCAGAACATGAGCAAGACTTACCCGCTGCTTACTTTTGCCCAAGTTCCTACCATCTTTCTCATGAGGTACCTCATTTATGGTAGAAAATCTTTTCACACTTCTAGATTTTCTTGTCGGAGCCATTAAAAGCTTTTTACTTATCTATCTGAGACACAAAAATAACAAAATTAGCAGCCTGTTTTAGCAATCACTAAATTATATCAACAAGACAATGTAGCACATTCTATTTTTAAGAACATTTAACTCCAAAAAAGAGAATTCATTTTCACTAAAAGTTATCAAGCTTTTGTCTTCCACAAAATAATAATTTTTTCACTGTACATCTAATAAAATACTCAATATTCCACAATGAACTAAAATTCAAATTCCCAATTGAAGCAAACAATACAAGCCTGGGTACAAGAACTTCACAGCAGCCTTTTGTTGATTAAAAATTTAAAAATAAACTTTTGCGCCATTCCCTTTTTTTTCCAAAACATAAAGAAGGCTCAATTTATAAAATTAAAAAAAAAAAAAAAAAAAATCAGAATCACTGCAAGAAATCACTTCCAGAATTCACACTCAAATTCAAGCTCTGATTACCCAAATGAACCAAACAGCATGCACCAAAAACCTCATATTCAGATTCACTACAAGAAACCAAAAGCACCAGTACCCAAAAAAAAAAAAAAAAAAAAGCTTTCCAATACCACTTTCTGAAAACAGCCAAAACAATTCAAAAAATTTAAAATTCATTAGAATTTCCAAGCACAGTAATTCATAAATCACATTAACAAAATCAGCAACAAGAAGAAAAAATCAATTTCCTTTCATTTTATTATGGTCTTTTTTTTTTTTTTTTTTTTTAAGTCAATGCTAGCCGTAGACCATTACCCAAAAAGAAAAACTTCGTGAAATGCTCCACCTTTAAAATGAAAATCTCATAAACCCCATTTCATACTTAGCATTTCGCAATCGAATTCAACAATTACAACCCAACAAACAGAATCACACACAAAACCCCAAAAGGACTAAGAGAGAAACCAAACGCAGAAAAAAAAAAAGAAGAAGCTTGATTTCAAAAATACTTTCAGAAAACAACCAAAACACTCTGTGAAAAAACAAAAATCACAAAGATTCAAAATTTCAACCAAGAACTCGAAAAATCAAACAAAACAAAACCTACCCAATTAAAAAAAAAAAAATCAAATTTCATTTTTTTTTTTGAATCAATGATCAGCCTTTAGCAACCTCAACAAAAAAAAAAAAAACAAAATTTCGACAATGCTCCAATTTTTTTTTTTTAATTAAAAAACGGACAAACATTCAAAATTCCAACTCCGAACTCGAAAATCAGAGAAACCAAAACCCTCAAAAACTTGAAAAGAAAAAGAAATCCTCAAGAGTTAAACCCTAATTGACAGATCGGAGAGTGTAATCTGACCTTCTGTGAAGCTCACCCCAATACGAAAACCTAACCATATGCATGTACACACACAATGAGAGACGGAAGAGGAGAAAGAGAGAGAGAGAAAGGGTTTTAGAGAGAGAAAGAGAGAGAGTTTTTAGAGAGAGAAGCTCTGAGACTGTGTGTGTGAGAGAGTGAAAAAAAGTTTGGTTTTATTTGGAGAGAGAGAGATAGAGAGAGAGAGAGGGTTGCCGCGAAACTTGAATATAAAGAAGAGAGAGAGAGAGAATTGGAATTTTTTTGTTTTTGTTTTTTTTTTTTTTTTTGTGTTTGGGTTTTTAGGGTGGTGTGGCCGTACACGTGGACAGAGTAGAGGGTATGGACGGTGAGGATTGGGTTTTGTGGGGGCGCAGGGGGATTTTGGATTTGGATGGAGTGGAGGGTTATGGTTGTGCACGTGATCTTTAAAACATTTGAATGTTTTTGGGAGGAAAAAAACAAAAATGTGATTAAAGGTTTTTTTATTTATTTAAATAAAGTTAGAAAGGGATTTTTTTTTGCAAAATTAATTAATTTGAGTTTAAATAGAAATATTTTGATTTCAACACTTTTATTTTAAATGACTTGGTTATGATATTAAGTACTCTCTTTTTTTTTTTTTATATTCTATTGATGACATTTATGGAAGGATTTGAACAAAATATTTGATAATATAATTAAAATTGATTGATAATATAGATAATAAAAATAAAATAAGAAAATTACTCATTTTTATTGAGAAGCAAGATGAAAAATTGCTTTGAAATATATTATGAATGAAAATTATATAAGAAAATTTTTCCTTTTTTTATAATAAAAAACCATATATAACAATAGATTAGAAAATAATTTAAAATCAATAATGAAACTACATTTAAATTTCATAACACTTTAATAATTGAGGTTTAATCAAAGTAATATATTAATTTTAGTAAACCATTGGTAATAGAGTTTTTATTGAAAGTAAAATATATCAATAAAACCCTATCCAATATATATATATATATATATATATATACATATATATAACTTTATTGTACTTACAACAAATCACATGATGATTCTTAAAAAAAAAAAAAAAAAAAGTCACACGATGAAATTATGTATAGTATAACTACTAATACATACATTGAGCTACATAATGCAAGTACCATGTATAAATACTGTGGCATATTATTAAAATAATAATAAAATTTGTAAAAACTTGGGTATTATAATTTTTAATTTGAGTGGATTTTCATTTTTGAATTTTTTGAACTTAAAAAACCCAACTTTTATTATATAATATATAATATAACATATATTTTAGATGATTATGTTAAGACATTATTTCCAATCTATTATATCACATATGTTTATGTTTGAGTAAAATCTCCAAAATTCACATAATTATGTGTTGTTAAATTTATATTAAGTAATTGTTCTTCAGATTCCCTGATTTAAATATGCAAATCTAAACAAAATCATAATGTTTAAATTTTAATATTCCCTCTCTCCTCGAGGGTATGCATGAATTGAATTTGGTTGAATTTCAACCTAATACGAATATTCTCATCAAGAGAAAATCTTAATTTAACCCAACTTGAGTCCATGATAGTTCAAGAAATCAATGCAATTCAACCCACAAAGATCAAGTAAAGTATTTGTGTAATTCTTAAAATAAATAATATATATATATATATATATATGTATAAAAGGTTAACAAATTTATGTTTGAGAATAAAAGAAAGTGTGTATGATATTCCTATTTCATTAAAATTAATTTTAAAATATTAAAATAAATCAAATTAACAAATTTAAACTAAATCTCAAAATTAAAAAAAAAAATCATATATTTTTCAAATTGTTATTAGTTTGGGTTTAAAAATTTTCCAAATTGAATTTTACAAATATATACATAAAAATAAAAATACCCAATTCAACTTAAAAACTCAAAAAAAAAAAAAAAAAAAAAAAAAAAAAAAAAAAAAACCAAAACTGGAGGAATCAAGTTTGGTTGCATCAAGTTCATCAAATTGGTGTGTGAATTGCACATTGTTACATGCTTTGATTTTTTGTTTTTTTAATTGCTGAAACTTCACAGAAGAAAAACAAAGAATTTTAATTTATTTTTTCTCCAGAAATTTTAAAATTTATAAATGAACAAGAGGGAAATCGTACCATGTCTAATTTTAAGTAAAAGAACATTTTAAGAAGATTATCATATTTGTTCTTATCTTTTTCTTTTTGTTGTCATTAATTAAATTAAAATTTTAAATCTTTTATGTGTTATCATTAAATAACTTAAATTGTGAGTTCCAATTATCTCAATTGATAAAGTCTTTGATGGTTGAATAAGAGATTTGAAATTCAATCATTGTCTACATTAACCGATTGGTGTTTTGGTCTGATGATAGATATCATCAAAAGTGGATACCACATATTAAAACTCTCTAAAAAAAATTAAATAACTTAAACCCTTAAAACGTGGACACCAAAGATTAAAACTCTTTAAAAAAAAAAAAAACTTTTTTTTTGAGAAAGAAAAAAAAAAAAAAAAAAAACCCTTAGAACATAGATAGAGTTTTATTTTCTTATATAGTCCTACTCTACCTTTATAAAAACTATGGGCTTGAGTATGTATCACAATCATTTGGCTCATTTTCAATGTTTTCTTTCAAATTTTATTTTGTTTTAAATTAAACTTCCGGCTCATGTACAACATGGTCATTCCGTTTATTCTATCAATTGGAAAATTTTATGCTCCATAAATAGTATAGTTTGATCTTTTCCTTATTTCTAATATGAATTTTTTTTATAATTTATTTATTTATTTTATCAATAAAGCTAGTGATACGAACAAAAGTTCACAATACTAACCCAACAATCTTAAAATAGTCTATAACTTCACATATGGGCTCACAACAATTTATGGTTTAATTTATTTTAATACTAATTTAGAAATATTATGAAATTATTGTGAATTTTTACTGCTCCATGTTTCTAGCATGACTGTTTTTTTTTTTTTCCAAAAAGTTATCACAGCCCAACAAGAAATCGTTTAGATCTAACCCATCAATTAGACCTTCCCTAAGGATCGATTGGTTGTGTTTGAATTAAAAAAATTTCTTATACTTTAAAATTGAATTCAAATTTATATATACACACACATATTTGAATGCTGAAAATTTTCAACAAAAAAAAAATTACACTTATTTTGGGGCCTTAACTGAAAAAAACAACAATATACTCTTTTTTTTTTTCTTTTTTGGAGGAAGTAATTGGATAGAAGGGTTATTCTGAACACAGCATAGAAATCCATGGATAAAATTAAACAAAATTGAAAACATACAAAGGTTAAGAGGTGTAATCTCAAGATTCCATATGTTATTATTAAAAACAAATGGATGGCCATATTTTAATTTTTTTATCTCTCCATTCGTAATCATGCATCATGTCATTCTAAATATTGCTAAAAAAATAATAAATAAATAAATAAAAGAGATAAGCAACTGTTAAACTTTTTGGCCCAACTTTGACCGACTTTATTTGTTCACTACTTTTGTCCAATCATTTTGGAGGAGCTCTCCACACTCCACAGCCCATTTTACTCACCAGTCTCAATCAATCCTCTACTGCTTATTATGTGATAGGGTGGTGGGTGCAATGGATTGTTGTGTTTGTGGAGGAGTGTTTTTGGAAAAGAAGAGTTTTTGGAAAAAAGAATATACATTGTTGATGAGTGGCATGAGCAAAAAGAAAAATATCATCGGCAAAGAAAAACATGATTGAGAGCCAAAGATCTCCTCTTAGCTCGACTAGGCTTGAGTGATTGTGTGAAGAGAAATATCCAGTCTAATAGAGAGGTGATTCAAGCAAAGGATAAAAAGATAGGGCGATAAAGGGTCTTCCTGTCTAATTTCTTTTGATGTGGTAAAAGGGTCACTTGTTTTTCCATTCCACATAACTGAGATAGAAGAAGATGAAATGCATGCAAGGATTAAATCAGTTAAGGCCATTCAAGACGATCATAACCAGTCTTCCCTTTCTTATTGTTGAGGTGTAACAATTCTTGGACTATGATATAGTTGTCAGTGGCGCGACGGCGAGGAAAAAAGCCTGATTGGGCTGGTTGGATGAGGATGGAAAGAAACTTTTCAGTCTGATCGAGCACAGGAAGCTTGGACAACAGTTTATATAAAGTGTTACGTAAACGAATGGGGTCTAAATTGTGACAAAGTTTCAGGATTAGGAACTTTGGGGATTAAGATCAACTTGATTTTAGTTAGATCACGAGGGATGAGAGTAGTGAGGAAAAATAGTTTGTGTGAAGTGGACAATATCTCTGTTCAAAATATTGCACATATTATGGAAGAAGTGAGCATGTAAACCATCAGGGCCAGGGGATTTTTAAGCGGATGAATACTCCAGAGAGTTTGTTGAATTTCTTGTAGTTGAGATGGGAAGGCCAAAATCTCAGTGTGAATATTTTGCACATTAAAATCTGGAGAATTGGAAACTTAAAGTGGTTCATCTGAATTCATTGGTAGATGGCTCCCCCCATCACCAAATTTATATTTGAATTAAAAGTTTTTTTTTTTTTTTTTTTTTGGTTGAGGAGTTGGAGGTTTATGAGTTTTGGCCGTAAAGTTTGTTAAAAACCGGTTTCCACACAAGTTTCTCTATTCGATAATTAAATAAATAAAAACTGTGGGTGACAAAAACTAAATATTTACTGAATGAAGAATTTAGTTCTAATTAAGTAGTAAAAATGTAAATTGCTTATTGCTTACATAAAATAAGACAATCGCCTAGCTCATAGTAGCCTTATATGCATTTCACATTAGTACTTAAGCACATAAGTGTACAGTGGATAGTTTATCTCAAAGAGTTCGTATTTCTTTGGGTTTGTAGTAATGGAATGGTTTCATTATCTAAAATGAAGAACATTTCTCATAGCCCAACAAGAAATCGCTTAGAAAACATATCAATTAGACATTCCCTAAGGATAAATGGTGATAAAATAAATAAGGTAGAAAAATAAGTTATCTAAGAGCTGTAAATGAACCAAGCTGTTTATGAATAGTTCAAGCTCAGTTTGAGAAAAAGCTTGTTTCTGTTTGTTTGTTTCGAAAATAAGCCAAGCTCAAGCCTTAAGTGTAGATTCGATTATTAAACGAGCCAAACTCAAACAAAACAATGTGTTCATGAATATGCTTGTGAACATGATGACTCGATTTTACTCTATATAATATTATATTTTTATATGTATACTTGTCTAAAAATATATTTATATAAACTTAAATTGGCTAGTATAAGTTTTTCAATAAGTTCATATGATATTAAATTATTATTTGCAGCTTTTTAATGATATAAATAGTCTACTCATAGTCAAAATCCATAAAATTATGAAAAGGTAAAACATTTTAGTCATGGTTTCACATTATATAGGAAAAGAATAAGTTATTCAAGTAGCTCGTGAACAACCTCGAGCTTACTTGACAAGAAAATGAGCCAAGCTTGATCATTAAATTTTGATTGATAATAACTTCAAGCTCAGTTCATGTTTGAAAAACAAATTAAATGAACAAGCTTAAACATTTAAAACTCAGCTTGGCTTGACTTGTTTACAGAGACTGCATTTCTTTTGGTTGTGTTTGAATTAAAAAAGTTTTCTTATAATTTAAAATTACATTCAAATATATACATGCACACACACTTAATGCTTAAATTTTTCAAAATTACGCTTATTTTTGGGGGTTAACAACAATCTACTTTTTTTTTTTTTTTGGAGGAAGTAACAACAATCTACTTTACCAAATTGGATAGGGGGATCACATTGATGCCCAACAATCAATTTCATCCTTTTATAAGTAAGTTTGCAAGGAGAAACTACAATATTGATCCCTAAAATTTTATTGTTGAGCACTTTTGGTCCTTAAAGTTTCAAAAGAATGTTATTGGTCCTTAAAGTTTTAAATATATATATATAAGTGCTATTGGTCCCTCTGTTAACTTCCATTAGTTTATTTTCCCATGTGTCAAATGGAGCAATGACGTAGCATGTTTTAAGTGATGTGGCAACCTATATATTATTAAAAAATTACACATCACATTATACTCATCAAAATCGGGTAAAAGCAAATGATATGGGTCTTCAACACTTCAAAATCAGGTCTTTCTCCAAATTCAAAGTTGCTGGAATTTTTTTTCCATTTTCCATTGTTGTCTAAAAATCCAAATAAGGTCTAGAAATATGTTTAATTCAAAAATCAGATAACTCTGTGTATGTGTATGTGTGATTATGTAAATTCCTCCAACCTTGGCTCTCTCGTAGCTTCTCTCTCCATAAACATATTTCTTGGTCCTATTTGTATTATGAGAAAAAGGAGGAAAAAATAAAGAAATCCAAGAAGTGGATAGAATAGGACCAAATGGAACAAAAGTGAACAGAATAGGATCAAATTGAATGGAAATAGAAGTGGGCCAAATAGGACTAAAGTGGACAGAATGGACCAAATAGAAATGAATGGACTGAATAGAACCAAAGTAGACCGAATAGAACTAAAGTAAACCGAATGGGACCAAAATGGACTGAAAAAGACCAAATAGGAAAAAAGTAGACCGAAGAAGACCAAATTGAACCGAATAAGACCAAAGTGGACCGAATAGAACAGTAGTGAATCGAATAGGACCAAAGTGAACGAAATGGACTGAATAGAACTAAAGTGGACTGTATAGGACCGAATGGACTGGATAGAACCACACCGGGCAGAATCGTAACTTGAACCAAAGTCTACCTATTTCCTTTTCTTTTACTGAATAAAAGGCAAAAGAAAAAGGATATTTATTATATGAATACATAGAATTGAGGGTTTTTTTTCCTCTCTCTTGAGGGAGGGGGTTTGTTGTGGTAAATTAGAGCCCCAGCCATTTTTTTTTTCAATTTTAGAAGGCGAAGTTATTGGTAATTAAATCACTGCCCTATCACCAGATTTATATCTGAATTTAGTTAGGCTCATTCCTTTCATTTTCCTCAATCCAAACATAGGATTAAGTTAGGCTCATATACGCAGTCTGTAACTTTTGCTAATTAAAGCTAGAAACTGGAGGCTTACGAGTTTTTGGATAAAAAATAAGTTAAAAACCAATTTCCACATAACTTGTCCTGTTCAATAAATTAAACTTTAAAGAAATACTGTGGCTGGCATAAACTCTCTACATATTATATGTATTGAATAAAGAAAACTCTAATTGAGTAGAAAAAAAAAATACATGCTTACATAAATAAGATAACAGATCAGCTTATAGTAGCTTCACACTATTCATCACATGCATTTCACATGAGTACTTGGACATAAGTGTACCAGCATTCCATCATTCCCCTCATGTATTATTACTAAATTATTAGTTATTTTCATTTATTATAAGTATATATTAACCAAACCACAAAAACTTCCTCTAGTTGACTGACTACTTCATCAACAGCGCAACCAAGTTTGCTAAGAAACGGCTTAATTGGTACCTGCAAGCGAAGGATAAACATAAATGTATACAAATGAATGTACCAACAATTTCTAACATAAAAAAAATATATCAAATTTAGTTAGATAATAATTTGTGAGTTTGATGAGTCTCACCTTTTGAATCAATAAGCTTAACTTTCCTGCACCAGCCTCATGCAAAGCCCAGCAGTCAATTTCATCCTTAACATTAAATCCATTTCGGGTCAGCAATGACCATCCATCCTCTTTTTTTCACTCTTTTTTCACTCTGAAATTATTGTTTGCAATTGGACCAGAACCTATTTCAACATACAAGTTGCAGACACGGGTGTAACACATAGTAGCAAGTCCGAATGCATTTATTTGGTCTCGCATTGCTTGAGGAAGGCTTCTTAAGTATTCGTTTGATTCTCGAATGAGTATTAAACCAGTCTGCATATCAGACCGAGTTATTTTTTTCCTAAACAAATAATGCAGTTCCCCAGATGGAAAGTTAGGAATTTGGTTTGGTTGAGGAGGACCAGTGGCCATATTTCTATATATTCCTTCCTTTCCCTGAGATGTAAACAGGTGAGATTGGCCTTGCATTGTGCCAGAACATTCATTATAATATATACAGTGAAATAAATCATATTGTACATGATTCAACTTATACCAAACCAGCACATTACATGATGACTCATGCAAAAGAAGAGAAAGAACTTGCAAGAACAATTGTAATGATTAATGACACATGCAAAACATATATAACGTACGGCTATTATGTTGCTTAACTGGTAATTTAATTGTCATCTAATTTTGTCTACAACTATGATCACAAATTTTCACAATAGCATATGACAAAAAAATATGCTTTGAATTAACATCTTTGGGCTAATGTGGTGACAATGGTTAAAGGTCAGTTATAAGGAATTTGGATTCAATTACCTACTCATTTTTAGTTATCCTTAACAGCAATATCCAAGCTCCATACAAAGTTGGCAATTACAGGGCCAACCTTGATCATCTGGTTCATTTTAATCGATCACATATATATGTTATCTATGAAAAAAAATATGCAAGGAAAGAATATTTTGAATGTAATGAAAGCATCAAGCGAGACAATTGTTAATGTTTTTTGTGAAACTTGATTCAATAATGACATAGTATCCACACTACTTGATCTTCAAGAACAATGGAGACAAAAGAACCAATTTTAAACCTTTTGGTAGCGATGGTAATTAAAATCCAACACCTAGTACTAGGAAAATCAGTCAGCACAAAAATTTAAACTCTGGTGAAGAGAAAAATTGTAAAATTAGTCCAACACAAGGTGGAGGAAGAGTGGAAAAAAAAGAGAGCAAAAATTGCCAATTAACCTTACACAACCTGACAATGAGATTTTACAAAAGTAGTTCCCCTTGCAGAGATACAATGCTCATTGTATTGATCAAACATCCGAGCAGTTCAGGACAAAATTTAATTCAACCACCCCCCACCCCACCCCATCTCCCCCAAAAAAGAAGAAGAAGAAGAAGAAGAATTATTGCATGGATTGTATTGTATAAGTTTCTGCTGGCAAATCTAGCAGACTCAAGATGCAAGAGCCAATAGCTGTGCCTGTTTAAAAAAGAACGAATATCCATTAATTTGCTTCAAATATTGTTGGCAGATTGGGAACTAACCATGCTTCCCATCCTAACCTCTCAATGGTCTTTTCCAAGAATATGAATCTTTATAAACATGCCCATGCCCTTTAGGAACCAACTGCAAACTATCAGAGGCTAGATAACTAATAAGTAAGATTATAGTTATTGCATGTCTCAGATCTATCTTTCTATAACACGCCTACTGTTTTTAAATTCAACGAAATCCCTGCCCATGTCCCTATCATATTCACTAAACCTTCCATGTTGCTGCTTCCCAAAACTACCTTCTCTTCTACGCCCCTTAAAATTCTGCATATCACCCCCTCTGTCATTCTTTCTCCACCCATCACGAGGAGTCCTTTGAGATCCTCTCTTATTACCTCGAGACCCTTGTGATGGTTCATCAAAATCATCATTGAATGAATTCCTTCTACCACTCATCTTACCAGCAGATCTAAATTTTGTGTCTCTTGTGAAGTTATGATTGGCACGACCTTGAGAATTATTTTGTCTTCTATCAGATTCTACATTATTCCCTCTAAATCTATTTCTAGAAGATCGTACATTATCATCATCCAATTCTGAACCAGAAAAGAGACCATCTTCACTATCATAACTTCCTTTCCTCTGGAAATCCCTTCTCCCAGAACCAAATTTATTCCCTTTATTTTTCCTGGAATTAAAATTTCTATCTAAATCATCATCCACATCAGAGTAGAGGCCAAGCTCCTCATCAGAACCAAAGCTTAAGTCCTTGGATGGACCTGCTTTACCTCTGCCTCTACTTCTTTGTCTAGAATTAGCAACATGACTAGATTTCCAGTTGGGATGAACTGAAAGATCTTCATCTGAATCCAAATCAAGTCCATCATCCTCAGAGCCTGAGAAAGCAGCTTTTCTACGTGTTGGCTTGGATGACTTACTGTAAGATGGAGAACTCGTTCTATGATGAGCAGCCATGCCATTACCAATGCCTTCAAAATCTTCTGATCCAGAGTACCCATCTACCTCAGAAAATTCATTTGAAGAAGCCTTCCGTGCTGAATTGTTATGAGTATCAAGCTCATAGCTATCAATATCATCTTCTTCATCATCAAAATCATCAAACCCCATCCGAGCTCCATGAGTATCACCATCAGAATATTCTTTTTCATGGACCCTTGGCACACTGCTAGACCTATTAAAATCACCTTCAGGCCCTCTGAAATTTCCTCTCTGAGCATGGCTATCTAAAGGAGAATTTTCAGCCATCCTGGGAGAATCTGCATACTCAAAGGCAGCAACATCTGCCCCGTCTGATTCATTGTCATCAAAATCAAAATTCCAGGCATTAGAAACCTCTTGCCGGTTAGCAATCTTCTCCAACCTTGTCCTAGGACCATGTTGCCTTTCTTGCATTCTGTCCTCCATAAGTTCATCAGGTGGGCGCTTGCATTCACAATGAAAACATGCCATATTCCTCCTATAATTTAAGAAGTTGCACCTGCCACATACAAAATCAACAATAAGGGATGCAATAAACTCTTCATTAACGCTGGCTATGTATAAGTATAGATGTTCATCTTTAACATGCATTTACAAAAAAAAAAATACATTCAACAGGGGTCCAGACCAATGATTTTTCAGGTTACGGGGAGATGACAGTGAAGAGTAAAAATCAAAGAGCAAAATAATATAGCCATGCAATTCATTGCATTAAGTTCAGCATTTTTTTTTTTATAATTTTATTTTATATAGTTATTATTTTTTTAATAAAGGACTTAGAATCAAGTAGGCAAATGATGCAGAAAAAGTCAAAATTTATATTGTAACTCTAAAATTCTGACCAAATTGTATTTAATTACACTCTTATCAAACCAATAAAAAATTGTGAAGCCCTTGCATGCACCCCCAATGAAACTAAAACTATATGGTGTACATGAACTGCATATAAAAATATTCAATCATATCACAGATAACAAAGAGACTTCCAAAAAGCCAACCAATCTTTGAATTATTTTCAAGTTAATATCAGCAACAAGGGGAAAAAACATAGTCATGGAGTAAAATCTTACTCAGGGCATTCCCATTCTCCTGGAAGCAGCTGTCTCTTTGGACGTTTGGCATCACATTGTAGGCACACCGTATTCTTTGCAAAATTCAAGAAGTCACACCTGAGATCAGCAAGTATCAGCATCCTTAATTGTTGGTAAGGACCTACCTTGAAAGCATTTTGTCATGGGTTGCAGATATTTCTAATCATGTGTAAAATCACTTTGACATAGTTGCACAAAACAGCCAAAAAAAGCAGGTAGATAATTTTTAAATAAAATTTCACAGGAATTTATATGCATCCTCAGAAAAAATTAAAACCCTTTGATTGATAACAGAACACAATAAATTTGCCTGGCCATGACAAGATAAAAAAATTCTTAGGTAAGACATACTTAGGACACAGCCAGTCTCCTTTTTTCATCTCAACATCATCGCGTCCAACACGTTTCCTTGGAGGAGGAGGAGGCTGCTTGACTTTAGGTGGAGGCTTTTTAATTACTGGCGGAGGAAGATTTGGGTCTATAGGAACTGAGCTCAATTTGACAACCTTGTGAAGCAACTTACGAACAACAGTCTTGACAGACTTTTGTTTCAGAATATCCTTGTTGACTATTGATCCATTCACAGGGTCAAAACCAAAAGTCAATAGAACACGCATAACATCAATAGTCCGTGCCTCATCCTCTTTATTCGTAACCAAATATGCTCTGTCACAGGAGTTCCTTAAACTGCAGGAGCTGCAAACCTGACATATGAATTGCCATTATCCAAAATGCACTTATATAATAAAATATTCAATCATAAACATATATAAATGAGTACAAGGGATGAGGCAATGAAACTGGAAAGATTAGAAATTAGAAAGAAAAAAAAGTACATAAACGATTAAGGAAGGAAAATCAATAGATTGCCTCATATCTGATCACTGCCATAAAAATATTAATGGATATGAATATAAAAGCTTGTTTTTTTTTATTCGACTAAATTAGAAGGCAGAGCAAAGGACATACTACATTAACAGTTCAATATCATTTTAAAGGTTGGTTGTTTTAAATGCATGACACGAACATCCTAAACTTAAGAACATAATATTCTTGGAACTAACAATAGCAATTATGTCTAACTAGGCAGGTTGTAAAATAAGAGCATACTGTGAGCATCCAGAATCCAAAAAAAGAGGTAAAGCCTTCAAATACTAAGCAACAAACGAGGATAGGGAGGGTGGGAAAGGAGAGGCAACAGTATGTCAGTAACTAACTCAAGTTTTGCATGATATTAGCAACCAATACACTCAACACATAATAAGGTAAGAAAGTAACACTCACATCTCCTTCATCAAGGTGGACGTGCTTCCTTAACAGTTTTGCAGAGAAAACCACCTTTTTGTCTGCACTTGGGCATCCAAAACCAACCAGAATTTGAATGTCCTGTCTCGACAAGGACCTGAAATTAATTTTCTGTCTCAGCACTTGCAAAGCAAAGTGGTATTAATTTCATTATTGTTATCTATCACATGCATTAATAGAGTCCTAGAAAATAAATTTGGCACTTAAGTGGGTTCAGTACCTTAGTCTAACACTAATCAACTAAAAGGGGCATATCATCCTTTTACTTTTCCTTCAAATTGGTTGTGGAAAAATGAAGACAGACTTTTTTCTTTGGTCCCATTCAAAGGATCATTAGTTCTGTGAGACACACAAGAGGCGGTAGAACTCTTCCTTCCCTTAACCCTCACCCCTAGTGTAAGTGGGATTCAATCTCAAGTCTAATGTGTGATGACTGATGACAGGAAACTTTATCAACTGAACTAGCGGAAACTCACTTTGATTTATGATTTTAGTTGTTGTATTTCACGAACAACATTAAACTTCTAAGACTTAAAAGCTGGGATTGTCTCTTTTCCTACATTCACTGCTACAAGAAACAGCATGGTTACTTTTAGCAACAGCAAGCATGGAATGGATCAACCTCAAGGACACTTATTAGCATCATGATCATTTCCCTAAAAGGTGATCACAGTATAAAGCCATTCAATATGATTCATAAAAATCAACAGTAATCAACCAATCAATAAATAAAATTCCATAAACCTAAAACCCACAAAAGCATTTACACAGAACACTCAAAACCCAAATTTTCAAAACCAAAGAAAACCTGAACTCCATACCAAATCCATTTCTGCACAATTCAACATTCCCATAGACTAAACCAATTCTATTCATAATCCAAATGCTCACTAGTCAATAATAACCTTATCGTTCTAATAATTTCTTCAAAATTATCTCATAATCATCCACATTTCTCACATCACACCCACTCAATCATCATTTTCAAACCAAACACCAAAAAAATTTAAAATTTCATATTCTAAACAAAAACATTTGCACCCACAAACCTCAAAATATCGAACCGGTCCTTCCCGAAATTGATGCACGCTGTGTGCACCGCCTTGAAATCCTTAAAATCAATCCCCAAATCCTCATCTTCAACTGCAAAAGTCTCTGAAGCATCGAGGCCCAGCTCTTTAACCATTCTGTCCTCGTCCTTCCTCCTATGATCAAAGTAATTCTGCCCCACCAACCTCTCCATGAGCTCAATCCACTCAGGCCACGGATGCACCACCTCCACCACCATCCCCTCCTTCTTCTTCACCTTCTCGTTCGCAACCTCCAATCCCAAATCGGCATTACCGCTGCTGCTATCAATCCCCAACCCTAGTTGCGATTGGGGATGAGGTGGGTGGTCAATTTGGGGGTTTCTGGATTGGCGCCAAGCGCGGATGCGTTGGAGGGTTTGGTCCTTTTGGGAGAGGAGGGACTGCTGTTGCTTTTCGATGGTGTCGATTTGGTCGAAGACGAAGCTGAGGCGGGCGGAGAGAGAGGAGGGTTTTGGAGGAGGATGAGGAGGAGGGTCTGAAGTAGAAGAAGAAGAAAAGGGTTTAAGGAGAGAGAAAGGGAGAGGGGGTTTGGGGTTTTGGGAGGAGAGAGAAAGGCGTCTTAGGAGAAGGAGAGAAAATGGGGTTTGTGCCATTTGAGAGTGAGAAAGAGAAGAAATGGGGTTTAAGGGGTTTTAGAGGTAAAGAGTGTTAAAAGTTAAAACCCTCTGCATGAACGAGAAAGAGGGAAGTGATGAGCAATGAGGACAAATCTTAAACCCTGTGGCTATGGAGAGAAATGATATTCTGTATAACATGTTTATGAGGTATCTAACCTCTATATAATCATAACCCCAAAAGATTAAATAATAATAATAATAATAATAAAAAAATAAAAAAAAAACCTTGACACTTTATTTGGTTGGAAATGAGGGAAAAGGAAGTCCAGGGAAAATGAAAAGAAAATGCTTCTCTTGTATGTATTTGGAAATAGGGAGGGAAATAGAAAATAAAAAAGAAGAATTATTTTGTTTGGTTTGCAAGGAAGAGAAATGGAAAGAAAGATGTATATTTTTATTTAACTTTTTATACCCTTATGAAGTAAAAATAGGAATACAAACTAATGGGAAAAATTTTAATTTTGAAGCACTAATAAGTTAAACTTTGTTGCTGCAACTTTTTTTTAAATGGTGTTTCTCTCAATTTTCGCCCAAATTAGGCAAAAAGGGGAAACCAAAGTGTGGGCTTAAGTGATTCAATTTCTTCCTTTTTTTCTCTTCTCTCTTGCCAGCAAAACAAAGGAAATGTTACTCTTTCCTTCATTTCTCTTCGCTTCCCTCCTATTCCCACTTTTCCAAACAAAGTGTAAAAAGCTTCTGAGGGGATGATTGGGGTGACAATCTTCTAGAGTTTTTAGATTAACTCTATCATAAAATGTTTAAAATCATATCCATCTATTTTGAAATAAATGGTTGAATTTTGCCCAGTTGATAATTTAAAGAAATATTAAAGTGGTGATAGTTAATATTTCTTTGAATTTTGATGATAAGGTAGATACTAATCCACTCATTTCAATATGTAATGAATAAGATTTTAATCGCCATACTAGAGTTACTATAAGAATTTTAGAGAATGATAGTTTCTCTCCAAACTCTTCAAACTCTTCCCCCTATTTTTATTGGATGTGAATTTTGGCAAATTTATCAGTAGCTATATCATTAATCAAATGTTTAAATTTCAAATTTTTATAGTCTTAAATTATGCATAGAAAATATGTTTATTGATCAAATAGTAATTAATATAATAGCAAAAGAAATAATAATTAATATTTAATTTAAACAAAATTTGACATGCATATTAAGAAAATAAAGAAAATATAATCAAATAACTAGATTTTCTATATATATAATCATGTTAATTTCTTTTTAGATTGGACTCTGGACAAAAACTTTGTCCTTTATATAGAATCTTAATATGTATTCTAACATCTTGTCATATAATGGTATTGGTAGTTTGGTACTTATGCGCACTCATGTGAGACTATGAGAGGATTGTGTAGAATAATTTGTCCTACATACTCACTAAAATTCATTTCTCCTCCATCTACAACACCCAAAGGAGGTGACGTCTCATTCAATTGTCACATTTCTTTTAGATTAAGTGAGATTCATTGGTGTGTATCACACATCTTGATGTTGAGAGGAATGTTGGATTTAATAAATTCATAATTTTCATTCCTTATTTCTGTTCTATTTTTTAAATTATAAACTCTTATATATAAAAGCCTAGATGTAATTTTTTTTGTATATATTTCTAAGAGCCTTTTACTTGTTGACCAAGATGATAAATGATTCCAATTTCCAACTCATAAATGTCTTATATTCAAGAATAATCAACTAAGTTTTCTTGTTAAGCTTAACTGACATTTTAGTGAATTTATAATTTGAAGGTTTTTGTTCGTTTCTAACAAGAATGATGACTTTAAAACCACGATCTACTTGAAAATAAGAATGCAAACCACTGCATAAATCCCATCAAAACTACAAAAATAGTCATTTTCCAAAAAATATTTTCTATAAACTATCTCACCCATTAAAACTACAAAAATGAGTCATTTTCCAAAAAATATTTTTTATAAAACTATCTCATTTTCTTATGTTTAGTAGTAATCTTACATGAATTAAAAAATAATTTCTTAACTTTTCTTATTTAGTTATACTTTTTCTGTTTATTAAAGATATTTTTCTTTTCACTTGTTTTTTTATTTTTTATTTTTTATAGCAATCAAATACTGAAAAATGCAAAAAACTATTTTTCACACAATTTTTCAATGAAACAAATGGAGCATAAAATACACTGGACATCAGACTTCTTTGTTGCTATATATAAGAACAAACAAGCAGTGCATAAGAGTCTTGTGGGTTAGTAGCATTGACCACTTTTTTGTATGAGCAAGGTACGGTATTAACATCACAGCAAAACAGAGGATTACATTGAGCATCAGACTTCTTTGTTGCTATATACAACATATGATTAATCACCTAAAAAACACAAAATACAACTTACAACACAGGACTAAGTAAAGAAGAACGTATGTACAAGTACAACAGTAACCTCATTCAAACAATGGAGATAATGTGCGGAGTGGAGAATATTGAACAACCAAAATATGCGGGGTGGAGAATATTGAACAACGAAAATCCTTCCTTTCAATTCCCACCGTTGAAGAGCATGTTGGAATGACTAGTGCTCAAAACCACTCAACCATACATTTCGGGTAAAAACCTTCATCGGCAGCAACAGAAGAAAGACTTTGTAGTTCTTTCTGAACTTTCTGCCTCTCATAAAACACCGAGCATGCTAGTGAAGTGCACTTGACTCCACTTTCTACAACCCAGTCACTGCCTCCACAATGTCGACAAATAGCAGCAAGGTGTTGCATCTCTCTCTCCAATTTTGAAGTTCTTCCAATCACAGCTGCTGCAGCAGAAGCTCCCTTAAGCAAACATTGATTGCAAATATGGGTTGATGCCTGGACCAACTCACCACAAAGAATACAATGTTTTGAGAGATAGTAATAATCAATTCTGGTTCGTTGTGCATTTGGAGCAGAGAGGGGGCGTTTAGCAAAGGCATCCCTGACTGGACGGGGCATCTCTATAAACCACCGGTTCAAGTCAGCTCCAACAAGTCCAAATACCCGTTGCAAAGCAGGGATTATTTGTTTGTTGATGTAATATAAATCATTTAATCTAAAGGGGGAATCCATTGCCAAAAGTTCCAACGGATCCACAACCATATCAATCAGGCGGGCCCCTAGCTCCCCATGGATTACAACATAAGGTATTCGCTCTGCATAGCGTGGTTCTGCCCTTGGATCAGCTCTCATTGCTTTAGTGGCCACAATTGCTGCTGGTGGGAGAGATGAAGAGCTCCTTGTACAGTAGGTACCTAATCGAACCTCCTTTGCAAAAATAAAATCCTGAAGAGAAACCCTGCCAGATAGAATCCGGGTCCATTGGCGCTGCAAATATGCTTTAAGTTCAGAAGTGTTCTGATGTTCAAAAAAGAGTCTCAACGACTTCTCCAGTGTCTTGGAAACAGCTCCACATGTATCCCTGCGTACTGTCTCAATGCCTTTAGCATCAAATACAGGTTCAGACTGTTCAGGGCTCTCATAACTGTAACCAACATAGCGTTTCTTAGTAAGGAGGAAGCATGGATGATATATTTTCTCCATTTTCAAAGTGACTGGGTTGGGATTCATAGCAGTGATTGCAGAGGCAATCTCTTTCCCAATTCGAAAAGACTCTTTGACTGTGCGTCCTTTGAGGAGGACAAACAAGCTGTCAGTATCACCATAAATAACTTTAGCTTTCCACTTATCATGTGCATTCACAAATGAAATTGCCTTTTCAAGAGTACAACGGCCACATTGAACAATACTGTCTGCAAGCTCTGCACAAGGCATGCGGCCACTAAATCCAGCAGCTGTATAGCCATATGTTACATTTGCTATTAGCTTCAAAGCAAGCTGTCTTGCATTAAAAATCCGGTGAAGAATTTTCTGCAAGGGGGACAATCTTTTCATTGCTTGTTTCACCATTATTCTAGTTGATAATATTTCCTCTAATAAACGGGGCATTATGCCTTTACGGACCTTTGAAGATACATACATAACACCATTTGGAGTAAGTAATATCTCATTTTTCACTCTCTGTATAACAGAAGGATCTGGTGAAAATGAACTAACCCCAAGTGTATTTGCCTTTGAAGGAGCAACTTTTCCAAGGCATGTAGAAAAGCAAAGATTGTATGCAATTATCATCGAAGGATAGAGAGACTGAAAATCAAGAACAACAACCGGATCTGCATAAAAACCAGACTCCGGTTCCATCACAAGTGGTAGGCATTCCATTGCGGGTTGAGAAGCAACCTGTTGACTTCCTGGGGATATGGCAAGATAATTTTGTGTATGTGCCAATCTCAGAAGCATGGATTCAACGCGGTATTGTGAACCTCGAGAGAGAACTGAGAAAAAGTCAATACCAAACACACGAGCAAGTTCTGATGTTCGATTTATCTGCAAAAACACATATCAAGATAATTCCAGCAGGAACTTACAATTAAAAAAAGAAAACCCATTAAATTCAAAACTAAGAATATCAGAAAGACTTTGGTTAACACAATTGAAGCTCTAACCATGTTAGGGCATGACAAATACACCTCTATCATGACAGCAATGCATAACTCAACTGACAAAGTTTGGTATCCTACCATATCAAGTTGGTTCATTATCTCAAGGTTCAATCTTGCTCTATCTATAAAATACTCTATACATCTAAATCTTCCTCGTCCAGGACCACAAGAAAACCATTTTGTTAGTACTTTGTGATGAAATGAAGGAATTTTTCGCCTCAGCACAGCTTCGGCTACTGCTTCAATTGTGTACATATTAAGCTTAACTTCACCACGCATCAATCGCCATACATTCAAGACAATTCTACCACCAACATGAACACCACTGGCATGAGTTCGACCCCATTCATCCTCAATAATGGCGTCTTCTAGTATCACAGGATCAGTATTTAACTGTTCAGGAATTAAGTTGTCAAAAATTCCTTTCTCAGAAATATCTAAATCTCCAGCAGCTATCTTGGTTTCAGATGGTGTTCGAGATATGTTATTGAGTAAACCTATACCGAGATGTGAAGCCCTTTCTGCCAAAAAACCAAGAGAACCACCTTGAATATCCCAACCCATTATTATATCTGGGTCAGATGAACAGACAATCTTCATAAAGTGACTCAATAAGTACTTCTCCTCAGAGAAAACCAATATCTTGCAGGCAGATATTCCATCTAGAGTCCTGCAAATAAATGAAGATTATAAAAAGCAATTAGGAAATAGCCATCTTCCATAACAGAGAAAATAATGAAGGCATCAAACAATGTTTATGGCATAGGCCACAAAGTAGCCCAAACCAACTGTAACATTCCAAGAGGCAGCAACATACATAGTCAGGTGCACAACACAACATTTAAACAGGTTATTCCAATTTTATGCTATAAAATGTAATGAATATAAGGAAAAAAATGTGTAAGAATAGCCCACCTAAATTTAACTCAAAAACCAAAAGCAACCAACTAGTAAAAATCACAAGCGTGTACACACACATAGTACCATGCATGTTATTTAAGGAACATTCAAGCAGGGTGATACATAAGAAAGTAACAATAGCTGTAACGGCTGTATGGGTTCCCCTCATTCTTATTAATTGCCCACTTTTCCGCTTCTTTTACAGATGGATAATAATTTTATTAGGCCAGAGAAAAAGAATTAAAAGGAGAGGAAGGAAAAAAGATATTCATCAAAGTAATAGGAGAGAAGATACAAAACGGAAGCAGCCCCCTAGCCTTCAAAATATAGAGAAGCAACAAACAAAACAAACTTTGTTGTGGTGCTAGAAGTTATCTTCTTATCTTATTCCAACATTAAAAAAAAAAAAAAAAAAAAAAAAAAAGTCTTCTTTCCCTATATTTCAGTCCATTGCAATAAACATGCAGATGTTTGGCTAAAAGCACCAACACCCATCCAACTTTCACCAATATTTAGGGAAAACTTTTATTTTTCTCAAGGGTATGGGCATGGGTATTACCCTTAAGTGCCTTTAGTGGCCATGAGATATTCACATGGTCACCCCCCATTCTCAATTTGACTTGAGAGTAACAAAATAGAAGTATCTATTTGCACCTGAGTCAGCTTATGGGTAAAATTGATTGAAAATTTAGTTCAGTGGGCTTAATTTTATTCTTTAATTATTAAGTTAGCTATATACCCAGTATGCTGTAAACCCACGATCTTACCCTTCACCCATTCTTACATGAGAAGGGAATGACATTGAGCTAGAGTTCATTGGCACTAGTGAAAATTTGAGGGCTATAAATGCATTTTTATCAAAAGTTTAGTTATTATTCCATTCTCTTATGTTCACATTTCCAGCACAAGAAATAGAACATATGAGTTGATTTTTCAACTTGCAGACCAGACCTATCAACAGTTGTCCACATTACAAAAATTTAAAACATCAAGTCACACTCAACACAAAACAAACAATGGAGAGAAAAATTACATGAAATCTCAATTTGATTATCAGCAACCATACCTCTTAAAAGCTTCAGTTTTACTACGTAAAAGCACATAAACTTCAGGAATGGAATCTGTATCATTCTGAATAGCGAGAGCCATGACATTGATGGCATCAAATCGAGGATCAGGTCTGAGATCTCCTCTAGATTGAGCTTGAACCTATTCCCATTATAAAATTGTAAGGGAGAATTTATAGACAGATCATTTTATCCAAAAGTAATAACAAGCATAAATAAAGTTCTAATTATCTGGTTATAGAATGAACACACAATATAAGTCTCAGTATATACCAAGACATACCACAATGGATTCATAATCCAATACATTTCCTAAGGAAAGAGAGAGACCATGACTAATTTTTCAAGCAGATATTGAAAATTTCCTTACTCCAATGATACACACAAATTATACCAATTATTAAAAAGAAAAAAAAAAACTAATTGATAAATATTTGACAATACATAATTTGGTGTCTGTTTGGGAACAACTTATCTAGCTTTTTCCTGAAATTTTTTTGCTGAAAATGTGCTAAAATATATTTGTATTTCAAAAAAGTGAGGTTTAAAAAAGGCTTAACTTGATATGATACTACTAATTTAAAATTAGAGGTAAGTGAATTCATCACTAAACAACTTTAGAAGGAAAAGGAAATGTACTATTATAATCCTAAAAAAGAACAAGAAGCCAAAACTTTTCTCTCTAACTCATCCTGATCTTGAAATACTATCAAGTTGACTTGACAGTATAGATGTTGGCAAAGTTAAGATGGTGCTATACTTTCATACCAAACTAAACTGATCTAGGATAACGTCATATTATCATCTGAATGACCAATTTCCAAGTGCTAAGAGCATGAGAAAGTATGAACTCCCTACTTAAAAAGAACAACCTTCAAATGCAAAGCATTATCATAATCAAATTGTAAATATTTATGTGTATAGAAATATGGAAGAGTATTTTGAATAATCATGTAAAACATTAAGCATACAAACCCAAGGGAATGTTCTCCAAAAAACATAAAACAAAAAAAAAAAAAAAAGCCATGGGAATTTAGGTTTGAGATAACATATCTTTTGAATCTAATTTAGAAAAGTACGTCTAGTTTTGCAAAAATATCAAACATAAACAAAAAAAGTAGTCTGATACCTCTATACTTAACAATGTCAATTGTTGTGCAAAAATATCAAACATAAACAAAAAAAGTAGTCTGATACCTCTATACTTAACAATGTCAATTGTTGTCCACCACCAACGCTTGCAGGATCCTGAAACCCACTTTGACTAAGAGGAGTAGGCTTTGATTTCCCATCCGGTCCTGAAATCTGAGACAAGTCGTGTGAGGAATCAGAGCATGATTTTTCTTTTGCAATACCTCCTCCACCCTCGATTATTGCCGTCACCCCATCACCAAATGCACTCCTTTCTGCATTAAGGTTTCTGGGGTTTTCATGATACAAACGATCCAAAATAGGCTCCACATGGGATCCAGAACTAGATTCAGGCATATCCTTGTCGGAACTATCAAGGAAAAAGCTTTGTGCCTTCTCACAATCATCAGGCAAAGAACTTTGAGAACCAATCAAACTGCTAGCTGAACCAGCAAAGTGTCACAGAACTGATAAGAAGTTTCTCATTTGCAAATGTAAATGTTATTCTTACCACAAATTAACATGAGTAGCTTGCAAACATCCACCCTAAACTATAACCTGAGTTACAATATCTTCCTAAAGTTTAAATCGAGCAAGCAACCCCCTAATCTCACAACATCAAAAAGTGCCTTACAATTCCAATTATCATTGAATTAAGAGCAATTTAATGAACCTGAAAAGAGAAAAAGCTGAAGAGAGCTTTGGGTGTATCTTGTATCTTCTTTTTTTGCTGGCGGGTGGGGGTGGGGGTGGGGGTGGGGGGAGGGGTTGATACATTTCTTCAATAATCTGCTCCTACCTTGATGACAATTATAACAACTGCCTATTTGGTATTTTAAGTGATGTCAGGAGGTTGGTTGCTGAGTTCTAAATTTTAGGGAGGACAAATGAAACTCAAGATGATAGTTTAGGAATCATAGAAATTACACAAATAATACTAAAGTAAATTACCATTCAAAGGTGATGGCTCCACTGATTCTACATTGCTCCCTTGAGAAGAACCTAAAATTTCAAAACCAAATGATAGCAAATCAGGAATTTTAAATAAATAATAATAGGAAGCCAATGCATTTACTTAAACTCTTAAATGGATAAATAAATTTAAAAAAAAAAAAAAAATTTACTAGTTCTAGAGAACCTTTGTCATCACAGGATAGCCATCTATATACACTATCTGTAGAAGGAGGTGATAATACTGGTGTTAAGAGGTACAAGCAAGAGCCATCATTTTGACAGTGAGTAGGGATGCCCATGACAAATTGATCAGAATCAGAGCCACTAATTCTAGCATGACTGTCCATGACTTCTTTCACTTCTCGACAATTTCCCTCAAAGAAAGGGGAAATATCGTCCATAACTGTCCCTATTAAAAAAAATATATATATATATATATATATATATATAAAAGTTGGTCAGATATATTATAAAACATGCACTACAAGATGAGGTAAATCACCATCACCCACCCCCCCCCCCCCCAAAAAAAAAAAAAACAAAAAATAGAACATAATTAAGTCATGTTTATAGAAACAAACTGAACAAATGGAGCTTTGTTCTAAACCAAAGGACCAGTAAAAAAAATTGGAGGTATTGTATGCTATCAAGAAACTTTGTAACCTGATGATCCATCAAAATTATCCTCCTCCGGATTAGAGATGGTAAGTGTAAATGAAGCATTTTCAAATGCCCCATCTGTCCAGTCTGCAATGGGGGGTTTCTTGCAAAAGGTCATACCAATTAGTTCCGTACATTTTGCCTGAGTGTTGACAACTACAGATTCTGAGCTGCCAAACCCAGATAAAACAAAATCCCCTAATTGTTTTCCACTACGGCAATTCTGATTTTGCAGATCCATTGAGTCGGTTGTGGCATTTGTGCCCGCAAGATTCTCAAAAGATTTATCATGTACCCACCCCAAAGATGGTTTATCTTTATGGCCACTTCCATACATGGAACAATCTGCACCAGATACTTCACATTCAACCAGACCTGTTTGCAAACAGCTTGAAGCAACAGCATCTATTTGTTGAAATCTCTCAATAACCATGGCAGTTACACCAGACTCTTTAACATTGTAAATTTGAGAATGGCCCATGGAAGCTGCAGAATCTATAGTCTTGGGCTTAGAAATCCATGCTTGTGTATGCACTTGAGGACCTGTTGCTGCGAAATCCACAGGAGTGGTATTGGCTCCTATTCTGACCCCATCACCAACTTTTTCTTGAGAACCAGAATGGCCGTCTTTCAACCTACTAGCCTGTGAAGAGAAGTCACTGCTGTACAAAAGAGGCAGTTTTCCATAAAAGGAAGAATCGGAATGTGCTGCTTTGACCTCATAAGTCTCACAGAAATTTGTTTGTTGGCCTGCAAGAGATTTCTTCAAATTGAGAGACTCAATAGGGATTTTGTCTAGTTCATCATTTAATCTTCTTGGGCAGAGAAAAAGACCTTCTCTTTGCACCCCTTCCAAAAGCATCTTTTTAGTTCTTCCAGACCCACCTTCATGTGGTTCGACTAGGTGAGATCTCTTTCTCCTCATCAAATCTCGCACAGAGCATCCAACCAAAGGGCTTGATTCCTTTAGATCATGAACATTTGTATCAACATTTTTCATAGAACTATCTGCACAATTTTCTGCCTCATTTCCAACCAAAAAACTTGTACCTACAGGATCTTTAGTTTCACGAACACAGGCATCAATCATGTGGAGACCAACAGGCTCCAAATCATTCTTCTCCTCTTGCACCTTGGAAAATGGTAATGAACCCCATTTAGATTGCTTTCTTTTGTGTTTAACGGTGAGCCTAGAACCAAAATCCTGCAACGACTGGCACTCTGAAGACCCTTCAAATTCATGCTTCATCATTGTTTTGAATGAATTTCCTGTTGATTCAGCACAAGGAATTGAGATTAGATCATCCGCAGAGCCATCTACTTGTGGAATCATTTTCTCTGATGAACTAATAAAAGAATGATTCTGATCAGAGCAATGAGAAGCTCTCTCCTTCAGGCCCTCAAAGTCAATCAAGTCATCAATTGAATCAAGAATGTCTTGACACTCCTTCTGAGACTCGCTCTCATAATCCATATTAGCCTTCTCCAGCACCTTATCAATGGTTGTTGCAGGCAACAAAGGACTTAGAACAGTTTCACGAACAAGTTCATCATCAGAATTTATCTCTTCAGCAGCCTGAGATGTGGCAAGCCACCGTAGAAGACTGAGGGCTTCCTTATCTGCAGCCTGAATACAACACATGGATTTTAAGAACACATGAAAGATGTCTAGTAAATAATGTACACCATTTCACCAACCAAACAAACACCATTGAGGTACAATTACACGAGTTCTAAATATCTCAGTCTAAGAGAGAGAGAGAGATGGTTTAAGAAAACACTTAGAAGAAACCAAAAGTCATTCAAGACAGTATTGCAGCTTCCATGTCCAATACCATAAAATAGCAAAGGACCCCATCATGTCACGTGGTCAAAAGAAAACTTATGCTTAAAAGTGAAAAGGCCCAACATCTAGGAGGATAAACATGCAACCTCATGATGAATTACCTTTGGATCTAATGATTCAGTAATTGCTGATGACCTCATTTCATCAATAGATAATGGCTTAATACATGTATCCCTCCCTTCAGTGAGTATCGGACCATCTTCTTCACATATTGAAACTTGTGGTGACAAAGATCCAATTATTTCTTTTTCTTTAGCATTCTTCGAAGGTTCTCCATCTATGTTGTTAGGGTTAACATGTCCAAGTCCAACCAAATTTCCTTCATTAGTTGATGATGTCATTGACTGCTTTAACTTCACATTTTTCCCAAATGGAGTCAAAGTCAAAGAGTTTTCTGCTTCACCACACAATTCAATAAGTTTGTTCTCAAATTCAAGACCTAGTGAGAGAGTTTTAAGAACATCTTGTGGAGGTGGTTTGCCAGGATCAGGAGGCATTATCACCTCATGCATTCCAGTCTTTTCATACTCCTAGAACACCAAGGAGAAATTCATCAAATGATCAAACAATATAAAATGTCAAAAGACTCTTAAAAGGCAGAAAATGGATATGACTAAAACAGACCTCCCATATTGGCACAAGTGATTGAACCATTTTCACTTCTGAAAGGGTTTGTGAGAGGGATGAATAATTTTTAAACTGCTGGTTAAGAACGTCTGCAAAACCCAAAAGAACAATTCTCACATTAACCTATAAAGAGAATCTTAAAAAACTTATGTGATATAACTGCAAAGTCAAACAAACCATCTATGGAAGCATCCCCCTCAAGTTCACAGACACTTTGACGTTTATTGCAATAAATATCTTGGTGTGAGGAAGCCTCAAACTCACTAGGAAATTGCCATATCCAATCAGCTGGAATTGTCGACGATATCCAAATCGGTGAACTTAAAGATGCATCACAACTTGGGTCTTCCTAATGGTAAATTCACACATCATTAATGATTATCACATAATTATGGCAGACAAACATTTACGTTCATCCCAAAAGCATTTGGCACAGAAAAGAGAGGAAAAGATAACCTGGAAATCAGTAGGCATGCAGGTCAACTTATCCATATGCTGTTTATGCAGACCAACATGATCTAATTTCCTTGGTGAGAAAGTGTCTGGTACTGGATGACGGAACTTCATCTTTGATAAATGCATATGGCCCATCCCGTACAAGTTATAATCAATCTGACAAAAAGAAAAGCTTAGATCTCATAAAATGTAAAACAATAAAGAAATTGAATTGACGTATGCAAACATTGCACAAGAATGAATATTAATTGTGAGTCAGAAAAATGCATCACAATGGGACCCACCTCATAAATGTCTTATGAGGAGCATAAAAATAGTGGGTTCCAAGAGTGCACATGTTGCCAACCCACCGGCACCTCATTGCCAATTGCCTAGTGGGTGACTATGTTAGCATTCCTCATCATAAAATAACCATATTGTGAGTATCTTACAAACTAAGAATCATTTGGGAACCACAATTTTCAATTTTATTAGACACCTCCCCAAAACAAAATAAATAAATAATTCAAACATAGGGAAGCATTTACCAAAAACTGGAGAATAAAGGGAATATGCGATTCATAGGGCTGTAAACTTCCATCAAGAACTGCACCACCCTGAAAAGCAAGTATTACTATTTTAAAAAACAGGCATTCTAATGCATCTGCAAAAAGAAAATAAAACGATGAATCTAAATAAAATTCACCTTTAATCAAAATTTAGAGGCCATAAAAAAAATTCTCAATCAAACATAGGTGACATTGTCCGTGCAATATCTACAAACAGTAAAATAAGTGATGCATTTGTATGCTAAACACTGAACAAATATATCGTCAGAGATCACCTAACTAAAAAACGTGGATGCTTGGGTGACAAAAACTTCTACAAACAATACTTCTCTTAATCTAACTTGCAAAAGTCACAGTAAATTCCAACCAATTGGTCACAACATTTAAAAGGAGGGCAGTGATTAATATGCATCACTCTTAAAATTCTAGGAGAGAGAGAGAGAGAGAGAAATTATTTTTGAAAGTACTCCAAATCATGCACATTAACCATAAAGGATCGCATCCTATATGCTTGATGAAAAATCATCTACAACACAAACCTTAAATGTACAATTATACATTATCACTTTGTTTGTTTCGGCGATAATGTTTTCTAGAAAATGAATCATTTTCTAAAAAGTATTTCCTATAAAAAAATTTCATTTTCCTATGTTTGGTAGCACCTTAGATGAGTTGAAAAACAATCTCCCAATTTCTTTTATTTAGCTTGCTGTGAAATAGAGTTGTTTTCCAAAAAATTTTAGTTGAAAACAATCTCTAAAAATAAGTCATACTTTTTTGTTGACCAAAGATAATTTTCCTTTAAATTATTTTTTCTGATGCTACCAAACACTGGAAAACAAGGAAAAATATCTTTACACAAAGTTTTCCATCAAAACAAATAGAGCTTATAAGTAAAGGAATCTCAGTAAAGTACATAAGAAGAAAATACCATGATAGAACTTATCAAAAAAAGAAATTGACAAGAAATTGCCGTGGCAAAGGAAAAAAGCTCCACTAAGTGAGCAAGCATAGATAGAGTAGTTTAAAAAAAAAAAACCATACTAACCACAAAAGGATTCCAAAAAACAACTGAGCATCAGTCAAAGGTTCAAGAAGCGTACCAAAAAAAGTTTGGCAGCACGGGAGACATCATGCGGATAATAGCTATATCTTTGTCAAGGTGTTCAATAAACATACTCTTAGACTATTATATGAATATAAGAGAACTCTAAGAAAGATAGTATAATGTTTGGATACAGATGTATTTTCACAAAAAGCTCTTCAGATGAATGGTAACCATAAAATTTCCTTGCTCGTACAAGGCTGCAACCATGTACATGCTGTCGCTTTGAACCAACATTACCTTTAAGCTGTAAGAGTTCAAACCAAAGCAAAAACATATGATGCCTGCAGGATCAGCAATGCAAAGGACAAATTGCAGAAATACCAATTAACAAACAACACAGAGGTTAGAACAAAAACTGTTGCAACCAAGCATACCTTCAAAGCTTTCTCAAGAGCAAGAGATACAGCATGTGTGTATGCATCACCTATGCACATTAACAAGAAAAAGGATAAACTCAGAAATTTAAAATTGGAATCATATCTAAAGCATATATAGAGCAGAAAACCAGACAGCAAAAATCACAGCACATCTTAACATCAGGACAGACAAACTTAATTTGACATTAGGATGGAAGAAGATATCGCATCCAAAATGAAACTAAGAGATAAATAAAAAAATATATAGCACAAATTCACAATATCAACAAAAAAAAAAAAAAAAAAAAAAGACCCTGACTAACTAGGAGCAGCTACATAAATCCAATTTTTATTCCATTGGCTTAATTCATAAAATATTATCTACCTTCCTTGTGTGGTTGAAGCGATATATCTGCACAAGGCACATATAAATAGGGTAAAACCTGCAAAAAATATGGATAATTTAGTCAAGAATAACAAAGTACTAATAAAGAAAGAAAGGAAGAGTAAATTTCAAATACTTTTCATATGCTTAAAGTACTCTATACATGAAATATTGCTTTACATAGCATGCAATATCTGTTATTTCAAACATTTTTTTCTTGATAATGTAGGGAACCTTTCTAAAGAAGAACCCTTAGGACTCGCCTTAAGCACAATGTTGATTCACAACCAGAAAATGGAAAAGAAGATAATTTTTTAGAAATATATTTTTCCAGTGTGCAATTGAGAAGAGAGAGAAAAATGATAGATGGATTTGGAATATCCTTTAAGTCCCACCAAATTTCACTTCAAAGTAGGCGGGACTTAAATTTTGATATTAAAGAAGAAAACGCGAGTCCTAATTTTCCCTCCATTTTCTCAACGTAACCAAAAGGAGAAGAATATAGCTTCATAAACTTTGATATGCCTGTTTACACTCCTGCGTTCAAGGAAAATTGACAAATCCAAGCTTTTGATAATGTTCAATAAAATGCCAGAAAAACAGGAATGATCTTACCCCATGGACGTGCAAGCAAGTCTTCTGACCAGCCAGTGTAGAACCATATATTCTTATAACAGGAACCTCATTCACTTTGCCACCTTCAAGAATTCAAAAAACCACTTAACACATAATGTACATTTCTATGAATACCATTTTCCTAGCTCTATGTTTGGTTCCCTGGAAAAATGAATAACTACATTTTAACTTAAACATTTTTTCACCACAGCAAAGTTTACAAGAGACATCACAGATTCTCAGACTCTTTTTTTTTTAATATATAAAAATAATTAAGCGAAATTCTATCATATCTAGTAATTATAAGCATCGGGAATGATTAAATTCTTCCCTACAATCTGTGCAGTTATAAATAGTTTAATATTACCCTTACCTAGTCCTCACCATCCTTAATTTTTCCTCATAATCCTAAATTCATGAACTTTTTTCTTTTTTAAATCTTTTTACTTCGACAATTTTAGAGTTATCATATTTTCTATTTTTTCCGTTTGTTTCTAACTATTTAACAAGGGCTTTTTATAATAGTAAGTGTTAAAGTTGTTGAGTAATTGGAAGAAAGAATAGGGAAAAGTGGAGGCAAGAATTTAACGTAGTTTGGCCTCGCCCTTGACAACTACATCTTGTTTGTTCAACTTAACGAAATGAAGAACCAATGTAAAGCTTAACCCAATTTTAGGTTAAACCTAGACTAAGAGTTTTTATGCTTGCTCTAATAAATTTAAACCCTTTTTTTTTCCATAAAATCTCTAATAGTAAGTATAAGTATAAATTCATCTTAAAAACAAAAAAGTAAAGATACAATTACACCCCTAGATCCCATCAAACACGTTTTGCATTTGTAACAGTTAACAATGAATAGAGGAACTAAAATGATAGTTTTGAAAAAGTAGACAAAATTCATAAAATATATTTCGAAAACTGTGAAATGAGTTTCACTTTCTTTTCAATTGAGAATTCTATTCCTAATATCAAACATTCAAACAAATTACAGTAAAATAGAAGAATTAAGCGGCGTCGTTTGAGAGTGAAAGTAGAGAGTACCTTGGAAGGTACTGTAAGAGATATCAAGGCCATGGATCGGCGGAGCCATGTAGTGATCGATGGAGACGATCCGTACGCTGAAGGCGTTTGAATCCGACTGCGAATCTGCCATTGATTATCTTCGAATTTACGGGAATGCCATGAAATTTTGCTTCTGGGAACGGAATAGGAAGAATGAGGGAAGGTTTTGAATTTTGGTTGGGGGGTTTCGAGGGAAATTGAAAATTTATAAGTTGAAAGCTTCTGTAGCACACTATTGCAGATTTGTAATCCCAGAGAATGTCGTCAATATAGCAATTTTCTCCCCACTTCTTTTGTTAAATTCTGGATAGTCCTTTTATCAAAAAACAATTTCTGGATAGTCCATTGTTAGTAAGGTGTTGATTCGGGTTAATGTGTCGGGTTCGTGTCACGTCGTGGTAAGAGTATTCGACTAAATGACTCAATCTTAACTCGACCTATTTAATAATCATATCATGATCCTTTAACCCTAACCCGACCTGTTAATAAGGCGGGTTGACCTGACCCAACTCATTTAACACACTTAACAAACGAATCGTGTTAGGTTGATACGAATGTAACACAACTCATTTCAACCTATATAATATTAAATATAGCATCTAACTAGAAATAATTTTTTTTACATCCCAAAAGCAATGCATACACTTCAAGTCTTCAACCCACGTTCAAAATAATATAGTTCAACAAAAATATAACATTCATCTAGAAATATGTTCTTTACACTTCAAAAGCAGTGCATACACTTCAACCAAAATTCAAAATAACATAGTTTAACAAAAATAAAATAACATAATTCAACAAAAATATTGGAATTTGTCAAATGCTAAGTATCAATATTAAAATAATTAGAGTAAACAGTAAACTAAAGTTTATAGAACAAAAATATTATGTAGAAAAAATTACTACAGAATTTTGAAACACCAAGAAAACGGTTTTCTCAGTAAACACATGAGAGAGAGAGAGAGAGAGAAATAATTTGTTTGACACTTTGAGTTTAAGAATTAGGCGTGAGATTATAAGATAGTAAAGTGAGTAGTATAGCTGAAATAAAAAAATAAAATTAGATATTTATAAGAAGGTATAAAGATTTCGGATTTGTAAGGTTTAGAGATCTAGGGTTTGTAAAGTTTCAATTTTCAATTATATCCCTTGTAAGTTTTTGTAATTACTTACTTTTCTTTTTAAATTTAAAATATATATTGGATATAAAAGATATTTGACAACTCTAAAATAAAATGAATATTTATTCATTATACGAGTTAAACAGGTTATATTAAGTGGGTCATTTCAAATTGACATAAATAAATTGGCGTGTCAAACGTATCTATTGCGGGTCACACAGGTTGACCTGCTTATGACACATTTCTTTTCGTGTCACTTTCAGGTCGACCCGTTTATGACACAAACTCATTAAAGCCCAACCCTAATCCACAAAAATCCGTGTTTGGTTCATGTCGTGTTTACGGGTTAGGTCGAACATTGACACCCCTAACTATTACTTTGTTAGAATATTTTGTTTAATAATAAATTACACTAACATCTTATGAGATTTTACGAAATGTCAAAAGAATCCCCTTCTATATTTGAAAATGATACTTTAACCTTGTGTGATTATTATTCTTATTTGATTTCTTAAAAAAAAAAAAAATTCTTATTATATAATCAATCTAGTTAGAATTTTTTTTTTTTTTAAAAGATCATTCTAGAGGAAAACTTAATGTGAAAAATACTATTTTTAGATTATTCTAGAAGTTGTTATAAAGTCAGGGGCGGAAGCGAGAAATTTTTGGTTAGGGGCGTAGGTTATGGCACTAATATATATCAAGACAACCCTTCTCAAAGATGGAGCCAGGACATGAAGTTAAGGGGGCAACTTTGCTATTAGTTGCATGCGGTGGTTCTAGCTTCTGGCTTGGTTGCTTAACAACTAATGATTTTATTTTTTTATTTTTATTTTTTTATATATGTGCATCCAAGTATGGACAAAATTATTTTGTTTAAATTTTTTTTAAAGGGTCAGGTTGTTTGTTTTGAGTAAAATTAGTTGATTGAGTTTAATTGTTTTTAACTTTACTATTGGTAATTTTTGTTGTTGAATAATTTTTTTGGGCTTGTTTATTTTGCTTTAGATTTTGGATCTAGCATTTAAAATGAGGAAAATGCTAGAATTACAAACTTTTTTTTTTATAAATTATTAATGTGGTAAGTGGTTATTAGTAAGTAAAAATGTGATGTGAGTGATGGACCCAAATGCAAACTGATAAAATTTTACTATCTTAACAGTTTGTAAAAATATTATAGAAAAGTTTGTAACTAGAGTAGTACTCTTAAAAAAATCAATGATAATGTTAAAAGGAGCAAAGTGTGACTTTATAGAATAGAATTGCTAAAATTGGTGCCTATGTCTATATTAAAATTTAAAAAAAGAAATCGAGGGGGACCATTGCCCCCCTAGTCCAAGTCTCCCTCCATCCCTGCCCCCCTCCCCACACACACACACTCACACACACACATAGATATATACACTTTTTTATTTGATAAGTTATATATATACACATACCCAACAAAAAAAGAAAGCTTACTATTTTTAATCAAAATTATGTTTCGTGGCGCTTTTATAAAATAAAATCAATTTTTACCATTTTCATAGTAAAATTCTTAAAAAGTTTCATTTTTAATACAAATTATTAAATTTTATATTAAAGTAAGTAAAAAAATCTTCAATTGAACTAATGAAATTTTCAAAAATTTTCAAAAACATGAATGATCCAAAACTTGGAGAAATAAGTTAAGCTCTAAACATATTTGATGTTATCTTCCTCTAACCTATTATGTGGCAACTAAAAAGACATTTCACGTGTAGTTTTAGTGACAATATTTTTTTTAATGAGTCAATAATTTGTTAATCGCCACATAACAAGTTGAAAAAGATTGATTCAAACATGTTTGGTACAAAATTATATCAAATTTTTAACATATATAAGAGCACATTTTACAATAAAAAATAAAATTGAGAAAAATAAAGTTATATCTCTATAACTATTAGACCAATTACATTTTTTTAAGAGTATAATTGGACTAATTCAAATATTTAGGGGGGAACTCTTGTTTTTGTAGACTAAATTTTGAAAACATTAAAATAATTATATATATATATATATATATAAATAATTTTCAAAAAATTTTGGGGGGGGGTGGTAAACAAAATTATATATATATATATATATATATTATATAGCCCTGCCCCTGTATAAAGGTAATAATTAAGGGGCAAACAAAATTTTAATATTGATCTTGCTTGTAATTCCAAGGCATGTAGTCTCGTTCTCCTTGTATAAAAAGTGCCTGAAAAACAACCTATCTCCCATGCATTTCTCTATACCCTAAACTATAGAGTAGCCTCCTTTTGCATCTTTGACCTAAGCACCTGACCCCTGAATCTCCTCTCTTTAATGTTTCTTATGATACCCTCATTTCTTGCCTCCATGCCTTCCTCATTTTTGGCTATTGCCCACATTAACATTTTTCATTCATCACTTAATAGTAGGGATCATTTTGACACAACGCTAAAGGTTAGGATCCAACTTCGTAATTTACCCTAATTATTTTTATTTTTTTTTTATTTATTTATTTTTTTTTTTGATACAAGATAGAATTTCTACTCTAGCCTAATCTAAGTGTATATGTGTGTGAAACTCCCTCCTGGAAACTTGAACCCCGGCCCTTGCCCCCCACACTGCACAAGCATTTATACTTGTGGAGTGACCACCGCACCAAGGGGGAGCGGTGGTACCCTAATTATTATTAATTTTGTGAGTTATGTTTACTAATCATGGTTTGACATTCAGTCCATTCTTCTCAACTTTAGTTCATTTTGGTATAATTTGGTCCATGTTGGTCCATTTCAATCCATTTGGTCCACTTTGGTCTATTCAATCCAATTCAACCTAATTTAGTCCATTTCGTTCCATTTGACCAACTTCGGTCCAATTTAGTCAATTTCAGTTCACTTTGGTTCATTTCGATCAACTTTAGTATATTTCAGCCGATTTGGTCCATTTTGGTGTACATAAGAATACTATTTTTAGATTTATTCTAGAAGTTATTGTAATTTACCCATCTTCTTGGAATTAGAACCTGATGGGATTAAAATAAAGGGAATTGGTGCTTCACCAAATGGTCTGAAATGTGTCACTTCTTGTCCATGGAGATTCAAATTGAAGGCTTAGCATATACAATATGTTAAAATTCTAACAACGTTCACCACTCAAGATTGTTCCTTGTAGCTTATTTCCTTATTTGTAGAAATGATTTAGTGATTGGTATTATACTATGGTGACAGATTTTTTTTTTTTTGAGAAGGTACTATGGTGACAGACTTGAATGCTATATATATATATATATATATTGAGAAAAAAAAAGGAGACTAGTATGTGGCAATCATTAATAATAGTGTGTGCATGCTTATGTTATTTATTGTACACTTACAGATAATTGTATATTTGTATCAATCGCTATAATTATTTCATTACACAAATAAATATAATTATTACAATCACTGTAAATAAATCTAGAATAAGTGCCTCTACTTGTCCTCATCATCACCTGCATAAGTGCACTCCAAATTTCTCACAGACAAATTTGTCCTTCTTGAGGTGGCGATACACCCAATAACTAGTCCAATTATCAATCCACAAGCATATCCTATCACAACCACTTTCCAATCAAATCCTTCTACTATTAATGATTCTTGCCTTGTTTCATAAGTTGGTGGCTCGATATTTCCACATTTTTTCGACAACAGAGAGTCACATAATCCCAAGTTTCCCTCAAAAGTGGAAACTGAAGCCTTTTTTGCCAAAAAACCAAGAGAACCACCTTCATTATCCCAGCCCATTATTATATCTAGGTCAGATGAACAGACAATCTTCATAAAGTGACTAAACAAGTACTTCTCCTCAGAGAAAACTAACATCTTGCAGCCAGATATTCCATCTACAGTCCTGTAAATAAATGAAGATTATGAAAAGCTATTAGAAATAGTGATCTTCCATAACAGAGAAAATAATGAAGGCATCAAACAATGTTTATGGCATAGGCCTCAAAGTTGTCCAAACCAACTGTAACATTCCAAGAGCCAGCAACATACATGGTCAGGTTCACAACACAACGTTTAAACAGGTTATTCCAATTTTATATTACAAAATGTTATGAATATAAGAGATTAAAAAATGTGTAAGAATAGCCCACCCAACTAAATGTAACTCAAAAACCAAAAGCGACCAACTAGTAAAAATCACAAGCGTACACACACACAATACCATGAATGTCATATAAGCAACATTCAAGCAAGGTGGTACATAAGAAAGTAGCATTGCCCACTTTTCCCCTTCTTTTACAAATAGCTAATAATTTTAGTAAGCCAAAGAAAAGGAATTGAAAGGAGAGGAAGAAAATTGATCTTCATCAAAAGAATAAGAGGGAAGATACCAAACTGAAGCAACCCTAGCCCCTAGCCTTCAAATTAAAGAGAAGCAATAAACAAAACACACTGTTGTGGTGTTAGAAGTTATCTTCTTATCTCTTTCCAACATTTATAAATAATAATAAAAATTTCTTCTTTCCCAATATTTCTGTCCATTGCAATAAACATGAAGATGATTGTCTGAAATGCACCAACACCAACTTTCACCAATATTTAGGGAAAACTTTTATTTTCCTTAAGGGTAAGGGCATGGGTATGGGCATTACCCTTAGTGCCTTTAGTGGCCATGTGACATTCACGTGGTCACCCCCCATTCTCAATTTCACCTGATAGTAACAAAATAAAAGTGACATTCACGTATGAGTAGATTTTCCCACTTCCAGGCCAGACCCATCAGCAATTGCGCTCACATTACAAAAAGTTTTAAAACATTAAGTCACACTCAACACAAAACTAGCAGTGGAAAGAAAAATTATATGAAATCTAAATATGATTATCAGCAACCATACCTCTTAAAAGCTTCAGTTTTACAGCACAAAAGCACATAAACTTCATGAACGGAATCCGTATCATTCTGAATAGCAAGAGGCCGAGAGGTATGACATTGATAGCATCAAATCGAGGATCAGGTCTGAGATCTCCTCTAGATTCTGTTTGAATTATAAAATTGTGAGAGAATTTATTGATAGATCGTTTGATCCAAAAGTAATGAGAAGCATAAATAAAGTTTGAATTCTAATTATCTAGTTTTAGAAAGCAACAAAAGTGGGAAGAAATGATTTTTAATCACATGAATAATCACTAATCTCCTCATACAATATAAGTCTCAGTATACCAAGACATACCACAATGGATTCATAATCCAATACATTCCCCAAGGAAAGAGAGAGACCACGATTAATTTTATAAGCAGGTATTGAATATTTTCTTATCCAAGTGATACACATAAGTTATACCAATTATAAAAAATAAAAAATAAAAACAACTAATTCCTAAATATTTGACAATACATAATTTGATAAGAAACTACTAGTTTAAAATTAGAGGTAGTGAATTCATCACCAAACAACTTCAGAAGGAAAAGAAAGTTTACTGTCATATTCCTAGAAAAGACCAAGAAGCCAAAGATTTTCTCTCTAACTCTCCTTGATCTTGAAATACTATCAAGTTGACTCGACAGTGTTGACATTGGCAAAGGTAAGATGGTGCTATACCAATACAAACTAAACTGATTCCGGATAAACTCAAATATTTATCATCATAACAACTGAATTTCCAAGTGCTAAGTATGAGAAAGTACGAATTCCTTACTTAAAAAGAACAACATTCAAATGCAAAGTATATCAAAATCATATTGTAAATATTTATGGGTACAGAAATATGGAAGAGTATTTTGAATAATCATGGAAAACATTAAGCATACAAACCCATAGGAATGTTCTCCAAAAAACATAAAGCAAAAAACAAAAATAGCCATGGGAATTTAGGTTTGAGATAACATATCTTTTGAAAATAATTTTAAAAAGTACATCTGGTTTTGCAAAAATATCAAACATAAAAAAAAGTAGTCTGATACCTCTATACTTAACCATGTCGATTGTTGTCCACCACCAACGCTTGCAGGGTCCTGTAACCCACTTTGACTAAGTGGAGCAGGCTTTGATTTCCTGTGAGGTCCTGAAATCTGAGACATGTCTTGTGAGGAATCAGTGCATGATATTTATTTTGATATACCTCCTCCACCCAGGATTATTGCTGTCACCCCATCACCAAATGCACTCCTTTCTGCATTAAGGTTTCTGGGGGTTTCTGCGATTTTCATGATACAAATGCTCCAAAATAGGCTTTACATGAGATCGAAAACCAGATTTAGGCATGTCATTGCTGGAATCATCAGGGAAAAAACTTTGTGTCTTCTCACAATGATCAAGCAAAGAACTTTGTGAACTTATCAAACTCCTAGCTGAACCAGCAAAGTGTCATAGAATAGATAAGAAGTTTCTCATTTGCAAATGCAAATGTTATTCTTCCCACAAAATAACATGGGTAGCTTGCGAACATTCACCCTAAAGTTACAATATCTTCCTAAAGTTTAGCACTGAGCAAGCATACCCCTAATCTCACAGAAACTTTGGAAAGCGCCTTACCATTTATAATTATCATTGAATTAACAGCAAATTAATGAACCTGAGAAGATGAAAAAGCTGAAGAGTGAACAGAACTTTGGTTGTATCTTTTTTTTTTTTTTTTTTTTTTTTTTGTCCCCGTGGGGTGGGGAGTGGTACAATAATTTGCTCATACTTTGATGAAAATTAGAACAGCAACTGGATATTTGGAATTTTGAGTGATGATAGGAGGCTGGTTACTTAGTTTACAGGGGACATATGAAACTCAGTAGATAGTTTAGAAATCTTATAAATCACATTAATAATACTTCCTCTCAAAAGTTATAGCTTCACTGATGCTACATTGTTCCCATGAGAAGCACCTGAAAATCCAAAACCAAAAGGTAACACATTGGAAATTTTGATGAATAAATAATAGGAAGTGAATACATTTAATTAATGTCTTTAACAGATAAATTAAAAAAAAAAATTGCTAGTTCTAGGTAACCTTTGTCATTATAGGATAGTCATCTGTATACACTATCTGTAGAAGGAGGTGATAATATTGGTGTTAAGAAGTACAAGTAAGAGCCATCATTTTGACAGTAAGTAAGAATGCCCAAGACAAAATGATCCGAATCAGAGCCACCAATTCTAGCATGAATGTCCATGACTTTCGCTTCTCGACAGTCCCCATCAAAGAAAGGGAGAATATCATCCAAAATTGTCCCTAATAAGAAAAAGACAAAAGTTAGTCAGACATATTATACAACATGCACTACAAGATGAGATCAATCACCACCAACCCTCCCCCCCCCCCCCCCCCCCCCCCCAACCAAAAAAAAATGAGCTTCTTCTTCTTCTTTTTTTCCTCTCTACCAAACTTTGGAGAAATTGCACGCAATCTAGAAATAAAAGGTGATACCTGATGATCTGTCAAAATTAAAGATGGTAAGTGTAACTGAAGCAATTTCAGATCCCCCATCTGTCTAGTCTGCAATGGGGGGTTCCTTGCAAAAGGTCATGCCAATTAGTTTTGTACATTTTTCATGAGAGTTGACAACTACGGATTCTGAGCTGCCAAGCGCAGATAAAACAAAATCCCCTACTTGTTTTCCACAAACACAATTATGATTTTGCAGATCCATTGAGTTAGTTAGGGAATTTGTGCCCACGAGATTCTCAGGCCCCTCAAAGTCAATCAAGTCAACAATTGAATCAAGAAAGTCTTGACACTCTTGACACTTGCTCTCATAATCCATATTAGCCTTCCCCAGCACCTTATCAATGGCAGGCAATAAAGGACTCATAATTTATTTCTTCAGCAGCTTGAGATGTGACTAGCCACCGTAGAAGATTGAGGGCTTCCTTATCTGCACGCTGAATATAACACATGGATTATAAGAACACATGACAAATGTCTAGTAAATTTTGTACACCATTTCACCTACCAAACAAACACAATTGTGGTACAATTACATTTGTTCTAAATATCTCAGTCTGAGAGAGAGAGAGAGAGACAGAGAGAGAGAGAGAAGGGGGGGGGGGGTTTAAGAAAACACTTAGAAGAAACTAAAAGGCATTCAAGACAATACTGCAGCTTCCGTGTCCAACACCATAAAATAGCAAAGGACCCATCATATCACATGATCAAAAGAAAACTTATGCTTAAAAGTGAAAAGGCCCAACATCCAAGAGGATAAACATGCAACCTCATGATAAATTACCTTTGGATCTAATGTTTCAGTAATTGCTGATGACTGCATTTACTCAACCTCAAGACAATGGTTCAATACTTGTATCTCTCCCTCAGTGAGTATTGGACCATCTTCTTCACATATTGAAACTTGTGGTGACAAAGATTCAATTATTTCTTTTTCTTTAGCATTCTTCAAAGGTTCTGCATCTGTATCGTTAGGGGTAACATGTCCAAGTCCAACCAAATTTCCCTCATCATTGATGATGTCATTGACTGCTTTAACTTTACATTTTTTTTCTCAAATGGAGTTGGAGTAAAGAGTTTTCTGCTTCACCACAAAATTCAATAAGTTCGTTCTCAAATTCATGACTTAGTTTGAGAGCTTTAAGAACATCCTGTGCAGGTGGTTTGCCAGGATCAGGAGGCATTGTCACCTCATGCATTCGAGTCCTTTCATATTCCTAGAACACCAAGGAGAAATTCATCAAATAAATGATTAACCGACAAGATAAAATGTCAACAGACTCATAAAAAGCAGCGAATGGATGTGACCAAAACAGACCTCCTGATAGGACTCCTCTGGTGTGGGCGTTGTAGCTGATATTGATTGCTGATGTTTGATGCGTGGTAAGCTGATACCTGATGCGTGAGGAGCCTGTGAGTAATAGTTGCTGCTACCAGGTGCATTGGAGTATAGCTAGTTCTTAGTAATTGTGTAATTAGCCCATGAAATAGTTAATAGTGGGATTGGTATTAATTGTTAGTTACAACTGATTGGGGTGGTTAGTTAGTTAGAAACGGTTACAAGAAGAATACCATTGTTGATAGTGCTGTTAAGCTGTGTATAAAGGGATCGAGTGGTTCATTGTATGGGACATGAAATGAGTAATACAATTCCCAATTCTTCTCCCAAATTCTATCTCTCTTTTTATCTCTCTCTCTCTCTCTCTTCCTTTAATATCTCCCTCCTATATTCATATTTCCAATCCTCTGCGTAAGACTGTTAGAATAGGAAATTCTTATCAATTGGTATCAGAGCCAATCTCTGCCACCATGACAGAGACTCGATCCATCGCTGCTCTTAATGATAAGATCAGTTACCTCTCTCAAACCTCAGACCAACATGATCAAGAACTCCATGGAATTCATCAGAAATTGGATGCGGTTACTAGTATGTTTCATCAGAAAATGGATGCTGTTACTGACATGTTGCAGACCCTATCTCAAACTGTGCAAGGGTTTACAGAAGCTGGCAGTCAATGGCAACGACAATCAACACCACCAGAAGTTCCTTCTTCTCCGAACCATCCAGATACAACTTTGGCATCTATTCCACGTAGTGTGAAGTTAGAATTTCCAAAATTCAGGGGTGAGAATCCCTCGGGCTGGGTCTATAAGGCTCACCAGTTTTTCCAGTTATATGGCACTCCTCTTAATCAGAAAATTTTGCTAGCTTCTTATCATATGGAAGAAGAGGCTTTGATTTGGTTTCAAGAAGCAGAAGAGGCTGGGCAATTCACTAGTTGGGAGGCCTTTGTAAGATCCTTACATGTGAGATTTGGCTCATCAGCGTATGATGACCCAATGGAAACATTGACTCGGTTGAGGCAAGTTGGTAGTGTGGCTGTGTACAAGGGTCAATTCGAAGCTCTCTCAAACAGAATCAAGGAATTGTCAGAGAAGCATAAGCTGAGCTGTTTCTTGAGTGGTCTACGAGATGAGATCAGACTGCCAGTCAGAATGCTTAATCCCCAGAGCCTTAATGCAGCATTTGGTCTAGCAAAAATTCAAGAGGAATACATAATGGCTAGTAGGAGAAGTATTAAACCTTGGGGTGAAGGACCTAAGGCTTCAATTCTAGGCCCTCCACCAGTGTCCAAGATTGATCCTAAAAGTGGTAAGATGGCAATTCAAAGGATTTCTTCTTCTCAGATGGATGAGAGGAGGAAAAAGGGATTGTGCTATTATTGTGATGATAAGTGGGTTATAGGGCACAAGTGTAGAACACCAAGAATTTTTCTTATGGAGGGGTTACATGATGTGGGCGGCCAGAGTTTGTCAGATTGTCAATTGGAGGAAGTACAGGCTAAATCAAACACAGAGTTGATCTTACAGCAACATGAGGAGGGCAGTATTCATGAAGGGGTGGCAGAAATTACCCTTTATGCCTTGTTGGGTAGTCCCTCACCTGGCACAATGAGAGTATGGGGTAGAATCAATCAACAAGAAATGGTGATCTTGATTGATAGTGGAAGTACTCATAACTTCATTGATATTGCATTATGGAAGGAGTTACAGCTGCCTATTTCAACTAAGGATTGTTTTGAGGTTAAGGTGGCTAATGGGGCTGTTCTCAAGACTAAAGGAACCTGTTTTGCTGTTCAGCTCAAGATTCAAGGTTCTTGTTTTGGGGTTGATCTTAATGTTCTATCTCTAGGAGGCTGTGATGTTGTTTTGGGTACACAGTGGTTATATTCCTTAGGCCCTATTCAGTGGGATTTTAAACAACTCACCATGAATTTTGACTACCTTGGCAAGTCAATTCTTCTTCAGGGCCTTATTCCTTCAGCTCTTACATTTCAAGATGGCAATCAATTTCTTAAGCCTACTGTTAAGAAAGGTTTAGTGTTACAGATTCTGTCTTGTTCTCCTCCTTTACCAGTAGTACAACAATGTTCAGCCATTAATGAGTTGCTCTTGGAGTTTGCTAAGGTCTTTGAAGTACCGGTTGGCTTACCACCACTCAGAGGGCATGAGCATCAGATTATTTTGAAGGAAGGATCCCCTCCCATCTGTGAAAGGCCTTACAGGTATCCTTTCTATCAAAAGACTGAAATTGAGAAAATTGTGCAAGAATTGCTTGACTCAGGTTCTATTAGAATTAGCCATAGCCCTTTTTCTTCTCCTGTTTTGTTGGTTAGAAAGGCTGATGGAAGTTGGCGCATGTGCATTGATTATAGATCCTTAAATCAGGCCACTGTTAAGGATAAGTATCCTATCCCGGTAGTTGATGAATTGTTAGATGACTTGTGTGGTGCTGTCATTTTTTCTAAGTTGGACCTTAGATCAGGTTATCATCAAATCAGAATGAAGGATGTTGACATTGAGAAAACTGCATTTAGGACTCATGAGGGGCATTATGAGTTCATGGTCATGCCCTTTGGGTTGACCAATGCCCCCTCTACATTTCAGTCCTTAATGAATCATATTTTTAAGCCCTTTTTAAGGAAGTTTGTCCTAGTTTTCTTTGATGATATATTGGTTTTCAGTAAGTCATTGGATGATCACCTCATTCATTTACGGACTGTCTTATCTGTCCTACTTTCCAATCAATTATATGCCAAACAGTCCAAGTGTGTTTTTGGGTGTGGTGAGGTGGAGTATTTAGGCCATATTATCTCTGGTGATGGGGTTAGGACTGATCCAAGAAAAATTGAGGCTATGCAACAGTGGCCTATTCCTAAGTCAGTTAAGGCTTTAAGGGGTTTTTTGGGATTGACAGGGTATTATAGAAAATTCATTCAGAATTACGGTGTGATTGCAGCCCCACTAACTGCTTTATTGAAAAAAGATGCCTTCCTTTGGTCCCCACAAGCTGAGTTGGCCTTTGAAGCTCTTAAAAGAGCTGTTTCAAGTCCACCAGTGTTGGCTCTTCCCAATTTCTCCAAGACCTTTGTAGTGGAGTGTGATGCGTCTGGCTATGGAATTGGGGCTGTCTTAATGCAGGATCATAGGCCTTTGGCTTTCCACAGTCAAGCCTTGAAAGGTAGAAGCCTACATTTGTCTACTTATGAGAAAGAATTCTTGGCATTGGTTAGTGCAGTCAAAAGATGGAGACCTTATCTAGTGGGTAAGCCTTTTATTATAAAGACTGATCAACAGAGTTTGAAGTTTCTTTTGGAGCAACGGATTGGCACTCCTGCTCAGCAAAAGTGGATTACCAAACTTTTGGGGTATTCTTTCTTAGTTGAATATAAAAAGGGTAAAGAAAATAAAGCTGCAGATGCACTCTCAAGGAGGTTGGAGACTTCTGATACTTCAGCTGATATATTGTCCGAATCTGCCTCAGCTCATTTGTTTATAATTTCCTTTCCTTGTCCTACTTGGTTGGATGTTTTGAAGGATAGTTACAAGTCTGATTCAGAGTACCAGCAATTAATTTCAGCCCTGACAAATTCTGCCCCTTCTGTTCCTCACTTTTCTCTTCAAAATGGCATTTTGCTTTACAAGGATAAAGTGTTTTTGAGTTCTAATTCACCCTTGAAACCTTTGGTCCTCCAGCATGCACATAACAGTCCTGTGGGTGGTCATTCAGGGTACTTAAAAACTGTCCATCGGGTTCAACAAGATTTTTCTTGGGTGGGAATGAGGAAAGACATCAAGGAGCATATAAGGACTTGTGAGATTTGTCAAAGAATTAAGGTGGACACCACTAAACCTGTTGGATTATTGCAACCACTCTCAATTCCTGAAAAACCTTGGCTGGATATTAGCATGGACTTTATCACTGGTCTCCCCAAATCTCAAGGGTTTGAGGTCATTATGGTGGTGGTTGATAGGCTTACAAAATTTGTCCACTTCATGCCTTTGTCCCATCCCTATACTGCTGCCAAGGTGGCTCAAGTTTTCATGACTAATGTGTTTAAATTGCATGGTCTGCCTAGATCAATTGTGAGTGATAGAGATGCTGCCTTCACCTCTAATTTTTGGAGGGAGTTGTTCAAACTTCAAGGTACTGAATTGGCTATGTCTTCAGCCTACCACCCTCAGTCTGATGGACAAACTGAGGTGGTTAACAGGAGTTTGGAACAGTACTTGAGAGCTTTTGTTGGTGACAGACCCCACACTTGGGCTTCATGGCTTTATTTGGCTGAATTTTGGTTTAATTCTAACTACCATACTTCTACCAAAATGTCCCCATTTGAGGCTCTTTATGGTTTTGCTCCTCCAAGGATTTTGGATTATGTGCCTGGTCTGACTAAAGTGGCTGCTGTAGAGACTGTGTTACATGACAGGTCTGTCATGTTGAAGCTTCTCAAGCAGAATTTGGTGGCTGCTCAAGCAAGGATGAAGGCTCAGGCTGATCAACATAGGACTGACAAATCTTATTAGGTGGGTGATTGGGTTTTCCTTAGACTTCAGCCCTATAGGCAGCTGTCTCTCAATTTAAAGAAGTTCCACAAGTTGTCCCCAAGGTATTTTGGCCCTTTTCAAATTTTGCAACAAGTTGGACCAGTGGCTTACAAATTGGATCTGCCTCCAGATTGTTTGATTCATCCAGTCTTTCATGTTTCTTGCCTCAAGCCTAAGTTGGGTGCACACACTACTCCAATCACCACTCTTCCACCTGTAGATTCTGTTGGGTTCCTCAATCCTGAACCCATTGCCATTTTGCAGCAGAGATCTAAGCAATTGAGGAGTAGGCTAATTACTGAAGTTTTGGTCCAGTGGTTTGGGCAGCCTCCTGAGTGTGCCACTTGGGAATCCTTGTATCAGCTTAGACTTCAATTTCCTCACCTTGTGGGCAAGGTGTTGTGAGGGGGTAGTGCTACTGTATTGAGTTGTTCATGTTGTTGTTCATGTTGTTTAACCTTGTGGACAAGGTTTTCAAAGGGGGATGGAATGATAGGACTCCTCTGGTGTGGGCGTTGTAGCTGATATTGATTGCTGATGTTTGATGCGTGGTAAGCTGATACCTGATGCGTGAGGAGCCTGTGAGTAATAGTTGCTGCTACCAGGTGCATTGGAGTATAGCTAGTTCTTAGTAATTGTGTAATTAGCCCATGAAATAGTTAATAGTGGGATTGGTATTAATTGTTAGTTACAACTGATTGGGGTGGTTAGTTAGTTAGAAACGGTTACAAGAAGAATACCATTGTTGATAGTGCTGTTAAGCTGTGTATAAAGGGATCGAGTGGTTCATTGTATGGGACATGAAATGAGTAATACAATTCCCAATTCTTCTCCCAAATTCTATCTCTCTTTTTATCTCTCTCTCTCTCTCTCTTCCTTTAATATCTCCCTCCTATATTCATATTTCCAATCCTCTGCGTAAGACTGTTAGAATAGGAAATTCTTATCACCTCCCATATTGGCACAATTGACTGAACTATTTTCACTTTTGAATGGGTTTGGGAGAGGGAGGAATAATTTTTAAATTGCTTGTTAAGAATCTCTGCAAAACCCAAAGGAACAATTGTCACATTGAGCCATAAAAATCTTAAAAATTTATGTCATATAACTGCAAAGTCAAACAAACCACCTAAGGAACATCCCCTCAAGTTCACAGACACTTTGACGTTTATTGCAATAAACATCCTAATGTGAGGAAACCTCAAATTCACTAGGAAATTGCCATATCAAATCAGCTAGAATTGTCTACAATATCCAAATTGGTGAACTTAAAGATGCATCACAACTTGGGTCTGCCAAATGGTAAATTCACACATCATTGATGATAATCACATAATTATGAGCATCAAACAAATATTTACGACCATCCCAAAAGCATTTGGCATAGAAAAGAGAGGAAATATAACCTGGAAATCAGTAGGCATGCAAATCAACTTAGCCATATAGTGTTTATGTGCAGACCAATAAGATCAGATTTTCTTGGTGTGAAAGTGTCTAGTACTGGATGACACCAATTTCTAGCCAATTCTACTTTACTCCTTCTCTCTCCACCTCCATCTAAACTGGCCATAACAGTATGCATAAGTAAAAATTCTTCTCAAAAAAAAAAATGTATAAATACAGTTAAATTTAATTTTATAATATAAGTCCGTTAACGTTCACATTTTAGTCCATTATCCATTGTTGCTTAAAAAATGCCGATAACTCTTAAAATGACACCATTTCATGTATGTAGCATTAGACAATGATTTAAAACAATATCATTTTAGAAAAGTTAATAGTGGTTTTCAGTTCACAATGGACAGAAAAACTAAAATGACAGTTTTGTAAAAGTCGACAAACTAAAATAATTTCAACTTGGTAATTGTATTTTTGGCCAAAAAAATGTATATTAATAATAAATATTTAGCACCTACAATGAAATCAAGATCAATATATCATATTCTAAGAAGCCAAAATTGTGAAATGAGTTTCACTTCCTTTTCAATTGAGAATTCTATTCCTAATGTCAAACATTTTTAAAAAAAAGTACAAAAAGAAACCAAAAATAAAGGAATTATATGGTGTCGTTTGTGAGGGATAGTATAGTACCTTGGAAGGCGCTATAAGAGATATCAAGGCCATGGATCGGTGGGGCCAGGTAGTGGTTGATGGTGACGTTCCATATTATTACACACATAGATACAAACATTACAATCACTATAAATCTAGGGTAACTGCCTCTACATGTCTTCATCTTCACCTATGTAAGCGCACTCCACAATTTCTCACAAACCAAATTGTCCTTCTTGAGGTGGCGAAATACCCAATAACTAGTCCAATTATCAATCTGCAAGCATATCCTATCACAACCACTTTCCAATCAAATCCTTCTACTATTGATGATTCATGCCTTGTTTCATAACTTTGTGTCTCATTATTATTTCCACATTTATTTAGCAATGGAGAGCCACACAATCCATAGTTTCCCTCAAAAGAGGAAATTTCAAATGTCCAAAATTGTCCACCTTGTGGAATTGGACCAACAAGTTGATTGTGAGACAAGTTTAAATATTCAAGAAATGTAAGACCTATTAGTTGTTGAGGGATTTCACCTGAGAGCTCGTTTTGAGAAAGATCCAAAGATTCAAGGGCAATTAGGTTCCCTAACGATGAAGGGAAATGGCCCATGAAGCTATTGCTTGATAAATTGAGTACAATTAGTCCCTTTAAGTTTCCCACACTGTTCGGAATTTCTCCATAAAACCTATTATTGGAGAGATCAATAGCCGTGAAGATGGTCAAGATCTTTACCAAAAATATTTCTATCCCCTTATTCACCACTGTTATTGAATCTTTATAATAACTAAACTGACTTCCCATGTATTCTGGTTGTGCTTTATCTTTGGCAGGAACCATTTGCATTGCATTCCAAGTTCTAAAGTATTCTGAAGGTAGCCTACCAGAGAAATTGTTGTGAGAGAGGTCGATGACATGCAACTTGGAAAAGCCAAATCCGGTATGAGGGGCCCATATAGGACCATGGAATCCATTTGCTCGCAAGACAAGAATTCGTAACTCTGGCAAAGATTGCAACCAGAAGGGGAACACCTCATTAATGTTGTTATTTCCAAGATTTAGGACCTCTAGCATTTGACATTTCACTAATGATCGTGGAATCTTCCCCTGTATTTGGTTGTGACTGAGGTCCAATGTCACCAACCCGCATCCTTTTATGAATGATTTAGGCATGCTTCCTTGAAAGCAATTGTTCCTCATATTTAATACCAAAAGAGAGCTGCTGAAGTGACCAAAACATTGTGGAATGTGACCATTCAACTTGTTGTTAGATAGATCAAGGACTTGGAGGGAATTCACGTTGCAAATCATTCGAGGGATTTTTCCGGTTAGATTATTGTTTGAGGCAAAAAAATATGATGTAGACAATGGGGGAATTGGGAGTGACCCTTGCAACATGTTGGAACGTAAATCTAAATAGTAAATAGATTTCCAAGGAAGAACTTTTAGCGGTTGTTCAAAACCGCTGAGAAGGTTAAAAGAAAGATTCAGGGATTGTAGCGTCCCTTTTCCAACATTACAAAACCATTTGGGTATTTTACCTTCAATTTTGTTGTTGGAAAGGTCTAATGTATCCAATTCATTTTGGGCTTTTAGGAAATCAGGGAATTCACGCAAATTGCAAGAAGACAACGACAAATATGAAAATTTGGGGTGGGTTGAATTGATATTTTCTTTTGAAACTGACAAATTGTTACCTGAAAGATCAAGATATTGAAGCTCTTTAACCTGGAAGAATATGTTTAACTCCACCTTGTCCTTTAGGTTGACCGAAGAAAGATATAGCACTTGTAGCTTAGTGAAATTGGCAATTGACCTTGGAACTGGTCCATCCAATTTGATTCCACTCAATCCTAGGATATTTAATTGTGATGAAGAGATATTTTGAAATTGGAGAGGGCCAGTAAGCTAATTTTGATCTAGATATAGTTCAGATAATGAAGGCATTGTATACAAAACCGAAGGGATAGGCCCTGTGAGTGAGTTTTGAGACAAGTCAAGGGAAGACAAATTAGTAAGTCTACTTATTTCCGATGGGATTGACCCTTTCAATTGGTTTCCTGATATATCTATCCCAGTGAGTTTGGTAATATTTGTTAGTGAAATTGGGAACCTGCCTTCAAACTTGTTATATGAAAGGAGTAATTCTTCTAGTTGTGTAAGATTTCCCAGTGAAGATGGTACTTTCCCAGAGAAAAGGTTATAGCCAAGAGCTAGATAAGTGAGTTTTGCAAGATTTGCTAATGTGGATGGAAGCTGACCATGAAAATTGCTCTTCTGGAGAGAAAGAGAAGTAAGCTGTGATAGGTTCCCAATAGAAGGGGGAATTTCTCCTGAAAATTTACTTGAATCAAGATCCAAATAATTCAAGGAGTTAAGGTTGCCGATTGAATTGGGCAATTCCCCAAGAAAATTTGTTCCATGAAGATCCAAATGACTCAAGGATTTAAGGTTGCCGATTGAATTGGGCAATTCCCCAGAAAAATTTGCCCCAGAAAGATCCAAATGGCTCAAGGATTTAAGGTTGCCAATTGATATGGGCAATTCTCCACGAAAATTTGTTCTAGAAAGATCCAAAAAGTTCAAGGACTTAAGGTTCCCGATTGCATCGAGCAATTCCCCAGAGAAATTCGTGTAGGAAAGACGCAATTGCTTTAGGGAACTACCAGATTGAAAATTGGGAAGAAAACCAGTGAGATTGTTGTTACCTGACACATCAATGGCTTGTATCTTGGGCAGTAGGAAAATATCTGAGGGAAATTTGCCAAGCAAAATGCACCATGACAGAGAAAGAGAAGTCAAGGAAGACAAGTTTGCAAGGGATTGAGGTAGTGACCATGGAAGGTCCAGGTCGTCTAGATGAAGTTCTTTCAAATATGTCATGTTTCGGACAAGTGCTTCAAGATCAATTCTTTTAAGATTCAAAATTTTATAATGATAATAATCAGCAGCATCAAAGTAATAAAAATAATTGAAAGAGAGATCAAGTGAAACCAAATTGGAGAGCCATGAAATTTCTGACGGAATTCGGCCATGTAAGAAGGAACGAGAGAGATTAAGATGGGTCAACCTCACAAGCTGCCCAAACTCAGATGGGATTGTGGTGGAGGAAGAGAAGTTGTTGAGGGCAAGGTTGAGCTTTTGAAGATGACGCAACCTGAAGAGGCTGCTGTTAGAGTTGAGAGGCCCACAAAGCCAGCTTTTGCTGAGGTCTAAGCCAATGACGTGGCCGTTGCGTGCATCGCATGTGACCCCATCCCAGCTGGAACAACAATCACTATCTGCCTTCCAAGACTTCATCTTTGGATATGAAACACCATAGTAATCATTATCAGAATAGGGTCTCTTCTCAACAAATTCTTTCCTCAGTTGCAGCAAAGCAGAGCTCTGGTCAGGGAGGCAACGATGTTGAGAGGAAGTGTTAGAAATAGTTTGAGAATGTGAAATGAAGAACAAACAAAAGGCAATAAGGAATAAGGGCAGGTATTGATTCATTTTCCACATGTTTACAGCAGAGGAAGTATATGGAAAATTGGGCGGCAAGTGTTATGAGCAGATAAATAACTAATGACCTGAGAGGATATTTATACACACACAACAATTTGAAAGGACTAAAAGAAATTGGAAATTTATATTATTTTTTGTGGTCTAAATCGAATTGGATTTCAAGGGCTTTAAATATATTGATTTGAAAGGCCTGAAATAATTGAATCTATGAGTCATCAGTATTGACTGGAATTGCTTTCCATACACACGATTGTGATAACATATTAAAAAGTTCTTTATATTTAGAAGGCTTTAGATTAAAAAGTTCCTATATGTAACCATAAAAATATGAAGAGGACAATCCTTTTTATAAACAAAAAAACGAATTCCCTCTAACATTAATATTTAGTTGATTTTTTGTGACTAAATTCCTTCCTTTGTGTTACATTCCAGTCACTAAATTATAATTTTAAACTAATAAATTTTGATTTTCCCAAAATTTTGCTATCTATATAGCCTTTTGATCTCGATTTTTGCTTGTTGGCTTTTGACAATCCGACTATGATTTTAAATTATAATGCTACATAAACAAACAAACAAACATAAATTTCTTTCAATGGCCAGACTTTGTAATTTGGTTATAGTTCTCTTACTCAAATAAAATTAAATTTTTTATCTCAAAAAAAAAAAAAATCATTCAATGGCATTCCAAATCAATACCCATGATTTCATGTGCAACCACATCTCAGAATGGTTATTCTACCAAATAAGAAAAATTAAAGGAACTGTACATCATACTAAGATTATGACGTTTGATACACGGGATAAATATCAAAGAGTCTGTAAAATAAGAAAATATACAACTCGTCATGAATCATGATAGCTAGATTCTATTGTAAATTTATAAAAGACAACGTTAACAAGTGCTTTTTAGGGAAATTGTAAATAGATTGTGCTTAAACCAATTGTTAATAAATTATATATAAAAAGTTTTGAAATTTTTTTATTGAAAATATAAAAAGTTTTCAATAAAATTAATTGGGCAAATTACAATTTATTCACCTGTAATTTGGTTGAAATTTAAATCGTCTAACTATGGTTTGAAATTTAACACTTTATCCATCTGAGGTTTGATTGAAACTTAAGTTATCTATTTGTGATTTGAAATCTTATGATACAAGTATTTCATTGGATTCTTTTTAATCTTATTTGATTTTGTATTTTATGCTTTTTGTGTTTTTAGAAGAGAGAGACATACAAGTGGAGCAAAATTACATGTTTAGCCCTTTTTTTTTTTTTTTTTTTTTTTACAGACATGGGTTATGAAAATCTAATCGAATTAATCTCACGTGAATAAAATGTAAAATTTCATGTGTAATTACATCATTTGTTTGTGTCTATATATGTTGATTTGAACCTCATCTTTCACTTCTCTCACCATATACCTAAATAATAATAATAATAATTAAAAATAATGTACTCTAAAAAATGAAAAGAACCAAGAACATTGTAGTTTAGCTACAACCTTCTATCCTTCTCCCCTCAAAAGAAAAGAAGAATAAGAAGTGAGGATTATTTGTAACAGATTTTTGAGTGATAAACATTAACAAATGTTACTAATATTAATAAGTATTCTCGGTATAATGGACCTAAGCATTACAAATGCCAACTAAAAATATTTTCTCAAAAGGCTTAAGAATTGTTTTTTTTATTTAAAAGTAATTTTAGCGGGCATTTTTTGATTGTTGAGGTGACAAAATATCCTATCAAAAAACTCTTTCCTCGTAATCTACAAATTTAGTAATTGAAGGGGTTTGCAATAGTTACATAATAGAGTTAGGATTATTTTTATTATTTTTATTTTTTTTGCATTAAAATTTTGAAAGCCATACTTCTTCAATTATCTGTTTCAAATATGAATTTTATTTTGTCAAGTGTTTTATACTTTTATAGCTCATTTAGCACTTTTATGTAAGTCTTAATTTTGTAGTTTGCTCACTCTATCACGATTTTTTTTCCAATAAGAAGTCTTAAAATTTAAAAGCCATACTTTTAAACACAATTATTTGTTGAAAATAAGTTTTTTTATTGGTTGCCAAGAGTTTTATAACTCAATTGACACTTCTTTGCATTACAAGACTCCTTGCAAGTTTTTCTTTGCATTACAGGTTGCTCACTTTTCAGGATCATATTAGAGCATAATCCTTTCATATCTGGTTCTAAGGTATTTTAAGGATTTCAAATTAATCTGCATGTTATTATAAGATGCATTACAAAAGCATGTAATAAAGAAATATTTTAGAAAAGGCAAACAATTAACAAAAGAAATTAACAGAAGGACAAACAGCTACAAAATTGGGTATAGTTTAAGGCTACAACCTTACTCAATATCATTAACATTACTACATATTTTAAAAATCTAACTGTTAGATTACATGTTCTTTATACTCTTAATACACATGCCAAATTTTGTACCAATTAAATATTATTTACTATAAGATCTAAAAGATTATATTTTTATGCATAATTTTCAACTACAAAAACTTGTAATATAAACAATTTATGGATGATATGGTTATTGATCTTTAATTTTCTAGAAATTTTGCAAGCATGAAGGATATAAAAAGAAAAACGTAATCTAATGGTGGATTTGTCAAAATTCACATTCAATAAAAATATATTAAGTAAAGTTGTAGTCTTAGGCTACAACAAATTTTGTAGCTAAATGTTGTCCTTAATAGAATAGGAAGTTTCTTATTATTAGTCTTTTTTCTAATCCCATCAGTAGTTTCATTTAAAAGGAATAAATAGTGAATGTAAGAAGAAAATATTAACATGAGAATTAATCTCCTCTTCCCCTCTCCCTTAGCACCAAAACTTACTTATTTAAAAATGTTGGAATCCATAGTAAAGTATGTGTAATAAGTAGATAAAATTGGAAGTAATATGAACAACACTACACAAAAATAATGCAGTTTTTTGGTCATCATCTATAGGTAAAATCGGTCAAATGCTATCTCTATCTATAATTTTCAATGCCTTAATTTTGGTAGACAATATATTGACCATAAAGACCATTCTGCATGACTGACTTTTCCAACAAAGTGACAAAAGTTTTGAGGATGTAATGAAACCTCACTTACTTTTCTTGGAAACTTCTTCCCATATCAATTGAATTTGCTAACAAAAATATTAACAAATAATAAAATAATAGAAGAGATTTTACTAATAGATACTCTTAAGGCATTTATTAATAAACTATTTTAAAAAAATTTATGAAAAAAAAATAACTAGTAATTTTTATCATTGTTTTAATTTCTCATAAAATTTTTTCTAAAATAATTAATTAATAAGTACTTTAAAAGAATCTGTTAAAGAGATCATAATATAAGTTACAACGTATATGGCAATATAAAAGCTAGGTTGACTAGCTTTTCTTCTACCTCTCAAGGACAATAACACGTCCTTATGGTCGCATTCAATCAATTGATTAAAATGTGTAGTGTAGCTTTTATAGTCAAAGTCTCCTAGACAAAAGTGAAGAGGATGTAATTTTCTAACCCTAATTTTGGTTTCTTTGACTGGTCGTCCACTAATTGTAAAACATATAACACACTCTATGCATTAGGTATGAAGATACTGTGGTATAGGTTCAAATCCTTTTAGTATCTTAAAAAAAAAAAATACCATGCTATAACCGTAATATTGAGAGATTAAACGATAATAAATGATAAAAAAGGACTTCAAGATTTATTGTTTCGAAAAATGCATGCCACCGTTCATCATAATTAACTTCAATGACATGATATTGGGAGATTCTTATATATTTTGCTGTTTATGGACATTTATGCTGGGAGGTGATCTAGGCTCCCTATGGACATTTATCTTTTTGGAACTGCAGTGAGTCTATTCAGTCTAGAAAACAAAATAAGTTACAAAATAAGTTGTAGTTGAGTTCAATTGATTTTTACTCACTACACTATCATACAATCACATACTAACACAACATTCCTTTTTTTTTTTTTTTTGAGAAAGAACATTCTTTTTTAATCTAGAAAATGCCGTATGGTGTTTTATAATAAGTTTTGATAGAATTAAATTCTAAAAAATAATAACCGGTTATGAATTATATATCTATAATTCTCTTACTCTTATCTAATTCATATTAACTATTTTTTTAAAAAGAATATATTAACTATTCTATAAATACTTTCTCAAAAAAAAAAAAAATCTATAAATAAGTTTTTACTCAGGCTTATGTGATTCAATTGTCATCAATGGTTCTTATACAAGATTTAATCATTTATATCTTATTATTTAGCTTGCTTTCATTTTCTATCAATTTTTCATTATGGAAGGTCACTTATTAAGGTTATCTATCTATTATCAATATAATAAAAGTTTAAAAATCATGGTTATCATAAGTAGATATCTCACCTAATTGTTTTTCATTATTACTTTTTATTTTTATAAATATAATAGTATTTAAATTTATAATGTTCGGTTTATGATAATTGTTTTCTATTATCAACTCAAGACACTAATTAGTTTTGATGTAAGTGGAATTTGAACCATAAATCTATTATTTGCCTGACAAGAAATTTTACCCCGCTGAGTTAATTAGATCACACACACTCTTAACTAATTCTAAGGTATACTTAATAGTTTTACAATTGAATTTTGATTAACAGTTCTTGATACACACTTTTTGTTCAATTTATGAAAAATTTAGAGATATTATGTTTTAATATATATATAGATATTCTATAAATTCATGATTAAAATCGTGCCATGCATGCTGAAATGTTTTTTCCAATGCAGTGAACTAGAATTCAATTCATAAAGATTGAGAGAACATGAATGATAGGCCAAAAACGTATTGACCTATTGTAATGGATTAATTGATTAATTAGCCAAGTTTAATTAATTAATCAAATTAGCATGCAATATGCGTGGTAGCACAAACAAATTACCAACTAAGTTAAATGCAGCAAAAAATAAATTTGACACGGGTGATTTGTTTACGAATTGGGAAAATTACCGAGGAAAAATCCCACCGGATGATTTTAAGGCCACCATTCCCGAGAATCTACTATTATCAAAACAAGCGATTACAAGTAAAGCAATCCTAGTACCTTATATCAACCTACAGTTAAACCCTTACCCCAATATCCAATTGGACTTGTTCTGTAGTGACAATCTCTCCTTATAATGCATGACTCCCAATAGGTGACTAACCAATTGTGCGGATCCCAGTACGCGACTTCAATCACCAACTAGAGAAGGTTATTGGCTGCAAAGTTATTCAATTCATCCACATGATAAAGATCCAGAAGATGCTTGGTTACAAAACCCTACGGTGCACAAACATAGCAACTTCTTCACAAGAATGATGAATTATGATAAATTCTGTCTCCGATCACAATTTGCTTGACCAAACTTTCTCAACACTTGTGTAACTTGTGTCTACTTTGACGACTCTTAAAATAATCATTTTATATGTTTAGGGTTGTGAGAAAAGAAAGCCCAAACATATAGTCACGGATTAGAGTTAAAACAGAACAGAAAATCTGTTTTTCTTAAACCTCGACAGATAGCCATCTATCGAGCAGCTGTCGAGCCACAAGGCTGGAACAGCTCTTCAAGCTCGATAGATACTAGCTGTCTAGTTTTAATGAACTTGCATTTTTCAGCTTGAATTTTGGACAGATTTGCATGACTTTAACACTTGATCTTGAAACAAGATTTCTTAAAGTATTAAACATAGGATCTACACAAATACAAGTAAAATATGTTTTGTCAAAAGATTAGTAAATTACATAAAATAGTGACATATGTTCATAACAAATGAATCATATATGTCTTAACAGTGAATAACGCTGCACAAAAATAGTCATTTTGATTAATAGCATGAGAAGATAATAGTAGAACAATGACCTAACATGGATAACACTGCCAAAAAGTAATTCTAAACAAAGTTTGATAGTCAATTATAGCCGAATTGATTACTACCTACCAATGCCGTTTTCCTTTTCCACTTTCTAATCTATCTGCAACTATTTCAATGCATTCATTCATTGTGGACCATGACCGAACTATACCGAAAAGTGAAAACCATTTATTCTATTTTAATTTACACGTGAATCTTGTGGTCAAAAGAGAGAGAAACTGTAAAGGAAAATTCTGAGAAAAGAAACAGAGAGCTTTATGTATCAAAAAAAAAAAGGAACAGAGAGCTTTAGAGAGAGCTTTGTAAAAACTGAATATTATTCTACAGTTCCACACACTCACACCGATTCACTAATACATCAATAACACCATAATTAAAACCCTGAAACAAAACTTTAGTCTCCTATAACAGAATTTTCCGCTTGCTCCGCTGTATCTGTAACAGACTTTTTGGGAACCAAAGGGGGACGACACCGTTTGGTGTTTTTTGCTTGACAATCACTAAACCAAACGTCAGCGTTTAGTTTAGTGTCAGCACGTGTGCCACTCTGAACTTTAGTGTTGGTACGTTGGTGCTGATCTGAAGGCTTATCTCTGTTTGGACTGTTAATACGATGTCGTTGGCTTCATCTACTTTAACATTTCCAACTTGGACTGAAACATTTTATTCATTTATTTTAGATATGCACTTCAATATCTAATGTGAAAATAAGTATATATATTACGGTTTGATCAATTTGTACGAGAAATTTGTAAGAAGCTACATATTTAACATTTCCAGATTTTTGCCTTATCAAACGAATTTAGTGCCTATAGGTATGCCCTAGGTGATTATTTTTTATCGGCACATGTGATTTATAACTAAAATCGTGAGTTGAACCTACAATTCTTACTTATCGTTGGAGTGAGTTATGTTTCAAACATTTAGCCTTTAGTTTTGTGTCTCACATTGGTTAGAGATGAATCAAGTTATTTATACTACTATTTAAGGGATTTTTTCTGTTTGGAATCCTCAATTTAGATGCCTAAAATACCCTCAAATCCATCTCTTTGTAAAACTTATATAATAGGGTTGGACATGTAACATTACTAATTTAATGACTCCTAAATTTTAGCTAAATTTAAAAATTAAAAAAAAAGTTTTTTTTTTTTGTTTGTCACCCCTCCACATTTCTCTCTGATCACGTTAATAGTCAAGTACAAATACAACTTCTTTTTTTAAAAATAAAATAAAATAAAAACTCTCATAGGACCTCAAATTTTTTTACAAATTCTTTGTTGAAAGAGCATTACCATTGCTTGAGTTTCAATTCATCAAACTTTCATACATTGCTTCTACCATTGGCGCCAAAGGATGGGCAGAGGCCAATGTTATTCCTCACGGTGATGATGAATGGGCAAAATGAATGGGTATACAAGTTTTGTTTCTGAGAGATGGAAGTGGATTGATTGAGGGGTGTATAAATTTTGTTTCTGAGAGATGGACATGGATTGATTGAGGAATCGTAATTCAATGGCAATCACCAATCTCATTCTTTGTTCCTAGAGAGCTCTAGGACTCTCTCTTATCCCATCGGCAAAGTGATGGGTTTATTTATTTATTTCTTTGATTCTATTAATAATTTATGTCTCAAGATGAGTTATTGGTGTGTGGGGATTTTTTTAATTGTTGTGCATGAGATGAAACATAATATACCAAAGTTCATGTATGATGTAACATCTTATGGATTTTTTTAATTGTTGTGCATAAGATGTAACATGTAAGTATTTTGTAACGTGTAACCTATGTAACATGTAAGTTCACGTATCTAATGAATTTTGAAGGCACAATTTTACTGTCAACTTGTTATAGGAGAAACAAATTCTTTTCAATTAGAGCTCATTGGTCTTCTCAAAAAAAGAAAAGAAAAGAAAAGAGCTCATTAGCAAAGAGTTTGGCCCTTACGAAATAAATATCTCTTGTTATAAAGTTTATTATTTTGTTACTTAAGTAGGGGAGGGAGATGCAACTCAAATTTTCCTCTGTTTTAGCAGTGGATATATGTATCTCATTTGAATTGGATTGGGGCTTAAATCCTGTCTCATGTTTAATTAGGATGAGTTTTAGTTCATTGCTGTGCGCTTTGTTGGTTTTAGCAGCTCTAGCTATTGGCTATGTGCCTACTGTTGCAGAGGGCTTTGTGATGTCTATTTGATATAGGCATCTAACTGAAGTCTGTTTTTATTTCGTTGTACTGTTCGTTAGCTTGATATTGTTAGATCAAATGAATAAATTCACAATCTCCTAATAACTTAACCTTTTGGGAGAATCAGTAATTAGAAAATATATATATATATATATATATATAAGCACAACTCATCGACCTAACTTGATATAGTCAAGTTGAGTTGAAAAAACCTTCTATTCAACCCAAATTGACCATGCACACCCGTACCGTCAAATTTTGTGAGTTAAAAATAATTGATGTGTTTTATTTGCAGGATAGTCATATAATTTAATCGTAGGAGCTATTAGTAGTATTGACTTGAATTTCTTTCCATACACAGTTATGAAGGTGTTCATCTGTTTCTTATTATATGGTGTCAATTTATTGAATTGAAAGGTTTTTTTTTTTTAATATTTTTTTTTCCTACATATCTATTATTCTCTGATGTGTTTGTTCTCCATGTCTAAGGAGCTTGATTAAATTGAAGGTCTCAAATATAGCTTTTGTTCTCCATGTCTATCTATTTCTATGGAGCTTGATTAAATTGTACAGCTAACTTGAAAATGTGTTGATTGCTTCTAAATCCTATAATGCCTTCTAGGTGAGCAAAAAACCACTCATTATTCATTTCTTAATGAGAATTAGTAAGAAAAAAAAATTCTCTCTCAAACTCTAATACGTGGCATTCTAATGCCCATGGTTCCATGTCAACACCACATCTCATCTTGGTTTTCCTACTAATTAAAAAAAAAGAAAAAGAAAAAGAAAAAAGAACTATACATCATATTAAGGACTAATTATCAAAGGGTGTAAAATAAGAAAACATAAATCATGTTACGATAGCTAGGTGGTGTTGAATTGACTAACTTTTTTTGTGCGTCTCACTAATAAACACTTATAATAAATAGCTAGGTCGTGTTGAATTGACTAACTTTTTTTGTACGTCTCACTAACAAACACTTATAATAAATTGATGAAAATGTCATGTTTACAAGATTTTATACTAAAATTTGCTTGACAAGAGTTAAGAGGAAGTATTTCTAGCCCTAATTTCTTTTCTTTGACAAGTTGTTCACCCATCAATTCTCATCCCCCTCGTCTAGCCTCATTCATATCCTTCAATGATGTAATATCTCTAACAAATGGCGTCCTTCCCATGCAGTGGGAGATTCTTTTACTATCTTGAAGTAATGACCAGCAAGGACAATTTGTTGTATGTATTGAATTACAACAAAAAAAAAAAGTTCCAAGTGTAAGGAAATTTTTTTGTGGCATTTTATATCCATGGTTTAAATTCCACCTCTCCTCTCCCACAAGTAAACCAATATACACCCATTGTTTTTTGCCTATAAGTTTTCTAGAAAATACTAAAAGTAAGCATTAAAATATTATAATTTGAATATTTTTTTTTGGTTACTACTATTATATTATTCAAAAGCTATCTCTATCCAGAATTTTTAGTGCCTTAATAATCTTGGCAGACAATATATTGACTAGCTTTTTGTAAAGCCCTCCTGACAACAGTTTTGAGGATGATGTAACTCTGCATCATTTTCATGGTAAGTTCCTGCCCAATCAATCTTCTTCCTCTCTCTTGTTCTTATCCATACTTCCCATGACAAGCTTATTTTCCTTTTTCTTTATTAGGGAATCTTTTGCTATCTTGGCATTTGGAGGGAGAGGGACTAATGAATTTGTCACCTTGAAGTGTAGGAGACGGAAAATTGACTTAGGCCTTAATTATTTGATAAACTCCCGTACCAATTTTCAAATTCTTGTTAGCATATAATTGCAAGAGAATGAGAACATTAAACGGATATGGTCCCTCGTATTCTATTAGAGGGACTTTCCAAATTCTTGTTAGCAAATAATTAGTGCAAGAGAGGACTATTCAAACGAAGTCGGTTCCTCATATTGTATAGGTCGAGCTAGTAGTGAATCATTGAATATCGTTGTATTTGCAATTAGACATTCGAGACAATGCAAAATTTGTTATCACATTAAAGGTCATTATCATTTGGCAAATCGAAGTAATGAATGTAGACTTCTTTATTTTATTTTATTTAATAATTTGATAATTATAAGAATTAGAGAGGAGAGATTTGAACTTTGGTTACAGGACCTTGACAATGAAGGTAGGCATTAGGAATATCAAATAAAATGTTTTTATAAAAGACTTAAACAATCTCGTTTTGATTCAAAGTGAGATTAGTGGTGAATATTTTTGTAGGTGACAAATACCATATCAACAAGCCCTTCTAGTAATGAACTTGCAAATTTAGTAATTAAAGGAGACTGTTGTAGTTAGACTCAAGATTTTTTTTAACTAATGAAGCCTAAAAATTGTAAAGCCATGCTTTTACAGTCAATTATCATTTTGAGTAGCTCACTTTGTTAAGATCATATTAGAGAGCAGCTAAATTTTTAGGAAATGGTATGTTTTATAATACAACCATCTTTATGATTTTTAATTTCGAACAATTCTGCCTCTGATGGTTTTCCCAGGCAGCATGTTGATTTAGGAAATGGTTTTCTTTATATCCTAGTATAGTATTCCATACACCATAATTGTTACTTAAATCACCTTTATCTACTAAAATCCCATCTAGAGCAGGTTTCTCCACACAACACAACACAAAATGTTGAGGAATATCATATATAAGCTATTATTTACGAAAATCTCAATTCAGAAATAGTAGAAAGAATGAGTCAAATTCTATCTCTATCTAAAATTTTCAGTGTCTTAAAGACCATATTAACTAGCTAGCTTTTCTACAGGTCCTCTTGACAAAAGTCATCTTGACAAAAGTTTTTGTGAATGTAATGAAACCTCCACTCAATTTTCATCCTCCCTTTCAGCCTTATATGCATACATCCAATGACAAGCTCTTTCTCTTTAGGAGATTCCTCCCTGTCATAATTGGTGACCTTGAATGAGCTGAAATTTGTTAAGTATAGGAGATTCTTCCATGTCTATATTTTCTTGCAAGTGACCGCAATAATATAAAGAGTACAGTCCTTTTACAATAGTGTGAGGAGGAGAAAAAAGAAAAGAAAAGATGCTAATGATGTGGTGCAAAAAGATTTTTGTAAAATTTATTGTAAAACTTCCATTATTATATATAGTACAAATAGGTATGTATAAACATTGTTTTTTATTTTTGATTATTCATTGATTTTTTTTGTTTAATTATAAACATATAAATTAAAGTAAATGAATACATAAAGGCAAAGTTAAATGTAAAGTTAAAAATGCTCAAAATAAATGTATAATAAAAAAAAAAAAACTTGAAAATGTGTAAAGGTGCCCAAGATGAATGTCTAAAAAAGAAAAAAAAAAGATTATGTGACTAATAACATGGTAGACAAGGTGGCGCAATATGAATATAATAACAATATATGTTACGGTTCATCTTTTATATATATAGAAGTAGATTAGCGTATACTAGTTAAAAACTTGAAAATGTGTTGATTGATTCTAAATTCTATAATGCCCTCTAGGTGAGCAAAAAACCACTCATTATTCATTTCTCTTAATGAGAATTAGTAAAAAAGAAAAGTCTCTCTCAAACTCTAATACGTGGCATTCCAATGCCCATGGTTCCATGTCAAAACCACATCTCATCTTTGTTTTCCTACTAAATTAAAAAAAAAAAAAAACCTCTACATCATATTCAGATTATGCCGTGTGATACAAGGATTGATTATCAAAGAGAGTGTCAAATAAGAAAATATAAATCATGTTATGATAGCTAGGTAGTGTTGAATTGACTAGCTTTTTTTGTACGTCTCACTAAAAAACAATTATAATAAATTAATGAAAATGTCATGCTTACTAGATTTTATACTAAAATCTTGTTGACAAAAGTTTAGAGAGTATTTCTATCCCTAATTTCTTTTCTTTGACAAGTTGTTCACCCATCAATTCTCATCACCCTTGTCTAGCCTCATTCATATCCTTCAATCATGTTATGTCTCTAACAAATGGCGTCCTTCCCAAGCAATGGGAGATTCTTTTACTATCTTGAAGTAATGGCCTGCAAGGACAATTTTGTTGTATGTATTGAATTACCAAAAAAAAAAAAAAGTTCCTATAGTGTAGTGACATTTTTTTATGGCATTTTATATCTATGGTTTGAATTCCACCTTCCTCTCCTACACTATTTACCTTAAAAAATAATAAATAAATAAAACGGACGTAATATGAAAGCAAGTAAAAAAACGTAAACCAATATACGCCCATTGTTTTTTGCCAACAAGTTTACTAGAAAATACTAAAAGTAACTAAGTAAGCAGTAAGTGTTATAATTTGAAAATTTTTTTGTTACTACAATTTTATTATTCAAAAGCTATCTTAGAATTTTCAGTGCCTTAATAATCTTGGCAGAAAATATATATTGGCTAGCCTTTTGTAAAGCCTTCTTAACAAAAGTTTTGAAGATGATGTAACTCTGCATCATTTTCATGGTAAGATCCTCCCGAATCAATCTTCTTCCTCTCTCTTGTTCTTATCCATACTTCCCACGACAAGCTTCTTTTCCTTTTTCTTTATTAGAGAATCTTTTGCTATCTTGACATTTGGAGGGAGAGGGACTAATGAATTTGTCACCTTGAAGTGTAGGAGACATAAAATTGACTTAGGCCTTTTTTATTCGATAAACTCCCATACCAATTTCCAAATTCTTGCTAGCATAAAATTGCAAGAGAATTAGGACATTAGATATGGTCCCACGTATTCTATAAGTATAAGAGGACCTTTTCAAATTCTTGTTAGAAAATAATTAGTTCTAGAGAGGACTATTCAAACGAAGATGGTTCCTCATATTATATAGGTTGACCTAGTCATGAATCATTGAATGTCGTTGTATTTGCAATTGGACATTTGGGACAATGCGAAATTTGTTACCACATTAAAGGTCACTATCGTTTGGCAAATCAAAGTAATGAAAGTAAACTTCTTTATTTAATTTAATTTTATTTTATTTAATAATTTGATAATTATAAGAACCAAAGAGGAGAGATTTGAACTCTGGTTACGGACCTTGACAATGAAGGTAGGCATTAGGAATTTGACAAATATTATGATTAGTTATTTATTTATATTTATTTATGCATTCTATCATTATTTTCTTACCGATCTTTAAATTATTAATAACTTTTTTAGACTATTTTACAATATAGTCATTTTGATTACCAGTATGAGAAGATAATAGTAGAACAATGAACCAACGTGTATAACACTGCCAATAAGTAATTCTAAACAAAGTTTGATAGTCAATTTTGCCCAAATTGATTACTACCTTGCATTTTCCTTTTCCACTTTCTATCTTCAAGTATTTCAATGCATTCATTCATTGTGGCAGACCATGACCGAACTGCACTGAAATGTGAAAACCGTTTCTTCTATTTTAATTTACACGTGAATCTTGTAGTCAAAAAGCTTCTTTTCTTCCTTTTTTTTTTTTTTTCTTTTTTTTTTTTTTTTCTCTAAATCGAAAAATTGTAAACCTTTGATCTTTGGAAAAGATAGAGATTGAAGCAAAGCAACACTATTTCACAATTGATCAATGAAAGAAAGTGAAAGAGAAACAGAGAAACTGTAAAGGAAAATTCTGAGAAAAGATACAGAGAGCTTTAGAGTGAGATTTGTAAAAATTGAATATTATTTTCACTAATACATTAATAACACCATAATTAAAAGAGAAGAAACCCTGTAACAAACTTTAGTCTCCTATAACAGAATATTCCGCATGCTCCGCTGTATTTGTAACAGACTTTTTAGGAACCAAAGGCTATATAGTTTGGGACGACACCATTTGGTGTTCCTTTGCTTGATAATCACTAAACAAAACGTCGGCGTTTAGTTTAGTTTAGCTTTTTCTATTCAAAGTCTCCTTGACAAAGTTAAGTGGATTTATTTCTATTTTCAAACCTTAATTTTGTTTTCTTTGACAACTTGTCTACTAATCAATCCTCATCCCCCATCTGGCCTCATTCAACACGACATAGTCTTGGGAGTTTCTTTTTACTCATCTTAATTAATCTCATCATTTCATTTAAAAATAATATATAATATTTTTTTAAGAAGAAAAAAAATATATAGTAAAATGTGTGAAATAAGTAGATAATATTAGAAGTAATATGAACAACACTACACAAAAATAATGCAGTTTTTTGGTCATCATCTATAGCTAAAATTAGTCAAATGCTATCTCTATCTAAAATTTCAGTGCCTTAATTTTGGACCTTTTGGCAGACAATATATTGACTATAAAGATCATAATGCATGACTAACTTTTCTAACAAAGTCTTCTTGACAAAATTTTTGAGGATGTAATGTGAACTCACTTAATTTTCTTGGAAACTTCTTCCCAGACCAAGACACCAATCAGTTTTTGGTGTAGGTGAGGATTGAACCCCAAATCTCTTATACAACTATCAGAGACTTTACCAGTTGAGCTAACTGGAACCCACATAGAATGGCGTTTTGAAATCAATGCCCTAAGGATATCTATTAATAAACCATTTAGGAATTTTTGTATAAATTTTTTTTTTTTTTTTTTTTACTGTTATTTCAGTTTTCCATAAATTGTTTTCCTAAAATAGTTAATTAATGAATGATCTAAGAAAACCTGTTAAATGGATTATAATATAAGTTACCGTATATCACGTTTCTTCTACTCAAAGACAATAATATGTCCTTATGGTCACTTTCAATCAATTGATTAAAATGTTGTGTCGACTAGCTTTTACAGTCAAGGTCTCCTAGACAAAAGTGAAGAATCAATTGATTAAAATATTGTGTCAACTAGCTTTTATATATAGTCAAAGTCTCCTAGACAAAAATGAAGAAGATGTAATTTTCTAACCCTAATTTTGGTTTCTTTGACTGGTTGTCCCCTAATTGTAAAGCATATAACACACTCTATGCATTAGGTATGAAGATACTGTGGTATAGGTTCAAGTCCCATTAACCAATTTTTAATTTTTAATCAATGGACTAATAACTCCAGGAAAAAAAAAATCCTTTTTCTCGTTGGCCAATCCACTTTCGACTTCGTACTGAAAATTCCTAAAGCGGCAGGGCAGGATCCACTAGCTAGGACAATTAGTATAAATCAATGGTGAGAGTCTGTGAAGCATAATTGGCAATGGCTTGCCATTTAATGTTTATATAGCAATTGACCCCTAGACCGTCTGTCACGGCAACATAATTATCAGTGGGAGAACAAAATTATATTAATACATTTTTATGAATAATAAGTTGGTACTTGGTACCACCGTATTTTCACTCTTAATAAGTTGGCATCATCATATTTCTGCCGATCTATATATAAAATTATCCCAAATTTTAAAGGTGTATATTGAAAAAATCGATGTTTATATATATATATATATAACATTTACTAGTTAAAAACTTGAAAATGTGTTGATTGATTCTAAATTCTATAATGCCTTCTAGGTGAGCAAAAAACCACTCATTATTCATTTCTTAATGAGAATTAGAAAGAAAAAAAAAATTCTCTCTCAAACTCTAATATGTGGCATTCTAATGCCCATGGTTCCATGTCAAAGCCACATTCCATCTTGGTTTTCCTACTAAATTTATTAAAAAAAAAAAAAAAACTCTACGTCGTACAACACGTATTATCAAAGAGAGCATAAAATAAGAAAATATAAATCATGTTATGATAGCTAGGTGGTGTTGAATTGACTAACTTTTTTTGTACATCTCACTGACAAACACTTATAATTAATTGATGAAAATGTCATGTTTACTAGTTTTTATACTAAAATCTGCTTGACAAGAGTTAAGAGGAAGTATTTCTAGCTCTAATTTCTTTTCTTTGACAAGTTGTTCACCCATCAGTTCTCATCCCCCTCGTCTAGCCTCATTCATATCCTTCAATGATGTTATATCTCTAACAAATGGCGTCCTTCCCAAGTAATGGGAGATTCTTTTACTATCTTGAAGTAATGGCAGCAAGGACAATTTTGTTGTATGTATTGCATTACCAAAAAAAAAAAAAAAAGTTCTTAGTGTAATGACATTTTTTATGGCATTTTATATCTATGGTTCGAATTCCACTTCTCCTCTCCCACACTATTTACCTTAAAAAATAATAAAATAATAAAAAAATAAAAAAATAAAACGGATGTAATATGAAAAAAAGTAAAAAACAAGTAAACCAATATACACCCATTTTTTTTTGCCAACAAGTTTACTAGAAAATACTAAAAGTAAGCAGTAAGTATTATTGTAGGGAACGTTTTTGTAACCCAAAAAATATAGGTGCCCAAGGCCCAACGAACACAGAACAATGAATTTTTAGAGAGTGGATCGAAGGTTTAGGTGCTCGCCGGCCTTCACTAGGCATGAATTCCCTTTTTATTGAAGGAGACTAAGACCCATTTACAGCTGGTGGATCCTCCTCGGCCCGTGGCCGAGCTCCCCCTCCTTTCTTACTTTACTCACTCCTCTTATATAGTCTTCATCGTCCTATCTTCTTCTTTCATCTGTTGATCATCCATTTGCCTTTCTTCTGACTGTTCGTCCCATCAGAGGCCTTATCAACACTCAAGTGGTTCACCCTGATCAATGTCGCCCTGCTAAGGGGTTACATCCCCATTAATGCGGCCAGAGGGGTTAGGTGAATGCATTAAGTGTGGAGGTGACAACTTGCTCTGGGCTTGTCCCTTCCCAAAATTATCCTTAGTATGCCGAGGACGAAGAGGTCCTCAGCGTGGATCCAAAAAAGAGTTTCTCCCTGATTTAGTCTCGGATGGTCATCCTTCCTCGGCGTGGGCCTTGGGCCTACTACACGATGGGCTGAGACTATCAAGCCCACGGGCCCCACAATAACCCCTCAAAATCTTGCTGCACGCTCCCTCGGACGGGGAGGAGGGTTTTAATATCTACAGGCCTTGTAGACGAATTGCCCTACTTCGGTCCGCGCTAATGTTGGCAACTTTTCGACTGCCCGATGTACGTTTTGGCGTTTCGAGACTCAGTGTGCGCCCACATTAAATTTTGGCAGCTCCACGTTTCCCACTTTCAACGGTGTGATGGTAATTGTTCGATGGGGATCTCCTGCTTTTATGGGCAGGCGGTTACATTTGGGGAACCTAAGGGGGAGTATAAGTACTTGTTTGAACCGCCTGGTTTCCTCATTTTCGCGCTTACGACCATTGATGCGAATAATTTGAATCTGGTTCAACTTACACACTGCCCGAAGAGGATCTTCATATTTCTGTAAGTCTTCTTCTCCCGGTAACACCAAATTTTCTTTGATTCTACTCCTTCTTTTCTTCTTCTGGATCCTTTAGTCGTCCTTGGGGATGGGTAAGTTTAAGAAGTTGGTTGAGTCCGACGAGATGATGAAGAAATTCATTGTTGACTATGGGATACCCAATAATGTGAGTTTGAGGTACTGTGAAGAAGGGGAGTGGTACATTAAGAGGAAAGAGGGTGAAGTCGTGATCCCGATAGTCGCTTTTGTAGAGGGAGGGATGAGAATCCCTATGAGGTTAATGACTAGCGGTTACCTTAGGCATTTCCGTCTGGCTCCTACCCAGTGCGCCGTGAATGTATTTAGGATATTAGGGTGCGTAGATGCTTTGAATGAGAAAATGAGGCTGAGACTGACTCACCACGATGTAAACTGGTGCTACAACCTTCATTACCTCAGGGGTAAGACGTACTATATGAAGATGAGGGACGACAAGGTCCAACTTATCCAGTGCCTTCCTGATTCTAATAAGGGGTTGACTCAAGATTTCCTCATAGTGTCGGGGGAGTGGCACGACGGTCTTCACTGCCTAACAGTAGAGGGGAAGCCAGGTAGGGTATCCGAAGTAAGAGACGATCTAGGTTTCAGTATTTATATATATTTTTTTATAGCTGCATATTTGCTTTGATTGATTAACCACAAGAGTTTTGCTTTTCTTTTCGCAAATCCGCACGCCTTCGCACGTCATTTCCACCTGGTCAACAAAGCGGATTTGGAAGCCGTTCTTAGGACGGAACTTTTCCTAAACGAAACTGATAACCAAGTTAGAGCTACTCACAAAATCCTCGGATGCGACCCAGCCCAGAAATCATTCCCAGTCCCGAAGCACGTAATTAGAGCTCGTGACCCTTGGCTTAGGCAGATTACCATGGTGGAGGATGGTTTTGCATTCTCTGAGGGATCTCACATGCCTGAAGGCATTCCACTAGCAAGTTCCTCCTCATCCCACCAAGTAACGGAGACCGAGGAAGGACAATCTAAGAAAGCAGGGGAGGTAGTTGAATTGAGCTCTTTTGAGGACGAATATAGTGTGTTCAACCTAGTTGATCAGTCCGAGGATCCTTCTGGTGATCTAGGAGACCCTTATTTGTCCGAAGCCGATCTCCGGTCCCTAAGAGTTGGTACTCAGGCCGAGATGGGTTTAAAAAGACAGCCCCAAACCAACCTTCTTGACTTGCTTGAAGGCGGCTCCAAGAAGGGTGCACCGAAAGAGTCGCAGCCCAAGCCCCCAATACCTCCGCCCCAAATTTTGACTGTGCACGCCAGGTCATCCTCTACCCCTACAGTATCAGACCCTTAGACTGAGTCTTATGACCCAAAAAGGAAGAGACCTTCCAAGGGTAAGGAGCCAATGGATGGGAGCAAATCCCATTCCCAGCCCGAGGAGGGTGGATTCCGCAGGCCTCTGAAGCAACTGAAGCTCGGTAATCAACGCAAAGGTAGGGAGATCGTCCAGCAGTCTAGGGCCCAAGCCTGGCTGCCCGCTGCCATGCTCCATGATTAACCCTAAATGGATGACGCATCGATATGGGAATCTCAAGGAGTTGAGGGAGCTCTCGTAGCCGACGCCCTGGAGAAGTCTCTTCTCCTTCCCACTGACATGGCCGAGCTAGGAAATATGAGTGGGCCAGAGGTTGTCCTTAACCTTAAGAAATATCTAGGCATGGTGGGTCCCTTGGTACCTATTTACTTTATTTGAACTTTGTTACTTAGTACCTTCCTTTCTCTTTACGGAGTTACTTGTTTTTATTGGCAGGCTATCTAGGCTCTTTTCAGGTTGGACGAGGAGGTCGATGGCCAGAGTAGCGCCTTAGCGCAAGAGCGTGACAAGTTCTTGAAAGCTGCCAGTACCCTTAAGAGCTCTGAGGCCGACCTAAAAAAGGCGACCGAGAATCTGGAGGAGATGAAAAAGGCCAAGGACACTGCTGTCTCCAACTTAGCCACGGCTAGGAAGCAAGCTGAGGATCAGACCAATCGCTTGCAAGATGTTGAGGGCCACCTACAAGCTGCCAAAGAGGACATTGCCTACCTGAAGAAAAAGTTGGCCAAGGCAGTCCATGAGAAAGGTATTGTCGAGTATGCCAGGGACGAGGCTGTGAGAGCCAAAGATGAGGCAGTGTTTGCAAGAATAGACGCTGAGCGCTCTGTAGAACAGGCGGAGGAGGAGGCTTTCGTAGATGGGGTGGCTAAGACTGAAGCCACCCTTCGAGCTCAAGTTCCTGCAGTATGCAGGCATTTTTGTTCTGAGAGCTGGCATGAAGCCCTGACCCAAGTAGGGGTTGATGCCTCATCTGACCTTATAAGGGAGGACAGGGTATATTACCCCATTGCAATTCACGAGACTACTTCTGCTGCTTCCGAGGAGGGGTCAGCATTACCAGCGAGTGAGAGCCACAATAAGACCGCCGAGGATACATCTTCAGCTGACAAACCCCCCGAAGAGGTTGAACCCTAGAGAGCTTTGGGGGGGAGTTAGAACCGAGGGTCAGGAAATGCCCCAAGACGTGGCGAGACCTCCTGCGGACTCCCCGACCATACTCACGGACCTTCCGAGACAAGGCCCTTAGGCATTGGCCAAAGACTTTTGATCAACTTATCGAGTTAATTTGCCTACTGAGTTGGGGAGACTGGCGTATGACATAGGATAGTTCTGTTTACTTTCTCTTTTATTTCATTTTGTTTCTTGCCTCGGTGGCATTGTAAGGAAACTGTATATTTTCTATTTGAACTGAATGCTCAATACTTTGCTTCCAACTATGGATATTTTCTTTCACTTGCCTTACTCTAATATTCTGCTCAATACTTGTATTCTATTTCGGAGTTAGTCTCATTAGATCACCTGTTATCCTTCAAATATAAATCTAAGGACCGTATTATAGCTTGACTCTAGTTAATGCTTTGGTTTTTCTACAGATAGTTATTTTCTCCATAGGTTTGAGTCCTTGGACCACGCAATACCTTGGTTCTGCCTAGTACGCAGATATAGCTGAGCAGTTAGTTTCCCCATAGGCTTGAGTCCGAGGACTATGCAATGCCTTGGTTCTATAATGGTGTGATTAGTTTTCCCATAGGCTTGAGTCCGAGGACCATGCAATGCCTTGGTTCTATGTACCCAGATATAATGGTGTGATTAGTTTTCCCATAGGCTTGTGTCCGAGGACCATGCAATACCTTGGTTCTGTCTATCACTTCTATTTTTCTGTAAGTATTTAGTTTCCCCATAGGTTTGAGTCCTTGGACCATGCAATACCTTAGTTCTGTCTAGTACCCAGATATAATGGTGTGATTAGTTTTCCCATAGGCTTGAGTCCGAGGACCATGCAATGCCTTGGTTCTGTCTATCACTTCTATTTTTCTGTCAGTATCTAGTTTCCCCATAGGTTTAAGTCCTTGGACCATGCAATACCTTGGTTCTGTCTAGTACCCAGATATAATGGTGTGATTAGTTTTTCCATATGCTTGAGTCCGAGGACCATGCAATACCTTGGTTCTATAATGGTGTGATTAGTTTTCCCATAGGCTTGAGTCCGAGGACTATGCAATGCCTTGGTTCTGTCTATCACTTCTATTTTTCTGTAAGTATCTAGTTTCCCCATAGGTTTGAGTCCTTGGACCATGCAATACCTTGGTTCTGTCTAATACCCAGATATAATGGTGTGATTAGTTTTCCTATAGGCTTGAGTTTGAGGACCATGCAATACCTTGGTTCTGTTTATCACTTCTATTTTTCTGTAAGTATCTAGTTTCCCCATAGGTTTGAGTCCTTGGACCATGCAATACCTTGGTTCTGTCTAGTACCCAGATATAATGGTGTGATTAGTTTTCCCATAGGCTTGAGCCCGAGGACCAAGCAATGCCTTGGTTCTGTCTATCACTTCTATTTTTCTGGTGGAAGGAGCTTGTCTTCGGCTCTGAGAACCTTACTTTTGGTATAATGATGTCCTCAGACCGCTTTACTGGAAGCGGTTTCTCCTCGGGTGGGACTGTTAGTTCTACGGTGCTCTGGGCAGGGATGGTTTGAACTCTGATCTTATATGTGGCATTGACCTCGCCTTCAACTCAAGTTCCCCTCCTCTTCAATTACAAGGCGTCCCTTGACTATTCATTTTCCACGCTTGACGTTTCGATGCTCGAGACGCACCCTCATCACTATCCTCGTGAATTGATAAAAATCCAGCGGTCCATGGTCTCCTTGGGATTTGGTTAGGATTAATACCGCTGATAATTCTCTTCTCAAACTCTGTGTGGATCAATTCCCACCAGTTTTCACCCTCTATATAAGGCTTTCTAGGGGAAACGTTCCTCCACACCCCATGAACTTTCCAAACCAACTAGAAACACGTCCTTTCCCCTTTTCAATCCCCTTTAATAACCCCGCCAGAATTGTGACCGGAGTTGGACGACATGTGGCGGCTTTGGCCGGGTATGAGGACATCCGGGCCAAAGGCCGCTATGACTGCAGCCCCTACTATGTTTCTGGTGCGGCAAAGTTTAGGCGTAACCCCGATGGTGCCGTGCGCGGTGGCCCGGAGGGATGTCGTTGAAGTACCTAATGTCTTTCCTCGGAGCGCACCCCCGACGGAAGAGACATGCGAACTCATGTCATGGCCGGTGCCCGAGTGTTGCTGTCTCCAACGGCCAACGCTCGTGAGGATTGGAGAGAATCTAGGGAACATCACGAGGGAGGGCGTCCCAGAGCCCCTGCATCTGCTCCTCGCTTTGTTCAAGCTCCGCCGCATCGAGAAAGGAGTTGTTGGTGGCCTTAAAGCAAGCCAGCCCCAGTCCCCTTCCCTCGCTCTACTATCAAGTTCTCCCATTCTCTTGATGCCAATAAGGGAACAGGTTGACACTTCCCTCTAGCTAGTTCTAGGACGGGTCCACCTAGGCCTTTGATTGTAGAATTAGCTTGTAAATTTGTTTGTAAAGCACGCCTGCCTGAGCCTCTGATTGTATTTTGTACTTTTCTATTTATGAAATAATATCAAGCTTTCTCTCTTTGCTATCAAATCTTCCACTTTCCTGCGATTTTCTTTTTTTTTTTTTGTTTTTTTTTTTACGTCGCCAACCTACTATGAAACGACCACCTAGAACAATCGCCTGGCGCGCCGGCCAGCGCACTAATCCTTCCCACAGACGGTGCCAATTGTAGGGAACGTTTTTGTAACCCAAAAAATATGGGTGCCCAAGGCCCAACGAATCCAGAACGATGAATTTTTAGAGAGTGGATCGAAAGTTTAGGTGCTCGCTAGCCTTCACTAGGCATGAATTCCCTTTTTATTGAAGGAGACTAAGACCCATTTACAGCTGGGGGATCCTCCTCGACCCGTGGCCGAGCTCCCCCTCCTTTCTTACTTTACTCACTCCTCTTATATAGTCTTCATCGTCCTATCTTCTTCTTCCATCTGTTGATCATTCATTTGCCTTTCTTTTGACTGTCCGTCTCATCAGAGACCTTATCAGCACTCAAGTGGTTCACCCTGATCAACGTTGCCTTGCTAAGGGGTTACATCCCCATTAATGCGGCCAGAGGGGTTAGGTGAATGCATTAAGTGTGGAGGTGACAGCTTGCTCTGGGCTTGTCCCTTCCCAAAATTAACCTTAGTATGCCGAGGATGAAGAGGTCCTCGGCGTGGATCCAAAAAAGAGTCTCTCCCTGATTTAGCCTCGAATGGTCATCCTTCCTCGGCGTGGGCCTTGGGCCTACTACACGATGGGCTGAGGCTATCAAGCCCATGGGCCCCACAATTATAATTTGAAAAAAAAATTTGTTACTACTATTTTATTATTCGAAAGCTATCTCTATCTAGAATTTTCAGTGCCTTAATAATCTTGGCAGACAATATATATTAACTAGCCTTTTGTGAAGCCTTCTTAACAAAAGTTTTGAAGATGATGTAACTTTGCATCATTTTCATGGTAAGATCCTCCCCAATGGAATCTTCTTCCTCTCTTTTGTTCTTATCCATACTTCCCATGACAAGCTTCTTTTCCATTTTCTTTATTAGGGAATATTTTATTATCTTGGCATTTGGAGGGAGAGGGACTAATGAATTTGTCACCTTGAAGTGTAGGAGACGTAAAATTGACTTAGGCCTTTTTTATTTGATAAACTCCGGTACCAATTTCCAAATTCTTGTTAGCATATAATTGCAAGAGAATTAGGACATTAGACATGGTCCACGTATTCTATAAGAGGACCTTTCCAAATTCTTGTTAGAAAAAAATTAGTACAAAAGAGGACTATTCAAATGAAGATGATTCCTCATATTGTATAGGTTGACCTAGTCGTTAATCATTGAACGTCGTTGTATTTGCAATTGGACATTTGGGACAATGCAAAATTTGTTACCACATTAAAGGTCATTATCATTTGGCAAATCGAAGTAATGAATGCAGACTTCTTTATTTTATTTTATTTAATAATTTGATAGTTATAAGAACCAAAGAGGAGAGATTTGAACTCTGGTTATAGGAGGACCTTGACAATGAAGGTAGGCATTAGGAATATCAAATAAAATGTTTTTACAAAAGACTAAAATGATCTCCTTTTTATTCAAAGTGAGATTAGTGGTGAATATTTTGGTAGTTGACAAATAACATATCAACAAACCCTTCTAGTAATGAACTTGCAAATTTAGTAATTAAAGGAGACTGTTGTAGTTAGAGTCAAGATTTTTTTGCACTAATGAAGCCTAAAAATTGTAAAGCCATACTTTTACACTCAATT